>CM072532.1:47784899-49062399 GCA_036898165.1 Silybum marianum | reverse complement strand
AATCTATAAAATAGAAAACTATGTCTAATTTCATGGAATGCGCGTCCTCGGACCAATTTAGGGACGTTATTTTTTTTAAATAATTTATCATTTTTTTGGTATAAAAATATTATACATTTTTTATAATTAGGATTTTCGAAATTTAATATTGAAATACAATTGAAGTAATATATTTATGTAGATCAAATTTTGAAAAACTTAAAAAGAACTTAAATTTTTTTGAAAAAGAAACTTGAAAACCTTAGTAAAAGTTTAAAAAAAAACTTATATTATAACAATCTATACATGACCTATGCAAGGTAGGGCCTTGGAGTTTCATAAAAATTGTAACCGGTTCCACCCTTCTAAAGAGGAATTGTTTTCCGTTCTCTCCAAAGTGTAAAAAGGTTACAATATAAATACAAGAGAAGGAGGAATAAAACCAAAAACTAGCTACAAATCATGATTGTAAATTAATGTCTATTATTCTAAATTAATGACTAATATTCTATATTAATGGCTAATATATACATATTTACTAACATCCCCCCGCAGTTTGAGCTTCCGAATTTTGAACGTTCAAACTGGATTTGAAATCTTGGAACAGTGATGACGGTAACCACTTCGTGAATATATCGGCATACTGTGAACGTGATGGAACGTGTAGGACACGAACTTGACCGATAGCAATTTTGTCCCGGACAAAGTGACTGTCAATTTCTATATGTTTCGTGCGTTGGTGTTGAACCAGATTAGATGACATATAGACCACGCTCACATTATCACAGTAAACAATTGTAGCTTTTGTGGGCGGCCTGTGTAGTTCACGAAGGAGCTTTCTGAGCCAACTGGTCTCGGCCACTGCGTTGGCGACACTGCGATACTCAACTTCGGGACCAGAGCGAGAGATGACACCTTGGTGTTTGGAGGACCAAGGCACAAGGTTATCACCTAAAAAGACACAATATCCGGAGGTGGATCTGCGAGATACTGGACATCCCCCTAGTCTGCGTCCAAATATGCGATAAGATCCGACGAGGGGGAGACATGTATCTGCAGGCCGTGGGTGAGGGTGCCTCGTAAGTACCGTAGGATGCGTTTGAGAGTATGAAAGTGTGGTTCTCGAGGGTCATGCATATAAAGACAGACTTGTTGGACCGCAAACGCAATGTCCGGTCTCGTCAATGTGAGATACCGCAGGGCCCCGGCAAGGCTGCGATACAGCGTTGAGTCAATTACCATGGGGGCATCAGATTTCGGAGCAGACTCTGTCGGGGTGCGAATGGATTTTACAGTTGAGCATGTTGGCACGCTCGAGAATCTTGGCGGCGTATTTATGTTGTGAAAGAAATAGACCAGTAGAAGATCGAGATGCAGAGATCCCTAGAAAGTAGTTAAGTGCACCAAGATTTGTCATGGCAAACTCATGACTCAGCTGATTTATGATATGTCGAAGTAAGGTGGTAGACGATGATGTTAGAATGATATCGTCTACATATAAAAGAAGATAAGCAGTTGCCTCTGGTGTGTGGTAGATAAATAGAGATGAGTCAGTGCAGCTATGGCGGAAACCGATCCGTAGTGCATACTGGGTAAATCTGTGATACCATGCCCGGGGGGCCTGTTTGAGGGCATAGAGAGAGCGCTGGAAGTGGCAAACATGATCCGGATACTTAAGGTCACGGAAACCCCGTGGTTGATGCATGTATACAGTTTCCTGAAGGTGTCAGTGAAGAAAGGCATTCTTCACGTCCAATTGGTGAATTGGCCAGTTTTGAGAGATGGCAATACTTAGAACAGTTCGTATGGTAGCCAGTTTCACAACCGGACTGAAAGTCTCGTCACAGTCTATCCCTTGCTGCTGACTTCGACCATTTGCGACTAGACGTGCTTTATGTCGAGCGAGAGAACCATGAGCATTATGTTTGTGGCGAAAAAGCCACATGGAACGAACTATATTGACCCCGAGGGGTCGAGGGACAAGTACCCAAGTTCTGTTCGTAATAAGGGAATGATATTCCTCGTTCATGGCCTTTTTCCAGTAAGGGTCCTGTAATTCCTGTAGGTGGGACCGGGGTAAGGGGGAGACAGATGTGGTATGAAGGTTAAGACGTTGAGTGGGTTTGACTATATCGCTTTTAGCACGAGTCGTCATAGGGTGTGTGGAAGGATGAGCAAGAGTAGAAGAGGATGAATTTTGGGGTGTTCCTCTGGAAGGAACGACTGGGCTAGTCGGGCCAGTCGAGTCGATGTTGATTCGAGGTTGGCATCTTCTGGATGGCTGGGCCAGTCGGGCCGGTCGAGTTGGTTCATATTCGAGGTTGGCATCTCCTGGATGGCTCGACTGGGCCAGTCGGGTCGGTCGAGTTGGTTTGGATTCAAGATTGGCATCTTCTGGATGGCTTGACTGGGCCGGTCGAGTCGGTTCAGATGGAGAATTGGTAGATGAGTGGTGTGAAGGTGTAGGGGAGGGAGAAGTTGTGGGATGGTGCGAGTGAAGTATATCACGCATGATAGAAGAGGTGTCTGAGGTGTCATCGAGGAAGGAGTAGGAGGTTGGGTTGGTTGGAGTGACCGAACCAAACGGAAGAACAGACTCATCAAATATGACGTGTCGAGAGATAATGATGTGGCGTGTAGAGAGGTCAAGGTATTGGAAGCCTCGATGTTGGGACAGATAACCTAAGAACACACAAGGGGTGCTACGAGGGGCGAGTTTATGTGGGGTGGTGAGGCGGGGATAGCAAAGGCATCCGAAAACACGAAGATGCGAATATGACAGGTGTTTTTGGAATAATCGATAGTAAGGTGTTTCAAAGTTAATCGAGGTAGAGGGAAGAATATTGAGTAGGTGAGTTTTCAGATGAAGGGGTTCTATCCAATAGGTAAGAGGGAGATGAGAATGAAAAAGCAAGGTTCGAACGACATTGTTAATGGTGCGAAGCATGCGTTCCGATTTCCCATTTTGTTGGGAAGTGTGGGACACGAGAAACGAAATTGAATTCCGTTAGAAGCGAAGAGCTCCTGTAAGTGTTTGTTGTTATATTCCCCACCATTATCACACTGAAACGATTGGATATTACAATTGAATTGTGTTTTAACGTGGTGATAAAATTTGTGAAATTTTGCAAAAACTTCAGATTTTTGTTTTAGGGGGTAGACCCACAAGTAATGAGTAAAGCTATCTAAAAATATGGCATAATATCGTAAGCCACTGTTGCTAGACATGGGAGAGGTCCAAACATCGGAATGTATTATTTCAAAAGCACGCGAAACAGTGGAAGTAGAATTGAAGAAAGGAAGTTTGGTATGTTTTCCAATTTGACAAGAATTGCAAATAACACCAAGTTTATCGCTAGTACACGAAATAAAATTATTCGAAACTAAAGACAAGACTTGATCACCGGGATGACCGAGCCTTTGAAGCCATGTGGAGTGAGTGGTGGAGAGAAGGACTTGCGGATTCGTTGGGTTGACCGGATAGAGAGGCCCATCGCTATCACATTGGATTAGAGGGCGTCGGGTCTTGTAATCCTTAATAGTAAAACCGAAACTGTCAAACTCAATAGAGGTTTTATTTTGGCGCGTAAATTGACGAACAGAGATTAGGTTTTTGATAATGTTAGGAGAGATAAGAATGTTTCGAAGGTGTAACGGACGATATGGGGTTTGAAGGGGAAACGGGGCGTGTCCGATGGTCACAACAGGCATTTTGGAACCATTACCGACTAAGATGGAGCGAATGTCATGTTTATCAAGAACAGAATTGAGAATACCTGTATTGGCGTGCACATGGTCGGTTGCCCCGGTGTCCATAAACCAATTCGTTGAGGTCGGGTCATTCAACGACATTGTGTTGAACAACTTGGGAAGAGCCGTTGCTGGATCTGGAGGGGCCCAGGTCCACGGTGGTGAGGGTTCCACCGTGGCGGGGCTGTTGGGTGGCCACGCGGCGGAGCCGTCGTGGCGTTGTAGGTGGTGCTGCGTGGTTGGACCAAGCAGGCAGCCGGCTTGCTGTTGCCGCCACTGTGCCGGTGGCGGTGGTGGTGGCTGTTGACGGGGCTGCATCGGCAGGGGAATGTACACCCAACCGTACCGAGGTGGTGTGGCCAGTGCAGTTGTTGGTGGTTGGCGGCGGCGTGGTTCGGCCATTGTTGACGAGAGGGGAAGGAAAAGAGAATGAAGATCGGCGATGGGGGGAAGGTAGTCGACCCTAGGTCGACGATCAAGGGATGAGAGAGAGGGGGGAAGGTGGAGAGAATTAGGAAAAATCCCTAATTGACTCTGATACCATAAAGAGGAATTGTTTTCCGTTCTCTCCAAAGTGTAAAAAGGTTACAATATAAATACAGGAGAAGGAGGAATAAAACCGGAAACTAGCTACAAATCATGATTCTAAATTAATGCCTAATATTCTAAATTAATGGCTAATATTCTATATTGATGGCTAATATATGCATATTTACTAACACCTTCATGTATGTAGAACTTCATTGATTCAAATTCTCGTTCTACCACCCTACTAGTTTGTAAGCCTTTTCCCTACATCGAGTTCTTGGAACTCTTACTTGTCCCCCAAAATCGAACGAAGATGCTACTACTTCCCCCAAAAATGGAATAAGTGCACGTTTAAATCAGGATTCGAGGATGCTCTCATCAAACTGGGGGAAGTTTAAATTGGAATTTTGGGCAAGTTTTCAAGAAGAAAGGCAAGTTTAACTATCGATTCTATCGAAATATTATATGGTATGTTTCTAGTTTTCATCTTTTATTACACTATTTTCTTCCCTAATGCTCTCAATTCAATGATATGTATTTTTGTAAACCCATGGTATGTAAATCTATGTTACATAAGATTTTGTAGGATTTTAGCACTTGCTAGTTCAATAAAATGTGTTAGTAACTATGTTGTTACAGTGGTCAAAATCTAAATAGCGATCAGGACCATGATTTGATATCGGTTCACGCGATGGTAAAGTAGTGGTATAATGGTTCATGTATAGACTTGGGATCATGTGAGACCAGGTTGTTTTTGTGAGACCACTTGTTTACATTTGAAACTCGCAGAAAAACTCTGGGAAGGTAACCTTCACACTGTTTTTGTTGTGAATATTCATATTTTTTTTCTTACCTTCATAATGATTTGCTATGAAATTTCAGTTGTAAAAACGTGGTCTTACGGTTCTCACGTAAACAGACTGGTCTCAAGTGAACACAACCCTCGTATAATAGTTACAATTATGTATGAATGTATAAAACCTAATATATATTTTGAAGATGTACAAGAACATGTGAATAGAACAAATGGTGAGCAATTTATATTAGAAGACAATATTGTTGGGAAGAGAAGATGCAAAATAGTAGACCGGAATAACCGACTTCTCTTAACAATTTAAAAAACCAAATGAAAGCCCAACTCCTAATTTCGGTTTTCACACTGCTATTGGAAACTAAAACTGCGGTGATTAGCACTGCTATTTCACCGCTATAGCACCATAATTAACAACATAGGCTCGACTCGACTCGTAAATTTTAATTGACCTTTCAAACGAGTCGAGTCGAACATTGATGTTATGGAGCTGCTTGACTCGTTATAAGTGAGTATTTTGTGTTCGAAATCAACTCGGGCTCGAAAATTATTAAATTCGAGCTTGAGTTGCGCGTTAAAAACTCGAATAGTTTACACTTCCAGTTTAGGAGGATTATCATAAAAAAATATTTCTAAAACCATCTCTGACCCATATCTCCGGTGGCGGACCTAACATTTTTACCGAGACTTAAATTGGATCAAAGGCCAACAAAGACTTTTGAATCTAGCAACTACATTTGATGGGTCAAACATTAATGTTATAGTGCACATCAATATGTTTTTAACCAAATTTCATTATTTTGAGATATTTTTTAAGGTTTTTGTTTAAAATTATAAGAATTTTTTTTGTTGATTTTAAGAGACTTATTTGATTTTTGTTGGTTGGTTTCGTAAAACTTTTCAACTTTTAGGATCCGGGATTAGGGTAATGGATGTGAGCAACAAACAGTGTAATAAACAAATAAACAATCGTACAAATTGCAATAATTAACAAACCGAAAACTCATATTTCTCTCTCAAAATTCAACGAAATTTCGAGTGGTTTGAACCCAAATGACCCTTACCCGGTGTTCTTCGAATATATGGGGAAAAACTTGGCTTATTTGTTGAAAAAACGAGCCCATCGGACGTTTCTAACAGCAGCGATGAAAGTCACCAACAAAAATCAGCTTTGAAACAGTGATGTCCTTTTGGCGGAATAGGTCTTCCATATCTTAAAAACGTTACATTATGCCTCCTTAACTTTCTGACTATTACACATAGCCCCCTCCTAGCTTAATATTTTAACACTTTTGATCCACATCATGAACTTAAACCCTATTCATCCATGAGATAACTTTTATTAAATGACAAAATTGACCCCTATCAACTCATTGTTTTATATTTTTGCTCTAACAAAATAAAACAATTTTTATTTTATTTTCCTTTTCTTTCCCCTTCTGTTAAATAATTATTTACCCTATTTTAGGGTGTCACACAAACCGAACAACCCATAAGTCTAAAGGCTAAACAGAGTTGTGGATTGGTTGGATTATCAGACTTGGTCAAGTTTTATTGAGCATGATCCAACTCCAACCTAAGATATGTGGTTTGGTCATTTTTTGGTTTAAGATGATTGAACAGAAGCATCTTAGATTTAAATCAAGGGTTTAAATTGATAGTAGCTAGATAGATGATTTAAGAGATGATTGAGAGACAAACTTTCACAAAGAGATTCAAACCAACAATCCCTCCCATTTTGAGCATGAAAACAGCCACAACCAATAAAAGATCCAAAGAGAAAATCCATAAAATTTTGGTTCCACCAATAAATTTGCAGATCAAAAAATATAACCATCCCACCATCTACTCATTTTCAATTCTCTGTATTAAAATATTAAGAGGAGAGTTCCATCAAAACATTTAAGAGTTCATTTTGATGGCACAATCAAAATAATTTTTTCACTTCCATTTGTGGCAATTGTGGTACGAGTTGTTGCAATGACTTATCGAGTAAGATTCTCAGTACCAGGTACTTGTTTTCGTTCTTACCGGGCTATATTATGGATCTTTAAGTAACGTGAATTAGTTAGCGCTCATTCGGGTAAGTGTTTGGTAAATGGCCCTAACTAAGATATGGATTCTTTAATATTTTCAAGATTTGACAACAATTTTCATGGCAACAGTCAACTGTGAGTAAAAAGATGTGGATTTTTTGTCATATGTTATGGGTTCTTCAAAAATTTCAAGATTCAAAAACTCTTTCAACCTCAAACATCAATTGATTTCCCGTTGACTGAACATAGACCATCTTTTCAACATTACTGTTCTTTTTTGAAACTCAGGTTACTAGCAGTCAATGAAAACAAAAGACTTGGAAGCAAAGGCAATGGCTCTTTGAAAAGTCATAGGCAGTATGTTTACCGAAAGCTCAAAGCATCGATTATTTTGTAACATAGGGATTTCTGATCGAGTTATGGGCTGGTAAAAAATAAGGAAAAATCTAAATGGACAAAAGTACCCTTGCTACTAACTGAAAATTTTAACGGAGTTAGTGACGAAGGACCATTTTCAAAGCAAAATAAAAACCACAGAAACGATTTTTAGAGATATCAAAGTTTAGGTCTCACTTTCAAAAGATTTTTAGGGATATCTATAACATTTTTATGTAAATAAAAAGATAAAAAAAAATTTAAAATTTAAAAATTAACATTTTGTTAGTTGGATCAAATTTTAAAAGACCAACGGCCTAAACCCTAAAATAAGAGGCCTTTTTAATCTCTATTCCTAATCATTCCATCACTATCCCAATCGATTTCGTAAATCAATTCCCAAATCTTAAGGCATCCGAATCATAATTCTCCTTCATCAACGATTCGTCATCCTCATCCAAGCAACTCAATCTAGGTAATTTTTACCAATTTTGGTATTTATTTACTTTCGACTTTGCACTTAGGTCAATTGGTTTTTGCTGTTGTGATATGTGTGGTGCTTAATTTGTTGTAATTTGTACTCTCTTGTTTAATTTATGTTTATTGAATGTATTCAAACTTGTAATCATCGGATCAATATGGTTGCTACTTGTTAGAAGAGTTGGATTTTACACTTATATACAACTAATTCTTTTAGGGCGCATTTGGTTCGCGGGATTTGAAGGGATTCGGAACGATTTGGATTTCAAATAAGTCATTCCCAGTGGAACTCTGGTGATTTTCTTGAAATTATATTGCACAATATCTTAATATTTATGCCAAACACTGGAGTCAAATAAGTCGTCATATCAATAATGTCATATCAATAATCTGAGAACTTCCCCCAGTACAATGGATTGGATTGGAAATCCATATCCCGCGAACCAAACACGCCCTTAGTGAATTTGATATTGTTTTCTTGTTGTTGTTGTTGCAGAGTTAAACAAACACGATGCTTTATTGACTTGCAAAGTTGAAATTCAAAAGCCAATTAAATAGTTTTATTTAGTTCACATATATAGAGGGAGATATAGGGACGAAGATCATGGCGAAGTTGAAGCATGATAACATCCTGTCTGATGACATAGTGTTGTTCCAAATACTACCAAGGCTGCCTGTGAGGTCTATAGGCCGGTTTATGTCTGTTTGCAAGCAATGGCACTCGTTCCTAAAAACACCTGAGTTTACCAAGATGCACCTCCATCATGTAAACAGTGAAAACCACCAAAAACTTCTTGTCGTTTCTACCACAAACCCATGCAAGTACTTCCGAACCATCAATTGTGAAACACCTGAACTTGGTTTATCTGCCATCCGCTCTATGCCATTTGAAGCCAACATTAATGAGATGTCGATTATATCGTCTTTAAATGGACTGGTATGTGTAGGCATAGATTCTTTGCGGCCTCGTAGCCATAGGTATTCGGATATAATTTTATGGAATCCTTTGACGGGTGACTATAAAACGTTGGCCAAAGATAATTCTCATGCCAATTGCCTCAAGATCGCCGCAAAAGGATATGGGTTGTATTACAGTAGTTGTGACAATGACTATAGGCTATTACGTGTAACCCAATCTAACGATGCTTATATATACTCGTTGAAATCTGACTCATGGCGGAAGGTCGAGTCAACAATCTATTGCCTTTTAAGATATTGGAATTTAAGTTGTTTGTTGAATGAAAATCTATACTTCTTAGCACAAGGTAGAAATAAAATGTATTCATGGTCATATTTGATTATAAGGTTCGACACCAAGACTGAAAAGTTTACAGAGATAGCGGCTCCGCCTTTGGAATGCATAGGGACATCATGTTTTAGGTTGAAGGTTGTGAGTGAATGCATTCACTTGTGTGTGAGTTCAAAAGGGATAAAGTCGTGGGATAAATTGGAGTTGTGGAAGATGGACGAAAATGGAGGGTGGACGAAGGCGGTAAGTTATTGTGATAAGCTATGTAAGCGTGTGTTTGGCCGGTCATTACACCTGATGAAGAACGGAAATTGGCTCGTGGGTTCCAACGGTAAAGGTTATGTTTACAAAGTAGATCTCGAGATGAGGACGGCAAAAGAGGTGTGTGCATATACAGACGGTCAAATGGATCTTCTTTGGAGAGGGAAATTCGTGGAGACTTTGGTGTCGCTTAAGTGGTAAGTAATTAGCTTCGTTCATTCATTCCGTCCATCTTTTTGTTTAAAAATTATACATAGTTTTATTAGAATGATCAAAGATGTTGATCATTTTTGGCTTTAGCTTTTATCATTTTGTTCTTGAATTAAAGGCAACAATCGAAACCCAAAATTTTTTCTTGTTGAAATATTAAATTATATTTCGGTACTTAACAATGGACGAATGTTCTTGATGTTTTCGGTGTTTGAGATGGATCTGGTTAACATCTTCTGGGACCACCTGGAATAACGTTCTCTCGTCTCCAAGCGGGATGGAACCTATGACGGATAAGAAGTTAAAAAGATAAGACAGTCAGCCACATGTTTGATATCGACGGAGGACAGATTTATGAAAAAACATGGTAATAGTAAAGACTTATTTATGAACAACAGACTAAGACTAAGACACAAGACTTGTTAAGGCTCGTACTGGTTAAGACTTGTGGGGGATGAGGCTAAATAACTAATCTACCCGAGCTTCGAATCCAGACGCAAACAACTTGTGGCCATTAGAGAATTATCTCAGGGCTGCATGCTTTAGCAGTCTTAAATTTGCGAGGAATTAGTCTAGGCAAATGTATAGAATACCTTTCCAAAAAAACTTACATTTTCCATGTTCATTCATTAAAGTAACAGGATTAGATCATGAGAAATTAAGGTGTCATTTTGTATTTTTTTTTTTTTTAAGATGTGTGTTGAAGTCTGAAGTATTATTTAACTTTTTATTGATAAGAGATGGTACTGAAGGCTCTAAGCATAATCAATAAAAATGTTTGTTTTTATTAACTTATCAAAAGTAATATTTTATTTTATTTAAATAAAAATAAAAGGTGTTTTAAGCTTTTATCACAGAAAAATAAATAAAACGGTCTTATTGCATCTCCAATAGCATTCTCTATTTTACTCTCTATAATCGAGAATAAAATAAAGAGTTGGTCATTTCTTCTCCAATGACATTCTCTATTTTACTCTTTATTTTGATTACATATATTTTCAAGCATACCCTTATATTTATTAACTTTATGAATTATACCCTTATATTTTTTTATTTTCATAATAACCTTATATCTAATAAAAGAAAGATAAGTTAATTTTAGTTTATTAAAATTGATATTAGACAACAAATAAAATAAAAATACAACAATCTAAAGAAGTGAAGGGCTGTTTTGTAATTATCAAAAGTTAGAAAAATTAGAGAGTAGTGAATAGTAACTCTCTATATTTAGAGAGTTACTATTCATTTCTCTATTATAGAGAGTAAAATAGAGACTTCATTGGAGATCATCTAGAGAGTAAGGGGGTGTTTGGGATTGCTTATAAAAACAACTTATTGACTTATTCCGGTACCGGTGATGAGCACTTTTGAGTGTTTGGCAAAACAGCTTATACGGGTGCCAAACCGGTGATAAGGAGTTTTTGTAGAAGTAAGGAGCTCCTAACTTATTAAAAGTTGATAAGCACTTTTAAGTAAAAGCTATAAGTTGTTTTAAATAAGCAATCCCAAACACCCCCTAAAATAAAGATAGAGAGTAAAATAGAGAGTTCATTGAAGATGGTCTTAGTCTCCTTGTGAATTTACTTATACCTCCGTTTTCAAGAAATGTAAACTTCCTTTTGACTTCAAACATGATTTCAGTTTCATCCAATACATTTTCATATGGAGTAGGAGTGTCCAACTTTTCTTGATCATTCCATGATGTCTGAAATTACTTTGTTAGAAAGACTGAAACTTCACATGAAATACTTCATCAATCAACAAATATCAAACTAAGTATTGTTAATATATATATATATATATAGATGTTGGTTCATTTACAAACTGGATTAATCGTCCAAACCAAATATAAAAATAAATTTTTCATGATTTTTTTTCATCAAATGATATGATTTAAGATGCTATTACATATATGTTTGTTTCACTTTGTGAAAAAATTACATGTGAAAAAGATACATGTACATTAAACAAATACATGTACTTATGAAAACAAATACATTATGAAACAAACATATGTGTAATAACATCTTAAATCATAACATTTGATGAAAAAAAAACATGAAAATTTATTTTTATATATGATTTGTACGAGTTTGTACGATTCATCCGGTTTGTAAATGAACCAACCTCTTTCTCTCTCTCTCTCTCTCTCTCTCTCTCTTTATATATCTATATATATATATGTGTGTGTGTGTGTGTGTGTGTGTCTGTGTGTGTATAAGGAAGTCAACTTAAGAGAATTATGAGAAAGTCACACACAACATTAACCGGTCATTGCACGTTGACCCTGGTTGCGTTTACTGGTTGTATCACGCGATTTTGCTCTAAAATCACAAGAAAGCTAAATGTCATGAGAATGTAAGGACGGAACGGTCTCACTGGTTTTTTATTTCCTTCCATAGTCCTGTAAGAAATGCTGCTAGTATTGTATTGAAATCCTTCAAGGTGAAGGGAAGGGTCATATGTGAATCATTGAAGAAATTCATTTGAAGATGCATGAACCTGTATGAATAATTTTTAACGCATGTTCACTATGCATCTTTAAATAGATTTTTTCCTGATTTTTCCAATGATCTTCGCCTAACCTTCTCGTCTTACCTTCTCATTGTATTTAACCTTCTTATTTTCATCGGTCCATATAGTAGTATACTATATGGACCGATGAAAATAAGAAGGTTAAATACAATGAGAAGGTAAGACGAGAAGGTTAGGCGAAGATCATTGAAATCAGGAAAAAATCTATTTAAAGATGCATATGTAAACATGCGTTAAATGAATAATTTTTAACGCATGTTTACATATGCATCTTTAAATAGATTTTTTCCTGATTTTTCCAATGATCTTTGCCTAACCTTCTCGTCTTACCTTCTCATTGTATTTAACCTTCTTATTTTCATCGGTCCATATAGTATATATATATATATATATATATATATATGTATGTGGGAGATATCCATTACAAACCAAGCAATTCGTACAAACCGTGCAAACTCCGTTCAACCAATCATTTTTTTCACTTTTTCTTTTGAGGGTTGATAGTCAATAATATGTGAAAAAGTTTCATCAAGAACACATGAAAGTTGATTAATCAAGAAATATATGAAACAAGATTCATCAAAATAAGAAATACATTAAACAATTTCATTTCCTAGATGGTTATTGTTTCTCTCTCTAATATTATCAATCTTAATTTCACAAACTACCTCTCATGGAAATTATAGATCGAAGCCACACTCGTTCGCTACGATTTGTTCAAGTATCTTGATGGTTCTTTTCCCTTTCCTTCTACTATCACCACCGAAACTTCAAAAACACCAAAGCCAGACTATCTAACCTGGATGCGTCAAGATTGTCTTATCTATGGTACTCTCAATGGCACCTGGGAGCAAACCATTGTTCCATTGGTGTCTTTCACCAAGACCTCCAAAGAATTGTGGGATACTTTATCTCACACATTTTCCAGTGCTTCTCGTGGTCATATAAAACAACTCAAGGCTCAATTTAAGAGCATCACCAAAGACCCTCAAACTATAGTGGAGTTTATGAATGTTATCAAGGTGTGTTCAGATCAATTGGCACTCCTCGATCACCCGATCAAACCTGAAGATATCACTAATAAAGTTCTTGAAAGTCTTATTCTTCTTACCAAGGCATTGTTGAGGTTGTTAATGCTCAGGACGATCCCATCTCATTTCCCCATCTTATGGAGAAACGGATTCAAAAAGAATTGGTTCTTAAATCTCAATCCATCCTAGGTGTCATGCCTACTACTGCTCATGCTACAACCACTCGACTTTTGATACGGGTAATTTATTATTCGTATTTACGTCTCATTTTATTAACTTTTAGTCCTTTTTAGACTTTTTAGTACTTTATTATGTTTTTAATGTTAATTTTAGTATCTAGCTATCATATATACAAATAAAGAAAATATGAATTTTCGGTCACCAAAATGTTAAATTTAATGTCAATATTCATATTTTGCATTATGTCATTTTCAGGGAACTAATGTTTTGGAAAGGAGCCCAAAAAGCAGAGATTGACCCGTACAATCTGAAGCAAGGATGAGGATAACCGAAGACCCATGACATGTTTGGATTAATTTTATTATGTAACCCTCATATTTATTGGGTCAAAGCTCTATACCATTGTTGGAACTTCTCTAGGTTTATGTTATATTTTTGGATTGACAAATTTTTATAACAATCGGCCCATGGAGAAAGCCCAAACCAAAATGGCTTAATCCATTAAGCCAAGTCCACTAGTTTTTATATAAATAAGATGCATGGTGTGTAAAATAAAAAAGGGAGGGAGGGGGAGCCAACTCCTCACTTGGCATATATGGTTGACAACTCACTATGAGTTGTCTTTCTTTGTGTGCAAGTTTCTTTATAATCATGCTAATTATATAAATATATGATATTCATTTAGTGAAAGTTTTGTGTTTTTTTAAATTTCTTTTTGTTAGGAAGTCTTGAGTCTGTTTATTTAATTAGGTCCTTAATTAATGTTCTTAATTTATATTTTCTTTCATTTCAAGTTATTCTCAATTAGTATTAAGGAGAATGAGTCAATGTGTCAGTTAGGAAGTGAGGCCATGTTCCTCATCAGTAGTGGGCTAGAATTAAGGAGCAGTTTGTTTATTTTCTTGTATTTAAACCTTCATCTTCAATGGAAATGGTAGAATGTTTTAGACTAAAAAAACTTGTGGTTTATTCTTACCCTAAAAGAATATATATCTTCCTTAGGTTCTTTAATAGGAACCTATCAAGTGGTATCAGAGCTTGATCGGGACCCCCATTCGGAGGTATCAAGACTCATCTATGGCTACAAACAAGGAACGGATTGAGAATGCGGAGGAGAAGATTGAACTCTTGCAACAAGGGTTTAATTTTCTGGAGGGCAACCTCACAGACAGAATATCCAAGATGGAGGAGACCATCACCAGATTGGCTGAGGTGATACAGGGACGTGAATACAAGGTGGGAAACGGGCGAGACAGACCAATGTTCGAGTCTAGACCTGTTAAGCTGGAATTTCCAAAATTCGAGGGAGGAGACCCTACTGTGTGGCACACACGGGCAGAGCAATACTTCGAGTTTCAAATGACAACCGAACCCCAAAAGGTACCTCTCGCTTCTTATCATTTAGAAGGAGAAGCAAACGAATGGTGGCAATGGCTTAAGAGGGCATATATGGAAGAAAACCAAACCGTCACCTGGGACACGTTCATTGGGGAGATTTGGGCTCGATTTGAGCCTACGGACGGTGAAAATTTTGACGAGGCTCTGTCCAAAATCGCACAGACCGGTTCGTTACAGAATTACCAAAAGCAGTTTGAAAGGCTAGGCAATCGGGTACGTGGATGGACCCAAAGGGCTTTGGTCGGGACCTTCATGGGTGGACTTAACCCTGAAATCGCAGATGCGATCCGAATGTTCAAACCACAAAATCTCAAGGACGCTATCGGGTATGCTCGCATGAAGGATCAGCAGCTACAAAGGCAACGTGCATTTGATCCATCACCAAGACAACTATTCTTGGAAGCCTTTCCAGCCACCAAAAAGGAAGTGGTTGCTCCTCCTAAACGTCTAACATGGGACAAGATGCAAGGTCGAAGAGCACGAGGACTATGCTTCAACTGTGACGATCGGTTCACACCGGGCCACCGATGCCAAGCACCTAAAATATTGTTGTTGGCCGCAGAAGAGGAGGGAGGATGTACTACGAAGAATGAAGAATACCGAAAGCTAGGATCATTGGAGACCAACCTTGAGGACAAGGTTGTTCTTAATGAGGGGGGTAATTTTAGGAAGTCTTGAGTCTGTTTATTTAATTAGGTCCTTAATTAATGTTCTTAATTTATATTTTCTTTCATTTCAAGTTATTCTCGATTAGTATTAGGGAGAATGAGTCAATGTGTCAGTTAGGAAGTGAGGCCATGTTCCTCATCAGTAGTGGGCTAGAATTAAGGAGCAGTTTGTTTATTTTCTTTTATTTAAACCTTCATCTTCAATGGAAATGGTAGAATGTTTTAGACTAAAAAAACTTGTGGTTTATTCTTACCCTAAAAGAATATATATCTTCCTTAGGTTCTTTAATAGGAACCTATCACTTTCTCATTGCCGATTCCATATGAATGAAAAGCCTCAAGTTCTATAAATCACTTTTTAGGAAATCATCTTCACCATCTTCATCATTCTCTCCCATTTTGCATGAAGTTTACGATTTCTGTTAGTTTAATTTCATGAGTTCGAAGTTCTTGAAGTCACACATCGATTTCATCATCTTCAAGTCACCATCGCACCTTCTTCATATTATTTTTAGTATTGTACTTTTCGTATTTGAACTTGAGATTATTCACGATGTTCTTGTCCATGAGTGTTCTTTAAGATCACCAATGGTAAACTTATCCTAAACATTCCATTCAAGAATATCAATGATAAACTTGTCCAAGTTCAACCACTCAAGATTGCTAATGGCAAAATTGTCCATGCTTTATTTCTTTATGCTCTAAATTTTATTTACTTGCTTTCTCGTAATTTATATTTATCATTTGCTCTCTCATTTACGTCTAGTTTTAATTATCATCTTAGTTAATCATTTTTATTATTTCTCGTTCATCTTATTATTAGTCGTCACGATACTTTGTAAAAACCCATTTTTTATGGAAGACTAAAAACCTTAGTTTGGGGTGTAAGTTAATAAATTGATATTTGGGTGTTTAGTAATAAAATAAAGAGGTGTATTGACTTTATAATAATAGTTGACAAACTTGTCATAATTGGATCTTTTATATTTCGTGGTAATGCCCCTAAAGTTAATTGACAACTAGATGTCGGTATTTAAACGTCTTAACCTCAATGAGGTTATAAAAAGTATTAATTTTCTAAGACAACGATTATTATTATAAAATATATTTTTGTTAAATTATTAACTCCATCTTAATTTATTCTTACACCCTAGACTTGCTTTTTATAAATGAATTTCTCCAAGTTACCAATCAACCAAACAAATTAGTTAATCAACAAAATCCTCTTGTGGGAACGATAAATCCGGTACTTTGTACCATTATTACTTGTTACAATACGACAGTGTTCTGAGGTGTATACTTGCGCCGAGGTATATTTTTGTGTTGATTTTAAGGGTAGCGATATTCTTACAACCCAAAAACTTGTTGTAAAAGTATTGCTACCCTTCCATCTACTAGCCTACACATCCAACAACCACTTCAAAATAACCATCCCAACAAACCATTTCAATGTACAAACTAAGCCGGAGCCAAACCTTTTCTAGGAAAATGCCAATGGTGTCACGCTAGAGGACATTCCTTTAAAAAATGCCTGAACTTTCTAACCAAACATCCTGCCATACGCCCTCCACCACCCCCAAATTTTCCTCTAACTCTCCACACGCTAATGTTGCTTATGCTTTACCAACACCATCTTCTAACTATTGGCTTCTTGATTCTGGTGTTTCTCATCATGTTACATAAGATCTTGCCACTCTTTCTCTTCATCAACCATATGATGACACTTAGGAAATTATCATTGGAGATGGATATGGTCTACCCATTACTCACACTAGTTCCACCTCTATCTCTACTACTTATAAAAATCTCCCCCTCTCTAATGTCTTGTATGTTTTTAATATGAAACGGAATCTCATTTCCATTTCTAAATTTTGTTTTGAAAACAATATTCTAATTGAATTCTCATCTGATTCTTTTACTATGAAGGATCGCCTCACGGGGACACATCTTCTCACGGGACCAACTAAGAATGTCATCTATGACTTGCCATCGACATCCTCTATTTTGACCAACTCTAGCTTTAAAGCTTCTACCATAGACTTGCATCATCATTTGGGGCATCCAACATTACCCATTGTCAAGTCTCATTCAACATTATATTAATAGTTAAATAGTTAAATCTCATTCAACATTATATTAATACATAAGGATAAAATGATTATTTTACATATTATTCAGATCGTCCATTTATAACATTTATCAAATAACTATTTTAATTATGTGCCAAATCATACACAGTCCCTTACACGTCCCGCTGCATTGTGATATGTATATAACTAGTATTTTATCTCAAACTTGAGTATATAAGACTAGAGTGGATCCAAACAAATTTCGAAATGATTGCACTAACTAGCTATCGTAATATAAATAAAAATTAATTACAAAATACGTTTTGTTAAAAACAATAATCATCGTAATAAATAAAACTTGAAAGCTAATTATAAAATTATTTTATGTTTTTTTTTATTATTTGATTTAGTGACACTCTTTTTCATATATGCATAGTTCTTTAAGTAAAAGATTGAAGTTACTTGTCATAATATCTAAAGTAAATTACAATTTTCATCGGTATGGTTGGTTAAAAGTTGCAAATTTTGTTTTTATGATTTTAAAATTAAGGTTTTCATCTAAAATGTTTGTAATTCATTTATCTTTTGTCAGGCAAAACACTGTTTTTAAGTAGAGAATATAATATAAATGAATAAAAGTTGCAAATTTTGTTTTTATGATTTTAAAATTAAGGTTTTCATCTAAAATGTTTGTAATTCATTTATCTTTTGTCAGGCAAAACACTATTTTTTAAGTAGAGAATATAATATAAATGAATAAAAGTTGCAAATTTTGTTTTTATGATTTTAAAATTAAGGTTTTCATCTAAAATGTTTGTAATTCATTTATCTTTTGCCAGGCAAAACACTATTTTTAAGTAGAGAATATAATATAAATGAATTGTAAGCTATACATGAACGAAAAAGCAAAAACGTTTAAATTATAAGGACGGAAAGGTAATGAACTATAAATCATAGGGACGAAAATAATAATTAAAAGAAATTATAAGAACTAAAAGTGTAATTTACTTTAATATCTAATAGAAAATTAAAAAATGGGAGACTAAAAGCATCTCCAACAACTTTCCTAAAATGGGAAAATTTTAGAAAATAAGAATTAGGCCAACTTTTAGCTTCAAGGACTTCTCCAAAATAGATAAGTAGGAGAGAGGAGGGTTTTTTTGTGATAACCCAAAATTTCCTAATAGTGATTTGGGTTTATTACTTTGGGTTCTAATTTATTATTTTTGACTTGGACTCTTAATAAGTTGGGCTAGGGCTAGGTTTTGAACCTAAGCCCAATATATATATATATATATATATATATATATATATATATAAGGAATGGAAGAGAAGAATTCTCTCATTTATATTCATTTTCAAGAATCAGTAAGGTGTTTTGTGTGTGTGCGTGAAGAGCAAGAATATAGAAGAGATGAGCAAGCATCCTTGGAGAGGAAGCAATAGGGGATCTTCAATCTCAGGTATTGTTCATCTCCTCTAGTTGTAGCTCATCTCTTCTCTTATGGTTGGTGATTTCAATAGTGATTCTATGAGTTAGATATTCTTGTTGGGTTTTGGTAATGAAAGGATGCAATTGTTTTTAAATATGAAATGTAGTCTTCATTAGTTTTTTGTCCGAGGAGGAACCGGGTTCGTAGACAGCCCGAAAGAAGGAAGAAGAATCTAATGATTTCCCTAATTCTGTGAGAAAGAAAAACCAGTTTGTTAGAGCTGGGGCAGATTTATGATCCACGGCTCACTCAATTAGAGCACTAACTACTTCAAAGGAATTCGCTCCAAACACACTTTTAATCGCTCCACTCATTACGCTGAATCAATCAACAAGCAACCATAATTTTCTATCTTCAACGCTTCAGGCAGGTGGCCTAGCTAACACAACAAGGAAGATAAAGTTATCACCATTGAATAAGAGATATCTTGTGTTCAATAATGGAGTTCTTGGGTTTTGGAATCTCAAATTGAAACACCATTGATGAACTCTTGATTTGAGATATGAGAAATAGTTAGGTAATCTTGTTCATATGATTCCATATGTTTAGATATTGGTTTTGAGGCTTATAATATCATTATTGTTGGGTTGGGAGATTAGAAATCAGTATTGTAATGTTTTGGTTTGAAGAAATGGAGGTCTTGTGCTGCAAAAATGAAGAAACCCCAAATCGGTTAAGTGGGCGGGTTTACCCGCATTCGTACCCGCCCACTCGGTTGTTGGTAAAATCAGTTAAGCGGGCGGGTGTTGGGCGGGCTTACCCGCATTCGTACCCGCCCAGCCGACTGTTTGGCACAACTTCATTTTTTTCGGTGTGTTTCGAGTCGGGTTTTGAACCTTTGAGTTATGGGTTTATTTTAAGGCTATTTTAGAAGACTTTTGGGGTATTTCCTTGGGGTTAACACTCATTTTATGATTTTGATTTTAGGCTTTCGGTTTGGAGGTTGAGACCGTATAAGCTCGGACAAGGTGTGAGTCCAAATCAGGTGGGTTCCCTATCACTTAAAATGCAATGTGGAATGTTTTATATGCTTAATTGATTATGGTTTATTTAAATGCTTTGTTTATATGCAAAAAAATACCATGATCTTTTTATAAGCTTTGGAGTCGGTATGCGCATTAGCTGTTACTAATTGGCAAAGTCTGATATAAAATCCTATCGTTAGGTGTGCTAAATCCTACGATTAGGTGTAATCCGGATATAAAATCCTATTAAGGTGTGATAAATCCTATATAGGTGTGAATTGACTTGCCATGTCTATTTATTCGTAATCCATTGCATGTTTTTAAATGAGTTATGAACTACTGAAAGTTATAAACTGTTTTCTTGGAAATTCACTAGACCTTTTGGTCTAACCCTCACTTTTCAAAATAAAATATTTTCAGGCAGGTACGTTTCCGGACGAGGGGATAAGGGTAAAGGGAAGATGTAGAGATTCTTCCGAATAGTTTTAGTTCCGCTTTAGTTTTCTTTCATTCAGCTGTTGACTTAGACTTCTATACTTCCGTTGCATTTATCTTTATTGAGACTTGAGAATTATAATGAATTAATCGATGATTGGTTAATCATTTAAAGGTTATTAAATCTTGAATTTCATCTATTGTTGGATTTAAATTTTGGGTCGTTACATTTTTTCTCCAAATTTAAAAAACATCCTAAAAATGATTACAAGATGAGACAACTAATAGAAAAAGTTAAAACCAAATATTTGAAGAGCAAAATAATTTTTTTTTTTTAATTATCTTTTTGAGAGAAAAGTGTATCATGGATGAGATCATGAGAATGACGCATGTGTCGTGAAGTGTATCATATCTTCTTCTTTTTTGTGAGGATAAATATATCATATCTTTTAATAGTAAGTTATCGGTGTTTGTTTAATTGTTTGTGTGGGATATGTGGTTTTGAAATTGTTATTTTTTTCTTTTTTATATAGTTTGAAATTCATTACTATTATTTTTGGATTAATTCCTAACTTTTTAATAGAAAGAATCAATATATAAGTAGTTTGTGCTTTACTTGGAAAAACTTACATGGAAAAATCAGTTATAAGTATAATATTGTATGATTGTATCTATTACAAAATCAGTTATAAGTATAGTATTGTACGATTGTATCTATTACAAAATCAGTAAGTATAGTATTGTACGATTGTATTGTATCCATTACAAAATCAGCAAGTATTGAGTACGTACTATACTATATACTTGCATCACTATACTATATATAATATATACTTGCATCACTATACTATATATACTATATACCTGCATCACTATACTATATATAATATATACTTGCATCACTATACTATCTAGAATTAATCTTCATCTTCATCTGCTGAATCTTCCAAACAACAGTCGTTGCAAGGACCCTCAATATCACGTACGTCTTTCCATATTTCATGAGCCAATCGAAATTTCTTCAAACCAATGGGATCGTCACGCCAATATTTGTATTCATCTTCAACACTAACCTCCGCTTCTGGAAAGTTGACGAGTTCGTTCTCGTATCTTGAAAACATATATGCAATTTGGGCCGATAGATCAATTGCACTAGTCGTAGAAGCCTGAGGATAATCGTACCTCTTAATCCACTTTTCGTAGAAGTGATTCATACATGTTGTACCATGGTTTGGATCCCTCATTGTCGTATTGCTATATTCAACAATTATTTTCATAAGCTGTATCTCCTCGTCGTCATCTTGTTGAGTTTTTCCACCACCTTTTGATGATTTTGAACACAAACCCATGTGTTAGTGTTAAGGTTCATTTCTATTAATTTTTTACACTATCTTTTGCACTCACATATCCGATATAAAGTAGATATCGTATGTGATAGTTTACTTATAATATCACATGTGATATTTTTCTTAACGGTTAATTCCAGTAAACTAAGAAAAATATCATACATGATATTCTATATGTTGATACAAAAAAAATACTAATAATATTAACAAAAAGAATATTAATAGGGAAATGATATACAATATAAAGAAAATATCATATGTGATACTCTACATGTTATTACAAAAAAAAATATTAACAAATGTGATGATATTCTACATGTAATATAAAAAACAATATCACATCTGATATTCTACAATAACAATATCACATATGATGATATTCTATTAATACAAAAAGAAAATTTACCAATATCGCGTGTGATATTATACATACCAAGAATAATAAAAATATTAACAATATTACATGTGATATTTTACATGTTAATAGGGAAAAAAATTATTAATATCACATATAAAAAAAACCAAAAAAATTCATCAAATGGTTGAAATGCATTTCCCATATTTACAAAATGATGGAGGAAAGAGTGCGTGGATGAGTCTCACAGCTTTTATTCAAAATCATTTAAAAGGGATGATCAAATAAGATAATAAACATATTTTAACGATTTTTTTGCAGGATAATAAACAGATTTTAACGATAATAAAAATGATTTTATCGAATACGAGGGTTTCTAAAAAAAAGGGTTTAGAACCTTCATCTGCAGATTTGAAAATGGTTGTGGTTTCTTCATCAGTTTTTGCACCACTCTTCTGTAACTTCGAATTCGTATCTGAATCCATGATCGGTTTTCTTGATTTCCAGAGAAAATGTAGAGAGAATTTCGAGAGAAAAATGGAGAGGGTTTCTTGGATTTCTGAGAGAAATGGGGTTTATTGGATTTCAATTGTTTTTATATCAAATCAATTATAACTCAAATTACCAAATTACCCTAGCTATTCAAGCGTAATTAAACGGATTTTGAAGGTAGGAAAATTTGAAAAAAAAATTATTAAAAAAGGATTTTAATCAATATAACACAACCAATTTTTTTTTTTTGAAAGACATAACACAAGTAGTTTAATTCCTAGAATGAACATTTAATTGACTTATTAATATATATTATATTAGTAATTTATAATATTTGTTTTCATTGTCTATAAATTTAAAGATTTATAACCAAATTTTACTTAACTAATTAATATATATTAGAAGGGTATTCGCGCAATATAGTGAGATTTATTTTAATTTTAAGTTTCATTTTACTCTATGGATGCAAATGAACAACAAGGTGTTTAAAGATTGTATGAAAAAAGAAAATGAGATTTACGGTGACATTCAATTTTTGGCGTATGATTGGATTAGATGTAGATCCAAATTTGGTAAATCCCTCAATTGGGAGAACTGGTGTTGTAATCCCTTGGACGTTGTTTCCTCTTGTATTGCTCTAGCTCCTCGCTAGTTTCTTTCAATAAATTCTTTCTTGTTGTCCAAAAAAAAAATTAAGTTTCATTTTAATTTTTGCTTCTATCGATGTTCATTTCAAATTACAATTCTGAACGATTTTAGTGTTTCATTTAAAAGTTCTCTTTTTTTATGTAATTTTTTTAATTCAATTTTTTTTATCATAATTTAATTTAGGGTTTAATCACAAAATAATTTATTTTGTTTTGATAATATAATTTTTTATAAAGATAATTTAAGAATTCTGTTAGATTTTAATGATTATTTTAATTATATTTTAGATTTTTTTATATTTAAAATTAGATATTTATTCTATATTTGATCATGATTATCCGTACTTAGTTACATGAATCCAAAAATGAAGTTTTAATAAATGCATGCATTAATTACTTGTAATCTTGAAAATTAAGTAATTAACATTAAATAACAGTATCTAAGGCTTAAAAAGTTATTTTTAAAAGTTTTTGGCCAAATGCTTTACAAACCACGTCAATTCGTACAAACCACATGCAGCCAATATTTTTTTTAAATTTTTTTCACTTTTTCTTAATTATTAGGGTTGATTAGTCAATAATATATGAAAAAATTTCATCAAGAATACTTGAATCTTGGTGAATTTTGGTGAAACAAGTTTCATCAAATTGAGAGTTTCATGAAACAATTTCATTTTCATGAAAAACAAAAAGGAATTCCTGAAACAGAGAATTATATGAAACAATGTCATCATATTAAACACTTTCATGAAAAAAAAGTTTATTCAAAAAAACAATGAATCATATGGTTTGTACGGTTTATACGAATTGAAGTGGTTTGTATTGAATCTCCTCTATATATATGAGTGGGTTTAAATGAAAACTAAAATTTAGTTATAAACATGAGGATAAATCAGAACACAAGATGTGTCATATTTAGATCGAATAATCAAAAATATATTCACATTGATATTGGCACGTCATTCGGCATAATTCTAGGTAAATGTATCAGACATTTGTAGTAATAAAATTAATATTAGTGAACATGTTAAATTTAAATTTAAAATAAATTCATAATTAATCAATAACTAAAATCAATTAATAAAATAAAGATAATATTAATTCATAATTAGAATCAAAATTAATTAATAAAATTTAAAATAATAATTAATATTAACCAGGGGTATAATCGAAAAAAATGATAAAAAGCTCCATAAGTTAACTCTAACTAGTTTTTTCAATAAGTTAACTTATAAGTCATAAGCTTGTTTATCAAACAGACTTGGGATCATGTGAGACCACCCTGTTTCCGTGAGACCTGTGAGACCACCCTTTTACACTTGAAATTTCACAGCAAAAACACTATGAAGGTAAAAAAAAATATGAATATTTAAAGTATTTTTGCTATGAAGGTAACATACTTAGTGTTTTTGATGTGAAGGTAACCTTTACAGTGTTTTTGCTGTGAATGTTCAGATTTTTTTTACCTTCACAGTGTTTTAACTATGAAGTTTTTAAGAGTAAAAAAATGGTTTCATGGGTCTCCAACGGGTCTCACGGAAACAGGCTGGTCTCACGTGAACCCATCAGATTTTTTTTACCTTCACAATATGTTTGCTGTGAAGTTTCAAGTTTCTTCTACCATTCGACCAGATCTTCTAGATTGTATTCTCATTTTCCGGCCTTTCTGGAAGTTGTTTATAGAAGTGCGCTTTTAAAGTGCATTAATCAGGTTGTGAAGTGAATGTCACCGATACTTGGACCTGCTTGGGGACTGATTGGTTCCCCTTAGGTGGATTGGTCCCAGCAAGGCTATCTGTCCAGAAGCTCATGGGCGTTTGGTGAGACTCCTTCGAGCCAAACTTAATCCCCGGGAGCTGGTATTGCCTCCCGATGAGCTGTTTTCGCCTTTCTGTGTCAATATTGCCAATTCCCAGAAAACTAATGTACCCTCGTGTATACAGTTGTCCAACTACTTTTGAGTGGTCTCACGGAAACAGGATGGTCTCACATGATCCCAACCCTTATCAAACATGTATTTATAAAATAAGATAACTCATAAAACACATTATCTTTACCAAACAATGCCTTTGTTTAGGTTATATATATAGAAATAGAAATAGGTTCTTTCAAATGAGTATTCGAAATCTTCGATGCCTTTATCTACGTCCCCAATCACCCAAGATTTTTGAATTGTCGTTTTGAATAAGGTTCAACCTTTGTCATGTATTTAAATGTGTTTGTCGTGTTTGTCTATTAAATATCACTTGGTTTTTATGAAATTTTAAAAAGTTGGATGGAAATCAATAATAAGTTGTAAAATTAAATTTTAAGAAAATAATAAATGATTCATAACATATCTTTAAATATCATAATCAAAGGAGATTTTTGGATTTGACGTGTGAAAGAGAGAGTCCGATTTCTTGGATGTGAAGATAAAACAAAAAAAGGGGCCATCATCATCATTTCCTTTCTAAAACGTCACTTTTCCATGATCAAAATTTCCATAAATTATAGAGCATACGTCCTTATGATTTCAAATTTGCTTTCTTTATCTTTATAGTTTACATTTTAAATCTTTTATTGTCTTTGAGCTAACTGTGTCAAAAAAGACCGTTAAACATCACACTAAAGATGTCCTTTTGTATTAATTTAACTATTTTTAACCACAAGGTTTATGACGTAATGGTTAATATTCTGGGTGTATGATGGAATATCTCATTTGTATAAGTTCGACTCGAGCTCGATTAACTTTTCAGTTTTCAATGTAGAGCTCGAGCTCAAATATTTTTTGAGTTATCGAACTCGAGCTCGATGCTCGTTTACGGGTTCGAACTTGCGATCGATTAACTTGTTTATCGGCTTGGGGTTTATATGTTTTTATATATTTTATTGTATGATTAATAAATATATGATCATGTTTGACTCGAAAAATGGGTATGTTCGAATGACTCGGCATCGAGTTTTCGAACGATCCGGGTTGAACATTAGTGTTATAAACAGGGGCGGAACACAACCATTGTAGCCTAGGGGGCCGGAATATACTGTTATAAAAAATTTCGAGATCCAAATGATATGCATGCAACTTTTTTTTTGTTGCTACGATCTATTATTAAATTTAAAAAAAAAAAGATTGGTTAATATAGACTAAAACATAGAACCTTCAATCTCTTAACTGATAAAGAGTAATATACACTATAATTAAAACGGGTTTATATGAAGCCAAAAAAATTAAACGTTCTAATTAATAGACCATTTTTTAAAACCAAAAAAATAAAAACGTCTATCTAAATATGTTATAATAAGTTTATATGACACTTTTGAACGTGTTAACAATTTTTTTTAGAACACTTTTTAATACAAAGCGTCGAATTAGAATTGCAAAAATGTCAGATAAAAAGATACGTTCATAACACTTTTGAGTGATCTATAAATTTATTACGCTTTTAAATAGAAGGTTTTATTTTTTGGTCTTATTAATTATATTCTATTAAGAACTTTAAAAATTGGTGAAGACCAAAATTCAATTTTATTTTAATGATCAATTTATTATGTTTTTGGACTATTATAAATTACTAAAAAAATACTTGTAAATTAGCAATATAACCTCATATATTAACTTAAACATTAATTTTTTATTGTTTTAATTTAGATTAGCAACTAACCTTGTATACTAACTTAAACATTATTTTTTATTGTTTAATTTAATATGTATTAGATGGGAAGAAAAATAAATTTAATATATAAACAGAAAAACCTGGATGGAAAGAAAAAATAAATTAATATATAAATAAAAAAACCTGATGATGTAAAAATGTAAAGCTTGGAATTTGATTCCCTGACCTAGCACAGGGGCTGTGGAGCGATAACCAACTTATAAGATACCCTTTTAACATGTGTTCCGCTCCTAGTTATAAAACCCGACTCGTTTAGTTAAACGAGTTCTATTTTGTGTTCGAGATCGACTTGAACTTGATAATTTTAAGGTCGAGCTTAAATAGCTCGTTAAAGTCTTAAATCGTCTACATCCCTAGCCACAGGGCCACCCTATTTTGTAAATTGTACCTCAGAATGCATATAACAAGTTTTCATTTTGTTTTACAAATTCCTTAACAAAATGATATTATTTTCATTCTGTTAAAAACCCATTGATCAATTAATTAATTAAACTTAAAACGGATAAAAATCGCCTGCACCCACTTTTCCTGTGCCAACCCTGTCCTTCCAATCAGAAATTTACACATCATATTTATTTTCATATTTGATATATATGTTGATACGGTGTTAACTCCTCCGTTTCTGTTTCTGTTTCTCTCTCTCTCTCTCTCTCTCTCTCTCTCTCACACACGTAAAGTAAATACGGTTTTGGTCCCTGTGCATTATCAGATGATTTTATTTTAATCTCTTTACTTTATAAACTTTTATTTGCTAGTTTTACTTATTTTATATTATTAACTAGTTAAAAATATATTACGATATGCAATTTGTTTTACAAATTACACTGTTAGCAATTATTTTCAAAATTGAGTTTTCGTTTTAATTGATATATATGTATATATTGTTTTTAAAATTAGTAGATTTTACAAAATAGAAAAAAAGTATTAAGATAAAAGTGTTTTACTTTGCAATTTAATTTGAAGTGACATTTTGTATATTATTTTACAAATTTTATTTATTTCCTTTTACTTTCTTTTTTTATTTTTATCATATTAATTGATCAATAATATATTTTTTTTAAGCTTGGATAAAATTATAATTAGACCCTTTAAAATAAATTAAGAGGGCATTTGATTTGCAATATTTCAACGAAATTCGAAGAAATTAGAATAATCAATTTCATTGACCAAATTTTATTTACACATTTGGCTGACCTATGAAATGAATGAAATTGAATTCCACACATTCCACCATTCATGGATTGTTATTTCATCACCAGTGGCGAACTCACCTAGTAACTAATGGGACGCCAGTACCCAATAAAAAAAGAAATATTAAAAATTTCATTGGTTAAAAATATTTTTTTATATCTTTTTATTTGTAGCCCGTTACAAGGGAACCCATAATACAAAATCAATGAAAGAAACCAAAAAAACTTCTTTAAAAAAACCAAAAACTCATAAAAGTTTTTTGAAGTCGATAAAAAAACCCCGGAAAAATGTTTCAAAATCGATAAAAACGCTAAAAAAATCTCTCGAAACCAACCAAAAAAACATTTAAAAATCCCTCGAAACGGTGTAATTAGGTTAAGAAACATGTCGGACGATTTTACAAGTCTTCAATATACCTACCTTAAAGGTGCCCCTTAAAAGTGCCTCCATCAGGCAAAAACCATGGATCCGTCATTGTCCATCACAATTGAGAAGGAATTCAATTCCGTTCCATCCTATTGTCTAAAAAACAAAATTATGCATATCTTCCCTACTAATTAATTTGAACCACCACTGTCAACCACAACGGCGAATCCATAAACGTTTTGAGTTGGGGGCACATTTTTGGGTTTCAATTTTTTTTTGAAACCGAATAATCCATCTAAAGGAAAACGGTTTCTAGTTATTAATAATATAAAATAAGTAAAACTAGCAAATAAATGTTTTATAAAATAAAGGGATTAAAATACAATCATTTATAATGCTTAGGGACCAAAACCGTATTTACTTTACGTGTGAGAGAGAGAGAAATAACACGTATCAACATATATATTAAATATGAAAATAAATATGATGTGGTGGGTGCAGGCGATTTTTATCCACTTAAAACAGCAAAAAGATGTTACATTTATCACTTATTTTTAGGGTGTTATTATTTACACCTTAATCTATATCTATATATATATATATATGTCTCTAAATTAAAATTGATAAATAAATATAGATGTTAGTGTATTACCAATTAAAATAGATAAATAAAATAGACTATGGTGCATTTGAAAATTAGACTATGATGCAAAAGAAAAAACCTTATTTTTTATTATGTAATATTGTTGTTTTATTATTATTATTAATGGAATATTTGTTTTAATACTAATTGATTATGATTATAGTTTTTGAATCAATCTTGTGTATTTTTTTTTCATCAAATTAATCTTTTGCAAAAAAAAATCAACAATCATTATATCTTATTTATTAATAATGTCAACACTGTTTTGAGTTTGTTTTATGTTAGAATTAAAATAATATAAAGAGTTTTTCCTTTTACACCCTACTCTAATTTTCATTTACACCCTATTTTATTATTTTATTTATTTTAATTAGTTAAATACTAACTCTTATGATTATCTATTAATTTTAATTGAAAGACATACATATAAATTAGGATTAAAATATATAGAGTAAGGTATAAAAAATAACCCTCTATTATAAATTTAAAAGATGGATGTAAACATGTGAAAATTACTAATTTTGGTAATTGGTAATATTAAACTATCTCGGGTGCATGAACATTTGGTTGACTCGTTAATATATGTTATATTAGTAATTTATAACATTTATCTTAAACTTGTTTTCATTGTCTATAAATTTAGAGGTTTATGATCAAATTTTACTTAACTAGTCAGAGCATCTTCAATAAATTCGTTATTTTTTTTTTCAAAATAGAGAACTAGAAGGTAAAATCTAAAAAAATCACATTCATCTTTAAAAGATTTTTTATTTTGAAGAATTCAACATTGATTATAATATCAATATATTACATATATCTATTAAAGTATTATCTATATAGAGGCGGATTAATGCGAGGACCATAACAATTTACGAGAATGCGAGTACAATCATCAGCCACTCATTTTGTACATGATATTTTTTTCATTTACAAAATCATATGTGATTTTGTACTAGCATAAAAAATGACACGCTCGGTTTTTGCTGTGGGAAAAGTTTCAGCTAATCATATATTATTTTGTATGTGAATCATATATTATTTTGTATATGAAAAATTTCATGTACAAAATGATTGACTGAGGATTGTCTCGCATTCTCGTAAATTGTTATCGTCCTCGCATGAACCTCTTTCTATCTATCTATTTATGTATTTATTTTTTAAGTTTTCTATTGATAATCATTTTTGAAGTAATCTTCATATTTGAAGAAAAAAAACTATTCTCTCTTCTTTATGGAGATAGTTTTGGAAGATGCTCTTAGAGGGGCAGGTTCAAATGAGAACTTAAATTTAGTTGTGAATGCGAGGACAAATGAGAGCGCGACACATGTCATATTCATATTAAATAATCAAAGAAATATTCAGACCGAATAAAACTAAATATAGTATCTATTCAGTTCGAATAAACATTATTCAGACTGAATAAATATTATATTTAGTTTTACTTAGTCTGAATATTTCTTTGATTATTCGGTCTGAATAAGATACATTCAGACACGGTGTGTGACGCTTTCATTTGTTCTCATGTTCATAACCAGATTTGAGTTTGCATTTGTACTTCTCTCTCTCTCTCTCTATATATATATATATATATACCCTATATATATAGGGGAGGTTCAAATAAGAAAAATTGCATATTTAAATAAACAAATAAACACCTTTAGAACCACATATGATGTGGGTCACACACATTATAAAATCATATCTGATTCAATGGTGAGCCCCATTGAATCATATATGATTTTATAATGTGTGTGACCCACATCATATATGGTCTTAAAGTTGTTCATTTGTTCCTTTAAATAAAGGGTATTCTTGTATGAATCCTCCCCTAAAAAAATATACCCTATATATATTACATGCATCACATCTAAATTAACCGGGTTTTGGCCCGATCTTGCCACCTATTTTTGACAGCAGCTACCGAACACATGACGGGGTTTATTCGTTACATTTTCTCATCGTTTTAATTTGTTCCTTTTGCACGAGATCATTAATAACATATAATGCTACCGATCTATGTAAGAATTTACTTGTAAATCGGACCATGCGACTAAAACTTTGAGTATTACTTTGGGTTTATATCGAACATTTGATTTTTACCGACTACAACTAAATAAGTAGCTTTGAAGCCATTTTAATGACTCAATTTCTACGCCAACGGTTTCAGAACTAACATATCATATCAAAAAACTTATTTACGAGTTTGGATCAGAAAACTACCTTAAATCGATCAGAAACTCGGGAACTATGCCTTGCTTCTTTGGCGCTTTTCTCTCTCGATTCTACACTTTTTTCTCAAACTTTCATAGAGGTTTTGTGCTATTGATAACTAGAGTTATACCCGTCCGTTGGTCGGGCACACAACATGATTTTAAATACATTCAAAACGTTTTCGAAACAGACCCCAAACAAAGCAATGTTTTATCAACTTTAACAAATCGATAATATGATATGAGCATAAATTTATGTGATAAATGTTTTATTCTAACTCGATTAACACCCCAAGTAATACTCCTACTATCTCATAATGTACCCCTGTCGAATCCCTATAGACGGAGATGAAAGAACCGATCAAAATTAGTTTCTAAACAGATTCAAAACGTCTCCAAAATAAACCTCAAACAATTTTTAAAATACTCCGAAACAGGCCCCAATCAGCCCCTATGGACCTGCACTCAATAACAACACTATATACCTGTTTTGAAGAAAAATAATTGATAAACATCTCCATAGTTGCTGTTTTTGAAACTTTAAATATTGTTTTTAATACCTGATGGTTCAATTTTGCCAAACATGTCGGACATTATCAGTTCTTTCCGACTCAAATTGTGAATAATCTTAGTTTAGCTCACCTAAAACTTTTAATAAGTAAGCAACCATCATAAGTATTTCATGACCGAACAAAATGAACATAATACAAACACAAAACAAAAAGGCAAAAAAAAATTATAACTTATTAAAAAAATTATAATCCATTCATTGTTCCAAGAAATTACGAAGAGTCATAGTTCATGTCTTTCTAATGATTGTTTGTGTTGTTGCTTTCATATATGTTTGCAATTGAAATGTTTACCTTCAATAAATATATGTAGGAAAAAAAAGCAACAACGAAACAGTAATGAGGTAGGAATTTGATCTCCATCTATCTTACATAGAGAAAACTAAGGATGAATATCAATTAAAAAGATTATAAATATAAATAATATGCAAGTATATAAGGAAAAAAAACATTTTTATTTAATGGGGGCTGGGTTTGACATAGTTGATAATAATATCGAAAAAAGGTTAACAAACTCCTCCTTAAACATGAAAAGTACAAAGGATGCAAATAGTCAAATACCATCTTGGTGCTCATTCCTTTGTAGAATCTTGACAACCCTTCATATTGTGTCCTCTTTACAACTGCATCCATCGTACCTAAAAATATAATTATGTTACCTCATATGTTACCTCATATGACAACTTAAGACCTGAATATCTCAATGATTCGTTTGTAATGATTTTTGAGCTAAAGATAGTAAGATTAGTTAGAAGACGAAAGGGGGAGGCATGGGATTGTAGGGGTATAATTGACATTTTTTTGACTCAAGGGAGGACAACACACCCTCACCTTACTGTGCAAATAAGCCCATTACTTTATCATTAAGCTGCAAGTAAACACCCATACCGGCTGTGCGAATCAGCCAAATATCCATTAAGCTGATTAAGTCATATGTAAACACCCCCTAAGTCACTTTCTATATCATTAAGTCACTACCAAACAATTATATACAGTTGACAAAATAAGTTGCGAGTCCCATTAGCTCGTTAATCTGCTTAAGTTGCTAACAGACAGGCCCAAAGTCTTGGTGTTGATGTATGTGATAAGGAAATTAGTTGGTACGTGTGTATTTAGAGCATCTTCAACAGATATGCTATATTTCCCCTCTTCCACTAAATTTTTGAGATTTCTCCATTCTCTCATTTTTTTTCTCTATTCGAGGAGAGTTAACTATAGCCGTTGGAGCAGAAAAGAATTCCAAACCTCCAAAATTTATAAAATACCATAGCTCTTGGAGATGCTCAAGAAAACATCTCTTATAATGAATGTATTACTTCCATTAAGCATAAAAGCTTAAATGAGGAATTAAAAACAATAGCAAAAGGACATCAACTCTTCTCTAACACATAATAAGATACAACAAAGGCCAAGTTTCCTAAAGGCTCTTCATATGCAGGTTTTCTCTCAGAATTCCACTATTTTTAGTCAATGCAACAATTTATTAACAAAACTTTTTGCACTTCAAATAAGTTATTGCTAACCTTTTTTTTCAAGTCGTTTCTTCACCAACCGATTACGGATGTTTGCGAGATTGTTAATATATACGCGAGCCTTTGGAGGGAAAGTCTCAACCTTGTCATCCAGAGTGTTCATGTGAACCGGCCTGTAGTCTAGTCGCACCTTCTCGTTCTCCCAGTATCTGCAGATTCAATTTTGGCAAAGTTTTTATTATTAGAATTCAAGTATGTGATGGTAATTAAATTGTCTGTTTAGATTAAGATGTACTTTTTTGTGTGTGCTGAATAAATGGTCTAAATGACCGAAATTGTGCATTTAACCCTCAGCAACACATTAACAAATTTATTTTTTAGATGATAGGGATCGGTTCAAATAAGAATGCTAAATATGATGAGAAGACAAGAAAAGAAGGTTAAAGAGAAGTTTCATATGTGAATCACTAAAATTCCCAAAAATGTTGAAGATGCATATGTAAACCGATATACAGATTCTTCATATGAGTTCACGTTAACATATACATCTTCAGATGGATTTTTTCCATGATTCACATACGAAACTTTATTTAACCTTCCTTTTTCACGTTCTCACAATATTTAGCTTCTTATTTGAACCTCACATTATGGATAATTATCATATGATCAAATTTAACAAACGTCGATACAATATTAATAAAACAAAAAATAACATATTTGGCCAAGAAAAACTAAAAAAAAGACAATAGGGAAAAGGATTTACGTAAATGGAATAATAAAAAAGAGGGGACAAGAGGATGTATCTCGAAAAAGATTTGTTGAATGGGTAAAGGCACTTAAGTTGGCTTAATGAATTAAGCTACAGGTTTAGCATTAAGCCATGATCAAACATATCTGTATAACTTAACGAATTAAGCTATAAGCCCATTAAAACAAAAACAACCCTTGACACCCTGATGGCAACCTAGTACGGTGATGCAGTATCAATAAGCTACAATATGAGTATTCATATGCATAGAAATAGATGACTCTTACTGCAATTGTAGATGTTGGTTTGAAGGCTATTCTCATGTTTATGATCTCTCCATTAGATATACCACCATGCATATAACATAAATAGAAGAACATGAATCCATATATGTTTCGGTTTAACATAAATTCCCGCACAAAAAATAAGTGACTGAAGAGTATACCTATATCCCACCAAATTGATTTGTTCTTGTCCTAATACGCCCATGTTCATACTTATAAAACTCATCATTATGCTCACTACCGGTCAAAAAGACCTACGTTGTTCAAAATTCAAAGATTTAGTATTCTTTCGTTCAATCAAGTGCGCTTATAAAATTAGAAAATATTTAATATTCTTACAAAACAATTTTATCTAAGATAAAAGTTCAACGCCCTCAATCGAGTATTGGTTTTTTGGAAGTTTACTCCAATCGTTGATGGATTGCAGCACCATTTTACAGATATCTTCGTAATAATCAAAGATGGCGCTGAATAGGATCAAGACGATTCAATAACCAATAGGGAACTCTAGGAACCAAAATAAAAAGCAATAATACCTTTTCGTTGCGATGATGATGGCACGCTGAGCTGCTATGAGAGAAACCAAGTCGCAAAAAAAGCGATTTGCAGAGTGATTTAAGAGTTTTGTGTCCGTAACCTAACCCTAGACCCAAATCTTGCGACGAGCATATGATTTTACTGCTGCAGGTTCATTGACGGGAGATCTACGGGGTTCCATTCCCACCCGAATTTGCCACGTGAGGAACAAAGGAGGAGGACTGGAGGAGTGTACGACTGTGGAGAGAGCAACGGGAAATAGAGAAGAAGCAGGCGCCATTTGAGAGGGTGCATCAATGGCAACAACTGTGCAACTCCTCGTGGTCGGTTTTTGAGGCGTGGGGTCGCCATTTGATAGATTTAATCCACTGGTTATGAAACAGAGAGAGAAGATGAAGAGGGGATGGGGACTGGGAGCGAAGTCAGAGGGGAGAGATCGTGGGGTGGGCTGGGTAGTAACCGTAAAATACTGATTTTAGACGGCCCAGATCAAAAGTTAGAAATACTTTTGACGGTCCAGATCATTTCTACTGACCTGCATCCATATATATATAATGGGGGGTAATTTTCAGAATTTATCTATGCTTAACACCCTCAACTTTCATCCCATAAAAATGGGATAATCACTTAAATTTTAAATTTCAAATTTATTTTCACTATAGGTCCTTAAAAATCCAGTTGTCTTACAATTTAGTCCCATGACCAAGTCTAACTAGTTACTCACGTCATCTATGAAATACATATCATGAAAAACATATCACATGTCTCCTTCTATCTTTTCAGTTAAAGGAAAACACCAATTTTTTGGGGGTGTTACATCTATAAAAGTACATTTTGTGCTACATCCCTTCCTATATGATAGAAAAGGATCCATAGGCCATTTAATGAAATTTCAAGGTTTTTAGTAAGTTGTATTTTTTAAATTTTAGGGGTGTTACAGGACCATAAGGTCGTTGACAACAGAAAAATTGCAACAAAATTCACATTAGATAAGTGTTGCTTTAACAAAATAATATGTATACGTTGGGTGTTGCTTTAACAAGCATGTTGAAAGACGATATGTTTGTAAAACATATTCAAAGCAGGGCGGACCTGTAGTGTTACCTACGGTGGTACGGGCCACCGTATTATTTCTCTGACGAAGGATATTAAATTTAGGTTTGTGAAAGGTACAACCGTATCATTTTGTTGTGTGTCACTATATATATATATATATATATATATATATTAAAACTATAAGAGATACAAGTTTTTCTTGGTAGAGTTGGTTTTCAAAACTTTTCTTACACCCAAGACCCAAGTTCAAATCCACTAGTGTCTTTTTCTTAGTTTTTTGTCTTTAATTTCAAATTTATTTTGTTTCTAAAAAAATTCACAATAAAAGACTTGAACCCAAGACCTCATGTATGAAAATCAATGAACTAACCAATTAACCAATTATGATGTTATGAAAAATATTTCGACATTCTTTTTCTTATAGTATGAACGGTGCAACCGTTTGAAAAAAAAATTATGGGTCTGTCCCTTATACAAAGAAAGGGTATAAATTGAGCATTCATGGAGCAGATCGATGGTAGTAATTTTCAAATAGATCGATGGCAGATTCGATTAAACGGAGGGTTTAAATTTATAGCAGATCGATGGTTTTTAAGATGATTAAACAACGATAGATTATATTTATATAAATCGAGGGTTTAAATCGATAGTAGATCGATGGTTTAAGATGATTGAACAAAAGCATATTAGATTTAAATTGATAGCCGATCGATGGTTTAAGATGATTGATAGAAGCATATTAGATTCATGTTTGTAAATTAATCCAACACAAGTTTCCCAATTAGATGATCAATCTGGAACACCAAAAACATTAAGAACATTCATCCATTGTTAAGGAGCGAAAATATAATTTAATATTTCAACAGAAAAAAGATATTGGGTTTCTATTGTTGCCTTTAATTCAAGAACAAAATGATAAAAGCCAAAAAGCCAAAAATGATCAACATGTTTGATCATTTTAATAAAATTATATAATCTTGTAACAAAAAAGATGGACCAGAAGGAATGAATGAATGAAGCTACTTAGCGCTTAAGTGACACAAAAGTCTCCACGAATTTCCCACCGCAAAGAATATCCATGGTGCCATTTGTATACGCACACACCTTTTTTGATGTCTTCATCTCGAGATCCACATTGCAAAAATAACCTTTACCTCTAGAACCCACGAGCCAATTTCCGTTCTTCAACAAGTGCAATGGCTCATAAAACACGTGCTTACATAGTGTATCACAATAACTTACCGCCTTCGTCCACTCTCCATTTTCGTCCATCTTCCACAACTCCAATTTATCCCATGACTTTATCCCTTTTGCACTCACACATAAATGAATGCATTCACTCACAACCATCAACCCAAAACAACATGTCCGAATACATTCCAAAGGCGGAGCTGCTATCTCTGTAAACTCTTCAGTCTTGGTGTCAAACCTTATAATCAAATATGACCATAAATTCATTTTATTTCTACCTTGTGCTAAGAAGTATAAGTTTTCATTCAGCAAACAACTTAAATTCCAATATCTTAAAAGGCAATAGATTGTTGACTCGACCTTCCGCCATGAGTCAGATTTCAACGAGTATATATAAGCATCATTAGATTGGGTTACACGTAACAACCTATAGTCATCGTCACAACTACTGTAATACAATCCATATCCTCTTGCGGCGATACTGAGGCAATTGGGATGAGAATTATCTTTGGACAATGTTTTATAGTCACCCGTCAAAGGATTCCATAAAATTATATCCGAATACCTATGGCTACGAGGCCGCAAAGATTCTATGCCTACACATACCAATCCATTTAAAGATGATATAATCGACATCTCATCCCAACTGACTTCAAATGGCAAAGACCGGTTGGCAGATAAACCAAGTTCAGGTGATTCACAGTCGATGGTTCTAAAGTACTTGCATGGGTTTGTGGTATAAACGACAAGAAGTTTTTGGTGATTTTGATTGTTTATGTAATGGAGGTGCATCTTGGTAAACATAGGTGTTGTTAGGAACGAATGCCATTGCTTGCAAACAGACATAAAACGGCCTATAGACCTCGCAGGCAGCCTTGGTAGTATTTGGAACAACAGTATATCATCGAGCAGGATGCTATAATGCTTTGCCATGGTCTTCGTCTATATATATATATATATATATATGAACTAAATAAAACAATTTAATTGGTTTTTGAATTTCAACTTTGCAAGTCAATTCAGCGTCATGTTTGTTTAATTCTGCAACAACAACCAGAAGAAGAAAACAATATCAAATTCAATAAAAGAATTAGTCGTATATAAGTGTAAAATCCTACTCTCCTAACAAGTAGCAACCATATTGATCCCACATTGCACTTGGAAGATCTCTCTGATTATTATTATTACAATCATCGGATGATCACAAGTTTGAATACATTGGGACCGTTTACCAAATCTTACCCGAGGTAAGTGTTTACCGGCAAAATTCAACACTATCGATCGCTTACTTACCGGGTAAGATTTTAGTCCACGAAAACGGCATCGTATGCAACAATATACCCGGTAAGGTAAGCACTTACCGTGGTAAGAGTCGTTTCCATCACTTACCCAGATAAGACTCTTGGTCATTGTTTTCCTTGTCTTCGCCTTTACCGGGTAAGATTTTTGTTACTTGTTATAGTCTTCCGGTAAAAGAATATGACTTGATAAGCACTTACTGACGTAAACGTTTGGTAAACGGCCCCTTAGTAAACATAAATTAAACAAGAGAGTACAAATTACAGCACCAATTCGACAAGAAGCAGCAACAATTTACAAGACAACATGTATGAATATGAAAAAGTTTCAACAAACAAAAATTGACCTAAGTGCACAGCTTGAAGAAAATGTTCACCAAAAGTCCAAAATTGACAAAAAAAATTACCTAGATTGAGTTGATGAATGAGGATGCTTAATTCAATTTAGGAATTGATTTTACGAAATTGAATGAAATTAGGAATGGAGACCGGAGAGCTAGAGATTAAAAAGCCTCTTGATTTTAGGTTAGAGATTAAGGTGGCCAAAAATTGGTATAAGGTTTCAGACTTAGGGTTTAAGGTTTAACTAGACCATTGATCCTACGAAATTGGACCGAACCTACAAAAAATCTGAGAACCAATTTAGGCCCGTTATTTAAAAAAAAACTATCTGTTTTTTTATTTTATACGAAAATGTTATAGATGTTTTTATAATTAAGATTTTTTAAATTTAATATTCAAATACAATTTAAGTAATTTCTTTATGTAGATCAAATTTTTAAAAATCAAACACCAAAATTGACAAAAATTACCTAGATTGATCAGTTTTCTTCGAATCGTTGATGAATGAGAATTACGAAATCTCTGATGCTTCGATTTCGGAATTGATTTACAAAAGTCGAGTGGGATAATGATGGAATGGAGATCAAAAAGCCTCTTGATTTTAGGTTAGGAAGTAGACCAGGCCAAAAATGGGTATGAGTTGGGTGGGGCCATTTCCAAATTGGTTCGAGCCTGCTGGTTTAGGCCCGGGTTCTTTTAAATTAACTTTTTTAATAAAAAAATGTTATACCTATTCTTATAATTAGGAAAGCCGAAATTTAATATTGAATCTGAAATACAGTTCATAATATATTTATTGACTTAATTATAAATTTGGTCACTGTAGTTTATAAATATTATATTTTTAGCATATTTTCTTTATTTTTTATAAGTTTTCAAACAACATTGACCAAATCTCGAACACGAAATAAAGCTCGCTTAATTCAACGAGTCGAGCTCCATAACATCAATGTTCGACTCCACTCATTTGAAAGATGGATTAAAATTTACGAGTCAAATCGAGCCATGTGTTGTTAATTATGGTGCTATAGCGGTTCTAAACACCAAAATTTTAGTTTGCAATACTGTTGTAAAAACCGCAATTAGGAGTTGGGATTTCATTTGGTCTTTTAAAGGGTTAAGAGAAGTCGGTTAAAAGATTATGAGCTAGGGGTTTGATTTTGATTTGCAATATTGGGGTGTAAACTCGATATTCATCTTTCATCTCTTCTATTCCAGTCTACTATTCTGCATCTTCTCTTCACACAACGATGTTGTCTTCCAATATAGATTGCTCGTCATCTCTTCTATTTACGTGTTCTTCTGTGCATATTGATAATATATATTATGTTATGTATACATTCATACATTTATATATAATTGTAATTATTACATGAACCGTTATTTGTGAACCACTTCTACTTTACCATCGCGAGAACCACTATATCGAATCACGGTACTGATCGCCATTGGTGGACCTAAAGCATTCTTTAGGTTGTCATTTGAGCCCATAAACTTGCAAACTTTTTTGGGTTTTATATTGAATGATATTCTTTTGAAAAGACAACCAGAACTTTATTACGAGCTAGCAAGAAGATAGCAAACGAGAAATTTGAATCATATTTCTTGGGATTCGTCCGAAAAAAAAAAAAAGATTACGGTGTATGACCTTAAGAAAAAACTTAAATTACCTTGCCAACCAAATGTCCATGACCTTAATTCCGACTTCCATCACAAAAATTCTTGGATCCGCCACTGACACTGTTGATCGCTATTTCAGAGTTTGATCCCTGTAACAACATAGTTACTAACACATTTAGTAAGTGCCACATAAGAAAACAATCAATACCATAAACTTACACATCCAAACAAATTTCTCAACAATTTGTTTTCTAGAAGAAAACTCATGTATGTCTATAAAAAAAATTAAAAAGAAAAAAGGGGGAAGAAATAACAAGATATAAAAAGGAAAGGCTAAAAAGTGCATTAAAGGACTTGAACATATAGTATCATAGGATGAATGATATGGGGAGAGGCCGCCTCTCCCATTGCTAATGCCACAACCCAACTATATGAGTTGGGTTATGCTTTAAAATGTTTTTAACTAGTTGAACTTTTCAAAATCATACTAGTTGGGTTCCAAATCGGCCTTTGATATGGGTTGTAAAGGACGGTGGCTCAGGGTAGTCTGGTGTAAGTGAACCCAACCCAACTCAACTAGTTGTAACTCAGTGCTCTCTAATAGAATGGCCAAACTGAGCCTGTTACCGCCTAGTGATACGATACCAGTTACAACTTTTTATAAAATTTCATGGCCCATACTTTACACGAGTTACGTATAAGTGGTTATAATACAAGTTTTTTTTTTAGCACTTTTACAATATTTTCAAAATTTTATCTACGTAAATGAATTACTTAAATTTATTTCAATATTAAGTTTCAAAAATCTTAATTATAAAAACATCTATAACAATTGTTAAAAAAAAAAACATCTATAACAATTAACGATTTTGTTAGTTGGGTCCAATTTTAAAAGGCCAACGGCCCAACCTAAACTAAGAGGGCTTTTTAATCATTATTCCTAATCATTCCATCAGTATCCCAATCGATTTCGTAAATCAATTCCCAAATCTTAAAGCATCCGAATCGTGACGCAAAAGCATCAGTGAATCGTAATTCTCGTTCATCAACGATTTCGTCATCCTCATCCAAGCAACTCAATCTAGGTAATTTTTTTGCCAATTTTGGTGTATATTTACTTTCGACTTTGCACTTAGTTGGTGTTTGCTGTTGTGATCGGGTGGTGATGCTTAATTTGTTGTAATTTGTACTCTCTTGTTTAATTTATGTTTATTGAATATATTCAAACTTGTAATTATTGGATGATCGTAAACTACAAAACAAATGACTTTCACCCACAAAAATTGCACAAGGGAAATTTCCGTCGGTGATTACCCATGTATCACTTAGAAAATGCCATTAATTCAGTAAATTTTGATGTTTTTTTGAGGAAATACCCACGGATCACTGAGATAATCATTGGGTAATCTGTCACTGATTTGAATTACCCGCCAGCAATTTACTCACCAATTTTTGTAACAGTTTTGTAAGGAATCACCCTTTAGTAACAGATTTCTAGGAAACGTACCTAGGCAAAAGTCTTTCACGTAGTAGTGGTAATAACAATCAGAGATCTTCCAAGTGCAATGTGGGATCAATATGGTTGCTACTTGTTAGAAGAGTTGGATTTTACACTTATATACCACTAATTCTTTATTGAATTTGATAATTGTTTTCTTCTTCTGGTTGTTGGTTGTTGTTGCAGAATAAAACATGTGATGCTGAATTGACTTGCAAAGTTGAAATTCAAAAACCAATTAAATACTTTTATTTACTTCATATATATATATATATATATATATATAGAGAGAGAGAGAGAGAGAGAGACGAAGACCATGGCGAAGCTGAAGCATGATAACATCCTGTCTGATGACATAGTGTTGTTCCAAATACTACCAAGGCTGCCTGCGAGCTCTATAGGCCGTTTTATGTCTGTTTGCAAACAATGGCACTCATTCCTAACCTCACCTGAGTTTACCAAGATGCACCTCCATTACATAAACGATCAAAATCACCAAAAACTTATTGTCGTTTCTACCACAAACCCATGCAAGTACTTCCGAACCATCGACTGTGAAACACCTGAACTTGGTTTATCTGCCAACCGCTCTTTGCCATTTAAAGCCAATTGGTATGATATATCGAGTATATCATCTTTAAATGGACTGGTATGTGTAGGCATAGATTCTTTGCAGCCTCGTAGCCGTAGGTATTCGGATATAATTTTATGGAATCCTTTGACGCGTGACTATAAAACGTTGTCCAAAGATAATTCTCGTGCCAATTGCCTCAAGATCGCCGCAAGAGGATATGGGTTGTATTACAGTAGTTGTGACGATGACTATAGGCTGTTACGTGTAACCCAATCTAACGATGCTTATATATACTCGTTGAAATCTGACTCATGGCGGAAGGTCGAGTCAACAATCTATTGCCTTTTAAGACATTGGAATTTAAGTTGTTTGCTGAATGGAAATCTATACTTCTTAGCACAAGGTAGAAATAAAATGAAAGTATGGTCATATTTGATTATAAGGTTTGACACCAAGACTGAAAAGTTTACAGAGATGGCAGCCCCGCCTTTGGAATGTAGAGGGACATCTTGTTTTAGGTTGCAGGTTGTGAGTGAATGCATTCATTTGTGGGTGAGTTCAATAGGGATAAAGCCGTGGGATAAATTGGAGTTGTGGAAGATGGACGAAAATGGAGAGTGGATGAAGGCGGTAAGTTATTGTGATAAGCTATGTAAGTGTGTGTTTGGTTGGTCATTGCACCTCATGAAGGGCGGAAATTGGCTCGTGGGTCTCACAGATAAAGGTTATATTTACAAAGTAGATCTCGAGATGAGGACAAAAAAAGAGGTGTGTGCATATACAGACGGTCAAATGGATATTCTTCGGAGAGGGAAATTCGTGGAGACTTTTGTGTCGCTTAAGCGTTAAGTGGCTTCATTTATTCCATTCATCTTTTTGTTTAAAAATTATATATAATTTTATTAGAAGATCCAACATGTTGATCATATATTTTTGGCTTTAGCTTTTATCATTTTGTTCTTGAATTAAAGGCAACAATCGAAACCCAATATTTTTTTCTGGTTGAAATATTTAAATTATATTTTTCGGTCCTTAATAATGGATGAATGTTCTTGATGTTTTTGGTGTTTGAGATGGATCTGGTTTTGACCGTTGTAACAACATAGTTACTAACACATTTGGTTGACTTAGCAAGTGCTAAAATCCTACAAAATCTTATGTAAGATAAATTTACACATATACCATGGATTTACAAAAAAATATCATGGAATAGAAAGCATTAGGTAAGAAAATGGAGTAACCAAAGATGAATACTAGAAACATACCACAGAATCTTTCGATATAATCAATAGTTAAACTCGCCTTTGTTCATGAAAACTTGCCCAAAATCCTAATTTAAAATTTCGCTGGTTTGATGAAAACATCCCCAAATCCGATTTAAACGTCCCTTTGTTTCATTTTTGGGGAAGTAGTAGTTTCTTCATTCAATTTTGGGGGACAAGTGAAAGAGTTCCAAAAACTCGATGTAGGGAAAAGCTTATAAACTAGTAGGGTTACAAACTAGTAGGGTGGTGGAATGGGAATTTGAATCAATGAAGTCTTGCATACATGCATGCAAAGGCGGATCCACTATTTGGATTTAGGGTAGTCCTCTTAAAGTCACTACTAAAACGGAAGGTTTTCACCTACGACTATTTCCTTGGAAAATATGTCGTTGAAGGGTGATTCGTCACAAAACCGTCACAAAAGTTGGTGGTTAATTTGTTGGTGGGTAAAACAAATCAGTGACAGATTACTCAGGAAATTCACGGATAACCCGTTGGTATTTTCTTGAAAATATCGGATTTTACCGGAATCATTAGTATTTCCTGGGTGATCTTTGGTAATCACCCAAGGAATGAGTGAATTTTTGTGGGTAAAAGTCATTTTTTTTGTAATGAGTTGAGCTCCGAGCACTAAACTTTTTCGATGTCAACATGTATAACAAAGGAGCAATTTGCATGACTATACTAATATGTGCAACCGAAAATGTGTTTAATACTAACTACATGTACAATTTACTATTGCTAAAACAAGAATGTTTGTATCTCCTTTATATGATTGTTGATCTCCAAAAGAACAACAAACTAGCTATTACTCAATGGTCCTTCGTATATTCCATTTCATGATGGCAAAACACCCAAATTATAAGTTTGTTGATTGTCTTTTCTAATTTATACCCTTTTTGTTTTTCACTTCAAATTAAGTACTTTTCTTTTTACCTTTACTAATGAGCTTATATATCAATGTCGAATATGTAGTGATATGAAATCTATCCTTTTGAAACATTAACAATGCTCCTATAAGAAAACAATCAATATGATAAACTTACACATTCAAACAAAGATATATGTATATTTATAAAAAAAATTAAAAAGAAAGAAAGGGAATAAATAACAAGATATAAAATGGAAAGGCTAAAAAGTACATTAAAGGTCTTTGAATATATGGTATCATATATGATGAATGATATGGGAAGAGGTCGACTCTCTCATTGCTAATGACACAACCCAACTATATGAATTGGGTTATGCTTTAAACTGTTTTTAACATGTTAAGTTTTTTTAAAATCATACTAGTTGGGTTCTGAATCGGCCTTTGATAGTTTGATATGGGTTGTGAGGGCGGTGGCCCAAGGTAGTACAAAGTACAAACTCCCAAGGCATCACCGGCCCTAGCTTTATAAACCAACTCGACAATCCAAGCCAACAAAACTAGTTATAAACCAACCTTAAACCACCAAAGCATTAAGGAGTTCAACTAAACCCCAAACCAAAGCGATTGGGTCGGTATTGGGTCAAATCCAAGTGAACCAACCCAACTCAACCAATTGTAATTCAGTGTTCCGTAATAGAGATGGGCAAATTGGCCCGATACAACTTAACAATCCGAAACCGGTTACAATTTTTATGAAATTTCAAGGGCCCACCTAACACCGGTTATGTATAGGTGATTATAATACAAGTTCTTTTTTATCCTTTTTTTTTAAAGGCAATATATTAAACTAAAACCAGGAGGATGCTAGAAAATACAACACAATACATAAAACTTAACCCACAAAAATACACTTACACGTGAGAATACCCAACACACACAAGAACGATCCGACCACCCAAACCAAAGACTCGCAAACCACTTAAGGGCAGACATCCGATAAACACGAAAAAAGACGACATCGACCGTAACACCGAACACGAAATTCCCGAAACCACGAACAAAACTAACATTGGCCACTCCGCGCTACGAGGTGGTGGCAATACAAGATGTTGGAGCTGATTAAGGGGAACCGCTACAACAGTTGGAGTATCACAGGTATAAGTTTAAGCAAGTTATGCAAGAAACAATGTTGCGACCGAAGATTCGAAACCACAAAATATACCGCACCAAACTACGACCTCCCAACGATTTACATCTCCGAATCCACGAGACTTGGCTGCCAAACCTACTATCAAACTGCCCGAATCACCCGTAACCAAAATGGGCCACGACCAAACCATTCCGGACCACCCAAACCAATATGGGCCACAACCAGACCTACTCAGAATCGGACCGAACCACATTCGAATCCCCCGAACCACTTCTAATCTCCAAAAGCTTGAGCCAACAAACCTCGACATAAACCTGAAAACTATAGTAGCGGACTCCGAACCCAACGACCCACAACTGTGAGATTACCGAAGACCCTCCTCCGAACCCCTAACCAAAATCACGACTCTTCAAACCACCCTCGACAATACTCTCGCAAACGACCCCGAGCCCCGACAAAAAACGAGGGAGTAGCCGACGACTAACCACACTCCTCGACCAAACATACTCCAAATAACCACAAGGGTGGTGCCTCAATGGTTTGAGCTTGGGCTCCAAAGGTCAACAGTACCAGGAGGTCCCAGGTTCAAATCCAGGGAGGGGTAAAAAAAATCCCCTTGTGGCCACGGAGGTTCAAATGCGGTGACTTCGGGCTACTCGTGCAGCGGGTAGTCGCCCTGGGATTAGTCGGCTCGCATAGCGGGTTGGATATCCAGGTTAATCAAAAAAAAAAAAAAAACATACTCCAAATCGGAAACCTCGAAGAAACCGTCGTTTGGACCTCGAACCACAACCTCTGAACCGCAGCAACCCTCAAACGACAAAACACTCGGCCCCGCAGCAACCATTGAACAACAAAACTCTCGACCCCTCAGCAACCCTCAAACAGCAAAACTCTAACAAACCTCGACCCATAATCTCTTCCGCAACAATCCTCAAACCGCAAACACTCGACCCCTCAGCAACCCTCGAACAACAAAACTCGAACAAACCTCGACCCATAATCTCTTCCGCGGGAATCCTCAAACCGCAAGCACTCGACCCCTCAGCAACCCTCGAAGAGCAAAACTCGAACAAACCTCGACCCATAATCTCTTCCGCAGCAATCCTTGAACCGCAAACACTCGACCCCACAGCAACCCTCGAACAACAAAACTCGAAACAAACCTCGAACCATAATCTATGAAACCGCAGCAACCCTCGAACCACAAGAGCCTCGATCCCGTAGCAACCCTTGAAACAACAACCACTCGATACAAACCTCAAACCATAATCTCTCGAACCACAACACCCATCGAATCACTAAACACTCAACCCACAAACTCGACGAAGGTAGAACCTCAACGCAACACTTCAAAAAGGATCAAATCACTTTTTGATCCTTTTACAAGATTTTTTTTTGAAGGTTTTCAAAGTTTGATCTACATAAATGAATTACTTAAATTGTATTTCAATATTAAATTTCAAAAATGTTAATTATAAAAACATATATAGCATTTTTAGTAAAAAATATATATTTTTTGAAAAAACAACGGGCCTAATTAAATTGATCCTTAAGATTTTTTGTTGCCTCCGATCCAATTTTAAAAGGACCAACCGTCTAAACCTTAAACCCTAAATCCAAACCCTAACCATATACCAAATTTTGGCCACTTGTACTACGTAACCTAAAATCAATAGTGGCTTTTTAATGTCTAGCTCTCCTGTTTCCATTCCTAATCATTCTATCACTATCCCAATCGATTTCGTAAATCAATTTCTAAATTGGTATCAACAAACAGACTATAGATAATTTCAAAAATCTTGTGATCATCGGATCTTACACTATAGATAACTATTAATTTTATTAAATTTGATATTGTTTTCTTGTTGTTGTTGTTGTTGTTGCAGAATTATACATGATGCTGAATTGACTTGCAAAGTAGTAATTTAAAAACCAATTATATAGTGTTATTTACTTCATATACATATACATATACATATATATATATATAGACGAAGACCATGGCGGAGCGCAATAACATCCTGCCCGATGACATACTGTTGTATCACATATACTACCAAGGCTGCCTGTGAGGTCATTAGGCCGTTTTAATTACGTGTGTTTGTAAGCAATGGCACTCGTTCCTAACAACACACCTATGTTTACCAAGATGCACCTCCATCATGTAAACAATCAAAATCACCAAAAACTTCTTGTCGTTTCTACCACAAAGCCATGCAAGTACTTCCAAACCATCGACTGTGAAGCACCTGAACTTGGTTTATCTGCCGGCCGCTCTTTGCCATTTGAAGCCAATAGGTATGAGATGTCGATCCTATCATCTTTAAATGGACTGGTATGTGTAGGCATAGATTCTTTGCGGCCTCGTAGCCATAGGTACTCAAATATAATTTTATGGAATCCTTTGACCGGTGACTATAAGACATTGTCCAAAGATAATTCTCATGCCAATTGCTTCAGTATCCGCGCAAGAGGATATGGGTTGTATTACAGTAGTAGTTGTGATGATGATTACAAGCTGTTACGTGTAACCCAATCTAGCGACGCTTATATACACTCGTTGAAATCTGACTCATGGCGGAAGGTTGAGTCAACAAACTGTTGCCTTTTAAAAGATTTGAGGTTAAGTTGTTTGCCGAATGAAAACCTTTACTTCTTAGCACAAGGCTTAAATAAATGAATATATGGTTATATTTGATTATAAGGTTCGACACCAAGACTGAAAAGTTTACAGAGATAGTGGCTCCGCCTTTTGAATATACAAGGAGATGTTATTCTACGTTGATGGTTGTAAGTGAATGCATTCATTTGTGTGTCATTTTAAAAGGAATATGGTCATGGGATGAATTGGAGTTGTGGAAGATGGACGGAGATGGAGAGTGGATGAAGAAGGTAAGTTATTGTGATAAGCTATGTACGCATGTGTGTGGTCGGTTATTCCACCTTATGAAGAACGGAAATTGGCTCGTGGGTTCCAGAGAAAAAAGGTTATGTTTACAAAGTAGATCTCGAGTTGAGGACGGAAAAAGAGGTGTGTGCGTATACAGACGATAAAATGCATATTCTTTGGAAAGGGAAATTCATGGAAACTTTTGTGTCACTTAAGTGCTAAGTAGCTTCATTCATTCCATTCATCTTTTTGTTTAAAAATTATATATAATTTTATTAGAATAATTAAACACGTTGATCATTTTGGCTTTTGCTTTTATCATTTTGTTCTTGAATAAATTATATAATTTTATTAGAATGATTAACATGTTGATCATTTTTGGCTTTGGCTTTTATCATTTTGTTCTTAAATTAAAGGCAACAATAGAAACCCAATATTTTTTTCTGGTTGAAATATTAAATTATATTTTGATCCTTAACAATGGAGGGATGTTTTTGATGTTTTTGAGATGGAACTGGTTGGAAAACTTGCATTGGGTTAATTTACAATATATTATATTTATGTTTCGATTTAGGAGCTAAAATGATGAAGATCAAGACATCAATGTTAATGTTTTTAACGTTCATCCTCATCTTGTTTTTTGATTATGTTATTTTTTTCAAATGCTTAAAATTAAGACCTCAACGTCCAAAAAGACCAAAATGCCCCTCATGTAAGGACCACGTGATCCCACTTAACAATTCTCTACAACTATACTTAGGGTCCGATTGGTTTGCATGATTGTTTTATGAGGGATTTGGATTGAAATGGATTTAAAATCGTAGGTGCGTTTGTTTTGTAGGATTTGGAATAAAATTGGATTCAATTAATTATAAAAAAATTATAAAAATAACTAAATTACATTTTTATTAATCACTTATTACAAAGCAAATGTTTTGATACAATTGAAAAGTCCCGATATTTAACCCCATTTGTCCTTCTTTCGCTTTTGCCGGTACACTGCTCCTTATTTAAACGGGACCCACATGCTCTTTGTCCTCTCGCTCGTACTCTGCGCCTCGATTTTAACGGATCTCAAGGCATGTAGAATATCTATATGGGTGAAAGTCATTTGTTTTGTAGTGATGTTGATCTAGTGGTTCTTTTCAATTAGGATTTATCCAATCTCATTCTCACCGAAACCCAACCTTTAAGTTAATGTGATTTTTAATAAATTCTTATTTATTTATTTTAGAACCACAATAAAATTTTATTAAAAGCTAGAAAGGTGTTAAAACAAGAAATTACATACAGGAACCATGTTTCTATAATTTAAGAAATGGTTCACAAAATGAATCGCCCCTTTGAATTGAGAGGCTACAATGATAAAAATCGATTCATAATGTAATCGTGGCCATGAAATGAAACTGGTGAGACACCCGTTTTTTGGGCGGCCTAACTAAATTTAAAATAAAGATCAGTTCTTGACTTTAATGTTTTATAATGACGCATGTTATCATAATAATTTTATTGAAAAAGTACATAATATTTAAGACAAAAAAGAGAGTATATTTATGCTTCGAACAAAAACTGCATCGAGTCAAAAAAGGGACATGATTCATGATTACTAGTTCGGTATGATAATCACGTGTAACGAACAAACACCTGTCGTCTGAAATTTTTTTAAGACCTAAATTAAAAGCATCATGTGACAAATCAAACGGTTTTGATTTGCTCCAATATTTAATTCAGTCTCGTTCAATTACTTATTTCGTTTCAAAGTAAAAAAAATACATACTTTTAAAAATATATAATTATCACTTTTTTTAATTAACTAAACGATGATTTTATCTTTGATGTTATCTTAATTAAATTTCTTCTTTTTCCATTGATAAAAATCCATATAACATAATACTTTTAAATATTTTGTATGTTGTACTTAGAGATGCACAAAGTCCGTCTTTTTTTGGGGATTAGGCCTGAACCTTCCAAACTCATTTTCAGTAGTAAAAAAAATGCTCGAGCTTTTTTAAGTTTGGACCAGGCCAGGTTTTGGGGTTGAAAAAGGGTTCGATCGGAATTATCGTGTGTAACCGTTTTTCTATATATTTTTATAGAACGAGCCTAGGCTCGGGCCTGCTTCAAAGTTTCGGCCTAATTGAACTTTGAGACGTTGTTCGGAGTAGAATTTGGACCACTAGGCTCGAGTTTTTTTTTCCTGTATCGTTTTTAAAAGTAGAACTAAAAATACAATAAATTATATATATATATATATATATATTTTAAAAGTAGATATATATTTAAATACAAACATTAAAAAATGTGGATATTTTGTTTTGAGACATATGGACCATCATTTATACACAATTGGATAAGTGGACCCATATCTAATCCGAGCTTTTAATTTCCATATGGCACAAGGGTACAAATGGACGATAATGGCAACAAAAAGGTTAAAAAACCAATAAGCAGATAAGGCTAGCAAGGCCAGGACCAGGACCAGGACCAGGACCTATTTTATATTTAATAAATTGTTTCATCTACTTATCAATTGAATTATATCTTAGAGGTTAAGGAGCCGTTTACTAAATCTTACTTGGGTAAGTGCTTATCGGAAAAAATTAAACACTATTACTTACTTATCGGATAAGATTTTAGTCCACTAAAACGACATCATATGCAACGATTTACCTGGTAACTGCTTACCATGGTAAGAGTCGTCGTCAAAACTTACAGGGTAAGACTCTTGGTCCTTACTTTCCTTGTTTTCGCTCTTACCAGATAAGATTTTTTGTACTTGTTATACTTCTTTAGTAAGGTAACATGAACGATAAGTCACTACTCGGGTAGTTTCACGGTAAACAACGCTAAAAATATATATATTATTATAATAAACAATAATAAAGCATGAAAATCATGACACCTTTTGATATTTTGCAAAAAAAATGCATGAATAGTCATGGAATATTAAATTATTGTACAAAATTCACACATTTTTTTGTCATGTCATAAGTGTTTAAAAAAGTTCGTCGCAACAGCCGTCACGACTTGTCGTGCCTTAAGACTTGTGTCTCACGTCACATTATATATATGGTACGCCATGACCTAATTGCGATTTTTGTAACGTAATATTATATTTTTCTCACTCCTTTTAATATCTTATTTGTTAGTTTATGATATATAGCCTAATTTAAATTATTTAATATTATTGACTTTAAGTGATAATAGAAAACATACGTTTATATATATAATAATTTATATATATATAAAATAACGTAATAGTAGAAAAATGTCACAATAACGTGATATAAACATCTTCATTTATAAACAAACTCCACAATCATAAAACATTTGTAATTTCATAAATGGATTTTGTTAGTTTTTTTTAAATAAAATGGAATTTAATTCTATATTTCTGATATATACAAATTAATGATCATTTTTAATATTATTTTTTTTGGAAAATATTGTAAACGATATGTTGATTAATACATAGATCATTATGTTTGCTACTAAATTCTATTAGATAATCCTAAAAACAATAAAATGGTCACATTACTCGTAATTAAAATAACACAAATTAAAGAACAAACTTTTTGAAATAAAATAAAATAACTAATACAGGTAAACTATTTACCAATTAAACTATTTTGATTCTTAACAAATTCTCATTTATTATTTTTATAAATATTAAATTAATGAACCCATCTTTACAATTTAATAATTGATTCATAAAAATGGCTCCATATGAGAGATGTCGTGATCATGATAAATCTTGCATAATTAAAGACTAACGAAGTTAAATTGCAATAAGACAAAAAAATGACTCTACTTCGGTATGATAATCACGTGTGGGAAACAAACACCTATCGTTTGAAATTTCTTAAAAACCTATATTAAAATCATTGGTTAAAAAATCAAACTGAAAAACTGGAAACAAAATCATTGGTTTATCGAACTATCCATTAAGTCGTGAAAAAGATTTGATCTTATATGATCTAATTTAGTGGTCCTGCTCAATTAGTTTTTTAGAGGTGATCATTTACAGGTTTAAACGGGTTATAGGGCCTATCATACTTTCTTGTAAAATAGTTTTAATATAGTAAACTTAAGCTTGTTTTTGCGGGATTGAGAACTTGCCCATACCCCTTTTATAAATGGGTCGGGCTTGCCAACTAGTTAACAAACTTAAAAAATTATATTTACTTTTTTTTTATATAAAATGGTAAGTTACGTAAAAATATCCAAAATACATGGTTTATTTCCAACTAAAAAATAAAAAAAAAATTATGTACACATCATTTTCAAAAATTACCACCTTTTGAAATTTGGATTCTTCAATGTATAACAACGTATACTATTATTTAATTTATATATTCCTTCTAGATGAATTGATTTGAACATATACAACACTAAAAAAACAAGAAATTAAGATATATTTAAATTTAGTATAATTGCAAAAAGTAGCGGTAACAATATAAGGGATAACGACAATCAAAAGAAAGAGTGGGGTTTTTTGGGGGTTTTGATATTCCGTTAAAACAGATTATGCACTGACCATCGAAAATAATTGGAGAGTTAAGGATCTGTTTGGTTTGCGGAAATGGAATGAATATGAGGAAATTTGGATTTCAAATACATTCCAATTTCAGGTTTGTTGGATTGTCCGTATTTGAAATCTTATGATTCAAATGAAATCCTACACTACAAACATAGGATTTTGAAATCCTTGAGGGATGCTCGGGATGTAATGGGATTTCGTAGGATTGTACGAAATAAGGTTTTAAAAAATGTTAAAAACATTTGTTTTATAATAATTAATTAATAAAAATATAATTTAATTATCTTCATAATTTTTTTAATAAATAATGGAATCCAATTCTATTAAAAAAATCCTACAAACCAAACACAGTAATGATTTCAACTCCCTTCCAATCCAAATCCCTCTATAAAATCTAAATCTCTCAAAACAATCATGTAATCCAAACGGACCCTAAGTGGTATGGTACAGAATGATTAAATCGTCAAAATAATTAAGAGACACTTATGATAAAACGTGGAACGAAATATAAGTTTGGAAATTGGTAATTGTTAATAATAAAATTAAGGCTCTGAATGGTTTATAGAAGACCAAGACACAATCATTCAAAACGTTTTAGAACCTTTAAAAAACAAATTTCTTTTTACCAAACAAGATTAAGGACACACTTACTAAAACTTATCCGGATAAGCGTTTATAAGTAAAATTTAAGACTATCATTTAGTTACTGATAAGATTTTATTCAACTAAAATGACATCATATGCAACAATTTACCCAGTAAGCATTAACCGTGGTAAGAGTCGTTACCCTCACTTAGCAGGTAAGACTCTCGATCATTACATTCGCTTTTACCAGGTAAAATTCTTTATCCTTATGATATTTACTCAGTAAAATAATATGACTTGGTAAATGTTTACCCAAATAAACGTTTGATAAACATCCCCTATTTCTCAATAATTTAGACACTACCCCTCAAAAACAGCCTCTGACCAATTAAGCATAAAAAAAAGATTCCTTACAAAATTTTAAACTTTTTTACATTTGAATGAGGGCTTTCTTATCTTTATCAAGGTAGTCCGCCCCTTACCAGTTACCACGAGTCATTCTCAGCCTTGTGGACGCACAACAAATGGACGATAATGGCAATCCAGATTCCAATCTCATCCTCTAAACCTTACAAAACCCACCATACGTATAGAATTCCTCTTCCAAAAAGCCTCAAAAAAAACCCTCTAAAAAATTTCACGATTTGATAACACAACTGATCATCAATGGAAGGTACGATTCGATCACCTGCAAATTATGTTCCTCTATCCCCAATCAGCTTCTTGGAGAGATCTGCCGTTGTTTACAGAGACAGATTATCGATCGTTTATGGCGATAATGTCAAGTTCACTTGGCGAGAAACACATGAACGATGTGTGAAGCTCGCTTCATCTCTCGTTAATCGATTTCGAATTTCTCGTGGAGATGTTGTAAGTTTTTGATTTCGTGCTCGATTTCAATGATTTTAGTTCTAGATTTCTGGTAATTACTGTGTTTTTGCATTTGATTTTGCTTGATTGATTGATTGATCTTAATTGCTTTACCTGTTTTCCAGAAACTACTTTTTGATTTGTGAATTCTGTTCTTAATTTCAATCACTATTGATCGATTTGCTTTTTGCTTTTTGATTACTGTTTATTATGAATCTCCAAAAGAGCCCTTGAGGAGAAAGAGGAGGTTCCAACCCCTCTCTCTCTCTATCTATATATATATATATATATATATATGAGAAATGGTCCAAGTCTAGCCGATGTGGGACTCTATCACGTCCCCTCCAACGATGCTAGATGGACAATGGACACTGAATTGTCCCGAAGGGGTTATTGAGAAGTGTCAAGTCCCTAGAGTGGTAGACCTTGGCTCTGATACTATATTAGGATATGTGAAACCCTTAGATGAATCTCCAAAAGAGCCCTTGAGGAGAGAGAGAAGGTTCCAACGTATATAGAGGAGAAATGGTACAAGGCTGCTAGCCGATGTGGGACTCTAACACTGTTAACTGTTTCTGATTTGATTTTTTTAGCTTAAGTTTATAGTGAATTAATCAATTCACATTGTTCTAAATCTGTTTCTAACATTCATCTTAAGTTTTTCACAGTTCAAAATGATGAACCAACCTTCATAACTATTTATAATCTGTTTTGTTATAAAATATTTATTAATAATGGATTTTAAATTTTTAATTCCATTCCAAATCATACAAAAAAAAACAATTTTTTTTTCCAAATCCTTTAGATTCTTTTCGATTCCAAATCCTTCCATGAAATCTAAATCTTTCAAAAAGATTTCATCAAAATTTGAAACAAAAAGTTTTGTTGAATAGTTAACTTTTTGTTCTTATGTTGTAATTTTGTCATCTGAAATGAGTGGCATTAATTCGTCTTGAAGATCAAATTTCTCTTGAAAATGACAGTACTCTTAAAGTAATTTCAAATTTCATCTTGTTCTTTTCTCTAGATATATCAATTCATATTCTAATCTTGATTTAGAAGTTTCAGTTGACTAAAAAAAGTCAACTTTTCTTATGTTCAAGATAAGATTATGTTATTTTAGTTCTTATCTGGTAATCACTACATTCTGTTTCACATTTTCTAATGTATAAACAGTTTTCTAATTATTTCGATAATAATTTGGGCAAATTGTATCAAAATATAGCGGAAATTAATATGGTTTTTATTTATTGTAACAAAAAATTCTTCCTTGGTCCCAAAATTTGTTACTTTGCATCCATTTTGACCCGTAATCTGTTGATCTTGTAACATTTGACGATATAAAAACCCATTTACGAAAAAAGCTATAGCAAAATGGATGATAAATTTGAAATCCACGTCACCAAGTGTTACAAAATGACCAAATTACAGGTGGAAATTTATTTAAATAGCCATATTTTACTTGTGGTTTTACCTGCTAGCCCATTTCTTCCAAATTTTACCTAAATAGCCCTCAGGTTCGCAATTACGAAGGGGCGAAAATGTAAAAAATAAAAAGTTTTTGAACTAGGTTCGCAAATTACATTCGCAATTGTAAATTGAATATTGCAAACCTAGACAAAAATTTACATATTTGGTCCTTGAAATTGCGAGGCCAGTTCAAAAACTTTTTTTTTACATTTCACATTTCACGATTGCGAACCTGAAGGCTCTTTGGGTAAAACTTGGAAGAAATTGCCTAGAAGGTAAAACCAATACCTGAGAATGGCTATTTCAATAAATTTCCCAAATTTTTTTCGAAAGGGTATCTTAGGCATTTGCCTAGAATAACCCCTGGCACTTTGCGAAAGCGTGCAACTATGAGATAAAACCCCAGGGGCCACAAGTTGTTAACTGGATTCGAAACTGGGGTAGATAGGTTATCTAGCCACATTCCCCCAAGCCTTAACCAGTACGCCACAAGCCTTGTGGTTAATAAATTTCCCAATTATTGGTCAAAATGCGTAAAAGTTAAGAAAATTTGGAACTTTGTTATATTGATCGACAAAAAAATTATTTATTACAATATAAACATATGTAGTCGATATGTGGGATGCCTTTGTTAATCCTAATTTATGGTTTCTGTTTACGAGCAGGTGGCGGTTTTGGCCCCAAACATACCGGAAATGTACGAGCTGCATTTCGCAGTTCCGATGGCTGGTGCCGTTCTTTGTACACTAAACATTCGACACGATTCAACAATGGTATCAACTTTACTTAAACATTCGGAAGCCAAACTCGTATTTATCGATCACCAGTATTTAAATATCGCCAAAGGTGCAATCGAGATCATGATGAAATCAGCGGCCACGATTCCTCAACTAATCTTGATCCCGGAATCCGATAATAAAAATTCCACCATACCCAAATCGGAAATCATTGAATACGAACATCTTTTGCTAACGGGAAGTCTAGATTTCGAGATTAAAAAGCCGGTTGACGAATGTGATCCGATAGCGCTTAATTATACATCGGGAACGACTTCTAGTCCGAAAGGTGTAGTTTATAGTCATCGAGGTGCGTATTTGAATTCGTTAGCGGCGGTTTTACTTAACGAGATGCCGTCGATGCTTGTATACTTATGGACGGTTCCGATGTTTCATTGCAATGGGTGGTGTTTGACGTGGGCATTGGCGGCACAGGGCGGCACGAACGTCTGTCTCCGGGCGGTTACCGCCAATGGTATCTTCGAAAACATATCTCGACATAAAGTCACGCACATGGCCGGTGCACCGACCGTTTTGAACATGATCGTTAACGCGAAATCCGGCGAGCGGGTCCCGCTTCCGGGAAAGGTGGCGGTGATGACTGGCGGTGCTCCGCCGCCGTCTCAGGTGGTTTTCGAAATGGAACGGATGGGGTTCGATGTGTTTCATTCGTACGGACTCACCGAGACTTACGGTCCAGCCACCGTGTGTAGTTGGAAACCGGAATGGAACTCGTTACCGCCGGAGACTCGAGCCAGACTCAAATCTCGACAAGGTGTGAACCATTTAGGGCTCGAGGAGGTCGACGTTAAGGATCCGGTGACGATGAAAAGCGTTCCGTGGGACGGAAAAACGATCGGGGAGGTCGTGTTGCGTGGAAACACGGTTATGAACGGATATTTAAAAAACGAAAAAGCGACAAACGAAGCTTTTGAAGGCGGGTGGTTTAGGAGCGGTGATTTAGGGGTGAGATATTCCGATGGTTATATAGAACTTAAAGATAGATCTAAAGATATTATAATTTCCGGTGGGGAGAATATAAGTACGATTGAGGTGGAAACAGTGCTTTTCCGGCATCCGGCGGTTCTCGAGGCGGCGGTGGTTGGGCGGCCGGATGATCATTGGGGGGAGACGCCATGTGCTTTTGTGAAGGTTAAGGAAGGACACGAGTTAAATGGCGATGAGCTTATGATGTTTTGCCGAAAAAACTTGCCGCATTATATGGCCCCACGGACGGTGGTGTTTACGGATTTGCCGAAAACGTCGACCGGAAAGACGCAAAAGTTTGTTCTTCGACAAAGGGCGAAGGAGATGGGGAGTTTAACGTGGAAAGTGAAGAGTAAATTATGAAAATATGAAATATGTGGTTGTGGAAGGTTGTACCTTGTGGATTGTATCTTTTGTACTGTGAAACCCGTGGAACTTTTTTTTAAGTTCCACGGTGTTTCATTATTTATATCTTTCTAAAAAGATATATATGGACAATGGTCATCTAAATCTTGAGTCGGGAGTTTGTTTTCTACATTTAAATGGAATCTGATTGAATTGGAATAACAAATTACATTGGCTCGGTATCTCTAATTACTGAACAATTAAGTTGTTTCAACAAAAGCCACAAGGGTTGTGGCGTACTGGTTGAGGTCCTGGGGGATGTGGTGGAATATCCCATTTACCCTGGGTTCAAATCCAAACGTACGGAACAATTATGGTCATTACATTTATCAGAGCTGATATCTTACAATCATAAATTTATCGGAATTAGTATAAGCATAGCCCATTAAAAAAAAGTTGTTTCACAAAATTGACACATCATTTTCATAGGATACTCCGTCACTTTTTATGATGGAACTCAACTTCAATCATGATGCCACCACTCAAACACCCCTATTATTACTACTTTTAATAGTTATGTCATGTCATATTATTTAGACTATCCAAAGTACAAAGTTGCATATTGTGATTCAAATATGACCTAAAAGATGACTAGAACGGATACAATATGTTCTAAAAGTTGTTTCTCACTATCCGAGTCCCACATCGACTAGACTTGAACTATTTCTTCTTGATATATGTTGGATCTTTCCTTCTCTTTCGGAGAATGGTCTTATGGGATTCCACACATCTCATGGATCATGTAACCCACCTTGCAATTTCTGTACTGGGACCTTTTATGTCAAACGCGATATTGGGCCAACTCATTTGGGATTGAGATAAGCATGCCTTGATCGTGTTCACCCTGTGATGGTTGTTATACATAATCACGATAGATAAGGGTGCACATGAGTTGGATTGGGTGAGTTACAGCCATTTTAACAATCAGACCCAATTACATCGGTTTATAAAATCATAACTCGTTCAACCATCCTTTTTAATGTATAACCCAACCCAACCTATTACATCTTGGTTTTGGATTGGGCCAGTTAGTTGAAGATGTCTAAAAAGATGAATAAATTAATATTCCAAATAAAATATAAATCAAGTATTAGTGTTTGATACTTAATCACCCAAAAATATTATAGCCATCTAAATTTATTTGTCTATTTATCTAAACATGAATATCAAGAAATATATATATATAGAGGGAGGTTCAGGAGAAAACGCTAAAAAAAGAGAAAACTGAAGAACACCCTGGGAGGCCGCCATCTGGTAACATACATTTGTGCATATGCACTAATGCATCTTTATGCATCGATGCATAAACATGCATTAGTGCATATGCACAAATGCATTTGTGCATTATGCATTAATGCATCTTTATGCATTGATGCATAACGTCTAGATGGCGACCTCCCAGAGTGTTCTTCAGTTTTCTCTTTTTTAGCGTTGTTCCTTGAACCTGACCCTATATATATATATATATATATATATTTATATATATGACACAAAAAACTTAGAATTGAAATAGTGATCAATCAAGAATGACGATTTTCAACGCCTCCAACTCCTCTTTTATCTTGCCCTTGAATTTGTTCATGTTGTTTGCAATTAGGGCAATGACATCAGGGCAGGTCACGAGGAGGAAAGGATAACGATGAGACCAAGCAATGAGGAGGAAACAAGGAAGAGCGAGCGATGATCCAAAAGCCAAGAGGGATAAACCAGTTAGAAAATTACTACCACAATTCGAGAGGTGAGAGGTGGTACTGAGAATCGTAAGCAGTTTGGGATTTTCAGGCTACTATATTAGATCTAGATACTCTAATGGACTTGTGTACCTGGCTTCAGGACTTTTATTGACAAGTAGCTTATGTCGAGAGTCGGGACTGTCGGATTGGTTCAGTTTGTTCTACTAATTCTATGAGAATTATTTTGAAGAATTTGTTCAATTTGATGATTGCTTGAAGGATGTGGATTGAAGACTTGTACATTTTGCAGCTAATTTTGGGATGCAATCACTTCCAAATCCCAATATTCAATTATGGCCTCATCTTAAGGCCTTGTTTGTTTTTTCATTTTAAGCTCTTAATCACCACTTATGTCTGATTCGTTTAGACGTTTCATAACCATTTCAGAATTGAAATCAGACTTCAGACTTGAGCACCTCTTAAAAAACAAACGCCACCTAAAGAAACCCCACATCAGACACTTGGGCTTTATGAAATGGGCTTGATTCATGGGACGTGGCCTATTTTGAGTGTTTTTGCTACAAATTTAGATAGGTTAGAGCATTTTCAACAACTATACTAAAATTTCTTTAAAATAGCATACAAAAAGTTCAAAATTCTAAAAAGAATTACATCCAACTTCAACAGCTACTCTAATTTAGCATTTCTACCATAAATTACAATATTAAAGTAATCAATATATTTAATATCCCAATAGAAAAAGGATTTGATTGCTGGAAAACTATAAAAATAATCATTTCTCTCTTTATTTAGATAATATAAGATGTTTAAATAATGTTTGATTTGCGGGGTTTGGAGGTATTTGGTCCTATGTAAAATTGGATTCTATTTTTAGCCTTGCGTTTGACTTAAAAGAAAATACAAAATTGAAATCACACAGATATTACACTCATGAAGGGAGTTGGTATTTTACGGGATTTGCTTGTAATATTGTTTTAAAAATATATTAAAAACATTTATTTTATAATAATCAAGTAATAAAAGTTAATATAATTATTTTTATCATTATTTACAATTTTTTTAAACTATTGTAAAAGATGAAATTTAATTTCATTCCAAATTTTATAAACCAATGACATCTTCAAAAATATTATGTCAAACAAAATAGGTCCCTGTCTACCAAAATCTTAAAGTAAGCGTTATTTGAATAAGGGACTTAACTGAAATAAGATGTTTGACTATAATAAGTGCTGACTGTAAATTGTTGTTTACAAGATGTCTTATATTAAGTGCTAATTTAATAAAAATTATCATTATATATACTCTTATGACCGAAATAAAAATTTCAAACAAATTCAGATTTTGACTTTTTTACAAATAAACTCACAAGGTCCTAGATTTACTTAACTTTTATTGAATTAATTTACAACCTAGGTAGATATGTTACAAGGATGAAAACATCTAAAGGTTAAATTGTAGATCAAGGCATTGTTAAATGACTAAATATATTGCTTATGGAATAAATGATGTTTTTCTAGATTTAAAAGTAAACAATTACTTTTTTACCGTAACCTGTAATCCAATTTTTGTTGCAACATTACCGTTTAACATAATAACATTGGTATGAATTTATTCTATATCGAAGAATTTGATATTTATGATGTTTTATGCAGTGGCGGATGTAGCTGCAAAAAGGGGGGGTCCTTTCCCCAAATGAATTGTTAAAAATAATTATTATACAGGCTGAAAAATATCAAAAATACTAAATTTAACCTTAGTTTCTCACAATAAAAAATTTCAAAGGACCCCATCTTACCAGCGATTGACAAAAACACAAAAAAAGTTGTTTGAAATCAATAAAAAAAAGGAAAAAATATTTCGAAATCGACAAAAAACTAAGAAAATCTCTTGAAATCAACTAAAAAACTTTAAAATTTTTCCGAAACACGTTCCATGACTTTAAACGCTTTTAGTGTCTACCTTAATAGGACCCATGTGGATAAAAATCTTGAATCCGCCATTAATATTATACATAGCAATAAATGAATAATGTAGTTTATGGATTGATCATTGAATGATGCGATAGCAATAAATGAACAATGTGGTTTATGTAAGCAACATATCCATGCGACTTACTTTTATACCATCACCGAACATTCATTATAATTTACTATTATAAATATATAAATTAAATTAGATGTGAAAACTTAAACATTTTGCAAGAAAACAAGAAATTTCAGTATCATATATGAAAAAATTTAAATTAATCCTTCCTTTACTCAAAAATACAGTATACAATAAAATCTTTGATTAATCCGTCCTTGACACCATTTCACTCATTTAAATTAGTCAGGTCCACAATATTACAGACATAGTTAAAAGGAAAAAAAACATTTAAATTCAACATAAATCTACTATTATGATGGTTAGGTCCGCAATTACGGTGGTAACACTACTAAAATTGAACACTTTCACCTACGACCATTTTCCTGGGAAATTCGTCGCAGAAAACCGTCACAAAAGTTGGTGTTTAATTTGTTGGTGGGTAAATCAAATCAGTGCACACTACTCAGGAAATTCCTGGGTAGTCCGTTAGTATTTTCTTGAAAACATCGGATTTTACCGGAACCATTAGTATTTATTGAGTGATCCGTAGTAATCACCCAAAGAAATTTCCATAGGTGAATTTTTATGGATGAAAGTCATTTCTTATGTAGTATAAACCGGTTGAATTTGATTTTTTGGTCTTTTAGAGAGGTATGCAAATTGCAAATCTGAATATTAGGAAAATAATGACGTCTAAATCAAGTCAAAAGAAAAATAATTAAAAAACCAATTTAAACATATTAAATAATCATTCGAGCCAATTTTCCTAGTTTATAATCGTGATTTTATTGAAACAAAAACTTTAAATTTAAATTTTTATAAAAGTTTCCATAAAATAAATAAATTAAAATAAAGGAAACCTCACCATTGAAGTAGTCTCGAGAACACAAGTTTTCCCAAATTAGACCACCGAAAACCGCAAATGGCCGGCGATAATAAGCAAATAGCCATCATCGGTGCCGGAATAAGTGGCCTACTTGCTTGCAAACACCTGATGGAGAAAGGTTTCCGGCCGGTGATTTTCGAATCCCGGAGCTCCGTCGGTGGTGTGTGGGCCCACCAAACCATTGAATCCACCAAACTCCAGACTCCAAAAACTTACTTCCAGTTTTCGGATTTTGCATGGCCACCTTCCGTCACGGCGGCTTTTCCCGATCATAATCAGGTGTGGCAGTACATTTACTCTTATGCTGTGCACTTCAATCTCATCCCTGCGATTAAGTTCAATCATAAGGTGGTGGCTATTGATTACTTTCCACCGTTTGATGATGAGAAGATCTGTGGTTGGGATGAGTGGGGTGGTAACGGTGGACCTTTCTCCATTGAAGGGAAATGGAAGATGCTTGTTCAACACACCGTCTATCCATTAGAGGCACCAAAGGTATTATGAGGTTATTTTGGTTATTTTTAGTCCATATGTTAAAAATAGATTTTTCTGTGTGTTTCTTATATTTTTTAATAAAATTTAATCGATAAAATTAGTAAACAGAATAATGGTTTTACGAAAGTGTATTAAATTTTTTATAAGATACTTAAATTGATTTTTATAGTCTATTTTGTATTTGGATATATTAATTACTTACAGGTTGTTTGACAGTTGCTGAATAATTTGGTGCAATACAATGATAAGTGGTTAAAATGATTCTATTATCTTATAGTACATAATGAAATAGCCTGAATGATCAAGGGAGGTACATGATACGAAATGATTTAGAGGGTTTTGGAACCTTTTAAGATGCAAATTTATTTTTTGCAGAACATAATTTACCTTCTTAACGATTCAGGGACTACCTCTTAATAGAACTGTTAAGAGGTAAACAAACAGCCCCTTAATTAAGTTATCTTCAATTGCAATATACCAAGAAGTCATCTCTAATAAATGTGTTATATAAAGTGTTAAATGCTTCTTGGTGGGAAAAAAAATAGCTCATATGAAAGTATACTAGCTACTTTGATGAACCTAGATCATTTTAAATCAAATAAAATTTAATTTTGATACATTTTTATTTTGTTCATTTGATCATTAATTTCTAAGCCGAGCCAGAATAAAAGTCCCGTAAAAAAGACACAAACTGTCTGATGATGATTCAACAAACTGCCACTATAGTCATGTTTGTATAGATGCTACTATTGTTTCTCGAAGTTATAAAACTGAGTACTAAATTAAGTGCGCTAGTATGAATATACAAGATTAAAAGTATAAATTTAGTTGATTTGCTACAACTAATTAATATACATAAAAATTACAAAAGTGCAATAAAATATATAATTATAAGTTTAACTAATTAATATACACAAAAAAATGATTACAATTAAGTGATAAATTAATGAATATATGCCAAAATTCAAATATATGAAAGTGTTATAATATAGAGGCAATTTGTCCGCTATTATAATGCAACATTTTTTCTCGTTTAATAGGTTTTTGATGTGGATTTTGTGATATTATGCAATGGAAACTATAGCGACTTCCCTAACGTGCCCCAATTCCCGATTGGTAAAGGGCCAGAAGTGTTCGATGGTGTGACTATACACTCCATGGATTATGCAACAATGACCACGACCAATGCCACTGAATTCATCAAGGACAAGAGGGTTACGGTTGTTGGCTTCCAGAAGTCCGCAATCGACATTGCAGTCGAAGTTGCTAAAACAAACGGTATGCTCGAGATCAATCTTTCTTGATATCGAGTAGACATTACACTATGTTCTTGAAAGTTGAAACATTTTTTTACCAAGGAAAAAAGAGGGAAAGTAATGAAAACCAAAAATATATACGCGTGTTCTCGAATTCTTTTAGAAGGATCAAGAAAGGAATATGGGAAAATAAATGTTATCTTTCCTCCCCGGAAAGAAAGAAAAAAAAAGGAAAAAAATGGTAACACTGATACCGATACCATTTGATGAAATTATATACAAAACTGTCCATCAAAATCACACTGTTGAAAACCATAAGGCTTGTGGCGTACTGGTTAAGGCTTGTGGGGGATGAGGCTAGATAACCCATCTACCCCAGGTTCGAATCCAGACGCAAACAACTTGTGGCCACTGGGAGATTATCCCAGGGCTGCATGTTTTAGCAGTCTTAAAATTGTCTAGGATTAGTCTAGGCAAATGCCTAGGATACCATTTCCAAAAAGAAAATCACACCATTGAAATAAATATAAATGATGAATTTGTGAAATGATATATGTTCTTTCCCTTATGTCTCGCTTTCAAAAACAAGGAAAGTTGTTTCCTTTGTTATTTTCCAGCTACAAAAAAAGGCACCAATTCCGACTCCGTTGGAATGGTGGTATCCGTCGGAAAAAATCCGTTGGAACCATCGGAAATGGCTCGTCGGAAAAGCCTTTTCCGACGGTTCTTTCCTACGGATATCATTTCCGACGGATTTCCGAATGAATAGCCTTTTTCCGTCGATAAAGGTTTTCCGACGGCTTTACTTCGAATTTTTGATGGATAACTTGCGACGGATTCAGCAACATTTCCGACGGATTGTCCGATGAAAAACACGAAATAAAAATATTTTCTTTTAATTAAAGGGATCTCTTTAATTAAAAGAAAATAATTTTATTTCGTGTTTTTCATTTATTTTTTCTTCCTAGATTTGGGAACACAACGAGATTCAAAATTAGACATTACTACGACCCATTTTTCCTTTTCTTTAATTGATGTTTTTATATCCGATGGTAGTTTGGCGATTATCGACGGATTAATTCAAGATTTGTTTCTATTTTTTTTCAAGCGGTGTCTTTTAGGTCCACCGTTGATCCTTTGATGATGATCGACATATTTTTAAACCATAAAATGTTTTTGCTTGGTGATCTGTCAATAATCATTGATGATTTTGTGGGTACGTAGTAGTACGTCATTGAAAGCCTTGATTTCTAAAAGTGATAAACCCTTTTTGATTGCGTAAAAATTGATAGGCGTTCGACATCCATGTACGATGGTGTTCAAGACAGTGCATTGGACGGTCCCCGAACATTTAACTGAACTCAACTTTCGGAATTTGAACCGGTTTTCAGAGTTAATGATCCATAAGCCTCGTGAAGGCTTCTTCCGTTGGCTCTTGGCTATTCTTCTCTATCCTTCGGTAACCTCTTCTTCTTTCGTCGTTTTTTCTAACTCGTATTGCGAATTAAGTTGACGACTTGTAAAAATTACAATATATGTCCAACATTTGCTTTACTAATTAAGAATTAAGTGATAGAATTCAAACTCATATTAACACATTTTTAGTAAATTTATAGAACAATACCTACATGTAATTAAGTTTATAGGGTTGGTTCAAATTAAAAGAGAAAATATAGTGATTAGATAAGGAAGGTTCATGTGAATCGATGTTACACTAAATTTATATGGGTTCACCATATGTATCTTCACATTGATTTTTTCAATGAGTCACGTCAAGTATCAACTTTCACTTAATATCTTCTCATGATATTTAAATGATATTTAAACTTTTGCTAAGTTTATACAATGATCTTTAGGTTAGTATATATTGATAAAAATCTTGACTATTTAAACACATTGAATTAGAATACATCTAAGTGGCTGTTTGGTTGGTTTTCATAGAACCGATGGTGTGGATTAATCTGTATAGATTGAGAGGGTTTTTCCATTGATGGAAAGAGCGTGTCTTTTAATGGGAGGGACAGGTCAGGAAAAATATGACCTTTTCATAGAACTCCTATAGAAGCTGAAGCTTACCGAATAAGTCACTTTCTATATCATTAAGCCATTACCAAACAATATATATACATGATCAAATAAGTTGCGAGTCTCATTAAACTCATTAAATTGTTAACAACATACCTAAGGGGTTGTTTGCTTACCTCTTATAATAGTTTCATTAAGAGGCAGAATCATTAAGAGATGAATTTTGTTTGACAAAAAATAAGTTTGTCTCTTAATGGTTCCAAAACCCTCTGAATCATTTTGTATCCTCGACTTCCCTTAACCATTAAGAGTTCTAATTACATCCTAAACAATTACCAAACAATTATATTTCACTTTACACTATATCATAAAAGCCTCTTAATTATTCTGACCACTTAATCATTCTTTACCAAACCATTCAGTAACGGCCAAACAACCCCTAAGTTTTGTTCTTGTTGGATCAAATAGATATAAGTATCAACTTATATCCATGATCTTTAATGTTAATTATATATCCTAAAAACTAGTAACTATTTAAATAAATTGAATCAGTAGATCTGTATCTAAATCATGTTCTTATATATTTGATCCAATTTCAGATATGGATATACTCAACTTTGATACAAATCTATCTTAAATGGATATATCCATTGAAGAAACACAACATGATCCCAAAACATAGTTTCATAACACAACTTGCTTCATGTATGTTGCCTGTTTTACCTCCTACCTTCTATAAAAGAGTTGAAGAAGGAAGCATAGTTTTGAAGAAATCACAAAGCTTTCATTTCTCTCAAAATAGTATTATTCTTGACGACGACCCGATACCTATAGAAACAGATATCGTCATCTTTGCTACTGGTTTTAGAACCGATGAAAAGCTTGCTAGTATTTTCAAATCAACGTTCTTTCAAGGTTGTATACTCGGATCCACGACACCCTTTTACAGGCAAGTTTTTATTCCATTTAATTCATCGGAAAGTTGTGAGACGGTTATTTTTTTTTTGGAAAGGGTATCCTAGGCATTTGCCTAGACTAATCCTAGACAATTTTAAGACTGCTAAAGCATGCAGTCCCCTGACCCGGTGGCCACAAATTGTTTGCGCCTGGATTCGAACCTGGGGTAGATGGGTTATCTAGCCTCATCCCTCACAAGTCTTAGCCAGTACGCCACAAGCATACCGGCTTATTTATAAAAGTTTTATCTTATTTGCATAATTGCATTTTTAATAAAAATATCTATTGTCCAACAAGTAAAAGTTCAATTGTCAAAAAATAGTTGTGTTATAACAACTACTTTTATCTAATTCTCAAAATCCGATAAATTAAGGTATAATTTATCAGTTTTGCAGAACATATATATAACCATTCTAATATTCTCTAGTCAGTAAATTACCTCAGTTATGTTTCCCAATATTAATTAAATTATCTAATTAAACAAATACACTTGTATACATTTGTGCACACCGTCAAGACGGAAGAGACTACCGTCAAGATGGAAGGCTCTCAGGATTTTCTTCAGTTTTCCTCCGAACTTTTTCATATACACACACATATATATATGGAGATTCAAGAAAACCTCAAAAAAAATGAAAACTTGAGGAACACCATAGTAACCATTCACGGTATGCACATGTGTATGCAAGTACTTTTATATGTTTCCTGGTTTTTATGAATGTGTGCATGTCATGCACATGTGCATACCGTTACAACATACATGTATGCACATATGCCAGGGTCGGTCCTGAGGTTTTTGATTCTCTGGGCGAAAGCGTTAAAAAATGCCCTATCAAAAAGGAAAAAACACTAAATTATTTCGGATTTGTAAGTTTTGTTCAATAGTTTTTAATTCTTAAAACTTTATATAAATGTAAAGTAACACCCATATTATGATCAACACATATTAATGCTAAAACAACATTTTACGTTGATTAGCAAAAAAAAAATGACAAATGGTATCCGAACTTTAGTGGTTCAAACCTCAATAAAGATGAGGAGGGTGTATGAATTTTTTTATTGCAGTCGTTATATATTATATATATATATTTAAAAAGCATTTTACATTGAATGTTTGTATAGTAGCATGTGATATTCAAACCTCATTTGAAGCCAATTATCATTAAAAAAGTTATTTTGTAGCAAATTTATACTACTATTTTACTAAAACTATAAGCAAATTTGAACATCTATGTATATACAACAAATTCACCAACAAAAGACAACACTCTTTATTGTCCATAAAAACATATTTGAAGAAAAGAAAATATATATTGGTATTAAGACGAGAGAAAATGAAAAAATAATTTTAGGAAAAAGATATTCGGATGACAAGGAATAAAAGAAATATTGCGGAAAATATAAACAAAAGTTGTCTTTAGCGTAGTGGTAGAGATAGTTGCTTTTATTAATGAGGTCCAGATTTTGAGACTCCTAAGTTACAACTTTTCAAAATTCTTTTTTACTAGTAATATAACAGGCCAGGCCCAACAAGTGAAATGATGCCCCTTGGGCTGCTGATGCCCTGGGCCGTCGCCCATCTCGCCTAGCCCATGGGCCAGCCCTGACATATGCATACCGTCAAAATGAACGGTTATCAGGGTATTCCCCAATTTTTCATTTTTTTACGGTTTTCTGTTGAACCTGACCCTCTCTCTCTATATATATGTAATCTATTGATTTGTTAATTATATAAAGGGAATGCATACATCCTCGGATCCCACAAGTAGCAATACTCGGGTATTCAGAGAGTCCATCAAACTTGTTCACAACCGAAATGAGAAGCAAATGGTTGGCTCATTTGATGGCTGGTAACATTAAGCTGCCCACCATATCAGCCATGGAAGAAGACACCATCAAATGGGAGATGTGCATGAGACAATATGCCTTCAAATCCTACAAGAGATCATGTATCGGTCTCTTATTGCAAATCCATTCAAACGATTTGTTGTGCAACGACATGGGCTGCAACCCAAGGAGGAAATCATGGTTCCTACCCGACCTCTTCGTACCCTATGTTCCACCCGACTATGCCAACCTTTAAAATATGACCCTCAAACTTATAACAGCCATGGTATAGTAGAAGGTTCGGGTAGACAAAGAAGGTAAATGCTTTGTTTTGAAATATTATCGTATTGTTCGATTCTGTCGAACAAATTAAAGGTGCTACAAAAACTTTACTTACTAACAATATATTAGGAGGTGTTTGGTTCAGGCAGAGGAATGAAAATGAGAATGATAATGAAAATGACTGGAAATAAGAATGAGAGTGAATTTTCATTCCTCTTGGTTTATCCAGGAATGAAAATTTGAGGGAATGGACTTATTATATTATATAAAACCAAACAGTTTCTTTTATCTTCATTTCCGTTAATTACTGTTAATACCTCTTACCGAACAACCCCTTACATATAAAGCGGAATTAGAATATTAAACATATGTAACAAAATCTTACATGGTCGTGACAAGTCTAGCTAGCTTAAGGCAAAATCACACGACCATTAGACAATATATGTCATGATCTTAAACGACTGTAACCTAGCAGAAATGCTACGAGACCATACCAATTTATCGCTTACATGATCGTGCCAAACGCGTGCCAAAATCTGTACGATTGTGCCAGATAGAGAAGTCATGACTCTGGGTTTGATAACCGTTTGTTTGGCATGCACAAACCCAAAATAATTGATTCTACACCGACTCGAATCATTATTTTTTTGCATAGTTACACCAATAACATGCAAATTTAACTATAAACCGGCAACGATTTAGTAAACAATATGCATCAGTGCGTCCCTTAATTTACTGATTTTACACAACACAATTGTGGTTGCATCGTTTTTAAAATTGGGTTGCTTTAAAGTCGCCTGCTACAGTTAGTGCAAAATCACATGTGATATTGTACATGAAAAAAGCTCTTCGCATTCTTATAAATTGTTACCGTCCTCGTATGAACCCGCCTCATATAGAGGGATGTTCATGTGAGGACGGTAACAATTTACGAGAATGCGAGGACAATCCCCAGCCAATCATTTTGTACATGAAATTTTTCATGTACAAAATCACATATGATTCACGTACAGAATCATATATGATTAGCAGCGACTTTTCCAGCTACTTGCTCGCGGGAAAAGTCGCCCGTGTCCTTTTTGATGCTTACAAAATCACATATGATTTTGTACATAAAATCATATGAGATTTTGTACATGAAAAATTTCATGTACAAAATGATTGGCCGATGATTGTCCTTGTATTCTCATAAATTGGTATCGTCCTTATATGTACCCGCCCCTATATATAAGAAATTTTAAATATAAAAAATAAACCCGTAAAGAAATTATTGGATCCTTTCAATTGAAAACGTATGTTTGTTGCAACAAATCAATAGCCCATATAGCATGAGCCTTATTTGCGTGAATTCAAATTTGGTATTAGTTAATTTGGTATTAGTTTTCGTATGGTTTGTTAACTCAAAATTCTATTACTATAATTTAAAACTTTGAAATTCACTTCAGTTTTAATAATTAACTTTTTTTGGAAAAATTATAACGATGATCAATGTAATTCAATTTTTTTTTGTATTTGAACGTCTTTATAAGTTAGATATAAGCATACAATAATGATTTGTAACCTTAAAATTTAACATTTTATAAATTAATAAGCAACATTTTATGTTTAATAAGTTGCATGTTATAAGAAATTTTCTAAACAACTTCACTTGATAGGATCATGGAGTTGAATCTTCATCATTTGATAGAGGACTTGGATCTAATGAAGCATATGCAAGTAGCTCTGGGTTGCTTTGTAGAATCTCCATCTCTTTTTCATCCAAATTCACCCATGCTTCTATTCCCTCACCACATTTTGTGTCCATTAGATTGATAATATTCAAGAACACCGAGTTACCAATGCCTATAACACCAGTCATCCAACTCGGTTTTCCCCAACCAAAATCAATATCGTAAAAACCCATCTTGCACCAGCTCGTAAAATTTAAAACGTCCATGGTCCCTTTCGAGCTAATAATTTCTTTCGTTCCTTTCATAGACTCCTGCATTGCGATATACCCTTTATCACCTTGTGCTTTGTTCACAAACTCAATATCGACTTTAGAAATACATTCGCGCACTCTTTTCACCAAATCACCCAATGTAGTCTCATCATTAGCTCGACACTCTGTAGTTGCGAACCAAATCACATTACCAATCAAGTCTTTTGATAAGGTTGGTGCGAGTTTTCTACGGATATTCACCGTGTGGTTTATACGAGAAGGCTTACGAAAACCACATGTTTCTTTGGATGCTGCCATTGCACACTTCCATAACAAAGCAGTTACCACCTCAACACGCGTAGCGTTTTGCACTCCATTTCTTGTTGCTTTGGCTTTTAGTGAGGAAATGGCATTAGAATCAAATAGAAATCTTTTCGTGCTACACTTCCCTTCCTTCAACCACGATACACATACATCCATTGATGTTTCTCTAAGCCACAAGTCTTTTGCAGGGAAGAGAGAAGGTGAAATTAAGTTTGGATACACGATTTTTTTATCTCCACAAGCCATATTGGTCCATCCTTTTAGAAAAGTGTAGAGTGAAGCCGCGTCAACAATTTTGTGCGACATACACAAACCGATAGCGATCCCACCACATTCGAAAATATTCACTTGAACATTAGTTACACGAGCATCTACACCAAAAGCCTCAAAAGTAGGTCGAAATGGCAACAACCTATCGGTCAACTTCAGGTCAGGATGACGCAGAAACTTGTCGAGACGAAGACGTACTAAAGCTAAGGCATAATAAGCACCAACATCATTACAATCAATAGAAAGATCATCTTTGATCATTCCAGCAAATGGGTAAAACTGAGTTAAGGTTTTAGATAAAGATTCCTTTAAAGCTAATGACTTTTCTTGGGCTTGAAGGATGTTATCGCCATTGTGATTTGGGTAGTAGAAGATGATTGGTAAATAAGGATTCAATACAAGTTGATCTAAAAGAGAAAGCTTGAATGTTTTCAAATGGTGTGGTGTTGGAGAAGATGGTTTGATAGTCTCTTTGGAAATGATTTCAACTTCCATTGCATAAGTTATGGTTCTAGTTAGTCTAGAATGGTAGGATATATATTGCAAAAGATATGAAACTTTAAAGCCCTTTTATATGATAATTTGGGGTTAAAGTTTGTTCTTACAACAACCAACATGGTAATTTTAAGAGTACATTACAAATATGGTACCTAAGGTATGTTATATTTTATGTATTTAATCCTTTATTTTTATTTATCACAAAAGAACTCCCATGTATAAAGTTTTTACGGATTTGGTCTCTCCCGCTAATAGTCACCAATTTTTCCGTTAAATATGATCGTTTTAACATATTATTTTTATCTTACAATTCTCAAACCACATGGACCAAATCTCTAATTTACTGTAAAATATATTTATATTTTACGTATTATATATTTATATTTTATAAATTATATTATATTTTTATGGATATTTGGTTTCATGCAATAAAAAAAGGTTTGGATTTGCTAGAATAGGTCCGTTGATAAAAAAAATTAGGTTAGCTCTGATCTAAGCCTGCAAATAATTAGTTCTAATAAGATATTATTCTTTAAAAATGTATTTATAGAGTCGTTGATTTCACAAAAAGACGAGATATACATAAGATTAAGACGCACACACTATGTTTATTTTCCTCACGTAATTGTGGGATTGAATTACATCAACTTATAGGAGAATTTTCAAACTATAATTATAATCTAACTCTAGTTAAAATAAGAGTTTGTAACTAATCAAGAGACTTCTCACTTCTCATACCACTAATTTGGATTGTTATTATAAACTATTGATGAGATACCTAGCTTGTGTTTTTTTTTTCTTTTTCAATTTTGATTTTATATTCAAATGTTGGAAGATAATTAAATAAAAAGTATAAAAATATTATAATTTGTGAGAAATGATATAAAAATGTTTTTACATGATATTTTTTCATCAAAAACTACAAGTTAAAGATACTATTTCAGTGACTTTTTTTTAATGATTCACTTATTGAAACGAAAAAATACGTGTAAAACATATTCATATAATGAAACAAATACATGTAAAATTCTCACATTATAAACAAATATATTGAGAGCCCGTCATCTGGACGTTATTTTTTTCTATGCATCAATGCATATATATGCATTAATGCATATGCATAAATGCATACAAACGATTGGAGCTCTTTTTTTCTATGCATTAATACATATCAAGGTTCAAAATGGCATGAGGCGTGGCGTGACGACGAGGTCGAGCCTTAAGCCTTAGGAGCCACGGTGAGGCCGTAGCGTTTTCAAGGCATGACTTATGACGGTAAATCTTTATATCGTATAAATTATTATACATGTAAGCACATATTTTCTACTATTATCTAATGACTCAATAATATTAAGTGATTTAACTTAGGTTATACATTAGAAACTAACAAATAAAACATTAAAAAGAGTAAGAAAAATCAAATATTGTGTTGTAAAAACCGCGCATTAGGTCATGACGTGCTACAGACATAACATGGCGTAAACCACAAGCCTTAAGCCACGACGCGCCATGACGGCTGTTGCGGCGAGCTTTTTTGAACACTGATGCATATATATACATTAGTGGATATGCACAAATGTATGTTAGGGCATAACGTTCAGATGGAGGCCTCCTAGGATGTTCTTCAGTTTTTTTTTGACGTTTTTCCCTGAACCTGACCCTATACATATAATAATATATTAAACCTTATCATTTGATAAAAATAAATCATAAAAAAAATATTTTTAAATTAATTTTCCCAAGTTTATAACAATTTTTATGGTTTTCATTTAATTTATCCTTCAAATTTTTTTATCAAATTAATATAACTTTATTCACACAAGTTGCAATTTTTTTATACCCATGTATTAAATGCATGTTATCACATCCTTAATTATTTATTAAAGGGCCTTTGCAGTGGCATCAAATTAATATTACTTTATTCACACAAGTTGCAATATTTTATACCCAAGTATTAAATGCATGTTATCAGATCCTTCTCTATTAAAGGGACTTGACAGTGGCATACATATATATATAGGAAAGTTCAAATGTGAGCTCATTTTTTGTTGTGAACGTGAGGACGAATCTCAGCCATTTATCCGGTCAATAAAAACGGCTTTGACCTGGTTCCCCTCCTTTAATAATCTCCACCCTCCCATGAATCGCGTCAATCCTCCGTGATCGCGTCCACCATAACCGAAGATGTGTGGCTGAGATTCGTCCTCACGTTCACAACCAAAAATGAGTTCACATTAGGGTTAGATTCAAATGTGAACTCATTTTTGGTTGTGAACGTGAGGACGAATCTCAGCCACACATCTTCGGTTATGGTGGACGCGATCACGGAGGATTGACGCGATTCATGGGAGGGTGGAGATTATTAAAGGGAGGGAACCAGGTCAAAGCCGCCTTTATTGACCGGATAAGTGGCTGAGATTCGTTCTCACGTTCACAACAAAAAATGAGTTCACATTTGAACTTTCCTCTACATACATATATATACACATATATATATATATATATAGAGGAATGTTCAAATGAGAACTTTGTATTTTTAAAGGAACAAAAGGACATTTGTGGATCACATATGATATGATGTGGGTCCCACATAATATTAAATCATAAATATGTATATATCTTTTACCATAACCATCTATCGTTGACTTAACATCATTCATTGATGCAATGGAAATTGAAATCATTTCCAAAGAGAATATCAAACCATCTAAGCCAACACCATATCACTTAAAAACATTTGAGCTTTCTCTTTTAGATCAAATTGCAAGCGGTATTTACGTACGATTGATCTTGTACTACCCGAACCACGATGACAACGACATTCTTCAAGCCCAAAAAAAGTCATTAGCTCTAAAAGAATCTCTTTCGAAAACCCTGACCCAGTTTTACCCACTAGCCGGAACAATAAAAAACGATCTTTCTATTGATTGTAACGATATTGGTGCTTATTATACCTTAGCTTTGGTTCATCGCCATCTTGACAAATTTCTTAGCCACCCTAACGACAATTTGATAAAATCGTTGATGCCGTTTCCACCTACACTCGAGGATTCATTAGAAGGTGCTCGTGTGACGAATATTCAAGTGAACGTTTTCGAATGTGGTGGGATCGCTATCGGCTTAAGTATTTCACACAAGATCGTTGATGCGGCTTCACTCTACACTTTTCTAAACGGATGGACCAACATGGCTCGTGGAGCTAAAGAAGTTGTATATCCGAACTTAACCACACCTTCTTTGTTTCCCGCAAAAGACTCGTGGCTTATAAACGCAACGACAGCCATGTATGGGCCGTGGTTAAAGGAAGGAAAGTGTGTCACGAAAAGGTTTGTATTTGATGGTGATGCGATATCCGCACTAAAAGACGAAACAAAGAGAAACGGAGTGGAGAATCCTACGCGTGTTGAGGTGGTATCTGCTTTGATATGGAAGTGTGCAATGGAAGCATCCGAAAAAACGTGCGGTTTCCGGAAGCTTTCTTGTTTAATACATGCGGTGAGCCTTCGTAGAAAGCTCGCATCGATAAACGACTTATTCGGTAACGTGCTTTGGATGACACCTGCAGTGTGGCGGGGTCCACCAGCTAACGACGTTAGCGAGTTGGTGAAAAAGGTGCATGAAAGTATATCGAAAATCAACATCGAGTTTGTGAAGAAAGCACAAGGTGAAAAAGGGTATGTTGTTTTGAAAGAATCTGTGAAAGAAATTGTGGAAATTGGGTCCAAAGAAAACATGGAGATATATGCATTTACAAGTTGGTGCAAAATGGGTTTTTACGAAGTTGATTTTGGTTGGGGAAAACCTAGTTTGGTGGCTGGTATTGTAGGCCAGCAGGATAGCCCAGTGTTCATAAATTGTGTAAGTTTAATGGACACAAAATGTGGTGAAGGAATAGAAGCATGGGTGAGTTTGGATGAAAAAGAGATGGAGATTTTACAAAGTAATCCAAAGCTACTTGCATATGCTTCATTAGATTCAAGTCCTGTGGGTAGGGATGTAAATGAGTCGAGTAGAAAGTTAATCGAACCGGGCTCGAAAAAGTAATACCGGGCTCGAGCTTGATGCTTGTTTATGGGTTCGAACTCGCAATGGATATATTAACTAGTTTATCGGCTTGAGCTCGATAGTTTTATTTTCTTACTGTATGATTAATAAATATATGAGCATGTTTGACTTGAAAAAAGTGTATGCACGAATGACTCGGCTCTGCTCAAAAATCGAATCGAGTTTTCGAACGAGCCGAGTCGAACACTAGTGTTATAAAGTTCGGCTCGTTAAGTTAAACGAGTTATGTACCCTATAACTTTTCAAAATTTTAAAATAAAAATGAAAGAAAAATAGTGACTTAATTTATAGGACGGAAAAATAAAGGGCATTACAACAAAGTTGAGTTTATAGGACAAAAGAATAAAGTGTCCTCATATATCACTTTACAAAGACATTGTAATAAGTTTAAAGGAAGCTTTTAGGGGTCCCAAGTCTTTAAGGACAATTTTAATACAAAGTGTCGTATTCGTTATTTTATCGGACACTTTTAAAAAAAGTGTCTTATAAACCCATCTTTTTAGGACATTAATTTGTGTATATGACACTTTTTCAAATAGTGTTCATATAAAATAACTAATTCAAGGTTTTTATAAAATGTCCTAAAAACTTGTTACGACGCACAAAATGTCTTATAAAATTATTACAACGCTTTTAGTTAGAACACTTTGTTTTTTTAATGTACTATAAACTCAATTTTGTTTTGATGACGGTATATGGTTATGTTTGTGTGTGTACATACAGATGTTGATGCAAATTTGAGGGAACAAAAATGTTAGGGGCACATGAGTGGGTTAATGTGGTCTTATAATAACAGTGTTAAGTCGATAGACTAAGTGTTATGAAAATGAAAAGTTTAGGGATATCTGACGTAAGTGGTGGATCCATAATTTTTGTCCAGTCGTAGACCATTAAGGTAGACTAAAGGCGTACAAATTCACCCTACGTGTTTCGGGAAAATTTTTAAGTTTATTTCAAGGGATTTTCTTATTATTTTTGTCGATTTTGAAGGATTTTCTTAGTGTTTTTGTCGATTTCGAAAGATTTTTTTCGAGTTTTTTATTGATTTCAGGAGATCTTTTAGTGTCTTTTTCAATCCGCGCTAAGATGGGGTTTTTTAGAAATTTTTACCAGAGGGAACTAAAACTAAATATAGTATTTTTGATATTTTTTAGTCAGTAATTTCTTTTTTTTACCAATTCACTGGTACTGGGACCCCTCATCTGCCCCTGTCTGAAGTAGAGATTGAAATCGAACCACATGACCAACGATTTAAATCACTCTAATTTGTTTCCATTGCTTTCCTTTATATATATATATATATATATATATATTTTTATTTCCTTTACATATTGGTGTGATTTTCAAAGAGTTTAATTTATCATTTCAAAATGTTTCGTGGTGAAGATGGCTAATTAAGATTTGTACTCTTATCCAAGATGTAACAGGTTGGCCGGTAGAACGTTGCCATCCCAGATCATCAATTTTATCATGATTGACTTTATTCTTTTACTCTCGATTAATTAATATAAAGCTACGATGGAGCGGTGAAAATGAAGGGTACCGAACATGGAAGATTAGATGTTGCTGACGGGTTGAAGAGGAAGACCGCGGAGGCCGGCCGGCAAAAGATTTATCAATATATATATATATATAGGGTTGGGTTCCGACGAGAAAGAGAGTTAAAGTGAGAAGCGTAAGAACGGATCTCTACCCTTGGATAGGATGAGATGCGTCGGATCAATCCCCGTATCAAGCGTGATTCATGGGTGGGCTTGAGATTAAAGGGGATCAAGGGTCCAGATTCCTATAAAGGCGAAGAATCATGTGAGAAAGAGAGTTAAGATTAGAAGCGTAAGAAGTGATGTCCATTTCTTCAACCTTGATCACTTTTTAATCTCATGCGCACCCATGAATCGAGGTTTAGAAAGGAGTTGATCCAATAAATCTCATTAGTGTTCATCTTCAATTAGAATTGATCAAAGGGTGAAGTGAAGATCACTTCTTATCCTTCTCACCGAAACCCAAACCTGTATAAATATATATATATGGGCGGGTTCATACGATGACAATAACAATTTAAGATTGTAATATTGTCTATATTTGTGTAAATTAAGGGGTCGTTTGTCATATACTTACGTGGGTAAACGTTTAACAACTCACATTACTTTATCGGATTAATATGGCAAAGAACAAGAATCTTACCCGGTGACAGGGGCGGAACACGAGCCTTAATTATAACCAAGGGGGGCGAAACAAATTTGTTACTCCATAATATTTAACTTGGTTTTGTTTCCTCCATTATACATTTTTATATTTATATTTATGATAAGTAAGCCTTATTATAAAACTAATTATGTATATGAGACATCATATTTTTATCTTAAATTCGGTATTAATTTCGTCCTAACCCAATGTCATTTAGATAACACACTACTAAAATGGAAAGCTTTCACCTACGAACATTTCTCTGGGAAATCCGTCGCTAAAATTTGATTCGTCACAAAACCGTAACAAAAGTTCATTGCTAAATTGTTGGTGGGTAAATTAAATCAGTGACAGATTACCCAGAAAATTCTTGGGTAATCCGTTGGTATTTTCTTGAAAACATCGGATTTCGTCGGAACCATTAGTATTTCCTGGGTGATCCGTGGTAATCACCCAGGAAAATTTTCCTGAGTGTTTTTTTGTGGGTGAAAGTCATTTGTTTTGTAGTGACATATTTTTTGGTTTTCAAATCTATTTGTTCTATAGTATTTAAAAAATAGATTTTACATAAGTAGTTATCATAAAATATGAAAATCAACCACAAGGGTGGTGTCCAATTGGTTTGAGTTTGAGATTCAAAGGTCAACGTGCTTAGAGGTCATAGGTTCGAATCCCATGATTAATAAAAATCTTTTTGTGGCCACGGAGGTTCAGTTGTTCAAATACGATGACTTCAGGCTACCCGTAAAATGGGTGGTCACCCTGGGATTAGTCGGATTGCATAGCGGGTTGGATATCCAGGTTAATCAAAAAAAATTGTCGACGGCGTCCGGTTTAACAAGAAACTAGTGTATCGTTTTGATAATTCTAAATTAGATTAATACGGAATGCCTGATTATGCCGTTTGTTATCATTTCATCATTTCATCTTATCGATCTAGTTTAATTATTTATTCCTCGTATTTTTATATTAATCCATTAGTGCATGGTCACCTAGGCCTTGCATTAACACATTTTTAGTTTAACGAAAAAATTATTTAATTCGTTGCATGTTAATAATATTTCACTAACTTTATAATTATGAGAACTTTATTTGATCGTTATATCATTAAAACATTAATGCTACATATTTACTAATCCTAATATTTTACGGTCCACATTTAGTTATAAAAGCAATATTTTATAGTTTTAAATCTTGTTGTGTAATCGTTTTGAAATAAAACAAATAAGTGAAATAATTCTTTTCTTAAGATGTTATAATCCATATAAAGAGCCTATAAAACAAAGTTGGAGCTCTAAATTTATAAATACTCGAAATGGTTATATCTTGGTTTTTATTTTTTTTATAAGTTTTAAGATAACATATAGTAAGTAAAAAATATTAAAGGCATGGGTCATGAACTTACATAGAGTTGGAATTGGTTAATGATGACAACTAAGTTGAAAGTGTAGGGGCCAAATTATAAAAATTAGTAAATTTGCATTGACCTTGAAACCCACCTACATTAAGGAGGAAGAAAAATGGGGATGCCATGGTCCCCCATAGGGGTGTAATCGAGCCGAGACAGCTCGTGAGATACTTGAGATCGACTCGAAAAGTATTCGAAATCGACTTGTGAATTGTCTCGAGCTCGAGCTCGAGCTACTCGAGTAGATAATCGAGTCGAGTTCGAGTTATAAATTATTCGGCTCGAGCGGCTTGAGAGCCTTATCGAGCTTCTATAAAATTACAATTATACCCTATATATATGTGTATATATTAAATTATCGAGCGAGTCGAGTCGAGCCTTATCGAGCTTCTATAAAATTACAATTAATATCTATGTTGTTATGCGTTTTTAAGACACGAGCGAGTCGAGTCGAGCTCGAAGGTGTCGATACCTGTCACGAGCTCGAGCTTGAAAATTTAAGCTCGACTGAGTTCGAGTCGAGTATCGAGCTGCGAGTTTGAGAGTCGAGTCGAGCTCGAACTTGGCACTGTGTCGGCTCGATTCGACTCGATTACACCCCTAGTCCCCCATAGCCTTTATTACCCTTCGCCTCTGCCCGGTAAGTGCAAGAAAATGACTGAGAGTTTTACCCGATAAGTAAGGATAACACGACGATTATTACCATGATTAACGTTTACCGAATAAATTGTTACATACGATGCCGATTTTGTTGATTAAATTTTTACCTAATAAGTAAAAAACAATATTGAATTTTATAGATAGATGTTTATCGGGTAAATATTTAGTAAAATACCCCTAATTAATTAAATCGTAATGGAAAGTTTTCAACAATTTACACCTATAAAAGGAATACTTTTTTATTTATAAATATATTATTTTATAAAAGATAATTACCTAATAAAATAAGATCTGAGATCACATGGGGAATCGATTAGACACAGTTTCTAGAAATTAAGTACATGGTTTTACGTGAAGGGAATTTATAATATCTTTGAAGCTACATAAAATCAAACTTAGTCAAATATTATACGATGGAATATAATTTTATGTGGTGAATCTTCACAACTCATGACTTCACTTTTTATTAAAAAAAGTTAGCTTCTAACCCAAAAAAATGAGACCTAATAAGAAAATAAACGAGTTTGATATTGTGAAAATAAAGATATTATAAATTTTAGATACATGAGACCTAATAAGAAAACATTTTAGATACATGAGACCTAATAAGAAAATATTTTAGATACATGAGACCTAATAAGAAAACATTTTAGATACATGAGACCTAATAAAAAAAATAAAGGGAGAAAGATATCGTGAAAAGTTTGATGACCTTTCATATTTTAAATAAATGAGTCTTGGTATATTTTATTAATAAATAAATTTATGTACCTAATGAAATAAAAAAAATGGTTCTAACCCAAAAAATGTCTAGTAACTGACTATAGATCAAGTAGTGAATCAAAATACTCTGTCATTTGCATACAGTAAGACTGATGTTATTTGGGATAACCCGACCATCTTCAAAACAGAACTTCATGCATTTATCACCGACACTCTGATCTATTCTTAAGTGTAAAATTATTATATATGATAAATGAATTCACATAACTCTTTATCTTTGGTGAGGTCTGAATCTCATCATAAGTGGCGGCGCCAGGATCTAAGTTTAGGAGGAACGTCAACTATAAATAAATTAAATTAAAAAAAGTAAACATTAATTTTTTGAAAATAGTAAAAACAATAATATTATATTCTTGAAAAACCAACCACAGAAATCACTCAAAGAAATTCCCGTTAATGATTTCCAAAGTATCAATCATAAATCACTCAAAGAAATTCCCGATGTTTTCCAAAAAATTACCAAAGGATTATCCATAAATAACTCGGTCATTGATCTATATCACTATTTAAGTTTCTCACCAACAATTTACCCATTGATAAAATCCACCTTAAATTGACATTTTTATATTGATAGACCCTAATATATAATAACTAAATAAACAAAAATATATTAATAACAAGCAAATAATTTATTATTGACAAATAACAAATGAAAATCCAAAAATGCAAAAAAAATACCTACTAAGAGGGTGGTTCATGGTTGTAGTTAAATTGTTGGCCCATTAAACAAAATAAATTTAAATTTACTTTTAGGCCACAAATTATCATTAAATGTATAATATTATATCAAAAAACTTGAGGGTTAGCAAGTGCTAACCCTTGTAATCCGCCCATGCCCATCATACTATAAAATTGGGCTCTACATACCGCTAAACAAAAAGACCTTTAATATTTCGATTATTTTTTATGATAACAAAGGAGTTGTTTTTAGAGTAAACTCTAATTTTATTCCCCATGGTTTATAGAAACCTGAGATATAAATTTTGATAACTCAAAAAATTGTTCTCGTGGTTCTCATTTTGCTTTGAAAATGATCCCATCATTAACTTCGTTAATTTTTTCTATTAGTGTTAGAAGCGTTTTTGTCCATTTCTGTTAGTTTTTGTAAATATATACATGTATTATATATAAATACAATACATTATGTGTTTAACTTTTTAAAGAAAAATTAGGGAAGTAACCTAAATGGATAAAAATATCCCTGATACTAACAGAAAAATTATCAAAATTAGTGATAGAGACGACTTTCGGATCAAAATAAGAACCACAAGAACGATTTCTAGAGTTATAAAAGTTTATCCAACTTTTAAAGATTTCACTAAACCACATGACCGAAAATTAATTGTTTTTATAGGCAAGAACCATGTGCCTCGTAAATGGGCTAAACCAAGTTCTAAATAGGGCGAGGAGTAGTATGGTGACAAGGTCTAGCCTTAAACCTTAGAATGTGAGACAATCATCAACCAATCATTTTTGTACATGAAAATTTTCATGTATAAAATCACACATGATTCATTTACAAAATCATATGTGATTTTGTACAAAATAATAAATGATGCGAGCGACTTTCCATGCGACTTAAGTGGCCCCAAAAGTCGCCCACTAGAGTTAGTGCAAAATCACATGTGATCTTGTATATGAAAAAAACTCATCGCATTCTTGTAACTTGTTACCGTCCTCGTATGAACTCGCCCCTATATATATAAACCTTTGTTTTCTACTATTACTCAATGAGTTAATGATATTAAATATCTTAACTTAGATTATATATTGAAAACAAAAAAAACAGACACTAAAAGGTTAAAGAAAATCAAATATGGTGTTACAAAAATCACGCATTAGGCCATCACGTGCCAAATGCATAACGTGGTCAGACACAAGCTTTACGTCAAAACTAATCACGACGGTTGTCATGACGAGTTTTCTAGAACAGTGAGCGAAGCATATCGAGTTCGACTATCACTTCATTCGTGAATTAAAAATAATATCCTACCCGGTGACTGCATTGTATATAACTTGCCAAATTGTTGTTAGTTTAGCACTTTAGCTTGCATATTGTTCTTTATTAATATAATATGGGTATCTATATATTTATTGTTCTTTATATAGGGGGTGTTTGGGATTGCTTATAAAAACAACTTATTGACTTATTCCGGTACGACACCGGTGATAAGCACTTTTGAGTGTTTGGCAAAACAGCTTATACCGGTGGCAAACCGGTGATAAGGAGCTTTTTAAGAAGTAAGGAGCTCCTAACTTATTAGAAGTTGATAAGTACTTTTTAGTAAAAACTATAAGTTGTTTTAAATAAGCAATCCTAAACACCCCCATAATAAAATATCCAAACCAATCACATTGTACTAGAAAACGTATTATTTTCAACCATCTTTAACATAAATAAATGTTCAATACCATGAATAGAAGTAAAATAAAATAAATTAAAGGTATTTATAGATCAATTAAGTCCTATATTCCATTTTAGGATATGAACAAGATAAATTAGAGACGGACTTAGAAATTTTTTCAAATAATTACACCATTTAACTATAAGAAAAAAATGTCAAAATACTTTTCATAATATCATAATCGGTCTATTGGTTGGTTCATTGATTTTCATACGTGAGGTCTTAGGCTCAAGTCTTTTACTGTGCATTTTTTTAGAAACATAATAAATTTGAAATTAAAAGCACAATGCTAAGAAAATGACACTAACAAGATTTGAACTTGGGTCTTGGGTGTAAGAAATGCCTTGCAAACCAACTTTGACAAGGAAAACTTGTGTCTATATTGCAGTTTTTAAACATATATGGCGGCGCACTGCAAAACGATACGGTTGCACCTTTCAGAAACCTAATTTTTTTTACTCTTTGCCAAAAAAATAATACGATGGCCCGTGCCACCATAGGTTACACTATATATAGGTCTGCCTTTAGACAAATGAACTTGGTGCCTAGTCATCAACCAGGACTAGTTGCAATGCCAAATTCATTTAAAGTCATTTACCTCTGAACGACCCTCATCTAATACCAACACAATAGTTGCAATGCCAAATTCATTTAAAATCATTTACCTCTGAACGACCCTCATCTAATACCAACACAATTTTTTTACACTTACTTGTCACCTTAAAAATAAAAATATTAATAAAATTTCACTTTAATTATATATGAGTTCTTATATAAACTTCATTTTTATTTTACTTATAAAATACAACTATAATCATATATAATTATATACATTTAATATATGTCACTACCATAAAATTGACTTAAGTTTATTGGATCAAATAAAAGACTTTAACACGTCTAAACATTCTAATAAAAGAATTTGTAGAACTTAAGTTTATATAATCAAATAAAAAAGTCTTATCTAAAATTATTACAATTGGTTTATGATGTTTTTAAATATTTCAACAAGTTTTACATTTTTAAAATCAAGTGTCTTATTAACTATTTTTTACGATACTATTTGAAATATATATATCCTAGATAGGTATATAGGATTTTTGTACTAAAATCATGCAATTACGAAACATAATCAACATAAAGACGAGCGGATGACTTGGCTCGCAATTTCAGATCATAGCCAAAGTCGCGTAAATCAAATATGATTTCAGCCTTCCATGAGTGGACCTCTCGATTGAGGAGTGGGGTCATGTGCACCCGCTCAATATAATATTTTTTGAAGATATTTTTTGATAGGAAAAGTGCATCCATTGAAAGTGTTAATGGATGCTCAGAAATATCTAAGAAATAAATGATAGGGATACTCACAATCAATCCTACATTAATTAAATATTCTCTTGTAATCACTTGATTGTAAGTTACGATTTAGGTTTGTAGGTTATTATTCTCTCATAATCACTTGATTGTAGGTTAGGATTTAGTGGGCACATCTACACAAGGTCTACTGCTACGTCGCAATTCGCCCCATACTCTCCATGCCTTCACAGATGCTTCCTAGGACGGTGATAAAGATGCCTACCTTTCAACAACCGGCTATATTGTTTACTTGGGTCGAAATCCTATTTCTTGGAGTTCACTGAAGCAGTGCACCATTGCACGTTCGTCGACAGAAGCCGAATACCGAGCTGTTGTTGCAACTACAACAGAAGTATTATGGGTCCAAAACCTACTTCATGAGCTAGGTCATCTACCCATCACATCACCAGTAATATATTGTGATAATATGGGAGCTGCATATGTTGCCGCCAATCCTAATTTCACTCAAAAATGAAGCACCTGGCTCTTAACTATCACTTTGTTCGTGAGAATGTCCAAAGTCGAAAGCTACGTGTTTCATATATTTTCGGCAAAGATCAACTAGCTGATGCTCTTAATAAGCCACAATTTCAAGAACACTGTTCAAAGAACTCATGTCCAAGGTTGGTCTCACTATTTGATCGTCCATCTTGCAGGGGCATGATAGAGATACTCACAATCAATCCTACATTAATTAAATATTCTCTCATAATCACTTGATTGTACGTTACGATTTAGTTTTGTAGGTTATTATTCTCTCATAATCACTTGATTGTAGGTTACGATTTAGTTTGGTAGATTATGATTTACTTTTGTAGGTTACGATTCTATCAAGATGTATATATATACACACACCTACACAGAATAATATAATCAAGCCTTTCTACTCAATCACATTCTTTCTTCTATAATAAAATGGTAAAGGTGCACGAAACTTAAAAAATAAAGGACCAAATGAAATTTGATGCGAAATATGTTTCTTCTCGGAACTTGTAGGGATCATTTATGAAATAGGGTTGGGTCCCGGTGAGAAGTGTTATATATAGTAGAAGTGTGAGAAGTGGTTATTCACCGTTGGATGAGAAATCGACACACATTAGGAAGAGATGCACCAAGAAAAGATGCATCGAGATGCACATGATCAATTCCCTTATAAAACGCAATTCATGGGAGGGAATGAGATTAAAAGTGATCAATAGTTCAGATCCACTTCTCATTCTTCTCACTATTAACTAAATGTCCCACAATATCCTAAGCCTTACGAAAAATACACTAATTAAACAAAAATATAAAGTTGGAGGACCCAAATTATATATATATATATATATATATATTAAAACAAACAACAAAATCACCGAGAGTAGCATGGGAATAAGACACGTCGGGACGGGGATTTCTCGAAAAAACGAATACTGGGGATGGAGACGGAGACCGCCAAAAGTGATCCCAACCCACTCCGTCCTAGTGTAATAAATATGTTATATATTTATTATTCATAAAAAAATTGATTTAGTATCTTTTATATTTGGAAATAATATTTTTATATTTTTTATATATTTTTTTCTGACTTGTCTTATTATTTTAGATTAAAAAAATGGAGAGCGCAAACGTTTGATTGGACAATTATGTATGATGTTCTCATTTTGTTTACATATGAATATTTGACATTCCATACAAACAAAATTCTGCAAATTGGTGATATTTAAACACAAACCATTTTGAATCGACTTTGTGTTAACACATTTAATTTTTCACTATTTCAGATAAAGGTGAATAAAATCCACAATTCCCCGTTCGGGATCCCCTTCCTCATTAGGAACAGGGATGAGAATGTGATAATATTCCCTGACTAGAACGGGGACAAAGATTGGGGATCAAGGACGGGGATTAGGGTCGCCGTCTCATCCCCATCCCATTTCCAAGCCTAAACGAGAGCCTATGCCTTTCAACTTCTGCCATCGCCTCTCATCTTATGTGCAACTCCTAGTGCTCTCACTCTCTTAAGCTCTTTGCTCTCAGATTATCTCAATCTCTCATTCAGGTTTTGTCCCAAAACTTAACTTTTGATATTACTCATTTGCTCTAAGTTGATTAGTTATAATGTTATATAATTATGTTTACCCGATTTATTTGTTTGTTTTGAGTTTCTACATTTGAGTAATTGAGTTTCGACTCTGACCTATAGTTCACTCCTAAGAAATTTATCGCTAAAGGGTAATTCCTTACAAAACTGTCACAAAAGTTGGTGGGTAAATTGCTGATGGACAATTCAAATAAGTAATAGATTACCAAGGGATTCTCTTGATGATCAATTGGTATTTTTATGAAAAACATCGAATTCTACCGAACTATTGGTATTTTTTGGATGATCCATAGATAATTACCTACGAAAATTTCCCTAAATAATTTTTATGGATAGAAGTCATTTGTTTTGTATGTGTTAAATTCGTCTTTTGACCAAAATTTGTTTCACTTTTTTTTGGTTTCTTTGACCTATTAATTATTGCAAATTGTTTGATTGTTTAGTTATTACATTGTTTGTTTCTTAAATCCATTGCCCCATCCCTAACTTACATTTGCTCGAAATTCTAAATTTACCTTATATCTTGTAATTTTATGTTAATTTTTCAACCTTAGTTGTTGTATTGTTAATTTGTTTGATCAATCTAGGATTCTTTAAATTTGATTAGTTAATTTTAATTTACAAAACATTTTATTAGTCTTAAAATACTAGATGAATAAAAAACAAAATTAGAAACCTAAAAATAAGTAAACGATAAGGAGAATCAAATCTTAAAACTTGAGAAATTTTACAAAATCACCTAAAAAACCGAATAAGTCTTTCGAATTCAACAAAAAAACGAAAAAATTCTTTTGAAGTCAACCAGAAAACTTGAAAAATTCCTCGAAGGTGGAATTGGGCTAAAAATTGAGCAACTTTACAGGCATTTGATCGAATTAAAAGGTCCAAACGCTCGGCCAAAATACTGGGTCTGTCACCGTATGATTTTACATGTGATTTTAGTGTAAAATCATGTGTGATTGACTGTTTTCATATTTTGTTTTTGATCATTGTTTTCGTTTGAACACGAGTTTATGTGCATATATATGTGTGTGTGTGTGCACACACGGGAACAATCAAATGCAAACCATCCCTATTAGTACAAATAGTGCAAACCTCACTGATCAATCGTCGATTTCATTATTTAATTTAATGAATTTATTTCATGAAATTGTTTCATATACTTCTTTTCTTGATGAAATTTGTAACACCCCTAAAAATGAGAGTTAATTTAAACTAAATAAAATGCGGAATAACTTCAATAAACTGAACATCGTCCATAAAGATGGGGAGAAGGTTAGTGAGTTTACAACTTCAAGGGAATATTAGACGACAACTTATTAATCTATACAATTGTAAGGTACAGATTTAGTTCGGGTGTCTCTAAATCCTCAAAATACACTTATATGTAACTCCATCTATACACGTGAAAGTGCACTTCCAAAGGATGCCACAACCAACATCTAGCTCCACTCATCCCATCAAGTCCCACCAGCTTGATCACCTGTTATACATGTCATTTTAAGAAAAAGTGTTAGGCTTAAAGCCTAGTGAGAACAAACAATTCAAAAGTATAGAAAAACCATTTAAACTTCAAAAGCGGTAAGTAAACATATAACCGCAAGCCTTTCCCAAAACATCTCTTTTTCTTTGCTTCTGCGATTTACACCTGAAAGATACGCTTTACTTCTCTTGGGGGAACTTCTAAGGGAATGACCCGTCATTTGGTCGGTTACTCGACCACACAAGCTCAACCCTAAACCGGGATCTCTTACAAGTGCCTTCCCCAAGTACTTCTGATGTGCCTATGGATCCATTACACTAGTCTAACATCTTAATACAATTGTTTCCAATGTATTACTTCTCTTCACAAAACCTGTGAAGTATAACATCCTGCTTCCCAAAACCTTCCTTCCAAAAATTAGGTCAAATAATCATTTAGGTTTATACATCTTTTTTCTTGCATTTAAAACTCATAAGAGTATTCCAAAACCGTTCTTGACTTCTATTTCATCATTTCAAAGAAAATCCTAAATGATACATTTTGACCTAATTTTACCAAAATTTTCTAAGTATAAAAATACTTATTTTAAACATCATATTAAGGTGAAATACATCATTTTGACATGTATAAAGTTTTAGAAAGGTAAGAATGAACTCACAAGCTAGATTTAGGCTAAATCTAGGTTTTATCCCAATACCGAGCTTCATTAGATGAGGACTTCAAATCCACAAGTTTCCACCTATAAAACCTTCATCTAGATCATAAACAAACCCAACATACACCAAAATCAAACCCATATTAGAAATCATAGAACCAAACCCTAGATTCAGAATTTCGGAGAGGTGATCGTACCTTTCAACGTATGGGAACCCCAAATCATCAAGTAAACTTTAATCCTCATTGTTACCATCATAAAGAGCTCTAAAATACAAAACCATAGCAAAAAGAATCGCCTCAATCGGAGCTGTGATGAAGAAGTTATGGTCAAATGAAGAACATCCCATTTTTAACCACTAGAGGCCGCCCGCAATCATGCCCTGCGATCATGACATGTCATGATCGCCCGTGTCACCTAAAAATGTTGATTTTCATGTCTAAGTCACGGTACCACTTGTGCGATTATGACATGCTATCATGCCACTGTCATAATCGTCGGACATTATAGCCTGGACCATTCCGAGGTGTTTTTCCCACTTTTCACCCGTTTTGATCCCGTTTCTCGTCTAGCAAATGATACCCAATATAAATAACTTCAAAATAGTTATCTCGTTGATTCTAAGAGTGGAACACAAAGAGGACTCGGGATTACTTTTTACCAAAGACCCGGTTGGTACATACTGCCATTGTCACTATAGCATGACACATTTGTTGGGACCACCAATCACTTGGTACCACCGGTGTTATTGTGACAGATGTCAAAACCGTATGACACAATAGCTAAGACGACCATACTCTTAGTACCATTGGTGCTATTGTGACAGTTGTCACTATCTCACAGCACCACCACTCAAACTCTGAAATTAGCTTCTCCTTAATAGACCACTCGGTTCAACACTTTCTTCAACTTGAACAGAAATCAGGATGTTACAAAATTGTTTCACGAAATTGTTTAATCTAATGAAATTGTTTCATATAATTATTTTCTTGATGAAATTGTTTCATATATGGTTGTGTTTTATGTTTTAATGAAATTCTTATATTTATTTCTCTAAAATTAATGTATTGAAAATGATAATATCCACAATTAACATCATCCACAATAGAAATGACTAATCAACCTCTCATAATTAGAAGAAAATAAAAATAAAAATTATGATTGGTTGAACGATCTTTGCATGGTTTACAAAGTAAGCATGGTTTACAAAGTAAACCTCCCATACATATATATATATATATGTATGTGTGTGTGTGTCTGTGTGTATCGAGGCATCTTCAAATACAAAAGTTACAAACTCGTAAAAACTAATATAAGAATAATATTTTTCATCAAAAGTTATAATTTAAGATATTATTTTAAATATGTTTGTGTTAACAATGAAAATATTAAATGTGAAAAAAAGTTGGTTCAATTTCATATTATAAAACAAATATTCATATCGTAAACAAATATATGAAACTTTCACATTATGAAACAAACATATTTAAAGCAACATCTTGAATCATAATATTTGATAAAAAAATATCATAAAAAATCGTTTTAATATTGATTTTTAATTACAAACTTGAAATAAATAAAAAACTAAAAAACACATTATCATCGTTAGATAAGATAACCTAAATGATGTGAATAAATGTGCAGTTACAACAATATTTTTAAATTAAAAAACTTCACCACCTATCTTGTATTCGGAAAAAAAATAACTAAAAAAAACAAAATTCAAGCATAAACCATTTTCCTCCGTCAATTTCATTATTTAATTTAAATAATTCTTTTATTAATAAAATTAGCTCATATATTTTTGTTTTTATATAAAATTAAAACTGTTTATGTATTTTTTATTTTCACGAAACTTGTTTCCTAAAATTATTAATATAATGAATGGGAGTACGGCAAGATCCCTTTACTATGGAACGTGTTAGATAATTTTCAAAAAAAGTGTAAATAAAGTATTTAGAAGAAGCGGTGACATAACATCTAACAATACTTTTGACATTAAATAGACACAATGCTACTAGAAATTAAGCTCAAGGATAGGAGCTGTCAATATAATTTTTTTTTGAATAAAAGAGCTGTCAATATAATTATATACTATTCCATCAAGTTTTGTATTATTTTGCCTAATAATAATTGGAAGATTTGCCTGATGATATTAATTTTTTTATAATGTTTATTTTGTTAACTTAAAGGGTAAATCATATATATAAAATACAACTAAGTATGTCTTAATTTCTATTTACCGTAATAAATACTAATTTTTCTCAATCAATTTAACAAGGATTCTATCTTTTTTGCAGCATACCCATTTTCATTGGTAATTAGTTTGTGGGTCATCTTGTATCAATACATTAATTAATTTGAATGAGCTATATCAATATATTTTTCCAATCAATATGACTTGAAAACTTAATACATATATCATCAAATGTTAAATATCAAGTATTTTTACGAGTCAAAATGGGTATGATATATAAGAAATTTTGATACTTAAACTTGTTACATTGATTAAGGAAAAAATACATTAAATAGAAATTAAAACGGAACTTTATTACATTTTGTTCTTATTTTTAGTCTTTCTACAAACATCAATTTTTTTTGTTTATATACAATATTAGAGAAAAATATGATTAAATGAATTAATGAAAATGTATCTGGACTATATTTCGGAACACATGAAATAAAATATGTATATATATGCAACGCATATGGATTGTATTTTTAATAGGAGATGGCTTTTCAAAAAAGATTTACTTAATTATGTGATAAGATTGTGTCAACTTTGTTTGCATTTTCACATATTTTATTAAACTATATTTGAAATCGTTTACAACCATTACAACTTTTTCTGATACAAAGTTATAAACGTCATGCATATTCACATCCTCTCTATAAAAGGGCCATTTGAGAAGCAAGTCTTTTGCAAAAAACCATCCATTCTAAACTTGCATCACAATTTGTTGAGATGGAAGTTAAAGTCATTTCCAAAGAGAGCGTCAAACCATCTTCTCCAACACTACCCCACTTGAAAACATTCGAGCTTTCTCTTTTAGATCAGCTTGTTATTAGCCCTTATGTACCGGTTATCTTCTACTACCCTAATCGCAATGGCGACAATATTCTCCTTGTCCAAGAAAAGTCATTAGCTTTAAAGGAATCTCTGTCTAAAACCCTCACTCAGTTTTACCCACTTGCTGGAACAGTCAAGGATGATCTTTCTATTGATTGTAACGATGTTGGTGCTTATTATGCTTTAGCATTGGTTAGTCTTCGGCTCAACGAGTTTCTGAGCCATCCCGACCTCAAGTTGACCGACAGGTTGTTGCCATTTCGACCTTCTTTCGATGCGTCTGGTATAGGTGGTCGAGTAACAAATGTTCAAGTCAACATTTTCGAATGTGGTGGGATCGCTATCGGCTTTTGTATTTCACACAAGATTGTTGATGCGGCTGCTCTTTACACCTTTTTAAAAGGATGGACGAACATGGCTTGTGGAAATAAAGAAGTGGTGTATCCAAACTTTAGTGCACGTTCCCTCTTCCCTGCAAAAGACTTGTGGCTTAAACAAGCATCAATGGCTGTATGTGGGTCGTGGTTAAAGGAAGGGATGTGTATCACGAAAAGATTTGTATTTGATGTTGATGCCATATCAAGACTAAAAGCCGAAGCAACTAGAAACGGAGTGGTGAACCCTACACGTGTTGAGGTGGTATCTGCTTTGATATGGAAGTGTGCAATGGCAGCTTCCAAAGAAAACTGTGGTTTCCAGAAGCCTTCTCTCTTAACACACACGGTGAACCTTCGTAGAAAACTCGCATCAACCTTATCAAAAGACTTAATCGGTAACTTGCTTTGGTTCACAGGTGCAGATTGCCAAGCTAACAATGAGACAACATTGGACGGTTTGGTGAAAAAGGTGCGCAATTGTATTTCAAAAATCGACATTGAGTTTGTTAACAAAGCACAAGGTGATAAAGGGTATATTGCAATGTTGGAGTCTATGAAACACATGGGAGAATTTAGCTCTAAAGAAACCAAGGATGTCTTGAATTTTACAAGCTGGTGCAAGATGGGTTTCTATGACATAGATTTTGGCTGGGGAAAACCGTGTTGGTTGACTGGTGTTATAGGCGATGGCAGCCCAGTGTTCTTGAATCTTATCACTTTAATGGACACAAAATGTGGTGAAGGAATAGAAGCATGGGTGAATTTTGATGAAGAAGAGATGAAGATTCTTCAAGCCAATTCAGAGTTATTGGCATTTGCTTTATTAGATCCAAGTCCTCTATCAAAAGATGAAGTTGTTGCATTAAACAAACCAGATGCCATGAATACTGAAATAGATCCCATCAAGTAAAACTTTTACGTATGTAATATTTAAAGTAGGCTTATGTCCTACGGTCTATCAGTTTATTGTAATAAGACTCAAAAATTTTAGTTAAAATGAATTAATTTTCTTTCAATCATTATCTATACATATTGGTTTATATCTTTAAAAAAAATTATTAATGGATTCAAGATATTTAAGCTAATAATTTTAATGTTGTCACTAATGAAGATTAGTTAATACATGGAGCTCATCTTTAGAAAAAATCAAATGATAAATGTCTTTAAATTAATTTATTTAGTTAGTCGGCATAAACAACATCACATATTGGTTACGTACGATGAACTCCTTATTACATTGTTCTCAAATAAACATATCCCGTTAATTCATCAATCTTTAACTAACTCATTACATTGTTCTGAAACAAACATCCGATAAATTCATTTAACTAATTGTAACACCCCAATCTGTTTAGACTAACTTTCTAACAAAAAGTTGCCATGACCCATTCATAAACTAGTTATTGCCTATTTTATAATATGTTAATCATATTTACATATACACTAAACAACTCCCAAAACAAAAAAACGTGCATTACATTAACTACTATTTACAATCATACACCAAATGTACTGATATTAAATCTATTATACAATTTTGATTTAATCTTGGTCTAAGCGATGCGGTAGTCACAAACGTTTTATCAACAAATAGCATTACCTATCAATGGTACACCGTCAATAGTATCCACTTATCTTGGTCCTGGGATACACATAAAAAATAAAAACCAATCAGGCGTGAGTTCAAAAGTTTGTATGATAAAACAATACATCGAAAATCAAATTGATCCAAGAACTCCAAAACAATGTATGATTTGTAAACATTAGTAATATGCAAAGCAATATATTACTTCAATCGAAATCAATAAAAGATGTGGTTATAAGATTTAAAAATGGGTAACAACCATCATACCACACGTGGGGGAGACTTGCAACATAACCGGCAGTCTATTATCCTTAGGCTAATTTCGGCGTAATCACCATATGCATGTTGCGTCCTACAGTATCTGGTACCCGTCCGTGCACGAGAATCCAATACAACATCTGACGAGCAACCTATCAATTGTAAATGGAGCAATCCCAATACAAACGCAACCAAGGGGTGACCATAAGTCGCCAGATACGGATCTGATCCTTCACCTAAGAGCACACAAATAGCTCAAAAAGCCTCAATTATACAAAGTACGTTCCTCATTAGCTTAAATCAATAACACACTACAAAACAAATGACTTTACCTACAAAAATTACCCAGGGAAATTGCCATTGGTGATTACTCACGGATCACCCAAAATATACCAATGGTTCAGTAAAATCCAATGTTTTCAGAAAAATACCAACGGATCACCCAGAGAATCTTTGGGTAATCTGTCACTGATTTGAATTACCCACCAACAATTTACCCACCAACTATTGTGACGGTTTTGTGAGGAATCACCCTTTAGCGACATATTTCCTAGATAAAGGTCCGTAGGTAAAGGTCTTTCATTTAGTAGTGTCGTTAGATTGGTGCAAAAACAAAAATGTTGGTTTTTATTTTAGATCTCATACTTTATACCGTAACAACTCGATTTAGGAGCTAATCCTATACAACTAAAATACTTGGTCCAGAAAAATGAAAAATTTCGAACTAAATGTTTTATGAATGATTGAAAATATATTTGGAAATGTATATCAAGTTTCAACAAAAATGCTGAAGGAAGTCATGGATTTTTTATGTTCCGGATGTTAGAACAAGATAACAAGAGTATATAAGGTAGTGTTTGTTTTAAAAAAAATCTTATTTACTGCTTATGTCCGGTTCAAGTTGTTTTTTTCATTACCTTTCAGAGCCACTTATGTTTTATAGTTCTCTAGGAAAAAAAAAGACATGACCTAACCTCTTAAACACCTATTATCACTCAATCTCTTCGATTCTAATTGGTTTTTCAACAAAACCGAAAACCCACCTCCCCGTTTCACAAAAACGAACAATGAATCGCTGAAACAAGTTAATGTCTTGATTTCTCAACCGTCCCAACCATTAATATCGATATTAGGTCTTACAGTGATTGGTGGTTCATTACCAACACTACTAAAATGGAAGGCTTTCATCTACGAACATTTTCCTGGGAAATCCGTCGCTGAAAGGTGATTCGTCATAAAAGTTCGTTGTTAAATTGTTGGTGGGTAAATTAAATCAGTGACAGATTACCCAGGAAATTCTTGGGTAATCTGTTGGTATTTTCTTGAAAACATCGGATTTAGTTGAAACCATTAGTATTTCTTAGGTGATCCGTGGTAATCAGCCACAAAAATTTCTCTGAGTATTTTTTTATGGGTGAAAGTCATTTGTTTTGTAGTGCAATAAGCAACAACGTTTTATTTCTGATTCTCCAAACCCTGTTATGCACCCTGAAAACTCTAGAGCTCCAACCCATTTTCTCCGGCAAGGAAGTGAAAGAAATCGAAGAAAAATAAATCACATTATCACTCGCATTCAAATTGCAGAAAATCACAAGTCAAAGAATATAATAAAGTTTCAGGAAGAGTAAAAAAAATGGAATTATAGCAAAAGCAAGAGCTTGAATTTTAGGAGCTTAAAGGGTTTATCGATTTGGGTTTTGTATTTTCTGAAAAAGATAAAGATACAAGTTTGGTCAGTGGCAGATCTAGGATTTTTTCCGAGCGGGTGCACTCTTAAATTTGATTATATGTTCGCAAAGCCGTTTGATGTATTTTCGATTGATTTCGAGGGATTTTTTAGCCGAATTCCCCCTTCGGGGATTTTTTTAAGTTTTTCGGTTGATTTCGAAGAATTTTTAAGGTTTTTGGTTGATTTCGAGAGATTTTTTATAGTTTTTGGTTGATTTTGAGGGATTTTTTTAGGGTTTTTGGTTGATTTCAAGGAATTTTCTAATGTTTTTGGTTGATTTCAAGGAATTTTTAAAGTTGTGCTCCTTTAACCCTTGAAATATCAAAAAATGAGCGGGTGCACCTCATGTAAACTTTACGAAATGCAGTTTTTTTACCCTTACGAAACACGGTTGAGTGATAGCACGGAACCCCCCTCCCCATAGGTTGGGTCCGCCCCTGACTGCTTGGTTTCGATTATTGTTGGGCTGCAGAGATCAGGGAATATGAGATGTAAAATAGGAAATGGAGATTAAGCATCAACTTAGATTCGGTTCTGTTTTAGTTCTGGCTTTGGGTTGTGTACCACAAATTGTAAACGGGATGTATGGTGCCTTCATTTTTTTTCAATATTCGAACTTTAATTTGTTTTGGTTTCTATCTATATTATATTATATACGACTATATTGTGCTAGATGACTCAAGAACATGAATTAAAATGGGAAGAGGATGCCAAAACACATGTTTTGGTTTAATTTATTTCTGTATTGTATTCACAAGTTTGTTATTTTACAAAAACAAAAACAAACTACTTTATTAATTCAGATTTCAGACTTCAGCACCACCTCTTGTTAATTATCAGAAGTGAAATAGACTTCGGACTTCAATACCTCTTAGAAATAAACATCACCTAGCAATTAGAGACCGAAACATACAACGAATCAAATAAAGGTTGGATTGCGATAATATTAATTAGTATCGTAACTTAGATAACATTGCTTAATATTAAGTGGTTTAGCAATGAATATATCTCCAACGTTTTACTCAAGATACCATTGCTTAAGCTTAAGTGGTTTATTCCTCATAAGTTATAATAGTTGATGGACTAATTATTTTACATTCTCATTTACAATGTAAGGAAACTATATAGCTAACATATTATTTCCTTATGTTTAATTGATATTACATTTCTTTAAACAAATAATAATATATTCTTATTTCATTTCATAGTATTTGATTGTATTATTAATTTACCTATATATAACATATTTGATTCAGACTACAACCCCAACACTTGGGTGGTTATACTTGAGATTTTTTTTTGCTTATCATATATATAATGTAGTTCGAAACATTGAGTGACATTATTATCACAAATTTAGTGGCCTTGAACAAGAGTTTACAACTTTTGAGTCCACTTATAATATTTCTGACAAATGTATATATATATATATATAGCATGTCATGTGGCATCTATTCAATTATCATTGTCCATGTTTGAGTCCCACGTCGGCTAGACTTGGACCATTTCTTCTCTATATATGTTGGAACCTCTTCTTTCTCCTCGAGGGCTCTTATGGAGATTCATCTAGGGGTTCCATATATCCTAATATGGTATGAGAGCCAAGGCTACCACTCTAGGGACTTAACACTTTTGGATAACCCCCTCTGGACAATCCAGTGTCCATCTAGCCTCATTGGAGGGGCGTGTTATAGTCCTACATCGGCTAGATTTGGACCATTTCTCCTCTATATATGTTGGAACCTCCCCTTTCTCCTCAATGACTCTTTTAGAGATTCATCTAGGATTCCACGTATCCTAATAGTCCAAATACTGGTAAATTCATGTTATTGATACTCCAAAATATAGGTCCACCCACCCTGATAACATAAATATGTATGCATTTCTCAAAGTTAGATTTAGAATAACCTACCACTTAAAACATATTCATCTTCTTAAGTCGACATGTTCTCTTTCATTTCTTGTAAGGATTGTAACACCTTTTTAGTTGCTCTCCAATAATCTAAACCAAGATTTGATTTGGTCTTGACCAAGCATGCGAGTAAAATAAGAAATGTTATATATCTGTGCATACATAAGGCTGCTGACCACGCACACAAGCATATGGAATAAGTTTCATATGATCACATTCTGCCCCAAAATCAAGAGATTGACAAGAAAAGTCAGTTTATTAATCACAATAGGAGCGACAGTGGGAGAACAATTTTGCATATTGTATTTATTGGAAACTCGATAAAAAGACAAACCTATAGCGTCCCATGTATTCGATCTCAATGAATTTCAATGACGATAACATTAGAGGCATCACTGATCGAGATCCTTCATTTGAAAATCATTATTATAAGAGGCACCACTGATCGAGACAACTTTTTTATACTTGAAGCTTCACAGCAAAACACAATGAACGTAACATTCACAGTGTTTTTGCTGCAAAGGTTCGCAACTTTTTTCTTCGACAGTATTTTGATGTGAAATTTCAAATGTAAAAATGTGGTCTCATGGGTCTCACGAAAACAACCTGGTCTCACGTGAACCCAACCCTATATATATATATATAGGTTCATACGAAAATGATACTTATTTCAGAAAATAATAAAATGATTAAATTATGTACAAAATCACTTGCTAGATTTTTTTTTGAAGATCTATGATGATGTGGAATCACATGCCACTACTTGGTTCAGTAAAAAAAACCCTCTAATGGATCACTTCCAAGTACATCTTCATATCCATTAAACAAATAAATTGTTGAATGTATTCTTTAATATGGCAACTTTGTCCCACATAGGAAATATAGTGAAACTTTTATTGTTTTATAAGTGTAATATAATTTGAATTATCAAAATGAAAAATGATGGGCTGATTGAGTTTGGACTTGATTTGTGTCTTAATTTGGGCTTGCATATTATAGATTTATGGTCCAAAGATATCACTATCATTTTTTCCGTAAAGTCGATATCTTACGTTTTGGCTTTATGGATAAGATTTCGAGATAGTTTCTGTTGGTTACAAAATTGTTAAGATCCATACACTATAAATATGCCTCTCCTCTCCATTTTTCATTATGTTTTTCTTTCATTTCTTCCCCCACAACATTCTGCAACTATGGTGTTCTTAAGATGTAAGGATTTGTTGTATCATTCGTCTTAGATCGGGTAATTCTTGGGGGTAAATTAGTCATAACCCAACAACATACTAGTGGAGACTAATATTATCCTAAGGACAGTGATTAAAATCACATCCTAATCTTTGATAATATATTGTATTTGCAGCCAGTTTTCTAACATAAACAACTAAGAATTTGTAGAATCCCCATCTATTGTCTGTTTAGCTTCAACCAAAGCTTCTTGATTTCGAACATGGGGAGAATAACATCAGGCACCTTAAATCGTTTTTAATGGCCTTTGAGATGTGCGTTCATCAATCTTCATTCGCAAAATCCCATCCTCAAAAACAAAGGAATGATCGATGGTTTTCATGAAACTCCTGATGAAATGTTCCTTTGGGTTTTCTTGAAATTTTTTGTGACCAATGAGTTTTGTAGTGAGATATCCATCATGAATGATTACCGGTGGCAGTGGAGTTGCTTTTGTACAAGCTTTCATCTTTGAGTCCTCCATCTGGATACATCGAGGAGGTGAAGGAAGGAGGGACAAACTGCAGGAGCGGGAGGAGCAGTTCTTAGAGTTGTAAACGAGCCAAGCCGAGTCGAGTAGTAGGTTAATCGAGTCGGGATCAAAAAATTAATATTGGGCTTGATGTAACGACCCACCGAGTATGGGACATATTTTCCGAAGGTTATCGGGAATCCGGAACCTTCTACACTACTCAAGAGGTATAGTGACACTTGGAGAAGTTTTCTAGAATTGACTCTACATGGAAGGATGGAGGCCTTCCCTTGGAAGGATGTAGAAGCCTCTTGTATATAGCCTTTTACTTGATAGTTCTAGAATGTTCCTTGTACATATCTAGATAGTTGTTCTCGAGATTGTTCCTCAAAATAGTATAAATAGGTGGTCGCCTCATTTGGCTCAACACACCTCAAAGTATTCTTCTAAGCTCTCTTGTAATAGTTCTCTCAAGCAATACAAGTTTCCTTTGCATCCAAATACTCTTGTGTTTTCTTTTGTTTGCCTTAACCGTTGGTTTCAATGTAAGGCTCGACCTCGAATATTTTTTTGAGTTATCGAGCTCGATGCTCGTTTATAGGTTCAAACTCGCGACTGATTAGCTTGTTTAGCGGCTTGAGCTCGATAATTTTTATATTTTTATTATATGATTAATAAATGTATGAGCATCTGTGGCTCAAAAAAGGGGTATACTCGAATGGCTCGACTCGACTAGAAAATTGCATCGAGTTTTCGAACGAGCCGAGTCGAACATTAGTGTTATAAATCTCGTCTCGTTTAGTTAAACGAGCTCTATTTTGTGTTCGAGATTGACTCAAACTTGAAAATTATTAAGCTCGAGCTCGAGTAGCTCGTTAAAAAGCTCAAATCGCTTACACCCCTAGCATTGTCAAAGCGTGGAGATCGTCGAATATTTTTACATTTTGAATGGAAAGGGGAAAGTGAATCGATAGGGAAAGATGAAGGGGTGTTAGTAGAGATAAGTAGAAAATAAAATATAATATCAGTTATAAAATAATATATAATAACGATATATTTCATTTATTTATAGATAGAAATTTAAATAAAAATAAATAGAACAAAACGTTCCTTATTTATCGGAACTTTGTTGGTACCTAAAGATTCCACAAAAGTGTATAAGTATCAACACAATTTGTAGAATTGAGGGGGGGGGGAGTAATATAAACACAACTTTTTAAGGTTTTAAATGAGTTTATTATAAATAAACAAATTTACAGATTTTGTAAGGGGAATAAGAACAAGTATAAATACCTATTCTATTACATTCTAAGAATCACAAAGATACTGATGCATAAGATAAGGATAAGAAAATAGCAGAGGTTCAATGAAAGACAAGTATGCATGAAGATGAAGAAGAGGTTCTTCATCTATCTATACACGATACATTTAATGCAAATTAGAAGGTACATGTCACGTGTCAAACATCTATTGGATGTTTGTCCTTTGTTCATAAAGCAACCATTTTTTTAGCCGAATATGAACAGTGACCATATCATAGTTGGTAAGCACGTGGGAGGCAATAAAGTAACTTTGTACATACTATCTTACATGGATATGGGGAGGTTGACTTTTGTGCATCGAGGATAAGATGCACATTAATCTTGTTGAGTATGCTTTATTTGACCGCTGATAATTAAGGGCTCAAGGAGGATCTCTTCATGTATCACTGAGGCATACACATGATCTCATACTTTTATGTAGATAGTCTTTGCTATCACTGAATCGCTTCATATCACGAGTTGACTGTCTCTTTCTTCAAATCAGTCTTCGACTATCGCTGAAGGTTCTTTTGTATGAATGTTATCTTTAGATCTTCTAGGTTAGATCTTATCCCTGATGGTTTCAGCGATCACTGAGTGCAATCAGTGTTTTTCATTCGCTAAACCTAGACAATATCTAATATTAAGAATTTCACTAAGTATGGATGAATCATAAATAAATCACTGAAGGAGCTTGGATCAACAAACTTTCTAACGAAGTTAGGGTCTAAGACAAAAAACGAAATGAATTGAAAATCATAATAATTTAAAAAACAAATTTTAAAGATCAAGGACAAAAATAACAATTAACAACAGACCACAAGGACGGAAATCATAGTTTACTCAATAAGCTATCTTACTTCTTTTAAATAAAATACTAATATCTAAAGAATGAACACATTTCACCATGTTGAATTCTTTATTGAAAGATGGGTCACCGGTAGGTAAATAATTATTACTTAAAATATATATTATATTGACTATAATAATTGATTGGATCGTGACACAGGTTCATACAAGAAGATTGCTAATAATTTAAGAAAATAAGAAAAAAAATCCATACACAAAATCATATGTGATTTTGATTTTAGTACAATATTGTATGTGATTTTATACATGATTTTTTTTCTTGTTTTACTTAAATTGTTATGATTTTCGCATGAACCTTTCTCTCTCTCTCTCTCTCTGTCTCTGTCTCTCTCTCTATATATATATATGGGATATTTCAACTACAATCCTGTTAATTCGTACAAACTTCATGGTTTCAATGTTTTATTAAATAAAATTGTTTGATATGATGAAATTGTTTCATATAAATTGTTGCATGTAAAAGTATAAACAGAGCACTCTTGAAGAGAACGTGTAGCTCTCCTGAAGATAGGCTATTCTTACAGAAGACTATCCAAACACAGAGTCATCTTTGAATGCCTATGAAGATAAACAACACGTTGGATGTCATGAGTTAACCGCCTAACAAATTCTGTTAGAGACTCCATCCTACGTGTCACTTTAGCTAGCTAGCACTTTGACTTTCATACTTAGACTTGTATAATAGATGGAGTGTTTATTGTAAAACTCGTTGATTGAATTGGAAAGTTTTTGAGAGCTTATCTTGTATTGTTCCTTGTTGTAATTGTTTATGAATTGAGTGAAATACAAGTGTCTTAAGTAATTAAATTTGTTCATCCCATTCAATTAATCTTTTCTAGTTTACTGTGTTAATCATTAAACTGCTTCCGTTATTGTTTATTATTCTTACTGATCAACATTGTTCGAGTGATAATTGGGATCTGGGTTCTAACAGAACCATTCTCATGTTCATTAGTGAAATATTTTTACTGAACATTTCAATTTATTTGCTTTATGAACAATCTCCAATATTGTCGATGGTAATTGTTCGTCGTTTGCATCTAAATCGACGGGGCAATCCATGATGTCTGAAAAGGATGATTTTATTGTTGATTCGTTCATTTCTTTTTCTCACTATACATAGAAAAACCCTAGTTCATAAATTTGAATGTAAGTTGCAAGTTATAAACTCGAGATATTCTGAACTTACATCTTCTTCGGTTATTCCCGCCTCTATTTTCTTACAAATCGTCCATGATCTTCAATTTCATGTCGATGTACACTGGTAGTGGCAACAAATTCGAAACAAAATGATTGGCGATGGAGTAATTTTAAGAATATGAGATTTCTTTCTAATTTGTTGAGTTTAGCATTTTTACATAATTAACCTTGTTCACTTAAGTTCACATTGATTCACTCCTTAACACACGTTTATTTTTATTTATATTTACAAATATGCCATTGTTTTATCTTAATCATTGATTTTAAATTTCAACGGTCTAGATGGGTTAACAAAGTTAACACAATTAACTGAGTTAACAAATGAAGGGGCCTCTATATACATATACAAGAGCCTAAACATTTGAGAACTCGATATATTGTGATAACCGTGATGACTTTTATATTAAGCTATTGTTTAACATGATATTTTCCCATCTAAGATTAGCATATATATATATATATATATATATATAAAGTAGATACATTGGGAGTCCACGTGGCATATAATGAGTATTTCCTTGATTTATCCTTTTCTTTTAGGTTTCATCCTCTACGGTTACATTTTTTCATCTTCTCCGTCTCTAGATAAAAAATAAGGGTCTTTTTAGTAAATTTACACACCTATTGTAATTTATGTTAATTAACCATTTGTTTTATGTTATTAACTATTCATTTGCCATTATTTGTTTTAATTAATCATTGGTTTTCATTACAATTTATGTAGATCAACTTTTTGCTTTCCTTTATTTATGTTACTAACCATTCATTTTCTTTTCTTAAATTTAATTAATCACTCAATTCTCTTATTTAAGTATAAGTGATACTTTGTTTTTTGTTGGTTATGTTATGGATTTTTTTAATCATTTTGTAATACAACAAGTCACCTCTCAGTCTCCTTCTAACACATTTTCTCTCGCTAGATTTTTCTTACTAAAAGATCAATCTTTGTTATGAATTTTTGTTTGTGTTAGGTTATTTGCTATTCAGTCGCCTTATATTATTTTTATGTAGTCTTTTTGTAGTAAGTGGGACAAACAAAAATAAATTATCTAAAGATCGTTAAATATGTCGAAGAATATCGAAACTTTATCATCAATGCACACATATTATTAGTACATGTAAGTCTTTCATTCAAATATTCCTTCAATTTTCATTGTATTTTTGATTTTTTCTATTTTGTAATTTCGTGATTTATTATTATCTTCATTCTAAATTCTATGTTTCTTTTTTAGGATTGTACGCCATAAAAGGAACAATACATTTATTATTATCATCATTCTAATTTCTATATTTCTTTTTTAGGAGTGTAATTCACAAAAAGAACAGTTCATCTTCATTTTTATATTTGCTTTTTGGTTACTAATATATGTTTTTAGTGTTTCATTTTAAAAATCAAAGTTTTACGAGATTGCAAATTAGATCGATAATTGTCAAAAAAAAGTATCAAAGACGATTGATTTAGAAAATATAGCCAATGAATCATCTTTACACAAAAAGGATGAAACATTGAAGTTGATTGGCAATGATATGTAATCTCGATGCACATTTTGATCCAAAATGTCAAAAAAGTTAAAATCAATGAATTGTTGATGAATGAGAAGAAAATATTAGAAGAAAAAGTAAACTCTTAATAAAATAATTTCTTATAATTTAACGACTTCTATTTTTTTATAAAAATAATATTATTGATAAATTCAAACAATTTGTTACACGTATTTTTTTAAAAATGATTATAGTTTTAGAAAAGATCATGTTATTTGGTTTTAAATAAGAAAATTATTTAAATTATCTATTTTAATGATCATATAAATATTTGACAATGTAATTTTATTCAATAATTGTTGATATATTTCATATATGTATCAAGTTGTTTTTATTTTTAAAAAAAAATTGTTGTGTTAAGTTTTGGTTGCCCTAAATCTTCCACTATGTTGGTGATTGTTGATTTATTTTTCTATTTTATGTATTGATTTATTTTAATATATAAATATTTAAATTATGGTTATTATTGATAATTTTCAATGTCGATTCGGCCATGAAAACGCTCATATGTAATCAATTTTTCGTTAACTCTATAATTGAATATGCTCAAAACCAATCTGTATTGAAAATAAATTGTTGTATATGGAGTTGCAACATATTTCATATATATGAAAAGAGTAAATAAAACAATTTTTACATTTTTTTTAACATAAAATTTGATTATCGCGCAACGCGCGATGTTGGTCACTAGTTTAATATATTTGTGAACACGTATTTGTTTCACAATGTGTTTGCTTCATATGTGTTCGTTTCACAATGTGAAACTTTTTTATATGTAACTTTTGTTTCAAAAACATGTTAAAATTTTTAATATTGTGAAACAAATATATTATGAAACAATGCTAATCGATATTCTAGCTAAATCTTAATCTTAAATGAAAAAAAAATCATATGAAAAAATACATACTTATCAAGGTTATCAAACTATACAAACTCGTACAGATCAATATAAAAATAATTTTTCATGATTTTTTTTCATCAAATGCTATGATTTAAGATATTATTACATATATGTTTGTTTCCCCTTGTGAAAAAATTACATGTGAAACTTATACATGTGAAACTTTTTAAAAAAATATATGAGAAACTTTCAACTTAAAAAAACAAATACATGTGAAACTTTTACATTGTAAAACAAACATATGTGTAAAAAAATCTTAAATCATAACATTTGATGAAAAAAAATCAAGAAAAAAAATTATTTTTATATTGATTTGCACGAGTTTGTAACCTTTGGTTGGTTTGCATTTGAAGTTACCTATATGTATGTGTGTGTGTGTGTGTATATATATATATATAGAGAGAGAGAGAGGGAGGGAAGTTCAGGGGAAAACGTTAAAAAAAACTGAAAAACACCCTGAGAGCCCGCAATCTGAATGGTAATTTTTTTTTCTATGCATCAATGCATATATATGCATTGCAAAAATGCATACGAGCGATTGAAGTTCTTTTTTTTTAATGCATCAATGCATATATATGCATTAGTGCATATGCACAAATGAATGTTAGGGCATACCGTCCAGATGGAGGCCTCCCAGGGTGTTTTTCAGTTTTTTTTTGTGTTTTCCCCTGAACCTGACCCTATATATATACACATATATATAGGGGCGGGTCCATACGAGAACGGTAACAATTTACGAGAATACAAGGACAATTCTCGGCCAATCATTTTCTACATAAAAATTTTCATGTACAAAATTATATGTGATTTTGTAAGCATCAAAAAGTACACGGGCGACTTTTCCCGCGGGCAAGTCGCGGGAAAAGTCGCGGCTAATCATATATGATTTTCTACGTGAATCATATGTGATTTTATACATAAATCATATGTGATTTTGTACATAAAAAATTTCATGTACAAAATGATTGGCTGAAGATTGTCCTCGCGTTCTCGTAAATTATTACCGTGCTTACATGAACCTCCCTTTATATATATATATATATATATACACCACATATATAGGGTGAGTTCAAATGAGAACACCATCATCCTATGAAAGCATAATAAAGCTTATATCACCTGTAATAATATAGTTGGTGTGGGTGTAAGCGTGGAGGAGCGGACCTTATAGTTCGTGGAAGCCGATGATTAGACTAATGGAGGGTGTCATGTTTAAACTTTAAACACACACAAGTACTAAAGGACCTCTGGCCTAGCGGTACCGGGGTTTTTACATCATCCTTAAGGTATCGTGTTCGAACCTTGGGAGTGGTGGTTTTCCTAAAAATGGTGGAGGAGTGGGGGTTTATCCCCTAAGGTGAAGGTTCGGGTCCCGCATACTGCCTATATGGATGTCACTGTGGGTCTGAATCACTAACTTATAACTACTAACTTGTTGTTCAAAAAAAACACACACAAAACTTTTACTACGAGACTCTGTTTCTGGCCCAAGATATGCCGAATCAAAGCTAAGGATGACAAGCACACCCTGTGTAAGACACAAAGGGGCCTACGTAATTAAAAAATGTCGTTTAAACATTTTTTTCCTTACATTTTTGTGTTTTTTTTGCAATTGTATTGATTCCGGTTTTGCTTTTTATGTTTTTCTCATCATCTTTTTCTGACACGTTTGTTTTTGAAGGTCAAAAGGTTATGAATTTATTTAAAATCTCATTTAAGGTTAGAGGGATGGTTTCAATTGTAAATCCAACAATTCCAACAAACTTGCAAACTATTATATTATCAAACAATTAATATATTTATTGACAGTTATCATGATTCATTAATTATGGTTAAGATATATATAAGATGATAGATTCGATAATTATAATCATGAATTTAAATTAGGAACTAAAATAAAATAAAATATTTATTAGACTTGATGGACGACTAAGATTGGTTTGTAAATTTTATTAGAATTGTTGGGTTTCTAATTGAAAAGTGCCCTAAATTTATATACCTAAAAATCTCTATATTTTGTGAATATTACTTTACCGTAAAATGTGTATCGAAATATTACATAATATTTTATGAAGGTGATAATTTCCACTTACTTTAACACAAACGACGGAGTCATGAGGATTTTGGATCGGGGTGATCCTATTAAAAGTTATATGGATTCATTAGTCTATTTGTTGAATCCGTAATATTTTGCTACATGGATGCCAAGTTGTGATCCTTTTTATGGTAACCTATCGATTATCAATTCTATATTTTTTTTATTATATTGCTTGAAAACTTAGGGTATTTATAACGATGGAACTTTTAAAAAAACCCGGTTGTCATAAAACTCTATAATGAAGGTTTTTATAAAACCTTATTTTTCTTAGTTTAAATTTTATAGAATATAATTTTAATTTATAGATTATTATATAAATTTAATATATGTATATATTATAAAATTGTAGAAAAACTCAAATATAATTTATTAATTTCATTTTCCATATTAATTATAATTTTAACAACTAAAACATAAACATAATTTTATACTACAATTAAAAAAGTATAAAATTTCAAAAATATGAATTATTATAAAAAGTAACACTAAATAACAAATAGTATTATAAATCACTTGTAATCTTGATTCAACCAAATACGTTCAACCAAGTCGGAGCAGAGTTAATAATATAATAAGGTAATTAAAAACTTGTATAAAATTTTATAAGAAATGACGAATAAATAAAATTAAAAAAATTAGTTTACCATTAATTATTTTATATCGTTTTGTATCAGTTTTAACTTATAAGTTTTATATATTTATTAAAGAAAATGTATAAAAATAATAAATAAAATAATAACAAAAAAGTAAAGTATGAAAGAACCCAAATTTTTATTCAGACACTTCAATAAAAACTTATGATTAGATAAAAATCGTTATCTTACCATAGAAGTTTTTGTGAAAACAACAATAAAAATCTCGTCAAGATATGGAGGGGGGATGTTATTAACATCTATATCATAAAATGCAGTTAAAACGGGTATTGTAAGAAATTTTGATACTTAATTTGTTACATTGATTAAAAAAAAATTATTAACATTATTAAATTTTAAATATAACAAAATTCATTGCTTTTAATTTAAGTATTTTTATAAAAAATCGTGTACTTATTTATATATATTTTAGTGAAAAATATGAAGAAATGGATCTTTCTAGCGATAAAGTTTATGGGAACATATGGAATAAAATATAAGGCATATGGATTGGATTTTTTAATATGAGAAGTTGCCTTTTTGAAAGATTTACTCATTCAGACTATTAATGTCGGTTACAAAACATTTATGTGATAAATTGTGTTAACTTTGTTTATATTTAAACATTTTATTAAACTATATTTAAAATACTTTATAATCGTTGCAACTTTTTCTAATTCAAATCTAGAGACTAGAATAGTAAACATCATGCATGTTCATATCCTCGCTATAAAAGTGCCTTTTGAGGGGTATTTCTTTTGCAAAAACCATCCATTGTTCTAGACTTGATCACACTTCGATTCGATGGAAGTTGAAATCATTTCTCAAGAAAGCGTTAAACCATCTTCCCCAACACCACAGCACTTGAAAATATTCGAGCTTTCTCTTTTAGATCAGCTTGTTATTAACCCTTATGTACCAATCATCTTCTACTACCCTAATAGAAATGGCCACAACATTCTCCAAGCCCAAGAAAAGTCATTAGCTCTAAAGGAATCTTTATCAAAAACCCTAACTCAATTTTACCCATTTGCTGGAATACTCAAGGATGATCTTTCTATTGATTGTAACGACGTTGGTGCTTATTATGTTGTAGCTTTGGTCCATCTTCAGCTTGACGAGTTTCTGAGCCATCCAGACCTCAAGTTGACCAATAAGTTGTTGCCTTTTCAACTTACTTTTGAGGCATCTGGTATAGGTGGTCGTGTAACAAATGTTCAAGTGAACATTTTCGAATGTGGTGGGATCGCTATCGGCCTTTGTATGTCACACAAGATTGTTGATGCGGCTGCACTTTACACTTTTTTAAAAGGATGGACGAACATGGCTTGTGGAGCTAAAGAAGTCGTGTATCCAAACTTTAATATTGCACGCTCTCTCTTCCCTGCAAAAGACTTGTGGCTTAAAGAAGCATCAATAGCAATGTGCGGGCCGTGGTTAAAGGAAGGCATGTGTATCACGAAAAGATTTGTATTTGATGCCGATGCCATATCCACACTAAAAGGCGAATCAACTAGAAATGGAGTGGAGAACCCTACGCGTGTTGAGGTGGTAACTGCTTTGATATGGAAGTGTGTAATGGCGGCTTCCAAAGAAACCTATGGTTTCCAAAAGCCTTCTCTTTTAACCCACATGGTGAACCTCCGTAGAAAACTCGCATCAACCTTATCAAAAGACTTAACCGGTAATATGATTTGGTTCTCAAGTGCAGAATGCCCTGCTAATAGTGAGAAAACGATGGCTGGTTTGGTGAAAAAGGTTCGTGAAAGTATTTCAAAAATTGACGTTGAATTTGTGAACAAAGCACAAGGTGATAAAGGGTATATCACACTGATGGAGTCTATGAAAGAGATGAGAGAGATTAACTCTAAAGGGAATATGGACGTGTTGAATTTTACAAGTTGGTGCAAGATGGGTTTCTATGACTTAGATTTTGGTTTGGGAAAACCGTGTTGGCTGACTACTGCTATAGGCGATGGTTGTCCCGTATTCCTAAATCTTATTAATCTAATGGACACAAAATGTGGTGAAGGAATAGAAGTATGGGTGAATTTGGATGAAAAAGAGATGAAGATTCTTCAAGCCAATTCAGAGTTATTGGCATTTGCTTCATTAGATCCAAGTCCTCTAGCAAAGAATGAAGTTATTGCATTAAACAAGCCAGATGCCATGAATACTGAAATAGATCCCATCAAGTAAAACAATCATGGTTTCCTTTGTGTGTGTATATATATATATATATAACACATAGCTCTATTGGCAAATGAATTGATTCATCTATTTGTATCATCCTTTACGTATGTAATATTTAAAGTAGGCTCATGTCCTACGGTGTATCAGTAATTATCCTAATAAGACTAACTTTTTAGTTAACATGAACTTTCTATCAATCATTATATGCTCATATTGGTTTATATTTTTTAAAAAAATTCATTACATATACATATTGGTTTATATCTTTTTAAAAAATTATTAATATAAGAAGACTCTAAATGTTCGGGTTTTTTCTGTTGCCTAGCAACGGACGATGATAGGTGAGGATAATTTTAATTTCTGAGGCAACGTATTGATAACGTGTTAAAGAAAAGATGAAACAGAACAACAATACAATAGAGAGAAGGAATATGTAATTCTCATTAATCATAACGACTCGATGTAGGAGTTAACAACTGAAATACTTAGTTCGACAAATGAAATTTTTTGAACTAAAAGTATCGGAAATATATTAATTTGAAGGTATATATAATGTATCGGAAATAGAGGTGGATTCATGCGAGAACGATAACAATTTACAAGAATGCAAAGACAATCATCAGCCAATCATTTTGTACATGAAATTTTTTTCATGTACAAAATCATATGTGATTTTGTACTGGCATGAAAAATGACACGCGCGACTTTTATCGCGGGAAAAGTCTCGGCTAATCATATATACGTGATTTTATCCATTAATCATATGTGATTTTGTGCATGAAAAATTTCATATAGAAAATGATTGACTGATGATTGTCCTTGCAATCTCGTAAATTGTTACCGTTCTCGCATGAACCTCTTTTATTGAAAATATATTCGAAGGTAAATATAATGTATTAGGAAATATATTTCTCTATATTAATTATTTGATAATACATTTATGTAAACAAATACATATATTCATATTTCATTTTATATTGTTTGATTTTAGTATGAATTTAACTATATAACATATTTGATCTTGACTGCAACCCCAAACGTCTTGTGTGGTTATACTTGAGAAAAAAAAGTTGCTTATCATATATATATAGTGTTCATCGAAAAATTCAGAGCAACATTATTATCACATAACTCTAATGATCTTATATTGGAGTTTACAACTTTGACTCCACTTATAAGATTTCTAAAAAAAACATAGCATGGCATGTACCATGTGTTTCAATTATCATTGCTCGAAATACTGGTAAAGTCATGTAATTGTTAATGTCAAAAATTGACTTAACGGTGAGTTAACGATTTGGACCTTTATCAACTAAATAAAGGAAATCTATCCGAAAAACAAATAAGCAAAAGAATAAATAACACAGAGAGTTGTTGATACGGAAAACTCCCTTTCGGAAGAAAAACCACGGACGATCGAAGATATCGTCGATGCACTATCGAAATATGACGCCAAACAGGGCGTCGACCTTAGAAATGATAAACAAGATCACAAGTAACGATAATATGAAATATATGTAGGTGGCCTTGAGTCTACAATAGTTGTTGTGACTTGCGATATCGTTGTCGTGAGTTGTAGTGTAGTTATCGTGAGTTCTTCAGCATATTCCCAGAGCCTTTTCTATGTTTTTCCAATGCCTGCTTTAGTTGATTTGGGTTGAGCTTTTATACTTGGATTCGTATGGGGCAACGGCTTGAAACGGTCGAACGGTTATCTCATAATTTCGCTTTGTATTCAATCCCTCATAACGTCTTCTGTTTGTAACTGAAATTGTCATAAACACTGGATAACGGTCATAACGGATTAACACTAATGGAGTTAGTTAGCGGAGTTAGAACCTCGTTAGTCAGGTTATAACAAATCCTGACGGTGTTAACGATCGTTAACTTTTGGTATAACAGTACTCATGTTATGACTACTCCAATGTAGCCCCACACCACTAAGATGAGGACTTTCACCTGCGAACATTTTCCTGGAAAATCTGTCGCTAAAAAGTGATTCGTCACAAAAGTTCATTGCTAATTTGTTGGTGGGTAAATTAAATCAGTGACAAATTTACCAGGGAAATTTTTGGGTAATCCATTGATATTTTTTTGAAAACAATGGATTTCGTTGGAACCATTAGTATTTTCTGGGTGATCCATAGTAATCACCCATAAAAATTTTCTTGAGTGTTTTTTATGGGTAAAAGTTATTTGTTTTGTAGTGTCATCTAATAACATAAATACGTACGTATCCCCAAGTTGATCTCTTATCATCTTTGCATTTATCAAAGTCAGAGTCAAAATAATCTACCCATTCAAGGGTGATTCATCCTTAAGTCAACATCTACTCTTTCATTTCTTTTAAGGATTGTAACACCTTATTAGTTGCTATATATCCGATAAACTAGGGATTTGATTTGGTATTAAGCCAACATGCGAGAAAAGTCAGAAATGTTAGGATGACTATACACCACTACAAGAAAATCGAGTATCACCACTACAAGAAAATCGAGCATCACCTACGGGTATTATCGACAGATTTTTTCCGTCAGTAATTTACGACGGTTTACAGATGGACACAACCAAAAATAAAAAATAAAAAACGGTCAGAATTCGGTCAATAATATAATAATCTATATTTATAATATGGAAATCCCAAGTTATAATCATAACTTTTATTCTCTTTTGTATCTTTTGGTACACAATTTAAAATTTTCCTTATCGGTTAATAATTTAAACTTTAATTTGATCTTTTAGAATCTAAATTCTATCAATAACTAAAATATCCTTAGGCCAAAAACTCTTTAGGTTTACTTTGTAATCTTATTGTCTCTGATAATGACAAAATATGGACAGATTGGGGTGTTTTTTAGCGACATGTTGTATGCCATGATCCACAACTACTTGTTCGTTTTCATAATGCTACGATGAGCCATGGGACATGAGAGCAAATAAATTAAAAATCAAATCAATTAACTATCTTACTTTTCTTCTAGACAAACTAAACTATTTAAACAATGAAAACTTTTCATCATGTGGAATTATTTATAGAAAGATGGATCATCGGTAGTCAAATCATTACAACTCAAAATATATAAACTATCATGACAATAGTTATATTTATATGGGAGGCTATTGGTATCCCTATATGTTGTTAATGACATTCTTACAAATGAATTCCATCTCATATACATCTACATTAAACCTAACTTTTTACATTTTCGATGTTACAAAACATTCCGTGCACACCCAGTGACTGATCCAGGATTTTGTCCACCAGGGTCCATTAAGATAGACTAAAGGCGCGTAAAGTCACCCGACGTGTGTAGAGAAAATCTTAAAGTTTTTTAGTTGATTTCAAGAGATTTTCTTATTGTTTTCGTCGATTTTGAAAGATTTTCTTAGTGTTTTGTAGATTTTCGAAAGTTTTTTTTTGGTTTTTTTTTATTTTAAGAGACTTTTTAGTGTTTTTGTCAATCATCGAGGGTCCCTTAAAATTTTTTTACTGTGAGGAATTAAGGCTAAATACAACATTTTTGAGATTTTTTAGCCTACATAAGTTTTTTTTAACATTTCAATGGACACCCCCCCCCCCCCCTCTTTGTTAGTTGTGTCCACCATTGTGCACACCCCTACTAAAGAGGTGTCATTAACACTCCCCATGTTTATAATACATTAATATTATAGCATCTTTATCAAATTCCCTAAATTTTTTCCAAAATGCAACCAGAAAACAAAATCTGCAAAAAATTTACATCCATCTCCAACAAATTCCTCATTTTAGAGAATTCAAAATTGATTATAATATTAAAATATTCATTTATCTATTTAAGTATTATTTTTTCTTTAAATGTTTATTTTTTAAAGTTTCGTATTGGTCATCTTATTTTGGTAATCATTTTAGAAGTGATCTCCATATTTAGAGAAAAACGTACATTTTTTTCCGACTTTCTCCATTTTAAAAATGATTATGAATAAACTATTGAAACAAAATAATTGCTTAAATTGGGACCAATGATATCATAATCCACCATTATATTGTTTTTAATCAATATAAATTGAAAATTAGCATTTATATCATCAAAATGCTAAGTATCAATAGTTTACAAGTCAAAACGAATATGATACATAAGAAATTTTGATACTTAATTAATTTGTTGCATTAATTGATTTAAGAATTTTTTTTATCAACTAAAATTAAATTTGATGCATTTACTTTTGATTTAATTATTTTTGTAAACATCGGTGTACTTATCTATATATAGTTTTAGAGAAATATGATCAAATAATTAAATAAACGCATCTATCAAGTGATCATATTTCGGAACATGTGGAATAAAATACAGAGCATAAGGATTGCTTTTTTAATATAAGATGTGAACCTTTTCAAAAGACTAACCTTTAGACCATTAACATCTATTAGAAGTTAAACATAATTTGTGATAATTAAATTGTGTTTAAGTTTGTTTTTGTTTTAAAGTATTTTATTAAACATTATGCATACTCATGTACTCCCTATAAAAGTGTCTTTTGAGGTGCATATCTTTTGCAAAAACCATCACTGTTTGGTACGATGGAAGTTGAAGTCATTTCCAAAGAAAGCGTCAAACCATCTTCCCCAACACCACACCACTTGAAAATATTTGAGCTTTCTCTTTTAGATCAACTTGTTTTTAGCCCTTATGTACCAATCATCTTCTACTACCCTAATCGCAATGGCGACAATATTCTCCAAGCCCAAGAAAAGTCATTAGCTCTAAAGGAATCTTTATCTAAAACCCTAACCCAATTTTACCCATTTGCTGGAACAGTTAAGGATGATTTTTCTATTGATTGTAACGACGTTGGTGCTTATTATGCCGTAGCTTTGATCCATCAGCGACTCGACGAGTTTCTGAGCCATCCCGACCTCAGGTTGACTGATAGGTTGTTGCCGTTTCAACCTACTTTCGAGGCGTCTGGTGCAGGTGGTCGTGTAACAAATGTTCAAGTGAACATTTTCGAATGTGGTGGGATCGCTATCGGCCTTTGTATTTCACACAAGATTGTTGATGCGGCTGCGCTTTACACTTTTCTAAAAGGATGGACGGACATGGCTTGTGGAGCTAAAGAAGTCGTGTATCCAAATTTTACTACAGGCTCTCTCTTCCCTGCAAAAGACTTGTGGCTTAAAGAAGCGTCAATGGCGGTAGGTGGGTCGTGGTTAAAGGAAGGGAAGTGTTGCACAAAAAGATTTGTATTTGATGCTGATGCCATATCCACACTAAAAGCCCAAGCAACTACAAATGGAGTGCAGAACCCTACGCGTGTTGAGGTGGTAACTGCTTTGATATGGAAGTGTGCAATGGCAACTTCCAAAGAAATTTGTGGTTTCCGGAAGCCTTCTCTCTTAACCCACGCGGTGAACCTCCGCAAAAAAATTGCATCAACCTTATCAAAAGATTTAAGAGGTAACATGATTTGGTTATCATGTGCGGAGTGCCAAGCTAATACTGAGACAACAATGGACGGTTTGGTGATAAAGGTTCACGATAGTATTTCAAAAATCGACAATCATTTTGTGAACAAAGCACAAGGTGATAAGGGGTATACCGTATTTAAGGAGTCTATGAAAGATATGGGAGAGATTAGCTCTAAAGGGACTATGGACGTCTTAAATTTTACAAGCTGGTGCAAGATGGGTTTCTATGACATAGATTTTGGTTGGGGAAAACCGTGTTGGTTGACTGGTGTTATAGGCGATGGCTTGCCGGTTTTCCTGAATCTTATCAATCTGATGGACACAAAATGTGGTGAAGGAATAGAAGTGTGGGTGAATATGGATGAAGAAGAGATAAAGATTCTACAAGGCAATTCAGAGCTATTAAAATTTGCTTCAATAGATCCAAGTCCTCTACCTAAAGATGAAGTTGTTGCATTAAGCAAGTCACAGGCCATGAATATCCAAATAGATCCCATCAAGTAATCATGGTTATGTTTGTGTAATACATATACATAAATTCGAAACTTTGGAGAATAAATAAAAGTATATATATATATATATATCTACGTCTAATTAATTTATTAGTCATATATATTTTCCTTTACCGTTATTTAGTTTTAAAATATCTACTATTTACGGTCTGAATGCATTTGATTATATGGTCCATTAGGTTATTGTAATACCATTCTCATTTTTAAGTTACAATGAATTTTCTACAAGATATTTACTTCATATGTATATTTAAATATATATATATATATATGTTCCAAAAATTTACCACAGATATGATGATGAAACAATCATTATTTATAAGATTTTACCACAGACAATGAGACAATCTCTATTTAAAATGTTGTTACTATTGAAGATATGTTGGACAATGTTGTTATTTTGACCTCGTTCTGAAAAAACCAAATGATAAATATGGAGCTAACACAGTAACATTAGTTTATATCATTACATACGGCACCATAATTAAACCAAAAATACTCAATATTGTGCTCATTTTAAAGATGTTGACGAAATGATTATAATGGTATCACTACAAACAAATGACTTTTACCCACAAAAATTACGTAGAGAAAGTTCCGTTTGATTACCCACGGATTACCTAGAAAATACCGATGGTTTAGTAGAATCCAATGTTTTTTTGAGAAAATACTTATGGATCACCCAGAAAATCCCTCGGTAATTAATCTGTCACTGATTTGAAGTACCCACCAATTTTTGTGACGTTTTTGTCACGAATCACCCTTTAGCGACAGATTTCTCAGGATAAATTCCTTAGAAAAAAGTTTTTCATTTAGCAGTGTGTGATTTGGAAAAAGAAGACCATTTTTAATGTATTTTAGTTGATATATAATCATTGTTCTAAAAAACTCGCCGCTTGGACTCCCTGGCGCGCCATGACAGAAGGCTTGTGTCTTACGCCATGTTAAGTCGTGGCATGCCATGGCTTAATGCACAATTTTCGTAATTCGATATTTGATTTTTTTACGTTTTTACCGTCTTTTTTGCTAGTTTTTAATATATAACCTCATTTAACTTGTTTATTACTATTGACTCATTGGGTAACAATATAAAACATATGTTTTATATAAGATATTGTATATAAATTAGAAATTTGACGCCATAAGTCACGCTTTGAAAACGCCATGGCTTCGTCGTGGCTCCTAAGGCTTGAGGCTTGGCCTCACCGCCACGCTACGTCTCACGGATCATGCCATTTAGAACATTATACACAATTATATATGTTAATGTGTCAAGGGTGTAAAACAATAAATCAAAAAGTATAAGTATATATAAAACAAATTAAATAAATAGCTATAAGGGTATAAAATGTAATTATCAAAAATAAGAGCAACTTACACTTTTGGTCTATGTGGTTGTATACTTTCTTCAACTTTCGTCTCTCTTTTGAAATAGTTATAGCTTTGGTCCCTGAGTCTAACTTCTGTTAACTAGGTCTGTTAATTCAAGGAGTATTTTCATCTTTTTTGGTATTTGAGAAGGTGAAAAGAGAGCAAAAGCTCGTCTCGGCCGTTCTCAATAATCTCTCGCTAATTAAAACTATTTTGATGCGTCTGAAGCCGACAATAACACAAATAAATAAATAGAGCAATTGTAGGTGGCTCAGACAAGGGGTGTCGGAGATGGATTGGTACCAGATCTAGCGTTTAGATGGCTCCATGTGGCTCAAATAAGGGGTACTAACGCAGTGTGAGCAACGCCAAATCAAACCCAAACCAGATCAGAAGATTAATTAGTGAGGATGGGTAATTGCCGCTGTATTTACCGGAGCACCATTTTCCGATGAGTTTTCCGACTGCCTTTTAGAGTTCAGATCTGAGGCGAGCTTCCGATGAGTTTCCTGACTCCATCGCCCATCCGAGTTTCCCTATTGCATTTCCGATGCGTTTCCCACTACATCACCTATTGGGAAACACTAACATCCGATCACTAGTGGGAGTCACCGGTAAAGGGGAGGGTCGGGGGAGCAGCCGGCTTATAATATATATATATATATATACATACATATATATAGGGGCACGTTCATACGAAAACGGTAACAATTTACGAGGATGCGGGGAACTTTTATCATGTACAAGATCACATGTGATTTTGCATTAACTGTAGCGGGAGACTTTTGTTGCCACTTAAGTCGCATGGAAAGTCGTCCACATCATTTATGATTTTGTACATGAAAATTTTCATGTACAAAATTATTGGCTGAGGATTGTCATGTTCTTGAATTCTCGTAAATTGTTAATTTCCTTGCATTAACCTTGCTCTCTCTCTCTCTCTATATATATATATATGTTAAATAAACATATAATATATAACAATATTATATTATATTTATTTTTTTTAATTGAAAAAGTAAAGAAATACCAAAAGGGACAAAAATGTCTCTTAATTTAACGAACTTAATTTACTGAAGTTAGACTCGGAGACTGATAGTGAAGCAAAATGGCAACCACAGTGATTAAGGCTCTAGTTATTTCAAAAGATGGACGTAAGTTGAAGAAAGTATACAACCACATGGACCAAAATAGTAATTTATTCTAAAAATAATTTACGTTTTATATTATTTAATAATATGATTAATTTCAAAATATTCAATATTGAACTCATTTTAAAGGTATTGACGAGATAATTATAGTTAGGGATGACAATCGTGTCGTGTTCGAGTTGGCGGACCACGAGTCAGGAAGGCTCAACCCAGACAAGACCCGTTTAACTAATCGTGACAAAATGTTCAACCCTAGTCCGTACACGCTTGGGTTGGCAGGTCATAAACGAGTTGGCGGGTTATATAATAATACAATCAAATTCAAACGTCCAAATATAACTACTAGTACTACAATCAAGTTCAAATAATAATACAAATATTATTTTAGAAAACTTAGAATAAAAATTATTTTAAAAAAAAATATTTTTGACAGGTCAACCCGCGACCCGTATATGTCTACCCGAACACATACCGTTTAATAAACGGTTTGACGAGTTATCCTGCCAACCTGCCAAAAATATGGGTTGTATGTTAGAAAGATAAGGTATTTTACAACCTATGGGTTGTTTGGGATTGCTATATTTGAAACAACCTTTTCCTTTTCTACAAAAATGTTTATCAACTTTTGATAAGTTAAAATGGTTTAATTTTTTTAAAAACTTCTTATTACCAGTTTAATACCGATATTATAAGCTTCTTATCCAAACACTTAAAAATATTTATTATCGATGTCACACCAAAATAAATCAATAATTATTTTTATAAACAATCCCAAACCTTAATGAATTTTTTTTCCATTCAGCTAAATAGCTAATAATTGAGTGATGTGATATTATTTATTTAAATGTGAACCTTATCAACTCACATTGGGACGCCTAAGCAAGCAAGGAAAAGATCCAATCAAAGCACATGGAGTACGTATTCGCATTTCTATAAAATAGGGTACCAGTCTTTTTCAAGTGATCTTTCTTTTGATTTCCTTATTTCACAATAAGTACATTACAATATAATATAAAGATTAATTTTTTTTTGTTGTTTTGTCTTTGTATGTATGTTAACATACTTTTCTATAAAAAACATGCAAAATAATTTACAAGGCCTTATAATTTTGTCCAAGACAAACCAACTACCAAGTATTTAGCATGATGCATATAATCATATTATATGTATATGTATATATATACACACACACATGCATTATCATACTATAAAACGGCCTTTGGAGTGGTATATCTTTGCAATGAGCATTTATTCTAGACATAAATCAATGTTCGACGCCATGGAAATTGAAGTCATTTCCAAAGAGAGCATCAAACCATCTTCCCCAACACCACACCACTTACAAACATTTAAACTTTCTGTTTTAGATCAGCTTGTTGTTAATCCTTATGTACCAATCGTGTTGTACTACCCTAATCGCAATGGCGACAACATTCTTCAAGCCCAAGAAAAGTCATTAGCTCTAAAGGAGTCTTTATCTAAAACCTTGACTCAGTTTTACCCACTTGCTGGAACAGTAAAAAATGATCTTTCTATTGATTGTAACGATGTTGGTGCTTATTATGCCGTAGCTTTGGTCCATTTCCGCCTTGACGAGTTTCTGAGGCATCCCGACCATAACTTGATAAATAGGTTTTTGCCGTTTCAACCAAGTTTAGAAGGCTCGGGTGCAGGTGCTCGTGTAACAAATGTTCAAGTGAACATTTTTGAATGTGGTGGGATTGCTATCGGCTTGTGCATTTCACACAAGATCGTTGATGCGGCTGCAACTTACACTTTTCTAAAAGGATGGACCAACATGACTTGTGGAGCTAAAGAAGTCTTGTATCCGAACTTAACCGCACCTTCTATCTTCCCAGCAAAAGACTTATGGCTTAGAGAATCGTTAATGGCCATGTCTGCACCGTGGTTAAAGGAACGAATGTCATGTATCACAAAAAGATTTGTATTTGATGTTGATGCCATATCCAAACTAAAAGATCAAGCAACTAGAAATGGAGTGAAGAACCCTACACGTGTTGAGGTGGTATCTGCTTTGATATGGAAGTGCGCAATGGCAGCTTCCAAAGAAACCTGCGGTTTCCAAAAGCCTTCGCGCTTTACACTCCCTGTAAACCTTCGTAGAAAACTCGCACCAACCTTATTAAAAGATTCCATCTGTAACGTGCTTTGGGTCACAACCGCAGACTATCAAGCTGACTACGAGACTACATTTTATGGTTTGGCGAAAAAGGTGCGCGAATGTATTTCAAAAATCGATATTGAGTTTGTGAACAAAGCACAAGGTGATAAAGGGTATATTGCAATGTTGGAGTCTGTAAAAGAAATGGGAGAAATTGGGTCCGAAGGGACCATGGACAACTACCTATTTACGAGCTGGTGCAAGATGGGTTTCTACGAGATTGATTTTGGTTGGGGAAAACCGAGTTGGGTGACGGGTATTGTAGGCCATGGTTACCCAGTGGTCATGAATATTATCAATCTAATAGACACAAAATGTGGTGAAGGAATAGAAGCATGGGTGAATTTGGATGAAGAAGAGATGAAGATTCTACAACGTAATACAGAGCTACTTGCATTTGCTTCATTAGATCCAAATGCTCTGCAATGAAGTTGTCACAATCGATAATTAAATATTCAAAAAGATCACATCAAGTAATAGTCATTGTCACGTTAATGTTTGTACATAGGCACATTAAAACGAAAGTTGAGAAGAATAAATAAATAAATAAATAAATAAATAGATCTATATTAAATGAATTGAGTCGTTTATATATTTACTTACTGTTTGATATTTTGTTTTAAAAAATGGTAATATTTACGGTTTAATTTCATCAACAAGACTCATGCATGTTTTGCTAAGTGAAAACTTAATCTTTTAATTTACTGTGTAGTTGTTCTATGCATGTGTTTCAGTGTTTGTGAGTTGTGACTTCAATTGATATGTCTTGTGGAAGGTATATAATACTACTAAAATGAAAGACTTTTAGCTACGAATATTTTCCTTGGAAATCCGTCGTTAAAGGGTGAACCGTCACATAACCGTCACACAGGTTCGTGGCTAAAAATTGTTGGTGGGTAATTCAAATTAGTGATAGATTATCTAGGAAAATCCTGGGAAATCTTTTGATAATTTCTTGAAAATATCGGATTTTACAGGAACCATTAGTTTTTCCTGGGTGATCATCAATGGAAGTTTCTCTGAATGATTTTTGTGGGTGAAAGTCATTTGTTTTGTAACGATATATGAATAATCTAATTCGTGTTTAGAATCATTTGCTTATATAATAACAATTAATTACAAGAGGATAAAAACAGAAAATACAAAAAAAAATTGCCTATATACAAGGTACCTAAGTTAAAAATGCAAATCCCATAATTTATGTCGATTAAAAGAATATATATATATATATATATATAATTTTGAATTTTTTAAAATAAACTTTTATATTGGTATAAAAAAATTGGTCAATTCTATTTATCCAAATTAATTAATAATTTAAAAAAATTATAACGAATAATTAAATTAGATGTTTTACTAAAATCATTTAAAACAATTTTATTATATCAATAAAATAAAATATGTATAACTTATATTTCTATGTAACTTACATAAATATTGTTAGAATTATTTTATTTATTTTTGATAACTAAATATATTGAAGACAATATAAAAATAATTGATATGATTAATAATATTTCTAAATATTTAATATTAATGTCTAACTAAAATTAAAATTAATTAGTAATTTTAAACTAATATTAATATTTTTTAATATTAGTATCAATTCTTCTATATTATGTATACAGGTTTATCCTTACTAAATAACTTAATAAAATTGATATGACTGCTATAGATGGTCCAATACTGAATAAACGAGTATCTCCACAAATGTATAACTCCCCAGGAATTTCAATTGCGCTCATATTGCGAGGTCTCGAATCAACTTATTGGTCTTATGATAGGAGAATTCTAAAATTGCTTTCTAGGCCAGTTTTAGAGTTATCAACAAAAATCCTTACTTACGTGCATTATTAACCACTCCGATTGTAGAGCGGGTACTAATATTGTGGGTTTATGTATTTCAGTTAAAGACCCGATTCACTCGTGGGATCTGGGCGGTCCGGGGGGGACCAACATGGCTCCTCTCTTCTCGAGAATCCATACATCCCTTGGTCCGAATGATCCTTAGTTTTTAGAATCAATAGGTCTTCTTTTTACATATCCTCCCAGTTTGTCAACTTTTGGGGAAGAATGGATGCGAGAAAAATACTCTCATTTCCAGTCTCCTATTTATTTTATTGAATATTGTATTGAGTATTGAAGTGAAGTAAAAAACCCGTCAATTTAGGATCTAATTCGAGATTTTCCTTAAGAGGTATCGGGAACGAATCGAATATAGACTCGCGAGAATCTCTGAGTGTTATATTAGTAATAACTAAATAATTATTTATTATTAATAATTATTTATAATTAATAGTAACAAAAAATAATTTATAGTAAAGTTCAATTTTGGTCCTTGAGGTTTGTCTATTTCAACGGTTCCCGTTCCTAAAGTTTATGTTAACGCTTTTACCCTTCACGTTTGATGCCTTTCAACGATTTTTGTCCCTCTCCTTAACGACCGTTAACTTTTTCTGTTAAATCCAATTAAATGAGGGGTATTTTACTCATTTTACATTTTATCCATAATTTCTATTAAAAGTTAATAAGTAAAAGAATATGTATAGTACAGGGACCAAAAGTGTTATTATCCCAAAGAATGGAAAACCACAGTACCGTTGACCTTATCCAAATTTGCATCTTCCCCATTGTCGGCAGATCCACCGTGAAACCGCCGGAGATTATATTCCGGCACCGATCTTCTCAAACCCATCGTCTCCGACAACTCCCCTTTACACCACCCTTCACCATTTGACCCATTTTCAATAGCTTTCACTTCCTTAATTTCATCAACTTTTACCATCTTCGGCACCGTTTCCGGCACCGTCGCCGGAATATCTTTCTGTTTACTCCTTTCTTCTCCTATTTTCTTCCTTTTTCTTCTTCGATTTTCTTGTGTTTTTCTTCTTCTTTAACCTTCTCCAAACCTCCGATCAAACTCCTCAAACACCCTACTGTCATGACCTCCGCCTCCCACACCCCCATCAATTTGATTTCAAAGAATCAAACACAAACTACAATTAAAGAATCAAATTCAAAGAAATCTGAGAAATACCCACCAACAATTTGATTTCCAAACCCTAAATCCCCATTTAAAAATAGAAAAAAAGAAGAAGTAAACAATCAAATATGAAAAATTGAAGAAATACCCTCCAAAAGATTAAGCTTCAAAACTCTGTTCCCCCAAATCAAAATCAACAACAAGAATCATAACAATTAAAATCTTTAAAATTCAACACAAACCCACCAAAATTTCATCAACAAAAACCATTAATCTCCAAATAAAAAAACCCAAATTGAAAGAAAATCCGACAAATACCCACCAAATATGGATCTGAAAACACAAATGTGAACCATAAATTGACTTGACTTTATTGATCCATTATTGAGTGGCACATGAATGCATTATTAATAGGACGAGATGCTAAAAGTTGATTTGAAAACAAGAAAAATCATATATATATATATATATATATATGACGATAATCAAATAAAAACTACAAAAATATTATGAACCGTGAGTACTGATCTAAGCCGTTAATCAATTTTAATCTATGGTCACTAAAGCTAATGGCAGTTTTGAAATAACTTAAAAGTTTATGATTTATTATAGATTATATTTAAACCTGAAAGGGTAAATTAGTTATTAAACCCATCTGTTGGGTTCTGTTCCCCCTCAAGGTTCTGTTCACCGATTAAAAGTTCATGAAAAATCAATTTGGGCTCTATTTTATTCCCATTTTTGCGCTCCATCGTTGTTTTTTACAATTTCGAGAATCTTCGATTCGTTCCGAGTCAAACCTATATGGAACCTCGCCTTCTTCATCTTCAACCTCATCTCCCACTTTTTCATCAGCTGTAAATTTTTCATAAACTGTTGGGCAAATGTTTTCTGATTCACAAACCCATCAAATCTATCAAGAAACCTATCAAAATAGTTGACGGTAAGCAACGCGATGAGAGCAGTGAATGAGTAATGTGAAACCACTCCCAAAATCCATTAGGCGGTGGTGGATTGGAGACATGTTGCTGGGATTCTTTAGAGATGAGAATCAATAACTCTTCGTCTTCTCAAAATTGGTATTCTAGGAGGAGTTCCGTGTGTCGATGGTTAACATTTTCTTCATCATCAACACATGAACTGTAGTTGCCCACTTGTTCTTCTTCTTCATCATCCTCCCATTTATGTTTTTCTTCACAGTAAAGCGAGTCTAAAGGGTCATCATCTTCTAGGAGAAGAAGAGATTTAGGGTTTGGATTTCACCATAAGAAGAAATCCAGATGAGCATGAAACCAAAACCAAGGATTTAGGGTTTGGATATTGATTTGTTGTTTGATACTAGTGATAAATTTTGAATCAAACTTCAACAATACAAAATCCATTTACAATTTTTTTTATAACTTTGCTCGATTTCGTGGGGTGAAATAGATTAGGGATGAAATTGTGTTTGGTTTCATATGGTAAAATAATATATATGAACATTATGTTTGGATTTCAGGAGATGGAATAATACATTTATGGAAATTGTATTATGTTTCATGAGGTGAAATAAGATGGTGACTGTGTGTTTCATTTGGGGAATATGTGTTTCATACGATGAATCTGTGTGTTGTTTCACCTGGTGAATAAATTTATATGGTTCATACGGTGAATCTATGCATTTCATATGGTGAACTTACTCCGTATGTTTCATTTGGTGAATGTTGTTCCAAAATGACGATTATACCCCTTTTTAAATTAAAAGTAACTTTAAAATAAAAATCATATGATCTAAGGCTTAAATTAGTCCTTAAATCATTTATTATTTAATATTATGTGAGACCCACATTTATATGATCTACAATTTGTTTCTTTGTTTCTTTAAGGAGGGGTGATTCTCATTTGATCCCTCCCCTATATATATATATATATATATATATAAAAGAATAATACATAACAGGTCCCTAGAGTTTAATGATTTTTTTAAAACAAGAAAATTAAGAAAAGTGGGTAAAATGACCATAATGCCCTTCATTTAATTGACTTTAACAGAAAAAGTTAACACTCGTTAGATGGAGGGACGAAATTTTTTGAAAGGTGTCAAACGTAAAGGGTAAAAGTGTTAAAATGAACTTTAGGGACAAGAACTGTTGAAATGGACAAACCTCAGGGACCAAAATTGAACTTTACTGTAATTTATATTAATGAGTGTATAATCGAAAAAGGTGACAAAAAATTCCTCATAAGCTACTCCAAGTCAGTTTATGCGCATCCAAACATGTAGACTGAAAATAAGCTAGCTTATTTTTGCCAAACAATGCCTAAATCCAAAATTATACACTATTTGGCTCGTTTTGAAAATATTGATGAAACGACCATAATGATATCATTTGTTAAAATAAAAAAGTATTTATAAGATATTTTAATTAATATACAATTAAGTCTGTTAATATGACGAGAGTGTAAAAAAAGAGATATAGAGCAAGTTAACTAACTAATTAAAATGGTGCAAATTGTAATACAACAATAAAAAATCATTAACTTTGACCAAACTTAATTGTTTGATGGAGTAAAGGATGAATGTGTACAGGGTTGTATGTTTTGTTTTACATGTATTTTATGCACCTAACTTTTTATATTTTAGTTACGTATTTTATGTGTTTTAGTTTTTTAAGTTTTTTTATGTATCTTTTATTATTCTTTTTCATTTCTCTTTTTAATCACGATTGGAAGTTTTTTGCAATAGTTTTTACGCTTTTGATAAATTTTGTGCAGAATATACGAGGTATTGAAGGAGATATGATGGATGGACCGGAAGGATAGATGAGTGATACCAAGGAGGAAGTGAAAAAAGAAGAAGTTTGTACTCGTGAAGATGAAAATTGGAGCAAAAGGTTGGCAATTTGAAAATCGAAGATCTTTTGCGACGCTTCGTGGGCACAAAGGATACCCTTCAGGGTCGTGAAGAAAAACCTCTCCGAATTGAAGAAAACTTTATGCCTGCTTTCACAGGGGTGAACCCACCTATCATGCCAGTGAACCGTGTCTGAAAAAAAAATTAAACTTTCGGTGTGCTTTCACGCTCATGAAGGGTTTCTTCACGGTCGTCAAAGTCGTCTGGACCCATTTTTGAGTCTTTTTTCTTGGGCTTTTCGGCTTGCATATTTAAACTTCTTTAGGTTTCTTTTTCTTTGCGGACGACCATATCATTCCAGAGCATATGATTATTTGGTTTTCTCTCAAGTCTCTTGATCGGCTTTTTAATTAATCTTGGGGAAGAAGATTCGTTTGAGGCCTAGACTATTGGATACCGATTCACTACCAATTATTAATACATTATTGAGTATGGATATTAATCGATTAATTCTTGAATTATCTCCATTAGTCTTTCAAAGTGTTTGTTGGTTTGTATCAAGTTTCGATTTTTCTGCATTTCTCAATGCCATATTCTATCTCTCATTATGTTTATGCATCTCTACTCCTTATTCTCTACTTTGATTTCTGCTTCTTTAATAATATTCTGCATATTTAGGTTAGATTCATTAATTTTCCGCACTTTAAATTTCTGCGCATTAGGTTAGGATTAATCAATTTTCTGCTAATTTAGTCTTTTATTGTTCATCTTTAATTTTGGTTAATGTTAATTGTTATTACGTCCTGTCTAATGTAGTTCTTTTGCTATTTAGTTTTGTCCTTTTTTCTTTAATTTATTGGGATTTAGATAATTAAATCGTTTCTTGGTTTTAATTTAGTATTTGTCTTATTAGGTAATCGTCGCTTAGGATCGAGCTTTTGGTATTGATCAATTGTTCTTAAAACGAATATTGAGTTTTAATCCATTTCGGTTCAAACGAAAGTTGGAATTGATTTAATTGGTTTTTAATAAAACGTTGAATTAATTTGATTAGTTTTTGACGAAAACGAAAGTTTGGTCATTTTGCTTGTGTTAAATTGATCAATGATAACGGTTCTAACATGCAAATACTTAGGGATGTTGATTAAGAAATATTCGTTTTTAAATCTTAATGTTTTTTCCCAACATACATGTATTGCGAAAATAAATGTGTCTTGGATTAAAAAAAACTTTTCCACCTTGAAAGTGGGTTGAAGTAGTTTTGCAAAATGAATTCGCACCATTACCAAAATTCGTAGTTGACATTACTCATTGTTCTTTAGCTGTAATTGTCTTTTATTTTGTTTTATTTTAGTATTAGTTTCTTATCTCTTTACCTTCTTCCCTTAATCTTGTTTATTTTATGTCTCATTAGTATAATAATAAAATTAAATTATCTGATTCTCACCATTAGACCATAATCATTAACTGATTGACGTTTAGACTGTCATCTTTCTGTGATCGATCTATATGTTACATAATTTGTACGCTTAATATAATAAATTTAAAACACATCATTTTACAACCTTCAAATCATGTCTTATATAAAGTTAAAATAAGGTATGTTTCGTTTGTTGTATATGAATTATATTTAGAAGTTCGTTTGTTTATATAGGAATTAACTAAGATATTTTTTTTGAGGTATTTAATGAATTTTTTTCCACCTTGCTAATAATTGAGTGATGTGAAACGTTATTCTCGTGTAATAAACTTTAGATATGTGATGACATTATTAAAATTTGAACCTTATCAACTCACATGGCATATGTACTGCATTTCTATGAAATAGGGTACCTGTCTTTTTCAATTTTCAAATGTTTCTTTTGATTTCCTTATTTAACAATTAGTAAATTACAATATATATATAGAGAGAGAAAGCTTCAAATAAGAACTTTATAAATTTAAAGAAATAAAGTAATACCTTGCGGATCACACATGATATAGATCATACATAATATTAAATCATTTATATATATATATATAAAGATTAAATTTTGCTTTTTTGTTTTAGCTTTGTATGTCTGTTCACTGTTCACATACTTTTGTCTAGAAAAACATATGTAAAATAATTTACAAGGCCTTGTGATTGTGTCCAAAACAAACCCACTACCAAGTATCTAGCATGATGCATATCATCATATTATATATTATATATACATAATATTATCATACTATAAAAATGGCCTTTGGAGTGGCATATCTTTTGCAACGACCATTTATTCTAGACATACATCAAGGTTTGACGCCATGGAAATTGAAGTCATTTCCAAAGAGAGCATCAAACCATCTTCCCCAACACCACACCACTTACAAACATTTAAGCTTTCTGTTTTAGATCAGCTTGTTGTTAATCCTTATGTACCAATCGTCCTGTACTACCCTAATTGCAACGGCGACAACATTCTTCAAGCCCGAGAAAAGTCATTAGCTCTAAAGGAGTCTCTATCTAGAACCTTGACTCAGTTTTACCCACTTGCTGGAACAGTAAAAAATGATCTTTCTATTGATTGTAATGATGTTGGTGCTTATTATGTCGTAGCTTTGGTCCATTTTCGCCTAGACGAGTTTCTGAGGCATCCCGACCATAATTTGATAAATAGGTTTTTGCCGTTCCAACCAAGTTTAGAAGGCCCTGGCACAGGTGCTCGTGTAACAAATGTTCAAGTGAACATTTTTGAATGTGGTGGGATTGCTATCGGCTTGTGTATTTCACACAAGATCGTTGATGCGACTGCAACCTACACTTTTCTAAAAGCATGGACCAACATGACTTGTGGAGCTAAAGAAGTCTTATATCCAAACTTAACCGCACCTTCTCTCTTCCCAGCAAAAGACTTGTGGCTTAGAGAAGCATTAATGGCCATGTCTGCGCCGTGGTTAAAGGAACGAATGTCATGTATCACAAAAAGATTTGTATTTGATGTTGATGCCTTGTCCACACTAAAAGCCGAAGCAACTAGAAATGGAGTGAAGAACCCTACACGTGTTGAGGTGGTATCTGCTTTGATATGGAAGTGTGCAATGGCAGCATCCAAAAAAGCTTGTGGTTTCCAGAAGCCTTCGCGTTTTACCCTCCCTGTAAATCTTCGTAGAAAACTCGCATCAACCGTATCAAAAGATTCCATTTGTAACGTGCTGTGGGTCACAACTGCAGACTGTGGACGTGACTATGAGACTACATTTTATGGTTTGGTGAAAAAGGTGCGCGAATGTATTTCAAAAATCGATATTGAGTTTGTGAAGAAAGCACAAGGTGATAAAGGGTATATTGCAATGTTGGAGTCTGTCAAAGAAATGGGAGAAATTGGATCCGAAGGGACCATGGACAACTACCTATTAGCGAGCTGGTGCAAGATGGGTTTCTACAAAATTGATTTTGGTTGAGGAATACCGAGTTGGGTGACGGGTATTGTAGGCCATGGCTACCCAGTGGTTATGAATATTATCAATCTAATAGACACAAAATGTGGGGAAGGAATAGAAGCATGGGTGAATTTGGAAGAAGAAGAGATGAAAATTCTACAAGGTAATACAGAGCTACTGGCATTTGCTTCATTAGATCCAAGTCCTCTGCAATGAAGTAGTCATAATCCATAATTAAATATTCAAAAAGATCACATCAAGTGACAATCGTGGTAACGTTTACCGTTTAATATTTTGTTTACGGTTTAAATTCAACTAATGCATGTTTTTCTGAGTGAAAACTTATCTTTTACTTTGTAGTTGTTCTATGCATGTGTTTGTGACTTCAATAGATATCTCTTGTGGAAGATGTATATGAATCACTTGATTGGTGTTTGTGAATCGTTGGCTTATATAATAGCTATTAATTACAACAGGATAAAAATAGAAAACACAAAAAAAAAATTGCCTATATACAAGGTACCTAAGTTAAGACACCACATTTGTGCTACAAATTGGGTCTCCTTCTATACAATATGCCAAATAGCGACAAATAAAAATTTTCGCTAATAATCTTCACATGAACAATCTAAAAAATCATGAAGATTAAATATTAACTTCATAGCATGCTCGACATTAAGCATCTCTTTAACCTGCAAATAAAAGCGTCAGCTGATATCCTAAAATGCATATTTTTGAAAACAAAATGAGGGTTAGACCATACGGTCTAGTGAGTAAATCCCTGTTAGCAGATCTTTGACTAAAATCTTTCAAAATAGATTTAAGAGCCAAATCATAACTCATATCATTTAAAATGATATTTTCCTCAAATCCAATATATCAAATATTTCTCAATGTTTCATAAAACCTCTTTCTGACATAAATCAATAAGTAATTTTCTTCATTTATAAATCAACATTTATTAAAACAGTAAACTTATTGAGTCAGAAAGGTTATCTTTTAAGTCCGATCCGACAACCCAGTTATCGCATATGTGGGTGCCGACAACTCAAATTCTCGGGTCTCATAGGTCCGACAACACGTTCCTCGGGTCATATAGACCCGACAACTTTATTCCTCGGCACCTATAGAGCCGACAACTTTATTCATCGGGTCTCATAAGTCCGACAACTTTATTCATCGGCACCTATAGAGCCGACAACTTTATTCCTCGGGTCTCATAGGTCCGACAACTTAATTCATCGAGTCTCACAGACCCGACAACCTCGTTCCTCGGCACCTATAGACTCGACAAAACCACTTTCTCGAATCAAAGGACTTCGACAAGCTAACTTTTCGGGTCAAACGGACTCGACAAGATTACTTATCTTTTTATAAAGATTCGATAAACCATTTTCTCGCATTTAAAGGACCCGATATCTCAGGTTCTCGGGTCATACTGACCCGATATAAATTCTCATCATTTTAAAATCAGTTTAACATAACCCAGGTCTCGAGGCATCACATCCTCATAATACTCTCAACCGGTATTACTCTTACCAGGATCATTCTCTCGTTCTTTCCAAACCATTGCCTGCTTCACGAGCATATGATCCGGTTCACGCCATACGAGATGGCTAATATATAGAGTATTTCACCCACAATCATTTATATGTTTTCTCCGTCCACTCATCGCGGATACACCACCAAATTCATTATCATATAACAGGGTATTCCTAACCAGTACTTCTCTAATACAGGTTAGCCTCACTCATTCTTTCCAAACCATTACCTGCTTCACGAGCATATGGTTCGGTTCACGCCATACGAGATGGCTAATTTATATCGATTATGCCCCCCACAATCATTTATACGTTTTCTCCGTCCACTCATCGCGGATACACCGCCATAATTTCTCGTGACCCAAAACAGTTTTGGTCAACCTCTTTCACTTGTTAGTTTTCACAAAATACTAACAATTGACATCATATAATCTCATTTATATGAAACAAATCATGTGTGACGGAAAAACACGTATTTTACAAAAGCTTTGTAAAAGCTTTCTTATCTCATCAAATAACACATATTTTTATGTGGAAAGTATTTAATAACAACTTCTCAAATAAAATCCATGTGTGTTATTTTTCCCAACAACTCATTAACGATTATAATCCAATTATATCAATTAGGCATATAGATAGATGGGAGATAGAAAACTAGAAGAGAAAGAAACTAATTATATAATATAGATATCTCTCCGAGATTCACTAATTATTTGACTGTTGGCGGGTCTCTTTTATCGAAATAAAAACCTTTCTCAATAACATATGCATTTCAATTTATAAAACTCATTTATAAAAACCTCAGTCCCAAATAGACAGGTAAACTTCTAGCGGGTACCAAACTCGAATATAGAACATGTAAATCTGAACCATATAATTACGGGTCACAATCCAAATAAATAGATAAACCCAAATTTACCGTAATATATATGTACGTCATATATATATATATATATTAATCCAAACCTTACCTTTAAAACTCGTCTCTTTTCTGTTTGTCGCACCAACAACCAGAGACAAAACACACAAACTTTTCTCACAATTATCTCTCAACCTCTCTTTCACTCTGCCGAGCAGCAACACATACACACACTTAATTTCTTTTGCTTCTTATCCATACCAACAAAAGCAAAACTAATATTGACATTTCTGAGATATCCAGACTTTCGGCCTGGGCCTTAGGGGCCAGGTTCGGGGCCGGTATGGGAGGATCCAGTCTATGGGATCCACTTCCCTGCCGGTCGGGTTCAGCCATAGGTTGGGTCGGGTCGCAACGGATTAGTGGGTTGACCCGTAATGGAGACCCGATACTGCTGGAGCGTGTGTGTGTTATAGATGCCGTTCAAAAAAAATTATATATATATATATATATATATATATATATATGTATTCACAATTAATTGAGGCGGTGATAAGAGAGGAAAAAGGTGAAGCACATGGCTCTATCAATTACCAACAACAATTTTTTACTCTCATTGGATGAGAGAACTCAATATGGGGGGGTTTCCATTTTCCACAAACCAACAACCAAAACTAGCCCCTCAACTTCTAGCCACATCCAAAAACACCCCTCATATTATCAACGATAACTAATTCAGACCCGGTTATTACAAAAACTCGCGCCATCCACACACTAGATAAATGCATCATCCCTCATTCATTCATTAGTTATGTTTTTTCTTCACTTTCTCTCCATGAAATTCTGCAACTATGATGTTCTTGAGATGAAGGAATCTGTTGTATTCCTCATCTAAGATTAGGTGATTCCTGGGGTTGAATTGCCATAACCCAACAACAAACTAATGGGGCTAATATTATCCTAAAGACGGTGATTATAATCACATCCTAATCTTGGCTTTATTTTGTATTTGCATTAAACTTCTCCCAAATAATGTCGTCAACACATGCAAGGAGATATAGAGTGTGAGTACCTGGATGGAAAATAAACGAGGACTGTGTTAACTCCACTAGAATGAAACCTAACTAAGAAGAGAAAAGAACTTAAGCATTGAAACCACACACATGGTGTTTGTTTTAATCCGTACAATGCTTTCTTAAGGCGACAGTTGTGGTTCAGAAAACAAATATCCATATAGGCTGATGGTTATTCCATATCTATAGTTCGGATAAGACGCCATTGATGAAATCATTTTTTATGTCCAATTGGTGCAATCGTTGGTTTCAAATAATGGCAAGAGCCAAAACAATGTGAACACGAGAGGCTTTGACAACTTGATCGACTAAGCGTGTATAAGATTAGTCAAATCCATGAGCTTGTATAAAACCTTGTTTTATTTAACAAACTAATTGCACAACAATGATTTTTTTAAACAAACTTTAAGTTTATTTTAAATAAATAAAAAAAGAATCACAAAGGTTGTTAGCCCTCTTCGTAAAAAGTTGGCCTTAGAACATCTCAAATAAATTCTCTAAAATAGAAAAAATGGAGTTTTGTTTTATATATGACTCTAACAGATTTTTTATATTGTTATCTAAAATAGAGAAATATAGAGAAAACTTCAAATATAGAAAATTTTCTAAAAGTTTCGCTAGAGGGGAATATTCATCCTACCTATGGAATCACACAAATAATTGGAGCATCTCTAACAACTATATTAAAATAGAGATTTTGGATATTCAATGTATATTTTTGTTTCAACAACTATGCTATGATAATTTAGAGAAAGATAGAATATAGAGATGAAAGAAATCTCCAAATTTGGAGAAATCTATAAAACTTCATAGTTAACAGAGACAAATAATATTTAATTCATTCTTATCAATAGATATTGAAATTAAGTATTTAGAAGAGAGGTAATATTTTACAGAACGTATTGAATAATTTAATAATATTGTTAATGATATAATTGCTAAAATAGAGTAATTGTTTGAAATTCAATAAAATATTTTGTAAAAAAATTTACTTTTGATATTTTATATTAAAAAAATTATAACACAACTGTTAGAGTGTTTATTTAAAATGACTTTTATCTTTTTTTTTCATATACCAACACATGGTCCGTTGTTTGAAAACTTTTACCAAACTCTTAAATTATAGTATATTATTGAGGCAATTAATATTCTTTTAATAATATAAAGTAAGCATCATTTTTTTTGAACCGCGACAAATTAAGAGTCTATAATTAAGCAGGAAATTGGGTATATTCAAATTTCAATGAAAAAATTCGTCGAATGATTTAGAAGAATTTTTAGTGGATTATAATTTATAATAACAAAAAAATATACTTATGGACGTTTTTTGATGGATGATTGATGAATTATTCATTCATCAAAGATCCCTTAAAAATATTTTCAAGAAAAAATATGATTTTTCTCTAAAATCCATCAAAGGTCCGTCAAACCATATTCAAGAAATTTGTTGAACACTTTTGAAGAAATTAATACTTATATTTTCTTTTTCAGTTGAAAAATTTATTGTCGAAAATCAATCAAAAACCCATATTCCATGTAAGATACTCCTTTGTTTTGTAGCGAAAACGTATACATTGTAACCCACCAAAACTCATTGTTCATAAATTCTATACCCACCAAAACTCATTGTTCATAAATTCTATATATTGTGACCATCCAAATATATAACCAACACATAAGTAGGAATTCAAAAGTAACGAGCTTGAAAAAGGTGATAGACGAAACATAAAATGATAAAAAGCCCAAAAATATAAGAAGACCTAAAAAATATAAAATTGTCTCAAAATTAAACATGATCTCAGTGTCAAATGTGAAATGTAGTCCTCATTCTAAGTTTCAATTCAACATATTGTTGGCTTAAACTGAAACCTATGCAATTTAAACGTGATAACTTCTAAAAGTCGATCATGGACATCTTGAAACATCAAGGTCCGGTTCTCCATTCTTAAGTTCACATCAATCATTTTATCATCAGACTTAACGTAGAAGTGGATGTATTAATGTAAAGGATGAAATCCAAAACAAAACACATACCTTAATGTGTGAAATAAATGAATTAAGTTTCGAGGCCCATTTTGTAATTTTGACCGAAACCACTATAAAAGTAATTCACTCTAAATATAAATTATAAGATATAGTTTTATACTTATATATAAAAAAGGTATTATGCATATAGATATTTATATAAATCATTAAATTGTGGTATTATATTAAAGGCATATAGGATCGTGTGAGAATGAGAGTTAACGTAAGAAGCGTAAGAAAATATCTCCATTTTTGATCACCTTTAATCTTAAACCCACCAATGAATCGCGACGCATTTCATTCTAATGTGCATTCAAGGGTAGAGATCCCTTATTACGCTTCTCACTTTAATTTTCCTTCTCACCGGAACTCAACCTTTATATTAGGTATATAAAATATTTATATAGGATGTTTATTTACAAATTTAACCATTATACAAACTATACGTTCTTTAAACTGGAGTGAATGGTGTATTGACCCGTTTGTGGCTTGTAATTTGTTTGCTCTTCCCTCCTGGCTGCTCTTGCGCCTTGGGTTGGTGTTATAATAATATGCCCGGTTCAAAAAAAATACAAATTATACGATATCAATCTCAATTATTCATCTAATTCAATAAATATCAAATATTCAATGAACATCTTGATTATTTGTTAAAATAAAACTTTGATTATAATTAATGAACTTGGATAATTTTTCATAAATATCCAAATCATTATAAATAAGCCGTCATCATTTTTATAAATATCTGAATTTATTGATTTGTATTTTTTGTACTAATGGTTGGGTTTGTAAAAAATATTTCGTATAATATATTATATAAATTAAAATATTATATTATAAATATATACCTATATTATATGTTATATATAATATCTATATATTATTATATGTTATAGTGAAATTTAATATTATATACCTATAGGGATTAAATGAAATAAAAACAAAAAAAAGTTGCTTAATTGAAAGTTATTTTTAGTTAAAAAGGAAATAATCGTCATTTTGGTAACAAGATTCACTAGATGAAAACATACATATTTACTCATCATGTGAAACACATAACACATATTAATCCACGACATGAAATCCAATTATAGTTGATCGTTGTTTATATTACACATACTAATTCACCAGATTCACTATATGAATCCAGAACACGTACTAATTCACCTGATTCAACATATGAATTCAGATGTAGTCAACAATGAATTAGAAAAATCAAATATGACGGCTGTAACAAAATCACTATTATATCATTCTCTTTTTATTAATATTACAAAAATATCACCATAATTAATTAATAAACTTTGATTAAACTTTTTAATGGTTGATATTAGTCCTCACGGTTCTTAATGTTTTTACGGTTTTCACTTGATTATCATCCTATACGTATATGTATATATATATATATAGGGAGAGATCATACAAGAACACCATCTATTTAAAAAAACAAAGGAACACTTTGTGGACCACATATGATATGGGTCCCAAATAATATTAAATCATATTTGATTCAATGGGCCCCACCATTGAATCATATATGATTTAATATTATGTGGGACCAACATCATATGTGGTTCACAAAATGTTCCTTTGTTACTTTAAAAATGCAAAGTTTTCATTTGAATCTCTCTCTCTCTCTCTCTATATATATATATATAGGGGAGGGATCATACGAGAACCACCCACCATCTTTAAAGGAATAATTTGTGAACCACATATGATGTGGGTCCCACATAATATTAAATCATTTTTTATTTAATATTAAATAATATTAAATCATTTTTTATTTAATATTAAATCAGAAATGATTTAATATTATGTGGGACCCACATCATATGTGGTCCACAAGTGTCCTTTTATTCCTTTAAATTTACATAGTTCTCATTTGAACATTTCTCTATCTCTCTCTCTCTCTCTCTATATATATATATATAGAGAGAGAGAGAGAGGGGTTTAATCAAATAAAAATCACAAAAATGTTACAAACTCGTAAAAACCGATATAAAAATAATTTTTTCATATTTTTTATCAGATGCTAGGATTTAAGATATTATTTCAATTATGATTTTTATTTGATTATCGTCCTATATATATATATATAGTTATAATACTATATTATATACAATATATTACAAATATAAAATATATATTATTATTACAAATTCTAATATAATATATACTATAATTGATATTATATAATAAACAAAACAACATTTTAAGGGTGATATGATATCTTTTTATACCCAAGTATTAAATGTCTATCATCACATCTCATTGTAAAAAGACCTTCAGAGTGGCATTGTTTTTACAACCACCATCTACTCTAGATTTACATCAGTGTTTGATGCTATGGAAATTGAAGTCATTTCCAAAGAGAACATCAAACCTTCTTCTCCAACACCACCCCACTTAAAAACATTTGAGCTTTCTCTTATTGATCAGCTTGTTATCCATCCAGCTTATGCAACAATCGTCTTATTCTACCCTGATCAGAATAATGACAACATTCTCCAAGCCCAACAAAAGTGTTTAGTTCTAAAGGAATCTTTATCGAAAATATTGACTCAGTTTTACCCATTTGCAGGAACAATCAAGGATCATTGTTCAATAGATTGTAACGATGTTGGTGCTTATTACGCATTAGCTTTGGCCCACGGTCGTCTTAACGAGTTTCTGAGCCATCCTGACTACAGCTGGATAAATAAGTTGCTTCCGTTTCCATCTGGTTTCGATCCGACCTGTGAATATGCTCGCATAACAAATATTCAAACGAACATATTCAAATGTGGTGGGATCGCTATCGGCTTATGTATTTCACACAAGATTGTTGATGGTGCTTCAGTCTATACTTTTCTAAAAGGATGGAGTGACATGGCCTTTGGATTAGCGAAAGAAGTAGTCTATCCAAACTTAACCGCACATTCTCTCTTCTCCGCAAAAGCCGTGTCGCTTAGACAACCGGTAACGGCTATGTGGGAGTCGTGGTTTAAGGAAGGGAAATGTGCTACGAAAAACTTTATGTTTGACGCTCAAGCCATATCCGCACTACAAGCCGAAGCAACTAGAAATGGAGTGAAGAACCCTACACGTGTTGAGGTAGTATCCGCTTTGATATGGAAGTGTGCAATGGATGCATCCAAAAAAACCAATGGTTTCAAGAAACCTTCTCGCATAACCCACGCAGTGAACCTTCGTAGAAAACTCCCATCAGCCGTGTCAAAAGACTTAGTCGGTAACGTGATTTGGGTTACGTCTTCAGAGTGGCGAGCTAACTACTACACTACATTGCACGATTTGGTGAAAAAGGTTCGCGAATGTATTTCGAAAATCGGCATTGAGTTTGTGAACAAATTACAAGGTGATAAAGGGTATATTGCTATAGAGGAATTCATCAAAGATAGTGGAGAAATTGACTCCAAAGGGACCATGGACAACTACCTCTTTACAAGCTGGTGCAGGATGGGTTACTATGAAATTGATTTTGGTTGGGGAAAACCTAGTTGGGTGGCTGCTTTTATAGGCCATGGAAGCCCCGTGTTTGCAAATATTATCATTCTAATGGACACAAAATGTGGTGATGGAATGGAAGTATGGGTGAATTTGGATGAAAAAGAGATGGAGATTCTACAACGCAATCCAGAGCTACTGGCATATGCTTCATCAGGGCATCAACGGAATTTGCAAAATTTCTCTAGAATGTAGAATTAAAACATAAAGTCTACAAAAAGATTGTATTCAACTCTATAATAGCTTATAGATTTTGGAAATTACATCTAATATATTATTAAAATATTCCATACATATAATATAATATTATTTTTATCATAAACTTTTAGTTTCAATTTTTTTTATTGGTGGAATATAATTAAAAAAAACTGTTTATTTCTCATGTTAATCATTTTTTGGGAATTCTAGTATGGAGAATTTCACACCTTTACTATTTTAATTCTTCATTTTAGAGAAAGTTGTGGAGAATATATTACCCAAAATCCCTATTTTCTAAATTTTGAAGAATTTGTTGGAGATGGTCATAGATGTTAGTCCTCTGACGAGAAATTTCTAAAAATAGAATTGTTTTAAAGCATTTCCAACAAATTCTCTAAATTTTATTCAAAATCAAATGTCAAAAAACAAAATCTCCAAAACAAAATTATATTCAACTCTAGTATATTATCCATTTTAGAGGTTATTATATCAATTATATTATTGAGATATTTAATGCATTTGATAAAATATTATTTATTTCTTCAAAATATTTAATTTAGAGACTCTTAGTGAAAATAATAAAAAAATAATTTTAAATACTCTTATTCAATGCATTTATTTCTCCTACTTATTCATTTTAGAAAAAATTAATTTTAAATACTCTTATTCAATGCATTTATTTCTCCTACTTATTCATTTTAGAGAAAACTTTCAAGAACGCACTACCAAAAACATGACTTTCACCCACAAAAAATCACCCAGGGAAATTTTCTTGTGGGATTATCACGGATCACCAAAGAAATACTAATGATTCCGGTGAAATCCGATGTTTTCAACAAAATACCAACGGATTACCCATGAATTTCTTGGGTAACCTGTCACTGATTTGATTTACCCACCAACAAATTAACCACCAATTTTTGTGACGGTTTTGTGACAAATCACCCTTTAACGACGAATTTCCCAGAGAAATGGTCGTAGGTAAAAGTCTTCCATTTTAGTAGTGATGTGTTGGAGCAAATAAATCTTTTAAATCTCTACTTTCTTCATTGTGGAAAATATGTTTATTACGATAAGTCCATATCTTTTCAATAACGAATATATGCTTTATCTATTAGGAAGATATTCATTTTTAATAGTTTCCTTTCTTTTCTAAGTTTCCTAGTTGATCTAGGATTTCCTGTTGAATGAATACATCATTGTAGCCATTCATATTCCTTGTCATGGTATCAGAGTCACAAAGTCTAGGATACTCAAACATAAATCATGGTCGGTGAGGATGCTCTGCCACCACTAGTCCGCCAACACCCCTAAAAATCGAACACAACTAACCCTTTTATTTAGGACCACAAGATTACGAGGAGACAACTATGTTGATTGGGCAGGATCCATACGAACAGCCTTAAGAGCAAGACACAAGTTTGGATTTTTGGATGGGACATACACGAGACCAAAGTCTTTATGTAACGAAGATGATTGGTGGACAATTCAATCCATACTTGTCTGTTGGTTGATGAATACCATTGAACCTGATGTTAGATCTACTCTTTCTAGTTATGATTATGTTTATTTGTTGCAGAAGCATTTGAAAGAGCCGTTTTCGGTTGTTAATGGACCGAGAATTCAACAAATTAAATCAAGCATATGAAGATGTGAACAAATTTAAGCCATGAATGTTTCCACATACTACGATAAATTAAATGTTATGTGGGATGAGTTGAGCAATCATGAGCCTATTCTTGGTTGCGAATGCGGTCTTTGCAAATGCAATCTAAGCGGGTTTCTTGAAAAATGTCGTGAAGATGAAGGATTGCATTAGTTCTTGATGGGTCTCTATAGCCCATATTATGCTCATATACGGTCCATACTTCTTTCACAAGACCCCTTGTCTTCGCTCAATAGAGCATATCAACAAATCGTATGAGAAAAATGAGTACGAGGTATTTTACGAAGTCGATAAGAAAAGCAAGACAAACCGGAAATTTCAGGATTTTTCATCCGCACATCTGGCCGTGGAAGGTGATGAACTAATAAAGTTGATAAATCGGGTTTGATGTGTTCACACTGCAAGAAATCTGGACACGAAATTATAAATTGTTTTGAACTTATGGGATATCCAGATTGGTGGGGTGAGAGAAGTCGTGTCGATGGAAAAAGTGGTGTGGTCGAGGCAAAGTCGAAGCAACCTCAGTGATTGTTGGTCGTGGATGTGGCGCACGAGCAAATACAACAACCATGGACAGTCCCTCTCGTACAATAAGGTAGTCAACAACACCTTTTCCCGGGATATCAGAGGAAATGGAAGATTCTCATGACCACTCTCGGTAACATGCAAAATTCCTCTCATCGACTAACTTGTAAGTTCAACAATCTGACTTAAGTCAAAGACGTACAAGTTTGTCTCGTTGGTCTTCAAGATGGACGAACGGTTCAAGCAACTAGAGAAGGAGTTGCTGATCTTACAAATAACTTGTCACTCAACCAAGTTTTATATGTTCCAAACTTGAACTGCAATCTTATTTCAGTGACACAACTTATTGACAAAATGTGATGCTTTCTCCAATTTACTGATAACACGTGTGCTAAACATGACCGTTGTTCGAGGGAGCTTATTAGAATGAGTGAACGACGAGACGGACTCTACTTCTTCCGAAAGATGTCAAGGGTGAAGCTAAATAATGTGGATACTTCAAACTCATCTATCGAATTATGGCACAAACGTTTAGGGCACCCTTCGGAAAAAGTAGTAAGGATGGTCTCTTTAATTAGTTCTCCTGCAGATAAATTGGATAAGGCATGTGAGGTATGCAACCGTGCAAAACATTCTAGATATAGTTTTTCTTTACGTAATAATAAAGCTACTCAAAGCTTTGAGAAGATACATTGTGATTTATGGGGTCCTTACAACACAGTTTCTTCTTGCGCTGCACGTTAGTTTTTTTAACTACTGTTGACGACTACTCACGAGATGTGTGAGTATAATTATTGCTTGATAAACCGGAAGTGTCTATAATGCTCATATCTTTTGTTGCTATGGTTGATAGACAGTTTGAAAAGAAAATGTATTGTGTTCAAAGTGCTAATGGAACTTAATTTAATTCTTTGCTTTTAGTCTATCCTGATTCTCCTTGTCACGTCGCGCACTCTCCTTCTCATGTTGGATGTTCTCCCTTCTCGATTGCTCGCTCCTCTTCAATTTTCTTAAGTTTCCCATTTAATTCTTGCACCTACATAACTCTAACACATAATGAGTAAATTGAAATATGTTCCAATTAAATAAGAAAATAAAAAGAAACAAAAAATTTACCTCTATTGAAGTGGAAACTACAAATGATGTACTGGTAGTCAACCCGCTTTGCGAACCGCTTACTGATCGGTCGTTTAATTCGAATATTTTTCTGGAAAATCTGTCACTAAGGATGATTCGTCGCAAAACCATCACAAAATTTGGTGGGTAATTCAAATCAGTGACCGATTACCCAAGAAATTCTTAAAGTAATCCACTGGTAAGAATATCGGATCTTACCGGGACCATTAGTGTTTCTGGATGATTCGTCAGTAATCACCTATTAAAATTTCCTCGGGTGATTTTTGTAAGTAAAAGTCATTTGTTTAGTATTGCACCAATGAATAATTGTGAAAGTGTTTTATGTTAGAACATTTTCGATAATTTTTTTAAAATACAGAATATATAAGTTTTCTATCTTAGTTTGTTTCAGTTAATTATTTATATTGTTCTCTAAGATAGAAAAAACAAGAAAAAATTATAAATGTAAATAATTGTATAAAACTTGATGGAAAGATAGAGAAATGATTTATATATTTGTTCTCACCAATGCGTTTAAAATATTATTATTTTATAATATGTTTTTTTAATTATATCGAAATAAAAAAATTATAGAATATTTTAATAACATAATTAGTATTGAAATCTTTAAAATAAAAATATAATACAGTTGATTGTAATTTTTATTTAGGATTCTAATCTAAATTTTATATTTTAGATAAATTTTAAAATTTCATCAAAGATGCTCATGGACATGAATATTAAGTTCCTGAAGGGTTTTTTTTATTAAAGTTCCTAAAATTATTTGTTAATTCGTGATTGACCATCTTGATCCTCTAGAATGTTCATTGTCTAGTGTGTGCTCTATGGTCAATAGTCACAAAATGGAATTTAATGATGTCAAATACATTAATGGACTGATTCTGGAAACTTTCAAAGTGGTCGATTCCGGTCGTAGTGGGTCTAAGCTAGCAAGAATGCAAAATCATTTGAAAAATTAAATATAGAATTTAGATAATCTTAAATAACTATATTATAATACAAATTCATAAGATTGTAGAAGTTTTAATTTTCTTTCTCATACAATTATACCAAAATATATGTTGATATAGATAAAAAGATAGTAAAAATCTTTAAATTTAAGACATCGTTAAAATTTAATATTGAGATAAAGAGAAATTATTTTAGTTGTTTCCCATCAATGTAATTGAATGTGTTAAAAAAATTTATAAAGTGTTGTTGAAATGATATTGGAGTGATCAATTTTTAATATACTTTAATATTATAGCTAATATTGAATTTGATAAAATAGATTAGTTCTTGAAGTTGAATATATATAAAAAAAATTATAAATTTTTATTTTTAATGCTTTATTTTTTTTAAAATATAACATAATTATTGGGATGCTCATACGTGTGTGTAAATTTTACAAACCCTTTATACGCAAGGACGGACCCAGTTTGGTGTCACCGTACCACTGGTGCCACCGGATTATTCTTCTGTTGAAGAGGTAAAAAACATTTACCGTATTACTTTGTTGTATGACATCATATACATTTTAAAACTACAATTAGAACAAGTTTTTTTGGCAGAGTTGGTTTTGCAAAGATTTACTTCCATCCCAGACATAAGTTCGAATTTTGTTAATGTCATTTTTTAGTCAAATAGTGTCATCGTTTGAAAAAAAAAATTCACTATGTGTTTCTTATAATCAAATTGTGTCGTCTTTTACATTGTTTCCTTATATTTGTTTCTTATAGTCAAATGATGTCATCACTTGAAAAAAAAAATCTGAATACGTCCTTGTTTATACGTGAAAAAAGACAATTGGTACGTACACTACTCATGGGTTGTATTGTTTAGGTTCATGTTTCTGATGAGATACTGAAATTACGGAAAAAAATAACAATTGATAATTGTATCTTATGGCTAAGCATTTGACCAATCTAGATGCTGAATTCGTTACACAAAATTTTAAATATGCCAGAAAAAAGAGATTCCATGCATTTGACCATTATTGTTTTTTTAATGTTCCATAATAGATTTTTGTGAAAGTATGATTGAAACAAGTTGGTAAATTAATACGATTTAAATTGCCACACAAAGATTTCCTACAAATGTTTGAAATTTTATTTACTATAATTTCCAACATCTATCGGTGATCTATTGATAATCACTATACTTTTTAAATGATCTCAACCGATTATTTAATTTAACTTTTTGTTATTTCAGACCATGCATTTCTAGATGATCAACATCGACTGGGGCCGATTTGAAAACTATAGGTACAAAAAATTTAAACATCACCCAATGATTCACTGTAATTAACCAGAGATATAGGCCGTTAGTATTTGCCATCTTCGAGAGGTTGAAGTCTAGTAGTGTCATTTCACCTTCTTCTTCCTTGTTCCCAGCTCGAAAACACAATTTTCTTTCTCTTTTCTTCTTTCCATTCTCCTGAATCCTGATTTGGTGAAGAAGAACAATGGGGAAATGTTTCCATCTCCAATTTCAAGCGAATTATGGGGTTATTGGGAACCCAAGCTCGACTAATTAACATTTTCGGTCTTCGTAAAACTTCCAAATTTTAGAAATTTTAGTACGCTTTAATACCGCTTTCAAAACTTTCAAATCTAATTAACACTTGCACTTAATTTACATACTTTTTCTGGTGGCTTTAACGTGACTTTTAAGATTCAAGATTAGACCTCACTACCAGACCATGCTTATCACAATTTAGAATATTTACCTAAATCATCGTAATAATATCATATCAATTTTATTTCGCTTTTACATATTGTAATATATTTAAATTTATTGTGTTTTTTTTAAATACTAGAAAATATCTCAATGTAATACAAGTAAATATCTATCCACTTCTTCACAATTTAAGTAAATGAAAATAATCAAAGTGTGAGGTGACTGTAAGGTCCAAATTCATTCATTGTTTAATTTTTTATCTTTAAAAATAACGGATGTAATAAATGGCATGGCATTGTGCACTTATCTCTATTCCCACCCTTGAATATACATCCATTTTTACTTGTATTTTTATTTGTATAATGATACAATTGAAATTTAAAAACAAATAAATTAAATTGGACTTTGAACAAATTAAAATATGATATATAAGTAATTGTGAAGATTGAAAACAAATTTATAGTTTGATGTGGTTTATATAAGTGAAACATTTGTAAGGTTTTATCTAATAACATTACTCAAATCTTAGAATCCATGTTCAAACACTTAAGTTGACTAAGTGACATACATGATACATGTAAATCCTATAACATTAAATGCAATTATATATCCGAACACATAAGTGGACTTGGCATCATAATTCATACATTTCATCACTTCACATCCTCCCTATAAAGGGTCCTTGAGGTGGCATATCTTTTGCAATATCCTATCTAATACCAAAATTTGATAAGATGGAAATCGAAATCATCTCCATAGAGAACATCAAACCATCTTCTCCCACACCACAACACTTGAAAACATTCAAGCTTTCTATTTTAGATCAACTTGTATTAAATCCTTATGTACCGATCGTCATGTACTACCGTAACGACAATGGCGACAACATTCTCCAAGCCCATGGAAAGTCGTTAGCTCTAAAAGAATCTCTGTCGAAAACCTTGACTCAATTTTACCCACTTGCTGGGACAATCAATGATGATCTTTCTATTGATTGTAACGATGTTGGTGCTTATTATGTATTAGCTTTGGTTCGCCGTCGTCTTGATGACTTCCTAAGCCATCCTGACAACAATTTGATAAATATGTTGCTTCCATTTCCACCTAGTTTCGAGGGGTCTAGTGGATGTGCTCGTGTAACAAATGTTCAAGTGAACATTTTCGAATGTGGTGGGATGGCCATCGGCCTATGCCTTTCGCACAAGATTGTTGATGCGGCTACACTCTACACTTTTCTAAAAGCTTGGAGCAACATGGCTTATGGACCTAAAGAAGTGGTGTATCCAAACTTAACTGGACCTTCTCTCTTCCCTGCAAAAGACTTGTGGCTTAAGGAAGCATCAATGGTTGTATGTGGTTCATGGTTAAAGGAAGGGAAATGTAGCACAAAAAGATTTGTATTTGATACCCATTCCATATCCACACTAAAAGCTGAAGCATCTAGAAATGGATTGCACAACGCTACACGTGTTGAGGTAGTATCTGCTTTGATATGGAAGTGTGCAATGGAAGCATCCAAAGAAACCAATGGTTTCCAGAAGCCTTCTCGCTTAATACACTCGGTGAACCTTCGTAAAAAACTATCACCAACCGTATCAAAAGACTTAGTCGGTAATGTACTTTGGATCACAACTGCAGACTGCCAAGCGAACAACGACACCACATTGCATGGTTTGGCGAAAAAGGTGCGTGAAAGTATTTATAAAATTAATAATGAGTTTGTGGACAAAGCTCAAGGTGACAAAGGCTATATTGCCATGCAACAATCTGTCAAAGAAATGGGAGAAATTGGCTCAAAAGGGACCCTAGACAACTACCTTTTTACAAGCTGGTGCAAGATGGGTTTCTATGAAATTGATTTCGGTTGGGGAAAACCTAGTTGGGTGACTGGTATTGTAGGCCATGGTAGCCGAGTTTTCATGAACCTTATCACTCTAATGGACACAAAAGTTGGTGAAGGAATAGAAGCATGGGTGAATTTAGATGAAGAAGAGATGGAGATTCTACAAAGCAATTCAGAGCTATTGGCATTTGCTTCAATAGATTCAAGTTCTCTACCAAATGATTGAAGTTGTTGCATTAAACAAGCCACAAGCCGTGAATATCTAAATATATAGATCGCATCAAGTAAATTAATCATGATTATATATTCGTGTGTGTATATATCCAAATGTATACAGACATTAAGACGAAAGTTGAGTGAATACTTAAAAGTTGGATATACGTCAAATGAATAGTCACTTATATCTTTTATTGTTTTATATTTCTTTTAAGAAAATGTTATATTCACGTGAATAAGACTCCCTTATATGGTCTATGAGTTTATTGTAATAATAAAATTCTCATATTACAATTAGAAAATATTTTCTATAATGTATCTATATTTAAAAAAATTACAACGCTTGATGAAACAATCATTAATCGTGTATATACATATTCGTTTATATCTTATTAAAATATGTTGAAGGATTTCAAGATCTTTTAAGCTACTATGTTTAAATAGATTATCAAAAACAATTATGAAAAAATAAAAGTAATAGAAAGGACGAAAATATTTAAGTTTAAAGAACTTTTTAGATATGATTATTTTGGAGAGAAAAATGACTTTTTAATCATCCTAAAAAAATTAAGTTTTAGAAAAAAATAAAAATATTAATTGTATTGAACATATATTTTAATTTACTAGAAGGTACTCGCGCAATGCAGCGAGATACATCTCAGTTTTAAGTTTTATTTTAATTTTTTTCTTTATCGATGTTCTAATGGTTTTATGTGGTTTTAAGAAAACGATTTTAATGATTCATTTAAAAGTTTTTTTTATATTTTATTTTTATAATTCAAAAAATTTATCATAATTAAATTTAGGTTTAATAACGAATATAACGTTTTATATAGATGATAATTAAGTATTCTGTTAAAACTCAATAATTATCTTAATTATATTTTATATTTATTATATTTAAAATCAGATGTTTATCTTGTATTTGATCATACTTATCTGTACTTAGTTACACGGATTTAGAAATGAAATTTTAAAGTTGTACTTACGCATAATTTATTTGTAATCTTAAAAATTAAGTAATTAGCATTAAATAACAGTACCTAAAGTTTAAAAGATCGTTTTTAAGAGTTCTACCAAATGCTTTATAATATAGTATAGATAATATCTTAAAGTAAAAAAACTATTGAAGTTAATGTAAAAAGATTTGAAAGTTTTGACTTTTAATTTTTCATTTAAAATAAATATCTATTGATAATGTTTTAAATTTATTAAAAGATAATGTTTTAAAATAAATATCTATTAAAAGAGTTTTGACTTTTAATTTTCATTTAAAATAAATATCTAAAATAAATATCTAAAATAAATAGTTTTTGCTGTTATTTTAAATTTAAATATTTTCTAACTTGGTGAAACATTCTCACATCACCACAATTTCCACTTTCACAACGGTGACACGGTTTATGTACTTTATCAAAATACTTTTAGTTTAGACAATTCTCCTCATTCATTTTGCATAATAAAACTTATAGCTAGAGGTGTGTAAAAAGTCAACCGATCCAATTAGAACTGATCGATCCAATTAGAACCGACCGACGATGATTGGATATCCAATTGTAATTGGATCGGGTCGGATTGAAAAAATCCAACATCCAATTGGATCGGTTCGGTTGTTGGATGACCATCCAGAACCGATGAAAACCGACTGAACCGATCCGATATATCATCCGGTTACCATCCAATTAACCATCCGATGACCATCCAACCGTCATCCAACTATCATTCAGTTAGTTTGTCTTAATTTTGCTTAAATCAAAATTTGTTTTTGTCTTAGTTTTTGTCTTAGTTTTTGAATTTTTAGCTTAACTTGTGTTTGTTTTAACACATATTAAAAATGATTAATTAATTTCTTTCATTGTTAAAAATTGGATTGCATTAACACATTGGATGGATCCAATCACATTGAACCATCCATTAGATATCCGACGGATATCCACTGGATATCCAATAAAAATATCCAATGGATGAAACCGAACCGATCCAATCATCCATTGGATCGGTTCGGTTCGGTTGTTCGATGTTAATCGGATCGGATCGGTTGGCAAAATCCAACATCCAATGGATGATTGGATAGGTTCGGTTCCCCTCACATCCAATGGATTTCAACCGATGAACACCCCTACTTATAGCATGTATTTTTTTTTATCTGTGAACACACTTAACTACTGATTTATCACCGTATTATGCATCTACATTGAATCTTTAACCCTTGTTTCATAACATTAATTTATTGGGTCATTTTTTTAATTGATCAAGCAGTTTTTCTGTCTCAGTCTCAACCTTTATATATCGTTCTAATCACCTCTATGACGTGTTAATTATGCTACTAACCCTACATAATAATAAGGTTTAAGCATCAAATCATAATTTTAATTGACTCATTTCTTCCTTAACTTGTTGTCCCTTTTGTAGTGTTGCTTTAATAGCACACTACAACTCTGCAATATTTTTGCTAAAACTTGAGAGAGAACAATGATTTCTTTGATTAATATCACTATAAAATAAATGACTTTTACATATAAAAATCATCTGGAGAAATTGTCGTGGATGATTATTGACGAATCATCCAGAAAATACCAATGGTCGCTAGAATTCAAATTTTTTTCTAGAAAATACCAATGGATCAACCAAAGGATCTCTGGATAATCAGTTTAATTTAAATTACCCATCAACAACTTAGCCACTAGCTTAATTTGTGACGGTTTTCGGATGAATCGCCCTTTAATGACAGATTTCCCAGGGAAAGTCAATAGACAAAAGTATTTCATTTAGTAGTGTATTAGTCAAAAGTTTAAATTATGGCCATCCTCTTCACCTAATGCCTAAAATCTTGTTTGTATGATCACCATCTCTCATGTGACTTGAATGTGTTTCTCAAATTACTATTAAGGTCTTCTTTCTCAACCTAGGGCACTTTACATTAGGAGAATTTTCTTGGACCAAGTAGCCTCAACGTATTTCAGGGAGAATCAGTTAGCTTTGGGTTGGAGTGGCATTTCACCCCTAACCACAACTCATCTGTTGATTCTTTGCGTCTATAGTATTTTTGCTTTGGTGGGTTTTGTTAGCCGGAAAGATATGTGGCCATGAAAGGCAGTAGCATGATGAACCAAAAAGTCTCCAAGTGCTTTTCGTCAAACCATCTAGTTTCCTTTTGGGGTTTGGATAGGTAAAATACAAGATTTCCGATCCTTGTAGCAAAAGGAAATAAGACACGATCCATCCCCCCCCCCCCCTCCAAAGGAAGATTATTGTAAATAACCGAATATTGTATCAATTTATTTTTTTACAGTTGTAACTCTATCCTTGTTAATGTTGTCTTTGCATTTTCTGGTAATGATAAGATCAATCTCTCACCTGGACTTTTGTTACAATTAGGTCATACTTGGAGGTGTTACATCTTAAATTTTTAATATCATAAAATGTTGAATTAATTTTATTAAGTTTTTGTTAGCAATTTTTAGTATCTGATAATTTTTCATTATTCTATTTAAGTCTTAATATCTAGTTAGTAGTCACTATTCAACAACAAAAAAATTGCCTACAAAATTTTCTCTGAAAAAATTGTCGATAAAGGGTAATTTATCGCAAAATTATCACAAAAATTGGGTAATTGGTGGGTAATTCAAATCAGTGATAAATTAATCAGAGATTGTCTGAGTGATCCATTGTATTTCTAGAAAAATATTGGATTCTACCAAACCATTGATATTTTTTGGATGATCCGTCGGTAATCATCGCCGAAAATTTTCCTGAATGATCTTTATGGATAATCATTTGTTTTTACGTTTTAATGGTCTTTTGTTATTTGATGTACTCATGTACATCCAAAATCAACTAGTGTTAGTTGTTCCACTTATTAATGTACTTTCAAAATCAAAATTCAATTTAATTGTTCCACTTATTTGATGTACTTTCAAAATCCAAATTCAACTAGTGTTAACTGTGTTACTATAAAAAAAACTTGATTTATAAGACATCAAAATTATCAAGTATCCCAATTGACTAATTTATAGGACTTAAAAAGATCATGACATGCATTAGTTAACATAATCCATCAATTTAACCTTTACTCTCAGAAAATATTTGCATTTTTTCAATCCTACATATAGACATTTGAATTCTCTAAATTTAAACCACAAACAAGTTCCACAAAGTAACTTTGGATACACATGTTACAAAATGGATTTCACCTTGAGTTAACATTTAATTATTCACCTTCTTTAGACACTGACACCGGCCGGGGCGGATCCAGCTTGAAAAAGGGGGGATCTAACTTCTAAGGACCCCAACGAATTGTTAAAAAAATATCAAAAATACTAAATTTAGCCTTACTTTCCCACGGTAAAATTTTCCAAAGGACCCCATCTTGCCGGCGATTGACAAAAACACTAAAAAGTCTCTTGAAATCAATAAAAAACCAAAAAAATCAAAAAAAATGGACAAAAACACTAAAAAGATTCTTCAAAATCGACAAATACACTAAGAAAATCTCTTAAAATCAACTTAAAAACTTAAAAATTTCCCGAAACACGTCGGGTGACTTTACGCGCCTTTAGTCTACCTTAATGTGACCCAGTGGACAAAAATTCTGGATCCATCACTGCACTGACACAAACAAAAACAATTAAAACATAAAATTACTAAATCAGTAGTAGAAACGTTTCGTATCGCTTTTTGACAAAAAAATTATAAATAATTCTTCTCTTAATTAATTTCAAAAACAAACTAGTATCTTTGTTTTTCTATTTTTTCGATACTTGTAAGTCGGCTTCCCTCCTCCACCTTCCTTATTATTAATGATTATAATTAATAGATATATTTTTAAAACAATAATGTAAATCACAAAATTAGATATCTCCTTGCTTAAAAAATACATAATTTATGTGGTTCATAAATATTTTTCTGTCTACACAAAAGATTATACATGATTCTATAGAAACGTGGTGATATTTTCTCCACACAAAAGATTTTTATGCCGCCCATTGCTTAATAGTTTTTTATATTTTCTATATTTTTACTATATATAGTTTGCTCACGTTAAAAGAAAAGTATAGATCTTGTGGAAGATGAACCGACACATCTCAACATAAATATATGAATGGTTATCTTCAATCATCGAGAATGGGGTTGGCATTATGCTTAAAAAATTGGATCGCTTTTTTCCCATCTGGGATTATTTCTAGAAAGATGGATTGTCGGATCTACAGTTCGTGCCTCATGAGGGCATAAATATATATATTGTTAATTAATGCTTTAACACAAATAATAGTTTTGGTAAGAACGTATATCTTCGTTGACTTATCTTAATTTTTATTAAAGAGAATTTAACAAATTGATGTATGTTAAATGATACTAAAGTAAAACTAGGTTTATAAGACGTCATCAACATTAAAACGTCTTAATAAACAACTTTATAGGTTTCAGTTTATAGGATTAAAAAATAAATAATTGTATCTAAAAGCGTTGTAATAAGTTTATATAATGTTTTTCGACATCTTAACAAGTTTTTTATGTCACTTTAACTAAAAATTAAAGACGTCGCATTAGTTTTTTATAGCATACTATTTGAAAAATTATATCATAAAAAACAAGTGTCCTATATAAAATGAATTTATATGGCACTTTCAAAAAAGTGTTCTATAAAATAGTTAATAGAATATTTTGTATTAAAAGTGTTCTAAAAATTTATTAATATGTTCAAAAACGTCATATAAACTTATTACAACAACTATATATAGGACCCTTTATTTTTTTTGATCATATAAATTAAGTCCTATAAAACAGTCTATTAAAATGTTTTAAAAATAATAACATCCTATAAAGTCATTTTTATTGTAAGGATGTTACCTTCTACACCCTACTCTACATTATGTCCTCCCATTAAATTAATAGAGATATGTCTATTTTAACTTTTTCTTAAGTGTTAATACATACACCATAGAGTAAAGTGTATTTATAGAGCATGATGTAAAAGGAAAAACCCTTATTGTAATGCTCTTAATGTGATTGTAAAGATGTAGAAGTTGGTGAAAATGCCTAAAAGAAATAATAAAAGTAAAAAATTAAGGTTGACGATGGTAGTACAATTGAAGGTCCATTAGATCCAAAAAATTACTTCCCAATGATTTAGAAGATTTTCATCATTCGTGCCATACGCTGGAGTTACAAATAAGGGGCAAGGGACCCTCTTAAAGGAAAAAAAATTAGAATGGTCAAAATTGTTTTTTTAACTTCTCATTTAATTCCTTTAAAAAGATTTTTTTTGTAAGGATCCTTATAACCTTAGTCGACTGTGGTCTATTTCAAAAAGAATCTCTTGAATTCAACTAAAAAATAAAAAGATCTCTTGAAATCAACCAAAAGGCTAAAAATAGGTCTTGAAATGGAAAAAAAAAACTAAAAGTCTTTCTTAATCGACCAAAACACTAAAAAAATTTCTCGAAATCAACCAATAAACTTTAAAAATCCCTCAAAATTGTATAATTAGGCTAAAAATATGTCGGACGATTTTACACGCCTTTAGTCTACTTTAATGGTGACCCTATTGAGTAAGAATCTTGGATCCGCCACTGGTACCATAACTCTACTCGCTACAAAACAAAACGGCTTCATTGATGAAAAAGTCCATCGGCCATTCACTGAAAAAAAAAATCATGGATCTGTCACTAGTTATAACATATGATCCACTACAAAACAAAAAGGCTTCATTGATAAAAGAATCCAACGGTTATCACATATGATCCACTATATGAGGTTTTGTATATATTATGAAAATATATGTCTGAATATAAGTGGTTATTATCACAAAAAGACGTATAAATGTAAGTATATATAATCACATATGATTAATAAACTACAATTATATGATTAATATGAACATCTAACAAACTATCATATGTGATAAAAACTTATAATGAAGTTGTCGTTACATATATATATCTATGTGATGAAATTGGTTTGGAAAACAAATTCAATCACAATTTATTAGGGATTATCACCATGGTTACATGTAATGTTACATTTTTTGATTTAATTTAATAATATTTTATTTTATCTATTTATTAAATAAAATATGTAACTCGTATTAATTCTTTCTTCTATTCTTACAAATTACTTTGTTTTTCGCATGATCCTATATATATATATATATATAGAGAGAGAGAGAGAGAGAGAGAGACTACAAAACAAATGACTTTTACCTCTAAAAGTTACCCAGGAAAATTTTTGTTGGTGATTACACACGGATCATCCAGTAAATACCAATGGTTCGATAAAATAGGATGTTTTCTAAGAAAATACCAACGGATCACCCAGAGAATCCCTGAGTAATCTGTCACTTATTTGAATTACCCACCAGCAATTTACCCACCAATTTTTATGACGGTTTTGTGAGAAATCACTCTTTGCGACAGAATTCCTAAAAAAAGTTCGTAGACAAAAGTTTTTCATTTAACAGCGAAAAAGAGAATAAGAACTTTATGCTTACCAAAATCAATGAAATATCTACTACTAGATCAAGAGCGAAAAATATTATATATTGCATTATCTAGCACGTTAGATCTACCTAGCAAATTGGGTGTACAAATGAATCACGGAATTAAGAGTTTAGTACAAAGTTTAATTAACCATTTCAACCAACTCACCTTGATACTTTTGATTATTGATATATTACACCTAGTGACACATAAAATCGGGTCTCAATTTTGTTATTTAGTAAACTAACTTATGTTTTCAAATCGTTAAAAATAAAAGTTTCCTAGGTGTCATAACCAAGTAAAATAATATGGGTTATTAACTTTTTATACTTATTAATAAATTAGATGTCTTTTTATGATGTGACAAATTTTTAGACTTCTCAAATAATAAACATAACTTCAAAAATAATGATAACATATAAGTGCGATTCAAATATAAAACTTATCAAAATGAAAACCCAATGTTTAAGTATGCATTAAGTTGACTTATTACCTATTTAAGTAACATAATCCCAAGAGATCCGGGGAAATATATATGTACACACATGAGCAATAGAGGAAGATATAGAAATATAATAAAAGGCATATGCATGGCACTATTTCTTTTAATTAAGTAGTATACTATACGTCTTTTTATATCCTCATTATTATAAAAGGGCTTTTAGGGTGGCATATCTATTGCAATAACCATCTATTCTGTACTTGCTTGTACCAAAATTTGAAATAATGGATATTGAAATCATTTCCAAAGAGAGCATCAAACCATCTTCTCCAACACCATACCACTTGAAAACATTCAAGCTTTCTCTTTTAGATCAGCTTATTATTAATCCTTACGTACCAATCGTCTTGTACTACCCTAATCACAATGGCAACAACGTTCTACAAGCCCTAGAAAGTTCATTGGCTCTAAAGAAATCTTTATCCAAAACCTTGACTCAGTTTTACCCTCTTGCTGGAACCATCAAGAACGATCTTTCTATTGACAGCAATGATGCTGGTGCTTGTTATGCCATAGCTTTGGTTCGTTGTCGTCTCAATGAGCTTCTAAGCCATCCTGATCACGAGCTCCTTAATAAATTGTTGCCATTTCAACCTAGTTTCGAGGGATCTACTGCAGGAGCTCGTGTAACAAATGTTCAAGTGAACATTTTCGAATGTGGTGGGATCGCTATCGGCTTGTGTATTTCACACAAGATCGTTGATGGAGCTGCACTCCACACATTTCTAAAAGGATGGACCAACATGGCTTGTGGAGCTAAAGAAGTAGTGTATCCAAACTTAAGCGCGTCTTCCCTCTTCCCTGCAAAAGACACGTGGCTTAGAGATTCATCAATGGCCATGTGTGGGTCATGGTTAAAGGAAGGGAAGTGTGTCACGAAAAGATTTGTATTTGATTTTGATGCCATAGCTAGACTGAAAGTTGAAGCAACTAGAAGTGGGGTGAAGAACCCTACACGTGTTGAGGTGGTATCTGCTTTGATATGGAAGTCTGCAATGGAAGCATCCAAACAAACTTGTGGTTTCCAGAAGCCTTCTCGCTTAACACACCTGGTGAACCTTCGTAGAAAACTCGCATCAAAAGACTCCATTGGCAACGTGATTTGGCCTGCCACAGCAAAGTGCCAAGCTAACCACGAGACAACACTACACGGTTTGGTGAATAAGGTGCGGGAAAGTATTTCGAAAATCGACAGCGAGTTTGTGAACAAAGCACAAGGTGAAAAAGGGTACATTGCAATGCAAGAGTCCATCAAAGAAATGGGAGAAATTAGCTCCAAAGGAACCATGGATGACTACACCTTTACAAGTTGGTGCAAGATGGGTTTCAACCAAATTGATTTCGGTTGGGGAGAACCGAGTTGGGTGACTGGTATCATAGGCCATGGCAGCCCGATGTTCGTTAATCAGGTCACACTAATGGACACAAAATGTGGTCAAGGAATAGAAGCATGTGTTAACTTTGATGAAGAAGAGATGAAGATTCTACAAGGCAACACAGAGCTACTAGCATATGCTTCCGTAGATCCAAGCCCCCTAACAAAGTTGATAGAATAAAATAAATGTTAGATTTGAATAAATTCAGTCTTTTATTTCATCTTGTACCTTTTGATGCTTTCCGTCGAAATAATCTAGTAATTTAAGTATGGATTCGATGTAATAAAGTCACACTTTCCTTTTCATACTTTTCAGTTTCAAAATTCTATCACATTTACACAATGTAACAATAACCACTATACCATTTAGTTTAAATTTTATTAGAAAAAAACAATTAAATTGTTTAAATTTTTTGAATTTGAAGATTGGGTGGTTTCTTTATATAGCTAAGAAATTCCTTCAATATTTTATAGACAGCATAACATGATGAATCTTCTTTAATATATATATATATATATATATATATATATATATATAATGTAGTACATATGTTGTGAATTGTGATAAGTGATAAGTGATAGTATCTGAAAGCTTAATTATTAAACCATTCAAGTTGTTTGAAAAATGAGTAAAATAATAAACTCTGAATGTATATATTTTGTCCATTTTACTTGATGAATTGTTCATTCTTTCAACAACTTTTAAATTTGAATATTTAATTAAAGTATGACATTAAACAAAATTGATGATTAAATATTTTTTAGAGTCTGGCCCAATCGCTATCTATGAATCCTTTGAGTTTGAAGTCTTCACTTTTGCAGAACCAGATTCCATGGGGTTTTTTTTTTGTCGTGGTAAGAGCATCCACAATGTTAGAATTTTTTATTAAACTTTTTCATAGCTTTTTTTTTTTTTTTTTTTTTTTTTTTTTTTTTTTTACGTATTATAGTCATCTTAACAACTTAAAAACCTCTACATATATTTATCATGTGAAAAAACCTCATCTGTGCTTTTTTCCAGTTTTTTTAAATTTTTCAGGGTCCCACCATTTTGACTTCATATCATTTATATTCTTATTTATAAAAATAAATACATTAAAATTAATACAAATACATGATATTTATTTATATCGAGAAAATACAAATATATAGATTTTTTATAAAAATTTGGGTTATTAATAGATACGTAAATACTGTATAAAAGTATGAAAAATAAAAATAAAAAATGATAAGTTTAAAAGTATGTACAATTAAAAATAAAAATTGGGTCATCGACAAATCTATAAAAATATATACAAAAAAATAGAAAGTAAGATTAAAAAATACGTAAAGTTTGTATAAAAATCTCAAATTTGAGACATTTGATTTAAATATATAAAATATATGATTAATTTAATATTTTTATTTATTATATAATAAAATTCAAATATAAAAATTAAAATTGATTAAGAAATAAAAATGATTAATACGAGACTCTTATAAAATTTAATAAAGTTAAAACTCATTAAATACGAAAAAATCTCTGAAAAAGCAGGTCGTGCAGTTACGACCTATGACCAAAAACGTCAGCAAAAACCTCCACGCAATGTGAAAAATCTCAAAAAGAGGTTTTTGCTTTTTGAAAAACCTCTTAAAAACTACATTGTGGATGCTCTAAGTAATGTAGAACTCTTTTTAAACTCCGAAATGGTCTGTTTGAGGGTTGTCGATTAGCATGTTAAATCTTGGTTTTTATATAAAACCTTCGAATTTTGAGGGCCTAATTGTACTTGTGACTAGGGGCCGAATTTATATAGCCCATCGGCCATATATTTTCTTTCAAAAACAAAAACGACCATTTAATTTCAGAATTTTTCAAACAAAAACAAAAGTGACTCTTTGTTATTCTTCTCACTTTATCATATTAAACATATATATTTGTTATTTTAATTTATAAGATTTTAAATACGATATAAATTTTTATATATTAGTTTGTTTATTACTAATTTAAAACAATCGATATATAGTTTTACGAATGTAACAGTGTCTCCAAAGAAATTGAGACGACTCTGGTCTTGTTAACCAGTGCATGAATCGAGATAGAACACCAACGGTAAAAGCAATAGTTGAACGATAGTAAAGTAATATATATCATCCACATAATTAAAGACCCACTATGAGTAAGTTGTGTATAACCTTGCCTTTTCACATAAAGAGTTGATTGATGTTGACTTCTCTCAAAGCCATTCTTGTGGGGAAAGTGTTGTACTAGTCACACGGTGCTTAATTGTTTAAGCCTGTAAAAAGCTTTTCGCAAGCGAAGCTCCTTGTTACCACTCGGTTGGGTTGACTCTTTGTATACCAGATGTCGTTCTTCGCCCCTTTTGTTATGGTTATTGTCATAAATAAGGTAGTCGCCGTCTTCTTCTTCCACACAGTTCGCCTCCTTTTGTTTTGCGCAACAAAATCTATCCGCGTGCCTAATTTGATGACGTTGTTGCTTACTTTATTGAATGAACTTCAAAGGCTTTAAATACGCAATGCAAGAACCGTTATGGGAAAAACTTCAAAGGTTAACTGGTTCAACCGGTTCAACCACCGGGTTAACCGGTTTCAATAATTCTCTTAATCTCTTGTATTTTTTTTCATTTTTCTGCGTACATACATATATATAAAGCAAGGACGTTCCTGACATTTCAGAAGCCCTGTGCAAAAACCTAAAAGTGGTCAAATATTTTCTTCAGTTATGTTCTTTATTAATTTTTATTATTATTAAATTCATAAATAAATTCTTCAATATTATATAATAATTATAAACAAAATTCAAATAAAAATCAAAGTTACCTTTATATTGTTAATTTAATGATCAAAAATCTTATATGACTAATCTACTAGTAATAATAAGAAGTTACTTAGTAAAAAAATTAAAAGTAAACACATAATAATACAACATATAACACCAAATTGTTTATCCATGGTGAATATTAAAAGTACATTTTTGGCATTAATAAGTTGACATTACTATTTTCCAAAAGAAAACAAACAACTAGACGTTATTATTTTTAAAAAAAAACTAGATGTTACTATCTTTTAAACATAAATATTTGAACATTATAAGAACAAAATCATCTAATTCATATTTTCATAATCAAGTTTTGCTAGAAACTTATTAAACATTAATGTTGAAAACATCTAAATAGGAAGCCAACCCCAAGATAAGTATTCTCCTATTCCAAACAAACTTAATAGAAAGAACGTAATAGACTAGAATTATTTGTACGTTGAAAATGAAAGAACTTAAAGAAAGAAAAACCGTCACAAATAAATGGTGACGGTGCAAAATCAAAAAATTTGTAGATTTTGGTCTTTTGAAATATAAGGTTTTGAGAATTTCTATCAATAATATAGAAAATAAATAATAAACATTATATACAAAATTAAAAAAAGCATAAAAAAAGACATAAGAATTAAAATTAAGAATATGAGTAACCTTTTATTTTGGTATCAACAATAAATAACATAATTAAAAAAAGAAATAAATTATTAAAATTTATATATTGAAAACACATATTTTGCCTATAATTAATTGTTTTTTTAATTCGTAAATTAAATTACGGTTGGAAATTAATAAATTGAAATAAATTTTTATAGCTATAAAAATAATCAAAAAATTTATTGAACCATAGAAATTATTTAAAGCTCCTTAAAATGAGAGTATTTGAACCCAAGACCCAAACTTCACAAGCTCAAGCGTTACCCACGGGAGCAATACGGTAGTTTGGTTAAGTTAGTAGACTTCATTTTCTCTATACTCTATTTATAATACATATAAATTATATATAAAAATCGGATACCCCCTAACGATCGGAGGCCCTGTTTGGCGGCACGGGTTCGAACACCCTTAGGAACGGCCCTGATATAAAGTAATAATTTGATGTCTACAAATTCCAACATTAAAAATACACAAACAACAAGTTTTACATCAATCCAAATACATCAAAAAAAAAACACATAATACACATTTTTTTAAATTTGAATTTTAATATAAAAACGGGTTAACCGGGTTTGAGAAACGGGTTTACCACCGATTTAACCGGGTTTTTGAGAAACCCGGTCGGGTTGAAACGCGCCGGTCATATACATTAACTCGGCGTAAGTTAACCCGGTCACTACCCCGGGTCCCGGTCCAACTGGTTCGACCGGTTGGGTTAACCCGTGTTTTAAAACATTGATTGAAGCACAATGGACTTATTCAAAATCTAAAATACGAGAGAATGAAAAAGGAAATCTCAACATACACTACAAAATAAATGACTTTTACCTAAAAAAATTAATCAATGGTTCGGTAAAATCTGATGTTTTTCGAGAAAACACCAACGAATCACCCATAGAATCATTGGGTAATTTGTCACTAATTTGAATTACCCACCAGCAATTTAACTACCCATTAACTTTTGTGACGCTTTTGTGAAAAATCACATATTAGGACAGATTTCCCAAAAAAAAGTTTGTAAACAAAATTCTTTCGTTTCGTAGTGACAAAACTATAACAAATGATGTCCAAGGTGACAAATATGGGTACATATCTGACTGCAAATAAACCTAAAACAAAGAATTTGGAAGTTCAACTCTATTTTGTTATTTTACTTTTAGGGTTGTATAATGCACAAACAAAGAATATTATATAAATTTAAGAAAACTTAAAGGTTTTATATTATATACATAATATCTAAAACCTCAAATTTTCAGAAAAAATTATTCCAATTTATTACACATACGACTCTGAGCAAAGTGATCACAAGGGAGAAATATATAACCCTAAGGGCACGTTTGGTTCGCGGGATTTGGATGGATTTGGAGGGATTTGGATTTAAAATGCAATCCATTCCAGTGTTTGGTTTGTCTAATGGTAAGGATTTAAAATCCATGGATTCATTTAAAATCCCATGAACATTGGATTTTGAAATCCTTGGCGGATGCTCGGGATTTCGCGGGATTTCGTAGGATTTATATGAAATAATATTTTAAAAATGTTAAAAACATTTGTTTTGTAATAATTGGTTAATAAAAATGTAATTTAATTATTTTTATATTTTTTTTTTATTTTTATATAAATTATTTATAAATAATAGAAATCCAATTCCATTCCAAATCCTACAAACCAAATACACCTATGATTTTCAAATCCAATCCAATCCAAATCCCTCCAAATCCAAATCCTTCCATGAAATCCAAATCCCTCAAAAACAATCCCGCAAACCAAACGCACCCTAAGAGTGAAAATGTAAAACAATCATCATTTAACATCAGAATTATATTTGTTTTAAAAGGAGGAATTAAAGCCGAGGCAATTTGTCCATTATTTCATGTATTAAGGCTATGTTTGGCAAACTAGCTGATAAACCAGCTGAAGACTGATAAGCTAGCTGATAGCTTATAAGCTAGCTGATGACTTATAAGCTAGCTGGTAGATGATATGATGAACAAATTATGTTTGGCAAAAACTAGCTGATAACCATTTAAATGACTAAAAGGGACATCTTGAAAAAATAATAATTAATATTAATGAGGGTATAATCGGAAAAGATGACAAAAAGCTTCTCAAAAGCTGTTCAAGGTAGTTTATCAATAAGATAGCTTATAAGTTAGCTTATAAGTCAGCTTATATGCATCCAAACATGTACACTAAAAATAAGCTAGCTTATAAACTAGCTTATTTTTGCCAAACAATGCCTAAGATACAAAGAAATTTTTTTTAATGTGATAAAAACTGATAATGAGATTGATAAAAGAATAGTAAATAATTTACTTTTGCTTTCTAAGAGAAAAAATTAGTGAAGGATTACAAAACTTTTATTCATTAATTTGTATGTACATTTAAATAATATTATTTATAAAAAGAAAAATTGAAACCCCGAAGCTAGTTTCGTTGGACCCTAGGTAAGTTTATGTTTTGTCTGTATAGAAAACGACACTAACCAGTGGTGGTTTTCCTTTTTTGTGTCCATCACTATATATTCTTGGCTTACCGTCACCAACTTCATTAATTATAGATCGACGCCGGATGATAATAGAAAATTACTGTTAAGCTTAATTTGTTTCTCGTCCACAATTTTGTCATCTCTTTTAATTTATTTTGGTTTTTCATAATGATCTCTTAAATCTTTTTAATCATTGATTCATTTCATAATTTAATTAAATATTTAAAAATTCTGAAAAACTTAACAATTTTATAAAAGTAAAATGCCTAATACATACAATTTCATTTAACTCATTTTTTAAGCAATTTTCAATGTTACTATACACTTTAAATTTATTTTGGTTCGGTAACATATACGATATAAAAAATAATCAAAGAAAATGCATCAACGTTAAGTTTTATTAGAGAAACATGTGAGTTTATTTATGCCGAAGCGACAAGAACCTTATTCATGTGAATTTTAACTTTAACTAGTACATTTTTTCATAAAGACAAATTCAGAAGAAAAACGAGTAATAAATCCATCCAATGAAAAACTAATTTTATTTATTCTGTCAACTTTAGTAGAGGGCTTGGATCCACGGAAGCATATGCCAGTAGCTCTGAGTTGTCTTGTAAAATTTCCATATCTTTTTCATCCAAATTCACCCATGCTTCTATTCCTTCACCAAATTTTGTGTCCATTAGGGTTACATGGTTGACGAACACTGGGTTGCCATGGCCGATGATACCAGTCACCCAAACCGGTGCTCCCCAACCAAAATTCATTTGGTAAAAACCCATCTTGCACCAACTTGTAAAACTATAGTTATTCATGGTCCCTTTAGAGCTAATTCCTCCCATTTCTTTGAGAGACTCTTGCATTGCAACGTATCCTTTTTCACTTTTTGCTTTGTTAACAGTCTCGATATTGACTTTTGAAAAACTTTCCTGCACCTTATTTACCAAATCGTGCAATGTAGTCTCGTGGTTAGATTGGCACATTGCAATCGCTGGCCAAATCACGTTACCGATCAAGTCTTTTGATAAGGTTGTTGCTAGTTTTCTACGAAGGTTCACCAAGTGCGTTAAGTGAGAAGGTTTCTGAAAACCATTGATCTGTTTGGACGCTACCATTGCACATTTCCATATCAGAGCAGATACCACCTCAACACGTATAGGCTTCTTCACTCCATTTCTAATTGCTTCAGCTTTCAGTCTGGCCATGGAATCCACATCAAATACAAATCTTTTTGTGCTACATTTCCCCTCCTTTAACCATGACCCACACATAGCCATTGATAATTCTCTAAGCCACAAGTCTTTTGTTGGGAAGAGAAAAGGTGCAGTTAAATTTGGATACACGACCTCTTTAGTTGGTCCATAAGCCATGTTGGTCCATCCTCTTAGAAAAATGTAGAGAGCCATCCCATCAACAATCTTGTGCGAAATACACAAACTGATGGCGATTCCACCACATTCGAAAATGTTCACTTGAACATTTGTTACACGAGCACCAACACCAAACCCCTCGAAACTCGGTTGAAACGGCAACAACCTATTGAGGAGCTTGTGGTCAGGATGGCTCAGAAACTCATTAAGACAACAATGAACCAAAGTTATGGCATACTAAGCACCAACATCATTGCAGTCAATAGAAAGATCATCCTTGATGGTTCCAGCAAGAGGGTAAAATTGAGTCAAGGTTTTGGATAAAGATTTCTTTAATGCTAGTGATCTTTTTAGGGCTTGTAGGATGTTGTTGCCATTGTGATTAGTGTAGTACAAGACGATTGATACATAAGGATCAGCGGGAAGTTGATCTAAGAGGGAGAGTTTGAATGTTTTCAAGTGGTGTGGCGTTGGAGAAGATGGTTTGATGCTCTCTTTGGAAATGATTTCGATTTCCATTACTTCAAACTTTGGTAAAGTTAAGTCTAGAATAAATGGTTTTTGGAATATCACTTTTAGAATAGATGATTGTTGCAAAAGATATACCGCTCTGAAGGCCCTTTATAGTGCGGATATGAAGACACGCATAGTCATTTCATATACTTTCTTGAGTTATTTATGAGAGACCATGCATATGCATACCTTATTTATGAGAGATAAGACTAAACACGAACCAATTCTATGCCTAACTACGATATATCAATTGATGACGATTTTAATATAATAGATTAAAAATAATGGCGTGACAATAAAATAAAAGCTAACGACGATCGAATAATGTTGGTCTTGGATTTCATTGATTGTACGTATTTTTTATGTAAAATACTTTAACCCTCTATCGAGGTGGAAAACTCTTTCTAAAACAATATTCACACCTACTTTCATATGATACAAACATTAAAAAAGAAGAACTTCGATAAAATAAAATAGGAAATTGTTTGAAAAAACCCAACAAACTATCTTATTTTGAATGGTTAAGTCCTTAAATTATTTTTTTGAATGAAAAAGCCATTAAATTTTCTCATTTTGAATGATTAAGTCCCTGAACTATTTTTTGGGATGAGAAAACCATTAAACTTTCTCATTTTTTGGATAGAAAAACCATTAAACTTTTTTTATTTTGAATGATTAAGTTTCTATTTTTTTTTTCAAAAAACTAAACCATCGAATTTTTAAAAATTGGTTACTTACAACTTTTAAACATAAATAAATTAAATTTAACCGGTTATCTTTTGATTATCCTTCTTAATCTCTTATGATAGATAAAAAAATAGTTCAAAAAAGGAAGAAATATGGCAGGGGCCAACAACGTGTTAGGGTAACGGATAACAGACAACATTGGGTAATGGGGAGTTGATGAGGGGGACCGATACCATTGTTCGCTAGGGGTTTTAATTGCGTAGAGTTTTTGGAACGATAAAACCGATTTAAGTTTATTTTACTTCAAAACTTTTTTAGTGAGTTACAAGTAACTTATTTAAAAAAAATGTAGGTAACTAATTTTTAAAAGATCAATGGTTTATTTATTCAAAAAAAAATGTTTAGAGACTTAATCGTTCAAAATGATAAAGTTTAATGGTGTTTCCATTCAAATCAATCGTTCAGGGACTTAATCATTCAAAATAAGAAAGTTTAAGGATTTTTTCAATCAAAAAAATAGTTTAAGAACTTAACCATTCAAAATATGATAGTTTGTTGGTTTTTTTTGAACATTTCCCAATAAAATAAAAATATTTTCTCAGCTTACATCCCTAACTATTTTCTTGTTAGAATCGTAGTCATCAACCACTTTGGTCCAAGTCAAGAATCAAACTTTCCTTTATATTCCTGCCAAGCAAATTAACCAAACACTAAAATAAAATCAATTAAACGCATAATAACTTCGTTGATCAAAAATATGTCGATTAAAATCTATTATTGGTTTTAAATCAAGCAACATTTTTAAATTTTAATCCAAGGAATAAAATCCAATTCAAACAAAAGCTACATTGCTAAACATAAAACATAAACTTAAAATACGGTATTAATATATGAAAACCGTAAATATCAAAAAATAGCTCCTTCAAAAATCATTTTTAGACGTAAATAACAATAAATTAATTTAAAAATAAAGCAAAAAAGTTATAAAGAGAAGATAAATAACAACTAAAATAAAAATGTACATGAACATTAAACAAGAACAACTTTAATGAATTAAACTAATTTAAAACATACAATAAAATGATAAGATAGAAGAATATAATACAATAGCTGAGAATCCACAATACTTTGATATTATCATCGATCTGTCCAAACAATTTTATCTTCACCAAAGTTTCAAAAGCTTTAGGGGCTGCTTGGTTTGCGAAAATCAAAGAAATTTGATAAAATTAAATGACAAATTTCTTTGATCAAATTCCTTAATGCAGTTTGGTACGCTGAATGAATTGATTGGATTCCATCGGACTCCAACGAACTCCATGGTTGAGAGATTTGATCGATTCTTAGCATATGTGAAAGATTTTGAATTCATTTCGTGGCAAATGTAGCACAATTAATAATTTTCATTTAAAAAGACAAAAATAAATTTAACCACTACTCTTTCCCATCCCTACCCGCACCACCCTTGCCGCCGCTGCCACCGTTGCTGTGACCACCACCACCATCAATTAATATACCAACAATTGATATTATCATTCCACTATTGCTATCCCACCCACCGCTACCGCCACCATCACCACCTCACCACTTTTTTGCCGTCATAGTCGCCACCCACTATCAAAGCATGTGAATGTCTAGCCCAGTGGTAAGGTAACATCCTGGGGGAGGGGGGTCAGTGGATGGTATCCCTGACTACCCGAGTTTGAATCCCTGCGGCTGCATGTGACAATATCCTGACCTTGGCCTACCACTCTGTGGTGGGTCCAGGTCGCCGGAGATTAGTCGGGTGCCTTAATGGATCCCGGATACCCCGGGAACGTGTGTGTGTTGTCGCCGTTCAAAAAAAAATAGTCGCCACCCACCCCCACTCCCTACCCCACCCCACCTACCCACCACCACACCACTAACGTCGTCGACACAATTGTCACCCTTCCCCGATAAATGCATATTTTTATTTTTTTTTGCGAGATTCCATTCCAGTTCCTATCAAACAAACACACATGGTCAAATTCCATCAAATTTCATTCCAATTTCTTTAAAGCCAAATTTTTTTAATTAATTTCAATTCCATCGAATTTCATTCTGTAAACCAAACATCTCATTTGAATTAAAAAATTACAATTAAATAAAAAGCAAACCTAGACTTAAATTTAAACTAAAAAAGTTGAATAGAAAAAATATAAGTGAGAAGAAGAAAACAGCATCTTCGCACGCCGTTTTTTGGAAGAAAAAGGAGGACTAAAAATTAAAAATTAACAACTAAAAGAGAGAGAAAAAAAAAGACAAAAAAAACGGCGTGGCCGGTTTTGAGATGAATAAGGGAGGAGGATAGATTAACCCAACAAATAATATTTATTAAAAATTATTTCTAAAATAAAGAAAATGAAGAAAATGGAAATTTTAAGTCAATTTTTAGTTCTAACAGTTTTTTAAAAGTACCTTTAAAATGGAAAAAGTGTGAAAGAATGAGTTCTTTTTCCTTTAAATTTGGAGAAGACTCCAAAAATGATTACAAGATAAGACAACCAATAGAAAAATTTTAAAACAAATATTTGAAGAGAGAAAATAACATTTTAATATATGGATGTAATATTTTAATATTAAAATTAATGTTGATTTCTCCAAAATAGAGAATCTGTTGAAGATGAATGCAATTTTTTTTTAAAGATTTTAATTTTTTTTTAACATTTTAACTTTTGGTTCCTCGTTTTAAAAAAAAGTTAGGGAATCTGTTAAAAATGCTCTAAAAATGCTTCTCTTTCAAAAGTGCACCTCTTACTTTCATTTCTTTTAGAAACTCCCCTCATGAGTTTTTCTTTTAAATTTGGTCCAATTTTATGTCGTGTTTATTGAGCTTGTCATTTAGATAAACGTTGATCAAACATCACAAAATTAATCATCATCTATGTCCACTGTCCATGTTTCAAGACAAGGTATCTATCACTCTAACGGACACAAAAGTTGGTGAAGGAATAGAAGCATGGGTGAATTTAGATGAAGAAGAGATGAAGATTCTACAATGGCCGTTTGTATTAGTTCGTCGCCGCTTTTCAATGTGCGTTTGTATTAGTTATTAATGAATGAATATATTATATGAAAATTATTTGAATGTTGGCAGTGGCGGATCCAGAAACTCGGGTGACTGGGGTCCCTTGTGTATAAAAAAGGCTGAAACTGAATAACTCAACCAAACGAAAACGATTTCCGGTTATTCAGTGTGCGGGTTAAACGATTCGGTTAACCAAATACAGTAAATTTCGATTTGGATTGTGTTTTTTTACCATATTGGTTAACCGGATAGCAAAACATACTATTATTTAACTTATATAATTTCTTTTTATACGAGTAGGTTTGAACATCTATAAAACTAAAAGAACAAGTATTTCACAAAATCATTAACCAATGTTATCATTTTATCATGATTGTAAGAACTAGCAGTAATAATATACGGGGATAACGACTGTCAAGCAAGAGAGTGGAGGGTTTCGTTAAAACGGACTAAGCCACTGGGGCCGTCGAAAAGGACTAGGGGGACAAGCACATGAGAGTAAAAAAAACAAAATTTTAGCTACAATTTTTTTTTTAAATTTCCATTTGAGAACCTTTTATGATGTATATCCACCAATGAATGTTGGTATATGTAGCGATAAATGGCACAATATATCAACATGCTATTGGATACTCGTTGGTTTTAATGCATCTAAATCTAGTTGGTAAAGATATTAATATAAATAAATTTGTGATTTCAACTTTTAGTTGGTACAAAACCGGACAAACATGTACCAATCGAAAAAAGTCGGTACTAATTTAGTTGGTACCAAGTATAGTTGGTTGTTAAATGATATAAATTTTTGTGTACCTATTATAATTGGTTAGTACACAGTATTTGGAAAGAAAAAAAACATGGTATTATACCATGTTCACCCCTAGAATTTTGGATTGCCAAGACCCAGTTCGTCTATAACAGCCCAAAAAAGAAAAAGAAAAATAATAAAAAGAAAAGGCTCGCTTTAATGAGGTTTGGGCTTCATTTCATGTCCACCGACAACCCAACTCGTGCTATCCATCCGGGAAATTTTCTATGGGCGATTACCATCGCACCAAAAACCGTCGGAGCTTATGTTCATTTTTCAACCATCATCGGTGACTTTGTGGTGAGTTCAATTTGATTTCAAAACCTGCTGAACGATTTTTGCAGCAGGTTTAGCTGCATCGTTAGTCGCCTATACCGTAAGATCATGGGTTTTTTAGTTTTTGTAGAGCGGTTTTCTAAAAGAGGTACAAATGAAGATCGATAACCATCGTTTGGGGGATTCGAATATGAAAATAGAGAGGAAAAACGAGGGATCGGTCGAGAGTAATAGAGGTGTCGTATTTGGGAAATTTACCTTCATTACTTTCTTAAAAAAATTATTTTCTAGATATTTATAGCTAATCTTTGAATTTATGGCAATGGGTATCTAATTAACCTTGATTTTCGATGTCTTAAGGTTGTTTGAGTTTTACAATCACTTGATATCATTTGTGCAAACGTTGATATTAATATTCTTTGATTTTAAGTTGATAATCTTAAGTTGGATCCCTTATTTTATCTGATTTAAATTTGAATTGCTAGTTAAATCTTTGAATCTGTAATCGTTTCTTGGTATACCTTAGCCGTCAACACTCGATTGGTCTTTTTGAATTAATTGGCATTGTTGTAGGACTGCATAATCTGACTTCAATAATCGGCATTCGATTATTGGTCAAAAGTGGTAATTTTCTTGCTTAATTCTAATGCGACTTAGCAATTGATTCTTGGTCTGTGACTGGATTAAATTCGCAAGTCAGAGACTAATCACCGAGCTTTCTATGGTAGCCATGTTTTTTAGACAACTGAATGTTGATGCATATCCATGTTCAAGGTCGCGCTGATTTCTTTTGAGAAAACGTTATTCACTTAAGCCAATTATACATTATCTATAATCTTATTTTATTTTGCTCATTTAGATTAATTATTCGTCATCCAATTCACACACCCCCACTCTCATAAAGCGTAGAAGTTTGAAAAGAGTCATAGCCAATCCATGTGGAATCAACCTTAGTTGTCACCATTACAATTTAGGTTGTAATTTGAGGTAATATGTAACATCCTTATTTTCACCATGACTTGTTCCATGTTATTCTCACTAAATAGTAATGAATATTAACCCAGAAATAATGGCTAATAAAACCAGATTACAACGTAAGTCTTACAAATATTAATGCAAATAATAACCCAATGTTAACCCGCTCCATATCGGGTTGCATTACAAAATTTGTTTAAACAAAAAGTCTAACCATCCCAAAATCTGATACTTACTCACTAGAGCATGACCCTTGTTGAACGTGCTCCTAAGATGCATACTAATAATCAGTTTCCCCAAAGTTCGGTGAGTTCTGGTTTTTGTGCAAAAAGCATGCATGTCTCCATCATGCATAATAACAAAAAGAATACCCAAATAACATGCATATTGTTTCAAATAACCCCCCTTTAATTTGAAAAGATCACGAAGTATCATAAACTATCTAATCAGATAAAGGTCATACTATAATTGGCATTCCCCAGGTTAATACAACTCACCCTTGTCCCATTACTCATCTCTAGGATGTGCCTTCCCTTAGACATATCGACCCAAATCTGATACCCAGTTGAGCCCATTATAAATATAATAACTCGTTTTTAGCATGTTAAATAATGTTTGAAAAAAATAGTAAAGAAATAGCATGCACCTACATAATAAAATTACATACATGCATTAAAAGCCATAAACATGTACATAAAAATATATTATGCCTAACATATGTATCCCAAATAACTCTCATGCTTAAATAACTGATACATAAGCATGCATCCGATAAAAGTCTCATGAAGACTCAGTTTAAACGTGTAGGCCAATTAAATTCAACACCCGATCGATAACCTACAATTTCATACCATAATATTTAGTAAATGATTTAATCTCTGAAAAGTCAACTTACGGCCAACCTTAAAGTGTTAAACTCTATAATTCCCTTAACGTCTAATTAATCTTTATAATTAGACAACCTCATCCTCTCAACTTAAAACATCTTGAATAATTCGAGAATCCAAAATGACACGTCGCTGGAAATGATTATTAATCTATTTAATAATCCCCTCTCAAGGAAATAATTAATTAACTAGTTGTATAAAATAAATTAATATATTAATCAAATAAAGTACTTAAATTTGAAAATCAAATAATTAAGTATAACCAGTGATTAATTTCTAGATAATAAAACCTAACATTTAAATATCCAATAATTAATTTAAATACCCAATAACAATTCAACCCAAATAATTAATTAGAACCCAATTAATTAGATTTGAATTTCTACATTGCTCTATAAACAGTTCAACAGCAACCCACAAAACAACAAGCCCAATCATAAGGCCCAGAACTTGTCTTAGCCCCAAGGTAATCGTCGGTCGCCGGATCCTGACCGTCGATCATCGGAAAAACGGAAATAAGTTTGATGACAATGATGAGAACGTTTATAAGTCTTTATATAAATTTTTTAGCTTATTAATTATGTATTCGTTTGATGCAATAGAATGTAAAATTTTATTATAAAAGAATAATAAAAGTAATGCTCTTTCTCATCGAAAAATAAAATCCAAGCAGTCGGTTAGTAGTTGTGAATAGCAATTACCGACGGTTTTTAGATGAAAAATTTCGTCATCATAAAATTGATCAATAAGACTCAATCGACGGCCTATATTACCGACAGATATACTGGTATAATATGGGGTCTCCCCCTCCAACAGGGTCAAAAAAGATTGTATTAAAGTTTCCATCAGTTAATAACATGGTAATTATCCTTACCAGTACCAGAAGTGATAATAAAATTTTGAATTTAAACGGTTAAAGTTATACAAATTGTTTTGATTTTTTATTTTCGCAAACACAGTTACACAGGCCTACCGCCTACACAAAAAAAATTCATTACATGTATGAAAATTCATTACTATCATCTAGACTAATCTCTCTTGGCACCCTTAATTACATTTACAATATTAAAAAAATTTAACTCTCATTTTTACGTTCTATACCAAGAGAACAAGAAATATCCATTTTAAAATTCTATAAATGTCTACATTCTATACCAAGAGAACAAGAAATATCCATTTTTTCACAGCACAAAACACATTTCAACGTAGGAACGAAACAGTAGCACATGCCATCAGGGGCGGAGCCAGTATAGAGCCAGAGGTGGCCTGGGCACCCCCTGAATTTTTCTTTTAATATTGATATAGATATAGTTTAATAAATTATCCTACAATATCATTTAATTTAATACACAAATAGTCCTTGGATCAATTGACTAGCGTGCTTTATATGTAGGGAGGTGGTTCTGGATTCTAATCATTTCCAATACATTTTAATATAAAATATTTTTTAATTTAATTTATAATTGGACTTTCTTACTTGGACCCATGCAATCTTATTTTTTAATTGGGCCTCCTAAAAATCTAAAACCCACCAAGGCACTAACCAGTTAATTGTAATATCATATTTACCTTCCAAAATCTAATTTTTACCCTAACCACACATCGTCAAAAATAGAATCCAATCATATTTACCTTACAAGATTGATAATAAAAAAGACGTTTTTACCAAGGTTGATAATAAATATATTATAGATAAGTTTCAGAAAATAAAACTCGACAAGGTTATTGTTGATTTTGTATGGGTCTAAATATTATGAATATAATATCATTATTTTGCTATTTATATTTTACCTTGTGTTCTTCTTCATGAAAGTTTTTGACTCCGCCCTTGCATGCACCCTATAGTGGCTCCGTCTGTGTACCAACAAAAAACTTGATAAAAATAAATAATAATAATAAACAAGCTACTTTCCTTTTATTAAGTTACACAATACCCTAATAGGGGAGGGATCAAATGAGAATCACCCTTTTCTCAAAGTAACAAAGGAACAAATTGTGGACCACATATGATGTGGGTCCTACATAATATTAAATCATTTATGATTTAATATTATGTGGGACCCACATCATATATAATCCACAAGTGTCCCTTTATTTCTTTAAAAATACAAAGTTCTCATTTGAACCTTCATCTACCCTAATAAACTAATAATATAAATATATAATGCATATAGATTCAAAATAAGATTTTCGAAATTATATCTGAACGCTTACTTGACGCAAAGTTGACTTTTAGGTTATTAAATGGATAATATAGAAATATGTAATAAAATACAAGACAAGATATGATATGATGATGATGGCATATCTTTTAAATATATATAAGATATAGAAAATCATTGTGAAATATGTAATAAAATACAACAACACCGCATGCCATTTCTTTTTATAATTGATATAAGATATAGAAAATCATATTAGCCTTTATAAAAAAGTCTGTTAAGACTGTCATATCTTATATCTTTTGAAATAAAGCTATTCTATATTTGTAACCAAATTTGAAGGATGGAAATTAAGATCATATCTAAAGAGAGCATCAAACCATCTTCCCCAACACCAAATCACTTGAAAACATTCGAGTTTTCCCTCTTAGATCAGCTTGTTATTAATCCTTATGTACCCATTGTCTTGTACTACCCTAATCACAATGGCGACAACATTCTCCAAGCCCAAAAAAGGTCACTGGCTCTAAAAGAATCTTTATCCAAAACCTTGACTCAGTTTTATCCTCTTGCTGGAACCATCAAGAATGAGTTTTCTATCAACTGCAACGACGTTGGTGCTTACTATTCTATAGCTTTGGTTAGTTGTCGTCTCAACGAGATTCTAAGACATCCCGACCATAACTTGATAAATAGGTTTTTGCCGTTTCAATCAAGTTTAGAAGGGTCTGGTGCAGGTGCTCGTGTAACAAATGTTCAAGTGAACATTTTCGAATGTGGTGGGATTGCTACAGGCTTATGTGTTTCACACAAGATCGTTGATGGGGCAGCACTCTACACTTTCCTAAAAGGATGGTCCAACATGACTTGTGGAGATAAAGAAGTGTATCCAAACTTAACTGCACCTTCCCTCTTCCCTGCAAAAGACACGTGGCTCAGAGATTCATCAATGGCCATGTGTGGGTCATGGTTAAAGGAAGGGAATTGTGTCACAAAAAGATTTGTATTTGATTCTGAAGCCATAGCAAGACTGAAAGGTGAAGCAACTAGAAATGGGGTGAAGAACCCTACACGTGTTGAGGTGGTATCTGCTTTGATATGGAAGTGTGGAATGGCAGCATCCAAACAAATCAATGGTTTCAAGAAACCTTCTAGCTTAACGCACTTGGTGAACCTTCGTAGAAAACTCACATCAACCTTACCAAAAGACTCCATCGGCAACGTGATTTGGCGTGCCAAGGCAATGTGCCAAGCTAACTATGAGACTACATTGTCGGGTTTAGTGAATAAGGTGCGAGAAAGTATTTCAAAAATCGACAACGAGTTTGTGAACAAAGCACAAGGTGAAAAAGGTTACATTGCAATGCAGAAGTTTATAAAGGAAATGGGAGAAATTAGCTCCAAAGGAACCATGGATAACTACACCTTTACAAGTTGGTGCAAGATGGGTTTCAACCAAATTGATTTCGGTTGGGGAGAACCGAGTTGGGTGACTGGTATGATAGGCCATGGCAGCCCAATGTTCGTTAATCAGGTCACACTAATGGACACAAAATGTGGTGAAGGAGTAGAAGCATTTGTTAACTTCGATGAAGAAGAGATGGAGGTTCTACAAGGCAACACAGAACTACTAGCATATGCTTCCATAGATCCAAGCCCCCTACCAAAGTTGATAGGATAAATAAAAGTTAGATTTTAATGGATTCAATGTTTTATATCTTCACGTACCTTTTGATGCTTTCTGTTGAAATAATGTAGTAATTTAAGTTCATATATATGAATAAGGTTCTTTCGCTTCGGGTATCAATTTGATGTAAAAAACTCACACTTTCCGATTCAAATCTTTCGGTTTCAAAATTCTACCACACGTACACAATGTTATTGATGCAGGGATGACAACTTGAGCTCCAAGAAAGAAACAAGGATTCTTAAATATCACAACGAAGACTTTCCTAATTTAATTAAAGTTGTTTTTTTTCTTTTTAGATTATTTCTTTATTTTTTTTATTTGATTTTAGTTTATCCTTTCCAAGTTTAAGATTGCTTTTAGAAACTATAAATAAGAAATGATAATAAACACTTTTAATCAGTTTTTTGGTTTTTTTTTTATATTAAAGAATTAAGTTTTTAAAGTTCTTAGTTTGTTCTTCGTAAGTAATTCGTCGGCCATTGAACACGAATATGATCTTATCACTATGACAATAAATACTATAAGGTGGTCTTTTTTTTTGGTAACATATTGTATGTCATGATCCCACATGAGTAAACCAAAAAGATGATTAAAATAAACCATATTAAATATTCGAGACAAAATAGGATGATTAAAAAAAATGAAAACTTTTCACCATGTGGAACTATTTATAGAAAGATTGGTCATTGTATCATATCCTCCATGATCAAATTATTATGTAGTAGATCTGTATACAGAAAAAAGAAATACAAAATTAAAGATCCCTTTGGTTTGGGATATCTTATGAGTTATGTCTTCAACTTTCACCCACTTTCGATCACCCTTTAATTACATTTGCTTTATCTTTAATTATTTTCACAATTATTAACTTGTTAAATTTCAGTGATAATGTAGAGGGGGTTGTTCAAGGACCCCATTGAATGTTTTAAAAAAAATTATATAGGGTAAAAAATATAAAAAATACTTAATTTAGCCTTTCGTCCTCCCAGTAAAAAAATTTAAAGGACTCCATCTTGTCTGCAATTGACAAAAACACTAAAAAGTCTCTTGAAATCAATAAAAAACCGAAAAAATGCTTCGAAATCCACAAAAACACTAAGAAAATTCTTTAAAATCGACAAAAACACTAAGAAAATCCCTTGAAATCAACTAAAAAACTTTGAAAAAATTCCGAAATACGCCGGGTGACTTTACGCTCCTTTAGCCTACCTTAATGGGACCCCAGTGGACAGAATTCCTGGATCAGCCACTGCATGTGGATATGCAAGAGGTAATTGAGAGTAAAAAAATGTATGAATGGAGGTGAATATATAACGGTATGAACTGTTTGGCTGTTACTGAATGGTTAGATGTAGAATGATTAAGTGTTTAGAATAATTAAGAGACTTTTTATGATATAGTGAAAAATGAAGTATAATTGCTTGATAATTGTTCAAAATGAAATGAGGGCTCTGAATGGTAAGAAAGGTCTAGATACAAATTAAATGATTCAGACAGTTTTGAAACCATTAAGAGACAGACTTATTTTTTACCAAACATAATTCACCATCTTAACATTTTAAAAGTCGTCTCTTAATAAAACAGTTAAAAGGTAAACAAACAGCTCTTAGAAGAAAGTGACAAGGGTAACTTGGGATAATGCATAGACAAATGAGTTTTTTTGAGAACAACAGGAATGTTTGTTACTATCATGCAGACAAATCTCTTATATGCATGTTTGTTACCATTATGCTGACAAATCTCTCAAGTCACTATTAATTACATTTTGCTATATTTAAAAATCATCTCTCATTTCTACATTCTATACCAAAAGAACAAGAAATATCCATTTTTTTAAACAACCACCAACATATCCATTCTAAAAAAAAATATTCATTTTAATATTTCTATAAACATTTACTAGCTAATTTAAGATACATATGATTACATCCAACAAAATAAATATAGTAACAGTTTTTACGGCTCTAAAAAAATTTCAAGACAGAAACGAAGCAGTGACCAGTACCATACTGGGTTCGCCCGTGTACCAAATAACAAACCTGACAAAATTAAATTAAAAAAATGCAAATAGCTCTCCATTTATTAAGTTATAAAATACCCTTTATGTAATAATATAATGCAATGAGATTCAAAATAAGACTTTTTTAAATTAAATCTGAACGCTTACTTTTAGGCTATTAAAAGGATAATTAATATGTAGAGCAAGCTTGTGAAATATGTAATTAAATATAAGGCGTGATATGCATGGCATATTTTTTAAATGTATAAGATATAGAAAATCATTGTGAAATATTTTATAAAATACAAGAGATGATATGCATGCCATTTGTTTTTATAATATAAGATATAGAAAATCATATTATCGTCATATAAAAAAGCATTTAGAGTGTCACATCTTTTCCAATAACCATCTATTCTATACTTGTACCAAATTTTGAAGGGATGGAAATTGAGATCATTTCTAAAGAGAGCATCAAACCATCTTCTCCAACACCAAGCCACTTGAAAACATTCAAGTTTTCTCTTTTAGACCAGCTTGTTATTAATCCTTATGTACCAATCGTCTTGTACTACCCTAATCACAATGGCGACGACATTCTCCAGGCCCAAAAAAGGTCACTGGCTCTAAAGAAATCTTTATCCAAAACCTTGACTCAGTTTTACCCTCTTGCTGGAACCATCAAGGATGAGTTTTCTATCGACTGCGACGATGTTGGTGCTTACTATTCTGTAGCTTTGGTTCGTTGTCGTCTCAACGAGCTTCTGAGCCATTCTGACGACAAGTTGGTCAATACGACATTGTCGTTTCGACCTAGTATCGAGGGGTCTCGTATAACAAATGTTCAAGTGAACATTTTTGAATGTGGTGGGATTGCTATAGGCTTGTGTGTTTCACACAAGATCCTTGATGGGGCTTCACTCTACACTTTCCTAAAAGGATGGTCCAACATGACTTGTGGAGATAAAGAAGTCGTGTATCCAAACTTAGTCGCACCTTCTCTCTTCCCTACAAAAGACTTGTGGCTCAGAGATTCATCAATGGCCAGGTGTAGGTCATGGTTAAAGGAAGGAAAGTGTGTCACGAAAAGATTTGTATTTGATTCTGAAACCATAGCTAGACTGAAAGCGGAAGCAATTAGAAATGGAGTGCAAAACCCTACACGTGTTGAGGTCGTATCTGCTTTGATATGGAAGTGTGTAATGGCAGCATCCAAACAAATCACGGGTTTTCAGAAACCTTCTCGCTTAATGCATGTGGTGAACCTTCGTAAAAAACTCACATCAAACTTATCCAAAGACTCCATCGGTAACATGATTTGGCCCGCAACCGCCCAAGCTAACTACGAGACTACATTGAACGGTTTGGTGAATAAGGTGCGGGAAAGTATTTCAAAAATTGATATAGAGTTTGTGAATAAAGCACAAGGCGAAAAAGGGTATGTTGCGATGCAGGAGTGGATTTTAAAAAATACGGGTGAAGTTAGTGCCAAAGGAACCATGGACAACTATACCTTTACAAGTTGGTGCAAGATGGGCTTTAACCAAATTGATTTTGGTTGGGGAACGCCGAGTTGGGTGAGTGGGATCATATGTGATGGCGACTCAGTGTTTGTCGATCATGTGACCCTAATGGACACAAAATTTGGTGAAGGAATAGAAGCATGGGTGAATTTGGATGAAAAAGAGATGGAGATTCTACAAAGCAACTCAGAGCTACTAGCATTTGCTTCATTAGATCCAAGCCCTCTACCAAAGTTGATAGAATAAATATAAGAGTTTGATTCTAATGGATTCATTATTTGTTATCATCATTTATCAAAAAATAAAATATTTAAAAGTTCATCAAATAGAATAAACCTAAACAATATAAACTGCACTCTACTTGCATGTATAAGTTATTTAAAATATTATCTTGATTATGATATATAGTGGCCACAGAAAGTCTATTCTTGATGATGATATATATAAAGGGAACTTATGCTTGAAAACAACCAAAATTGAACTATTACCAAACTTTACCACATGTTGGGATTATCATTACATTGGATGATATAAAGGGTATTTATGATTTAAATATTTATATAAGATTATTGGAGTTCGTTGAATATTTATATAAAAAGTTTATTAGTTATTGAGATATTCATAAAACTAGATATTTATTAGACTAGATGGACGATTGAGATAAATTTATATGTGCAACTCCACACACACACACAAATATATATATATATATATATATATGTGTGTGTGTGTGTATGTATATATATATAGAGAGAGAGAGAGAGAGAGCCGTTATTATATAATACATTGTATTCTTACAACACTTACAACTGAATCAGGAACGTTCATTTGAAAATCAATAGTTATCATTTAATCGATTTTAACTTCAACAATTTTTTTATTTTATAATTTTCTACGTTAGTTATATCAACATTTATCATACATCTCTTCTAGCATTTAAATTTTAAAGGGTTTTTAGAGTTTGGAGTATTTTATTTTTTCTCTCTTGTTTATTTTTTGCAGAAAACATTTAGAGAATCTATTCGAGCAACAAAAAAAAATTACCCGTGCATTTTCTGTATTTTGAATAATGTACTGAAGATGCTATGTTATAAGTTGTTTATTAGATTAATCCTTTAAATTCATGATTAAACTTAGGAGAAGACTAATGATACCTTTATGTTTTGTTAACGGTATATTTATAAAATGAATTCTCCTCACACACATGACTGTCAAAACCCTATTTTTATAATCTCAAAGCTACAAAAATACAATAAATTTAATGCACACTCCTACTAAGGGGTGTAATTAGCACTCCCCTAAATTTATTAGTTTAAAAAAATACCCTTGAGTTTTAGATTCTTTTTCTTGATTTCTTTTAAATCTGAAAGTGCATGTAAATGATATAATTGTTATTTTACCATTTTCAACAATCATTCGATAAAATTCAATGTAAATAACACTAACTGAAAACTCAAGTGGTCTGCTTCATTTTTTAGGGTTACTGTAAATGAACACTAAGGGTCCGTTTAGTTTGCAAGATTGTTTTTGAAGGATTTGAATTTCATGGAAGGATTTGGATTTGGAGGGATTTAGATTGGAATTGATTTGAAAATCATAGGTATGTTTGGTTCGTAGAATTTGCAATGGAATTGGATTTCCATTATTTAAAATAATTTATATAAAAATATAAAATATTATAAAAATAATTAAATTACATTTTTATTAATCAATTATTACAAAACAAATGGTTTTAACATTTTTAAAACATTATTTCATACAAATTCGATGAAATCCCGTGAAATTCCGAACATCCGTTAAGGATTTCAAAATCCTATGTTTGTTGGATTTCAATTGAATCCTAGGATTTTTTAAATCCTTACAATTTTGCAAACCAAACACATAAATGGATTGGATTTAAAATCCAAATCCCTCAAAATCCAATCCAATCCCGCGAACCAAACGTACCCTAAGGGTTGCTTTTCTGTTTTTTACTAAAACCGTGTATAGATTATGTTATTTGTATAAAGTAAGTTGTCTTTATGGATCAAACTAAATTAATGTTTATTTGTTATGATAAATATACACTTTAAACTACAAATATAACTATCATACTTTTTAATCTGGGTTAAACACTAAATAAAATAAGAGTAAACTACAAATTTGGTTTCGCTAATTTGTTTAAAATGATTTTTTTGTTCTTAAAGTTTCAAAATTACAATATGGTCATTATAGTTTTTAAAAACGTCCGGATTTAGTCTCTTTCTTTAACGGACGTTAAATATTCCGTTAAATGAGAACATTTTCGTCCTTTCATCAGAGTTTTTATCTTTTACTCAATTAAAATTGATTTTATGATTTTTATTATGTTGTTTTTGATTTGGTAAAACACAAAAAACGATAAAAGAACAAAAATACCATTTATTTAACGAATTTTTTAACAACCGTTAAAGAGAATGACCAAATCCAATCGTTTCTACCAACCATGATATCCATATTATAATTTCATAAAACCACATAAACCAAATTTGTAGTTTACTCATAAAACAATTAAACAATAATTTGAAAATATACACATTTTCAATACATAATTTAACCTAAAAAAATGTTCATTTAACACCACCTGACCAATTTTGAAATGTTCTCAAAACTCAAGGGGCTAAAATGTAAATTTCCCATTTAATATAAAAGGCGTAAAAGGACTAGAGGAGACAAAGGCGCGTCTAAGTAGGAAAGCACACCCGATAAGTCACTTTGTCTGTTTTCTTCTCTCTAAGATCTCGCCATCTTGTTCTTCAACTCCATTGTTGAATTCATCGTTTCGTGAAATTGAAATCATAAACAATTTCAGAAGATCTTCAATAAGAAGTTCACAAATCGATTAGGAAGCTGGAAGATTTACTCAACTCTGTGATTTGATTGCGAGTCTCGATCGATTGGAAAGTGAAAGTTTCGAAATTGAGATCGGAATGACAAGATTGGACTGTTGTTTTTGCTGATTTAAGATGGAGTTTAACACTCATCGGAGTTGTAGATTCATCTCGTTATCCTTTCTGTTGTTACTCTCTTGTTTATTTAGCATTTGTTGTAGCAGTGAGGATGATTTCTCGCAACTGCCTCCTATCACGCCTATCAATCGCGATCTCTACCACACTAGGTAAAATAAGTATTCTTTGAACATTGTTAGAATTGATTTTTGTGAAGGAAAAAAAACTGATGTATGCTTCTAGATTTGATTTGGATTGGATTGCTTTTTAATATGTATTGGAATCTTGCCATTTGCTTCTTTCTCTGTGTTGTAATGTGTTTAATTTGATTTGACTTAATTCTTGATTGATGTTGATTTTATCTTAAGTTTGCATAGTCGAACATTTTACTTAATTACCATTTTGATTTGCAGCTAATCTCATTTATATGACTTTTAATGTTTTGGGGGAACTTCTTCTGACAATTGGGTGTTTATATTGCACATTATACAAGTACAACAATTGGAAAGTGTTGGTGTTAAAGTTTACACATCCATGTTAATTTTTGTAGTCTAAGTCAAAGTATTTCTCTTATTTTTCAAATAGGGTAGCATTTTTCTTTGGTGTATTAAATGTCATCTTGTATAGTTTAAATCTAGTTAAATGGTGTTGAAATCTGTCCAATTTGGGTGTTAGAAATATTATTGTTTAGACTTCTTATAGATCTCTTACTTTTCGGTATATTTGGTCATGAAATATTCATGTCTTTTGGCTGGTTTTTACTTGATCTAGAGCTGATGATTCAGAATTACAACTGATGCTCAAAAAGTTCAAATCTTAAACTGTAGTTTTCCAATAGGGGTAGGGATGTGGTACTGAGTTCCAGATCTTGGTATACTCATTGTCGCCTTTACATATACATATGTGGTTGTGTTTTCCATGAGTTCAATATGGCCTAGTGAACATTTAGAAAAACTGGCAGTAGTGAAACTAATGCATCACTATGTACTATAACTATCTAGCCATAGTAGTTACCTTTAAAGGTAAGCAAAAAAGCATCTGTAGCAACTTCATCCCAAAATATGAACTTAAGATAACTTTGGTAGGAACATAATACACCTGCCTCAAAACCCAAGAGCTATTTGATGGGCTGGTTAAGAGATTATTTATGGTTAAACTCTTCACAACTTATTAATGGATATAACCCTTTTGGTATGAATAGTTTATCAGTCAAAAGTGGAATTTGTGCTTGTGGAAATTATCGAGTAATTATGGACTCGTTGAGAATGATTCTGGTCTAGTTCTTGGCCAGATAAAAAGGATTTCGGCAATAGTTTTCCATTAGTAAAAGGTGCGTTAGATGCACATGGTTCCAAGTTAATGTCAGATAAAAAGGATTTCGGTTATAGTTTTCCGTAAGTAGTTTGCTTCTAGAATTATGAGAAGTAGAGAACTTAAAGCAAATATTCTTCTTTCTGATCCTACTTCTTTGGTTTTTGCCTAATACATTGTATATGGGGCTCTTCGGAGATGAGAGACGTGTATTACATATGGGTGAAAAGCTAGACAGAATGTGTTATATTATGTTCAATAGCTACATCCCCCTATCATCCAAATATTTATTTGCCTTAAATAAGGAAAAGGAAAGAAGAATACCTACAATGACCATCTTTGAAACCTCACAATAATCTTTTCTATAACTTTGTCTAGGCTTCTTTTTCATTTCTATTTTGCTCACAGAGAAGTGCTGGAGAATTAAACCTTTTGAAATAATATCAACTTTTTTAATAAAATCTTCCATTTTTGTTTCTTCTTTTTTTAGTGATGCTTTGATGGAAGAGATAGAAGCACTGGTTAACCGACATCAAGATAGACTCCATGTGAGTGTTCTATTGCTCTTTCTTAGCCTCTTATTTGTATATTTGCTTACTTAATTCTGTAATTTTTCAACAGATGGAGACATTTCAAAGTACAAATAAAGGTTACCATGCTGAGCTAAATGTAGTTACATATTGCCGAAATAGAACAGCTATTAACGACAAATCAAAGTTTCGTATACTTCTTGTAAGTCCTCTTTTTTTAGTCTTGTAATTGTATCACATATAAGGTATATTGAATCGTTGCCATTTTACTATTTTAGCCTTCCTGTTTCCTGTAAACAAAGCAAAAGATCTGAAGAAAAAAGTAAAACTTCTTTATTGTTTTTGACATGTATTGTCTCATATTGTGATTGCTGATCTTTTTGACAGATGATTACTTGTCTTCCAGAGTTTTGGGCAGCATTCACGGGAGCTTATTACCTCCGAGCTTGCATTAAGGATCCTCTCCATTTTAAGTGAGGAGCAATTTTTACCTAAAATGGATCCCCTGTTACTGAACAAGGCCCTTGAGAAGATTGTTATAAAGGTAAAAAGGTCACCCCTTTTGATAGTGCCATGGTTCTTAAAGTTATTTCTTCATAACCATCTGAAAAAACAACAAATATCTACAAAAAATGTGTACGTGTATAAAGGAATGTGCATTGACCCATAAGTAAATGGCACAATGTTAAATTCTATTTATTTAATTTAGAAAACGAAATGAAAGATTTCACCCTCATATTCATGAAGGGGCGGGGTCAAATGAGAACAAATGAGAGTGCGACACGTGTCATATTCAGACTGAATAATCAAAAAAATATTCAGACTGAATATAGTATTTATTCAGTCTGAATAAGCATTATTCAGACTGAATATTTCTTTGATTGTTCAGTCTGAATAATCTACATTCAGACATGGGTCGCTTTCTCATTTGTCCTCCTGTTCACAACCAAATTTGGGTTCGCATTTGAACTTTCCTCTATTCATGAAAAGTTTGATTTTTAGATCCCAAAGTAAACACATATGCAGAAGCTTCTTCCTGTTGTTTTTATCAAATGTTTAACTAGTTATTAGCCTTTTTTTCAAATATGGATTTGCTTTCTATTATAGACTTATAATATTAATTTCTTAAGTTACAAAATAATGATAAGTTTACTTTATTTCTTTCTATATTCTCCTCTGATGGATTGTAGCTATTAGAATCTATGATTATATTACCCTCATGATATTAACTCGTAGTGATTCCTCAGGTGGTACCATTGGAAAATCTGAATGGACGCAAAAAGGTCGAAGCAGGAGACCTTTGTGAGAGAAGAAATGGTATTGCTGTTAATCTTAGGGACTGTTTGTTTATCTCTTAACAGTTCTATTAAGAGGCAGCCTCTGAATCACTAAGAGGTTAATCCTGTTTGGCCAAAAATAAGTCTGTCTCTTAATGTTTCCAAAACCCTCTTAATAATTTTGTATCCTGGACCTCCTTTAACCATTAAGAGCTCTGATTACATCCTGAACAATTACCAAATAATTATGTTTCATTTTTCACTATATCATAAGAGCCTCTTAATCATTCTGCACCAAACCATTCAGTAACTACCAAACAGCCCCTTAGTACTTCTGTATATCATCTTTAAACTTGCAGAGATAATATCACACAATTTCATTTTGTTTCTGTTTATTCTTTTCAGGCAGAGGAGTTGATCTTAATCGAAATTGGAGTGTAGATTGGGGTAAAAAAGAGAAGGTCAGCCATTAGAAAAATCGGACACCATAGTAATCTTGATTCTTGACCATACCTTTTTTCTTGGAGAAATGTTATTTTTTGAGTAGAGTTTTCTGTTTGTTCTATTCCTCATCTCTACATTGCATTTAGTGGATAGTAACACACGTCAATTTCTAGCTATGTTCTTTTATAATTTATTTTTTATTGATATATATATATATATATTTCAGGACTTCGATCCATATGAAGAGAATCCTGGGACTGGCCCTTTTAGTGAGCCCGAGGCTCAGCTAATGCGGAAGCTCTCTATGTCATTCGAACCACACATTTGGGTCAATGTGCATTCTGGAATGGAGGTAAGCAATACATCCTTTATAAGAAAGTTGCCTTATAAGGCTATTCACATCCATAAAATATCATCCATTGTTTCTTTACATATAAAACAACAGTTATTTTTCATCATTAATTTTTGTTCACTTTTCATAGGCTCTATTTATGCCATATGATCACAAAAATACCACACCAGCTGGACTGCAATCGCAAAAAATGAGGGTCATGCTTGAAACGTTAAACCACCTTCATTGTGGAGACCGTTGTGTGGTTGGATCAGGGGGCGGATCTGTTGGGTCAGTATTATTTCTATGCTATCTTTGACATTTAAATACTGAGTTTTTTTACTTATATACTTCGGAATGACCATAAAAACCTATGGATCATCTGGTCACCCTCTTGAAATTATTATTGAAGCACGGCATCCTATTAAGGTTTCTATTGATGCTCTTAGTGTAAAGTTATAATTAATTATGGTCAAGGTTAGATCATTATTAGCAGCATAGAGGAAAGTTCAAATGCGAACTCAAATTTGGTTGTGAACGTGAGGACAAATGAGAGCGTGACACGTGTCATGTTCAGACTGAATAATACTCACTACATTCAGTTTGAACGTAGTATTATTCAGTCTGAATATTTACACTATAATTTAACAACTTGGCATGCATGCCATCAATAGTTACAAGATCTACCAGTTCTCGGGCAAAATGGGTATGTAATATGAAAATTGAACATTTGTTACACAAATTGCGAAAGAAAATTAATCATTACACTAAATAGGAACTAAGGCAAACTTTGTTGCATCTTGATGTAACTTGGCCTTTCATTTAATTACACTGCATATATATATATATAGGGGTGGTATCCGTTGCAAACTATTCAATATTTACAAACTTGCAAACTCACCATTATCCAATAGAAATAAGCCATGTGGATAATATTGTTTTAATATTTTATTAATTTTTTTAATAGTTTATTAATTCATTGTGGGTATTATCGTCATTTTATAATTTAACCAATTTTAATTAATATTGATTAATTTCCTGCCATGAACACACTTTCCGATGACTTCGTCTTGTCCGGCGAGTTTTCCGGCAAGTTTCGCCATTCATGAATACACTTTCGTCATTCGTGAATACACTTTCACCATTCGTGAACACTTTCAACAATCATGAATATCCACTTAGTGCTTTCTCATTGTGTTCACTACGAGTTTGCACAGTTTGCAAAAATCGATTAGTTTGCAACGGAAATTTTGCCATATATATAGAAGGAGGTTCAAGGGAAAACACTAAAAAAACGAAAACTGAAGAATACCCTAGGATCCCTCCATCTGGTCGGTATGCACTAATGCATACAAGCGTTTTTTTTTCCTATGCACCAATGCTTCTATAATTACATATGCATTAGTGCATACCGTCCAAATGGAGGGCTCCCAGGGTGTTCTTCAGTTTTCTTTTTTTTTTGCCTTTTCCCTTGAACTTGACCCTATATATATATATATATCTTGTTTTTTTTTCTATTTTATTTTATTAACTTGTCTGAAACAGGTATTTGGCACATGGTACGACAACAGATTACATGTTTGACGTGGCTAGGGTCCCCATGGCTTTCACCTTCGAGGTTCGTATATACACACCACTTTTTTGCAGAGCCCATGGCTACTTTCAAGTTTCAACTCAATTTCATGACAATCATCTATTTTGCCAGATTTATGGAGACGAAAAGGCATCATCAAGAGACTGCTTCAAAATGTTCAACCCTGTGGATCATTCCACTTTCAACGTATGTGACGTTGATCTCTGTTATAAATTGATAATTTATAATCCCTCCGTCCCAAAATAAATGTCCAAAATGAAAAATGCACACGATTTTAGACATGAAAATTATTATTATATCCATTTTAGAAAATCTTATACCCAAAACATCTCCCAAATTACCAAAATGACCAGAAGGTCCGTGGATCCATTAAGTGGCTCACGGAATGCATTAAAAAATGGAATCCACGGACTCGTACACACACACATGGAATCCATCCCCCCCCACACACACACACTCACGGAATCCATACACACACACACGGAATGGACTCACATAATCCATATATACACACACACGGAATCATATACACACTTTTCATTTTTTTAATGCGTTCCTTGAGCCACTTAATGGATCCACGGACCTTCTGGTCATTTTGGTAATTTGGGAGATATTTTGGGTATAAGATTTTCTAAAACGGATATAATAATAATTTTCCCTTTTAGAAATGTGTAATTGTTACACTTTTCAATTAAGTAAATGACAATAGTACCCTTAATAAGAGAGAGAGAGTGATGGATTTCTCCATCTCATTATTAAGGGTATAATTGGAAAAGTAAAAAAATCTGGGCCCACCTGTGGGATTAAAGTAACCATATATTTTAAGGTTCTAAATTTGCTTTCTTGATTTCAGAGAGTCCTGAATGAATGGTCTGCCACTTTCTTTGCAATGTTCAACATGGAAGCACACCAGATGAATGATCTACAAGAATCAACCCCTTTTAACATGGATCACTTGATTTCCATAGATGATTATTTAAACGGATATTTAATCGAGCGAAAAAATAGATACGGCCAAAAGAAGGAATTTATCGATCTTGGTTTGCAAGAAATCCGAACATATTTCAGACTCTTCTTGCTATCTTCGGTGATGTTAATGTTCATGTTTTGTTCTAGAATCGCAAAGAGTAATAGATCACACTTGCCTTCCATTTCTCTCTGAAATCCTTGTCCTTTTTTCCAAGAGAAAAAGCGAGAGAAAGGTGTGTAATATTACTTAATTTTTACGAGGGTTTATCATTGTATTATGCCCAAACAATCATTTATTCGGTTTCAGATTCGTTAGCATTTTGTTTTTTTTTAAACGGAAAGTTTCAGATTAGTTTATGATTATGATTTGTATAACGTTGTTGACATGCCACGGAAGATGATTTTTGTTGTCATTTATTTGTGCATTAATAGAAATATGAAGGTTTTTCTACATGTCCCCCTTTTGGCATTCTATAGTTTCGTGTTGGTGGTGTTGGATGTTTGATCAATGTAAATTGGGTTCCGGATGGTATACTTGAACAAACAGATGAGGGTTCGAGGCTGGCAGTCGCAGTGTGGGAGTGATAATTCCTTCGGGGATTTGCCTCCTTGTGGACACTAGACTTTTAAATTGACCACTTAGTGGGCTGATGTGTATCTGATTTATCTCTCATATGATGCTCTTGGCAGTCTGGGAGTGGCAATTCCTCTGTGGATTGGGATTCTTGTGGGCATCAGGCTCTTAAGTAAGCCACCTAACGGGTTGATGTGTACCTGATTTGCCTCGCATATGATGCACTTGGCATTGTAGGAGTGACAATTCCTTTGAGGATTTGCCTCCTTGTAGGTACTAGGCTTTTAAGTCACCACATAGCGGGTTGATGTGTATCTGATTTGCCTCTCATATAATCCTCTTGGCAGTGTGGGAGTGGCAATTCCTTTGGTGATTAGGCTCCTTCTGGGCACTAGGCTTTTAAGTCGGCCATCTAGCGGGCTAATGTGTACTTGATCTGTCTCTCATATGATGCTCTTGGCAGTGTGGGAGTGGCAATTCCTTTGGGAATTGGGCTTCTTGTAGGCATTAGGCTCTTAAGTCAGCTACTTAGTGGGCAGATGTGTACCTGATTTGTCTCTCACATGATGTTCTTGCACGGAACAGTAGGCCAACCAAGTGGTTGCCACTTAAAAAACCCTTGTTGTACAAAGTTTTCATTTCATCTGTTTACAGGTCCCTTTTGAGGTTCTTTTGTTTTTGAGTTTTGACATCCATGGCCGTTTTCACTTAAGTTAAAACTTAAAAGTACCCAAGGAAACATTGATACAATCATTGTATCATATTATCTTGTTATTGTGTAACCACAAACGATTTAAATTATGTTTAATGATAGGCGTGTCACAATCTATGTTTGTGTAAGACAACATACGACAAATTTAATTTGTTTGTAGTACCATACTAACAAGACATTATCGTTAACATAAGATGTTTTAGATGGGATCTTTACGAAACAGGCGTTTTACTCTTCAGAGTAGAGGACATGTCTGCTATATCAACCTCAAACCCATATTCGGGTGGGAAATATCGGACTCGTTTGGTTTGGGTTTTTTAAAAGATATTTTATACAAACGGGAATATCATGTTTCTTCAGGAAGTTTTCTCTCTTCCGGTTTTGATTTCGATTGTGATTTTCACATTGGTTTGTTTTATTATGTTGTCACGCTCACGAAGGTAACATGATATCTTGCTTAGCTCACAAGGAAAACCTTACAATGTAAGAGCATCTCCAATAGCTTCCCAAAATGGGAAAATGGAAAAAATGAGGATTTTGAGCAAGTATTTTGCTCCAATAGCTTTCCCGTAATCATCTCCAAAATGGAGAAAAAAGTAGGAGAGAGAAAGGGTGGGTTTTTCTCCAAATATGAAGTTCACTCAAAAAATGATTACTAAATGAAATGACGAATAGAAAATTTTGAAAAATAAATATTTAAAGAGAGAAATAATATTTTAATAGATGTTAATATTTTAATATTATTTTGAAGAAATTATAGGAAATTTATTAAAGATGAATGCAATTTTTTTTGGATATTTTGTCTTTTAATTCTCCATTTTAAAAAAATTATAAAAAATTTGTTGGAGATGCTCTAATGATACATATCATAATCTCACTTACAATATAAACGAAGTTACAAAAATATATTGAGTCACAATTTTATAATTTAAAAGTAATCTCATAAAAATATTTATTATTGTTAAAATATTTTTAGATTTTTTCAAAATATTTAACAAAATTCAAATTTTAACAAACAAATAATTTGTGTATTTAAAATTTGTTGTCATATGAATGTCCTAACAAATTTAACCAATTCATCAAAAAAGAATATTTGTGTACTTTGACCGTAATATTTATAAATGGTCCGAAACATATCCTACTTTAAAACGGTTCAGATTTAATATTCTATTATAATATAACAAACCTGAAATATATTCAAATCTCTCTCTTCAATTTAACTTTTGAGTATATATTTTGCAACTATGTTAAAGAAACATCGTCTGACGGTCCATTTCCATCTAAAAAAACGGTCAACTCGAACAGTTCACTCCGTTCTATGAATCGTTTTTAGTGGTTTGGTTGGAACCAACCACCAAAACATAAGGTTTTTAGTTTTCACTTCTCAATTATTTGCATTTCCTAAATCAACAAAATCTTGAAATCACTTCTCAATTATAGATGGTTGTTTTATAATTTGGTATAGTATTTTTATAAGGATTATAGTTGGTAGAAGTATAACTTTGGAGATAATTGTTACTTTTTTTTAGTTTTTTAAAATTCATGATATAGACCTAAATCGTCTAAATCAGTTGAATCAGATCTTTTTTAATGGTTCGTTTTGATCGGTTTGATCACATGATGCCAAACCGCCATTATGGTTCAGTGTTAAGCCATTCAAGCCAAACCGTGAACACGTAAAACGAAAATAATAGATGCAAAAAAAAAAAACTTTAACTTCAGGGACCATTCTGCAATTTACTCAAAGAGGAACACAAATCCATTTTGTTTCAATTATAGCCCTTGTATTTCCCGCGAAATGTTCTCCACTAAACCTTCACACACAGTTCCATTCAAACCCTAGTTCTTCGAAAAATCCAATCTCAAATCCCACTTGTATAATTTCAAAATTGAAACCCTAAAATCGTTCGCTTCATCACTTCCAGCTTCAATTCGTAGTTCTTCCTTCAAGGTAAACGTTTAATCTAGCGAAAATCATTTGATTTTGATGGTTTGATATTGTATTAAAATGTGTGAATTTTAATCAATTTCTGTTTGATTTCTTGATCGTATCCAGATTTCTCGTGATTCAGCTACGATGGTATTGAAGCAAACAGCAGTTTTCTACCACTATCCATGTCCTGATGGTGCCTTTGCTGCTTTGGCAGCTCATATTTACTTCTCTGCTACTTCCGTTCCAGCTCTCTTCTTTCCCAACACTGTTTATTCCCCTATCAAGTAATCTCTCAATAAAGTTTGTTAATTTAGGGAAAACCAATTATATACTGCAAAAAAAATGAAAAACTGAGGAACACTTGGTAACCGTTCATCTGGACGATATGCAGATGTTCCTCGGGTTTTCATATGAGCATGCCGTAAAGATGAACGTTATCAGGGCATTCCTCAGTTTTCATTTATTGTGTGGTTTTCTCCTAAACCTCTCTCCGGTTAAGGGAAAACTAAAAAATGGAAAACAGAGGAACACCCCTAGTAACCATTTATTTGTCCTATATGCACTAATTGGAGATGTTTACTGATTTTTATGCACATTTGCGTTTTATGCACGTGTGCATACCTTACAAAAAAAAATGGTTATTAAGGTTTTCCTCAAATTTCCATTTTTTTGTGGTTTTTCCTCATCCCAACTAGGAGTGTAAACGAGCCGAGTTGAGTAGTAGGTTAATCGAGTCGGGCTAAAAAAATTAAATACCGGGCTCGAGCTCGATTAATTTTTCAATGTAGGGCTCAAGCTGGAGCTCAAATATTTTTTTTGTGTTATTGAGCTCGAGCTCAATGCTCGTTTATGGGATCAAACTCGTTTATCGGTTTGAGCTCGATAATGTCAATTTTTATTGAATGATTAATAAATATATGACCATGCTTGGGTCAGAAAAGGATATGCTCGAATGGCTCAGCTCGACTTGAAAAATATAGTCTAGTTTTCGAACGAGCCGAGTTGAACATCCATGTTATAAAGCTCGGCTCGTTAAGTTAAAGGAGTCTTATTTTGTGTTCGAGAGATCGACTCGAGGTCGAAATTATTAAGTTCAAATCCTTTACATCCCTAATCCCATCCCTTATATATGGTCGGGTTCTGGTGAGTATAAAAATTACGGCGAGAAGGTGAGAACAAGACCTTCATATACGTTCATATACTTTCATCTACCTATTTTCTTGTATGACCGAAACTTTAAGAAGTTCATAAATTCAGCATTTTAAAGTGATTAAATGCATGTAAAAGTTCATGAAACTGACTAAAAGTGAACATATAATTTGAAGATTAAGATAGAAGAATGTAGTTGAAGGGAATTGAAGGTAGTTCTAGGAAAACGAAGTTAGATTAAAAAGGCAACTCATCCAAATGCCCAGAAGTGTTCTCACCATTCTTATCATCACTGTTATTCTCACACGATCCCACATGTATACAGGGTTGGATTCTAGTGAGAATGTAAGTTATGGTGAGAAGATCAACACTAATGGGTTGTTTGGGATTAAAAGTGATCAAGGGTCCAAATCCCTTCTTACACTTCTTACCTTAACTCCATTCTCACACACATCCTTCGTCTATATATATATATATATATATAGGGTCAGGTTTAGGGGAAAACGCTAAAAAAAGAGAAAACTGAAGAACACCCTGGGAGGCCTCCATCTGGACGGTTTGCCCTAACATGCATTTGTGCATATGCACTAATGCATATATTTGCATTGATGCATAGAAAAAAAATATCATCCAGATGGCGGGCTCTCAGGGTGTTCTTCATTTTTCTTTTTTTTTAGCGTTTTGCCCTGAACCTCCCTCTATATATGTGTGTGTGTGTGTGTGTGTGTGGAAGGAGGATCATACGAGAATGCCATATATGATTTTGTTGGTTCTTGTGTTCTTTTAAATAGATAACGTTCTCGTTTGAACTTCCTCTATATATATGTATGTATATATTCCATTTATATGTTACCAAAATTGCTGTCTGACTACAGTGATCATCATGTGTTTCAGAGCTGAAGAGCTTCCCCTTAATCAAATTGGTGATGCTTACCTACTCGATTTCGTTGGACCCCCAGGTTTCGTTCAGCAGCTCTTACCCAAAGTTGATCGGTTTGTTCTTTTCCTATCTTCATTCCCTGTGTGCCATTGTTTTATCTTAGACCGATTTCTTGTTATTTACTTCGAACAACCTATATGGTTGCATTACAATAGTTAGAAACAAGTGCATTAAGTGACTGTTTGGTTGGTTTTTTGTTAAGTTCTATATGGATAAAGTTGTTAATGTGGATTAATCTATACAGACAGGGAAGGTTTTTGTTTGAGAAAGTTTTTTTAATAGATGGAACTTGGAAGAAGCATGTTTTATAATTGGGAGTGGGAAATTTAGAAAAACCCTGGCTTTCTGCATAAAGCCCCCCCTAGAAGGCTCCCCTAGAAGCCATTTTCTATATCCTTAATCCACTACCAAACAATCATGTATAGCTGACCGAATAAGATGTAACTTAACAGTTCCATTAAGAGGCAACCTCTAAATCGCTAAGAGGTGAATCTTGTTTGGCAAAAAATAAGTCTGCCTCTTAATGGTTCTTAAAACCCTTTGAATCATTTTGTATCATGGACCTCCCTTAACCATTAAGAGCCCTAATTACATCCAGAACAATTACCAAACAATTATATTCCATTTTACACTATACCATAAGAACCTCTTAATCATTCTACACCAAACCATTCAGCAACTGCCAAACAGCTCCTAAGTCTCATTAAACTGCTGACTAACAAGCCCTTAGTCGGTTTTAATGAGTGGTATTGTTTGTATAGCTCAATTTTTTATCTTTATGCAGTGTGATAATATTGGATCATCATAAAACCGCACTTAAGATGCTCGATGATGGTGAGTTTGCCGGTGAGAATGTGATGAAAGTGATAGATATGGCTAGAAGTGGGGCCACCATTGCCTATGATTTTTTTAAGGAAAAGATATTAGCTCTCGAAAAAGGAAACAATTTGAGTCAACTCAGTATTCATGAGTTGGAACACACTCGAGGGCTGTTTGAATATATCGAGGATGCAGATCTATGGAGGTGGCGTCTTAACAACAGCAAAGCATTCAGCAGCGGTTTAAAAGATATGAACATTGATTTCAACGTAACGTTGAACCCTTCGTTATTTCAGCAGGTAAATCTTTTTTTTGGTCTTGTGATTGATTTACGATTGAAAAAAGAAATAAAAGTAACTTAGGGCTGTTTGTTTACCTCTTAACAGTTCCATTAAGAGGTGGTCTCTGAATCGTTAAGAGGTGAATCCTGTTTGGCAAAAAATAAGGTTGTCTCTTAATGGTTCCAAAACCCTCTTAATCATTTTGTATCCTGGACCACCCTTAACCATTCAGAGCCCTTATCTCATTTTGAACTATTATATTTCATTTTGTACTGTATCATAAAAGCCTCTTAATCATTCTGTACCAAACCATTCAGCAACTGCCAAACTTAACCTTATATTCCCTAAAAGAACGATGTGGGTTCTTTTTTGTCCGGTCCAAAAGGAAGATCAGCCGTTTGTCGTTTCACCTTCTATCTTTCAATGTACCAAAAGACATTGACTTTATCAAAAGGAAATGCTTCATTGATCGTTATATTTAAGGGACCCGCTCAGGCCTATGAAGGCCCGAGCGGGTCCCTTGCACGGTTGCACCCGCTCAACCAATTTTCTCAAGTGGAATTCTTTTTGGCGTATGGAAGGTGCACCTACAAAAAACCTAAAAAGTCTCTTGAAATCAACCAAAAACCCGAAAAAGTTAATTGAAATCAACCAAAAAACTTCAAAAATCCTTCTAAACGGTGGAATTCAGCTGAAAATACACCGGCAACTTATCCGGTCAGCTATACATGATGGTGTGATAATAGCTTAATGGTATAGGAAGTGGTTTATTCAGTAAGTTTCTAGAGGGGAACTTTATGCAGATAGCCAAGTTTTTCCAAAACTGCCATTCCCAATTAAAAAACACGCTCCTTCCGTCCATGAAAAAATCCTCCAAATGCATACAAAAAGATTAATCCACACATTCAGCTTTATCTATACAAGAATTAATGGAAAACCAACCACAAGTTGTCGATTAACTTCTCTCTCTATATATATACTTGCTAAAAGATTTTATCTGTTAACGATACTGTGCAGTTGCTATCTTTGGATCTGGAACATATTATAAATAAAGGCATGCTTAGCTTATCTAAAAAGCAAGATTTAATAAATGAAGTCCTTGACCAGTCATATGAGATCGTGCTTGATGGTGGAGTATCTGGACATTGCTTGGTAAGCTTTCACTTCTAATATTTCAAGGTTACTTCTTGCTGAATGGATCAGCTCACTTTTTAACTAGATCATTGGGGAGGGGAAGTAAAACATTAAGGGTCTGTTTGTTAGCAGCTTAATGAGCTTAATGGGACTCACAACTTATTTGGTGAGCTATACATGACTGTTTGGTGGTGGTTATATGATATAGAAAGTGGCTTATCCAATAAGCTTCTGGGGGGGGGGGAGCTTTATGCAGAAAGCCAAGTTTTTTTCCAAAGAATCCTCTCCCAATTAAAAAAAAATTCACTCCTTCTATCTATGAAAAAGTCCTCCCAAACAAAAACCTTCCCAGTTTATACAGAGAGTAATCCACCCGGACAACCTTTATCAATAATGGACTTAGAGATGCAGAAAAAGCCCAAGCCCGTTCAGGCCGAAATTTTGGGGGCAGGCCCGGTCCGAAAAAGCCCGGCCTGAAAAATCTCTGTTAAGCCCGATCGGGCTCTTTTCAACCATAGTTGTTAAAAGCAGGCGCACCTAGGCCCTGAGGCTCATAAGTACGGTATTCACATGTGATGATGTGCATACAAGTAATTTGTAAGTAATTTTTCCGGCATGCACACGTGTATAGAAACCAGGAAACATCTTCAATTACTTGTATGCACATGTAGATAAAAGGTTATTAGGGTGTTCCTCAGTTTTTCATCTTTTTGGAGATTAACATGTTGATATCATTTTACAATGACTTTGCTCACAATGTTCATTGTTATCATGATATTTGGTTATAATATTCTTCACCCTAAAGGCTAAAGTAGTAAATTGACTCAAAACCCACCTATGTCCTTAAATCATAATAGGAAATTATGTCGTAGAACCGTTAACAATAGGTATTAAATTATCCCTAATGATATGCAATTTCGAAAAGTATCCAAAAGAGAGAATGTGATTCTAATGTTGTTTCCATTATTGTCAGGCTGTTAATGCTGATTCTGTGTCTGATTTGAGGAGTGAGCTTGGCCACCAATTAGCTGAAAAAAGCCGGAATCATAACTTGAGGTTTGTCTTTTCTTCTTTGATTCCATAACTAGTTATTTGCTCAACTTTTTTTACTTGGTTTATCCTTCATGGAGCCATCTTTTTACAAATAATGATATATACATAGAGAGAGTCGGATTCATATGAGCACAAAAACCAAATAAGAGAATAAGAAAACGGCTGAATCATATGTGATTTTACACTAAAATCATGTGTAAAATCACATGTGATTCACATGACTTTGACCGTGACCTGTGGTCATTAGCCACGTCGCTGCACAGATAGTGTAAAATCACATGTGATTTTGAACGTGATTCAACCGTTTTCATGTTCTCTTATTTGTTTATCCACTCTCTCTCTCTCTCCCTGTCTATATATATATATATAGGGTCATGTTCAGGGGAAAACCTAAAAAAAAACGGAAGAGCACGCTAGGAGCCTTCCATCTGGAGGATATGCACAAATGCATACGGGTAATTTGTAACATGCATTCGTGCATAGAAAAAAAAACGCTTGTATGCATTTGTGCATACCGTCTATGCACAAATGCACACTGTCAGATGGAGGGCTCCCAAGTTGTTCTTTAGTTTTTTTTTTTTTTTTAGGTTTTCCCCTGAACCTCAGTGTATCCCACGATCCCACCCAGTGGTGGGGTTTGGGGAAGGTGGGATGTATGTAGACCTGACCTCTCCCATGAGGAGCTATTCTGTTAATAACGGTGCAACATAGGTTATCGGGCCTATACAAAATAGCGGTGGTAAATTGTGGTTACTAAAATAACGGTGCAATTTACCGCAATTGCACCGGTATTTGACGTAAAATAGCGGTCTGCATTACCGCTATTGCACTTGGGCCTCTTTTGAATATTTTGGTCTTTTTTGGGCTTTTGGCCCTTATTTTGTTTTAATCCATTAATTTAACAATTATCAGACAATGATGCATCCGTTTAGAATTTTTTAGGTTATCATTTTCTTTCTAACAACATCATCGTCGACAGTAAACCTCGATCCCCTGCAGAGTAGGGCGGAACTAATGGTATTATATATCACATAATAAAAATGGACCTGCATGGATTTACTGAGCTCGTTTGGTTTGATTCATGACATACAGTATTTTTAAAATATGAATTTTCAATTGTTATAGAATTTCAGAGGTAAAGGTCCGCTTTTAATGGTTTTTTTTTAATTACTTTTAGAGGCATAGGTGCGGTAGTCTATAGAGTACCCGAGCTCGAAAACGACCAAATCCTAAAAATAAGTCTCAGAAGTTTAGACAACGAAGACACAACATCCATATCACAGGTTTTCTTCTTTCATTCTTTCACGCCATTTATGTAAACCGCATTACTTTGAAACCGTTTTCATAACCCTTTTTCAAACCGTTATAGAAACATGGAGGCGGTGGCCATCGAAATGCAAGTTCATTTATGTTAAACTGTCGAGAATTCGAGCAATGGAAGGTTGGTTGTACCAACGGTAGCTAGCAAATTTGGATTCGCGGCTTGGGCCTTTGGTGATCTTCCTCAGAGATCATTGGTTCGAATCCTGCAAGGCCGCTGGTTTTTCCTGGCTGTTCTCTAGGGCCCTTGGAATTAGTCGAGGTGTGTGCAAGCTGGTCTGTGACGCCTGTGGTTAACAAAAAGAAAATTGGATTTGTGACCATATGTTTTCACTTTGTCGTTTTTGTAGCAATATGTTAACTTATCCATGGTTCGGATATTGATATTATTTGTTGTAGTGTAAAAAAAATTATGACCCTTCAGGGTGCTAGCACTGCTATTCATTTTGTGCTACCACTGAGCATCGTCGCGGAAAAATGAGAGGCCACAATGGTATATTTAAGTTTTAGTTTTAATGGTTAAGAATGGATGAACACAAAAATCCTGACTGTAAATTGTTGAAATTGGAACTGATTTATTTGTGTTTTGTATTGTATTTGGTAACTATAGCTAATTTTTAGTTGTTATCTCTTGTATGCTAAGATAGCATCTTGTTCCCATACGTGTTAAGGTCATTTGGCTATCGGGGAATGGGTTTATCGAGTTTAAGGCATTTGAATGGGGTGTTGACACCAGTCTCACACAAACCGATCGCTCAATAATGGGTTTTAACCATTTGTGCGTAACAATATCTTGTGGTGTTGTAAAATGTATCTCATCGATCATTCAACCATGGATTCTAGCGACACATATATGACAGTAGTGGTGGACGGTAGACTTACGAAGGACCCATAAGGGTTCGTATTCATCATTAATGTATGATTCATAATGAATAACATTTTCATATTCGTCATGAATGTTTGATTCATGATAAATAACACTTTCATATCCTTCATGAATGAGTTGTTTGACGATGAATATTCATTTTAAACATGAACAAGTTGTCCATTGAGCTCAATTTTATATATAAATATATATAGGCATAGTTCCATCACATTCAATCAATGCTGAAAATTTCGTTGGCAATTTTGATACCAATGGCAATTATACTATTTTTCAAACTAAAAAACATATATCCTATTGTTTTAAGTCCAAAGTATTTAAATTTCGATATAAATCGGAAGTAAACAAGTTATACAAATATATAAATAATTTTTCATTTATATTTATATTCATATTGCTATATTTTAGATTTAGTTGTATATTTACTATGATATTGTATACGATCACATATGATTGTGCAACTAATTATATAACAATGTTGTTATCATGTAAACAAGTCAAATCTAATCATGTAAACAGATACACAACAGTAGTTTGTGGTGCGAAATGTGTCGTTAATTTTAGTAATATTTGTATAAAATTACATCTGATAATACATTGGAAACACATAACAAGGATGTCATAATATACACAATCACATGCCATCCATCATATATGATCACGTACACAATTACATGTTGTACATTTTATATAATCATATATAATTATACGTTTGATAATACTATGATTATGTAAATACATGTGATTGTGTATTTAATCCTCGCCCCATACTTTGTACCCACGAGGCTTTCATTTTTCTAGGAAACTATGTCTAATAAGTAATGTAGTTTAGCTTATTTGACATTTTGAAAAGCATACTTTTAAAAGTCACGTTTAAAAGTTTATAATTTGAAAAACAAAATTTAAGATCTAGATATTAATGTGCCTTTTGAAAATAGTTCCATAAATAAACATTTTTAAACTATAAACTGTTAAATAGATACTTTCAAATGGTAAATTACATAAAAATAGAACGTATTTTGTCCCAATTCCTGGTGTGGCTGATACACTTTTGAAACCTTTATCTTTGTTTATAAATTTGAGTGTTTGACATGTCAAATGTTTAAGTATTTTTTTTTATCAGATGACTTGAAAATGTTAGTAGAATCCAATGTCTTAATATGCCCTTAGTATTTTTGTTTTTTTTTTAAATGTCAACTAATCAAAAACAAATTCCAAATCATTATGATTTTTTTTAAAGAACGGAAAAATAATAATGTTTTTTATTTGTTGTTGTCATCATTATGACTCTATCATTGTTGTTTTAGAACCATATTAACTATCATCATACAAAACTATAACTCCATAATCCAGTGAAAAAAAATAATACTGAAGGAAGTAAACCATGCTAGCGGTGATGGTTATTGTGGCAACGAAAGGCTACCAAATAACCCACATAGAAGACGTAGTTGCTTTCTTCTTGCCATTCCCGAAGGTTCTGAATTCAAAAATGGTTTTGAACGTAAATAAAATAATCATTTATTTTCCCTAAATATGTTACTCCCATATTTTAAGCATATTTTGACCACCACATCTTGACATAAACAATACATAACTTCACTTAAAATGCATCAACCACGAAGAACTTCGTAATAAATAAAAGTCGAAGGCTTTATCTATAATACAATATGGAATGTCAAAATCTTTAAAAATCATTACTTCCAACTCCAAGTACTCTATTTTAGCATGTCTATCATTAACTACATCAACTATATTAATAAAATATTCAATAAACTTAATATAAAATATTATTTTTCTCTTTTACGTATTTCAGTTCAATACTCTAATTGGTTGGATATAAATAAATATTTTTTATCTCGCGTCTATAGACTTTTAAAGATTTTTCTAAGTTTAATTTTTTTTACAATCTCTCTCATCTTTTCTCTATTTTAACATAAAAAATAATATAACTGTTGGAGCAACAAAAATGCTAAAATTCATTCTTTAACAACCGAAATTATAATTTATTCTTAAAAAGAATACTGTTATTAAGTCGGAGTTGGGCCAGGCCCAGAGAAACGTAACCCAAACCCGATAACCCGTTAATTTACCTAAGCCCAATTCTCGGTTACCTAATTTTTCTAACAAAGCAAAAAAGAAAACCATTTGTATTTCATCGTCTAAAATCCCAGTTAGGGTTTATTGTTCCTCAACGTGTTCCTCAGGTCGAACAGTTATGGCGGGTGGTGCTCGTTCTCAAGTGAACAAGTCGCATAAGACTCGTTTTGCTTCTAAATCCTCTCGTAACATCCATAAAACGTCTGTTAAAGGTTCGATTTTTTATTATTATCTCAGTTTACGACTCTTTGTTTTGTTTACTTAATACAATATCTAAGCTAAAATCATAGCAACAAGTTCATGCATTCTGTTATTTACTTTATTTGTTGAAAAAAACAACTTGATTTTGGAGTTGGATTGTTGCTTCAACTTATGGTTTTGAAATTTTAAAGTTTTATGGATTTTTAATGCTATATATCAAGTTTTTCAATGGGTGTTGTTATTGAAATCGGTGTAACAAATTTCATTCATAATGTACTAAGATTGATAGCCATATAAATCATGGTCTAGTTCCTTTGTAGGTTAGAGGTGGAATATAGGTTATTAGTCTAGTTGTTCCAAAAATAAGATGTGTTCTTTGACTTTGGATGTAAATCCAGCTACTTATGCAAATTGATAATGATTTTAAATTATGTTTGATATATATATATATATCTGCCAAATTGAGGTGAAAATATATAAAGTATAATACATGGAGGCTGTTGTAACACCCCGAGCCACATTGACGATCTCTCTCATGTAAAGTTAAGGATTCCTTTTAAAAAACATGGACTCATAACCATCATCTCATTTAATAAGATATGCATGAATTCAACATATTATGCTTTTAGGGGTATTCGCTCAAATACTACTGCAGATTTTAACATCACCAGTCACCATATGTTTCATGAGAGCTGTGGTGTTTCAAGTTCAAGTAAACTGCATCGACGTTATCGGCCCACTTTCTTGGACTGCGGCCGGAATGCCTAGTCGTAAAGGCCTAACATAGGGATTTATGCTCCTATTAGAATCAATAGTGTTTTTTTTTGGAACACACTGTCTTATTCATAGTGAGCACTATAACCTCAATCATGATTTATGACTACACTATGAATGAAAAAAGTTAACCCGACCTCAATAACAACGTCATTGTTCCATTCAAGGTTTTAAAAGGCGGAATCGGGAAGCCCTGAGGTGGAAATATATATACACCAAAATATGTATATATACAACACAAATATATATATATATATACACTGATACACACACATTTATATACAATATATGAATATGTAATACTAAGTTGCTAAGAGGCGCTGATTCAGTGGTTCTTGACAGAGGAAAGAGTGAAACTGTGAGATAGGCTGAGAGGGTGTGGAAAAAATTGGTTGCTTGGAGGAAGTGGAAGTGTCAACTGCACTTTTTGATTGAGAGGAGAAAGTACTTGCTTTTTGGGTTTTAAAAGATTAAAATAAAAGTACACGTTGGAATTTGGAGGCATTGGGATTTGACTTTTAGTTTTTTTAAACAAAAAAGACACTATAAAGAAAAATCTATTACGGCCATGGTTCCGTTTGTAAAACTTGTTACTTTGTTAGAACATAAAAAATCCAAAAATTTTAAATTTTCAAAACCCATATCAAAATTTTGTAGTTGTAATAAAACAAAAAAATTAAAGTGTATATCTTACTATGCACACTGAAGCAACAATCCAACCTCCTAAATCAAAATGGAAGCCTTTTTGATTTTCAACGAAGGGAGTAAATACCTTCTTCTTTTCAAAGGAAGACATAACTTATGAACTTCTTCAATTCTTCTTACAGTTTTAGCTTAGATATCGTATTAAATAAACAAAGCAAAGCATACATCACCAATATTGTTAGACTGAATGCTACACATGATAAATATGTTTTCATATCAACATTGTATCTAGAAACTACTACATTTGACTCTTAAAAATAAAAGTGCAGTGCTGCTCTTTTGGAGCAAAGGCAATATAACTATGAATCAAAGATTTTATTGTATTAACTGCCTTTAATTTTATTTACGGTATGTATTTGATTATTTTACTGGAACTTAGATAAGAGCAAGATCAGCAAACCTGACCGCAATGTGGGGAAGGGAGCTCGGGCTGCTCGATTGCAACGTAACAAAATGGTAATTTATAGCAAAAAAGTAAAATGAAAGTAGAAATTGAAACAAGATAGTTTTATAGTTGATATCTCATTTTATTGGATTTGAATGATGTAGATGAGAGAGCAGAAAAGAGCTGCCCTTTTGAAAGAAAAAAGGGCTTTCAGTGGAACAACTAGTGCTCCCCGTGTTATTGTGAGTATTCTCCATGTAGAATTTACTTCATTCACATATGAATTCTCATTTATTCTGCCATACAAAAATTAAAAATATGTTTCCATACAGGTTTTATTTGGTTTATCCGCTTCGACGAATGTAAGTTCACTAGCGGGGGATCTTTTGGCATTACTGTCAAATGAAAATAATGGGATTTTATTTCCAGCCGTTGCATCACCCGAGTACAGGCTAAGAGCAACGGTAGGTTGCTGCATATGCATTATTTTGCTTTCTTAAACTTTTTTATTATGTTTTTGTTTATTAAATTATGGTAAACTGTCTTTTGCTGGAATTTTTTTGTCATTGTGTCATGCACGGAATTGGTGACAAAATGTGGAATATTTTTTGATATTAGATTCTTAAATTTGTTTATTTATCTGGCACGTGACATAGGAGTGGAAGTCGGAAAATTTACATTATAAAACATTTACGTTTTTATGTTACTTGCTTTGATCAAAGCTATGATTGAGGTTAAAGGCAAAAGTTTGACCAATCTTACTTTTACTTGTTTCTATAGGTCCTAGAAGCACCTCATGGTGATTTTATGGCATGCATGGAAATGGCCAAGGTACATGCATTTCATGCTTTGAAACGTTACATATATATACAAACACACACACACACACACATATATATAGGTCAGGTTCAGGGAAAAGCTGCAAAAAAATGAAAAACTGAGGAACACCATGATAACCATTCATTTGGACGTTATGCACATATGCATACAAGTAATCTGTAAGCAGTTTTTCCGGTAATGCACACGTGCATAAAAACCAAGAAACAACTTCAGTTACTTGTATGCAAATGAATGCATACCGTGCAAATGAATGGTTACCAGGGTGTCCCTCAGTTTTTTTTGGGGGTTTGCCTCTGAACCTCTCTCTCTCTCTATATATATGTATATATATATGTAATTTTCAGTTCATGTAAATTAATACACGTGCATTTTCATTCATAGATTGCAGATTTGATCGTTTTTGTGGCTTCTGCTAACTGTTCAAGTGAGCAAGGCAGTTCCAACTATTACATCGATGAATTTGGGTCTCGGTGTCTCTCTGTATTTAGGTCTCTTGGTTTACCAAGCTCTGCAGTTTTTCTTCGAGTACGTACTTATAAAAATCCTTTGCTTTTAAAATGTTAAATAAATGTCTAATCTATCTTGATAGTAGGATTTTTTGTTTATCCACCTTCACTGCAGGATTTACCTAATGATTTAAAAAGAAGAAATGATTTAAAGAAAACATGCATTTCTAGCCTTGCTTCTGAATTCCCTGAAGATTGCAAGATTTATCCAGCAGACACAAAAGATGACTTGCACAAGGTATATATACCAGATTCCGATTTAGGCAAGGCATCATATATTCACATGTCTACCACATATATATATATATCTACCAGATTCTGCTAAACAACTTTTGATGCTAAGTAAGGCATCACATGTGAATATCTACCACATAATGTCCTTTTCATGTGGTCTAACTCTTGATTTGACACGGCTTTTATGTAGTTCATGTCGCTTTATAAGGAGCAAAGGCCTACGATACCTCATTGGCGTACCCAACGACCTTATGTCATGGCTCAGAAGGTAAAGTGTCTGTATTATTGGGAACAATAAGTCATGTGAGATTTTTACGTTTATAGTGGTATATATGAGCAAATCATCCATGCTTTTCATTAAAAAAGAATGACCATTTTTCTATCAGTATGCTTTTGTTTTCCTCTTACATTATTTAATTCTTTCCGGTGTATATGTGGTTAAGTACCCGATTGATCTAGTGTAGGGTATAGTGAATGGATTGAATCCATGGGGGATTGATATTATGAAGTTAATGCTTTGACCAAGTCAAAATAAAGTTTGCTAAAGGGTTCTAAAGATTTATTTTAAGTGCAAGAAATCTAAATAAGTGAAATAATTTAAGTAAGACAATTGTAGCTGTATGGCTTGTATTGAAATTACCTTAGCTTTATGATTCTTTTTCCAACTCTAATCTTTGAAAATTTCATGATGGCATTAAGACCCTTGAGTTTAACCAAGTTACAATTTACTGATTAGTCTAGATACTTTCTTAAAAACCAAATCACCAAAATGAAACATAATTGTGTAAGGGGCTGTTTGGTTGGTTTTCCGTCAAGTCCTTTATGGATAAAGCTATCTGCATAGATTTGGAAAGTTTTTGTTTGGAAGAGTTTTTTCATAGATGGAAGGCGATATGTTTGGAAAAAAACTTCTCTTTCTGCATAAAGATCCCCCTAGAAGCTTACTGAATAAGCACTACCAAACAGTCATGTATAGCTGACCGATTAAGCTGTTAGTCCCATTAAGCTCATTAAGCTGCTAACAACAGACCCTAATTTTCAAACTGATAATATCATGACAGGTTGACGTTGTGGCTGATGGGTCCGGAAAATGTACACTTCTCGTCACTGGTTATATTCGAGCACGCAATCTTTCAGTAAATCAACTGGTATATATTTATTTATTTATCTTTACCTGCATCTATTGGCTTTCTTTTTTGGTTGAGTGCTTAATCTACTTTCATCAGGTTCATGTATCAGGTGCCGGGGATTTTCAGATGTCCAAGATTGAACTTCTTAAGGATCCTTGTTTGTTAAATGTGAAAAAAGAAGGGGACTTTATGGATGCAGATGAAGTAAATGATTCACAGGTACATAGTCTTTTCTCCGATGAATTTTCAAATGAATTTTTGATCGGGAAATTAACAGAAATAGCCATTTCAGATGACCAAATTTACCTCTTAAGCCATTTCTTTCCCAAGTTTTCAAAAAAGTCACTACCTCCGTAAGTAGCAACTCCTCAACTTGCGAAGGGGTCAAAAGGTAAAAAAGAGAATCTGTGTATTAGTCTGGGTCGACAACTAATTTACAGATTTGGTCCTTGTACTTGCGGACAATGTTCAGTTTTTTTTTTACTTTTTGACCCCTCCGCAAGTTGAGTAATTGCTACTTGCGGAGGTAGTGATTTTTTGGAATTTTTGGGAGAGAAATGGCTAAGAAGTAAATGTATCCGTCTGAAACGGCTATTTTTGTTAATTCCTTTTTTAAATTTCTTAGTTTTGGTAAAAGATTCTTTTCTTTATGTGTGTGGGTCGTTTTTGCTTTTTATTCTCTCGGTATGTACAAATTTGTTTAGTAATGTATTATTTCTGTTTCTTTTGATATATGCAAACTTTCCAACGATAATGTTTAATCATTTACTTCCTATTTCAATATTTACAGGTCATCAGAACTTTACTCCCGGATCCTTTGAAGCAAGAGCCTTTGCTTGTTGAAAATGTACCCAATCCCCTCGAAGGGGAACAGGTAACTACTGTCTTTTTAATTTTTATTAATAATATTTCAAGAAAACTTTCTTTAATCCACTATTTTTACCCGTTTCTTTGATAACTTTGGTACTTGAAATTCATCCTATCGAAATAATTCTTTGTAACTCGATATTTTGTTTCATCTCTGGAATTTCTCCTCTAATAACACAGTTAACACTTCAAATATAGGATTTGATTTTGTTTTTAAGTTGGTATTTGTGGATTGTAGAGTTTTATTTATCCTATAATTATGTTGTATGTGGCTTGATGAAAAGAACTGTTTTTTTAATAATTTGGTTGTTTATATTTTGTTTGTTTTAAATAGACATGGCCCACAGAGGCAGAGATGGCAGAAGCTGATAGAGAACAGAGGGAAAAGAAACAGAAAAAGAGGTCTCTCCCTCGGGGTACCTCTGAATACCAGGTAGGTTTTTACTTTTTATATCTCGAGAAGTGCCCATTTAGGGAATTTGACAAAAGTTAGCCATTTTTTTATCCAAATTCACTTTTTTAAAACAGAAGGATTGGTTTTTGGCCAAAAAAAATAAAAAAAGAATCCTTACACAGAAAGTGGTTTTCTGCGTAAACATTCTACTTTCTGCGCAAGGATTATAATTTTATTTTATTCCCTAAAACCAATCGTATGAATTTGGGTTAGAAAATGGCTAAAAAGTTAAACCACCAATCGGCTTTGGCTATTTATGTAAATTTCCCGTCCATTTTTGGTTTATAGATATATACACATATATATATATAATTTTAATTTGACAGGCTGCTTGGATCCTGGATGATTCTGATGTATCTGGTTCAGACAGTGATGATGGTTCAGATAATGGTATGGTAGTTGATGATGGAGAATATGATATTGCTGGTCAAAATGATGGTGGGAAGTTTGACCTTGAGGATGACCAAGCTTCACTCAGGCTTAGGGATTCAGACGAAGAAACTGAAGCTGATTCTGTTATGATGGTATCTTTCTATAAATTCTTTTATCATATCATGTTCTTATTACTTGCATTGTAATTAGTGGTTATATATGATTTTTATAGTATAAAGTTGGTTTTATTTGCATAATGATTAAATGTTGTATATAGACCCCTATCTTCAAATCAATATAACAGCTTATCATACCGGTCTCTGTTCATTAGATTTTTTTATACACACATCAATGTAAATAAATTATAAACAAACAAAATTTACTATGGTGAAACAAGAACTGATAAGTGTGGTTTTTTTTTAAATTTGTACTATAATTGGTGCCTGTGATGGATTCTAAATGAAATCATCCTTTTTGATTTGCAGGATAATGAGAACTTGACAAAGGAGCAAATAGAAGAAGATATTCGAAAAATAAAAGAAGCACATGCTGAAGATGAGGGTATGGACTGATTTCTTGATTTAAATAAAAACTTGTTCAGAATTTATGATATTATCATTGCAAACAGTATACATACTATCCTTAATTAGGAGATGGAGAAATTAATTACTTTATCTTGTTTTGAGGGTAAAATTGTCATTGAGTTAATCAAAAGATGTGAACAATTATACATCTCTAAAATTGTATGCTATATTACACCGTGGGCATTTATTTTGGGACGGAAAGGGGTAATTCAGTCCTTTTAGCATATCCAGGTCTTTCAGAGTACCCAATTAGTTCACCAGATGTTGGAAATTATCTGCTTATTAGTTTTCTTGATCTCATCATGTCATGTTTCATTTCAGAGTACCCAGATGAAGTCGATGTTCCAGTAGATGTTCCTGCCAGAAAGCGATTTGCTAAATACAGAGGCCTAAAGTCATTTCGCACTTCTTCATGGGATCCTAAGGTAAGGGGGCTGTTTGGTTTATTTTCCATTAAGGGGTTGTTTGGTTGGTTTTCCATTAAGTCCTGTATGGATAAAGATGTCTCTGTGGATTAATCTGTCTATATAGATTGGGAAGGTTTTTATTTGGGAGAGTTTTTTCATAGATGGAAGGAGTGTTTTTTAATTGGGAGGGACATGTTTGGAAAAAAAACTTGGCTTTCTGCATAAAGCTCACCCTAGAAGCTTACTGAATAAGCCATTTTCTATATCATTAAGCTACTACCAAAAAGTCTTCTATAATTTAATTGACCGAAAAAGCTGCGAGTCCCATTATACTCATTAAGCTGCTAACAAACAGGCCCCAAGTCTTGTATGATAAAGCTGTCTGTGTGGATTAATCGTCTATATAGATTGGGAAGTTTTTTTTTGTGAGGGTTTTTTCATAGATGGATGGGGAGTGTTTTTTAATTGGGAGGGACAGGTTTAGAAAAAACTTGGCTTTCTGCATAAAGCTCCCCCCTAGAAGCTTGCTGAATAAGTTACTTTCTATATCATTAAGCCACTACCAAACAGTCATTTATAGCTGACTGAATAAGCTGTTAGTCCCAAACTCCAATTAAGCTCATTAAGCTCATTAAGCTGCTAACAAACAAGCCCTAAGTCTTATATGATTGAACACTATCATTCTCTCTGCTCATTAAGCTCATTATTCATTAAGCTGCTTCTATCGGGTTTCAGGAATCTCTACCTCCAGAGTATGCACGGATTTTTGCATTCGATAATTTCACTAGAACACAAAAGCACGTTCTTTCTAAAGCTCTCGGTATGGAACAAGGAAGTGAAGACGAATGTGTACCTGCAAATTCATATGTGAAACTTCACATTATGGAAGTCCCGATTCATATTGCTTCAAAACTTTGCATTTTGGTAAAGACAATGCCAGTTATTGCATGTGGTCTCTTGCAACACGAATCGAAGATTTCTGTCCTTCACTTCAGGTATCTTATTTTATTACTCTATTTCGTCCCAAAATAAATGTCCACAATGGAAAAGGCATACAGTTTTTTAGAAAGGTGCAATTATTACACTTTTTTAATCAACATGACATTTTTACCCTTGATAATAGATGGAGTAATGAATTTCTCCATCTCATTATAAAGGGTAGAATTGGAAAGCGTACACTTATGAAAGTTGAGACTCACTTAAGATATTTTCCGGAAAACTAAAATAGAAATATGGACAAAGTTGAACACTTATTCAGAGTCTTTTACTTATTTCCCTAATTTTCTTTTTAAAAAATAGATTATATTATATTATTTAGAGTAGACTACAAATTTCGTCCCTTGGTTTCATTCGGTTACGAAGAAGGTCCCTGAGCCCTAAAATTGATGACTAGGGTCTTCATGGATCCGTAGCGAAAAATGGAACCCTGAGGACCTTAGTCATCAATTTTACTTACGGTTTAGGGACGAACATGAAACCACAGGGACGAAATTTGTAATTTCCTCTATTATTTATATATTGTATTATATTATTTTCAGTTTTTGTACGGTACATCTTTGTTGCCTATTTCTTTATACCATTCATTTGGTTATTCCCTAATTCAGAGTTTTTGAATTTGTATCTATAGGGTAAAGAAGCATGAGACATACAGTGAACCAATAAAAGCCAAAGAAGAACTAATATTTCATGTTGGCTTCAGACAATTTGTCACAAGGTACCATTTATCTTCTCTTTATGATTTTTATACCAACTAGATATGCACAAAGAGCCCGGGGAATTTTTGGGCCCAATTGGGCTTTTTTTTATTTGGGCCTAATCGCGCTTGATTGGGCTTATATATATGGGCTTTTGGTCTTTTGTGTATTGCTAGTTTCAACTACCATTCGTATCTTGATGGACCTGATTTAAATTTTTTTGCAGGCCAACTTTTGCATCTGATAATTTTAATTCAGACAAACACAAGATGGAAAGATTTCTTCATGCAGGACGTTTTTCTATTGCTTCAGTATATGCTCCAATTTCTTTTCCTCCTCTTCCTTTGATCGTTTTGAAGAGTAGAGGCGATTCTTCCCCACCTACCCTTGCTGCTGTTGGCTCGTTAAAATGCATCGACCCTGATAAGATTATTCTTAAAAAAATTATTTTAACTGGGTAAGAAACTCCTCATATTTCCATTAACTTATATTTATTTAGTTAGGTAAAATGCATCAAAATGTAATAAAGTTTCAAAAAATTTATATTTTATACCCCAGTTTGACCGTTAACCTGCTCATCTTGTAACATTTGATAATGTGGACACCTTTTTACGAAGTGGATGATAAAAAATGACATCCACGTCATCAAATGTTACAAGATCAGCAGGTCAACCGGTCAAAATAGGTAAAAGAAATAGGCAACTTTATTGCATGAATTGAGAAAATAAAAAAATTGTTACAATAAATAAAAACTAACGGAAACTTTGTTGCATTTTGATGTATTTTATCCTAAATTTGTTTCTCACCTTAAATAGTTGATGAACCTCGTCTTATTTACTATTTCATTATGTATATAATGCAGTTACCCTCAACGGGTTTCAAAATCTAAAGCTGCAGTAAGATATATGTTTCATAATCCCGAGGATGTAAAGTGGTTCAAGGTACATTTTTTTACGGTTGTTAATTCCGTCACAGAAGTTTGTTTACGATATGATATGATATCGGTTTTATTTAGCTAACAAAATGATAACTTTTTTTGTTGATTTAATTGTTTTATACAGCCTGTGGAAGTTTGGACAAAATTGGGTCGCCGTGGTCGCATCAAAGAGCCCCTCGGTACTCATGGTATGATGCTATTAGTTAAGACTTGCTTATTTGGAATCTTGTTACTAGAAGTTACTACATTATTGTAAATCGATTGTACTTTTTTCGGGCTTTTGAGAGAAAAAAAAGGCTCGATTGGGAGTAAATTACATGATTGGTCCCTGTGGTTTACACTTAATAACACTGTTGCCTCCCTTTTTCAAAATAATTATGGATTTAGTCCTGTGGTTTACATTTTCACATGCCTTTGGTCCTTGTGTCCTAACTCCTTTAAAAACATTCATTAAGTAGGTTAACTGGAAGGACATTTTAGTCATTTTAAATAATCATTTTTTTATCAAAAATTAAAAAAATTATCATTTTTTATTAAAAATTAAAAATTATCATTTTCTTTTAAAAAATAAAAAATGTATACATATAATATTATAATATAATACATTTTTTATTTTTAACAAAAAATGATAAATAGAGTAAAATGACTAGAGTGTTCTTCTAGTTGACCTATTTAACGAATCTTTTTAACGAAGTTAGGACCAAAGGGGTGTCAAAATGTAAACCATAGGGACCAAATCCATAATTATTTTGATAAAGGGACGGACAGTGTTATTAAGTGTAAACCATAGGGACCAATCACGTAATTTACTCCCCGATTGGACTTTTAGGCCTGGGAATTCAGGCTTTTGTGACGGGTTTTGGGCCTTCCGTTCATTTCTGAGTTCTTTTTTCATTATTTTTTTTGTAGGTGCAATGAAGTGCATATTGAACGGTGTCCTCCAGCAGAACGATACCGTATGCATGAGTTTATTTAAGCGATCATATCCCAAGTGGCCCGAACATTGGTTCCCGATGTCCGGTGTTTGACCTTTTGACCGTACAACGGTTTCCTCCTCTGTGAGCGGAAAAAAAAAGCTCGTTAAAAAGAGGATAGGTGTTGGACTCACTGATGGAATGAAGCTTTGGTTCAGATTGATTACAATTGCGTTTTTTTTTTAAATCGCTGTGATCGAAAAAGTTTTGCTTGTATATTCTTTTCATTGTATTGCCGTTCCAAAAAATTTATCGAATTTTATTAGAGACCATCTTTACCCATTCAGATTTTTTTTTCGAGCTTAGTTGGTTTGGTGATTTTTTCCGAATGTTATTGAATTGTTTGTAATTGAATGAGTTATAGTGTTTTACTTTTGTTTGTTCATTTTGCTGCAATTGTTTCCTAGCGGTCAGTAGGGATAGATAAACCAATTAACCGTTTGGTTACATGGTTCGTGTTTTGGCGTGAACCGGAATTGGTGAACGGTTATGGAGAAACTGGCTACGTGTGTAACTGGTTAGAGAGACTGAAACGGCCAATTTTTAAAAATTTCAGTTGACGTTGATCTATTTCCTTGCAAAAAAATCGGTGATAAATGATGAATCGGAAAAAAAGTGAGCATATGTATAAATATAGAGACGAACTATGGTGTCTAAATGTCTGAAATCGGTTTCTCCAACAAATGCTAAGTGGTGTTTACTTTATAGAATAGAATATGTCAAAAAAATTGTGCAGTTTGGTTTATAGAATGGAATCTGTCAAAAGAATTGGAAATATAAAGAAACTAAAATTGAATTTAATCAGGTTTGATCATGCGTTTGGATGCGTTTGGTTGGTAGGAATTAAAATGAAATCTGTCTACATGGTATTCGCTGAATATAACTTCGAAAAAAAAATAACCATAATACTCATTTATAACATTTTCATAGTTTGTTGCTCGAATCGTAAAGCATCTCTAACAACTATGCTAAAATAGGGGGAAAAAGGATTTTTAGCATTTTCTTTTTGCTCCAACAGCTATGCTATCTTGTATGCTAAAACAGAGAAAAAGATTATTTGGTTTGACAAGCACATTCAATAACGATCTGACCCATACCAAACCCAATGACCCGTCTGACCGCTAATTTTTCCGAAACAATGAATATAATCCAGGCTTCCGGCATCGACTTTACGACAACTATTTCTCAAACCAAATGGTAGAACGAAAAATAAGACCAAAGCTATCGAAAGACTTGTATATGACACCCGAAGAACAAATGAAATCCGATAAAAATTACTAACAAAAGTTCCCTTTTAAGGTTCACGGCATGAAAATAAAAAATATACAAAAAATCCATTAAATACGATTACAACCAAAAGATCGCGTGCAAAATCCACATTGCGAAAAAAGAAAAAGAAAAACCCAACCAAATTGATGACTCTTTACTCCTCTTTCTTACGGGCCGATGAACTTTCCGATGTTTCATTTGGCACCAAATGTTTAACACTCGCCTCGGCTTCCGAAACAAACTTGGGATCGGGCTCGTGTTTCTCTGAAGGCTCTCTCATAGCAAGATATATATAGAACGCAATTACGATATTAACGGACACAACCGCTAGAAACCCGCTCAAAAGCGTCAAGGAATATGGAGACATATCGGCAATACCTATTCAAGAAAGCCAAAAGAGATGATAAATAAAAGTCGATTTTAACGGATATTAACATATTGAACCATTGTAGTTGGCATTTTGTTGTAAGCTAACCACCGTTCACGACTAGGGGTGAGCATAACCGCGTACCTGGCCAAATTTCATGGAACCGGAACCGCTGGGAACCATTCCCGATACCGGGTACCAAGTTTCATTTTTTTTTTAATTTACATTGCATATGATAAAAATGTAATTTTAAGTCTATTTATAAACTACAAAGTACCAGCTTAAAGTAATAAACGCAACAAATGGTCAAAATTAATCCGATAAAAAAATGTAATTTTAAGTCTATTATAAACCTAAATAACTCGTCTAACTCTGACCTAAAAGGTAATATAATTTTATTAATAAATATATAAAATAATTCTTATTTAAAAGTAACGGGTACCCATCAGTTCTGATTTTGGGTACCCAACGGGTAACGGTTCCAAAAAAAATCAGAGAATTAGGCGGGTGTGAACTTCACGTAATTTAGTGATGTAAGAGCGTGTTTGGTATGCAGACAGGACTGAACGGGGGACAGTGAGATGGACGGGTGAGTGACCAATGGAAGCTTTTAGGGTTTTAATTTGATATGGCCACACGGGTAGTTTAGTAATTTACCAGTTTTGTCTGTCTCCTTTATTTTTGTTCCACCTATTTTGATGGAACAAAAAATGCATTTTTGTCTTCACTCAGGTCCATTCTTAGCTTACACAGGAACAAAAAAGGCCGAAAGAAATATGAATTAAAGCCCTATAAAAATGAATATTGAGAAGTTCATATGAAGCTTACCGGGAAATAAATTGTTATTAAATGCGTACAAGATTGCAATTGGGACGGCCCACATCAACATAGATGTTATAAAGAACTTCTCTATAACTTTAGCCATTCTTTTAGCTTCAAACTGCAAAAATTCAAACATCATACGGTTACTGAATTATTTATGTTCATTTTATTTATTTTTCTCAATATAGATAAAGGTAATGTCTATTGTCACTTTAAATAACTGTATCAAATGAAAACTATCAATATAGTGTTAAATTTTTAATTATCATATGTTTTACATAATCTAAATAACTGTATCTTAGTTATAAGTTACTAAGGGGCTGTTTGTTTACCTCTTAACAGTTCCATTAAAAACAGTCTCTGAATCGTTAAGAGGTGAATCCTGTTTGGAAAAAAATAAGTCTGCTCTTAATGGTTCCAAAACCCTCTGAATCATTTTGTATCCTGGACCCCCCTTAACCATTCAGAGCCTTAATTTCATTTTGAACGATTACCAAACAATTATATTTCATTTTGTACTATATCATAAGAGCCTCTTAATCATTCTGCACCAAACCATCCTGTTTGAATTGGTTTTCCATTAAGTACTGAATGGATAAAGCTGACTGAGTGGATTAATCTGTTTGTATAGATAAGGAAGGTTTTTTTATATAGATGGAAGGCGCGTGTTTTTTAATTGGGAGAGACAAAAAACTTGGCTTTCTACATAAAGCTCCCCCCTATAAGTTTACTAAATAATTGCTTTCTATATCATTAAGCCACTACCAAATAGTTACGTATAGGTATATCTGACCAAATAAGTTGTGTGTCCCATTAAGCTCATTAAGTATAGACAAAATACACTCATAGCTAACATAAAGATGCATGATATAAAAAAATAGAACGTTGTGATTATAACGCTCTAAATTAATAGAACAAATGGCCAACTCGCCAATAACCCCTATTTAACATTTAACAATTTGAATGCCTATAGTGTTGTTGATTATAAATAGGAACTCACCAGCAACCCTATTTAACAATTGTAGCAAAAGTCAGTAGACGTTCGACCTCCCATTTTTGAGGTTTGAGAGTGGAAATATTAAACGATCCACCTAAGTCAAGATTATAAAATCACAAGTGTAAGTATGACATGAATCTGAAGATCGTAAAATACCAGTTACCTAATATATGGCAGCAATTGAACAGATAATAAACATACGAAAAAAACTTTTGAGATATGAAAAGAACAAGGGTTTTGGAATCCATTTTAATCAAGATCGTATAAATTGAATTAGTTATTTTCCAATTTAGAGGTTGTTTTGTTGGTTTTCTATTAAGTTTTGTATGAATAAAGTTGCATGTGTGGATTAATCTATTTGTATAGATTGCGAAAGTTTTTGTTTGGAAGGGTTTTTTCATAGGTTGAAGGAGCTTGCTTTTTAATTGAGAGGAGTAGGTTTGGAAAAACTTGTATTTTAGCACAAAACCCCACTAGAAGCTTATTGAATAAGCCATTTTCTATACCATTAAGCCACTACCAAACAGTCAGGTATAGTTGACCGAATAAGTTGTGAGTTCCAATAAGCTCGTTAAGCTGCTAACAAACAGGACATTAGTCAAAGAAAAATTCAATGTAATATATTTGAATTGGTTTAGGTATTTTCAGTTTACTTTGCTTTGAGAATGTTGTTTAAGGGAGGCCAAGAGTAAGGGAATAACAAATTGGAGTTTAGGATTCAATAATTCGAACCACATCTTTGGCTAATGTAACTTTATGGTTTTTAAAATATATATCTATAACATTGAACCAAATTAGACTTCTTTAGCTCACTAATTAGTATAACTTTTTAGAGATCACCATCAATCCAAATTCTGGCTCCAGCCCTGATCAGGGTCTTAGGGCTTGTTTGTTAGCAGCTTAATAGGACTGTTTGGTAGTGGCTTAATGATATAGACAGTGGCTTATTCATTAAGCTTTTAAGGGGAGTTTTATACAGAAAGCCAAGTTTTTTCAAAACCTGCCCCTCCCAATCAAAAACATGTTTATTCCATCAATGAAAATTCCCTCGTAACAAAAACCTTCTCAACCTATACACAGATTAATGCACACACACATCTTTATTCATACAAAACTTAATGGAAAACCAACCAAACAGCCCCTTAGGGACATATATCTAACATATGGCTGAAATCATATATCTAACAGTAAGATTATACTACATTACTACCACAACAAGATATTATGTACTTAAAAAAAAACAAGATATTGACTCAAATTCTTATATATTCGTAGTATCTCATGGACTAAAACGTTGATATGGGTATTTAAAAAAAAGTATATTTTCCTTTGGTTTTAGTCAAAAGAGCTTTAATAATGTTGCAACTTGCAATTTCTATATTTCTCAACGATATGTTGGGTGCCTGAGTTCATCTCTTTGTTTCGATGATCATTATTGATCTTCATGAGTTATATAAAAAAACAGGCTTCATAGTTCATACTATTTTCTTTCTCAATCAATCATTCAATCCCTATAATTTGTTATCACTAGGTTACGGGTGCATAAAAGCTAGGTTAGCTTACCTAGTTTTTTGTGAACGATTGACGATTGAACTCTTGATCGATTTCACAGTTGCAAACTTGCACGATTGACGCTAGAAACCCTCCGATTATTGATTTGGTTGAACGATTAGATTGGTGTAGTGGCAACTGGATCTGGAATTGGATTGCAAAGATGAGAGTATACAGGGGACAGCGGATTACATATATCAAAGGTTTATGCCTTCATTGGGGTCGGGTCGGGTCGGGTCGGGCTGGGCTGGGGTCGGCTAGCCAACTTCAACCCAATAGTTTAAGCTTTGATCCATGTGGTTGTCTTTGTAGTTTATAAAAACGTATGAATTTGATCCCTTCAGTTAACAGTCGGTAAAAGTAAGGGACATTAAAGTTAAGGGAGTGCTAATGGCACCCCTTAATAGTGGTGTATGCCTTTGACGTATAGCTCAGTTGGCAAAAGGGTGAGATCTTTCATTCACATTTTTTTCCACCAAGAACGTTTTATAAAACTTTTTGACTCCCGAATTTGGAGTATCCTACTTTCACACAATTCACAGGGTTCAACAAGCAATCGATATTTCACGATCAAGGGTGTAATACTCTTTGGAGTAGCGGTCCTTATATATCGTATTAACAATCAAAATATGGTCGAAAGAAAAAATCTCTATTTGATAGGACTTCTTCCTATACCTATGAATTCCATTGGACCCATAAATGATACATTGGAAGAATCCGTTGGGTCTTTCAAAATCAATAGGTTGGTAAAGGGGTGGGACGACTTTGCCCAAATACATAACAGGTCCTGGGTTTGATCCCAGGCCCCCCTGCTAGCCTCAACCGGTGAGTGAGTCTTAAAATGCTGCCTCACATTGGTGTCCTTGGAGGCAGGTTCTGTGTGGGGCAGGTTGGAGTTGTCGGTAATCAATTTTTTGCCCAAATAGTGGTGTACGGAATTTTTTGTATTATTATAGCCATGCAAATGAAAAAAGTTGGTTTTGATGTAGATGTGTGTGAGGAGGAATTCACTTGAAGTGTGTCATTAGCAACATCTAGAGGTGTCATTAGCCCCCCATTTTGTTATTTCATTGATTTTTGTGTCTTTTACCCAATAAAAATCAACTTTGATTGTGTTAAAGACAAATTTTTTTGATAAAAGAACAAAAATGTCTCATATTTGATGAATTTTTTTAAAATACTGTTAAAAGAAGTGACTAAATACAAACGTTTTATAAACCACAATCTGATCCTATATCGCTACTCAATACCTTAGTGGATCGGAGACAAAAGATTCATATTAGAAATCATAAGTAAATGTGCCTGTAATTGCATATTATTGTAATTTTAAGTCTGTAAAAACGAAAAGTGTTATTTTGATAAACTCATAGGGGACCGAATTTGTAGTTTACTCTAATTTGTTTGTCTCACATCTCTAGTCCTGAAATCCTTAATTATTTCATAAATCTCCTCAACTTTTTTGTTATAATACATCGGTATTTTATAAACCTCTTTATTTTACAAACCTTATTTTATAAGAGGTTTTCAAAAAAATCAAAATAGATAATCAAACTTAAAACCACTGAGAAGAAATTATATTTAACAGATTATCAATTTTAGATATTAATATTAATTAAATATTATATATATATATAATAAATTATTATTATTGTCTTGTAAATATTTAACATCGACATTCTTTATTGGTGAAAATACAATGTAAGAAGTAATCATTTATGGAAAATTCTCCAAACTTGAATAATTTCACACACTTTCTTCATTTTGAATAAAGTTTTAAAGGATCTAATAGAACAAAAATTAGCCTAAAATGTTAATTTTAAATAATTTTTTGGAGATGCTTTAACAATTTAATAAATAAACCCTCTTATCTTTCTTTAAAATTTAAATAATTTGTATTTATAATAGAACAACAAATAACATAATAAATTGCAATAACTATAATTAATATTACTATAGTATACGTTTACATTAAAACAATATAATATTTTTTGACAAACATGATTAAAAATACAAAAATCAAAATAAAATAAACTAAGGAAATCAAATAAAAAAGTAAATTACAGTATGCCTCCATATCCTAAAAATTTATCAAACTTAAGACACATCTTGTATTTAGACCAAATTGTTTTTCCTAATTAAGCTACATTTTTCATTATTATTTTATTGCATCCACTATGTTTCAAATAATTTTTCTTATATCTTATGCTTTCCAACTTCTTTTCCGTACTCTTGAAATTTATAGAAAATTTTAACAATTTATTTATTTATTTCGTGTATATCCAAAAAAAAAGATTTTTTTAAAGGAATCCAAAAAAAGGATTGCAAATCAAAACTTCACAAAAAATAGTGAATTTTTACCTCAACCGAACCGATACCAAAACCGATAGTGGAAAAAATCAATACCGAATACCGAACCGATAAGAGAAATTCAGTACCGGAACCGGTTTGGTACTGGGATTTTTGGGACTAGAACCGTTTGGTATCATTTTTTGGGACGACAATCATTTTTCACCGTTGACCATTAAACACAATAACAAAAACCAAAATCACTTGAGCGGAAACCGGATTGGAGGAGCCGATTGTGCAAGAACCGGGTTTTGGATAAATTACGAAACCGATTTTGGAGAATTGAAATAACCGAAATATGAAAAATTGCAAGAAAAAATCGGTATTTGAGTGGAAAATACAAGAACCGAAAATTGTAATATATTTAAGAGGATTTTCTATAAAAAAAAAAAAAAAGAGTTTGTTACCAATTCAAATAAAAAAATGACTTTTTAAATTACCCGGTTCGATTCGGGATTTACCGAGACTAGTACCGGTACCGAAAGTACCGAATCCCGAATATAGAAAATCTTGGTATTCGGTACGGGACTGGTTCGGTTTCGGGATTTCAGTCCGGATGCTCATCCCTAGAAATGTATGCATTTATCATAATCTGTAACCTACTTTCGAGATACACTGAATTCGTATGGGTAGGTTTTATTTATCATAAAGGTTTTGATATTCAAAAGTAAAAGGACTGAAGTTGCATATAGTAAAACTTAAGGGTTAAATATGGATAGTTGATATGTTTAGGGATGACATGTGTAAATAAATACCACAACGTCGTCATTTGGCGTTTTTCTGAACAAGAGCAATAGAAACACTGGTTAGGGTTTTACGCCGATTCCGAGCTTTGAGAAATTGGAGGGCATCTGGTTAGGGTTTTAAGAAGATTCATTAAGATGAAATCAGTGGTTGGAATGGTGGTTTCGAACAAAATGCAGAAATCGGTGGTGGTTGCCGTCGACAGGCTATTCCATAACAAACTCTACAATCGCTACGTCAAACGCACCTCCAAGTTCATGGCACATGACGAACAGAATCAGTGCAATATTGGCGATCGAGTACGTTTTCTTCTTATTTTATTATGAATGAATCTTGTTCTGCAAATAGCCACTTCTAAAATCTAAGTCCTCTTTGTTACTGAAACTGTATTCAGAAAAGAAAAAAAAAGGTGAAATTTGAAGTTAATCGTTGCAAAATTTGATCAATTTGCTCTAATCCTGATAACTTTCAACATCAGAGTTGGTACAATTATTTGTGTATTGGAATTTATATAAAATGTATAGGATATCAACATACCATAAGCAGAAAATTGTTTGTTTGAAATCTACATTTTGAAGCAGGAGCAGTGCTTGGTTTCTTCTTTGATTACAAAGTCCAAATCTTTACCTCAAACAGAGACTAAGGGCATGATTGTTAGCCGCTTAGCGAGCTTAAGTAAGACCTAGCTGCTTAGGGATCTGTAGGACTTGTATTATAATTAGATAATCTTCTATCATAGGAGGTTCTTATTTTATCTTCTTTATTTGATCTATATCCCACTTGATTCCCATCAATAAACAAGGACTCCACATGATTTCTGCTCTTTTTTTTGTTCTCAATAGTGTGGAAGAATTTTAAGTTTTTGTCACTGATGTGGTCATGCCACAATTCTCTAGACTGCAGCCTCCAAAAGAAGATTCCTCCGCTTTGCTGAGGATTCAAATTTGACTTTAGATCCAGGTGCTCGAAACACCTCAGTTCAGTGACGGACCAATATTCTATATTCAGACATCTTATACCCACTTTTCAGCTGTAATAGTAGTTATGACACAATGACTTATGGATAACCTCTATAGGTGTGCTTGTGTGCATCTGAGAGCACATGACAGATTTTTTATTGTGAATTGATCGAGTGAAGCTCTAATAATTCATTTGAATATAATAGATTGATAACTAAACTATATGTAACAGATTGGCAAAAGTCACAAATTGTCTTGGTATACACTAATCACAATGCCTTACTATTGTTTGTCTATATGCATATGCTGCAAATTCTGCAATAAGCAATATTATTTTGAAAACCAATAATTTATTTCTTCTCAAAAGGATAACTACATAGTGAAGTGCTCAACCCGTAAATTGAGTCTTTAGTGCGTAGAAACACTAAAAAGCCGGTGAACATAATCTCCAACTAAAGATAAATGTTTTTGTGTGTGTGTGTGGGGGGGGGGGGGAGGTTTGGAAATGAAAGGGAAAATGAGAACTATTCTTTATGTAGCCTTGAAGTTGCATATATAACACATGATTATATTAACCTTATTTGATAGTTCCATGGAAATATGCCTTTAAAAATTTGTCAAATGGGTCTATGGTGGTAAACCATCAAGATGTCAGTATTAATCACACCTTATGCTGATTTTGTGTGGGGTGTGTTGTTCCCTTTTCTTATTCTTTAATGGCACCGAGAAGAAATGAGCAAGAAAATAGGAAGAAAATGCATGAACAAGAATTACCGAATTACAAATCTCTTTAGAATGCACAAGCACATTAAAAGGATTAGCTACCACTGTATACTTTCTGCTTTAAACATTCACACAAAAAGGTGGCGTCAGGCTGGCAAATAGAATACAAGGGTTGGCTTCCGGTGAGAAGTGAAGTTATGGTGAGAAGGGTAAGAAGGGATTTCCACCCTTGGATGCACATTAGGATGAGATGCACCGGATAAATCCCCGTATAAAGCGCGATTCATGGGTGGGTTTGAGATTAAAAGTGATCAAGGGTCAAGATCCCTTCCTACGCTTCTCACCTTAACTTCACTTCTCACATGATCCGATGCCTAGAATACAAAAGGTAAAAAGAAAGAAAATGCCTAAGTAGGGATCAAAGAGAGAAGAGGAAATAGATGCCTAGATATGAGAAGTAATATAGAAATAGGGAGATAATGAAATAAAAACCACAAAAAGGTTACAAACTCATGAAAACCGATATAAAAATATTTTATTACATGATTTTTTTTCATCAAAACCTATAATTTAAGGATAGTGTTTCACATATGTTTGTGTTCACCTTATGAAATAATTACATATGAAAAAAAAATTGATTCACCTACTGAAACGAGAAATACGAATAAAAAATATTCATATGGTGAAACAAATACATGTGAAATTTTCACGTTATGAAACAAATATATGTGAAATAATATCTTAAATCCTAGCATTTGATGAAAATAAATCATGAAAAAAATATTTTTGTTATATCGGTTTTCACGAGTTTGTAACTTTTTGTGGTTTTCATTTGATTTACCCCTGTAGAAGTATTAGTATGTATTGTCAATTTTCTGCTAGTTTTTTTTTTTCAAACAAGCATGTTTGATAGAATGTGGCTTATGCTCATCATGAAGAATTTTGAGGGCTAACAGTTTTTGCATGATGGTTAATGCCTTCCGAGGAATGTTTAAGTATGTGATATGTCCTAATTAATTGAGTGATAACTCCTCTATCAGATGCGTTTTAAAACCGGTTGTCAATATTACATATTTCCCATGTTGACTAATATCCGTTTGATTTTAATGTTTGAAACTGCACTCTTGTTCATAGTTATATTTACATGGATAGCTTTGACATGTCTGTATGAAACTTGTTTTTTTCCAGGTTAGATTGGATCCTTCGAGGCCATTGAGCAAGCGGAAGAACTGGGTTGTTGCAGAGATTCTGAAGAAAGCACGAATATATGCTGTGCCATCAGCTGCACCTCCTACTGGTTCAGCCACCAAGACACCAGTAGCAGCAGATTCGTCTTCAACTTAAGGTTCGGATAAGGAAACATATATATATATATATATATATATATAGAGAGAGAGAGAGAGAGGAAAGTTCAAAAAAAAATATATATATATATATATATATAGAGAGAGAGAGAGGAAAGTTCAAATGCAAACTCAAATTTGGTTGCGAACATGAAGACAAAGGAGAGCGCGACACGTGTTCCATTCAGTCTGAATAATGAAGGGAAATATTCAGACTGAATGTTGTATTATTCACTCAGAAAGTTGTGTTATTCACACTGAACAATGCATGAACTTCAGATTCGATATTCACTCTGAATTCCCTACATTATTCAGGCTGAATGGGATACGTGTTGCGTTCTCCTTTGTCCTCATGTTCGCAACCAAGTTTGAGTTTGCATTTGAACTTTCTTCTATATATACAGGGTCAAGGTCAGGGAAAAACCTCAAAAAAAACAAAAAACTGAAGAACACTCTCGAAGCCCTCCATCTGGACGGTATGCACAAATGCATACCGGTAATTTGTAACATGCACACGTGTATAGAAAAAAGCATCTTCAAACGCTTGTATGCATTTGTGCGTACCGTATATATGTTGTTTGAGCGATGATAGGCTTCCGGATGCACAAAGGCTCTCGGCTTAACAGATGAAATATAAAACGCACTTCTTTTCATTATTTGCAACTACCGACTTTTTCCTTCTTTTTCCTTCACGAAAATAACCTCTCTATCCTTTTTTGGTTTGGTAACGACTTATTCCTTCTCTATACCAGGTGAAGACTTAAACTTGTTAAAAAAATTCATTCGACCTAGTTCCTGCCGCCTGCTTATTAGCTCAGCCCACGACGAGAAAACCATAGATATAGTTTCGTTTGTCTTGATTATATTTGCATCTTGTTCGTGGATCTCTTTCTAGAACGTAATTTTGATATAAACTTATTTTGTGCCGAGTTTTTTTTTTTTTTTTTTTTTTTTTGACTTGTAAGATTAGTGCACGTTCTTGTGCAAATTGGATTTCTTTATGTTCGATTCACGAAGGAGGGACTTTGGGCAAAAGGTTATCGGTGCATTCAGGATGAGCGTCTTTATGGTTAGTTATGTATGATCGCCAATTGGCATCATCGTCTCTTCAATAATTTTAATGAAGTTTTTGAGTGTTGGTAAAAGTCGTTCAAGAGTTGAATTAAAGTATGGGTAAATTGCATGGAAATTTATGTTATAGAAGATATGAATTGGACTAAAGTAGTCTCATTTTCACAATGATGTGATCATATGTAAATTAGGAAATGTTTTTATTTTGAAGTGTATAATATTTATATACGACAAATGCAACAAATAAACTCACATTCTCTTCTCACCTTTGGTGAGGTTTGAACCCCTGACCTCCTAGGAGGGCAAGGGCTACGAATTACGATACCACTAGGCCAAAGGCTCTTTGGTTAAATTAGGAAATGTTTGAGATACCAAGGGACTGTCTAACAAACGTTTATCAGCAAAAGTCACCACTATTGGGTAACATTCTTGGCGATTCAAAATTTGTACGTACCGAGAGAATAAAAAGCAAAGACAACCCACACATATAAAGAAAAGAATCGTTTACCAAAAACTAAGAAAATTTAAAAAGAAATTAACAAAATACATTTACCTATTAGCCATTTCTCTCCTAAAATTCCAACAAGTCGCTACCTCCACAAGTAGCAACTACTCAACTTGCAAGGGGTCAAAAAGTAAAAAAAAAACTGAACATGGTTCGCAAGTACAAAGACTAAACATGTAAATTAGTTGCGAACCCAGACTAAATTAGGATTGTTGTTAAGCTTCTTTTACCTGGTAAGCGTTTATTGGGTAAGAGTCTGTTTTCACTTGGTAAGATTCTCAGTTCTTGCTATGCACAATTGGTAAGGTAAGTGACAGTTGGTAGGTGCTTACTGTAAGTGTTACACATAACAAGAATCAAACCAAAATATGTTGTATCTTCATGCAATCTGTCTTTTCTGTTCCTTGTATTTTGGTATCAGATTAGTGTCAAAAGGTTGCAGGTTATGATGATCGAGAACCACAATCCTAAAGAGAACAAATATATTCACAAGGACAGTTGTGACTCTTAACCGAGCCTAAGGAGGCATAATTCCTTTTCTGGAATCTGTGGGATTTTGGGTCAGTTTATGTGCTCTCAACTAATCTCATATGGTTCTGAAGATGACAATTAAGAAAATCTCCAAGAAAGTTGAGGAGATTTGAGCTGATGACCTATAGAAAGGAACCTTAGTATCTAGCTTTTATTTGTTAGTTAAGTTGTCCATCAAGTTTCAACAAGACATCGTTTTGGTGTGTTCAGGTGATGATTATAGTTTTATCTCTTCCTTTGGCTTTTGCATCTCTTCTTGTGCCAAAAAATACTACTTATGTTTTAAAATAAATGCTCACAATGAAAAAACCTTATAATCGTTACAAATTATTGCAAGTAATATGACGTTCTTAATCACTTGTAAATAATATAGTTCTCTGGCCATGAACAAGAATCGAAGGGGAAACAAAAGACAGTCTTGAGTTGGACTCCTAGCAAAATTTGGGACCTCGAAGCTATGGAGGATAAAAAATCAAAATCTTTAAAAAGAAATTACATTTCAACTGCAATAGCTTCTTTGATTTAGATATTATAAGTTTGATTATATTATCAAAATATTTCATATATCTAAAAAGTATTATTTCTTTTCTAAAAATCCAATTTTAAAGTTTTACATCAACCGAAATATAATCAAGGGTAAGCTACCAATTTGTTCCATATGGTTTGTCAAAAATAACGCTTTTTGTCCCTACAATCTAAAATTTACAAGGTGATCATCATGGTTTGTGAAAACATCAGGTTAGGTCCCTACCTTTAACAGCCGTTAAAAATTTCATTAGATAAGACGTATTTTGTTCTTTTATCGATTTTTTTGTCTTTGATCCACTCAAAAACCACAAGATACAAAGCCATAAAATAGATTGTAATGGAGTAAAAACAAAAAAAAAATCACAAAATGACAAAAACATCCTTCATTTAATGGAATTTTTAGAACGGTCGTTAGAAGAACCAGATCCTAACGTTTTTGCAAACGACGATGTCCATCTTGCAAATTTCGAAACTACAGAAACAAAAAGTGTTATTCCGACAAACCACGTCAACCAAATTTGTAGTTTACTCTAAAATAAAAAGATATTTCTCTATTATAGTCATCATTTTTTAGAGATTTCTCCAAATTTAAAGAATATCGCTCTCTCCCACCCTCTTACTTTTTCCATTCTCGAAAAGGACTTTAAAAAATCTATTGAAAGCAAAAAAAAAACGTGCCAAGGGTCCTGGTCCTCATTTTCTCTATTTTAAAGAATTTGTTAAAGATGCTCTTACACATATCTGTGTTAAGCCATGGTATAAGCGGTAGATCAACCGAATAACAACAAAATTAGTCTTTTAAGATGTCAACCAGCCAACCTAATAGAATACTTAACAATACTTTATAGTTTATTCTTATAGGACAAAAAAACAGAATGTCCTATAAATTTTTAGGCGATTTAACATGTTCTATCGACAAAGTCAAACAACTTAATAAATTAGCCACAAAAAAAAAACAGTTGTCCATCCTAAAAGACCCATTTCATTGCATTCAGACTAAAAGCATTCAGATGGTTACTTTACTACAACTAAACAATAAGATGATTCTAAAATCACAATTCTTCAACACCAAAAATACAACTGGTTTCTATTCTTACCATTATTTTGTAAAATGCCGAAATCGGGTCTGAAACTTGCAGCAATTTCATCGTCATATTTGTAACAAAACAAACAAATCCTCGGTCAGAATCTCAGATGTTTTCAGCAGGAGGTAACTCTTGACGTTTTGGTGGACTGCCTAGAACTCGTTCCATATCAAAACGGACTTCAATGTTACGTATACTGTATCCTACCACCATTAACCAATAAAGCAACTTTGCCAATTCTGGGGCGCTAGTTTCCGTCACACTTGTCTGCAAAATCACACCAAAAAACAATTTTCAACACCTTGATATCGCTTTAAAAAGGGTATTAAAAAAAGGGTATACGGGTTCCACAGCCATTATGACGGAGAAAAATCAACGTCCCAAAGACTCGAACTCGAGACCTCACTTACTGATTTCTACCTCCTGTATGGTTGGTTTTCCATTAAGTCGTGTATGGATAAAGCTGTCTGTGTGGATTAATCTGTCTATATAGATTGAGAAGGGTTTTGTTTGGAAGGGTTTTTACGTTCATAGAGGGAAGGAACGTGTGTTTAATTGGGAGGGACATGTTTGGAAAAAACTTGACTTTTTGCATAAAACTCCCCCAGGAAGCTTACTGGATAAGCCACTTTCTATATCATTAAGCCACTGCCAAACAGTCATTTATAGCTGACTGAATAAGTCACAAGTCCTATTAAGCTCATTAAGCTTCTAACAAACAGGCCCTTAGTCCCATGTAGAGGTAAGATCAGGTAGGATATAAGAAAGGCCACATAAGTAGATTGTTATTATGGACCACAATCAATATCTCAATAATACCTTATAATGATTGTTAACAAGTACACAGATATATTTGGATTTAAATATTTACCCACAAGAACACGTTGCATTCTTTTTTCAGGGAAAACCTTAAAAAGTGTTTTCTTTGGGATAGAGTATACAAGTGATCATTAAAAACCAATGGAAATCTAATCTAATAGCAACCATCCAACTCGCCATTTTCTTTCTATAGAATAACCATATGAGTTGATACACATTCTTTCTTTTCACGATGACACTCGCTCTTCATGAAAAAAAGGGTGATGTAATATGAGTATTGCAATAACTTTGATGGTTGACATAAATTAATTAAAAAAACTAACACTCCCTTTTCACAAGGAAATATAAGGCAACCACCGAAGCTATCATCAAGCTCAATTTTCGTTTTTTGAACAGTAATATTGGAATGAGGATATGCATCAAAGCACATGGTCAACATTGGTTAACTATAATGGTTGCATCAATATGCATGCATTTAGCATGTTTCCTTCAAATTAAAGTTTAAAACAAGGAAAACGTATCTATTATACTTTGGAACCAATACTTGGCAGTAGACCGAAGATTTTAAATTTTTAACCAAACTATAAACCACTTCCAACACTATCTTCTCAAATGGGACATAAAAAAGCATCAAATATTCACTTCACACAGAATAGATAAAAGCTTCAAATGGTGAATAGAAAGAAAGAAAAAAGATAACATCATGCTAACCTTCATTTCACTAGGATCTGAAACAGCCAATAGACGTTTTATGAATGTGTTCATTGCAACCACAACATCCTCCCCAGCACTACTCGTCAAATCCTGCATGATATTAGGTATATATATATATATAAAGTATTCAGAATGCATCCATTTTTTTATTTTTACGAGTAGACAAAATGAAACGTTCAGATAATTAGCATTTAAAGGAAGAATATAGACAAGCCGAGAACTGATGGAGGAATCAATCACATTCTTTGATCATTGATAAATTAATTTGAAGCCGTTTTAGAAGTGGGATTAGTACTTTATTAACCGATTAACTTACTAACCTTAAGATTTTGGGGCTCGAGAGACTTGAGATAATCCAACAATTCATTTGATCCATTGGCAGATATTCTTTCTACTTGACGGTTAAGTTCCTCAACTTCTGCTTCAAGTAACTCGATGTATTTTATAGCATCTATTTTCTCTGGACCAGAAACATTATTCCATCTGATCACTTCCCCTGTCACCTTTTTCTGTGTCCCTGCTGCATAATCTGGTGCATCCTGTATATTTTGCAAGAGTAAGGGGCTGTTTGGCAGTTGCTGAATGATTAAGTGGTCAGAATGATTAAGAGGCTCTTATGATATAATACAAAATGAAAAATAATTGTTTGGTAATTGTTGAGGATGTAATCAGGGCTCTTAATGGTTAAGTGAGGTTCAGGATACAAAATGATTCAGAGGATTTTGGAACCATTAAGAGGCATGCTTATTTTTTGCCAAACATGATTCACCTCTTAACGATTCAGAGGCTGCCTCTTAATGGAACTGTTAAGAGGTAGACAAACAGCCCCTTAAAACTTAATGATGAATACTACTAACATGATTTGTACTTCAAAAGTGAGACAAAAACCTTTAAAACTTTTAGAAAATGGATATCCATTTCAGTTAGGATTAGAAAGAAAAAGTCGGAGTCCATGTTGTACCTCAACTCAAATACACTAGGGGACCACATTTTTAGAAACAAAATATCATCTGAAAAGGTGAACTTCAAGCAATATCATGTTTCCCTTTTTGTGGCACCAAGTTTGTTGAAAAACACTTGCATGATCAATCTATCACATGTCGAACTCTCATTTGTCCTCACGTTCACAACCAAATTTGAATTCTCATTTGAACCCGCCCCTATATATATATGTATATATATATATTATATTATATATGTGTATTGTGATTTCTTTTGTCTTTGGTGAGTTCTTTGTGGTTTCCTTAAATCACTTTATCTTATAGAAACCCAAAAGCAAACAATAATATTCAAATACTCCCTGGGCATTTACCTGGTGCAACATGCCAAGGGACCAACTAAAAAATTCTGATACAGGCATTCACATATTGGTGATCGCAACAAGTTCAAAATACATTGCAAGCATGCTTGATGATATTCTATTAATTCAATAATATTGTGGTCTAACACTATGTAAGCAACAATAAAAGATGTAATTACATTTTATTGCATAGCTCTATTATAAAGGATTTACCTTTCTATCGACCCAAATGATAATAAATTCATTTAATTGGTAAGGGAAGAAATGCATGGCTATGATTAATTTGTCTCATACCCCTCACGCATATTGTTCTGCAATTACATGACAGTTATAAAAAGCCAGAAACTGAAAAGGCACCTTTCTCTCCTGTGATGTATCAGGAAGTGCAACTTGCTCCAAACTTTGTTGCAATTCCAACCTATATTGTGCATTCCTGAACATATACCCAGTCATCAAAACGCTGTACATGAGCTGCGCAAGATTCTCAGCAACCTGATTGCATGCCATAAGATTAAAAATAGAACAAAGTACGCACGACTTCGATATGTAAACGCTTAAACCAATATATATATATATATATGTATATTCCTATAATCAAGCAACCTGTGAAGAAAAAAGTTTCACCTTTGCCTAAATGGGTAAATTGCATATACTTACAGTAGTAACTGTCACTGCAAAAAACTGAGGGGGTAGCGTTCCGATCATGTTTGTTACAGTTTGGCGCATGGCATCTACAACCTAAAAGAAATAATATTACGAATGATGGTTCATTTAAAGAATACATAGCAATGCAATATTAGGAAAGCATATTACCTGCTGAGGAGCTCTTTTAACAAACAACTCCATAAATTCTGGCTGCACATTTTTCACATACTCCAGTAGAATATCCCTCCTGCTTGTCTGCCAATTTCATTAATAGTCGAGGAAATCCATATTTAGCATGAAGAACATTTCATCAAAAAGTAAATTTTCTTATAAGTTAAATCAGAAATGAAATATAGCCATGGTTCTGCTAGGTCCTTAATCATGATATTCTATTCACAACAGAGGAAATTAACCAGGGGAGGAAGAAGCAGCCCAAAAACATAGAAGTATAAACAAAGGAGGGGGAAGGGGTACATTGAGGGGCAATATAAATAGAGTTCATCCCTTTGCTATTTTTTGTTTGCTAATTTTTAAGAAGGTAAGAAATAGATAGAGTACACCCACAACTGAAAACCATCAGAAAAGACAGAATTTCCCGCAACTGAGAAACACCCCCATCCCTTTACTAGTTAATACTTAATATCCATAGTTCCAAATATAAGTGCTGCTTAAGTAAGTCTAAAATGGATTTAAATTGAAGATACAGCACTAAGATCATTTTCAAAAACGAATTTAATTTCCAAATGTGAAGACATTGTGTCCTTCTTTCATTGTTCTGTTTCAATTTATCTAATAAACAGTCATCTCTGGCAATGGGACTTGTAATTTTACTGTTTTAGCTCTTTGGCTGACTTGGTGATGGAGAAGTGTGGAAAACTTTGTGATTATTTCACATGTCCTGTATGGGTTTAAAGTAGGTACATGGTAGTACTACCAGTAAGTTATGCTTCACATTGATTTAAGTTGATTTAAGTTTAACTACTCATGATATAGGGTACCTAAGTCAAGTAGCATGCATTGCTGCATGCCAGCGTCCATTACATGCTTTCAAGTTTCAACTAATCAACTTGGTAGCAGTTGATTCAGAAGGATTATGATGGATATCAACTGATTATGAACATGCAAGTTGTTAAGGAAACCGACAATTTTAAATGAAAACCCTTGAATATTATAATAATATCCTACTCATTTAAAGAATGTAGGGGATGGTTATAATTACAGACCATCGTCTCATGCTAGTATGGTACCATGACTTTAGAATGCATACCTAATTCATTGTGGCATGCCTAATTAGAGTGTTCCATACCCAATTAGCCTTTTGAGTACACACCTAAAACATATCATCATAGTTTGATTCTAAAAACATGTCATCATTCCTTGAACCTCAAAAAAGGTATGTGGCCTTGTACATTAAGCTCTTTCAAGCAAACAAAATATGATATTCCCTATTCCGTGAAACGCCAAAACATACTATAAATTACTTACGGACAAGTCTTACCACTAAAGCAAACCTCTCATAACCTCCTCAAACCCAGCGCCCAAATTACTTACGCGAAAACAAAAAGAGAGATAATAATGGCATAATGCGCACCTGATATGTCTAGCATTTATAACATTTCAGTTTTCACCAGCTTAGGAAGTATCTTCACATGCTCATTCTCTCCATTTTTTTGTTAGTAAACTTTAGTTTCCACAAACTAACAATTATTCAATGAATCCATGTGACTTGTAGTTTCAAATGGACTTCTTTCTTAATGGATTCCCTTTCTTACCCGAAAGCAGGTAGTGACTTTTCTTGGCTTTTCAAGATATCGATTTCCACAAACTTATTATATACTTTTCCAATCTTACACAACAATTTGATCTATATCTGTAATAAATCTCAGTCTCATTTCTGAAAGAAATTTTGGCTCGTTTGAGTCGTTTCTTTAACAAATTCATATCAAACTTGGACTTAAACAGCAACAAGTCAAAACTACATACAAGACGAATAAAAACAGTATCCAGTAATTACTTGCTATCAAGTAACAAAAACAACAAGATATTCCATAATCTGAACAAAATTATACAAAAAGAAATTACCACAGAACCGTTAGGTTGTTGTGAATCACTACTATTGCTGTTCTTCGAAGAATCCTGTTGTTGAGATTCAGCTCTCCATCTTAATTTTCCTCTGCTAAACGTTCTCTTTCTAGGAAGGTAAAGCGACGAAGAAGAACATAATCGTAGCTGATTACTTTGACATGATGCAAGAACAGACGATGATGAAGAAGAATGTGATGATAAAAATTGAGTTTTCAATGTCAGAAACGACATTTGCAAAGATTTTGGTATGAAATTGAAAAGGTTTTCCAGAATAAAAACCCTAAAAACTGTCTACAACTCCATTAACGATACTAAACCCCAAGGTATGGAAGATAGAGGAGGAAGGTAGGGAAATGGAGGTTCGGATTAGGTGTGGAGTAAACCATGTGTTTTTTATGGGCCAAACTTTTTTTACCCATGCTTTTAAAATCTTTATATCAAAAGTAAAATTGATTTGAATTATAATTTTATTGTTAATACATTAAATTGATTAAAAAATACAGTTTTTAAGAGTAAAATTAAGGAATGTGTAGAAAGTTATTTGATTCAATTTTAGTTGACCAATCATAATCAGATATCTGGTTGTAGACTTGTAGTTGAATCGGATCAAATCTAATTTCAACGTCTAAATTGGATGGACACTCTAAAATCAAATAAAAACAAACCGATTCAATCTAGTGATCATCCAATTATCATCCAATTACTTGTTTTAGGGGTGAGCACGGTTCGTTTCAGTTCGGTTTTTGGACAAAATCGAACCGAAAACCGAGTCATTCTTTCTTTGAAAATCTAAACCGTTAGGTTTTCGGGGTTTTTTTGTCGGTTCGGTTTTAAAATCGAATGATTTAAAATGTTTTGGTTTTTGGTTTTCGATTTTTGGAAAAAATACAAACATTTCATATGCTTAAAATTAAAATTTGGTTTGGTTTATATACATAATAAAAAATGTAAAAACATTTCATGGTATTATATATAAATATATATAATAATAATTTAAAAAAAGTTATATTTTCTCGGTTCGGTTTTTGGAGAAACCGATGATGTTCGATTCGGTTCGGTTTTTGCTCACCCCGTCTTGTTCAATTAGCATTCAACTATCATTCAATTAATAGCTCTATATAATTATCAACATTTTACTATATTTTTTTAAGTTGATACTTATACGTATTGGTTTTCATTAAATTAAAAAAATATATGAATGATTAGTTGAAAATTGTATTAAAATATTGAAAGGATCCAATCTGATCCAATAAATGACCAATAATAATATCCAATTGATGGAACCAAGCTAATCCAATCATCTATTTGATTTGATTTGATTGGATTGGATGTCCAATGTTAATTGGATTGAATCGCATGACAAAATCCAGGATCTATTGGATGATTAGATTGGATCATGTCCACCCAAAACCATTGGGTTTCAAACGATGAATATCGTTAAATAAAATCTTGAATTTGTTTCTATCAGTTTGGGTCCTCTTAGGCGACTAGACGGTTAATTAGTTCTTAACTTCATGGACTCATGAAATTAATCAACATACGCACAAATGAACATGGACATATGCAGGTAAGGGGTAGGGGGCAAATGCCCCTAACAAAACTCAAAAGATTGTTAAATATTTTTTCAAAGCTTAACTTTCATATTTATCTTGACTATTTTTCGTTGTTGTCGCCAATCTTCGTCTGATGACTCACCCCACGACTCATTCACTTATTTAGTTGTCGTAATTCTAAGCAATTTTAGTGTTTCTTGGATGACTTTGATATTTAATATGTCGTTTCTTTTTTGATGTTTTTGTCAGATTTTACGTTTTTACTGCTGTCAATGATGTATTACTAAGGATTTCCAAGTAATCGAAAACCTTAACAACCTAAAACCATTTAACCCTGGTCTAATTCTGTTTGGATGGGGTTATTGGACTTTGAATTATCACTCTAATTGTGTCTCCAACCACATAACTCAATGGATTAACCATTGTAGGTCGGTCTAAACATATTTATGGTTATCAAAGAGTTAGGTGGCGTTTTTTAAGAGGTGTTGAAGTTTGAAGTCTTACTTCACTTCTAATTGATAAAAGGTGGTACTGAAGTCTAAAATATAAATCAATAAGACTGTTTTGTAAACTAAAAAATGTCTGAATTTGTTTAAGTTATCTATTTTACCCCTTAAAAATAATAGTATGAAATTATAGATAAATTTACACAATTTCACATATTTATTCATCATCATTATGAAATTTATATCTAAATTATAACATCATTAGCATTCATTTAAACGAAAATATACCATTGATGCTATATATATAACATTTAAATCCTATTAAAATACATTAATTGAGAGATGTGAGGATCGAATTAGTAAGAGTCGAATGAGATAAATGATGAATCAAGGTTAGTCGACTGAGAAATGTCATTACCGAAGGTCTGGAGAACAATAAGAGGCAAATAAGAGGTTGGTGTACTTCTTAGCAAATAAGAGGACTATAAAACATAAGTGACTCTGAAAATTTTGATGTTCAACACATTAAGGTTCGAACTCAGACACCACCGGTCTGTAAACAATGTTCATATATACCTTTCAAAGCCTCGCAAAATAGAAAACAATGGTCGACCGTTTCAGTTGTTTCACTGCAAACCGGGCATAATAATTGATCCATGTCAATTCCTCGATCGATCAGAACACTTATAACATGCAGTCGGCCTCTAGAAGTTCTCCATACGATACATTAGTTTTCTTATGCACCAAATCAACCTACTAGGAGGCTATAGGATTATATGTAGTTTGTTGTTGTTTTTCCTCAATTAGAAACCTTGATTTCTTTACCGAGAACACGCCTTTCACCTCCAACTTTCACCACCAACTGTCCTTTTTTTCAATCGACTGTATAACAGTTTCAAGAGTACAGAGAATGGAGCTCAATTCATCGTGGGTTCGACCTCTTGGAGGGGTTGTCCAATTTAAGTCCCACGACCAATTTTCGTTATACATAATATGTTATATACATAACCGTTTTACAAGACTTAAGTGTTGATGTTTCTTAAAAAAAATTGGGTATATATATACACGAATGGTCGTGTGAGAATAAAAGTTACAATGAAAAATGTAAAAAATGACTTGGACCTCTAATTACTTTTAGTCCCAACTAATCCATGATAAATATATTTTCTTATCATTTTCATCATAATTTTAATTTTCACTAAAACTCAATCTTATATATAATATTATATATGTTTTTAAATATGCATTAATAAAAATACAATAAAATAGATTTTGTTTTAAGAGAAGGGGACATATATGATTAGAAATATACTTTGCTTGGATAAGTAGGTAGCTTATTTGGGAACCATCATTACTTTTATGACACTTTTGTTACACCCTTTTCTTTTTCATTAAATATATTTCTTAATTATTATTTCTATTATTAACTATTTAAATCTGTGAGATATAAACAATACTGTTATATTGTGAGGGTGTTTGGGATTGCTTATAAAAACAACTTATTGACTTATTCCGGTACGGCACCGGTGATAAGCACTTTTGAGTGTTTGGCAAAACAGCTTATACCGGTGATAAGGAGTTTTTTGAGAAGTAAGAAGCTCCTAACTTATTAGAAGTTGATAAGCACTTTTCAGTAAAAGTTATAAGTTGTTTTAAATAAGCAATCCCAAACACCCCCTGTATATACTATAAAAACAAAATAAGTATTTCCATCTCAAATAAATAAATAAATAAATAAACCAAATAAACATTTTATTGTGAAAAGCTACACTATAAAAAAGGTACAACTAACATCCAGCACAAGATTTGGAGTACATTAAATTTTGAACTTTTTGAACTACCCTATTTAATACATCATAGAAGCTTTATAATGTATGGATATATTAAATATGATCATAAAAATATACTCTTAAAATTTATAATTTGGTTCTCTAATAAAGTGATTTATGAACAAATTTTGATTGTTCATTTGGATCAATTATCTTAATTTGGGTTAAAGGGTACATGTAAAAACTCAAGCTCAAAATAGAACATAGTAAAAAAAGTTGGTTTAAATTCAAATATATTAAAATATTTTCTAATGTTTTAAAGTATCTATATACAAAAAGTTTGGATCGTTATTTAAATAAACAAATGCATTACCATGTGCTACATATAATGACTATTTATTAAATAAAAAAGTTGGACGAAATAATATAGACAGATCATCTAAAATTATTTAATTCACTTACAACTTTATTTATTAAACAAACTTATAATCCAATTTGTTCAACCAATCCAATTTACCATCTATAATGCAAGCGACGATTGTAGATCGTATTAAAGTTAATTCAGTTTATTAGTTTGTATTTCTTTTTCTCATATTTCGGTCACGAAAAATAAATACTTTGGACTAGTTGGATACCATGTTAATGTTAAAACAAGTAGAGTCAAACAAGTAAGGTTTTATAATGGGTCAAATAGAATTTTATGTTGATTGCACCAACATACTTAATTTCACAGATAATTAATATAGCAAATATGATTACAAAACTATAATTATAATACCAGTTATATTATTTTGTATAAAACATATTTTAGAGGTTATAAAGACTTTTGAATTATCATTTACATCAAAATATTTAATATATCAAGATAAATGAAAATGAAACATACTTTGTGTTGGTTCATATTGTAAAGATTATATTTTAAAAGTTATATTTAAAGTCTATAATTAAGAAATGTTTATTGTAGTATCTAATCGCGATGCGATGCAAGTAAAACTTGATTTTGAAAGTATGATCTTTAGAATAATTAGACAAATTTTAAACTATAAATCAGTATATATATATATAATTATAGACCGAGGAAACAATTGAAAAAATGAGAAACATCCTAATAACAATTTATTTTATGGTATGTACATTGCACATGTGTATGTTACACAATCGTGCATACCGAAAAAATTACTTGTATGCATGTATGCATACAATGAATTGAAAATGTTTATTGGTTTTTATGTACATGTACATGTTAAACATCGTACATATAGGACAAATTACTTGTATGCATATACGCATTTTCAAAATATTTCTTGATTTTTATGCATACGTGCTGGGCCGGATCTACCCTATAATTGGGGGGGGGGGAGGGGGCGATGGGATCCCAATAAACATTAAAAAAAATGAATTTTCTTAGGTTAAAAACAAAATAAATAATTTTTTACCATGTGTTCCCCCAAGTAATTTCTCGTGCGGGACCCCATCAACAAAAATAGTACCTCGAAATCAATCAAGACCTCCAAAAAAGCTCTTGAAGTCAACCAACAAAACTTTAAAAGACTTACCTTAAAGGTGACACTGTTAGGAAACAATACTGAACCAGCCACTGCACACGTGTATTTTACACAATCATGCATAACAAACAAATTACTTGTATGCATATGTGGATACAAGAAATTGAAAATGTTTCTTGGTTTCTATACACATATGCATGCTACACAATCAAGCTTAGAGACAAATTACCTATGTATGTACGTACCATACAAAAGAATGATTATTACATGTTATTCAGTTTATCATTTTTTTACAATTTTCTCCAAAATATGGTCATATAATTACAAACCCAAAATGCAACTTGTAAAAACATGTTCCCCCAAAATGCAAAAAAACATGTCTTTTAGTAGAGAAGTGATCCTCAATTTTTTTTCTCTCTATTAACGTAACACATATTCTTTTATTTTTATTGGTAACTAATAAATTTGTAACTATTAATGATGTTAATACAATACCGTCAAGCTATATTGTAACTCTTAACTATATGAATAAATATTACATCAAAATCAACCCATTCATATACGCTGTAAACCTCTTTTTTGGTAAGGACGATCAATTATGACTGTAATACATCAGCCTTGAGTGATCACAATTATTGTGTACGCCTAGATTCGAACCCTGAACAAGTGAAATATTCCATTACATCCCCGTGGCCTCAACCAGTACGTCAGTGGTTAACTACGAAATGAGAAAAATATTAGACATTTATTATTTTAGTTAAGAACAAATTTAGACAATATTTTATTTATTCATCTAAAAATAAAAACATAATTATATACTTAACTTTTAAAATGTACTATATAAAATTTGAAGTCGACATTCAAAAGCAAAAAAAAAATCCATGGTTCAAAAGTCCACCTTGGTGCAGTGAAAGAAATAAGCATTTCTAAAAATGGCTTCTTCTCTTCGTCTTCAAGGCCCAAAACGAATAAATTTCCCAAAAATATATTATATGAATTCTGACACTAGTAGATAGATCGTGTTCCCTCCCTTTTGCTATTTCTTTCTCTCTCTAAAACTCCCTTTGTTTTTTAGAGAGAGAGATAAAACCTCCACCGGCACCACCGCCATGGCTATCCACCGCCGGCGACACCACCACCACCACCACTCTCATAACCGGTTCCGTTACCTTCTCCCTCTTATTTCCGCAATTTCGGCTGCTATTCTTGTCCTCTACGGTTTCATCTCTCTGCTTGCACCTTCCCCTGACCATCTCCACCACCTTGTACGACGGACACCGGTAAATTGATTGATTTCTTCATAGCGTATACTTGCTTACTTTGTGTATTTTGTTTATTTGTGTTTGTATCATTGTATGAATGTGTTCAGTTTACGAATCGTTGAACTTGTGTTGATGATTTTTGTTTTTGTTTTTGATTTCAGTTTGATGATGATGGCGTTGTTGATGATTCACCTCGAGTTACTTCGCTGTTTAAAGTTCCGGTTAGGTTTTTTCGCTACAGAAGTTGATGTTTTTTTTGTTGTTTGAATTAGAAAGTTTGGATTGTTCGTGGTGTGATTTTTGAGTCTTGATTGGATCTGAGTTTGTTATGTAACCTAATTTGGATGTAATTTTTGTTTATGGTTTGGGATCTAGATCAGTGGTGGGATGGTGGGTGATCGAAGTCTATGGAGTACACGGATGTCAAAGTTTTATTTTGGATGTAGTAATGCTAGCAATAAGTTTCCAAGTAAGTGATAAATGAAATAATCTCTGTAAGACAGGCGAGTTCTTCTAGTTTCTATAGATTTTTGGGTTAAATTTGGATGTTTTATTGAATCACAGAAGTAGAAACAGTCACATACCCCAATCGATACTTGCTGATAGCCACCAGTGGGGGTTTAAACCAACAACGAACTGGGGTAAGTCCTAATTTATTGAAGTTCCTTTTGAAATTCACCGATAAATTATTTATTTTAGTTCGATGGTACCTGTTGTCACAGATTACAGATGCTGTTGTTGCTGCACGCATTCTGAATGCTACTCTTGTTGTTCCAAAGCTGGATCAGAAGTCTTTTTGGAAGGATGCTAGGTTAGTCATAGAGAAATGCTTGCACATACAAAGTACACGAGTGGGATTATAACAAATTTTGTCCAGAAAGTTTGTTATAACTGATGGTACCTTCTCTTGTACAGTACTTTTTCGGAGATATTTGATGTTGACTGGTTTATATCACATCTGTCAAAAGATGTAAAAATCATAAAAGAACTGCCACGGAAGGGAGGCAAGATTTGGACTCCATATAATATGCGTGTGCCTAGAAAGTGTAACGAGAGATGCTATCAGATTCGTGTATTGCCTGTGCTTTTAAAGAAACATGTAAGTTATGACTTTTTATATCATCTGCAGCTCTGCACTATGTATTTTTATAAGCATACAGTCTCTTGCATAATTTCCAGTGACCATGAAACTCCTCTGTTGGAATTTTGAATTTTCTAGTCAATTTCCTAATTTGCTAGTCCATATACAGTGACCCCTAAATGCATCCACATAATGTGTTAACTGCCTTAGGTCTATATCTGATGGTTAATAACTTCATATCTCCTGAACCATAAACATTAGCACTTATAGTTATGAATCTTTTGTAACATGACAATGTTTCCATGAGAATGCATTTACCGGTGGGTAGAAAATGTTGTAGACTAGAAACAAATTAATTGTTGCTTATGAATAACCCAAACCCCAAATCTCAAACTAATACTTACTTTCTGAACTCTGAAGTAATATGTGAGAACCCTAGAATTTAGAAAATGCTGTTAATAATTGCCATGATGGCAGCAGACAGCAGTTCCCTATTTCAGGATGCAAGTGTGAAGGGGGCAAATGCCTAACCAGTAGAGAGTGACTGTAGTATGTCACTGAATGATCATTACCAGCCCAGAGCCTGTATAAGGTGAAACTGATGACTATATAAGAGTAGGGCAGGTATATAAGAGAAATCACTCATGATTGGGTTTCGGAGGATGACTAGTGAAAACTGTAATCAAGATTCAGGAGCACTCAAGAACATTGTTCCTCCAAGTATGTTTTGAGTTGATGGGTTTCATTGTCGATCTGACCTAAAACTCTTATAGGGTTTCTGTGTTCTTAGGATATTGGGTGATTGTTGTGAACTAGTGAAGACAAATACTTTTGCCTGCTGAACCTGGAAAAGTAATTCCAATTATGCTTCCATCTTACCTCAAGTCCTAAACCAATATCCGGACATAGAATGAAATGCACAGTTCAGTAATCAATAATGAGTATACCATAATGGTTCATCTTTAAGCAAATGAAGACCAGGTAAGGAATATAAGGCAAGCTGTCCAAATCGTAGCAAAACAAACTGATCCCACAACTGCTGACAGAAAGAAAATGTCTAACAGTTGATGGAACCCTAGAGTACATACAATAATATATGGGTACAGAAGATTGGCTGAAAATTGGATTGTTCCATACCATGAAAAATTGAAAACTGTGCCCCCTTCTCTCCCTCCCCCCCCCCCCCGCGGTGGGTGTGTGGATTGGCCTTATGAAGCCATCTGCCACCAACCAACACTAAACCTTCACTGTTTCTATTTTCACGTGGCCACAATTTTTGTTTCTTGTTGGATCATAAGTAATCATGTGACTTCAATCAGAAACATACTTAACATATGGAGATTCAAATTCTAAAAGTTGTCAGTGCTGTAAATTTTCACATATGGGATTCAAATGTTACATTCTGATCAAATTTCTCAAAGTGTTGTATATCATCATCTTTCCAGCATGGGTCAACAAGAGCAATATTTATATATGAGTTTCTGCTGACACAGAATCGACCTTTTGACATACATCAAACTCATTCTTCTTTCTAGAATGGAGAGACTATATAATTTTTGGTTTCTCCAGCTGTACTCTTCGGGGGTGAACTTTATCTGGATGTCTAGGTTTTTGAGATTATTTAGCATACACATGCGTTCTTATAGATGCGAGTCAGGAGGGTTATCATAGAAATGTGCCTCAATTGTTGGCATAATAATTATTCAATAAGATCTCTATAGTTTTGTATCAAAGTAATTCACAATTTTTTATCTTTGGACAGGCTGTTCAGCTGAGCAAGTTTGACTACAGACTTTCTAACAAGTTGGAGACTGATTTGCAAAAGCTTAGATGTAGGGTAAACTACCATGCTTTGAAATTCACTGATCCTATAAATAAAATGGGTCAGAATTTGATCAACCGAATGAGGAAGATGGGCAAGCACTACGTTGCTCTTCACCTAAGGTACTTTAGGTTTCTTATGTTGCTCTTCACTTAAACTGACACTATAGTGTCATTATTATTCCGTTTCTATTCATCATCTAGACAATTTTATTATATATAGAGAAGTAACCGTAAATCTTCTTATCTTGCTCATTTGATTGCATATGCTGTTTTTAATTTTTATCTTGGTTAATTAGTAAAAAATGTTGGCACGACTCCCTCCTTTAACCCACTGATATCTTATGGTGCTTAAAACCTGCATAACAAATGCTAAACTCATATAGTTGAAGGCTTGGTACTTAGTTCTTCTCAGTTCTTCCATTTTACTTCGTGCTGTTAGAAAACTTACATTCCTGGTGCTAACTACAACTTTTTTACCATTTTACAATACAGGTTTGAACCTGATATGCTTGCATTTTCAGGATGCTATTATGGTGGCGGAGAGAAGGAAAGAAAAGAACTGGGTAAAATACGCAAGAGGTGGAAAACTTTACATGTAAGCAATTTGTTTCATCTTTGTCCAAAAAGTAGCCCCAAAACCATAAATTTAGTAGATGTGATTTTGATCTCGATTTTTCTTGGAGTGCAACAGATATCTAATTTCTTTTATTCTCAAAATCTTTAATTTCATTATGATTTATAGTAGTTTAACTTTGGGGCGTTACATGAGACAATTTGAGTCCCAACAAATTCAAGATGGAACTAAACCAAACTAACCCAATATATCCCACGTGGAGGTGGGGTATGGGGAGGGTAAGATGTATGCAGACTTGACCTCTATCCCAAAAAGTAGAGCGACTGTTTCCATAAAGGCCCCTCGGCCTAGGTCTCACCTGAAAAAGCCCGATTCGGGCCTAAAAAGCCCGGGTCTTTTTTTGCTCACTGAAAACGGGCTTGGAAGGCCCGGGCCCTTTGCATCATTATCTCCATCTCCTCTAGCTTTGGTTTTTCACACCTAATCTGCGACCCTAGTTTTGCGTCTCCTGGAGCTCCTATCAGATAATACCGTCCAGATATTAGGTTTATGGTTGGTGTAGCTAGGGTTTTTGGCTTGTATATATATGTAGCTCTGTTGCTTTCAAATACACATGTTCCATTAAAATGATAATACATTATACATTCATGATGGATTCAAGGTTTATCAGTATTAACAAACCTGCTAAAGTCTCTCACTTTTACAATTTAAATGGTTCAACTTAACTTTTAGCATATCAAAGAACAGTTTCAATATCGTTCAAGAGCATAGTCTTTGAAAAAACTAGTTATAATTAATTACAAAGACATAATTATTATCTTTTGGTAAAGTTGTAACAGTCTCTGATACTAATTGCAGAGCAACAATCCGGATAAAGAAAGGAGACAAGGGAGATGCCCACTTACACCAGAAGAAGTGGGTCTGATGCTAAGAGCACTTGGATATAATAAAGATGTTCATCTTTATGTGGCGTCTGGTGAAGTTTATGGCGGAGATGAGACATTGGCGCCTTTAAGAGCACTTTTTCCAAATATTCATTCAAAAGATTCCATAGCCACCAAAGAAGAGTTGGAACCCTTTTCTACATTCTCTTCTCGTATGGCTGCACTTGATTTCATAGTGTGTGATGAGAGTGACGTATTTGTTACGAATAACAACGGCAATATGGCTAAGATTTTGGCTGGGAGGAGGTATGTTCTTTTTTGTCACATCTGTTCTAGAGTACAATGTAACATTGACTTATTGGGTTAAGACTATAGATGCACAAAAAGCCCAAAGTCCAGCCCTTTTCACACCCAAAGGTCCAGGCCCGAAAAGGGTGGGCTCTTTTTTTGCTTACTGAAAACGGGCTTGGCCCGAAAAGCCCGGGGGTTGTGCATCTCTGGTTAATACTGATTATCTACTAAACTATGGAAACTATACTCCATAATGGAACAATTGCAGTGTTTGGACTTGATATTTAATTTACAGGAAGTAAATTACTATTGGTAAAAAATCTAATACGGTCTTCAATAATGACAAGATAGAGGAATCTTTTAGGCTCTTGAGTCTTGAGGACAAGGATTAATGCTATCAGTATTTTGTGATGATTATGAAAAAGATGTAACTTTAGATTGAAGCATTGCCAAAAAAAGAGAAATGTTGCATATATTTAAGGACAAAGGAGCTTAAGGAAGTGTGAGTTTATTTATCATGGTGAGAATGTAGTACTTTCTTCTACCCTGTTAAATGGTGATGCTGAATGAAGCATATGTGTTTAGGAAAGTGCTTGACTAGTTATAAACCAAACCAAACCAAACAAACCCAGTAAATTCTTCCGTTTTTAGGGTTTGTAAACTACAAACAACGTTAGGATAAACAAACAATATTAACCAATAAAACAAGAAAATCGACAATCCATATGGACCAAAACCAGTAGATCGCGAACTCCTTGGCGGTCTAGGGTTTAAGTCTCACCAAATCTGAGGAGTGTGTGAGTTTTGCATATATATATGTGTGTGTGTGTATAGGGGCGGGTTCAAATGAGAATTCAAATTTGGTTGTGAACGTGAGGACAAATGAGAGCGCGACACATGTCATATTCAGACTAAATAATCAAAGAAATATTCAGACCGAATACAGTGTTTATTCAGTCTGACAGAATACAGTGTTTATTCAGTCTGACTGAATACAGTGTTTATTCAGTCTGACTGAATACAGTGTTTATTCAGTCTGACTGAATACAGTGGTTATTCAGTCTGACTGAATACAATGAGTCTGACTGAATACAGTGTTTATTCAGTCTGAATAAACACTGTATTCAGTTTTATCCAGACTGAATAAACATTGTATTCAGTTTTATTTGGTCTGAATATTTCTTTGATTATTCAGTCTGAATAATCTACTTTCAGACACGTGTTGCGCTCTCATTTGTCCTCACGTTCACAGCCAAATTTGAGTCCGCATTTGAACTTTCCTCTGTGTGTGTATATATAATTATATATATATATATAGAGAGAGAGAGAGAGGGCGGTTTAGGGAAAAACGCTAAAAAGAAAAAAAAATGGACACCCTGAGATCCCTCTATTCGGACGGTATGCACAAATGCATGGAAGCGATTGAAGTTGTTTTTTTTTCTATGCACCAGTGCATATGCACAAATGCATGTTACAAATTACCAAATATGCATTTATGCATACCGTCGTGATGGAGGGCTCCCAGGGCGTTCCTCAAATTTTTCTTTTTTGGAGTTTTCCCCAGAACCTGACCCTATATATATGACCCTATATATATTAATATTTATATATACTCCAAAAAGAAGCTAAACTATGGTGTACATTGCATTGCTTTTTTTTTTTGTATTACAGAAGATACTTTGGACACAAACCAACAATACGTCCAAATGCTAAAAAACTGTATCGTTTATTCCTTAACCGAGAAAACATGACATGGGAAGAATTCTCTTCTCGCGTGCGTACTCATCAAAGAGGTTTCATGGGTGAACCGAAAGAAGTAAGGCCTGGGAGAGGTGAATTTCACGAAAACCCAGCTACATGTATATGTGAAGACACAGAAGCCAAATCAAAACTCGATACTCTCCCTCGGAAATTCGGAAAGAGTAATAATCTCGACTTGGATGAAGTAGTTGCCGATCAGGATATCGAAAACGAACCCGATCCATCTGATCAGGATGAAGACGATGATCTTATCGGCCCTCAATTTCAACATCTAGTAAACGATACAAATGTGGACGATGATTCTTTCGTATCTGAATCACCGGAATTAGAAGAGTTGCTTTCGGATTAATTACTAGATCCCGGTTTTTTACCATCCGTCTTTCTTGCCTGCTTGCATGCACTCTTTTTGCTGGTAATCTTTTCCTTCTAAAAAAACAAAATTTGTTTCTTCAAAATTTCTTTTGCAACCCGGGGGTTAGAGATGGGCACGGACTAGTCCTAAAAAATCTGGTCTTGGTCTGGTCAACGGTGTGGTCAAACCAGTAAAAAAAGGGTTTTATCTGGTCCTAAAAAAGAGCGGTCAGGGATAGAGATGGCCAAACACGGGCCCGGCCCGGGACCAGTTTGGGACCATTGGTTACGGCCTGGTACAGTTTTCAGAACCCGGTCCCAGGACCGATTTGGTCCGGCGCGGCACCGGTTACAGGACCGGGACCGATTTGGGTCCGACCTGGGACCGGTTTTTGGCCCTCTAGTCAGGGACCGGTTTGGGACCACTGGTTACAGCCAGGCCATGATTTTCAGTGAAAACCCGACCCTGGACCGGTTATGGGACCAGGACTGATTTGGGCCCGGCCCAGGACCGGTTACAGGACCAGGACCGGTTTTTGGCGCTCTAGTCAGGGGCCAGTTTGGGACCACTGGTTATGGGCAGACCACGGTTTTCAGGGAAAACCCGGCCCAGGACCGGTTTTGGGACCAGGTCTGATTTGGGCCCAGCCCGTGACCGGTTACAGGACCGGGACCGATTTGGGTCCGACATGGGACTGGTTTTTGGCCCTCTAGTCAGGGACCGGTCCTTCTCAAAAAAGTTTGGACCGATTATGGACCAGCTGTCCGGTCTGGTCCGGTTTGGTCCAGCTTGATGACATCATGGTCTGGTCCAGTCCCATCTGGTCCTTTTGCACACGAATGGATATACCGGGTATGTTTTGTTTGGTTTATCTCGGTTTTACCATCTTGATGTATGTTAACGATGCAGGAAATGAAGTTAAAATTTTAGTTTGCGGAATCGGTGTTGAAAGGTACAAGTCATAAAGCACTTGGTACAATGCATCCACAGCATACTAGATCGATTATCGTTAACCTGTACAGAAGTTAAATGCTCCCCGGGGGGGGGGGGGGTTATGCTAACAATGAATACAACTTCAAAAAATGGAAATCGGAGGTTCGGTCCCCTTTCCCCCCACTAATACTATAATGTTGAAGGTTTTTCTAATTCGGTTTTTCGTTAGAAATGCACAGTTGGTATCGAGGCATATCCATGGATGAAATTTGTTAAATATTTTTTTGTCGTTTTTATATAGTTTTTGCAGTATATTTGATGGTAACTCAGGAATGTATGAAATGGATCCCGTTTGGGACCGATGTTTTTTTTAAAAAATATTTTTCGAATATGTTCTTTGTAAATGGCAGCCTTCGATTTGGTGTTATTTGATTAGCAAAAGAGATTAGCATTCTTGTGTTTTGTTAGGAAGGCTTGGGGCTGTTTGGTTGGTTTCCATCAAGTCCTGCATGGATAAAGTTGTCTGTTTGGATTAATCTGTCTGTGTAGATTGAGAAAGTTTTTGTTTGAGGGGGTTTTTCATTAGATGGAATGAGTGTGTTTTTTAATTGGGAGGGATGTGTTTAGAAAAAAAAACTTAGCTTTCTACATAGAGTTCATCCCTAAAAGCTTACTGAATAAACTACTTTTTATATCATTAAGCTACTACCATATAGCTGGCCAAATAAGTTGTAAATTTCATCAAACTCATTAAGCTGTTAAAAAACAGGCCTTTGGTTTGGGATTTTGAACCAGTCAAAAGCCTGGTAGGACCGCTTCTTCAGTTAATTTGAGGGTTTTTATATGTTTCTTCAAATATTTAGGCTATGTTTGGCAAAAGTAGCTAATAAGGTATCTTATGACTTATAAGGTAGCTTATCAAAATCTTACTTTTATTAACTTATCAATAAGGTACCTTATAAATTAACTTATGGTCATCCAAACAACTACATTAAAAATAAGGTACTTTATAAGGTGACTTGTAAGTCACCTTATTTTTGTCAAACAATACTTTAGTAGTGGCTCGAATTAACCCTTCGTCATCCCAAAATGAAAGGTTTTTTAGGGATTTGGTTCGTGGAAGAATTTGTAAATCTTTAATGTGTTTAGTTTATAGAATTTGAAATGGAATTGAATTATATTTTTAATAAATAATTTACAAGATAAATAAATTATACATAACTGTAAAGAATAATTAAATTAGCTTTTATCAATTAATTATTACAAAGCGGATGTTACAAACATTTTTTATGAAATTATGTGAACTACTATCTTTATGTAATTTTTAAATTCAATTTTGTGGGATATCAGTGAAATCTCAGTATTTTAATTCTAAACTTTTTATAAATCAAATGCTTGATTGAAATAAAGGGTCAAGATTTCTTTGATTCCCTTCTCACATGATTCCATACCTTACAAAATTAAATTCAACAATATGCAATTAAGCGAGTTCAAGAATCAACGATATAAGCTTTTTGCTAAGCCATATAAATGACATTAATTAGACAAAACCTCCATACACAAAGCCTTAGCCATCGATTAATTTATGTGTGTCGCAAGAATGCTCATGACTACACAAAATTTGTGGAATTCATAGTTAAAAACAATATAAAAAATAGCAAAAAAACATAGTTTCATAAGCAATAATCTATGAGAACACAATGGATGTTCATAACAAAAAATAATGGTACCATCCCAATGAGTAACATAGTGAAATGTATACATACTTGCTATCAAGAAGCAGTGCAACAAAAAGTATACGGGAACCGAGTTCCTAGCTAGGGTTTCAGTTTCACAAGTCGTTGTATTCCTCGATTCCTAAATCTGTAAACCACAAGACTGAAATCAAAGATCAATTGACGTTGCCAATCGGAGTTGGACTGGCTTATCGTCCTAGTTTCCTTAAACTCCAGGATTTTGAATTAGAAAATGTTCATATGTTTTGAAGCTCAACAGAAATTCTACCATTTATGTATCAAACAATCCTTTTGTGTTCCGTACGTTACTGTTGTTTTTAGATTTACCGAATAGATTTCCTATGGGGTTTCTGATGCATGGGATAGGTATAAAGAGCTGTTGAGAAAATGTCCACACCATGGCATTCCATATTGCATTTAGCTAGAGACATTCTATGGTGGCTTGAATGCTACCGCTAAACAGATGCTCGATGCTACTGCATGTGGAGCTTTCACAGCTTGTACCTACAATGAAGGCATTGATATACTTGAAAAGATTTTCAATAATAATGGACAATGGTCTGACTCGCGTGCCACACCAGTAAGAAGAACGGCTGGAGTAAATGAGGTAGATGCTGTTACAGCATTAACAACACAGCTCACTAAACTAATTTCAAACTTGGCTTCTGGCCAACAAGTGAAGTCTGATACTCCTACCCTATACTCCAATGTTCAATCAGTACAGTGTGTTTACTGTGGTGAAGGACACTCTTTTGCAGAATGTCCTGGAAATCCTGAACAAGTAAATTTTGTGAACAAAACTGGACCGTTCTCTCAGACATACAATCCCGGATGGAGAAAACATCCGAATTTTTCATGGAACAGTCCAGCTTTGAACCCACCAATGCAAAAACAACAAGGACAGTCCAACTTTCAAAATCAGGGACAATCCCATTTTCAAAACCAGGGACAACCCCATTTTCAATCACAGGGGCAGTCCAACTTTATTTCACAATCTCACCAAGGTAATCACAACAACCAACAAGGAAATTATCAGAACAATCATTCTTCTTACCAAAACCGACCCAAGCAAAATGCCGAGTCATCAACTTCCTTGGAATCATTGATGAAAGGGTTCATGATCCGAACTCAGGCATCCATTAAGAACCTAGAAACTCAAATGGGTCAAATGGCATTGGAAATAAGAAAGAGGCCTGTTGGATCCCTGCCCAGTGATACTGAGATACCACATAGGGAGGGAAAAGAGCATGTAAAAGCAATTACCTTGAGGAGCGGAAAGATTTTGGAAACACCAGTCAAAGCAAACACTGAAAAGAACTCCACAGCTCCGAATTCTGAAATTCCATCACCGTCTACTGATATTACTGGGGCCACCAAGCCCAATGATACCACTAGTGTTCCGGAGAAGTCAGATTTTCCTTTAGAAAACCCAAAAGAATCACCGACTGTTCAGAAGCCCCAAGAGAAGATTACTGTGGATTTGTCACACACTCGTGGCAGTCCATCTGTAATTCTTGAAAGTCAAACTCAGGTCAATTCTCCTTTCTGAACATCTATCAAAGTTCTCCAGTTGCTAAGAAAGGTCTTCCTAGGATGATGGGAATGTCTTTATCAACCTCACAGTCTAGGATAATAAAGTCGGCTGGGAAAATAAATTTCTCAACTTGGACCAAAACATCCTCAATCTTCCCCTTAGGATAGGCTATGGATTTATCTGCCAACTGAAGTGTGACAGTGGTAGGTCTAGCCTCCCCTATACCTAGGGTTTGAAAAATTGATGAAGGCATTAGGTTAATACTGGCACCTAGATCACATAAGGCTCTTCCTATCAACTTACCTCCTATTGAACACGGGATAGTAAAACTATGCGGGTCCTTCAACTTAGGGGGTATTTTATTGGACAACAATGTACTACAACCCTCAGTCATGGCCACAGTTTCATACTCTGCCAATTTCTTTTTCTTGCTCAAAATGTCTTTTAAAAACTTTGCATATGTTGGCATTTGCTCAATGGCCTCAACCAATGGTATGTTAATATGCAGTTGTTTGAAAACATCTAGAAACTTTTTAAATTCATTTTGCTCCTTTTGATTTCTTTACCTCTGTGGGTAAGGAATGTAAGGAGGGACAGGAGTAACGATTGTGTTTTTCTGAGGTGTAGGTGTAATAAGTTGTAGCGGAGTTTTGACCTGAGTTTTCACTACAGGAGTAACGACTGTGTTTTTATGCATGATAAGAGTGTTTTTAATTTACTGCATCATGACTCGGCAGCCAATAGACGTTGGCAACATATTCAAAAGAATATTAAGCTAAGTGTCGGGAGAGCAACAACGAAACTCCCATATCCGGCTATAATCAATCTACTCATGGATGCCGAAAAGGTCCCAACTTTGCCAACCGACCATTTTGTTCACGATAAAATGGTCATGGATAGGCAAAATTTGGATCGACTCATGAGGAATAAGGATAAACTAAAACCAGGTTGTCCCCCGGCAGACATTCACGGCGTAGGAAGATTGTTGCATAAAAGTCACCACGAGTTTCCTGTTGTTTTGAAAGAACATGTCAAGATTGGTGAACAGATGATACAAGCTTTAGCAAAACTTCAACATACTGTCGATAAGGTAAGCATGGAAGTAGAGGTGGTGAAGAACCAGGTGATCAAACTGAAAGAGGAAAAGGAGAGGGAGGAGGAGAAGATAGCAGAAGAGAAGGCTAAGAAGGAACTTGCTGAAAAGGAGAGAGCAGAAAGAAACAGAAAGGGAAAGGAAACAACCCCTACTCCGAAAGGAGTAGGGCAGGTTTGATTCGGTACCCCTTAGTAACTAAATTTAATTTTCTTTTATATTTGCTGAACTTTAGTATTTAGAATGCTACTTTTTGCTGTTCAAAATGGGTAAATTTAGTTGATAAATATTCATAGGATCGAGTCTATAATGAATATTTTTTAGGTTAATTTTTTTGGGGATATGTGAAGTTAAGTATAACTAGATATCAACAGTAGTATTTTAAAAGATTAAAGTTACATTAGTATAACTAATAATTAGTAGTAGCATCGGTTTAGAATAAACTTTTTATGTTGACATTTGCTGTGTAAAGTTAGGTAGTTTGAAGAGTCGTTTTGTGAAAATCGTATTTTTTGCATATAATGTCGTATGGAAAGTATTCAATCACATCATTCCTACTCAAATGCATGGTTCAATTCTGAAAATTTCACTCCGTATGGACGGTTGTCAACTTGAACACATTTTTTCAAAGGGCGTCTTTTTCAGTCTTCTTAAATCCATACGGCTAGGTCCTCTACTTTTCAATGAGGACATTGAAACTCACAAGTTTGGAGATGGGGTATCTTGAAACTCATCAAGATAAGCAAAACTTGTCAAAAGACAAAACCTTTTCCCGTCCAAAATGCATGATATTTTTTGAAAATTCTTTGATGCATACTAAATCACATGGTGCAAAACATGAAATAAAGATCAAGAAACTGGGAAACAAAATTGCATACAAAAAGAGCATAGCTCTAAAATATTTTTGCCTGAAAAAAAAGGGATTAAAAGAGCATGGCTCTCATAGATCTTTGCACAATACATGTGAAAGATATTTTGGTTTCATGAAAACACATACAAAGACACAAAACTGTGTCATCATGAAGTTTCCAAAGAAAAAGCCGGAAAAAGCATAAACACGTTATAAAGAAATAACGAAATTGATGGTACTTTTGCGAAATGTGGAATAGGAGATTTTGTTCTATACGATAATGAAACAAAGGAATTGCATTTTGGAACTTTGAGTGGATGTCGTGGGGTGATTACTTTCTTTTCGGTTGACCCGTATGCACTTAATTCGGTTGTCTTAGTAATATGAGTCTAGTAATTTTCGGTCCTAATTTTTAGATTTTTGTTGCTTGAGGACAAGCAACGGTTTAAGTTTGGAGATGTGATAAGGTTGATTTATTAACCTTATTTATATCCTTTTTTTAGTCGAATTCTAGTATAAAATTTACTATTTTTAATCTAAAGTCGTTATTATAGCTTTTAAGTCCTAGTTTTATAATTTGCCTATATATTAAAACTAGATGTAGTTTTTGGATTATTTTGCATACAAATCTTATGTTACCATCTCTTACAATTTCAGGTTTAAACGAAACGAAAAGGCGGTCGTTGCGAAGAACGAACGTTTTGATGGACGCAAAAGTGAAGACGGGACTGCAGATTGGGCCGCAGCTGATGGGCTGCAGAATCTGGATCTTGGGCTGTTTGTGAATAGCTTATTTTCTATTAATTAAGTCCAATGTATATAGATAAAGTATTGGGCTCCTCTTATGGTATTAAGACATTTTGCTTTATAGGCCTCATGGATGAAAAGCCTTAGTCCATTAATTTAGTTATAAATATGGATGTAAGGCATAGGTAAAAAACACACAGGAAGTTCCATCTCCTTTTCTCTTTTTGGGTTTGACTAAAAGTTAGTCTTGGTTTGGTAATTTGGTTGATGCATACTTGATCTGCAAGTTGTATCAAAAAGGAAATTGTGTGTTTTTGACTTATGCTCTCTAGTAATATATGAAGATATGAAGTTGCTTTAATTCTCAATTGGCTCTGATTTTGTTCTCTGTCTTTCTACTGTCTCTCTTCGAAAACATCTTCTATGGGGATGGTTGATATTAAGCATCTTGGTTTAGTTGGTATTGATAATTAGCTAAAAGTACAGAAAGTCTTGATCTTGTGGTCCTTGTTTCTGATACATACGACTGCTGTGTTTATATACACAACTGGGTATTAAATTAAGGTAGATATTAATGGCTAAGCTTTATAGAAAACAAGGGAAACTTAGCCCTTGTTTCATTGGGCCCTTTAAGATTTTAGAGCGAGTTGGAAAACAGGCTTACAGATTAGAATTACCTGAAGAGTTGACGGGTATACATGATGTATTCCATGTTGGCTATCTTAGGAAATGTTTAGGTAACCATGAAGAAGTTGTTCCTTTGTCTGAAGTGAAAGTGGACGAGAAATTGCATTATATCGAGGAGCCTGAAGCAATCTTAAATGAACGCACGGTGAATCTTCGCAACAAAGAAGTTGATTTGGTTTTAGTTAAATGGAAGCATCATCGTGGTCCAAATTTGACGTGGGAGCGGAAAGATGAAATGATGTCCAAGTACCCTTCTCTATTCTCGCAACTATGATTTCGGGGACGAAATCTTCAAAAGGAGGAGGTATTTGTAACACTCAACTTTCTAAACTTTCTTAAATGTGTTTAAAAGATAATTTTGTGTATTATTTGGATAATATACTATTTTGAGTAAAATGACATGTTAGATTTTGCTAAGTGTGAGTAATAGAGTAAATAAGAGGGCCCATAGGTTGGATGATTTTTGGGATGAGTGACTATTACCAACACCTCAGAATTAAGATGATTAGGTGATGTAAATGTTCAAATTACAAAGTACATGACCTAAATGGAAATTGGATAGGTAACTAGAATGCCTAAATAGGAAAAATCTACCCAAAACTTGAACGGATGATCTAAATGGTGATGTAAAAGTTGGAACACCTTTGAATAAGTTAATGTGAAGTGTTAGAATTGACGGAAATCGAAAAAGTCGTGTAGATTGCACTTTATGCAAACTTTACAAAATACGTTGCTATTTCGGTAACCTACGTGCACAAAACTCAAATGGTAGGTGTTTGATGGGATTTTAAGCTTTGGAACTAAGTTTTGGACCTATTAGGAGTTGTTGAAGGTGTCAGAAATTTTTTATGGGATTCCGAGCTCAAAATCACGAACGCAAAATTACAAAGGAAATCGTAACACTTACAAATGTGTAAAACTGCTTTTATTGGGAGATCTTTACTGAAACATTTTTATTGGAAGTTATAGGTTATCTTATTACGAACGCGTAGGCGAAAACCTCATCGAAAACGGAGGTCCGAGCGAAAAATTATGATATTTTTAGTGTTTAATGGTCAAATGGGTCAAAACCGGGTCAAACCGACCCAGCTCAGTTTTAATGGGTAAAAATGACGAAAATTACCCCATTTTCTCCCCAAATCAGTTCCAGAAAGTTTACACACACTAAAGGTGCGATTTTCACATAGTTAAGCTCAAATCATCCAAATCTTGATGATTTTGGAGATTAAAATGTTAGATTTTTGAAGATTATGTGTTAATTATCAAAGGTACGCTTCTAACTTCAAGTTTATTCCATGTAAATAATGATAATCAAGGATGTTAGAGTTTGCATTTGAAGAATTTCATAAAGATGATGCTAGATTAAGGTTGCTTGATGATGATTATAGTTTAATATTGAAAGAAACTTGGAATAATTGCATGTTTTGGTAAGAAAGTCATGAGATTTAGCTTTGTTAGTAATGTTAGTGATGATTAATGTAGGAAATCATGTTTATATGCTAATAGTAGTAGAGTTTACGAAGTTTTGTCAAATATATATATATGAAGAGATGAAATGCAAGACAATAGTCACTATAATGGATAATATGAGTGAATTGATCATGGAAGTGTATTGTTGCAGCTCTGTTTTTTAAAATTCATAGAAAATCGAAGAAAAATCGTATGCTTATGAGATCAGTGTCCTTGGAAAGATAACAAAATGAACTATAATTCATCTTTAGACCTGAAAATGTGAAATTGAAATTAAGATGGGTAAAAACAGCAACAAGTACTGTGCTGTTAAGCTGAGTTTTGACAGCTTTGAGCTGCTGCGTTGTATAATGCATAGTAAATCACAGAAAAATCACAAAAATGTGAGGTCAGTTGCATTAGAAAGATATGCTAGTATACTTTATTTCATCTTCAGAAGTCAGTGTCTAATTTTGAGCTTAAATGAGGTAAAACAGGGGCTGAACAGAGGGTTATGCAAGAGAAATTGAAAGTAGGATAGTCAAACTTTAAAAGTGTATAACTTGAGATTGGTTTATAGATTGATAATGATATTTGAAATGTTTACTCCAGGGGTTATATTAAGGATATTTGAATCTTGTGAAGGTCTAATTCTATTGTTGGTTAGAATTGGATATTGCCGCGTTCGATTGTTTACATTGAAGCACTATGAGTTTATATCGAACGTACACTTATGTGTAATATATGTATATGCTTTCTTACTGTAAGTTAGTTTAATTTTCATATTTTACTGAGTATGTTGAGTCCTCTGCCTAGTATTGGTATTCGTTGTTCATTTCGTGTTATCATTTGAGTCCGGATCCGAGACTGTTTTCTTTGGCCTTTTGGTAAACCATGATCTACGAGTATCACTTCGGGTGATATGTTGTAGCATGGAGTTTGACCACGTATCCCAAGGAGAGGGTGGTTGGGTGTGGCATATTGGTTTTTCGTACTCACGTATCCCGATTGGTAAGGAGCCGGGTGTGAGTACTTTGCACGGGCCCTGTAGACGAAGAGAGGGTGTGGTGCACATGTATAACCTATTCGAGATAATGATATTTCTGTTTTGATATGTTTGTTATGCTTTAGTTGATGCTGACATGATATGTTGATCGTTCGGTTTGTAGTTAAACTACTCTTTCTGTTTTGTTCCGGTTAATATATGTATTTTACATCATATTTATACGCTTCGACATAACCTCACTAAGCCTTGTCGCTTATTCTATTAGAACAAACTTTTTATTTTCAGGAAGAATGGTAATGGGGAAAGGTAAAGATAAAGCGGTGTAGATTCAGTAGAAGGTTTCAAGATCCCGGACGACATTTTGGTACTTGTCATGTAAATATTTCGTCATGGGTTGTAATTATGTAATTTTTGAAGTCGGATAGTTATAAATATTTTGTCCCGACTTTTAGTACAAAAATCGTTGGTTCTAACTTTCGTTAAACTTTTGGATTGACATGTTTATTTTGTTCGGTTGAACCGAACTTCACTTTTTGGTGAAAATCTAGAACTTATATCTCGTATTTGTTTTGAAGATTATATTTAAAAAAAATGTTTTGGGTTTATAGTAATGAGCTTAGTGTAACTCCGATGTTACACATATAAATTTGAATAAAATTTTGATATTTCTTTTTTATAATACATGGTAAAAAAATTAAGATCCATCGGTAATAACTGTTTATATGTAATAATTACGTAAAATTTTGATTATTTCAAGATTTTTCCTATTATTATAGTGAAAATTTATGGTGTCTATGGCTTCGTCCTCAAAATACATTTCTTAAATCTTTGTGGATCAGACATCGAAAAAAAAAATTCGTTGAAAAATTTCATAGATTTGGTCTGTAACGATCTAAAAGTTTTTTTTTTACACTTCTATATTTTCTATCAATCGTATACGTTCTTTATTTATAAGTTTAAAAAAAATAGTTTTACGTTTTATTTTTTTATAATATGATATTGCATTTTGAGAGTTGAAATATTATTTACTATTTTGTTCTATGTGTGAATTAATTTAAAATAAAAACATATCATTAAATTAGATGAATGTTTTTTTCATTTTATAAACTAACACATTAGTTATTAAACATTTTGTTTTTTTATTTACATAACGATCAATATGAAATTTTTTTATCGTTTTTTATTCTATTATTTTAATAATCAATATAAATAAAAGCTTTTGGTTGTATTTGCAATTTTTTTATTTACAGATCAATCAATACATTAATGTAATTTTATAAAAATAGCTAAAAACATATGTTTGTATTTTGAAAATGCGTGGATGGTGGATTTAATTATTTATCCAATTTTTAACGAGCCAGACCAGATGATCTTCAAAAACATCTTTCACCGATCGATTATATAAGAGAGGTCTTTCATTTTTTTAAATATTTATTATGTTTTATTAATTGATTAAATATTTCATGGATTTTTGTAATTATTACAAATTAATAGAGTTATTAATTGATCCAACCTTTCATATTCTTATTTTTAATTATTACAAGTCATTATAAATAAATGAAATATTTATGACAATTTAATACATTTTAAATATAGATGGTATAAAAATTTAATGAGAAGGCTCAATTCTATTTATATTTTTAATTTAAACTCAACATATTAATTTTTTTAAACTTTTAATTTTCATGTTCTATTACAATTGATATATAAAAAATGCATTTATCTAGGTGACAATCAATATAATCAAAACTATAAATATTGTGAAAAAACATATTTTTCATATTATTTCTCTCATTAATTGAAGAAATCCTCATCATTTTTATAAAACATTTTAGTCCACCTTCTCCCGACATAGGTGTGACATTCTCTATCGTGGTTTTTGGAGTTGTGATCATATCACTTATACTTTTGTGCAACATTGCAACCAATGATTCTTCTTCTTTTTACATTTTACTTATGCTAGCAAGAAAGCAAAAATATTTTCCCCGCCGTATAAACACTTAAAAGTTAAAAACAAAACGTATATGGATGGATTGCAAAAAATTTATTCGATTCCCCAATCTTTTATGGATGACATATGATATTAATATAGATGCACAAGCTTAATTAACTTCAACATAAAATGATTTTTTTAATGTAAAAAATGAGAGTTGTATCACACTTTCATGTAACCGATCAATGTGAAAGGGTTTTAAGTAAGTATATTAAATTAAAAATGGAGGAAAGCTTGAGAAAATGAAAGAATAGATAAAATTGGTTCTAGCCTTAAGAGGAAGCCACGTAAGAATACGTGGTTGTTACTTTATTATATATATAGATTCTTCGAATAATTGGATGTCAACTTTTGTTCAATTCATTGCTCATACGCATAAAACATTTATTTAACTTGTTTTCAAGTATTTGATCAAGTCATTTTTTAGCATTAGAGATGCTCTTATTACTAATAGAGAGACTAACGATAGAAATATTTGAAATTAAATATTCAGAGAGAAAAATATTATTTTAATAGATGAATAAAATATTTTAGTATTGTAATCGATTTGAATTTTCTTAAAATAAGGAATTTGTATTTAAGATGATTGTAATTCTTTATATAGATTTTCCTTTTGGTTAAGAAACTTTAGAAAATTTGTTAGAGATGTTTAGAGCATCTCCAACATAAGCATATCTAAAAGAAGAAAAATCACATTTTTATTCTTTAAAAAATCTCTAAATATAGAGATTTCTCTAAAACTCTAAAGAGATGAGAGTGAAATGAGTTTCTATTTATTCACCACACATACACACACACACACATATATATATATATAGAGTTGGGATCACGTGAGACCACCCTGTTTCCGTGAGAACCGTGAGACCACCCTTTTACACTTGAAACTTCACAGCAAAAACAATATGAAGGTAAAAAAATATGAATCTTTAAGGTTGCGTTTAGTTCGTGAAATTTTTTCTGTTTTCTAGAAAATTTTTCCAGAGAAAATGAAAATTTAGAAAACGCGTTTAGTTCGTTCAGTTTTCAAAAAATTTCCAAAAAAATTTTCATTTTCATTTTCTAAATTTATATTAGATTTAGAAAACAACTTTTTAGAGTTTTCAGAATTTTCATTTTCAAAATAATTTTCTACATGCACACACTTACACTTTTACACACTTTCACACACACACACACACACACACACACACACACACACACACACTCTTTCACTTTCACACACATACACATACACACTTTCACACACACACACACATACACTTTCACACACAAACACACACTTTCACTTTCACACTCGTACACACACTCACTTTCACACACACACACATACACACAGTTTCACACACACACACACATACACTTTCAAACACACACACTTTCACTTTCACACACATACACATACACGATTTCACACACACACACACACACACACTTTCACTTTCACACACACACATTTTCACTTTCACACTCATACACAATTTCACACACTTTCACACACACATACACACACTCACTTTCACACACACAGACACACACACTTTCACACACACGCACACACACACACACACAGTTTCACACACACACACACATACACTTTCAAACACACACACTTTCACTTTCACACACATACACATACACGATTTCACACACACACACACACACTTTCACTTTCACACACACATTTTCACTTTCACACTCATACACAATTTCACACACTTTCACACACACATACACACACTCACTTTCACACACACAGACACACACACTTTCACACACACGCACACACACACACACACACACACACATATATATATACACACTTTCACACACACACACACACTTTCACTTTCACACTCATACACACTTTCGCGCGCACACACATACACACATTTTCACTTTCACACTTCCACACACACACTTTCACTTTCTCTCTCACACACACACTCACTTTCACACACACACACACACACACATACTTTCACACACTCACTTTCACACACACATACAAACACTTTCACACACATACACACACATATATACACTTTCACACACACACACACACACTTTCACACTCATACACAATTTCACACACTTTCGCGCTCACACACATACACACATTTTCACTTCCACACACACTTTCACTTTCACACACATACACTTTCACACACACACACACACACATTCACTTTCACTTTCACACACACTCACTTTCACACACACACACACACATACACTTTCACACACACACACACACACATACACTTTCACACACACACACACACACACATACACACTTTCACTTTCACACACACACACACACACACACACACTTTCACTTTCACTTTCACACACATATACAATTTCACACAATTGGATGGTTAGAGAACAAGGCTCCCTATCAAACTTTTTTTCGCCAGCAATGGGATCTCTCATAACTCTTAACATTTCTCGTTGTCGGGAACGATGCGGGTGGCATCTCGAGCTCGGGTCAACTACTCTTTTTCGTTTACGGTTTCGTACACTTTCGTGCGCACACACACACATTTTCACTTTCACACTTCCACACACACATTTTCACTTTTACACACATACACTTTCACGCACACACACACACACAAGCACACTCTTTCACACACACACAAGCACACACTTTCACACGCACACGCACACACACATACAAACACATACTTTCACACACACACACACATACACTTTCACACACACAGACACATTCACACACACAGACACATTCACACACACAGACCAACCACATGTGTGTGTGAATGTGTGAATGTAAAAGTATGTGTGTGTGTGTGTGTGAAAGTGAAAGTGTGTGTGTGTGTATGTCTGTGTGAAAGTAAAATTGTGTGTGTGTGTCTATGTGATAGTGAAAGTGTGTGCGTGTGCGTGTGCGCACACGAAAGTGTGTGTGTGTATCTCGTGTGAAAGTGAAAGCGTGTGTGTGTGAATGTGTGTGTATATGTGAGTATATGTGAAAGTGAAAGTGTGTGTGTGTGTGTGTGAAAGTGTGTGTGCGAAAGTGTGTGTGTGTGAATGTGTGTATATATGTGTGAAAGTGAAAGTGAAAGTGTATGTGTACGTGTGTATGTCTGCGTGAAAGTGAAAGTGTGTGTGTGTGTGTGAAAGTGAAAGTGTGTGTGTGTGTGAACCTGTGTTTATGTATGTGAAAGTGTGTGTGTGTGCGCGTGCGCGTGCGTGTATGTGAAAGTGTGTGTGTGCGTGTCTATGAAAGTGTGTGTGTGTGTATGTGAAAGTGTGTGTGTATGTGAAAGTGTGTGTGTGTGTATGTATGTGAAAGTGTGTGTGTGTCTGTGTGAAAGTGAGTGTGCTTGTGTGTGCGCAAAAGTGTGTGTATACACACTTTCTAATTTGAAAAAAAATGGAAAATGGAAAATGAAAACTGGTAGAAAATGCACAACTAAACGCGTTTTCTAAAAATCTGAAAATGAAAAATGAAAACTTCACCATTTCAGCTAAACGCGTTTTGAAAAATTTTCATAGAAAACTGAGAATAAAAACTCAACTCCATTTTCTGAAAACATTTTCTTGGAAAATGAAAACTGTTTTCGCTAACTAAACGCACCCTAAGTATTTTTGCTATGAAAATAACCTATATAGTGTTTTTGCTGTGAATGTAACATTCACAGTGTTTTTGCTGTGAAGGTTCAGATTTTTTTTACTTTCACAGTGTTTTTGCTGTGAAGTTTTCAAGAGTAAAAAAACGGTTTCACGGGTCTCACGAAAACAGGTTGGTCTCACTTGAACCCATCATATTTTTTTTACCTTCACAATGGTTTTGCTATGAAGTTTCAAGTGTAAAAAAGTGGTCTCACGGGTCTCACAGAAACAGGGTGGTCTCACGTGATCCCAACCCTATATATATATATATATATAGGGGTAGTATCCGTTGCAAACTATTCGATATTTGCAAACTTGCAAACTCATCATTATCCAATAGAAATAAGCTATGTGGATAATAATGTTTTAATATTTTATTAATTTTTATAATAATTTATTAATTCATTGAGGGTATCATCATCATTTTATAATTTAACCATTTTTAATTAATATTTACTAATTTGCTGCCATGAACACACTTTCCGACGACTTCGTCTTCTCCGGCGAGTTTTGCGGCAAGTTTCGTCATTCATGAATATACTTTCGTCATTCGTGAACACTCTATACAATTGGTGCTTTATCATTGTGTTCACTACGAGTTTGCACAGTATGCAAAAATCGATTAGTTTACAATGGATACCACCCTATATATATATGCATATATATATATATATATATATATATATATATATTTTGAAAGGGCGGGTTCAAATGAGAACTCAAATTTGGTTGTGAACGTGAGGACAAATGACAGTGCGACACGTGTCTCATTTAAAGAAATATTAAGAATGAATATAGTATTTATTCAGTCTGAATATACAAAAAATATTTAGACTGAATATAGTATTTATTCAGTTTGAATATTTCTTTGTATATTCAGTCTGAATAATCTATACTCAGAAACGTGTTATACTCTCATTTGTTCTCATGTTCACAACCAAATTTGAGTTTAAATTTGAACTTCCTCTATATTTTAAAGTGTATTGGGATCATAATTAAAATTATAGAATATTAAAATAATATAATCAATGATAAAATTTTTAAAATAAAGATTTTGTTGAAGTTGATTGCAATTTATTTTAAATATTTTAATTTTTAATTTTAGAGAAATTATAGAGAAGTTATTAAAGATGCTAATAACTCTCTAAATTCAAAAAAATCCCTAAAAATATATAAAAGAGAATACATTTATTAAATATATAAAATATTTTATTGCTAATACATTTAATAATAGAATTGTTTTTAAAATAGAGCTAAGATATGATTGCCATACAATGCGTTCAACATAACCTTTGAGATGCTTTTATATTCCTCGGTTGTATTTCTCTAATCTCTAGGGTTTTACTTCTCACTTCTTTATATATATATATTTAGTTTATAATTTATATATATATTTAGTAGAAGACGACAACTTACGACTGACTTCCACGGCAAGGTACGGCGGAGGAGGAGGAGCTAGCCGCCATATCTCCGATCTCTAGTAAATCTCTCTCATATTTTTCTACATTTTCTTTACAATCTCATTCTTTTTTTAAAAGAAAACCCTAATTTTGGAGGTAATCTTCTACTCAAATCTCGAAATTATTCTTTAATCATGATGATTAAAGAGGTTTAGTATGGAAATCGAGTCTAAACAGTGACCCTAAGGCTACTGATTTAATGAAGAAGATTGAAAAACGAGTTTAATAATCATCATTGTGGATGTATGTATGTATGTATGTATGTATGTATGTATGTATAGAGAGTGATGATTAGAATTTGAGACTTATGATTATCATTTTGTTTAGAAATTTCTACGAATTGTATGACACAACTTTAATATATCTGTATTAAGGCTATGTTTGGCAAACTTGCTGATAAGCTAGGATAGATTATAAGCTACCTGATGACTTATAAGGTAGCCGGCAGTTGATGAACAAATTATGTTTGACAAAAACTAGCTGATAACCATTTAAATGACTAAAAATGACATTTTGAAAAAATAATAATTAATATTAATGAAGGTATAATCGGAAAAGATACAAAAAGCTCCTCATAAGCAACTCAAAGTAGCTTATCAATAAGCTAGCTTATAAGTTAGCTTATGTGCATCCAAACATATAAGCTAGCTTATTTTTGCCAAACAATGCCTAAGTTGCAGGTCGTTGGTATAGAATTTCTTCCATAATATCTTTACAATGCCATTTTTGTTAAGAAGGAACCCCTAATTTTGTTGGTCCAGAATCCAGAATATATAATGGAAGACTTACCAGAAGAGCTGACGATTGATATTCTGTCACGACTTCCGGTGAAGGCCATCATCCATTGCAAATGCGTTTGCAAGAAATTGCGGAATTTAGTTCTAGAATCTTCCTTTGTTAATCTTCACCTCTCCAGGTCACCTACAGGTCTCATCATTCATCATAAACCTAATTGGAATGATCCTGGAATGTTGGAGTTGGTGGAAATACAAGACAAAGATGATTACAACCACCATTTACACCACGACCCTCTCATGAGTCTTGCTCTTAATCTCGCACCCATTCTCCAAAAACCTCAAATAAATCTCAAGGGCTCTGTGGATGGTTTGATCTGCTTATGGCAGGATCCTTTGATTCTTGATAATATTTACATTTGCAATCCAGTCACCAGAGAATACATGTTCCTTCCTAGACAACAAAAATACTATAGACAACATTATGCGCTAATCTTTTATGGTTTTGGAGTGAGTTCAGTGACAAGGGAATACAAAGTTATACGAACTCTCCGACCAAATCCTAAGAGTGTATTAGAAACCCAAGTTTACACACTTGGCACAGGACAATGGAGAAGTCTTGGCCCTGTTCCTTATGATTTCTATGGACCCTATGATGGGTCATTTCTGAACAACCATTGTCATTGGATTGTTTGTGATGATTCCCCTGAAAAGCTTTGTACTTTTGATTTTGACAAGGAAACCTTTCAATTATTTCCATCTCCACCTCCTGTAGAAGAAGCTAGTGCCTACCATCTTGAAAGGTTGGCAGTCCTAAAGGGCTGTCTATGTAAAATGGATTCCTACAACTTTCAATTCACGATTTGGGTGATGAAGGAATACGGGATCAAGGACTCTTGGCATAAAGAGGTTGTCATCAATCAAGCTATTAGACCTCATCTAGATTGGCATATAAAGCCATTGAATCTGATTGAGAGATTAAAAGATGGGAGTATTTTGATGGTCCGTGAACGCAAACTGTGGGCATTTTATCCTAACAATATAACAATTCAAGACACGGGTTTGTTTCAATTCTCCTCCTCCTTCTCCTCCGTGAGCGGAATGGCTTATCGTCCTAGCTTTCTTAAACTCCAGGATTTTGAATTAGAGAGGGTTCATACGTTCTGAAACTCCACGAAAATTCTACCATTTGTGTAATTAACAATCCTTTTTTGTTCCGTATGTTACTTACTATATATTGCCTTCAGATTTTCCGAATAGATTTCCTATGAGGGATTCTAAAAAGTGATGCATTTCATCTTCAAGTGTTAACTAGCATGCTACTTGTTCACAAGTATTCATTTTTGTTGATTAATTTAGGTGTATATATATATATATGGTCACATGGATACGAGAGGATCAAACTAGAGCAAGATCAAAAGGAAAAACACAAAAATGGTTAAAATCTTATATGATTTTGTACCGAAATCACATGTGATTACGGAATGCATAAGGTCAATATAAGGTAAAGTGGTCCAAATCACTTGCAATTTGGCTTTTCTTGTGTTTTGTTATTTAATCATCGTTCTCGAACACGACTCTACTTATTTTATGTGTTTATATTGTATTGTATGCATTATCAAAATTTGTACTTTTTTTGAATTTTTCATTATAAAAGTATTATAATGCAAATAGATCCTATATATCATTAGGTGTTAGGCACAAACTATATCACATTTTAAACACTAGTGGAATCAAGATTTTTGCCGAGCGGGTCCACCTTACACGTTTTTGGTTTATTTTGGGGATTTTCTGAAGTATTTTGGTTGATTTTGAGGCTTTTTCGGGTTTTTTGCTCTTTTTGTTGGTTTTGAGACTTTTTTGTTTTTTTTGGTTGATGTCCCATGTATATCCTAATAACCCAATGCACTCTTCAAAGTTTGGCATGTACATCTTCCATATAAGAAAAAGATATAGTTGAAAAAATCAGTTGAGCCGGTGCTCAGGACCCTCGTTGGGGTCTTCATAGGCATGCCCTTAATTTTACGGTGTGGTTTTTTCTTACGGTTGAAGGCATATGTTGCAGTGTGGCTCTAAATTGCATTACAAACACTTCATCCTCATGTGTTCATATTAAATCTAATCATTCAAGGGGAAAATTGGTGTTTTTAAACGTGAGATTGCTTAAAAAGAAAAAGATAACTACAATTAAACAAGCAAAATTGCAAATCTAACACTTTTACGGGAAAGAATTGAGGCATTCTCAAGTCATATGATTATCAGATGAGAGTTCAATTACACAAATCATGCAAGAAACCTGTTACACATGATACTCGAGCTGTTATTGATTTCCTGGCGGCATAGTTGGCGGACCACTGTCTTGAGGTGGTGGTGGTGGTGGTGGAGAGGATCCGGAGTCGAGGTATGGATAGCTACCAGGTGGTTTCTCCTTCTCCTAAGGTTGGATGGTTAGCAATTGAGTCGAGTCACCAACAACATCGGCCCGTCCGTAGTGAGGTTCCACCCTTGAATCAAAAACATAAAACTGTGTTTAGAGGTCGTATTTCAAGGGTTATATTTATACGGCAACAAACAACTCCGATTTTTTTTGAGGGTGATGTTTATTTGTTCATATGAGATAGGAAGGGACATGAAAGAACAAAAAGAAGTTGTCAATAATGTAGCTTTTCCGTGCCAACAAAACAAAAACTAGGGAGATAACACAAGATATGTTTATAAATAATGTAGTTTTGTCGTATATAAATATTATATATACTTTTAAAAAAGGTTATTTCTTGAGAGTTACGTTTATATGGTTTGAAACGACTACGAAAATATGATAAACCATGGCTAGGTCTTTCACTTGATGCAAAGATAGATATAGACAAACAAAATATGAATATCGACAAACAAAATATGAATATCGACAACTTACTCGTAATAAGTTTCATCGTTTACAACGGTATCCCAACTTTCACCATTGTGCTTTTCCTATACTTGTGCACCTTGCTGGCCTAAAGTAAAAACAAACATCATGAAATTTAAAAATCTTGACGGTATTAAGGGGTATTTTAGACATTTGACTAATAGTCAAACACTTTAATCAAACCATGCATATATCCAATCAAAGTATTGCAACTTCCATGAGCGGAATGGAGTTTTTTGCTTCTACCATTGCTCAACGAGTGATTAGCATTTAAAACCATACACTTAATGACTTATAGTATAACTAGAAAAACAATAAGCTCAATGTTCCTAGTATATAAATGATTGATCATTTGGTCTACAAGATTTCCTCTGATTTTGTCATCACTAAAGGGTATTTTAGACATTTCAGTTAAACAAAATCAGTTAGCTTGAGGGACGTGGAGTATGCTTAGGAATGTAATAAACGTGTTTTAGGGGACATTATCTGAACAAAGCTCAAACCACAGGGACCTGGAAAGTAAGTTACTCAATAGAAAAAGAAAAAGATGAAAATCTACTTGAATTTCCCTAGGTTTAAAAAATCACATTATTTACAGTGAACTCGCCGCCTCCGACCACTTACGACTCGAGGATATCTCCGATTTCTGGTAAATTTCTTTCACATTTTCTTTATAGTCACCAGAGAATACATGATCCTTCCTACACAAAATACCATAGAACATGCAGTTACGATAGAATAGATTTTGGGGTGAGTTCATTGACAGGGGAATACAAAGTCATACAAACTTCCGACGACGTCATAAGAGTGATCTATTTTTTTTACAGCAACGTACTTTTAAATTATTATCCAATGCGGATAAATTTTTTAAAGTATAATGCTTTAATAAAAAACAATTTAAAAGTAGATTGCTTTAATAGGAAAAACTGAAAGTACAATGCTATAATAATAAAATTTATAAAAGTAGGTTGCTATTTCTTACATTTTGCCCTATATTAGAAGCCGAAGTTTACACACTTGACACAGGCCAATGGAGAAGTCTTGGCCGCATCCCTTATGATTTCTATGGATCCTATGGGCCATTTCTGAACGGCCATTTGTCATTGGATTGTTAGTAATAAGCAGGATGCCGCTGAAAAGATTTGTACTTTTGATTTAAACAAGGAAATCTTTCAATTATTTCTGTCTCCTCCTTGTGTAGAAGAAGAAGGTATACAAGGTAGTGAATACCATTCTGAATGTTTGACAATCCTAAAGGGCTGTCTATGAATAATGGATTCCTGCGAGCCTCTATTCACGATTTGGGTGATGAAGGAATACAGGATGAAGGAATCTTGGCATAAAGAGGTTGTGATCAACCAAGCTATTTGCCCTTATCTAGATTGGTTGTTGTTTGAGCCCTCGTATATGATTGAGGGTTTAAAAGATGGAATTAGAGAGGGTTCATATGTTCTGAAAGTCGACAAAAAATCTACCATTTTTTGTATCAAACAATCCTTTTGTTTTTTTGGAAAAGATTTATGGGAAGGTTATATTAGTAATTTCTAAAATATATTCAATTTAGTTTTAATTATTTGTATTTTTAAAATGTTTAATAATAATTAAATTAGTGAGAAGGATATATACATGAGTTTTTCAGGTTTAGAAGGATATACACGTAATTTGAAATTTTACAAAGATATATACATAATATTGCAAGTTTTTTAAAGACGTATATGAAATTCTCCCTAAATTAAAAAACGTTGTTTTTCGAGAGTTATGTTTATATGGCTTGAAGTGACTACGAAAATATGAACCATGACTAGGTCTTTCACTTGATGCAAAGATAGATATAGACGAACAAAATATGAATATCGACAACTTACTCGTAATATATGAGTTTCCTCATTTACAACTGTATCCCAACTTTCACGGGTTGTGCTTTTCCTGCACTTGTACACCTTGCTGACCAAACTTAAAACAAACGTCGTGAAATTTAAATCTTGAGCGTACTCAAGATCAACTAATAGACGATATTAAGAAAACTTGTTGTATCATTTGATAGATACCCATTTCGAAAATGTTTTTGGCCCCTTGTCCTTGACCAACCTAAAAACATGAACGAAACATTTTGGTGATTATACATACACAAACTCTTATGACCTTTGTGTTAGTTTTTCGGTATCTGGTAATACTGACCAAGCTAGTTATTAATTTAATTACGCTCACATAGTTTTAAATATGGTGTGCTATTGTTTCTATCTAACGGCCTTCAATCTCAAATAATTATAAAATCATTTTCGAAGTAAATTCGACGATAACATTTTCACACAATAAAAAGTTTCAAAGATCTCAAATACATAATAAAAATAGTTCAAAACAAACTAAAAGGTTGGACTTAATTTAAATAGATAACATCATCATGGACGGCGTTAAAAAAATTAGGTTTGTAAAAGCTGCAACCGTATTAATTTGTTGTGTGTATTTTAAACTATTAAATTTTTTGGTAGAGTTGGTTTGTAAGACTTTTAATAAATAGAAAATTACTATTAAAGTATTAATAGTGAAAAAAATAAAAAAAAGTATAAATATATTATAGTGTAGAGGTAAAATATGTAACATCATTTAAATCTTCAAATATTTGACGTTCTCCAAGTTATTGGATGTCAACTTTTCTTCAACTCATTGCTCGAATGATAAACCTACGGGTGGCAATTAGGTCGTGTTCGGTGTGGCGGGCCAGGGAGGGTCAAGATATGCAACCCTAACCCGCACACGCTCGGGTTGGTGGGTTGTAAACGGGTTGGCGGGTCATAAACGGGTTGACATGTCATAACGGGTTGGTGGGTCACCTAATAATACAACCAAATTCAAACATCCAAATTTAAACAAAAAGTCAAAACACAAGTTTCAAACAAATAAGAAGTTCAAACAAGCAAGTTCAAACATCCAAATTTAAACAAAAAGTTTAAACACAAGTTTCAAACAAATAAAAAGTCCAAACAAGCAAATTCATCTAATAATACAACCAAATTCAAACATCTAAGTTTCAAACAAACAAAAAGTCTAAACACAACCAAATTGAAACAAATTCAAGTTTCAAACAAATAAAAAGTTCAAACACAACCAAATTTAAACAACTTCATTTTGACTATTTAAGACTTTTTAAGTAAAATATAAAATATATTTTTTGGCGGGTCAACCCAAACACGATTCGTTTAATTGACATGTTGACGGGTCAGAAGCTTCAATCCTAGCCCGTTTATTTTCATGTTGTGTTGAGATTGCCACTCCAAGATAAACCATTTATTTAACTTGTTTTTCAAGTCTTTGATCAAGTCATTTTTTTAGCATTAGAGATTCTCTTATCTATACTATATTATAAAACATTTGGTCAAAAACTCTTAAAAACAATTTTTTAAACGTTAGGTACTGCTATTTAATGCTAATTACTTAATTTTCAAGATTACAAGTAGATTATGTGTAAGTACAACTTATTAAAGCTTCATTTATGAATTCGTATAACTAACTGCAAATAATTATGATCAAATACAGGATAAACATCTAATTTTAAATATAAAAAATTTAAAATTTAAAATATAATTAAGATAATTATTAAGTTTAATTATTATCATTATAAAAAGTTATATTATTAAAACAAAAAAAATTATTTCGTTACTAAATCTAAAATAAAGTATGATAATTTTTTTTTTGAATTATAGAAATTACATAAAAATGGAACTTTTAAATGAAACAATAAAATCGTTTGTGTAAAAACCACATAAAACCATTAGAACATCGATAGAGACAAAAATTAAAATGAAACTTAAAATCCAGATGTATCTCGCTGCATTGCGCGAGTACCCTTCTAGTTACTAACAGAGGGACTACCGATATAAATATTTGAAATTAAATATTCGGAGAAAAAAATAATATTTTAAGGATTATTTAAAATAAGAAATTTGTGTTTAAAATGATTGTAATTTTTTATATAGATTTTGAGTTTTGGTTAAAAAACTTTAGAAAATTTGTCAAGATGCTACGTCTCTAAATTAAAAAAAAAAGTCATACATTCATTAAATATATAAAATATTTTATTGCTAATACATTTAATAATAGAATTGTTTTTAAAATAGAGCTAAGATATGATTGCCATACAATGCGTTCAACATAACCTTTGAGATCCTTTTATATTCCCTGGGTTGTATTTCTCTAATCTCTAGGGTTTTACTTCTCACTTCTTTATTTATAATTTATATATATATATTTAGTAGAAGACGACAACTTACGACTGACTTCCACGGCAAGGTACGGCGGAGGAGGAGGAGCTAGCCGCCATATCTCCGATCTCTAGTAAATCTCTCTCATATTTTTCTACATTTTCTTTACAATCTCAATTCTTTCTTTTTAAAAGAAAACCCTAATTTTGTTGTTCCAGAATCCATTCATGGAAGACTTGTTACCAGAAGAGTTGACGATCGATATTCTCTCACGACTTCCGGTGAAGACCATCTTTCATTGCAAATGCGTTTGCAAGAAATGGCGGAATTTACTTCTGGAATCTTCCTTTGTTCATCTTCACCTTTCCAGATCACCTACAGGTCTTATCATTCATCATAAACCTTTTAGCGACCCCAATGATTCCAAAGATTCTGGAATTTTTATCCAATGGCATGAATCCGGTCATCCTGGAATTTTAGGGTGGGTGGAATTAGAAGACAATACAGATGATTACCACCATTTACACCATGACCTTCCCATGAGTCTTGACCTTAATCTCGCACCCATTCTCCAAAAATCTCTAATAGATTGCAAGGGATCTGTGAACGGTTTGATCTGCCTATGGCAGCATCATTCTGATCTCGATAATACTTACATTTGCAATCCAATCACTAGAGAATACATGATCCTTCCTAGACAAAAACACTATAGAAAAGGTTATGAAATAGTCATTTATGGTTTTGGAGTGAGTTCAACGACAGGGGAATACAAAGTGATACGGACTTTCCATAGTTATAAAAATCATTCAGTAGCTGAGGTTTACACACTTGGTACAGGCCAATGGAGAAGTCTTGGCCGTGTTCCTTATGAATTATATGGATCCTATGATGGGTCATTTCTAAACAACCATTGTCATTGGATTGTTAGTGATAAGGAGGTTGATGCCCCTGAAAAGCTTTATACTTTTGATTTAGATAAAGAAACCTTTCAATTATTTCCGTCTCCTCCTCCTTTAGAAGAAGCTATACAAGGTAGTGAGTACCATTATGAAAGTTTGGCAATCCTAAAGGGCTGTCTATGTAAAAGCGATACCTACGACTCTCTATTCACGATTTGGGTGATGAAGGAATACGGGATTAAGGAATCTTGGCATAAAGAGGTAGTGATCAAGAAAGCTATTAGCCCTGATCTAGATTGGCCGTTCTGGGAGCCCATGTATTTGATTGAGAGTTTAAAAGATGGAAGTATTTTGATGGTTTGTGAACACAAAATGTGGGCATTGTATCCTAGGAGGGAAACATATGAAGACAAAGGATATTTGTTTGATTCCTCCATGTTGGTGAACGGGATGGCTTATCTTCCTAGCTTTATTAAACTCCAGAATTTTGAATTAGAGAGGGTTCAAGTGTTCTAAAAGTCAACAAAAATTCTACCATTTTTGTATCAAACGATCCTTTTGTGTTCGGTATGTTACTGTTGTCTTCAGATTTACTGAATTGATTTCTTATGGCATTTTAAAAGGTGATGCATTTCTTCTTTAATAAGTGTTAATTAGCACCGGTTGACAAATGTTTATTTTTTGTTGATTAATTTATGTATATATATGGTTATATGTATACAAGGAGGAGGATCAAACGAGAACAAGGTTAAAATGAAAAACTCAAAAATAGTTAAAATCATGTATGATTTTGAATACATACGCCCATTATAGGGTAAGGTGAGTGGGTGACTTGGTCAGGGCCAAAATGGCGCAAATAACTTGTAATTTGATTGTTCTATATTGCATTCTATACATCGGCGAGCGGTAATTGTACCGTTTCAAAAGATTTTTGATTTTTTTTGGTTGATTATTTCATTTCAATGGAATTTTTTGCCTTTTGTTGTTGTTGATTTTGAGTACTTTTTGGTTGATGCTCCTTGTATTTTCTAATATCCCTTAATTTCATCATGATTTATAGTAGTTTTTTGGGGTGTTACATTTGACAATTTGAGTCCCAACAAATTCAAGATGGAACCAAACCAAACGAACCCAATATATCCCACGTGGGGTAAGATGTATGTAAACTTGACTTCTATCCCAAAGAGTAGAGCCACTGTTGCATGAAGACCCCCGGCTTATGAAAAGAGTGACAAAAGAAAGTCAGATTTGATAAAGTTTTAAAAGGCAGATTTAGAGTGAGTAAAAACACATTTGAAAATAAGCAGGTACAAGACGAGCAAAACCAATTTAGCCCGTAGTCAAACTAACTAATTCTATCTAGCTCCCACCCTTTATCTCTCCAGCTACAGATGCACAAAAAGGCCCAAGCCTGAAGTCTAGCCCGAAAAATTTTAAACCTAGTGAGCCGAAGCCCGGTCCAGGCCAGGCCTTAAAGCCTGATCATTTAAGATTGAGATGGAGGAACTCTAAATAAACGTGTGAAAATTGGGTAAAACTCACTCGGTGAGGAATAATGTAGTCGAAATCTTGAAGATGAAGAAAATCTAATCATGAATTAGAAAGGGTAATGCTATTGGCACCCCTTTAATATTTTGAAATTTACGTACTTTTTTTGCATTGAGAATGTAAGAAGTGAAATTTGACATTGACTTGGTTAGGAGAAATTCATGTTAGAGGTGCAGTTAGCCCACCCCACTAGAAAAGAAAAGGACGGATGAGAAACAACTGAACTTGTATTTTGATTTTGAGAGTTAAGCAACGACATCTTGGGACTTGGGAGCCTAAATAGACCGTCTATTAAAAGCGGAAATTAAAAGAGATTTTAGTTAACTATGTTAAAAAGTACTAGTACTTATTTGTGATTTAGAAATTGTCTTCTAAGACTTTTGATAAATATATTTTATAAAGTAGTATAGATATAAACTTTTAGTTTCACAAAAGACAAAACAAAAATACATAATAATAATAATAATAATAATCGGATTTCCATTTTTTATTAGGAAAAAGACAAGAGATAAAGTAAAAAAACATAAGTATCATTATACTTTAACTACGTTAACAAAATCATGGGGAGTGCTAATGACACCTTTAATATAGGGGTGGACACGGAATATAATGCATTTTATAGGTGTGTGTACGGAATTTAGGCTATGTTTGGCAAACTAGCTGATAAGTTAGCTGTTAGCTGATAGCTGATAAGCTAGCTGATGACTTATAAGCTAGCTGATGAACAAATTATGTTTGGCAAAAAGTAGCTGATAACCATTTAAATTACTAAAAAGGACATCTTGAAAAAATAATAATTAATATTAATGAGGGTATAATCGGAAAAGATGACAAAAAGCTCCTCATAAGCTACTCAAAGTAGCTTATCAATAAGCTAGCTTATAAGTCAGCTTATGTGCATCCAAACATGTACACTGAAAATAAGCTAGCTTATAAGCTAACTTATAAGTTAGCTTATTTTTGCCAAACAATGCCTTAATGCATTTAAGGATGACATTCACCTTTAGGGGTGCCATTAGCCTCCCCCGAAATGATTTAGCACGAGGGACTTTAAGTATGGGTAGGAATGTAATAAAGACGTTTTAGGGGACATTATTTGAACAAATTTCAAACCATGTAATAAAGACGTTTTAGGTATATATATATATATATATATATATATATGGGGTTACATGTACAAAATGAGGATCAAACGAGAACAATATCAAAATGAAAAACACAAAAATGGTTAAATCATATATGATTTTGCATTGAAATCACATGTGATTACGGAATACAGAAGGTCAATATAAGGTAAGGGTGAGCAGGTGGCTTCGCAAACCACTTGCAATTCGGTCGTTCTTGTGTTTTCTTATCTGATCATCGTTCTCGAACCCAACTCTAATTATATTATGTGTATTGATTTGTACCGTATGCATCATTTTAAAATTTGAATTTTTCATCGTAAAGTATTATAATGCAGTTGATCCTATATGTCACTAAGGGGCCGTTTACGAAACGCTTACCCGAGTAAGTGCTTACCAAGTCATATTACCTTACTGGAGGAATATAACAAGTACCAAAAATCTTACCCGGTAAGAGCGAAGACAAGGAAAACAATGACCGAGAGTCTTACCCGGATAAGTGATTACGACGGCTCTTACCATGGTAAGCGCTTACTGAGTAAATTATTGCATATGATGCCGTTTTTGTGGACTAAAATCTTACTCGGTAAGTAAGTGATAGTGTTGAATTTTTCCGGTAAGCACTTACCCGGGTAAGATTTGGTAAACGGCCCCTAAGTGTTAGGCACAAGCTATATTGCATTTTACTAGGACTTTGGATTTTTTTAGTTTAGTGAATCCACTTTTTAAGTTGGATCAAAGGCCTAAATTCTACTGTTTCAAAAGATATTTGACCTTTTTTTAGGCAATTTTTGAAGTATTTTAGTTGATTTCAAGGCATTTTTTTTATAAGGGACTAGACTTGGATCATTTCACATCTATATATGTGGTAACCTCCCTTCTTTTCTCCAAGGACTTAGACTTGAATCTAGGGATTCTCCATATTATCAACGCCTACAAATTGCCACAACAGAGAAGTGATTACAAAGAGGCCAGAAAATGAAATTGTTTATATACATTATACAATTTGCATCAAGAAACTTTCAATTGAGCTAAGGTGTTCTTCATGCGAATATAGTTTCGAATTTTAAAGAGGAAAATCAAGCATGTGGATTTGTGCAATTGTAGTACTCCCTTTATCATAATGAAAAAGGCACACAATTTTAGTTAACTAAATGACACTTTTCTTGGGAGTAATGAATTTCTCTCTCCATGTAAGGGTAGAATTGGAAAGAAGACACGTGGACACTTATTTTTGAAGAAACTAAAATAGAAATGTGGATACTTATTTTAGGACACAAAGGGAGTATTACTTTTCCCACTTAATGAATTGTTCCATACTTGTAGCTTGGCTTGATGTAGTGAAGTGCTATTTTGCATTTGTGGTATCTCCATACTTTGTAACTAGGGGCTGGCCGGCCTATGAAGCCCTGAGCGGTCCTGCACCCGCTCAACTTTTTTTCGTAAATATAACTTTTTTTTTGGTGTATGAAAGGTGCACCTGCTAAACTTCGAGGGGTGGTCCGGGATATTAGAAAATACAAGGAACACCAACAAAAAAAAATCACTCAAAATCAACCAAAAAACTTGCAAAATCCCCATTAAAAACATCAACAAAAATCTCTTAAAACTGTGGAATTCGGCTAAAAACACATCAACCAATTTTGCAGGCCTTTGATCCACCTTAAAGGTGCTTCGCTCGGCAAAAATTCTGGGTCCACCAAGACAGACTCCATAGTAACCATGTTTTGTGAAATCCAGAAAGTAGATGAATATAACTGTCCATGAGTGCTTAATGCAACAAAATGTGAGTATAATTACAACTTCAATCAGATGCATAATTCTCATGGAAAAAGAAAGCATCAGGTTATGCTTATTTTGTGAAATCAAGAAAGTTTGCTTTTGCGTTTATACCTTCAAAATCCACCATCATCTTTGATCAATAATCAAACCTGAGATGGAGGAACACTAAATTAACGTGAGAAAATTAGGTAAAACTCACCCGATGAGAAATAATGCAGTCGAAATCTTGATGATGAAGAAAATCTAATCATGAATTAGAAAGGGCAATGCTATTTGCATCCCTTTATATGTTGAAATTTACGTACTTTTCTGCATTGGGAATGTAAGAAGTGAAATTTGATGTTTTTTTTTTTGGGAAAGGTATCCTAGGCAATACCTAGACTAATCCCTAACAAATTTAACACTGCTAAAACATGCAACCCTGAGATAATTCCCTAGTGGCCATAAGCCCACAAGTTGTTTGCGTCTGGATTCCAACCTCGGGTAGATGGGTTATCTAGCCACAAGCGTTTACCAGTACGACACAAGCCTTGTGGTTAGTGAAATTTGATGTTGACGTGTGTTATGAGAAATTCATGGTAGGGGTGCATTTAGCCCACCCCATTAGAAAAGAAAAAGACGGATGAGGAAGAAAACAATTTAACTTGGCAAAACCCTGGAATTTTGGAGTGGGTGGAAATACAAGACAAAGATGATTACCACCATTTTACACCACGACCCTCTCATGAATCAGAAGCTCATTCTCCAAAAATCTCTAATAAATCTGAAGGCCTCGGTTAACGGTTTGATCTGCCTATGGCAATATCATTCTAATATTGATAATACTTACATTTGCAATCCAGTCACCCGAGAATGCATAATCCTTCCTAGACAAAAATACTATACAAAACGTAAAAGGACAGTCACTTATGGTTTTGGGGTGAGTTCAATGACAGGGGAATACAAAGTGATACGAACTTCCCGACCTCATAAGAGTGTATCAGAAGCCGAAGTTTACACACTTGGCACAGGCCAATGGAGAAGTCTTGGCCGTGTTCCTTATGGATTATATGGATCCTATGATGGACCATTTCTGAACAACCATTGTCATTGGATTGTTATTGTCTTATTGATAAGGAGGGTTCCACTAAAAAGCTTTGTACTTTTGATTTAGACAGGGAAACCTTTCAATTATTTCCTTCTCCTCCTCCTTTAGAAGAAGCTATAGCTATGCAAGGGAGTGAGTACAATCACCAAAGTTTGGTAATCCTAAAAGGTTGTCTATGTAAAATCGATACCTATGAGTCTAGATACACGATTTGGGTGATGAAGGAATACGGGATCAAGGAATCATGGCATAAAGAGTTAGTGATCAATGCGGTGGCATGTGCCACTGTGTGAACCAAGGGAGATCTGCCCCTGAGTGTATTTTTACAACTTCAATCAGATGCATATCATGGCAAAAGAAAGCATCATAATGCTTATTTTACATGTACTTTTTGTTTCACAAACACGTCAAAAACGTTCATATTGTGAATTGAGTGCATATGAAACAAACACATTGTGCAATAAATGTATGATAATCAGTATTCTAAATCGTGTTTTAGATGGAAAAAAAATCATATAAAATAACACATGATGCACAAGTTTTTAAGGTTATCACAATTACATGGGTTCTCAAAAGAAGACCCCTATATATGTGTACATATATATATAAATATAGGGAAAATTTCAAATACAAAGCACGTCAATTCGTACACAACTATTGTGTTGCTTCTAAACTTCATGTTAAAGAACCATTGTAAAGAGTTTTGGTGCTGCTTGAAGACTTCACGAGTACAACTTTAATAAAGTTTAATCATTTAACAAAGTTTTATTATATATGAAACAAAATAAATATACTTTAGTTTTATCTAACTTATATAAATATTTTTAGAATTTTAATATTTATTTTTTGATAACTAAATATATGGAATAATAATTATATGATTAATAATTATTATAAATAATTAATAATTTAAAATTATTTAAAAATTCTTTTATATTTATTAATACTAGTAATAATTATTTAAAAATTCTTTTATATTTATTAATACTAGTAATAATTAATTTTTATCAACTATTTTTTGTTTATAATTAATAGCAATAAATAATAATTATTAATACCGATGAATTTTATAATTGGAAAGTTATAATAAGTATATACTTCAAATAATGTTTTAACAAGCTAACATATATTTTTATTAAACCATATACTCAAAAATAAATTAGTTTAAAGCACTTCCATTGCTATACTAAAATAGAGAAAAAGAGGGATTTTAGTTTTTGGTTGCTCCAACGGCTATACTAATTTTTTTTTTTGATTAACCTGGATATCCAACCCGCTTTACGAGCCGACTAATCCCAAGGCGACTACCCGCTTCGCGGGTAGCCCGGAGTCACCACATTTGAACCTCCGTGGTCACAAGGGGATTTTTTTTACCCCTCCCTGGATTTGAACCTGGGACCTCCTGGTACTGTTGACCTTTGGAGCCCAACCTCAAACCATTAAGGCACTACCCTTATGGTTAACGGCTATACTAATGTATATGCTAATATAGAGAAAAGAGGTGAGAGATTGTAACATCCCACCATCTTCTCCAAAATAAAGAATACGATAATTTTGAGTTAATATTTTGCTTCAACGACTACTTCAAAACCATATTCAAAATAAAGAAAGTAGGGGAGAGAGTTTTTTTTCCCTCCAAATATGAAAATCATCCCAAAAGTGATTACTAGAAGAGAGACTACCAATAGTAATATTTGAAATTAAATACTCATAGAGAATAATAATATTTTAATAAATAAATTAAGTATTATAATATTATTACCAATTACGGATTTTCTAAAATAGGGAAGAATTGTAATTTTTTTTATAAGTTTTGACTTTTGGTTCTTTATTTTGAAGAAACTCTATAAAAATTGTTAGAGTATATATCTAAATTTAAAAAAAAATCTCAAAATATAATTTTTTTTTTAAATTAAACGTAGTAAAATATTTTATAAATATAATTAATAATAGAATCCTAGTTAAAATACAGCTTTGAGATGCTTTTATATTAACAATAGAATTCTTGTTAAGATATCATTGCCATATAATGCCTTGATGATAACCTTTTATATTTCCCTCCATAGGGTTTTACTTCTGAGTTGCTTATTTGGTAGAGGAAGATCAATTCAAACACCGCCTCTGACTACTAACCACTGACTCCATCATCTGGTAAATCTCTTTCATATTTTTCTTAATTTTAAAGAATAGAATAGAATGGAAGACTTATTACCAACAGAGTTTGATGATGGATATTCTTTCACGACTTCCGGTGAAGATCATCGTCCATTGCAAATGCGTTTGCAAGAAGTGGCGGAATTTAGTTATGGAATCTTCCTTTGTTCATCTGTCATTCATCATAAACCTAATCCGAATGATCCTGGAATTTTGGAATGGGTGGAAATACAAGACAAAGATGATTACCACCATTTATTTACGCCACGACCCTCTCATGAGTCTTGATCTTAATCTAGCACCCATTCTCCAAAAATCTATAATAGATGTGGTTAGGTCGGTGAATGGTTTGATCTGCCTATGGCAGAATCTTCCTAATCATGATAATATTTACATTTGCAATCCAGTCACGAGAGAATACATGATCCTTCCAAGACAACAACAATACTATATAGAACATTATGGGCTAATCATTTATGGTTTTGGAGTGAGTTCAATGACTAGGGAATACAAAGTTATACGAATTAAGTATGAGTCGAATGTATCAGAAGCCGAAGTATACACACTTGGCACAGGCCAATGGAGAAGTCTTGGCCGTGTTCCTTATGAATTAATTATATGTAACCAATGATGCCCCATTTCTTAACGACCATTTTAATTGGATTGTTAGTGATGAGGAGGATGCCCCTGAAAAGCTTTCTACTTTTGATTTTAACAATGAAACCTTTCAATTATTTCCGTCTCCCCTTCCTTCTGTAGAAGAAGCTATATACGGTAGTCGCTACCATCTTGAATATTTGGCAATCTTAAAAGGCTGTCTATGTAAAATGGATTCCTACGACTTTGAATTCACGATTTGGGTGATGAAGGAATACGGGATCAAGGAATCTTGGCATAAAGAGATTGTGATCAAGCAAGCTATTAGCCGTTATCTAGATTGGCCGATGTGGAAGCCCTTGAACCTGATTGAGGGTTTAAAAGATGGAACTATTTTGACCATCTGTGAATTCAAACTGTGGGCATTATTATCATATTTTGATAATATGTTTATTGATTTGTATGGTAAGCATATTATCATATTTTGAATTTGTTTTGAATTTTTTATTATAAAAGTATCATAATGTAGTTGATCCTATGTCAATACGTGTTAGGCACCCACTTGATTTACCTCCCCTATGATAGTAAGACCAGTATAGTGGGGGAGTTCTAGAGGTTAGCATCATTACCCATTTTTGAAAAAAAAACTACGATGATATGAACCATAAAGGTCGTATTTTGAACCAAATAGTTATTGGCCGAGCACTATTATTATCAGGTAACCGAACCTTTTAAGGGTGCGTTTGGTACGCAGTCAGGACAGGACAGAACGGAACAGAACGGAACGGAACAGGACAGGACAGGACAGAACAGAACAGCTGTTACACGTTTGGTAAAACATGATATGACGGAACAGGACAGAACAAAATGATCAATTTACCCCCAGTGAGTTGTTTAGTGTTTTTAACCAAATAACCCCCCACATATATATATATATATAGAGAGAGAGAGAGAGAGAGTGAGGAGAGATAAAAGGAGAGAGTGATAGGAGAGAGAAAGAGAGAGAGAGAGAGAGAGAGAAAAGAAAGAGAAGAGAGAGAGAGAGATATGGAGGAGAGAGAGAGGATAGATAGAGAGAGGAGAGAGAGAGTAGAGGGAGAGAGTGAGGAGAGAGAAAGGGAAAGAGTGAGAGGAGAGAGAAAGAGAGAAGAGAGAGAGAGAAAAAAAAGAAAGAGAAGAGAGAGAGATATGGAGGAGAGAGAGAGGAAAGAGAGAGTAGAGGGAGAGGAGAGAGAGAGTAGAGGGAGAGGAGAGAGAGAGGAAAGAGAGAGATGAGAGAGAGAGATGATAAAGAGAGATGAGAGAGAGAGGAGAGAGAGAGAGACGATAAAGAGAGATGAGAGATAGGAGAGGAAGAGAGGAGAGAGAAGAGAGAGAGATGAGAGGAGAGAGAAGAGAGAGAGATGAGAGATGGCGCCGGCGGCGGAGGTGTTCGTGAGGAGGTCGCCGGCGGTGGTGGCGGCGTGAGGGAGGGCGCCGGCGGCGGCGGTGTTCGTGAGGAGGTTGCCGGCGGTGGTGGCGGCGTGAGGGAGGGCGCCGGCGGTGCTGGTGTTCGTGAGGAGGTCGCCGGCGGTGGTGGCGGCGTGAGGAGGTGCGCCGGCGGTGGTGGTGTTTGTGAGGAGGTCGCCGGAGTGGTGGTAGCGTGAGGGAGGAGAGGGTAAAAAGGGAACAATTTCTTTGTTCTAGTTAGTTCTAGGGGGTAAGGGGTGAACAAGGTTGTTCCACCTTTGTTCCACTTAATCCTTGTTCCACTTAATCCTTGTTCCACTTCCTTAAATTCACACCAAACATGGGACTAACCTGTTCTGTTCCATGCTGTTCCACCCTGTTCACCCTACCAAACGCACCCTAAAGGTCGAGGGTTCAAACCTCACTAAAGGTGTAATGTATGTGTGAGATTCATTTGTTGAATATAAATATTATATACTTTTAAAAAAAGTCGTATTTTGAGGGTTATGTTTATATGGCTTGAAATGACTACAAAAAAATATGAACCATGGCTAGATGTTTCACTTGATGCAAAGATAGATGTAGACAAACAAAATATGAATATTGACAACTTACTTGTAATAAGTTTTCTTGTTTACAGCGGTATCCCAACTTTCACCCTCGTGTTTTTCCCGTACTTGTGCACCTTGCTGGCTAAAAATAAAACAAACGTCATCAATTTAAAATTTTGAGCGCACTCTACAGAAACAGAAACAGGATTAACAGAAGATATAAAATAAACTTGTTGAATCATTTGATATACTCATTTCCGAAAATGCTCTTCACCCGATGTCCTTGACTAAGCTTATACATGTACAAAACATTTTGGTGATTATACGTACACAAATATATTGAAATGTGAATCTAATGTTACCTAATTACCATTGATTTTGGTTCAGTATAAGGGTTTAAAGTCGTATAATTTTTGTCTCCACCATCAATCTAACAAGTTTGGCAATACCATTTAAATCGGTAAGTCTTTCATCTTGACGCACAATCACATAGTACTGTTAAGTTGTTTCTCAAGAGCATTCTTTTCCATACGACTAAAATCATTAGGAGACAACTCGCTCAACTACAATAAATTTGATACATTAAACTGCGAAAATGAATTATGTGGGTTTAAAACTTAACCCTTAAAGAGAAAAAATGTTTTAAAATTTTAGATCGAGTCCCTTAACATGTTTAAATTAAGAGACCAATAACAAAAAAATGTTTTAATTTTTTTTAAACCTTTAAGTGGAAAATTTAGTTGACCCCATCTTTAAAGTAAAAAATAAATATCTTTATATAAATTGTGACTAACAAAATCAGTTATCACGAGGGATTTGGACTTTGGAGTGTGTTTTTGCATTCCATAAACGCGTTTTACTGTTTTAAGGACCATACTTGACAAACCTTAAACGACAGGGACCTGAAATGTAATTTACTTATATATATATAATAATTTAATATTATATGGGACCCAAATCATATGTGATCTACAATTCTCACTTTGTTCCTTTAAAAATGCAAAGTTCTCGTTTGAACCTTCCTATATATATATATATATATATATAGAGGAAAGTTCAAATGTGAACTCATTTTTGGTTGTGAACGTGAGGACGAATCTCAGCCACTTTATCCGGTCGATAAATGCGAGCTTTGTGCGCGGTTCCACTCCTTTAATAATCTCCACCCTCCCATGAATCGCGTCAATCCTCCATGATCGCGTCCATCATAACCTAAGAGGTGTGGTTGAGATTAGATCGCCGTGTATAATGAGAAATTGAGTTAGCGTTTGAATTTAACCATATATATATATATATATATATATATATAGGGGAGGGATCATACGAGAACACTGCCAATTTAAAGGAACAAAGGAACTTATTTGGGACCACATATAATGTAGGTTCCACATAATATTAAATTATTTATGATTTAATATTAAATCATATTAAATTATAAATAATTTAATATTAAATCATATTAAATTATAAATAATTTAATATTATATGAGACTCATATCATATGTGATCCACAATTGTCCATTTGTTACTTTAAAAATGCAAATTTTCTCCTTTGAACCTTCTTTTATATATATATATATATATATATATATATATATATATATATATATATATATACGCGTTTCCGCCATTTCCGTAGGGTTTAGGGTTACTTGTCATTGTCTCACTCTCACATTCTCAATCAAATCGACGACCACCGAACAAACAACATCGGCGGCCACCAGATTCACCTTCATTTGGATTTTCGGCCACAATATCGGTTTCTTGCTTCCTTGAGTTCCTTCCGTCGATTTAAAATCTTATTATTCACTGTGTCTATGTTTTTGATTTTGATTTTTGAAGTTTCAACTTTCAATAATGTTGAAAAGTTTAATTATTGACCATTCTCAACCAAATATGATTATTTGATTTTATACATTGTGGAATTTCACTTTGGTATTGACTTAAGCTTCTTTATTCCAAATATTAATAGCTCGATGCTGCCTATATATATATATATATATATATATATATGAATCCATGGATTAGTTTTGTGCTCTGTATTTCCTGGTTTAAGATTAGCTCACATGTCTTTTTTTGTTCTTTGAAGCGTTGTTTTGTTTAATTTCAGATTTATTCTAATGTAAGAAAAAAAAAACCCTAATTTTGTTGTTCCAGAATAGAATAGAATAGAAAAGAATAGAATAGAATAGAATAGAATAGAATAGAATAGAATAGAATGGAAGACTTACTACCAGCAGAGTTGACGATCGATATTCTTTCACGACTTCCGGTGAAGACCATCTTTCATTGCAAATGCGTTTGTAAGAAATGGCGGAATTTACTTCTGGAATCTTCCTTTGTTAACCTTCAGCTCGCGAGATCACCTACAGGTCTGTCTCATCGTTCATCATAAACGTACTATCGATGATCCTGGAATTTTGGGGTGGGTGGAAATACAAGACAAAGATGATTACCACCATTTACACCATGACCCTCTCATGAGTCTTGGTCTTAATCTCGCACCCATTCTCCAAAAATCTATTATAAATGTTGTGCCTATGGCAGGGTTATCCTAATATAGATAATACTTACATTTGCAATCCAGTCACCCGAGAATACATGATCCTTCCTAGACAAGAATACTATAAAACAGATGGCATGAATATCCTTTATGGTTTTGGGGTGAGTTCAATGACAGGGGAGTACAAAGTGATACGAACTGTCCGACGTCATAAGAGTGTATCAGATGAAGCCGAAGTTTACACACTCGGCACAGGCCAATGGAGAAGTCTTGGCCGTGTTCCTTACCAACTTTATCTATTCTATGGATCCAATGGACCATTTCTCAACAACCATTTTCATTGGATTGTTCTTGATGAGGAGGATGCCTCTGAAAAGCTTTGTACTTTTGATTTAGACAAGGAAACCTTTCAGTTATTCCCATCTCCTCCTCCTGTAGAAGAAGCTATACAAGGTAGTGAATACCATCTTGAACGCTTGTCAATCCTAAAGGGCTGTCTATGTAAAATGGATTCCTACAACTTTGAATTCACGATTTGGGTGATGAAGGAATACGGGATCAAGGAATCTTGGCTTAAAGAGGTTGTCATCAATCAAGCTATTAGCCCTCATCTACATTGGCCGATGTATGAACCCTTTCATCTGATTGAGGGTTTAAAAGATGGAAGTATTTTGATGCTCTATACATACCAACTGTGGGTATTTTATCCTAAGAATAGAACAATTGAAGACGCAGGATTGTTTAAATTCTCCTCCTCTGTGAGCGGATTGCCTTATCGTCCTAGCTTTCTTAAACTCCAGAATTTTGAATTAGAGAGGGTTCATATGTTTTGAAGCTTAACTAAAATTCTAACAATTATGTATCAAACAATCCTTTTGTGTTCGGTATGTTACTATTGCCTTTATTGATTTCCTATGGGGTTCTAAAAAAGTGATGCCTTTCATCTTCAAGTGTTAACTAGCATGCTACTTGTTGACAAATATTCGTTTTTGTTGATTAATTTATATATAATATATATATATATATACATATATATATATATATGGTTACATGGATGCAAGAGGATCAAAAGAGAATAAGATCATATATGATTTGATGATTTTGTACTGAATCACATGTGATCATGGAATACATATACGTTCAATATAAGGTAAGGGTGAGTGGGTGACTTGGTTGGGGCCAAAGTTACAAAAATCTTGTAATTTGGTCACTCTCTTGTTTTCTTATTTGATCATCATTAACGAACCCTACTAATCCTATTATGTGTATTTATTTCAAATTTTGAATTTTTCATTATAAAAAGTATTATAATGCAGTTGATCCTATTTCAATACGTGTTAGGCACAAACTATATTGCAATTGCATTTTACACATCAGCAGATCTCCACCTTTTAAGTTGAATTAAAGGGTTAAATTCTACTGTTCGAAGGATATTTGAAGTTTTTTTTGGTTTTTTGAATGACTTTTTACCCCTTCTTTTTATGGGGTTAGTGTTTTTTGGTTTTCTAGTTGATGTTCATTGTATTTTTAAATATCCAGGAGCACCCTTTTATATTAAAAAAAATCTAGTCACAAAAATCGGGATCTTCATAGGTCTGCTATTATTTTACGGTTGGAAGAATATATCGTAGTTTGGTTTGCAGTTTTTACTCTAAACTGCATCTCCTAGATCTTACGTTCATTCTCATGTGTACATATTGAATCAAATCGTTCAAGGGCAAATTGGTACTTTTCAACGTTTTGATTGCTTAAAAAGAAAAGGGTAACTACAATTAAGCAAGCAAAATTGCAAATCTAACACATTTACATGCAAAAACTGAGGCATGCTCAAATCATCTGATTATCATATAGGAGAGTTCAATTACACAAGTTATGCAAGAAACATGTTACACACGATACTCAAGTTGTTAATGATTTCTTGGCGGCATTGTTGGCGGACCACCGTCTTGAGGTTGTGGCGGTGGCGGTGGAAAGGATCCGAAATCTTGATATGAATAGACACCAGGTGGTTTCTCTTGAGGTTGGATGGATAGCAATTGAGTCGAGTCACCAACGACATCAGCCCATCCGTAATGAGGTTCCGCCCTTGGATCAAAAACATAAAATTAATGTTTAGAGGCCGGATTTTGAGGGTTATGTTTATATGGCAACAAACAACTCCGAAGATATTTTGAGGGATATGCTTATTTGGTCACGTGAGAGAGGAAGGAACAGGACAAAACAAAAACCTGTTGTTCCATGTTTGACGTGACAATTAGACTGAGACATGATAGAACTGAATTAGACAATAATGTAGCTTTTTTATGCCACCAAAACTAAAATCAAGGAGATAACACAAGATATGTAAATTAGTAAACTACCCATGTCAATTACAACCTTAAAGGTGTGTTTGATATCTAGGTAGAACAGGATATAACAGGACAGAACGAAACGAATAAAATGACCAGTTTACCGCTAATGAATTGTTTATATCTTTTTATCTATTTTGATTAATTTGCGTAATTATAATAAAATAAATATTTTTATAACAAAATATATCATTAGAAAGTTTTTGTCAAGAAAATTAAAATGACACCAAAATAAAAAGTTTATGTAGTTTCCAATTTTTATTTTATGCATTTTCTATATTATTTTATTATTAATAATAACACTTAATAAATTACATAGATTAATCAAAATATAGAAACTTTAAAAAAATTGAGAACACTAAGGTGAAAGTTTAAATAGCATAAAGCACAATAATTTTTTCTAAAGAATGAATAAAATGTAAACATGGAGGCGTATTTGATGTTTTGAGGAGAATTAAGTTTTATTTTAAGGTTATATTGGTAAAATATAAGTATGTTCCAAGGATTGGGGGTGGAATATTCCATTATGTTGCTGTCTGTTCCACATAAAAGTCATGTCAAACGTGAATCAATGATTTTTGTTCTGTTCTGCCATGTTCAGTGTAACAAACGCACCCTAAACTTTCCCGTAGTTCTTTTACTTGTGTTCCAGTCCCGTTTTGTCCATATAGTCATTTACCAAACCCACATGGTACTAGAACTGATTAACCTCCTCCATGATAGCGGTGGGACCAGTATAGCGAGGGGGTTTCAGAGAATATGAACCGTGAAGGTTGTATTTTGAACCAAAGACCCATTGGCCTAGCAGATATCCAGTAACCCAATCTATCTCGAGGTGAAGAGGTCCAACCTCTGTGTGTGAGTTCCATTTTGTTGTATATAAATATTATATGTACTTTTAAAAAAGTGCCGTATTTTGAGAGTTATGTTTATATGGCTGGAAACGACTACGAAAATATTAATATCAAAACTTACTCGTAATAAGTTTCCTCATTTACAAAGGTATCCCAACTTTCACCCGCCGTGCTTTTCCCGTACTTGTGAACCTTGCTGGCCAAAAGTAAAACAAACGTCACGAAATTTAAATCTTGAGCGTAGTCTACTGAAACAAGATTAACAGATGATATAAAATATAAATAAAATAAACTTGTTGAATCATTTGATAGATACCCATTTCCGAAATGTTCTTCGCCCCATGTCCTTGACCATCCTGAAACATGAATGAAACATTTTAGTGATTATACATACACTAACTCTTACGACCTTTGTGTTTTTCAGTATCTCATAATACTGAATAAGCTATTTATTAATTTATACTCACAAAGTTTCATGGAAATTGTGATGGTTGACGTGTTATTAGCATCTCCAACGGATTTTCCAAAATGGAAAATTTTAAGATTTTGGGCATAAAAATTTGATCCAATAGATTCTTTAAAACCTTTTTTCAAAATGGAGAAAGTAGGAGAGATCGAAAGAGTGAAATTCTCCAAATATGGAGAACTCTCAAAAATGATTACTGTTATGAGAAAAAGAAAAAAAAATCTTTTATTATATTCCACCTTGATAGATTATTGATATACTATTGATTTTGGTTCAAAAGATTCTCTTGTGTTGACATTATTAAAGGGTATTTTAGACATTTGACTAATAGTCAAACAGTTTAATCGAATCATGCATCCAATCAAAGTATTGCAACTTCCATGAGACGGATATGGAGTTTTTTGCTTCTACCATTGCTCAATGAGTGATTAGCATTTAAAACCATATACTTAATGATTTATGTTCGATGACTTGTAGTATAACTAGAAAAACAATAAGCTCAATGTTCCTAGTATGTAAATGTAGATCCTAAATATTTATCATTTGGTCTACAAGATTTCCTCTGATTTTGTCACTAATGAAAGGGTATTTTAGACATTTCACTAATGATCAAAACACGTTTGTTATTCTATGTGCCTAGTTAACCGTTGCAATTTTTTATATTAACTGAAATGCTTATATGATTAAGTAAAAGGTAGGAAGATACATACGTTCACCCGCAGGAGTTATATGCCATGTCTCTCCTTGACGAGAACCAACACCAGCAAAAAACCTCTCTTCCCATTTGTCTCCCCATTTTTTTCCGAGTTCAGCCTCTGCCCATTTGTCTGTCCTGAGAGAAACAAGAGCAAAAATAAATGGAAACTCAGTTACATTAAGTAATGAGATGTCGTCGGATTGGGTTGGATTTCCATGAGAATGGTGTGAAGAGATTTCCACCCTTGGATCAATCCTAATTGTAGATCAACACTAATGAGATGCAGTTGGATCAATTCACATGAGAAGCATAATTCATGGGGGGGCGGGGTGATATTAAAAGTGATCAAGGGTCCAGATCCCTTCTTACGCTTCTCATGTTAACTACTATTCTCACACGATCCTTCGCCTTAATCTTTTAGCCTAAGGCATAGGATCGTGAGAAGGAGAGTTAAGGTGAGAAGCGTAAGAAGAGATATGAACCATTGATCACTTTTAATCTCATACCCACCCATGAATTGCGCTTTAGAAGGGAGTTGATCCGGTGCATCTCGGTGCATCTCATCCTAATGTGCATCCAAGGGTGGAGATCCCTTCTTACGCTTCTCACCTTAACTCTCCTTCTCACCAGAACCCAACCCTTTAGCCTATTTGGCGATTCTTGAGTAAGGCATGGGATCGTGTGAGAAGTGAAGTTAAGGTGAGAAGCATAAGAGTAGATCTTGACCCTTGATCACTTTTAATTTCAAACCCGCCCATGAATCGCTCTTGATAAGGGGATTGATCCGGTGCATCTCGATGTATCTTATCTCGGTGCATCTCATCCTAATATGCATCCAGGGTGGAGATCCCTTCTTACCCTTCTCATCAAAACTCTCCTTCTCACTGGAACCCAACCCTCTTGAGTATAGCTTTCCAAGAAAGTTAGAAGAATGATTCTATTTAAGTGAATATCACATGTTACGTTGTCATTTCAGAACATTTTTGTTGTTTTATTTTAAAAGATTGTTAATATAATATATGGTATGAACTTTTGTATTTTGTTTTATCTATTACTGGTCCAGTCAATTTATAGTCTTGGCACAAGTATAACAAGCCCTCCAAAAAGATTGGAACAACGCCCATGCTACAAAGATGTTTTATCTATTCAGTTGTTAATGCCGGAAAAAATACCATTTTAGAACAGATCCTCTTCCATCATAATCCTCGCCCCATTTTTCCCACCACGACTGCTCGTTTAGTCTACCATACTTGTGTGCTCCTTTCTCGGTCCATCCTTTAGCGTCGTATTTCTCCCACCTACATTAAACATAAGTTTATCAACATAAAAAAGATGCTAGTATTGTTTTTCATTATATAAGGTTACATTGATGCAAGAAGAAAGTGTCCATACCAATTCTCATACCATCCAGCATTTTCTGTGCCAGATTTTGCTTGCTTTTGTGCACTTCTCTCTATCCTAGCTATATTACTGCAGTTTAAAAAGAACCCAATCGTCGTTAACATGAAAAATAGTCGAATATTTAACTAGTAACCGTTAGAGTCCCACATCGGCTAGATTTGGACCATTTCACATCTCTCTCTCTCTCTCTATATATATATATATATATAGAGGGAGGTTCAGGAGAAAACGCTAAAAAAAAAGAAAACTGAAGAACACCCTGGTAGGCCGCCATCTGGTAACATGCATTTGTGCATAGAAAAAAGGAGCTCCAATCGCTTGTATGCATTTGTGTATATGCACTAATTCATATTTATGCATAGAAAAAAAATATCGTCCAGATGGCGGACTCTCAGGGTGTTCTTCAGCTTTCTCTTTTTTTAGCGTTTTCTCCTGAACCTCCCTCTATATATATATATATGGGAGGGGAGAACCCAAATTTGGTTGTGAACATGAGAACAAATGAGAGCGCGACACTGTCATATATAGACTGAATAATGAAGGAAAATATTCAGACTTAATGTAGTATTATTCAGATTGTTCAGACTGAATAATACTACATTCCGCATGAATATTTTCCTTCATTATCCGGTCTGAATATGACACGTGTCACGATCTCATGTGTCCTCACGTTCACAACCAAATTTGAGTTCGCACTTGAACTTTCCTCTCTCTCTCTCTCTCTATATATATATATGTGTATATATATGTATATATATATATGTATATATATGTTGGCACCCCCCTTCTCAAGGGCTGTAGGAGTTCCACATATTCGCACATGGTACCAGACCCAAGATCTCTCTATATATATATGTGTATATATATGTATATATATGTATATGTATATATGTATATTTATGTTGGCACCCCCCTCCTCAAGGGCTGTAGGAGTTCCACATATTCGCACATGGTATCAGACCCAAGATCTACCAGTTTGGAGCAATTTAGGGGCTGTTTGGTTGGTTTCTATCTAGTCCTGTATGAATAAAGTTGTCTGTGTGGATTAACCTGTCTGAAAAAAATTTGTTTTTGTTTGGGAGGGCTTTTTTCATAGACGAAAGAAGCGTGTTTTTAATTGGGAGGGATGGGTTTGGAAAAAAAAAACTTGGCTTTCCGCATAAAGCTCCCCCCTAGAAGCTTTACTGAATAAGCCACTTTCTATATTATTAAGCCACTACCAAACAGTCATGTATAGCTATCCGAATAAGTTGCGAGTCCCATTAAGCTCATTAAGTTGATAACAAACAGGCCCTCAACACTCTGGGACAATCTATACCCACCTAGCCTCTGTTGGAGGGAGGGGGGGGGGTGTTAGTGTACGACATTGGCTTAGACTTGGACCATTTCACATCTATATGTTTTGGAATCTCCCTTCTCTTCTCTAAGGGCTCTTTTGGAGATGAATCTAGGGGTTCTACATATTCTCACAGTAACATTTAGAATATAAAAGCAATAAGAAAACCTCCATTCATCTTGGTGAAGAACTTCTCGCCAGGTTTCCCTCCACGAATCCCCTTCTGAATTTCTTCCAGATTTCTCAACGCCTATAAAATAAGGGTGCGTCAGGTTTGAAGACCATTTATGCAATTGTAGTACTCCATTCATCCGAAAATAAAAATGTTTAGTAACGTATAATTATTACACTTTTTAATCAACTAAACGACAATTTTATCCTTGGAAGTAATGAATTTCTCCATGTCATAATTAGGGATAGAATTGGAAAGTAAACACTTACTTCTGAAAGTGGGCACTTATTTTGGGAGAAACTAAAATATAAATGCAGACACTTATTTTTTCCGACTTGATGAATCTTTCCATACTCATGCAGCAAACTGTAAGTATAATTCTACAACTTCAATCTGATGCACAATTCTCATGGGAAAAGAAAGAAGCCAAGTGCAAAGTGCTTATTTATCAACTCTATTCAGCCTTTGTTGCAATTATTTCTGGGTAATTGCATCTATTTTGCTTGAAATATGGCAGAAATGTAGTGTCCATAATAAATTGGTTATTAATAAGAAAAAAGAAAAAAGAAAAAATAACTAGTAAATAACATACCTAGCTCTTTGTATCCAGTCCAGTCACTTTTCTCCCACCACTGTCAAGGAGATGAATAAATCCAGTTAAATGTATCCACCTGGGATCATACTTGATAAGGTCATAAAAACAATAACAGATATTATTTACACAAATGAAAACAATTATAAGTCAGAATTAGGTAGTAAGTTTAAGTACCCAGAACATAGCTTAGGTAGCAAATTTTAAGGTTGTGAATCAAAGATGACTATATATATATATATATATATATAGAGAGAGAGAGAGAGAGGTTAAGGGGAAAACCAAAACCACCCAAAAAAATGAAAAACTAAGAGACACCCTAATAACCATTCTTTTGACATGTGCATACCGGACAGGTAAATATTTATCAGGGTGTTCCTTGTTTTTTTCATTTTTTGCGGATTTCCCTTGAACCTGACCCTCTCTCTCTCTCTCTCTATATATATATATATATATCGGGGTGGGTTCAAATTAGAACTCAAATTTGGTTGTGAACGTGAGGTCAAATGAGAGCGCAACACTTGTCATATTCAGACTGAATAATCAAAGAAATATTCAGACCGAATAAAACTGAATATAGTATTTATTCAGTCTGAATAAGCATTATTCAGACCGAGTAAATACTATATTCAATTTTATTCGGTCCAAATATTTCTTTGATTACTCAGTGTGAATAATTTACATTCAAACACGTGTCACGCTCTCATTTGTCCTCACGTTCACAACCAAATTTGAGTTCTCATTTGAACTTTCCTCTCTCTCTCTCTCTCTCTCTATATATATATATATAGAGGAATGTTCTTTTGCAACCCATGAAAAAATTGGAACCTTTGCAACCCACTCATCACCGTCCATTTTCTTTTTTATTTTCTTTTTTGATTTTTTTTTAATTAAGGGTGGTTAGAGGTGACTAAATCTTAACCGTAGATGATCAAACGGACGGTTAAGATGTGGGTTGCAAGCGTTGCAACCTTTTCATGGGTTGCAAAATAACACTCCTCTATATATATATATATGTAGGGTCAGGTTCTGGTCAGGTTCTGGGGAAAACTGAAGAACACCCTGAGAGCCCTCCATCGGGACGTTATGTATAAATCCGTACCGGTAATTTGTAACATGCATTTGTGCATATGCACTAATGCATATATATATATATATATATATATATATATATATATGCACCGGTGCATAAAAAAACAGCTTCAATCGCTTGTATGCATTTATGCATACTATCCGGATTGAGGGCTCCCAGGCTGTTCTTCAGTTTTCTCTTTTTTTAGCATTTTCCCCTAAACCTCCCTCTATATATATATACACACACACACAGACTAAAACCTAATGAGGAAAAAGTGCTACCTTTAATCAAAGAATAGTAGCACATAAGTTCATCTTAGTAACTATTATAATATAATGTTAGATGAAGAGGTTATAATCAATAGGCAGGGCTTAAAAGCTTATGAACTTTTATACACGAGGTCAACCAGCCATTGTCCTACAAATGGTTATCAAACTAGCCGAAGTAACATATAATATATAAAAACTGAGAATATAAATAAATAAATAATACCGCTTCTTTCCATTTTGAAGAGCCATCACTGCTTTGACCACCCATCCTTGCCCATCTACATTTGTAACCATTTTTGCTTAGGTCCTCTCCACTTTCTTTGTACCAGGTACTACCATCCTCATTAATACCAGATTCATTAACGTGTTCGGTTAACAAATTGATGCCCCAATCCTTCTCATTTGCAATACCCGTATCTAAAAATTTAAGAAGGCAATAAATTGAAAAGTTATTAGAAGGCGGTATATCATAATGTTTATATTTGACTTCTACCTTCATAAGGCATTCATTAATATACAGCTCTAATTTGTTCAATAATATTTAAATAACAAGCATGTTCATAATTGATAAAGACAATAAAGATAGTATCAAATTACCTCTTTTTGGTGGAGTGTCACGAGACTGTGGCCCATCATTTCTAGTGATACAATGTGGAAAGAACTTTTCTAATCTTGAAGCCAGCTGAGGTCTGCAACAATCATAATCTAGAAAGTAAGTAAAGACTCAATTTGATGTGCTCACTTATATATATATATATATAAGTTCTATAGAGGAAACTAGACCATCAATCTGTGACTCTTATCCATCACTTCAAGCAATCAAGCCGATACGTACTACATTACCATAAACTAAAATTCCAGTTGAAAAGAACCTTACAATGTTTATCATTGTGGCATGATTACCTTGACAAGTATTTTAGTCCTACATTCAACGTAGAGAGTTATTATCATTGAACTCAAAAATAGTTATGCTTAAAAAAATATATGCAAAAGAACTCAAACTGTTTTACTACTTCACAACTTGAACATTAAATAGCTTATAATATATGAGCACACTGCAAGATCCAGATTCCAGGGTCAAATACTCTAAAGAATTAAAAAAAAATCAAACAACAATGATTATTAAGTTACCTAGATGATAAAGTTGGATATTTGTTAAAGATAGCTAGATGATAAAGTTGGATATTTGTTAAAGATAGCTAGATGATAAAGTTGGATAGTTAAAGATAGCTAGATGATAAAGTTCAGGTGGAAAACATGTTAAAACATTGCTTCTCACCTTTTCAAGAATCCAACATCATATAAGAGAACAGACTCACTCCCTTCTTGACCTTGATAGCCAATTTGAATACTTTAGAAACAACCATTTTTGCATATATTACGATTAATAATAGCATTTCACAGATTTTAGTCCAGGGTTCCCTTTATACATCAAACAGTTCACTTTCCAACTTTAGTTTTGATGTGATTTGTTTGATTGCTTTTAAGACACCACAGCTTTAGAAAGAACAGTATGTATTAATGCAGCCATCTATATATAGAAAGTAGACCCTTGCTACAAAAACCTAGGGAGTAATGCTTCTTATCCAATTGTCAATCCCAGAAATTGAACTATTTGCTATCCCAAACCCCCAAATTGTCAACTTGCTCTAGCTAAAAGGTTGATTTAATTAATTAAAAAAAACCTATTCGATTAAGATGTGCAATGGGCAGAGAAAGAGGGGAAAAAGCAATTGAATGATTTTTTCTCCATTATAAGCATTGATCAGTACAATGGTGGCGATACATAACAAGTATACACAGACTGACAGACATTAACAAAAAGAATCAAACATACTGAGATGATGCAAAAGACCATGTAGGTGTAGCTTGGATACGAACTTTACGAGTGTTCTTCCTCAAATCAGTCGGCCATTCTTCAATTTTATCCACACCCTTGCGTCCCACACCAACAACAACTCTCCGAATCGGCACAACCTTATCAGAACAGCAACAGATAAACATACAATCACCTCCTCGAATCAATATCTTCCGCTGGAGTAGCAATGGCGGACGAAAATCCACTTCTCGCAACCTAAATGGCGGCGGCGCCCCGGAATTCAACGTCATTGTTGAAAAATCAAGTATAAATCACGAAATTTTCCATTAGTAAGTTGAGGTTTTTAGCTACCAAAGATCATACTAAAACCCTGGTTCGATCTCATTCTTTTGAGAAACTTCGCAACGAAGAAATGCACCAGATATGCGACAATTCCTTTGCGGTATGGTTTGTAAAGTGAGTTGCTAAGACTCCATTGGCGATTTGTGAGAGAAATTCGGAGTTTTAGAGAGAAAAAACAGAGGTTTTCAAAGCTTTTGCGAAGGAAGGAAGGAAGGGAAGATGATAGTGTGTGTTTTGTGTGTTTGTATGTGAGAGAGAAAGTTTTGGATTTTGATTCGTTTCCGTTGGTGTGACGTTGAGGAGGTTAAAACGTTGACGTTTGTGTCTACTGCACCACTATTTTATTGACACGTGGCAGAGATTACACGGTTGAGCTCTATCGCTTGCCTTGTTAACACGTGGCAGAGAATAAAGTCTAGTGCTCTACTATTTTGTAATATTCTTTTTCTATTTTTTAATTAAATGAGATTGTACTAAAATAAAATTAAGAGTAAATACAAATACGGTTCCTCTAGTTCCTCGAAAATAACATTCAGCCTGTGCGGTTTCACGTTACAAGATAGTTATCGTGGTTTGCAAAAACGTACGGATTTGACCCCTTCGTATGATGGCCGTTAAATGAGAGACATTTTTGTCTTTTTATTGATTTACAGTATTTTTCCCAAAACACTATTAATAGTATTTTATCAGTTCTACAAAATCTTACCAACACTGAACAGTTATCTAGTAATGACCTGAGTAGCAAACACACACTTAGTGATGTTTCTTTATGTATTGCACTTTGATATTATGAGTTCCTAAAATGTACATACTTTATATGACCACAAGGATTTTTAACATGTAAATGTTTTATCTTACAACATACACAAATGAGTAATTAACTTCTATAACAATAAAAAACAAAATGTTGCTATTTAATTCCTTTTGTATCAAATCAGAACATTGAAATCAAAAAGCCTATTGACGATGATATATATATGAGAGAAAATCAATAAAGAAGCGTTCAAATGGCACTTAAAATCACCTCAACAGACATCGAAAATCAGTAACTAGCCAAATTTGCCTAAAATTTTACCAAACAACTGTTTTTTAAACATTATCATAAAATAGCCAGTAAATTCGTAAATAAATGGACTCGTGCAAAATATGGCTAAAAAAGCCATCTTCTACAAATGGCTATCATCTAACACAAAAGGTCTAAAAAAGTAAATCCACAAATTTAGTAAACCAATTTGCATATTTACTTGCTAGAGGGAGGTTCAGGGAGAAAACGCTAAAAAAAGAGAAAACTGAAGAACACCCCGAAAGTTCGCCATCTGGACGGTATTTTTTTTCTATGCATCAATGCATAAATATGCATTACTGTATATGCACAAATGCATATACACGATTGGACCTTCTTCTTTTTATGCATCAATGCATAAATATGCATTAGTGCATATGCACAAGTGTATGTTACCAAATGGCGGTCTCCCAGGGTGTTTCAGTTTTCTTTTTTTTAGCGTTTTCTCCTGAACCTCCCTCTTACTTGCTATACCTAATAATTTGTAAAAAACGGCTATTTGATTAACTTTTGAGCCAAAAATGGTTTTAATTTGGTAATTTTCCAGTGAAGTAAGCATATAGCTAAAAAGAGGGAACACAAAGGTGGCGTTTGTTTTTTAAAAGATGCTGAAGTATAAAGTCTAATTTCAATTCTGAAATGGTTATGAAACGTCTGAACGAATCAGACTTAAGTGCTAATTAAGAGCTTAAAATGAAAAAAAAAACGGACAAGGTCAAAGTGAAAGTGAGAGCACACACAAACATCAAAAGGGGAACAACTTATTGTCAATATTACCAAAAGAATGGATTCAAACCGGAATCGATTCCCACATAACATCACCAAAAACTAAAACAAAAATTCAAGAATCCAAAAACACTCTTACGGTACAATCCAAATGTCGTATAGCTAAATACAAATGAACATTCCAAGCGAAACCCGACTAATTGAAAACATGGTATGGTAAGAATAACCAAACTAAAGTAGTATGGTAAAAATAAGATATTAATAAAGAAAACTCGGGATATATAATTCTCAGCGTGACAAAAGGACGTAAATGGATTGAGAATATGCATCAACAAAGTCTTTAATTTCTTGGGAGATGAGGCTTTATCGAATCCACAACTACCTGTTGTTCATCAACAACATAATATCACGACCCATAACCAAACCAAAAGAAACCTAGTGAATCACTGAGGGTATGTTTGTTAGTAGCTTAATGAACTTAATGAGACTTACAGCTTATTCGGTCAGCTATACATGATTGTTTGGTAGCGGCTTAATGATATAGAAAGTGGCTTATTTAGTAAGCTTCTAGGGAGAGCTTTATGCAGAAACCCAAGTTTTTTTTTTCCAAACCGGCCCTTCCCAATTAAAAAAAAAAACACTTCTTCCATCTTAGAAAAAAAAAACCCTCCCAAAAACCTTCTCAATCTATACAGACAACTTTATCCATACAGGACTTAATGGAAAACCAACCAAACAATGTGTTTATACAGACAACTTTATCCATACAGGACTTGATGGAAAACCAACCAAACAATGTGTTTGGGGAAGGTATTATGTACATAGACCTTACATCTACTACCCCAAGGAGTAGAGAGGTTGTTTCCATAAATAGTAAATAACCCATTGGCTTGTAACAGAGAAATTTATCAAAGTAGCCGTTTTTTACTTGTGGTTTCACCAGATAGCCAATTTCTCCCCAAAGTTACCAAAATAGCCATCAGGGAAGGGGTGAAAATGTAAATAAAAATAAAGTTTCAAAACTAGGTTCACAATTTCATGGACCAAATATTTAAAATTTGGTCTAGTTTCGCAATATCAACTTCGCAATTGCGAATGTAATTTCCAAATTTTACATATTTGGTCCGTGAAATTGCGAACCTAGTTCAGAAACTTCTTTTTCTTACGTTTTCACCCCTTAGCAATTACGAACCCGATGGCTATTTTGGTAACTTTGGGGAGAAATTGGCTACTATTTTCGTAACTTTGGGGAGAAATTGGCTATTTGGTGAAACCACAAGTAAAAAGTGGTTAATTTGGCAAATTTTCCCATTGTAATAATATCAAACTCAAGATATAACAAAAATGCGTACCATCCTAGTTCCTACCTTTTTTTTTTCTACAATAACCTTTTTTAGGAATAAAAGAGTAGTTTTTCATGGGACAGAGGGAGCACTTATTTTCTTTTCTTGTAATCCATATGTTATATATGCAGGACATAACAAATACTGAAGTTGTAACTATTTCCTACAATTAACAAAATATAAAAAATATCTTACCCTCCCATCATAAGATAATGATGCAAAAATCCAAGGCTCTCTAGAACTCCACGATAGGCCTGCATTTTCAAAAAAAGTTACCAAGTTAAAGCTCCAAAATATCAAGCAAAAACGAGAAACAAAAATGAGATCAAATTACCATAAACACTGTCTTCATAGTCACTGTATGAATGGAGCAACGACTCTGTCCATCTAGTAGTAGTAGTAGTAGAGCTAGACAAGCTGTAAAAATAAAATAAATAAAATAAAAAACTGTTAAGGGTTTGACATACGTAACTTTGAACTTTACTCATCCGAGTATAACATAAAAAAGATAAGAAAATTAAGAAAAAAAGAGACCTATCTGATGTTAATTCATCGATGGTAGGACTGGCAAACCACAAGTTAACAGCCGAATCTGTTCCTGCACTCTGAATAATGTATACCGTCAGTAAGAAATGGCCCGATTGAAAAACAAAGTTAGAAAATAAAAATGTAAATCTAGGTCTTTGTGCTTTGTAGGCTGTGTGGGAATGATATATGTTGTGTGTGTTTATACATATAAAAACATGCATACACACATATCTATCTATAATATATGTATGTGTATATATGTAGGTAGGGGTGGTATCTATTGCAAACTATTCAATATTTGCAAACTTGCAAACTCACCATTATCCAATAGAAACAAGCCATGTGGATAATACTGTTTTAATATTTTATTAATTTTTTAATAGTTTATTAATTCATTGTGGGTATCATCGTCATTTTATAATTTAACCAATTTTAATTAATATTTATTAATTTCCTGCCATTAACACACTTTCCGACGACTCCGTCTTGTCCGGCGAGTTTTCCGGCAAGTTTCGCCATTCATGAATACACTTTCGTCATTCGTGAATACACTTTCACCATTCATGAACACTTTCAACATTCATTAATATCCACTTGGTGCTTTATCATTGTGTTCACTACGAGTTTGCACAGTTTGCAAAAATCGATTAGTTTGCAACGGAAATTTTGCCTATGTAGGTATGTACATGTACATACATATCTAGGTATATACATGTACATGTGGATGTATGTGTCTAATATATATATATATAGAAGAAAGTTCAAATGCGAACTCAAATTTGGTTGTGAATGTGAGGACAAATGAATAAACATTATTCAAACCAAATAAATACTATATTCAGTCTGAATATGATATGTGTCACGCTCTCATTTGTCCTCACATTCACAACCAAATTTGAGTTCTCATTTGAACCCACCCATATATATATATATATATATATATATATATGTAGAGAGAGAAAAGAAAGAGAGAGAGGGAGAGTACAAGAATGATCCCTTCAAACTCGGGATTACTTCTAACTGCCCAAGTCCTGCCAACAATTAACAAAATGATACAATCAAATGAAGCAGAAGGTAGTGAGATCACCACCAAAGGGGAAATGCCTTTGTTAAAGCTTGATGAATTACTCCCTCATCCCAAAAAACATGTCCAGAATAATTTTAAAAAAAAAGCACAGTTCAATATATGTGATTATTACACTTTTTAATTAACCGAATGACAATTTTACCCTTAATGATAGAGGCAAAGCTTCTCTCTCTCTCTCTCTCTCACAGCAACTCTTAATAATTTGTGAGTCATAAGTAAGGGTAGAGTTGAAAATTTACCAGATTATAATCATCTATGTTTTATAGTTGACACTTATTTTAGGACAAACCTATATAAAAATGTGGGCACTTCTTTCGAAACAAACTTAAATAAAAATGTAAACACTTATTTTGGGACAGAGGAAGCAACAATCATTTACTCCTGTTATTATTTTGAGCAGTAATTTTTAATTACCACAATACCATGCATTATTACCAGTGGGAATGTCCAGGTAACTCTGCAACAGGGGACTTCATCATTCTAAGATCCCATATATGTATACCAGATTCATCTGCAGCTGTTATCTGTATTATTTGGTACAAAATATGATCACCAAAACCAAAAAAAAAATCTTTTTTTAAAGAACATATAAAACATAATTGTAATATTAAAACACATAATTGCAGTAACTATTAGTTAGTGGAACTTTGAATCAACACACTTACAAGCATATGTTTGTTTTTGCGATCATAGTCTATATTACGAACATGGGAATATTCGATTGAATTTGTTTTCCTGTAAAGCAATACACATATATATATGTTATTAATATAGCTTGTAATTAATTAAAAGGGGGAAACTGGGAAAGAGATCTTAATCAATCAGAACATACTTCATTGTCCTTAAGTCCCAGAACTGAATAGACGATTCAGATGTTGATGAAACAACATTCAGATCATGGGGATCCCATGCTCCACCTGACAGATGATGAAGCATCCCAGCTGATTCCTGAGATTGTACCTACATATGGCAGCACAACTTTTATAAGAATTATGGCAGTTGCTGAATGGTTTGGTGCAGAATGATTAAGTGGTCAGAATAATTAAGAGGCTCTTATGATATAGTGCAAAATGAAATATAATTGTTTGGTAATTGTTTAGAATGAAATTAGGGCTCTGAATGGTTAAAGGGAGGTCCATGATACAAAATGATTCAGAGGGTTTTGGAACCATTAAAAGGCAGACTTTTTTTTTTTGCCAAAAATGATTCACCTCTAAACAATTCAGAGGCTGCCTCTTAATGGAACTGTTAAGAGGTAAACAAACAACCCCTAAGCATGATTGGTCCAGAGATTCTTACTCTCTTATACCTGTGCGCTCTTTTTTGAAGAATCTAAGCTCCAGAGAAAGATATTCTGCTCATCGATACTAATCAACTTATCATGTCTTCCAGATGGCCACCAAAGCACACTGCCATTATTCTTCTTTGGTCAAATACAAGTTCCATGGAAAATAGATTACATCGCCATAAAAGGAAATACATTTTCAGATTATCAAGAATTAATTACAATGTTAAAAATCTATCAAATTAGCCTTTGGAAACGTATATAACTCACCACTTAATCTTTGAATTGTGTGCATCAAGGGAAGCAATACATTCCAACTGAGGAGAATTTGACTGGCCATACAATTCTGGGATTTGCCACACAGCTGCTTCATATGATTCACCTTCAACAGCAGAAATTAACAGCAAACTTTATGCACCAATAAACTTCTTAAATATACTATAATAATAAATAAATAAATAAATAAAACCTTCAGAATGTGAGTTTTAAGCAACGCTATGAATCAATTTTATACTCCTAATCCTTAAAATACACAAAGCAGCAAGAATTAAGTGGTGATTGCATGATAGCGATGGGGATAATGATGTAGTATCTATAATTGGAATGGCATATCTATTTATACGATCATTTCTTTTGTCAGGTTAGTCTACAAACGGATACTGCCTTCAATGTTAAAACCGGGGCCGTTTTACATTTTCTTTATCTTATATATAAATGAGCTGTAACTTTATCAAAAGTAACATAATTGGCTGAACAGTATCCGGGTTACCGGTAGAGCCCAGTCTCCTAGGTTGTCAAAGGTTCAAACTTCAACAAAAATGAGGAATGTGCGTGAGGTTTTGCCACATATAAATATTATATTGCTTCCAAAAAAGAAGTTTGCCGAAAGTAAAATGAGAATCCGAAACTCCATTTTATGATATTCATATTTGCACATCTATACCCACTCTCCTTCCACCTCAAATATTCTTGACTTGACATTTCCGATTAAATGGGCCAGTTTTTCATATTACCAACGGAAGTATAATCACAGATTCACAGTCATGTTTTGAATGTAAACTTCAAATTTGTGTACGCACTTTTCAATCACTTTGAATGTAAACTTTTACCCAAAATTATAATCATATGTGTAAGCACTTTTCATTCACTTCGATCAATAAAATCCTATTACTAGAGAGTCTTCTCTTGGAAGAAACCTTACCAAGGTAGAAACACAGATGAATTCTTCAAAAATAGCATCTAGATCTCACTCCTAACCTACTCCAAGTAACTCTAATGAAATCGGAAACAGGTTGGCATTCATAATCACAATTAAGCACACACACAACACATATATTTTAAGGAAATGCCACAAGAAATCAATCAGTTACCAGAAGAGAAGACGGTAGAGAAGATGCGTTGATCAAAAGGGCAAGATGCAAGGTCCCATATCTCATTCGGATGCGAAAACAAACCCTCGCAAACAAGTTCCGTACCATCTGATGAAAGTCTAATCAGATGCACCTGAAAACAAATTAATATGAAATTCAATTCAAAATTCTAAACAACATAGGAACGCAAATCACAGATCGAATAAACAAAAAATCAAAACCTCATTTTCTTCTTTGAGACTGAGAGTACCGGTGAGGAAGCTGGTGTGATCGGTATCGGCTTTCACATCCGTAATACATCTTGCCTATAACAAAAATCATAGATAACGTAAATGCAGATGTAATTAATGAAATTTTTGGCGAAACGAAGATCAATTGAAGGAGAATTTGATGGGGTTTTTGGGCGAGTGATGTTTGATTGATTTGATCAATTCACCTGATATTTGAGACCATAACCAACGCCAGTTGATCCTCCTTGCATTTGAGGAAGGATTTGTTGATTCCCCCAAAATTGTTCTTCGTGATTTTGAGTCAGCTGATGAAGAAGATTTTAGCGTTTAGGGCTCTTTTACCGTTGCAACTCAAAACCACTTTGCACAGTATAATAAAAACGTATGAAAATCTGTACCCATTTATTATGTAAAATTAATTAGTTTATTTTATTTTCATTCATATTTTTATTTAAAGTAAATGTTTACTAATATTAATAATAATATACCATCTCATTTTGTTTATAAAACTCTAAAAGTTAATTAAAGAATATAATAATTACATATTTTTAAAACTGTTTGATATTCACTAAGGGGGTGTTTGAATGAGCTTATTGACTTATAACTTATTACCGGTGTGGAAAAACACTTATGAAAAGTTGATAAGTTAAAACTTTTTACTTCTTAAAAAATGACTTATTACCGGTTTGACACCGGATTAGTTGTTTTACCCAAACACTCAAAACGACTTATTACCGGTGTCACACCGGAATAAGTCAATAAGTTGTTTTTATAAGCCCATCCAAACACCCCCTAAGTAGCAGACAAAAATTTGTATTCATTTTTCATGATATTATGCATAGATCATATATATCATGACGAATTCTTCAAAAAAATTCTCTCTTCCACAATAAAATCTGATAAGTGAGATTTCGATTCCTAGGTCGGTTGGAGTATAATCTTTTCTCTTAATTAGTTTAATAAACATTTAAGTTTTTTATTTCATAAACATTTTACTTGATGAAGTTTAATTTTTATTTTCAAACTATTAGATTTAGGGGAGTGCTAATGGCACCCCTTAGTAAGGGTGTGCACGAAATTTATTGCATTTTTATATCTTTGGAAGTGTTAAAAGAGGTTTGACATTGACATGTGTGAGGATGATTCATTTTTGTAAGGGTGTCATTAGTCTCCCCTTAATCATATTGTTATTAGAACAAGAAATTGAGTATTCTTCGAAATAGAGACTTTAGAGGTCTTCTCTATGATATATATCCTTGTGAGTTCTTGACTTCGTTTAACTTTGTGATGAATTTACAATAGAATAATATCATTGAGAAAATTGATTGATTTAAAACAAACAATCAAAGGGAAAAAGAGACAAGGTTCACCAAAGGTTAAAACCAAACAGATTGAGCAATAATTTGTACAAGTCTTGCTCCACAATTATCAAACCAAACAAGTCCAATATGAAATGATTTTAACGATAAGAAAATTAGAATAGTTGTTTTTGTGTATGTATTTACGTTCCTACAAATACAGTTTCATAAGAAAACTTTAGGACCATTTGGTTCGTTTTTCCTACAAATACAGTTTCACAAGTTATTAGCGCCACTTTGGCACTGACCAAGTCACCCCGCCCACCCTTACGTTATATTCATCGTATATTTCAATCTGACAATAGCAACATAATAACATCATCCCAATTTTGATAAAAAAAACAAAGAGAGAAGGGGTCAAGTCAAATAGTCTTCTTCACAATCATGGCTAGGAATGTGGAACCATATATACAAATATATACTTAAATTAATTAACAAAAATAAATATTTGTCAACTGGTGATAATTAACATTTGAAGATGTTAGGCACCACTTTTGTCAATCGGTGCTAATAAACACTTAAAGAAGAAATGCATCACCTTTTAAAATCCCCTAAGAAATCAATTCAGTAAATCTGTAGGCAATAGTAACATACCCAACACCAAAAGGTTGTTTGATATATAAAGCGTAGAATTTTTGTTGACTTTCAGAACATATGAACCCTTTCTAATTCGAAATCCTCGAGTTTAAGAAAGGTAGGACGATAAGCCAGTGCGGTCAGAGAGGAGGAGAATTCAGGCAATCCCGTGTCTTCAATTGTTTTATTCTTAGGATAAAATGCCCACAATTTGTCTTCACATAGCGTCAAAATACTTCCATCTTTTAATCTCTCAATCAAATACAACGGATCTAACAACAGCCAATCTAGATCAGGGTTAATAGCTTGCTTGATCACAACCTCTTTTGTAACACCCGGATTTTTAGTATCCATAATTACAAGTTTCGTATGTTTTCGACCTTAGTATAGTCATTTAGAAGTATCGTGGATGTTGATTGAGTCGGTTATCGCTTTCGGCAAAAAATCAACTTTTGGTCGGAATTTGCATTGCTCGCGCCCGCACGCCTATTTTCCTCGCGCCCGCTAGCATTTGGTCAACCCCCCTTTAAATACGTTTTTTTCCTCTTCTTTTCCTCATTTCTCTCATCTATTTCTTCCAACTCATTTTCCTCATTTCCAACCATCCAAAATGATAATGGAGTATCATCAAAGTTCAAGTCTTGATCTTGATCTTCATCTTCTCCATCATCTCCTTCCACCATTGTTAACCAAGTTTGGGGGTTTTTCCCCAAATCAAGTTTGTAAGTTATTCTAACTCTTCTAAACTATTTCTTGTTAAAACCTTCCTATTTAGTTCTCCAGAACCTTGTTCTTGAAGCTATTTCGGTATTTTAGAGTTTTGACTATTTTGGAAGATTTTAGGGTTTTGACTAGGATTTTCATGAATCTTATTGTTGGAAGTTGTTCTTGATACATTTAGGTTGGTTATGAACTAGATATGATTTCTAGTGAAAAAAATATTGCAGATCTGGACATTTCTTCGTATGGAGCTTTTGGGGTAAAACCTAGATTTAGTCTAAATCTAGCAAGGTGAGTTCAAGTTACTTTGTGAAAACTATGTACATGCCAAAATGTGTATTTTAAATGGTTGTTATGTTTTACTCATTATTTATCAAATGTGTTGGGTATTTGTTGAAAAACGTATATCTTGGGGAGCTTTAATTTTTATGTTAAATAAATTATAAGTGTGAGCCCTTCAAATGATTTATCTCAAAAATGGAATTTATTTGGGTATATATATATATATATTATTTGACGTGGTTAACTTTATAAATCATTTGAGGAAATGTAAATTATTATGTTATGATACATTTGGAAATATGCATAAAATGTTTATGTTTGGAAAAATGTTTGTTCCAACTAATAATGGGTTTATTTGGATAAATCTTGCTTTTAGAGCATATGTTGCATAAACATGGATTAAATATGTTTATTGACTTTTTTTGTCTTTTAACTATTAGTCATTTGAATTCGTTGAGCACTTGCTCGTTTTTGTCTAAAATGAGTTTTGGGGACACTTTTCCAATTTAAATTGTTTTATGTCGAGTTTTTAGAGTTATATGCAGTTATGACATATTTACTTGATATATTACACGTTTTGGGTGAGTTGGTCATTCTTTTCCTGTCGTGTAATTTTATGGCTAGAATGTAATGGATCCATAGGCATATAAGTCGGTCTAATGGTGTATATAAGGGATGAGATTTTCAAGCCGTAAAACTTGAGTTTCCTTTTGTTTTATTGGGAATAGGCATTGTGATAAATTGTGTAATTCCCATTCATCCCTTAATGTATTTAATTATGTGAAGGATGGTATTATTTCATTTATAAATTGGAAATAGGCACTGTGATAAATTGTGTAATTTCCATACATCCTTTCACTATCTCGGAATAGGCATTGTGATAAATTGTATAATTCTCGAGGAAAGAGCTTATGTGCACAAATGACTATATACTGGATTAGGTTGATGTCAATGGCTACCAGACCTTTATGTGACGCTCTATAACATTGGTTCGTGGCCTATCTTTGTGTCCCGTCACGACTAGTGGTAAATCGGGTCTCCCCCGTCATTTTGGATGTTTATACCCTTCCAAGGGTAAGCGTGAGTTATTGATTTATAAATTTTGGTTAAAGCTATGGTTTCTATTTTATGTTTATAACTTTATTCTTGGTCGTATGAGTATTGGGTTTTGATCTCACATTAAATGAGTGTTTTGGTTAAAGTTATTTCATCACGAAAATGGTTGGTTTTGAGAAAGATGTCGTTTTTATAATTAATACATTTCATTTTGGAGTTATGATTCAAATTGTATTTTCCAGTTTACTGTTTTATATAAATGATGAAAACTCTTGAACTCACTAGGCGTTAAGCCTAACCCTTTTTATTTGTCGGCATGTGCATCAGGTCCTCGTTGGGGTTGGTACTAGCGACATCGTGATGAGAGGGTGCTAGTTAGAAGCTCAAGAAGATTTTAGTTATTTGTTGACGTCTTCCGCAATTGGAGATAGCGACATTTATTGGGTTTTAGTAACACCCGACTTAGTCTTCATCTAAGGCTAGGTCTATCCATTATTGAGGTTGATTTTAGATTTGTTATTCAAGGAAATCCAAGTATTGAATAATAGGAAAAAGATTTACCCTTTGTTTGATGTATTATTGAAAATTTTAATTTAGTCGCTATATCCAAACTTGAGGGTGTTACATCTTTATGCCAAGATTCCTTAATCCCGTATTCCTTCATCACCCAAATCGTGAATTGAGAGTCATAGGTATCCATTTTACATAGACAACCTTTTAAGATTGCCAAACAATGGAGATGATACTCACTCCCTTGAACAGCTACACGAGGAGGAGAAGAAAATAATTGAAAGGTTTCCTTGTCTAAATCAAAAGTACAAATCTTTTCACGGACATCCTCCTTATCATAAACAATCCAATGGCAATGGTTGTTGAGAAACGACCCATAGTATCCTGAGGATCCAGAGAATGCATAAGGAACACGGCCAAGACTTCTCCATTGGCTTGTGCCAAGTGTGTAAACTTCGGCTTCTGATTCACTCTTTTGACCTCGTTGGAAAGTTCGTATGACTTTGTATTCCTCTGTCACTGAACTCACCCCAAAACCACAAATGATACTCTTGTCATCTTTTCTATGGTATTCTTGACTATGAAGGATCATGTATTCTCTAGTGACTGGATTACAAATGTAAGTATTATCATGATTAGGATGAATCTGCGATAGGCAGATCAAACCATTCACAGAGCCCACAAGATATATTAAAGATTTTTGGAGAATGGGTGTGAGATTAAGACGAAGACTCATGAGAGGGTCATGGTGTAAATGGTGGTGATCATCTTTGTCTTCTATTCTATTCTATTCTATTCTGGACCAACAAAATTAGGGTTTTCTTTAAAAAGAAAGAATGAGGTATTGTAATGAAAATGTAGAAAAATATGAAAGAAATTTACCAGATATCGGAGATGGCGGCTAGCTCCTCCTCCGCCGTAGCTTGCCATGGAGTCAGTCGTAAGTGGTCGGAGATTTTTAAGGGGGGGGCTAATGACACCCCTAAGGTGTGCTTATGGCACCAATGTCATCCTCACACAAATACATTAAATTCCGTGCACACACCTACAAAATGCATTATATTCCGTGTCTACCCCTATATTAAGGGTGCCATTAGCACTCCCAATTTTTAAACCCTAGGGAAATGCTGGTAGATTGATCTTTTTCTTTTGAGTAAATTACAGTTCTGGTCCCTATGGTTTGAGGTTTATTTGAGTAAAATCTCTAAAACGTGTTTTTATTACATTCCTGGTACCTGTGGATACTTTTGTTTTTATCACGCTCATGCTAACCGATTTTGTTAAGGATATTTCTATCTTTTCTCCTTTTCTTAATAAAAAATAGAAAATAAATATACAATTACTTTATTTGTATAATTATTACGTAAAAAGTTCAAAAAAAAAAAACTTTTTTATTTTGAATGGTTTAGTCTTTAAACTAATTTTTTGATTGAAAAAAATTAATCCTTTTCATTTTGAATTATTTAGTCCTTAAACTATTTTTTGAATGAAAAAATCATTAAAATTTCATATTTTGAATTATTAAGACCCTGAATTATTAAAAAAAAAAGGAAATAAATCATCAAACTTTTGTTGGCCTGTGATATGCACCCCAACGACCTTTTTTTGGTAACCATGGTTCAAGACTAGAGAAGAAAGTTCTTTGATGTGTCTATATATGTGTTGTATATATTCCATATGTTGTTAGAAGCAGGGTAGTAGAAGGAAAATAAGTGCAACAAATCAAATGATTAGGACGTGAAACTCACTGTCCTTAGGATATTAATAGCCCCCCACCCGGGACGGATCCAAAAATATTTGTATATAGTGGCACCATTTAATATAGACAAAAAATAATTATAAAAAAGTACGGCTTTTTATCGTTTTTTCCTCATGCTTTTACTAACGTTCAATATCGCGTGACGTGGTTTTAGTCTAATTTCACCGTTTTGAGTGATTTTTAAAGTTTTTTTTTTGCTTGATTCCAATGGATTTTTAAGTTTTTTTTACCCGTTTTTGGGACTTTTTCTGTTTTATTTTGTTTATTTCAACTGTTTCTTTCCTGAGTTTTTTTGTTGATTTCAAGAGTTTTTTTTAGGTTACGGTTGTACCTTTCTCGAACTTTTGAATATCATACAATGGTTATGTTTGTTTGTGTCCACATGAAATCGATCCCCAATTTGCATTTTGGGGCGTTTGAATTTTGTAAATCAACAGGTGTCTTGGGATCTTGGCTTCTATTTAGATTTTAGGGTTTAGATTTTGGCTACACTTGGTGGAATTTGAGCAAAGGGAGGAGTCATAAGTTTAGTTTATTAGAGCATCTCCAACAGGATCTCTCTCTAAACTACTTCAACAACAACAGTTTTACTATCATATTTTCTAAAATAGAGATTTATAGGAAAATCTTCAAATATAGAGATTTTTTTAAAACTCCAAATAGAAGAGGAAGAAATGAGTTTTTTATTCAATCCACCAATAAGAGTTAAATTAATATCATTTTATATTTATATATAGGTTTGTGTTTGCAACTAATTGTAGATAAGATATAACCAAGTACGGGAAAAGCATGATAGGTGAAAGTTGGGGTACGTTGTAAAGAAGGAAACTTATTACGAGTAAGTTGTCGATATTCGTACTCTATTTGCCATATAAACATAACTCTCAAAATATAACCATTTTTTAAAGTGTATAATATTTATATTCAACAAATGAATCTCACACGTAGTCTTCACCTTGGAACCCCTGACCTTTAAAAGGTTTGGTTGCTCGGCCAATGACTATTTGGTCCAAAATACGATTTTCATGGTTCATCTCATCGTAGTTTTTTCAAAAATGGGTATGATGCCAACCTATAGAAACCCCCCCCCCCCACCACCCACCATACTGGTGTTGCGACTATCATTGGGGGGGGGGGGGGGTATAAATCGTGGGCCAAGTGGGCGGTGTTTGGAGTCGACTAGCGCCGGAGTGAATGGAACTTTTACTGGTTGGTTAATGTAACTTTTTTTTGGGTAAAATGATGTAGATAACCACTTTTTAAAAGTGCAATGATTTATTTATTAAAAAAATTCAGGGACTTAATCAATATAAATGTAAAAGTTTAATGGTTTTTCATTAAAAAAAATAGTTCAAAGACTTATAATTCAAACTAAGAAAGTTTAATCGGTTTTTCATCCAAAAAAATAATTTCATTCAAAATAAAAAAGTTTGTTGGGAAAAGCACACACACAGATACACACACACATATATATATATACAGAGGGGAAGGATCATACAAGAACACCCCCTATTTAAATAAACAAATGAACACTTTGTGGATCACATATGATATGAGTCTCACACGTTAAAAAATCATATCTGATTCAGTGGGGATCATATATGATTTTTTAATGTGTGGGACCCACATCATATGTGGTCCATAATGTGTTCATTTTTTCCTTTAAATTTACAAAGTTCTTATTTGAACCTTCCTCTCTCTCTCTCTCTCTATATATACATATATATATATATATATATATATGTTTGTGTTTGCAACTAATTGTAGATAAGATATAACCAAGTACGGGAAAAGCACGACAGGTGATAGTTGGGGTACGTTGTAAACAAGGAAACTTATTACAAGTAAGTTGTCGATATCCGTACTCTATTTGCCATATAAATCGTGTCGTAAGGCCAAGTGGGTGGTGTTTGGAGTCGAACCCTACACCTCCCACTCAATCTCGCCGGACTGGATGGAACTCGACTAGCGAGAGTGAAGTAGGCGGCTGAAAGAATCGCGGAGAGTTAAAAGGGTTATAATTTGACATTAGTAGTTTAATAATTTACATTTCTTGTGTTATCTCCCTATTTTTTGTTTGCTGGGACAAGAAACTACATTTTTTGTCCCATTCAGTTTTTGATCTGCCATGTCCTTTCTTGTTTGTCGTGCATACCAAATGTAGATGTCAGTCTGCCTACTTACTTGGCTAAAAATCACGAGAATAAATAAACATAACCCTGAACTATCATATGATAATCATGGTTACTTGCGTCATTTGTGTGATTGAACTATCATATGATAATCAAATGATTTCATTCAATATGAACACTTGAGGATGAACCTAAGATCTAGAAATGCTTGTAATGCAAAAACCACACCGTAAATTAAGGGCGGGACTATGAAGACTCCAACGAGGTCTGTGCACCCCAATCAACTGATTTTCACAACTTGTATACACGCTAAACTTTGAAGCGTGTTTCGGGATATTAGAAACTACAAGGGATGTCAACCAAAAAAGTCTCTCAAAATCAACAAGAAAAAAGCAAAGAAATTCCATTGAAATCAACCAAAAAACGTCAAAAATCTTTTGAAACGGTAGAATTACCTAGTTCCGTCGGTGTATAGTATGCGATATAGAACGATCAAATTACAAGTTATTTGCACCACTTTGGCCCCAACAAGTCGCCCACTCACCTTACCTTATATTGGTCGAAAGTATTTAAAATCATATATACATGATTTAACTATTTTTGAGTTTTTCATTTTGACCTTGTTCTCGTTTGATCCTCCTTGTATACATATAACCATATATACATAAATTAATCAATAAAAAATAAACATATGTCAACCGGTGCTAATTAACACTTAAAGAAGAAATGCATCACCTTTTAAAATGCCATAAGAAATCAATTCAGTAAATCTGAAGACAACAGTAACATACCGAACACAAAAGGATCGTTTGATACAAAAATGGTAGAATTTTTGTTGACTTTTAGAACACTTGAACCCTCTCTAATTCAAAATTCTGGAGTTTAATAAAGCTAGGAAGATAAGCCATTCCGTTCACCAACACGGAGGAATCAAACAAATATCCTTTGTCTTCATATGTTTCCCTCTTAGGATACAATACCCACATTTTGTGTTCACAAACCATCAAAATACTTCCATCTTTTAAACTCTCGATCAAATACATGGGCTCCCAGAACGGCCAATCTAGATCAGGGCTAATAGCTTTCTTGATCACTACCTCTTTATGCCAAGATTCCTTAATCCCGTATTCCTTCATCACCCAAATCGTGAATAGAGAGTCGTAGGTATCGTTTTTACATAGACAGCCCTTTAGGATTGCCAAACTTTCATAATGGTACTCACTACCTTGTATAGCTTCTTCTAAAGGAGGAGGAGACGGAAATAATTGAAAGGTTTCTTTATCTAAATCAAAAGTATAAAGCTTTTCAGGGGCATCAACCTCCTTATCACTAACAATCCAATGACAATGGTTGTTTAGAAATGACCCATCATAGGATCCATATAATTCATAAGGAACACGGCCAAGACTTCTCCATTGGCCTGTACCAAGTGTGTAAACCTCAGCTACTGAATGATTTTTATAACTTTGGAAAGTCCGTATCACTTTGTATTCCCCTGTCGTTGAATTCACTCCAAAACCATAAATGACTATTTCATAACCTTTTCTATAGTGTTTTTGTCTAGGAAGGATCATGTATTCTCTAGTGATTGGATTGCAAATGTAAGTATTATCGAGATTAGGATGATGCTGCCATATATTTTTTAAATGTTATTTAACAAATGTTATTTGAAATGTTATTGCAAATAAAATATTTCATATATTAAACAAATGTTATTTTTTTTTTTAAAGATTTTTTTGAATTTAGTGACGCAACATCTCGGACAAATTTTCTAAAGTTTTTTAACCAAAAGTCAAAATCTATATAAAGAATTACAATCATCTTAATTCTTAAACACAAATTTTTTATTTAGAAGAATCCAACATTAATTTAAAATATTTTATTACTAATAACTAAATAAGATAGTACGATTTTTTTTGCAACGGTTAACTAGACACATAGAATAACGAACGTGTTTTGATCATTAGTGAAATGTAAATTACCCTTTAGTGATGACAAAATCAGAGGAAATCTTGTAGACCAAATGATCAATCATTTATATACTAGGAACATTGAGCTTATATTAACCACAAGGCCTGTGGCGTACTAGTTAAGACTTGTGGGAGATGAAGCTAGATAACCCATCTATCCAGGTTCGAATCCAGGCGCAAACAACTTGTGGCCACTGGGGGATTATGTCAGGGCTGCATGCTTTAGCAGTTTTAAAATTGTCAGGGATTAGTCTAGGCACGCCTAGGATACCCTTTCCAAAAAACATTGAGCTTATTGTTTTTCTAGTTATACTATAAATCATTAAGTATATGGTTTTAAATACTAATCACTCGTTGAGCAACGGTAGAAGCAAAAAACTCCACTCGTCTCATGGAAGTTGCAATACTTTGATTTGATGCATGGTTCGATTAAATTGTTTGACTATTAGTCAAATGTCTAAAATACCCCTTAATACCCTCAAGATTTAAATTTCATGATGTTTGTTTTACTTTTGGCCAACAAGGTGCACAAGTACAAGGAAAAGCACAATGGTGAAAGTTGGGATACCGTTTACAACGATGAAACTTATTACGAGTAAGTTGTCGATATTCATATTTTGTTTGTCTATCTATATCTATCTTTGCATCAAGTGAAAGAACTAGCCATGGTTCATCAAAATTTCGTAGTCGTTTCAAGCCATATAAACGTAACTCTCAAGAAATAACCTTTTTTAAAAGTATATATAATATTTATATACGACAAAACTACATTATTTATAAACATGTCTTGTGTTATCTCCCTGGTTTTTGTTTTGTTGGCACGGAAAAGCTACATTATTGACAACTTCTTTTTGTTCTTTCATGTCCCTTCCTGTCTCATATGAACAAATAAACATCACCCTCAAAAAAATTCGGAGTTGTTTGTTGCCGTATAAATATAACCCTTGAAATACGACCTCTAAACATCAGTTTTATGTTTTTGATTCAAGGGTGGAACCTCACTACGGATGAGCCAATGTTGTTGGTGACTCTACTCAATTGCTATCCATCCAACCTCAGAAGAAGGAGAAACCACCACCACCACCACCACCTGAAGACAGTGGTCCGCCAACTATGCCGCCAAGAAATCAATAACAGCTCAAGTATCATGTGTAACAGGTTTCTTGCATGATTTGTGTAATTGAACTCTCATATGATAATCATATAACTTGAGAATGCCTTAAATTTTGTCCGTAAAAGTGTTAGATTTGCAATTTTGCTTGCTTAATTGTAGTTATCTTTTTCTTTTTAAGCAATCTCACGATTAAAAACACCAATTTTCCCTTGAATGATTAGATTCAATATGAACACATGAGGATGAAGTGTTTGTAATGCAATTTAGAGCCAAAACTGCAACGTATGCCTTCAACCGTAAGAAAAAACCACACCGTAAAATTAAGGGCATGCCTATGAAGACCCCAACGAGGTCCTGTGCACCAGTTCAACTGATTTTTTCAACTATATCTTTTTCTTATATGGAAGATGTACATGCCAAGCTTTGAAGAGTGCACCGGGTTATTAGGATATACATGGGACATCAACCAAAAAAAACAAAAAAGTCTCAAAACCAACAAAAAGAGCAAAAAACCCGAAAAAGCCTTGAAATCAACCAAAATACTTCAGAAATCCCCAAAATAAACCAAAAACATCTAAGGTGGACCCGCTCGGCAAAAATCTTGATTCCACTAGTGTTTAAAATGTGATATAGTTTGTGCCTAACACCTAATGATATATAGGATCTATTTGCATTATAATACTTTTATAATGAAATATTCAAAAAAGGTACAAATTTGATAATGTATACAATACAATCAAAACACATAATATAAGTAGAGTCGTGTTCAAGAACGATGATCAAATAACAAAACACAAGAAAAGCCAAATTGCAAGTGATTTGGACCACTTTACCTTATTTTGACCTTATGCATTCCGTAATCACATGTGATTTCGGTGCAAAATCATATATGATTTTAACCATTTTTGTGTTTTTCCTTTTGATCTTGCTCTAGTTTGATCCTCTCGTATCCATGTGACCATATATATATATATATATACACCTAAATTAATCAACAAAAATGAATACTTGTGAACAAGTAGCATGCTAGTTAACACTTGAAGATGAAATGCATCACTTTTTAGAATCCCTCAAAGGAAATCTATTCGGAAAATCTGAAGACAATATATAGTAAGTAACATACGGAACAAAAAAGGATTGTTAATTACACAAATGGTAGAATTTTCGTGGAGTTTCAGAACGTATGAACCCTCTCTAATTCAAAATCCTGGAGTTTAAGAAAGCTAGGACGATAAGCCATTCCGCTCACGGAGGAGAAGGAGGAAGAGAATTCAAACAAACCTGTGTCTTGAATTGTTATATTGTTAGGACAAAATGCCCACAGTTTGCGTTCACGGACCATCAAAATACTCCCATCTTTTAATCTCTCAATCAGATTCAATGGCTCTATATGCCAATCTAGATGAGGTCTAATAGCTTGATTGATGACAACCTCTTTATGCCAAGAGTCCTTGATCCCGTATTCCTTCATCACCCAAATCGTGAATTGAAAGTTGTAGGAATCCATTTTACATAGACAGCCCTTTAGGACTGCCAACCTTTCAAGATGGTAGGCACTAGCTTCTTCTACAGGAGGTGGAGATGGAAATAATTGAAAGGTTTCCTTGTCAAAATCAAAAGTACAAAGCTTTTCAGGGGAATCATCACAAACAATCCAATGACAATGGTTGTTCAGAAATGACCCATCATAGGGTCCATAGAAATCATAAGGAACAGGGCCAAGACTTCTCCATTGTCCTGTGCCAAGTGTGTAAACTTGGGTTTCTAATACACTCTTAGGATTTGGTCGGAGAGTTCGTATAACTTTGTATTCCCTTGTTACTGAACTCACTCCAAAACCATAAAAGATTAGCGCATAATGTTGTCTATAGTATTTTTGTTGTCTAGGAAGGAACATGTATTCTCTGGTGACTGGATTGCAAATGTAAATATTATCAAGAATCAAAGGATCCTGCCATAAGCAGATCAAACCATCCACAGAGCCCTTGAGATTTATTTGAGGTTTTTGGAGAATGGGTGCGAGATTAAGAGCAAGACTCATGAGAGGGTCGTGGTGTAAATGGTGGTTGTAATCATCTTTGTCTTGTATTTCCACCAACTCCAATATTCCAGGATCATTCCAATTAGGTTTATGATGAATGATGAGACCTGTAGGTGACCTGGAGAGGTGAAGATTAACAAAGGAAGATTCTAGAACTAAATTCCGCAATTTCTTGCAAACGCATTTGCAATGGATGATGGTCTTCACCGAAAGTCGTGACAGAATATCAATCGTCAGCTCTTCTGGTAAGTCTTCCATTATATATTCTGGATTCTGGACCAACAAAATTAGGGGTTCCTTCTTAACAAAAATGGCATTGTAAAGATATTATGGAAGAAATTCTATACCAACGACCTGCAACTTAGGCATTGTTTGGCAAAAATAAGCTAGCTTATTTTCAGTGTACATGTTTGGATGTACATAAGCTAACTTATAAGCTAGCTTATTGATAAGCTACTTTGATTAGCTTATGAGGAGTTTTTTGTCATCTTTTCCGATTATACCCTCATTAATATTAATTATTATTTTTTCAAAATGTCATTTTTAGTCATTTAAATGGTTATCAGCTAGTTTTTGTCAAACATAATTTGTTCATCAGCTAGCTTGTAAGCTATCAACTAGCTTATTTAATAAGCTAGCTTCTCAGCTAGTTTGCCAAACATAGCCTTAATCACAGATATGATTAAAGTTGTTTCATACAATTTCTAAACAAAAAGATAATCATAAGTCTCAAATTCTAATCATCACTCTCTATACATACATACATACATACATCCACAATGATGATTATTAAACTCGTTTTTCAATCTTCTTCATTAAATCAGTAGCCTTAGGGTCACTGTTTGGACTCGATTTCCATACTAAACCTCTTTAATCATCATGATTAAAGAATAATTTCGAGATTTGAGTAGAAGATTACCTCCAAATCGCCCAAAACCCTAGTTCGTACGCTGTCGATTTCTCCCTCGATAAAAAATCTATTTTTTGTAAATTTTGTGGCGCTTTTATTCTCAAATGTTTACCATTTGGCAAAATAAGTCCTTACTCTCTTTGCTTTTCCAAAATGGGTCCTGTAATCCCTAGTAAATGACACCTTCGAACATGTCAGGTAAATTCTCCAAAATAAAAATTCAAAATCTATAAAATAGGTTTACTTTCCTATCAACAATTTCTCACCGGGCGTCTGGTTCTGACAAGGGAATAAAAATGGGAATGAGAATGAAAACGATAGAGAATGAAAATGGAATTATGGAAATGAATTTTCATTCCCCCCAGTTTAATCAGGAATGAAAATTTGAGCTTATGGAGAAATGAACTCATTATATTGTATATAACCAAACAATTTCTTTTATTGTCATTTCCATTAATTGCTGCTTAATACCTCAAACCAAACACACTGTCAATTTTTGAGATTACTGCATTAATTATACTATTAAAGTATTTCCTAAATGAATCATTTACCAAACTTTTACCGGGTAAACGGTTTAATAGATATCACTTGCTTTATTGGTAAACATGACAATGACCGAAAATCTTACTCAGTAAGTGAGGAAGATAACTTTTACCCTGTAAACATTTATCAAATAAAAGATGTTTCTCAGAATCTATTTTGATGACCAATGTTATCCGATAAGGTAAATAAGGGTGATAATTATTTTTGTTAAGCACTTTCACGATAAGTATTTAATAAATAGTCCATTTATTTCAAATTTTATTATCCGTGAAATATAATTAATATATTTATCTCTCATGTTAGTTATTTGACAGTTGTCAAAATTCTCCAATTTAAAAAAAAAAATTGTTGGAGCAAAATACCTAACCAAAGTCCCTATTTTTCTCCATTTTTAAAAATGAGGTGCTCTTAGTTTACATTTTGTCCAAACTTGGTGCTTCCAAGAACAATGTATATTTATATATTTATTATATATATCTGTTTAACCTCTCTAGTAATTTTCTTTCCTTTATCTCTTGTCAAGCAGACCGATGAGATGAATTGGTTTTGAGGTATGCCTACCTCCCGCTGGTCGAGCTTAATTCCATCTAGCCTTTCCTCAACTCACTTCATTACCTTTAAAGAAAAGAGTTCCAGTAGGAAATGATATTTAGAGTTGGTTGGATCATAACCAGCAAGAGATCCTACTATGGCCATGCATGAGAGTTTCTTCTACTATAAACGTTGAATCTTTGACCCCTTCTATCATAACACATTTGCTTAATGTTTTGAAATAAATTTTTAAACATTCGGTATGGTTGATTAACCCATATTTTAAAAGTAATCAATGAGTTCATGTAATTACGTCACATGTAATTAGTGACTGTTATTCAAATTATAATACATATTTTAAAAGTAATCAATGAGTTCATGTAATTACTTCACATGTAAATATTGATTGTTATTCCAATTATAAATGCGTTTAAACGCAAAATAATCATTGAACCATACTAAAATAACATAATGCTATATCATTAAATTTGTCTAAAATATATTTCATCATTAAAACTAAAACAAGTTAGAGCATCTCCAACAGATTTTCTAAAATATTTTTAAAATAGAAATCCAAAAGTTAAAATCTCTAAAAACAATTACATGCATCTCCAGTAGATTTTCTATTTTAGAGATTTTAACAAAAAATATATTAATATAATATTTTTTAATTTATTATCCCAATACATTTTTTTAAACTTAATGTAAAATGATAAAAAGTTAATCTTATTGGTAGGATTAAATAAAATAGTAATTTCTCTCTTCTACCGTCAACTTTTAGAGATTTCTCTAAATTAAGAAAAATTCTAAGTTTTCTTTATTATAGAAAACAATATAGCAAAACTGTTGGTGATGTTTAGAGGAAAAAAACATATTTTTTCTATTTTAGCAATATTGTTAAAGATGCTCTTACATATTTCCTTTTATATAACTAAAATTCGTAAGTTATAATAAAACTCTCAATAAGACAAACTATACAATAAAAAGGGGAAATTATGACATTCATATCATGTATTTCTTTTGTGTATTTTTACCAAATTTTCAAATTGGCACGACACATTCAAGTACATTTATAATATCTATTTTGTTCAAACATATATACTAGATTTAACAAAAAAGTTATTTTAAACTTTCATTTTAGTTTCACTATTTTACAATAAAATCTCAAATACCGTAGCATCATATGGGTACACAATTAGTATTAAAATTACATGTATTCCTTTAATTTGGACTAGAGATGGCAAAAAATCGGTCCGGACCCAAACACTATTCACCATAACCGGTCTCGGTCCCGCTCGTGAGGTAGGGTCCGATTAAGTTTGGGTTGTAACAGGTCCGGTTAATTAACTTATCCCGGTCCCGGGCTGGACCCAAACCCGTCTTATGTTAAAAAAAAATTAATTTTTTTGATAAATTTTTAATAATGCTTTAATATATCTCATAGTCACTCAAATATACTTTAAAAAACATTTTATTATAGTTTTATAATTGGTTTTCAACCAAATACACTTAAATTACGTTTATTATAGTTTTATAATTGGTTTTCAACCAAATACATTTAAAACAAATTAGAAATACATATAATAATACATATAAAAATACATTAATGTTAGAAAAACCGGTCCCTGAAAATCGCTTAAATCCATAACCGGTCCTGGACTATGGTCCCATAACTGGACCTGACCGAGCCAGTCCTTAGCCGGTCCGAGACCCATTTTACTGTCTCTAATTAGGAACGTAACACAATTTCGTTTCGACCCATTCGTTAATCAATACCCAACTTGATCAATTTAATCCTTATATGTTATATCGGAAGGAAAAAAAACTAAAAATAGCATGGTAAATAGGACTTTCGCCATAATACATTTATTCAAGTTGCTCAAAATAAATAAAAGATGTCCTTTTACTCTTTTTTTTTCTTGGTAATCATAGTAACATATTTGACCATATTAATGTATATATTTAATGCAAAAAATACTTTTTCCTTGTCATCGGAACAAATTACAAGTCTTTTAACAAGTAGATAAAATCCAAAAAACTTATCCATGAAATAGTATATTGCATGAATAGGCAATACTTGCATCCTTTAGCAAATTTAGAAGTTTAAAATAAAGAATTAAAATTTAAAATCTTAAAAAAATTAGATCCAACTTTAATAAAATTTTATTTTCTAAATTATAATGTTAATTTATCATTTAAACATTTTATACATTTAAAAAAATATTAATTATCTCTAATAAACCTTTAATTTCAAGGTTTTTTTTATTGATGAGAATATATTAAAAAAGATCTCTCAAAGTAATAATTTGTTGAAAGTTCTTCTAATATGTAGAATTTCACTTTCTTTTGAAAATTTTGTTAGATAAAAAAGTTGGCCAAAATCCTTAAATCTTTCTATTTTCTTCATTTAAAAAATCCGTTGAAGATGCTCTCTTTCTTTCAGGCGTTCTTAATAAGAAACCAAATCCGATGATGCATAAGATATCAAACTTTACGAATAAATTCTTACATGATGATTTAAAAAGGTTAAACAAGTAATTAACAATGTAATTTTTGAATCCAATTTTAATTTGTTAAACCATTATAATTAATAAAAAGAATTATTTTCGACAAATACTAAAAAGATATAGTTAAAAACTTAAATATTTTGTTTTAATCTCTTAAAACTACAATTGCGACAGAACTAAAGGTTTTCAGAATAATTATCTATAAGTATACAACGAGGTCGTTGTAGTATAGTGGTAAGTATTCCCGCCTGTCACGCGGGTGACCCGGGTTCGATCCCCGGCAGCGGCGTTATTTCTTTTTTAATTTTTTAGTTATTATTTTAAGAGTAAATTGTGGATTTAGTCCCTGTAGTTTAATAGTATTTCGAGCTATGGTCCCTATAGTATATTTGTTGTGGATATGGTCTTTATGGTATGCAATTTATTTTGGTCATGGTCCCTCTGCCTAACGGCTCATTAACTCTGTTAAATCAAGGGGTCATTTTTGCCATCTATTTATTCTTTTGTCTTTTTTCATATAAATATAAAAAACAATATTTTTTTGCATATATATATATATATATATACACGATTATGATATTATTGTAGATATGATTTGTTTAACTTTAAAAAATCTTAACTATATTAAATAGATTAAATTATATTTTTTTTAATTAAATTGAATTAAATTATATTAATTTTTTCAAAGAATTAATTATATAAATAAGTTTTGATGCAATTAAAATTTAAAATTAAACAAATCAAATTATAAAACCATATTTTATTTTATTTATACCAAATAAATAAGATATGGGACAATATGGTCAGCTCTGTATTGGATATGGTCGAGCCGAAACAAGATGGTATTCAGTAACAAAAACAAAAAAATAGTAGACAACTTGCATGAACTTCAAATGACAACGTTTGACTGGATAAGCAGAAGATATAAGAAGAGTGTTATAGACGAAACGAGTTGGATAGCGGACCCGATACAACTGGTATAGTACATGGAGCATGGAAAGTTACGGTGTCGAGTTGTTGCCCGGAACAGTTTGGTGTGGGGTTTTTGCACCTCGCAAAACAGTCCATACAGCTTTTCCGTCTGAAGGTCTGGAACTCATAAAGTGGTTTAATAGTGTCTGGCTTGCTGTTGGTGTATTTCTTTTTGTTTAGGCCTTGTATGTTCTGGTTCTTTAGGCCACTATTTTGACTGTGTGGTGTAAGTTGTGTTTGGTAATTAATAAAGTATGCTTTTCAAAACAAAAAATAAGATATGGTTTTATGATTAATTTATTTAAATTTAAAAAATTATGTTAAACACGATTTAATTTTAATGTTATTTTCTATTATTGTAACAAACAAGCTTATTATCGATATTTTAACACCAAAATTATTTAAAACCACTAAGATAAGAACTCCAATTTTATCATACTAAAATAAGGTTTTCGATTTTCATATAATTTTTCATTAAAAAATTCAACATCAACTATTTAAATTTTCACCAAATGAAAAATTCATATGTACTTTCATCTTTGTAATTTAAAATTAAACATATTCTTACATAAATTCAATAAATTTTCATACCGAATAATTTTTGTACTTATTTTTTAGAGGACCATAAAGTGGTTTTGAATATTTTTGGTGTTAAAATATCGATAATAAGATTGTTTATTACAATGATAGAAAAGAAAATTAAATTAAATCGTGTTTAACATAAATTTTTTAATTTAAATAAATCAATCATAAAACCATATCTCATTTGTTCGCTCTAAATAAAATAAAATATGGTTTTAATATTTGATTTGTTTAATTTAAAATTTCATTTATATAATTAATTATTAAAAAAATTAATATAATTAAATCCAATTTAATATAATTAATTCTAAAATAAAATATAATTTAATCTATTTAATATAGTTAATGTTTTTTTTTAAATTAAACAAAATCATATCTACAATAATATCATAATTTATTTATTTTGATATCATTATATATATATATATAATATATATATATATGCATAAAAATATTGTTTTTATATTTATATGAAAAAAGACAAAAGAATAAGTAGATGGCAAAAATGACCCCTTGATTTAACAGAGTTAGTGAGCCGTTAGTCAAAGGGACCACGACCAAAATAAATTGCATACCACAAGGACCATATACACAACAAACATATTATAAGGACCATAGCACAAAAAACTATTAAACCATAGGGACCAAATCCACGATTCACTCTTATTTTAAATAAGAGATAATTTTACACAAGCAATAGCTCTTAGGCTATGTTTGACAAAAAATAAGCTAGCTTATTTCGGTCTATACGTTTGGCAAACCATAAGTCAGCTTATAAGCTAGCTTATTGAAACGTTACTTGAACTAGCGTTTTGGGAGCTTATTGTCATATTTTCCAATTATAACCCTCATTAATATTATTTTTTTTAACAAATACTCTTTTTGGTCAAGTTACATTCTTATACGCTAGTTTTTTGCCAAACATGATTTTTTTCATCAGCTTATCAGCTACCAGCTAACTTATCAGTTATCCGCTAGCTTATCAGCTACCAGCTAGGTTATCCGCTAGTTTGCCAAACATAACCTTAACCGGAAATCCTTTTCTGAAGAGAAGGAAGTCAAAAGCATAAATATATGGGAATATTTCATCTATACCTTTTAAAACTTTCTATTTTATATATATTTTTTAGTAAAATTCGAGACTACGTATGTATTTTTCTAAGCCTTTAAAATTCACATATATGTCATTATTCTTAATTTAATTATTATCAAAATATTTGAAAAATACAAATAATTATCTCTAAATCGAATTTATTTTCTAAATTTTCCCTTATTACTAAAACATTTATAAAATAAAATCAATTTAGAGATAATTATTTGTATTTTTAAATTTTTTATTAATAATTAAATTAGAGAGAATGACAAATATATGAGGTCTAGAGATTTAAAATGATATATACGTTGTTTCAAACTTTACAAGGATATATACACAATACAGAAAGTTTTAAAGGATATAGATGAAATTTTCCCATAATATATATTACCCATTCATATAAACCATTTGTCCCTTAAATAAAAAATAATAATCTTTTTGCATTAACTGTCGTAACGTGTTATTATACATGTATTTTTAGGTTGATTTCATTCATTTGCTATCAGTTTAAAAATGTAATATTTTGGAGATGTTGCTCTCAACCGACAAAATCTGTGACATAATTTGTTCTAAATAAGTGTAAACGTTTTTCCATATAGATGTTCTTTAAAAAAAATAACATTTTCATTTATTTCCCGTTTTCCTCATTTCCCTTTCTGTTCAAAGTTCAAGTAAAGATAATTGTAATAACAAATTTTAAAATTTTTTTTTCCTGAAAGTAATGAACTAACATTATTAAATAATCCAAACAACCATTTCATGGGTTAAATATCGTATTAGCTTCAGGATCTCAAAACGGTTAACCAAACGAGCTTGGTATATCTAGAGATGGATTTGAGAGTACGAATGTACGATATACCATATATCTCTACTCTGAATAATATAATGGTTATTTCACAAAAGACTATTACAAACAATTAACATTACATCTGTCGAGAAGAAACTGTTATAACCCGATTCGAGATGGGTAATCCCAAAGAACATGGAGGAAGAAGAGACAAAAAAAACTTTCTTACTTGCTTCTAAAAAGAAATACAAGCATTTTTACAATAATCTCGTAAGCATGATCATTCCTCATGACCATGATCCTCTTATTCCTCCCAAACGTCCTCTCACAACCAAGTATCCCCTACAACTTCCTAACTTACTGAAACCAACCCAAATAAAATAAAACACAACTCACATAAAGTTAAACATATCCGTATCAGAAAGTCACTAATCATAGAGTAAGATCAAATAGAGACTACTAGCATGAAAAACAAAAAATTGTAACGAAGGGACACTAAGATTCAGTGCATTTCACAACACCAAAGAAAAGTGTTACCAGTTCGAGCTTAAAATTCCACAAAACAAATTTCAAACAACATAATCATAAAAGGACCAAGAACACATAGACTTTTAAGACCCATATCATGAATTATGAAAATAAAATCTCGTGATGATGCTAGAAGCATTGGTAGAAAGGTCTACATACATCCCACTTACTACCTTGATCTTACTTTCAAGTGAGATATATTTCGTAGGGGTGTTCAAAAAAACTGTTGGACCGCTCAAACCAAGTCAAACCAGACCGTGTTTGGTTGTTTGAGTGGTCTGGTCTGAAAAATAGCCAAACCGCTTGATCCATTCTGATCTGCGATTTGACCATTTTTTTTGAGCGGTCTGGACCGAACCGACCGCTAATATATATATATATATATATATATATATATATATATAGAGGAAGGTTTAAATGAGAACTTTGCATTTTTAAAGGAACAAACGGACAATTGTGGATCACATATGATGTGGGTCCCACATAATATTAAATCATAAATGATTTAATATTAAATCATATTAAATCATAAATGATTAAATATTATGTGGGACCCACATCATATGTAGTCCCAAATGAGTTTATTTGTTCCTTTTAATTGGTAGTGTTCTCGTATGATCCCTCCCCTATATATATATATATACATTTTATTTATTTTTCATGTTGTAGATTTTACTTTTATGGTTCAATTATAAAAAATTCGTCAAAAACGTTATCTTTTTTTAGTTTACATTTCTAAATTGGCAAATTTCTAAAATTCTTCAAAAATCAAATTTAAAACCGCAATTTGTCTTGCTCAATGTTTGTTCAAAATTATAACTACACTTGGTTGATTTGTTAACTTTTTTTTTCATGTGTTCAATGTCTTTTTGTAATTTTATAGATAGATGGGTTTTTTATAATTTCGTATATGATTATCGATAGAAATTTCATTTTAGATATAAATGTCACTTTTTTAGTTTAAAGCGGCTCAACCCGCCTAAACCGGTCAAACCATACCCTTTTTTTGTGGTCCGATTTAACCGGTTTGGTCACTTGTTTCCAAACCGTTCAGTCTGAAATTTTTCGAAACCGCCATAGCGGTTTGGTCTGTTGTTTGAGGGGTTAAACTGAACCGCGAACACCCCTAATATTTCGTCTATTTAGTTTGGTTCAAAGAGCCGATGATTTGATGCCACCACTAAAAGGTGGATCAAATGACCCAAATAACGAGCAATCATCAGAAATAACCACATGGGGAAAAAAGTGTTACATTTTACCACCTCCAAACTTTCTCACACAAAATAGTCAAGAAACCTCAAGTCAATGCTGTAAAACACTTTTTTTTGTGGTTTCTGACATTTTTTGACGCGCCTAGATGAAAAGTGGGCCCACTACAAAATATATTGAGAGCCGGCAGCCAGTGGCGGACCCAAGATTTTTCCCGAGCGGCTGCACTCTTAAATTTGATCAAATGTCCGCAAAGCCGTTTGATGTATTTTCAGTTGATTTGGAGGGATTTTTTAGCCGAATTTCCCGTTCGGGGATTTTTTTTCAAGTTTTTCGGTTGATTTCGAAGGATTTTTAAGGTTTTTGGTTGATTTCGAGAGATTCTTTTATGGTTTTTGGTTGATTTTGAGGGATTTTTTAAGGGTTTTTGGTTGATTTCAAGAAATTTTTTAAGGTTTTTGGTTGATTTCAAGGAATTTTCAAAGTTGTGCTTCTTTAACCTTTAAAGTATCAAAAAATGAGCAGGTGCACCTCATGTAAACCTTACAAAATGCGAACTTTTTTACCCTTACGGAACACGGTCACGGGATAGGGGTGAGCTTGGTACTGAAACCGGAAGTGTCAAAATCCAATACCGAACTGCTTAGTGAAATTCGGTACCGAGATTTTCGGGACTAGAATCGTTTGGTACCATTTTTTTGAACGACTAAGGTTTTTCACCGTTTACCATTAAACGCAATGACAAAAACCAAAATCACTTAACCAAACTGGTACCGAAATCCCGAACCGAATCGGTCCCGTACCGAGCCGGTACCAAAACCGAAAGTACCGAGAACTGAAAATCATAAATCCCAATACCGAATACCAAACCAATTAGTGAAATTCGGTACCGGTTCGGGATTTCGGTCCGTTCCGCTTATCCCTAACACGGGACCCCCTCCCCATAGGGTGGGTCCGCCCCTGACAGCATGTTGCAGCAACGCAAGAACATGCATCAACACACAAAAAGCAAACCAAAGTTGATGCTAGCATCATCAACTATATGTTCTAGACTACAATAAATATCAAACAGAAATCAAAGATTTCTTCAGGCAAAGTTGAAAAAAAAAAGCATGTTTCTTTCTTTATATTAGTTTATAGTCTCAAGTTTGCAACAAATTGTACATGAAGTTCGAAACAACTATAAGTAATTTTGTACCACCACAATCAAGTAACAATGTATGTAACACTAATTCGAAACAAAAAAAAATCCCAAAATTAAGGGATCACATTCTCATCAAAGATTGGAAGTCACAAAAACAAGGCAAATCAGATAAACATAACCCTCAAAATATTTTCGGAGTCATTTGTTGCCATATAAACACAACCTCAAAATCCGACCACTAAGGCTATGTTTGGCAAAAATAAGCTAGCTTAGAAGTTAGCTTATAAGCTAGCTTATTTTCAGTGTACACGTTTGACAAACCATAAGCTAGCTTATTGAAACGCTACTTTGAGTAGCTTTTTAGGAGCTTATTGTCATTTTTACAATTATAATCCTCATTAATATTATAATTATTCATTTTTCAATACGCATTTTTTGGTCATTTTACATTTTTATACGCTAGTTTTGTTAATCGTGATTTTTTCACCCTTAGATCAATCCTAACTCAAGAACACTAATAACATACTCTATCCCTTCTAAAAGGCTATTCATTGGTTGTTTTGAGATTAAAAATGATCCAAAGGTCCAAATCCTGTCTTAGTTCTTGTATTTCTCACATTAACTTCTATTCTTACGCACTCCTCGCCACACACACACACACATATATATATATAGACACATCTTAAAATATAAACCGGTCAAAGGTTATAAACTCGTACAAACCAATATAAAAATAACTTTTTTCATGATTTTTTTAATCAAATGCTATGATTTAAGATATTATTACACATATGATTGTTTCATCTTGTGAAGAAATTACATGTGAAAAGAACACATGTGAAAGCTTTACATTATAAAGCATATATGTGTGAAACTTTAATCTTATGAAAACAAATACATGTAAAACTTTTACATTATAAAACAAACACATGTGAAATAACATGTTATGAATCATAGTATTTGATGAAAAAAATCATTAAAATTTTTACTTTTATATTGGTTTGTAGGGGTCTATCACATTACATTTGACTGGTTTGTATATATACATAAATGAATTAATAAAAATACATTTGCAATTGAGGTTGAAGTTTGAAGACGATTGGTCACAGGCAAAGTATGGACAGATCTAATTAAAAAAAATTATGTGTTCGATAAAGGTTATAGATTGCAAACTTTTTCAAAATCAAAAATTGATCGATTTTAAAACTTGATAAATTTCAACAACTGAAAGGCTCAGATGTGTTAATCAATCAGAAGGGAAGAGATACACACCGCCATGGCTGCAACCCTTTTCGGTCTGCAATATCCGACAAGATAATTGAATTTTTTTTTAATCAATTTCTCATCTTTGCCTCCGATAGCAGAGTTGCCCCGCCATGATACGGTGGATGTCCGCCGCTCGATTCGCCTCAAATAATATCATCGTCATAGCCACAATCTCATTGTTTTCACCGATCGAATCGATTAAAAAAACACAAAAGCATAAAACCTTCATTCAGAATGAAACCCTAACCCTTTACCCTAAAACAACAACATGATTGTTGATCTTAGCAACTCATTGGCTACAATGACAAGAGGAGTGGTGGTGGTGGTGGTGGCAGCGACGGTGACGGTGACGGTGACGGTGGTGGAAGCCGCCGCCGTCGTTTAAAACCTCCATTCCATTCCCCTGTACTGCTGCCTCGTTACATTGAGTCGTTAGTATAAACCCTAGAATTTGGGTGAAACTTTTTGGATATATATACTTTCGTGATATACATGTATAAAAAAAAGTATCTAAAAATATTTTTTTTCTCCCTTTGAAATTGAAAATATAGATGTGTTTGGATTTTTTGGATTCAAATATATGATATAAATTTTAAGATAGGATTATTTATCTAAATTGTCGAATCATATAAATAGTTCATATTGTAAATTGTGGTTTAGGATTTTTGCAATACGGATTGTATTTTTATTGACGGGCTATTTGTTTACTTCTTAACTGTTTTATTAGGAGGCAGATTCTGAATCGTTTAAGAGGTGAATCATGTTTGACAAAAAATAAGTTTGTTTCTTAATGATTTAAAAACATCTGAATCATTTGTATTATGGACACCCCTTAACCATTAAGAGACTTATTTACATACTGAACAATTACTAAATAATTATACTTTATTTTGTACTATATCATAAGAGTCTTTTAATCATTCTGACCACTTAATAATTCTGCACCAAACCATTCAGTAACTGCCAAATAATCTCTTAATCTTTATTTTTTTGCAAAGGTTTTTGATTTTGAATTATAAAATTATAGTTTAAACTAGATGTGTGCAAAAAGTCAACTGATTTAATTGGAACCAAATGATCGTATTTGCATTGAATCAGATCCAAATTTTCAATATATAAATTGAATTGGTTAGTTCTTAGATGATCTGTTTATACGACCTCCTTTAACAATAATCGGTCCTTATAACTACTCAATGGTCCAGGTACCGGGCTGGGCCCATATCAGTCCCAATATTTTTCCCAAAAAATAATTTTGAAAATATAAACAATCATGTATGATATTTGTTTTCTAGACAAGATCTTATCAAAATACATTTTTAAATCTCTAATTGCATCAGATGCACTTGTGTTTTTCAAAAAAAAAAAAAACTGTACATGTTTTTATAATTATGATTTTTGAAATTAAGTATTGAAACACTTAAAAAACTTAAAACAAATCTTAAGTTTTTGGTTTATAAAACTTAAAAATTTGGATATATAACTCATAAAAACTTATTTAAAAAAAATCGAAGGCTATGTATAACCGGTCCCTGACCAAGTCAGACCTTGAAGTTCTGTAAAAACATAACCTGTTATAGGCAGTTGGACCATTCACGATCCCTACTGGTCCGGGCTAAACCAAACCCATTTTGGTCATCTCTATTGCATATGTGATGTAGTTTGCAGTTCCGGCCTAAACCGAACTACAACTTGAACGCCCTAGTTTAACATTTTTTTAAACTTTTGACCAAAATTGTAAAAGTATTTCGTTGTAAAGCTAAACCTGCAAATTAATTGATAGTCTAGGGACGAAATTGCACTTTTCTAAAGAACCAATATTGTGTCATGAGCGGGGTGGGAGTTTGGGCGTATGAGTCTATTTCATCAAATTTTAGATTGCAGACTTTGATTCCCGCTTTCAACTCGTCTTCAATCTTCCATCTGAATAGTATTCACGTAAGTTTTCTGCACTACTATGTGATTTCCATATCTATTTGTTGGTTAATTTTATAGAACAATGGTGTCTTCAGATGTTATGCTGCTGTAATTTGTTAAATCGAACATATAGCACTGTTTAAGGTTTGAATTTTTTGAAATCAATTAGTGTTTTTGATAGTTAATCATTGAATTCTTGGTTGAAGTTCAGCTTGTGTGTGTGAAAGCATCTTTAGATCTCTATTTACTGACAAACCCTAAAGTCCAAACCCTAGTAATTAGCAGAAAGATGTTATTTTTTCATCGGCACAGATAGAAAAATGAAAGATGAATTTCGAATTGTTATATCAACTGGATTAGTTTCAGGTTCTGAAGGTTGAATCCATGGTTTTTTAGGAGAATTTATTATGATTATTCTACAAATATTATAGTTACTGTTGTGTGTGTATGTATGTATATACACATATAAATATATAACCAATGGCATGTTAGATTTGTAAAAAAATGGGTTAATTTTGTATTGAAAAAGAAGTATTTGACTTGAAACATCTTAGCGAAGGGTTTTACTACTACTCCATTCCCCAAAAAAAGGTTGCATCTTTGCTTATCAAATGTGTTGATTTTCAACTTGATATTGGTTGTCATCTAGAAGAACCCCTCTATTCTGTCATTATTGAGGAGTGTTTTAGAATTTTTTGCATTAAGTCAAAGACTTTTGTTAAAACTTTGTGCTTAGTTGGCTGTTGAATTTGTGCTGAGAGAAATTTGACAATAGATTACAACCTTATAACAAATAATACAAAATTTGCAGCACAATTGATGCAACTCTTGCTTGTTTCTTGAAGCACGTTGGCTTGACATCATAAGTCAAACTGTGGACATGAAGGAATATTATTACTTCTTGTAATCATATGTCATGCCCTGATTTAATATAATTTTATATAAATTGTTAGAAATAAATGATCAATTAAATATACAAACTTGAAATTCCAACTCCCAAATTAGGTTAACAAATCCGGGAAGGAAGAAAGTTTGAACCACAAGGCTTGTGGGGGGATGAGGCTAGATAACCCATCTACCCCAGGTTCGAATCCAGGCGCAAATAACTTGTGGCCACTGGGGAATTATCTCAGGCCTGCATGCTTTAGCAGTCTTAAAATTGTCAGGGATTAGTCTAGGCAAATGTGATACCATTTCCAAAAAAAAGGAAGAAAGTTTGATAACCCAAAAAATGTAGGTTGGTGGTGATCTTGAGAGATGGCTAGCGATGAAGAAGAAACTATAGAGCAAGCAGCAGCAGCTAGACGTGAGAGGTTAAAAGCTTTGAAAGCTGCTCAACAACTTCTTGAGAATCCCGAGGATGATGGAGCTCAAGCCAATGATAAGCCTGAGGGTGAAAATGGAGTTGACGATGAAGAGAAGTTAGAATTCCCAATCCTTATCTTTTTCTGCTATTTAATTTGTCAACTAGATGTTCATTTTGGTTGATATATGGCTCAGTACAAAACTTGACAATATAATTCATTGAATATCTTTTAGATCGTGTTCTGGAGATATAATGATATGGAATAGAGACACAGAGAACACTGGTCTTTGTTTTCTAAGTGCAAAATCATTATATATTTGTAAAAATATATGGATCCAGATTTGTCCATGTGCAATTGCATAGAGTAGAATAGCAGAAAAACACATGGATTGGTGACTAAATGTTGTGATGATAGTATCTTGCATCGCAGACCCTTATGCAGCAATTGATGATTATCGTATGTTTGGGCAGAATTATAAATCTTTTCTCCATCTACATTGCTCTCATGAAAAGTACATTGTTCCTGATCTCTTTATTTTTTCTAAGTTGAGAAAATGGTATGGATCTTGTAGCTATTCATCTAAGAAAGTGATAGCATTCTTTGTTGTTATAGTTGCATATAAACATGAAACGTCACATAGATCATCAAAGTATTAGGTTAAATGTGGTGAAACCATTAAATATTAATTGCTATTGTTAGTTTTATTGGCTGTTTATCTAGCATATCATACATATTGCATTTCATCTGTAGATAATTTATAGAAGGATCGGAAACTGTTTGTATACTGTCAACTTCTTGCCTCTGTAGATAGATAATCACTCCTCAAATGTCATTCAATTGTTCATTGAATTTCAACTTACTAATTAAGAAAGGTTAATAGAAGTTTAAATGCTAAATGCTAACAAAACTACTAAATCTATGCAGTGATGTTAATGTGAAATTCCGAAATTATCTTCCTCACGATAAGCAGCTTCAGGAGGGTAAACTTGCTCCACCACAATTACCGAAGTTTGAAGACCCTGTTGCTAGTGAAACTCCCGTTGAAGAGAAAAAGGAGGTGAGTTACGACTTCTAATGTTTTTGTTTCACTTAATTATTTATTTTTTATATAGAATCTTGTGATTTTTATATTTTTATATAAGCGTCTTAAATATTCTCCAGGATCCATTTTTGAACATTGCCCCCAAAAAACCGAACTGGGATCTTAGAAGGGACGTACAGAAGAAACTTGATAAGCTTGAAAAACGAACACAAAAGGCCATCTTCCAACTTATGGGTATGTGAATCTATGCTAATTATTTATGTTTTTTTATTATTATTTCTCTTTACCTACATGGTAGTTAAACAATATATTGGCCTTTTTTACTGCGGTAGAATGTGGTATTAAAAGCCACATTACTATAGGGGCAGAGTAGGAATTTTTTTCAAGTGGTGGCATGGGTTTCGAACCTGTGCTTGTAAGTCTATATTTTTTAAGGTCATGTTTGGCAACCATAAATTTGTTTATTTTTTGAACTTATTGAAAAAGCTTCGTTTGGCTTGCCATAAGCTAGCTTTTTGAAAAGCTACGTTTCAATAAGCTCCAGAAGTTTTCTTTTTTCCATTCCAATTATGCTCTGTCATCTAGTTTAGTTTACAAAACATTACTAGTTTATAAGCTAACATCTAGCTTATTGGGCAATAACCAGCTTATCGGCGAACAACTAGTTTATTGGTCAATAACCAGCTTATCAGCGAACAACTAGCTTATCGTCTAGTTTGTCAATCATAGCCCAATTCTCTTGTTGGATGTGATGTTTGCAGCTTCACTTATCTTAGAAACATGATTGCTAATTTGCTATATATTAAAAAAATTCTGAACTTGGCTTACTAAAATATTTTATATATTATGTAGAGCAACAAGAAAAGGAAAAGCAGTTGGCTGAAGAAGATGGCGGAGCTGATAACCCCGAGAACTAGAAAACAACTTCATATGTATGAATCGACAACTTTTAGATAATTTGTTGCCACCGAGCTTTACTTTATTACAATTCTAGCACTCTAGTCTTACTTCAATATCGAAAAACGAAAAACGAAAAACGAAAAACGAAAAACGAAAAACGAAAAACAAAAAACTTTGAGGCTGTTTAAAGGATTTTGGGAAGTGAACATCTGAAGGTAAAGGGTTGTGAAAAGTTAGCGTTTTCTCTTTGGGGTCTCGCTCGTTGTATTTCCGTCTAATTGGTTTTCCATTAAGTTTTATATGGATAAAGTTGTCTACGTGGATTAATCTGTCTCTATAGATTTGGAATGTTTTGTTTGGGAGGGTTTTTTCATATATGGAAGGAGTGTGTTTTTTAATTGAGAAGGACAGGTTTGTTAAAAACTTGGCTTTCCGTATAAAGCTCCCCCTAGAAGGTTACTGAATAAATCACTTTCTATATTATATAACCTCTACCAAACAGTCATGTATAGCTGACTGAATAAGCTACGAGTCTCATTAAGCTGCTAACAAACATGTCGTGGTACATAAACAACCTCTATACCCTTTGGAGCACATGCAACGTATGGGTACATTTTACTTGTTCCTGATCTTACTATGTGTGGGATTTACTGTATTTGTTTGGTTTGGTTTACGTACACAACGCACTATGTATTTTGTTTTTGTGGTTTAACTTAGAAAAAAGAGTAAACTACGATTTTGGTCCCTGTGGTTTCATTTTGCTTCCATTTTAGTCCTTACATCTAACAGAGTTAATGGAGCTGTTAAAAAAGTTTTAAAAAATTACATATTTAGTCCTTGTGCTATATAAATTTTAAATATTTAATCCTAAATTTCATTTATTATATTACTAACTATAATTTGACACACACACACATGTATATATATAGAGGAAGGTTCAAATGAGAACTTTGTAAATTTAAAGGAATAAAGGGATACTTGTGAAACAAATATGATGTGGGTCCCATATAATATTAAATCATTTCTGATTTAATATTAAATCAGAAATGATTTAATATTATGTGGGACCCACATCATATGTGGTCCACAAATTGTTCCTTTGTTCCTTTAAAGAAGAGTGGTTCTCGTATGATCCTTCCCCTATATATATATATTATATCATTTTTATTTTTATATTTCCTTCTTTAATATATTTTAAAATAATATATATGTTATTTTTTATATATATTTTGATACTTTTTTTATATACTTATAATTACTAAAAATAAATAACTTTTTTGATATTATAATTAATAACTCTTTTAAATATTTAATCAAAGGTTTTTTTTGAAACAAAGATATATCTTTGTTTCAATATTTTATATTTATTTATAAACGGTTGATTTTTTTTATTAATTTAAAGAAAAATTGGTTGGTTTAAAATAAGAAAAAATTACGAATCATTAAAATTATTGATAAATAAGTGATATTTTTTTTTTCAAAATTTTATATTTATTTTAAATTATCATTTGACAAAGTTTTAAATAGAATTCGAGAAAAAAATAGTTCTATTTATACTCAATTGGTTGTTTTATTAAATGCATTTTTTCAGATGTTAATTTAAAATAAATATAAAACTTAAAAAAAAGATATCACTTACTTATTAATAATTTTAATGATTCGTAATCTTTTTCTCATTTTAAACTAATATGTTTTTAAAAGAAATTTAATAAAAATATCAACCGGTTTTAAATTAATAAATCAAACTTCGATTAAATAATAAAAAGAGTTATTAATTCAAATGATAATTTAAAATAAAAATATCACTTATTTGTCAATAATTTTAATGATTCGTAATTTTTTCTCGTTTTAAATCAAACAACTTTTAAAAATTAATAAAAAAACCAATTGCTTTTAAATAAATAATAAAACTTTGACTAAATAATAAAAAGAGTTATTAATTAAAATATTAAAAAGTTATTTATTTTTAGTAATTATAAGTATATAAAAAAAGTATCAAAAAATATATATAAAATAACATATATATTGTTTTAAAATATATTAAAGAAGGAAAAATAAAAATGAATATATATATGTTATATATGTGTGTGTGTCAAATTATAGTTAGTAATATAATAAATGAAATTTAGGATTAAATATTTAAAATTTATTTAACACTAGGACTAAATATATATATTTTTAAAACTTTTTTAACAGCTCCGTTAACTCTGTTAGATGTATGGACTAAAATGGTATCAAAATGAAACCACAAGGACCAAAAAAGCAGTTTTTAAACCATAGGGACCAAAATCGTTATAAATGGTAAAGCACAGGGACCAAAATCGTAGTTTACTCTAAAAAGGTTGGCTTGATCTGGTTTTTGGCTGCCTTTTTGCGCATCTTTTAGCCTGGTCGGTTGAATCTCTTTTCGAATGGTTGTTTGGTAAAATCGTCGAGCCAGGTTATTTTTGTAGACTCCAATATTTAAAAAAAAATCAAGTGTTACTCCCTCTGTCTCAAAATAAGTGTTCATGTTTATCCTTAAATAAATGTTTAACTAAAAAAAATAGATAACTAATTTCTTATATTTGCTTTTATTTATCGCACAAATATTTAAGAGTAAAGTTATCATTTGGTTAACTAAAGCACTGTAATAATTATGTGTCTAAAATTGTGTGTCATTTTTATTGCAACATTTCACACTTATAAAGTTATAAGTATTCAAAATAGAAATGAAACAATTTTAAACATATATAATTATTACACTTTTTAGTTGACCAAATAACAATTTTACCCATAATTTATCTCTATTCACAGCTCTTAAATAGTTGTGCATTAATCATTTGAAAATTTGTTTATCTATTTTCTAAACTAAACACTTATTTTAGGATAAATATTAACAAATATAAATATGAACGCTTATTTAGTTTCAATATCAAATGCCTGCATCAAAATTACCACTACTTAACTTTTGATTCGCCTCTTAACAATCAGATGAAACAAAGTCACCACAAAACCAAATGCAACCAAATCATGTTATCTTTCAACGTAACATATAATTGCTTGCTTTAAATCATTATTTATGACATTTAACAAATAACATTAAACGTTTATAATCACGACAAAACGTTCGCATATAGCCTGTAAAATTTTCACCTAAAACTTTTTCTAAAATCATTTAACAGTTTGGAAAATAAAGATGGTCAAATTGGGGTTGGTCCGGCTCCGGATCATTTGGGTTCGATTATAGCCTGATGGTCTGGGACCGGCTGACCTGATTTTGAAGAGACCAATTTGGGATTTGGATCGCTTTGGGACCGGTGGTGGCCCGACCCTAGACTGATTTTTGGCTATCCCACATTTCCGCTTTAATAATGTAATTGGTCCAACCATTTTGACCCACTATTGAAGCCGAATATTACGAAGCCCATGATTATTGAACAATTTCCTTTTCTTTTACGGCACAACTTTCGTCCATGTGGGTTGTAATTTGTTGCAATTTACATCTATAGCTAATTCCTATCTTTAGCTACAAGAGACCAAAACAATAAAGAATTGTAAGTTACAAGGACCAAAACAAATAAATATAATTATAAGGACGAAAATAACAATAAATTACAAACAACAGGAACGAAAAACGCAATTTATAAACCACATAGATGAAAATTGCAATTTTTAGCACACCACAAGGACGGAAAACGTAATTTTCTCTTATTTTTAATATAAAATTACATAAAACATTACTAATCAGATCACCTTTTAATTATATGACAAGTGATTGCTTACCATTTGTTTTTTCCATGTTAATTATAAGTGTTTATATATTGCATTAAGCCATTAACCTATCAACCCAATTCAACTCAACTTATAGGAGTATACTTTTTAAAGAGTTGGAATTAAGTTGAAAATTTTCCAAACTGTTGTAATTAGGTTCAGTTGTTAAAATGCCTAAATCAACCAGCTCAACTCATATGTAGCCCTAGTGGTTGTGTCGCAGGACCAATATAGTAGGAGGAATCAGAGAGTGACGTCTACCTTTTTTTTTCTCATGACCGTGCCGATATTTGATTTATCTTATTTTTATTTAAATGTGATACATGCAAATTTTATAGACAATATAGGTTAAAAATCAGATATCATAATTATAAAAAAAACATTAAAAAATAAGAAGATTTATGTTTAACCTCATAGTTGAAAGGGATATGTAACCTTGTATTGGATAAGGAATTGAATTCGATAATGAACGTTGTCGCTACTTGAGTCCCCTATTTTTATTTGTGTTTTCTACTTTTTATTTTTGTATTTTTCATTTTGACGTGACTAAAGTTTTTTGTCTTTTTTATATTATATAAAAAATATCTGTAATAAATAAGAATATAGTTTTATTTATTTTTATTTTAATCGTTCAATTTAAAAAATAGTTATTAATATTATCGTATTTTTTGAAGTTGCTTGTTTTGGATAATTTTGACTGTAGATGTTTATCATATATCATCTACATGCATAGATTAAATTTATATAGAGATAGTAAATATTTTTTAAAACGTAAAAACCAACTATTTATAACGAAAATACATAAACATTTATGAATTATATTTATCATTAATGTCAACATTTGTATCATTAGAACTTATTTATATGGCATTTATCATTAATATCAACCACATTCATTATGAATAGCCGGTTTTAATAGTTCTCAACATATTTTTAATTTTTAATTAAACTTGACCTACATATCTACATGTACGAAAACATAAAAGTAATCATGAATATCAACTTTTTCATCCTAATATTAATAATTAAAAAATTAGTTTGATTCTCAAAATATTTATGTTTCTTAATTTAACTTGTCCCTACATAACTAAATATACAAAATATAAATATATACATGCAATCTTTTTCTAAATAAATTGAATCAAGCCTGGAAAAGATCCGGACCAGATCCAACAAAACTTGGTTAAGGATTATTTGAGACCGTTAGATGCCAGATAAGAAATGATTTAGGATTTAGGCTTGCGGACCATTCAGGCTCAACCTAATTAAAGCTCGATAGGAAATGATTACAGGCTCTATAGGTCTCAGTATTGAGCGTCTTTTATTGTGATCAGACGTTTGTAAATGTTGATAAAGTTAAAAATTAACTCTACAAATAAAAATAAATTAAAAGTGTATTTCCATTTATTGTGTAATTTGTCCTTTCCCTTAGGCAAAATGAATGTTGTGTACTTATTTTCTTAACTTACATATCCGATATGTATAATGAAAACGCAATCGGGAATCAACTTTTGAAAAGAAAAATTCTACGTCAAAAAGGAATTTTAAAATTTAGAACAAAATTAAAGTTTTGGTCCAGTTTCATCTGTTTTAAATTCAATCTTAATCAATCAAAATCAAATTTTACTCACGCTTTAATAATAGATGGAACTTGAAATGTCTTGAATACATATTATATATTTACATTTCTCAATTAAACACAAAAATTATGTTAAATACTTTTTTTAATTAACACATTTAAAAGATATGGTCTAAAAAATTCATTTAAGTATTAATGTTAATATAAAACTAAAATGATACAAGTTAAATTTAATATGTTTGTAAAAATATATTCATCACAATAGATCGTTACTAAACGATTGTCCCTTTAGGTATTTTTTTTAAACTATAAACACTTAAAACATGTATTTATGTATAATTTGTTCTATTTATCCTTTTTTTCGAATATTAAAATCAAACTTTGATGGTTGGGAAGTCACTTTCCAAGAGGCCAATTATGTTGTTCTATTAGTTTCTATTTTCATGTCACAATATATAATTAATGTCCAATGAAAAATATCATATTCTCTATTTCCCTTTTTTAATCATAAAATAATAAAAAAGGTACTTCTAAAAAATATAAAATATTTTATATATTGAAATTTATATATATTTAAAGTAAAAACAATTAGCTTATATTAAATTAATATCTGGAGATTTTTTGAAATACTTAAAATTCGTCTCTTCCTTGCTTTTAAATTATCATAATTTCACCAATATAATGCACCGTGATAGATTTTTGATTATAAGATCAAGAATTCAAATTTTTTAATTCTGGTTCATACTTCATTTTCTTCTTTGTTTCTGTCAATTTTATTTATGGTTATGTGATTTTGAAAGAATGAAATAGTATTTGATTGATTATAATTTATGTAATACTAGAAGGGTACTCGCGCAATGCAGTAAGATCCATTTTAATTTCAATGTTGTATTTTATTTTTTGTCTTTATCAATGTTATAATACGATTTTATTAGTTTTGAAAAAATAGATTTTATTTTGTAAACTTTCTTTATTTCAGATTTTTTTTAATTATAATATAGGTTTAATAAGAAAATTAACCAAAATAACCAAAATAATACCATTTTTGAAATTTTAAGTAATTATGCTTTAATCAATTGTACTAACTGCATAATAATATGTTTTTAAGAGTTTTTGTCAAATGCTTTATAATATACTATAGATTATGATGTATTAGTATTCAACATTTATCTTCTATTTCAATATGTTTATTAGCTAGTTATTACTTAATTTTATAGAGTCCAAAGGTACGGATTTAAGAAAGTTGTACGTATGTGGTAATGAATTATAATTTGAATTTTGAAAGATTTTTAAGAACATGATGTAATGTTTTATAATATTTTAAATATTATAATACAAATATATTCACATACAAATATATTTCTAAATAAAAATTTGAAAATACGGTTAAAATAATATATTTATATTGGTATCACTTAAAGAAAATAAAATATTAATTTCTTTTTATATAATTTGTTTAATTAAAAGATTAAGTATACTTAAGATGGTTTATAAAAAAATAAGGTAATCAATGGAGTTCCCAAAAACTTTGGTGGCGTTTGTTTTTTAAGAGATGTTAAAGTCTGAATTCTGATTTCAGTTCTGAAATGGTTATGAGACATCAAAATGAATCAGAGATAAGTAATGATTAAGAACTTTAAATGAAAAAACAAACAAGACATTTATCTTATTATCTGAAAAGGATTATATAATTTCTCAAAAACCTTTCCGACTTCTATTATTTATATACAAGAGAGTTAAAATATAAATATTATAAAATTGAGATTTCTTGTATTCATTATCAATTAATACCTAATGTTTTAATAATTGTATTTTTGAAAAATTAAAAAGTTTAAAAATAAAGTAATATAATATAATATAGATGGATTGATTTGATTTTTAGTTTATTTTGATTTGAATTTTGATTCATAAATATAATTTCTTTTTCAAAAGAATGAAGATAAAAGTAGGCAAGAGGATGAAAATGTTAAAAGAACAAAGGCACTTTTCATTGACACTTCAGGAGCATTCATTGATGTGTTAGGTTTAAAGACTAAAAATAGTACACCCTTTTTCTAAAAATAATATTTTCAATATAACATACATTCAATTTCATGAAAGTTTCTTTAATTCATAAATAAAAGCAAAATTAAAACAAAATAGACATTTATTTTTGAATGTCTATACATATTTTAAAACAAAATCAAATAGTAATGTAGACATAAGAAGTATGAAATGATTGTAATTTAAACTAAGAAAATAGTCTCAATGCATAGAGAATAAGACTTTAAAAAATAAACTAGTATAACATGTAAATATATGTATTTATTCCTCAAAATGTTAAATTATTACCGCAATAAATCGAATTTATAATAGACTGTTTTATAAGGCTTCAATTTATTGGACCAAACAATAAACGCCGTATCTAAGAATGTTACAATAAGTTCAAAGAACGTTTTTGAGCATTTTAACAAGTTTTTAGATTATTTTTAAAATAAAATGTCGTATCAGTTATTTTATTTGATACAATCAGAAAAGTGTTCTATAAACTGTGTTAATATTATAATGACTCAAAATATATAACCAACAAACATATAAAGGTCCAACGATAATCCAACATGAGATTAATCAACTAATGATTTAATTCATTGCAAACATCAATAAGCATCGGAAAAGTCTAATATCAACAACTGAAAGTACTAAACGAAAGTATACTAAGCTAAGCTCTTCTCTATCACCTCACATCCTCCCTTTACCCTTGTCGCCTTTCCCCTCAATGTAACTGCCTCAAAATTGTTTATTTTGAAAAGCGAGGGTTAGACCAAAAATTCGAGTGAATTTCCATAAAAACAATTAACATCATTTTGTTTAGAAACAAAACATACAATGGTTTACCAAATAGATGACCCATTCCCTTGTTGGGAATAAACATATAATAGATGAAATATGGCTAAGGTAAATCACCATCGCATTCCCTTAGCGACAACCTAATCTTATATGGACCAAACCTATGTGCCCACATTCGCTCAGTGGTGATAGGATTTAAGTATAATAATGACTTTGCCATATAACACCACAATGAATAAATAGTGCACGTATAGACCTCAAAGCTCATAAAAGTGATCATGGTAAATTTTCGCATACAAGTTAAAAACCATAATCAGTATATAAAGCTTTAAAAATATATCACATTGCATTTTAAAGGGATAGGGAACTCACCTGAAGTGGATACGCCTTGCCCCAAGCTCAAACGGTTAAAACTCCCAAATCGAAAGCCTAAATTCACCAACATAAAATTGGTGTTAACCCAATGCACTACTCTTAAAAGTCTTTTATTTTAGTCCTAAGGTAATCCCCTAGATCAAAGGTCCAAGCCTGGGCTCGATACGGAAAACGAAACTGACAAAATCGCAACTCGACAGTGAGTTGCACGGCTTGAGTCGCGGCCTCAACCTGCGTGACTCACTGTCCGGTTGGTTAGTCCCTACAGCTCAAAATCACATCTAAAACTCAACTACAACCATCCAAGGTTGATTCCTATCCCCCAAATACCATAATAAATGATAGGACTAATCCCAAAATCAACTCAAATCGATACCAATCATGTCTAGGAGATTAAACCAACAATTTCCCAAAATAAAGTTTGGGATTCAAGCATTAAATGGAGTTTTTTACATGAACTCTCTCCAACAAATGAAAGAATAAAGGTATGAATCCCAACTCAATAAACACTCAACAAATGGAGCTAAATCTCACAACAATAAACCTATTCCATAAGAATCAAGGGTTTAGAACCCTTTGACTAAAAAATAACCCTAAATATTCCATTAAAGAAAGTTTAGATTGCAAAGAATAAATGTTATATCTACAAATTGATATTCCTTAGTCTTCTTTCTCCTCTTCCTTGCTTCCACGTTCACCCACACGCACATATTGAAACATTGATTTTTGCACAAATGATGTAGAATGAGAGAATTTCCTTCAACCTACAACTATATATACCATGGCCTAATTCTTCAAATGCCCTAGCCCAAGTGATAATTTATTTAAAGCCGAACAATTACTAACATCAAGAGTTTGGGCTATTATAAATATGACACCTTTTCAAATGTATGTTACAAAACAGTTAATGCAACACTTTATTTTAAAATATTATAAAAAAATTTGTTAAAACATTTAAAAGCGTCCTATAAACTTATTATAATACTTCTAGATACGAGTTCTATTATTTGGTTCTATAAACTTAAATCTTATAAAATAATCTATTAAAATATTTAAATATCTTTCGTATTTTATAAAATATTGTATACAAGATATTGTACTGAAAAATATATAATTTTAACACTAAATTTAAAATAGCACAACCATAACTGATTAATTGCCTATAAAGTAAAACAAACAATTCAAAAGTACAATAATTAAAAGAATATAAAGTATTTATAAGTCATTAATTAACATGATGAAACCCTAAGTTTGAAACAAACTTGTTTTGTTATTGCATCAATTTCATAATAAAATATTTTGTTCTTAACTCATAAAGCGTAAGTTGTGTAGCTAATGTTGACGTTCAAAAAAAATTATTTGGTATGGTATTGTAATAATCAATTTTGAGTATATGAGTAAATTGATTATTATTACTATATTGTTATATTATCATTATTATTATTATTACTACGCGTCTTTGATTATTTAGACTAAAATAATCAAATTTGGATGATCAGACACGAAGTTGCTAAAACACTGATTATTGAAATAAATGTGAATTTCTGAAATCAATGGGATATCACTTAAGAAATTGGTTAGAACTCACTGATAGTGGAGAATAATTTCTGAATAGTTTTTAAAGTTGATGTAACACTTAAAAAATTTGTGCTAAAAATTGTATTGTAATGAATGGTAATAATCACTTTTAAAAAAAGACATTCAAACACTTTTTTTAATTTGTTGATGAAATGAACATGTTTCATGTACAAAAAATGAGACATGGATTGTGTTCCTTTTTTATAATTAAAACATGTCTAGATAAAAAAAAAGTTTTACTTGTTTGAACGTTCGTATGGTGAAAAATCAATTGTTTGTTTTATATGTTGAATAAATAATATGAATAATGAAAATGGATGTTTACCCATCATCGATCAATATATGACTTTGGGTTAAAGTTTCATGTCTACCATCACAAAACACGTATGATATCCCTACTTCTTGTATGTTACAAATTCCAATTAGGGCTGGAACGAAATTGAGGATTCACATAAAAACAAACCTAAAATCATGGAGGATTGAAACAATAAAAACAACATCGATATTATGTAGCATTAGCAAAAAATAACCATATCTCCGATTTATGGTTTACCTTCATTTATGAACGTAGGGGTGATCAAGCACACGGAAGAGAACAAACAACAAAAAATGAGGAGTGGTCGAGCAATAATAGAAAGGACGAGGAGCAATGCCCTTGTTTTTTTCCAAAAGATTGATACCTAAGTTTGTTGAATACCTAATGAAGATATCAATAGAAGGCTTAGTACCTAACCAACTCACACCAACTTGACGATAAGTGGATCTCAAGTTGTTGATCGTTGACAAAATGGCTAAGTCCTTTCATTGCAATAAACAAAAAGGGCTACAATCCACTAAGCAGACGTGAATCATGTGATATTGTTTGACCCAAAAATGGTCATTATACAATTTTCATCAACTAAGGCATGTTTGACAAACATTATCTCATTTTTTGACTGTATATTTAGATGGATATAAGTTAGTTTATTGATATGCTGGTTGAAGTAATGATTTAGGAATTTTTTAACATTTTTTCAAATATAACTCTTATTAATATTAATTGTCATATATTAATATTAATTATAAATGAATATTAATATTTATTAATTATTAAGTATTAAGTATTTACAAATATTAATAGAAGTTAATCATCACCACTAATAATATATATTAATTGAAAACTATTAATTAATTTTAATAGTATATTATATATTAATATTAATTATTATTTATTTAGAATTATTAATCATATCAATTATATATATATATATACTTTTAAATTATTATTCAATATATTTAGTTATCAAAAATTAAATATAAAAATCTTAAAAATATTTATGTAAGTTACATAAAAAAATAAATTTATACTTATTTTGTTTTATAAATAATAAAATTATGCTAAATGATTTTAATAAATCATTATTAATTATATATATTTTTTAAATTATTAACTAAATAAGATATGTAAGGTTGACCAATTTTGTTTTTAATCAGAGTTTATGACAAAGCGTAATAATAAAATGATTTGTAGTATTTAAGTTTATAGGACCAAACAAAATAATTTTTGTCTAAAATAATTACAATATGTTTATACGACAATTTTCAAAATTAAAATAAGCTAATATGGTATTCTTGTAAACCTAAGTATTATAAAGTATCATATTAGTTGACATTTTATACATCCAATAAACTCAACTTTACGATGGCGAGTGACAAAGTAATAATCTATATCTAAATATAAACTGTAATATCAAGATTACGAAATATCTTGAAATGAAGTTTTGATAATATATGATAAAATAAAGTGATCCTATGTAATAGTAAATTTAATAAAATATTATTAACGTATTGCAAATAAAAATAATTTCTCGGTTAAACTAAACATGCGTTACTGCATGGGCAAGAGACTATGTATGAATAGATAAAGATAAATTACGAGAAAATTATGATTGAATTCAACGAGATGAAACGATTAAAATGATATAATTAGTTGTGGTAAGCGGATGTTTTTTTTTATATAAATGGTTGCTCTAAAAATGTCAAAATAAATGGTATATTAGTTTTTTTTTTGTTAAACCATACATCATGAAGTTTTCATATTTTATGACAAATAGGTTTGGAATACGAAAAATATGTTCTTCGTTTCAGCCCCCATGTGTTACGTTGTTCTCTGATCCATTCTTTAGAGGACCCTGCAGAAAGTTTTCACTTTTATGTTGAGCTGAAAAGTGAAAGGCTCGTGTTCCACCCGTGCTGTTAATCGACCATTCAACTAATGTATATATGTATATATATATATAGGATCAGGTTCAAATATATGTATATATATAGGGCTAGGTTCAAATGTGAACTCATTTTTGGTTGTGAACGTGAGGACGAATCTCAGCCACACATCTTCGGTTATGGTGGACGCGATCACGAAGGATTGACGCGATTCATGGGAGGGTGGAGATTATTAAAGGAGTGAATCCGCGTCAAAGTTCGCCTTTATTGACCGGATAAGTGGCTGAGATTCGTTCTCACGTTTACAACCAAAAATGAGTTCACATTTAAACTTTCTTCTATATATATATATATATATATATAATTAAATACTAGAAAACAGATTCGTTTTATAAATACAAAATAAATATCTTAAAACGAAACAAAATCAAATTAAAACACCTTTTTTGGAAGAAAATTAAAACATCTTCGTTTACTTTTTAATGAAAATATATAATAATTAATTAATATTGAAGTTTTCAATTAAAGTCTCCTGAAAATCAATTATACTTTTAATAACTAATTTATATTCTTTTAAAAAAAAAAAATTATAAATTAAAATTTTGCATTGTACTTCTCCTTCCCAACCTACACACCCCCCACACGATAACGTCGTGTTTTCTCTTCCTTTCCATCATCCAATCTTTGATTCTATTTCTCTAAAAAAATTTCACTTCAATTCAATCTTCAACAGAAATCGATTTCAAATTCTCAATAATTCATCGTTTTCGATCATGAAAAACCCTCAGAAACTGTTTCTACAGATCACGAAACGTTTATCTGATATCAAATGGCGGTTTCTGCTGTTACTGATCGTTCCGATCTCTCTTCTGCTGTTTATCTCCATAACCACCACCGCACACGGCGGCGGTTTCAGTGATTACAATCCTTTTTACTATTTAAACAACCTCAAGTCATTGTTCTACAACGATAACACCAAAAGTAATCAGAATCGTCCGCCTAATTACTCACAGAGGACATTTCCGACGACGTTAGATGAGGCGTGGCCACCGGTGATCGGAGATCGGAAGGCGGAATTGGAACAGTCGAAGATGGCGGTTTGTTTAGTCGGTGGAGCTAGACGATTTGAATTAACTGGACCGTCGATCGTTGAGAAGATTCTAGAAGAGTATCCGAATGCTGATCTGTTTGTAAACAGTCCTTTTGATTCGAAATCGTATAAATTTTGTCTTCTGAAAAGTGCTCCGAGAATCGCTGCGATTAGGATATTTAAGCCGGAGATGATACCGGAAAATGAGGCGGCGGTCAGAGTTTTAACGGCGAGTAACTCGCCGAATGGCATTCAGGTAATTTTGTTACTATTTGGATTCTTTGTTTTGTTTTGCAGTTTTAATTGGAATCACCATTTACCAATCCATCGGTTTTGGGTTAGAATTAATAAAATCCAAACGAAATGGTGAATTAAATATAAACTTTGATTTTCATAATGAATTTAGGGAATATGAACTTTAAATAATATCATTTCAAATTTGATAAAATGAAAGTCTGTTCGTTTCGAACTAAATTTAGAGTCTGTTTGTTAGCAGTTTTAACTAATTTGATCAGTTTGATATAATTAAATTTTATAAAAAATAGTTTATTCAATAAGTTTTTACAAATAATCTCCTTTCGAGAAACGAACGGAAAACTATATTATCTTATATCAGCGCCTTTTTAAGACTCATTATTTTAAAAATCTTTTCATTACGAAAATTCCATATCGATATCAATATAATTGGTTTATATCTGATTAATTGTGTGGTTTGATTTAGACCCGGTTTATTAGTTGGGACCGGTTTTGGTTATTGGGCCATGCTATGCATGTGTAGTGATGCAAAAGTTTTTTTGCGTTTGGTTCAACAACCGAAAGCGGTGTGCCACCTTTTCCTTATATTTTCAACTTTATTTGTTATTTTGGGTTTGCTTACTTTGAGGTTTTTCTACGTTTTAGGTTGTAACTGAAATTACGGTGTTTTAGAAATTATGGTTTTTTTTTCTAGTAGTTTATAATTTGTCATTGTTTTTGAATATGTGATTTATGAGTCATTGTTATTTTAATCATTTATACTTAAAGAATAATAGCCGATAGAGTTAGCGGTCGTTTACCAAACGTTTACTTGGGTAACTGCTTATCAAGTTATATTACCTTATCTGGGGAATATAACAAGTATCAAAAATCTGACCCGGTAAGAACGAAGACAAGGAAAGTAAGGACCTGGTAAGTGATGACGACGACTCTTACCATTGTAAGCAGCGACCGGGTAAATTGTTGCATATAATGTCGTTTTGGTGGACTAAAATCTTACCCGATAAGTAACAACATTATCATTAATAAGATTTGGTAAACGACCACTTAGCCTCATGAATAAAAACTACAATAAATTTCAAAAGCCGGGGACTAAAGTCATTTTTTAACAAATAGAAAAAAACAAATAACCACAAAAAAATATATTAAAATATGTTAAGTTGGATATCAAATTAAAAATAAGAAATTGATTGTATTTTTTTTATGTAAATTATTTTTGCTTTGATTTTCAAAATAATTTCGATTTAAAAAACAGGTGCTAGTGGGCTAGTATAGTAGTATTATTTTTTAACAATATTTGATGGATCATCTCAATCAACGATTCAGATGGATTCTTAAGGATTTTTTTTTCAAGTAGGATTTGAAACTTTTCTCTATATACATATATATATATATATATATATATATATTTAGAGATAGGTTAATACGAGAACGCTAACTATTTAAGAAAAAAAAAACTTTTTTTCATGTACATAATCATATATGATTCACGTACAAAATCATATATGATTAGTCGTGACTTAGGGGTGTTTGGATGAGCTTATTGACTTATAACTTATCACCGGTCTGGAAAAGTGCTTATGAAAAACTCATTAGTTAAAAATTTGGATTTTTTAAAAAATGACTTATTTCCGGTTTGGCACCGGATAAGTTGTCTTACCCAAACACTCAAAACTCCTTATTACCGGTGCCACATCGGAATAAGTCAATAAGTTGTTTTGATAAGTCCAAAAAAACACCCCCTTAGCCCGTGGCAAAAGTCGTCCATGACATTTTTTTTATGTTAATTCAAAATCACATGTGATTTTGTATATAAATTTTTTTTCTTAAATTATTATGATTCTCGCATGAAACTTTTTTTACATATCTATGTATGTATGTACATATAACGTTTTATTTAAATAAAAAATCGTATACAATATCATAAATTTGGTTACGTATCTTATTTATTGATTATTATACATAATTAAAATATTTATTATATTATTATGTAAATAGTTTTATTTATTGCGAATCTTTTTGGTATTTATAACTAAGTAAATATATTATTGGTTCATAAATTTGGTATTCTATGATTGAAAAGGGTATTTGGATTTATTTTTAATTAATAAATTATTCTTTTTATTATGTTTTGGATGAATTTAAGTAGAAAACTCATGTCACATTCAAATCTTGGTTATTAGTTGCCATCGGTGGTTGAGGTTCATAACTTTAGAGGGGAATTGATTTTTTAATTTGTGGGGATGGATTTTCTCTTTAATAGAAAAAAAAATTCAATTTATTATTATTATTTATATTTTGAAAAAAAAAACAGTAATCTTAATTTTCATCAAGAAAGAAACAAATACCGAATTTCCATTTAAAATTTATTTTAGGAACATATTTTTTTAAAACATCTTTATGTTATTCTACTTTTATAATGTCTAATTGTCTATTTGAGAATGTAAGTTTCCACATACATTTTGAAAAGTATGCGACTTTTAAACAAAGTTTGACCTTATTTTTTTTAAAAGACAAGGTATAATAAAACATAGATTGATCTTTTTTCTAAAAGACAATATCATATAATAAAATAGAGTTTGACCCTTTTTTTTAAAAGACATTATATAATAAAACAGAGTTTAACCTAAAAAAGTAAGTTCTAAGTTTGATGGTGGAGGTATTATTCCTTATAGGTGATGTGGCTCTGTGGAGTTGTGAGGGTTCGATCCCGCGCTGCCCCAGGGGTTGGAGCTTAACTCGTTACTAACATAACCACTAACACTAACGTTGTCCTTCAAAAAAATAGTTTGATGGTATCATAAATAATTATGTGTTTTTTTCTTTCTAAAGAAACATATATATGCTATTGTATGTATACATACATAAAAATGGAGATGTGGTACATACATTCTCGATGATTTCTTGATTGTTGATGAAAACGGAGGTTTTTATGATTTTCGTTTGATTATAAGATATGTTTTTTTTTTTTGAATAAAATTATAAGATATGTTTTACGTTTCCTATAATGAGATGATAACATCTTTTGATATAATTCACCAAATATTGGGGGAATTTATCCCAAAAGAACCTTTTTTTTAATGGGAATCACATACCATGAAAGAAAGCTTTAGATTTTATTTCAAGAAAAAGCAATTTTTATGTGGTTTTATTCCATGAGGACAAAGTCATATGCACTCACAAAAGCTAAATAGCAAAACTGCAAACCCATCCTATCCAATAATTAATCCTTTTTCCTAGATAAATCAAAAAAATAAAACCCTTTTTTTATCAAATTAAATGTCAATTAAAAAAATAGTTTTCGGATAACATCTACTCGTTAGCTTTAACTATTGAGTGAATGAAAAAATACCTCTCTTATTAATGTCCTTAAAAACAGGTTCCATAGGACCCGTAATCAGTTATTTCTCATATAATTTCCAAATATACCTATACAATAACAAAAGATATATATATCATATAGCCATAAAAAAAGCTAAATCCCATCTTTCATTGAATAATAATATAATTAAAAAAAATATATACTTGACAAAATTTAAAGAAAAGTATTGTAGTATATTTATTTGTTTTTGTTAGAAATGGCAACACGTACACGATTCTTTTGTAAGCAAGGGTATAATAGTCAATTAACAATGCCACCTTTCGTATTCAGGGTTTGTTGCAATATTTCAATCTGGTGGAAGGTTGCTTAACCATGGTTAAATCCTACCAACAAAGAAACAACTTCACCTACGACTGGATAGTCCGGACACGTGTCGATGGATACTGGTCAACCCGACTCCGACCCGATCTGTTCATCCCGGGTCACTACGTCGTCCCATCCGGATCTTCCTACGGCGGACTCAACGACCGTTTTGGCGTCGGCGATTTCAACACCTCCGTCGCCGCCCTCTCCCGCCTCTCCATGATCTCCGAACTCGACTCGGCCGAGTTCCATGAACTCAACTCGGAATCGGCGTTTCAAGCCCAACTCAGAGTACGAAACATCTCGTTTCTTACAAAACGTATCCCGTTTTGCGTTGTATCTGACCGGAGGTACGATTTTCCGCCGGAAAAGTTTGGGGTTCCGGTGGCGGCTTTGTCGAGTAAAGGTCCGTTGAGTGGGGTGAAGTGTCGGCCGTGTACGGCTAAGTTTTCCGGTAAGTTGGCTGCCGGCGTTGTAAATAGATTATATCGGCAGTGGAGCTGGACGGATACCGGAAACAATACGTTGCAGCTCTGCGACGGCCATGGCGGATGGGAAGATGGGTGGGAAAAGTTATTCGATTCAGTCGCCGGAAAGAAGCTGTCGGCGGCGAGAAAAAGTGTATCGGCGTTGTCGTTTGCACAGTGTGTTGCCGATTTTGAGTATTTGAAACGGCGATCGGCGGTGTGGGATGTGCCGCCGGCGGTGGATATTTGCAGCCAGTTTCATAGATAGAAAATTGAATAAAAAATAGGTAAATTTTTTTTAGTTAATTCCTTATTCCTGTCTTTAAAGGTGTAAATAATATGAATTTAGGAAGTAAATAAATTTAAAGTACGAGTTGGGATTGAGCTAAATGAATCATTCATATACTTGTATAAAGATACGATACGATATCATCTGTTAAGGCCTTTGCAGTCAGCCAACATAAAATATAGGTTCATCTGTGATGACTCCAACTTTTTTATGGTTGTCTGAGTATTAATTGGTGGGTGTAAATTAGGGTTGTTTGTTTACCTCTTAACAATTTCGTTCAGAGACATTATCTGAATTGCTAAAAAGGTGAATCATGTTTGACAAAAAATACGTTTGTTTGTTAATGGTTCTAAAACTCTTTAAATTATTTTGTATCTTGACCCTTCTTTAATCGTTCAGAGCTCTAATTTCATTTTGACAGCTATCAAACAATTATATTTCATTTTGTATTAAATCATAAGAGCTTATTAAGCATTTTGTACGAAATCATGTAGCAACTGTCAAACCATCCTTCAAGATACTCATCGTTAAAAAAACACAATATCATATAAAATTGAATTTCTAATATTAGATTTCCCAATTTTTCAACATAGAATATAGTTTTCGTAATTAGAAAATTAAACGAAGGAATTCAATAATTTCGTGTTTAACTAAAACCACCTTTTAATTATGTTTACAAATTACAAATACAAAATGTATGCAATTATGGATTCTGTAATTGGAATTGTCTTGTTGATTGAGGTGAGAATGAAGATGAGTACCGAATGGACATGGTAATTTTAGTTAATTTATATAAAAAATAGATTAAAAGTAAAATTGAGCAGAAGGATATAGCTTAATTAATGTATAAATGATTGGTTTATATAACAAGACTATATATCAGAAAAAGTTAAATGTAGAAGATTTAAAAAAAATGTTCATATATGAAATTGAAAAAATATCTGCTTTTTTTATTTGAAGATGTATAAATGAAGGCCATCAAATGCATTTTCAAATAAAAATTTGAGTAAACTATAAATTTGGTTCCTATGGTTTGTAATACTTTTGGTATCTAAAGTTTCGAAATTACAAAAGAGTCATTGTGGTATGTAAAAGCGACCGGATTTGGTCCTTGCTACTAATGGTCGTTAAAAGAAACCGTCAAGTCAGGGTTATTTTAGTCTTTGATTGTTATCTTATTTTCTATTAAAAATAAAAATATAAACTTTAAGGTCCACTAACAACTCTCAAATCACTTTTCCGGCCATCTTATCCGACAAAACCCAACCATTTCCGACCATATTCTCTGGTCAAATCCAAACCCTTCTGGCCATATTCTCCGGCAAAACCCAACCTCTTTCGACCATCTTCTCCGACCAAACCAAACTCTTTCTGGCCATCACTGAAACCCATATCCAATAAACATCAAAATGAAACCCAACTCCAAACACCAAAATTCAAAACCAAAACTAATTAAATCCAAACCCTAAAATCAAATAAAAGAAATCTTTTATCCAAACGTAATCGGCGAACCCTAGTTCAAATCCAAACCAAAGTCAAAATAAATAAAAACCAAACCACCACCAGAGAAGAAGACGAGTTGCATAGACAGGTTATCATGAGATTGAGGGAGAGGGACGATTGTGGTGCCATAGCTAAAAAAGAGGGTAGATGTGATGATAAAGCGTTGATCGGCGTAGAGATCGACAATAATGGTTTTGGCTGGGATGAGGATTGTTGGCAAAAATGTGTTGACCAGTGTGGAAATTGACGACAAAGGTGCTACAGGTGTGGAGATCGACGACAAAGGTGTTGGCTAACCTGGAGACGGAAAAACAAAAGGTGCAGCCAGTGTGGAAATCGACGGCAAATGTAAGGCGACCATGGGCTAGCTTTTTTTCGACTCTGCTTTTATGTTCACCTATATATCTATATTTGTTTATAATTATAATATTGCATTACTTACATAATATAGTTTAATATATTGGAGAAAATTACATTTTTGGTCCCTCTAATTAACATACTTGATTTTTTTACTAAAGAAAAATGTGATAAGAAGTAGAAAAATACCAAACCATCATTTATTTAATGGGTTCTTTTAATGGCCGTTAAATGCAGGGGTCAAAGTCGGGTTTTTGTATATCATAATATCTTTCTTATAATTTTGAAATTTGACTAAATTTATAATTTACTCTAAAAAATTCATTCATTCTCGTCTAAATCTTTTCATTACATTTAATTCTTACATTTTTACGATATGTTTACTTTTTACTAATATATAATTTAATAACAATTGGTCAAACATATAAAACTAAAAAATAGTGAAGAAAGAAACTAGGTCAAAAAAGTGAAATGTAGAGATATAATTCAAAGGTCAATTATATTTTAAAACTTCGTCTTAAAAACTATTCGTCTATTTATTTTAATAATAATTTCTTAACATATTTACATTATAATTTGTTACATTTAAAAAAGAAAAAGCTAAAAAGGTTGAGATATCAATCCACCATGATCACCTTTTTAAACATGTATTAAACATATACTATATATACATTGGTTGGTAAAAATAAGGTGACTTATAAGGTATCTTATTTTTAGTGTAGTTGTTTGAATGATCAAACTGTTGACTGCAGTTTGCCCCTTGCAAACTCAGCAGGGTGTTCTGTATGTTTTTTGGTCCTTCATAGATGCATACTTACTTTTGTATTATGGCTCATGGGGTCTGTGTGTCATACTCTCTGCCACTCACTGCTTGAGTTTTGCTTCTGTGAGTTTGGTTGCTGTAATTGGTTCTTGTGGTTATAAAAGTATTCTGCTTTCCAAAAAAAAAAGTTAACTTATAAGGTACCTTATAAAGTAACTTATTGAGAAGTTAATAAAAGTAATGTTTGATAAGCTACCTTATAAGTCATAAGGTACCTTATAAGTTAACTTATGGTCATCCAAACAACTACACTAAAAATAAAGTAACTTATAAGGTGACTTATAAGTTACCTTATTTTTACCAAACAATGCCTAAATCGATTGTTATAAAAAGCCATTTACGATCTTTGATGCAAACTATTTGTTTTCAAAGTCATTGATTTTAATATTTAAATAAAATTATTAGATGGAAAACGAGTTGTAAAAGCTCATTCCTATATCATTTTTTTACAAACTGAACTAAATGAAGTTCAATCGACATAAGCAAAATACAATTGAATTCTTTTGTAATCTAAATAAGATGGAACATATATCATAGTTACAGAAAGATTAATTTTGAATTTTGTCGTTTTTTAAGAAATATAATTTGTTTATATAAAAAATAATATACTAATTAATATATGTATTTATGTATACACATATTTTATTGATTTATGTTTTCTTGGGAAAATTGCAAACACGTTTCTTGAAAAAATCAAATAAAACGAGGAAAAATAAAATTTGGAAAAGTCGGCTAACATGGTTGACACGATTCCTTGCCACCCAAGGGTAGATTAGTAATTTCACAATACCAACTTTTCGTGTTCAGAGTTTGATCATTGATGCATACACCAAAACAACTTCACCAACCTATGGATAAAAGTTTGGTGTTCCAAAATTTAACCTTTTATTTTTTTCTCATCAATAAAAATTAGATCTTTTATTATATATATATATATATATATATATATTATTTTTATATATTTTAAAATTTATTTGATTCTAACGTATATTTTTTATGATGTGTAGTCATATAATTTGTAGAAATGAATGAAACGTGAAAGTTTAGGATAAAAGTTTTTTTTATCCCTATGACAACCTTTTTATCTCGGTTATTTGAGTGTACCTTTTGGATTCTTGCTTCAACACCATTTGATAAACTGTTGATTGTTTTGAAGACGTATTGTACCAATGTGTACCAATATTTTTGTAGCTCCAAATTCTAAGAATTTTATCTGTTATAAATATATGGAACGCTATTACGTTGTTTAACAAAAGATTCTTAAGAGAAGAAGGGATGTATCTGAAATCCATCAGGAGGGGAACTCTAGTCGTAAAATTGTAAGAAGTTGAAAAAGGTCGATGTTCAAATACATTGGTTCAAAAAAGAAGTTTCGTTGAAGTGTGAAGAAGGGAAGGCAAAGAAGAAAAAAAACCTCTCTAAAAAGCAAGAGTAAGATTAGACTGAGCATGTGTGAAGAAAATGGAAGATCGATTAAGAAGATGAACAAAAAATTTGATCGATTTTTGTACAAGTTGATCTGACTTAATGGACCCACCAATAATGGTCCAATTAAGAGAAGCAACTAAAAGTTTTCAAGCAACAATTTATCCGAAACCGGTGTTTTTTTTTTCACAGGATCCAACAACTCGAACAAGCTGAGTATAAATCGCGACAACAAACGTCTGAAGTTAACTTTGAATCAGTTTCTTAGAAGTTGCGATAAGAAGAGAAAGTAGTGTTATATTCTCATAACACCTTTTAAGATTACATGAACACATTATTGTTTCAAATTAAAAACATTTCATTGCAAACCCTAACTCATATTTCCCCCTTCCTGTCATCATTCTTGTAAAGTCTAAAGACTTCTTGACAAGTTAACAATAATAGTTTCAGTATATTCTATCCTACAAACATTAAACATACATTATACATCATGTTGCATCAATTGGTAGGTTTTCGCACAGTATTCTTACTATCGATTGACCTAAATTATTAGTCTACAGTTAATTATAATTGTGACCGATGATCATCTTACTTCACTTGTTCCACAAATCAGTTTTGTCAATGTTCATGTCCAATCATAGTAAAAAGAAATATATGATAATATTGTAACAATGACATTAACCTTAACATTAACATCAATTTATAAAAAGCAAGACATGTTGAATTTTTAGTGTTACATATCATATACTCATACTTATAATACATTGAGAATTATTTGGTAATTATTCTATAATAATCAAAATATCAATTTATAAGTATATCTAACAGATTTTTTAAAATGAAGATTCAAAGATAAAATCTAAAAAAAGTACATTGAACCCCACATATTACAAAACTAACTATATTATAAAACATTTCAATAGGTTTAATGAAATAGTATATTTCTCCCGTAGACATTTAGCTTCATCGATTCTTATTGGTGAGAATATTATAATACCATTTCTCACATTTTAAATAATCATATTAGGGAATGCTTAACATTTTGATAATTTTATCTTCTCTCTAACTTTCTTCATTTTAGAGAATTTATTAGAATAAAAAGTACTCAAAATTTTTATTTTCTTAATTTCAAAGAATTTATTAGAGATCCAGATTCACTATGACCCGCTAAGCATCCATGGCTAAAATGGTTAAAGCACCCAACTCATACAATAATACCGTTTAGTTATCCTGTACCTCTTTGAACAGCCTCGTGATATATTTGGCATTCCATAAAATCTAAGGGTGAAAAAAAGAATACTAAATCTTGAAGGCCTATGATTAAATAATAACAAAATTTGAAAAAAAATGACGAAATAATAATTTAGGTTCTTACTTGTTAAAAAGAAGTAATAAATAATTTAAGAAACAAAATAAATCAAAAACAAGAAATAACTCAATAAGAGGTAGATAGTGGGTAAAAGAAATTGGGAGCCCAACCCATAGCAATCAAGTAGGCCGTTGGTCCAAAACTAATGGGCTTCTACTAAATTTTAAGCCCAATAGTTGCATGCGTAATTGCTCTTTATAATAGAGTATAAATTAGACATTAAAATAGTAAAAAAAAAAGAACTTATAAAAATAACCATTATATCTGACTCCAGTTTTTGTATTTTTGAAATCTTAATATTAATTATATTATTTCAATATTTATAATATAACATACTTTTTTTGAGATTTTAATATTAATTAAATTACTTCAATATTCAATAATGTAACATTTTATCTCTTCCTCTTTATATTTTTGGAACTATCAAAATAAAGTTTTTGAAAAAGTTTCTATATTTTCTAGAAAATTCCACCCTCCTGTCAGATTTCTCTATTTTGAATAAACCGTTGTAACATAAAACTGTAAAAACTTCAATTTTCGATGCAGGAACCAATGGACTTGTTAGCAACTCCTCAACAAAATTTGGTGCTTGAACTAATTGTTAATATAGCAGAGTTATTGATTGAAAGTAGGAAGCTTTCAAGATCTGCAAGAGGTTTATGAGAATTTATATTTATAACTAGTTTCAAACTTGACTTTAGGTTTAGAACTTCAGCCGTAGAAGTTGTGTTTGTTTCTTGACTACTTTCAAATATCTTTCCCTTCAAGTAGAAGCGAAATACAAAGAAGCTATCCCACAGAGAGAGGAATTGTGTCGTGTTTCTTAAGTTCTTGTGTCACTGTGTCCAAAAGTATGGGTTTTCCATTTTCCTTATTGTTCATCGATTGGAAATCAAGACACACTGGGTAACGAATAAATTGAAGCAAACTAGCTACCAAAAATGCCTTTAATAATCGACAAATTATTTTAGCTCGGTGACGGGTTTGCTTGGTGATCAATGGCGGATGCAGTGTAGAAAGGGGGAGAGGGGTCCCAGGCCTCCTCTGAATTATTTTAAAAAAATTATATAGGGTAAAAAATATCAAAAATACTGAATTTAGCCTTAGACCCCTCAGTAAAAAATTTCAACGAAGCCCATTTTGTCCGCGATTGACAAACACACTAAAAAGGTCTCTTGAAATCAATAAAAAAGGGGGAAAAGTCCTTCGAAATCCACAAAAACACCAAGAAAATCCTTCAAAATCGACAAAAACACTAAATCCCTTGAAATCAACTAAAAATCTTTAAAAAATTCCCGAAACACACCGGGTGAATTTACGCACCTTTAGTCTACCTTAATGGAACCTTCGTGGACAAAAATCATGGATCCGCCACTGTTGGTGATATAAGGGTGCCAATGGTTTTTGATTTCCTTATTTGTTTTTTTGGGTTACTTTCTTGCAATGACAGACCATCTGTCATGATCAAATTCACAACCAAATACTGATTTTGTGAATGTATTTTGACTTCAAATATCAATATTAGATTTCTTTCATTTCAAAAATTCATATAAATTAGATTTTTTCTTTTCGTACAATAAGACATGGATATTTACGACGCTTTGATAGAATACTTTTTCTAGAAATGTTTGTAAAAATACTAATATAATGAGTTACTTTTTAAATCCAGTTAGGTTGTTTAATTAGGTCATAAAAATATTGTTTTAGAGTGGTATAAATTCATAAATTGTTATACTGTTCAACTTAAAATACAAAAAAATATATATATAATAAAGTTATACATGTTTTTAATCAGTATAATCCATTTTATATATAATAAGTATAGAGATAAATAAGATAATTCAAAGACACCTGTTTATAAGTTTGTCCATCATTTGAAAAATGGTTAAAAACTATATGTTTTACTTTCATTAAAGAAAGCCGGATTAAAATTTAAAGGTATTTAAGTAAAAATAACTATTTGATTGTTTAAAGAAGTTATAAAAATTACAAATGGCACACTATGAAAGTACAAGTTTAGCTAAATGTATCACTTGCAACCAAGTGGTAATGATATATCGCTTTTTTTCAACTGTCAAGTTGTATAATTCCCTATTTTTATTTTCGGTTTCAAATTAATAATTCATGTATTTTAACGTTCAATTTTTTTCATATCTAGAAAGACCAAAAACCAAGAGAAAGACACAATCATGATTTATATAATACCATCTTTGTTTATTTTTGACGGGGTTTCAAGATCATGTGAATTATAACAATATCAAAGACAATATTTTTTGATATAACTTATTATTTTTTTTTATTTTTCTTTCATGTTTCATGTACCTTTATACAAATAAAATCGCATATTGTTCATGGAGCTCTTTGTAACTTCCACCTAGAGGTGATCATTTAAGGGCTTGGGCAGGCCACGGGCCATGACTATCATATTTTTTTGTCCAACGGGCCTAATATAGTAAATCCAAACTCGTTTTTGCGGGTTTGAGAATTTGCCCATACTCGTCCGATAAGTGGGCCGGGCTTGCCAACGGGCCTAAAAATTTACATTAAAAAAAACTTATATAAAATGAATGCCATGATTCTTGTCCAACTAAAAAAATATAAAATATACTAATATACACGACATAAAAAAAATGTGATTTTTATAAAATATGGAGTTGGACTTTTTATTTCCAAAATTATCACCATTTGAAATTTGGATTTTTCAATGACAAATATTTAACTATCTAATATTTCAAGATCGAGATTCGAGATATATGTTATATTACATATTACACATAGTATATATACTTTAGAGGTAGTTGATAGCAATAAAGGAAGTCCAACCCAAAACCACTCTAACCTTTTTTTAATAAAATATTAATTATATAAAAAATTAACATATTATAAATATATACCGGGATAGAGGGGTCTGTCCATATTTCCTTTTTCATTGCCCAAGCCCGTCCATTAATTTGCACGGTCCCGTCCAAACCCATCATATTTTTTAGAATGATTGTGCAAGCCTGCTTTTCTAACGAGCCGGACGGACTGGGTCTAGCGAGTCGTACCGCCCATGAACAGCTCTACTTCCACTTCCACCTATGACTTCCACCTTGTTTTCTTCTTCTTACCAAGCACTAACTTTTTTTATATGAAATTATGATATATCCGATAAATATTATTGATATGTAAAGATTGCACACCAAGAACAAAAATATGCTCGACCAAGATCCCAAATCCTATTCATGTCTATTAATCGCATTGTTTATATATTATAAAAAAGGAATGTAAACATGAATTATATAAAGTTATATTCAATTAAAGTATGCTTTTATTCATATTATTGATAACATATTTTTATTTACCAATAAACATGTGTTTATACAATATTATCACTTCTTATAATTTCAACAAGTCTTTTTAATTTATATTCATAATATATACTTTCTAAAAATTTATATTATATTTACTATTTCTTTTGTTAAAAGAAAACTAGAAATCAATTTCGTGATACAAATAAATATTCATTTTTTAATAATTGACTTTTGAATAGTTACAGGTCTTGGCCAACTTCCAAATGATAATAATGGGGAAGGTAAAGTCTTCTAGAAGAATTCCTTAAATTCGTACCAATATAAATTTAATAAAATGGTATTGGTATTAAGAAACTTTGACAAGTGCTAAATGGTTTTATGTGAAAATTATTAAAGTAGTCAGAATAATTAAAGGTTTTTTATTGTTGGATTTTATCGTAAATCTGTAAACTTAAATGCAGCGGAAAAATAAATAATTTTGGTTACAATTAATTTAGAAAGCTTTTCTAAAACATAAAACTCATAGCCGGATCCAATAGGACATTTAATTAAATTACAAACAACACACCATAGGGTGTTTAGAATTCGTACCTTTCAAATCAGACGGAGCACCAAGAAACCAACGAAGGTTTCCTCTGTGGTAGTCCACACACGAACATACTTCCCGCCTCCATTGGGTGCTAACACGTAAACCTAATTCTATACGTGTTCCACAGAAAAGAAAAATGTTTATTTTTTGTGTTTAACTGATAACCAAATCTAAAGAATCAATTACTTGTAATTGATTTGGTCTATCAACCTATTTATATGGACTGATATCATACTCGGCCCATAACTCAAATAAGATTTAATGTTTATTTGTAAATAATTATATAATTATCTAAAACATTATTATATTATGTATTTAAAACATTAAATATTTATATGATTATCTAAAACATTAAATAACCATAATTATTTACAGATAAAATCTCGTAATTATCATAATTACATTTTAATACATATTTTATAATTATTCTTCAAGATTAATTATTTAACTGTCAAACATGACTTTCGGTTTACATTCAAATGGAAGCAAACGTATTCTTTGCGTGCGACCCTATAGGTTTACATACTCCTCAGCAGTATCCATGTGTGACACGTGTCGTGGGCATATAATAACTTACGCTTATGATATGGTGCAAAATGAAATATCGTTATTTGTTAGTACAAAATGATGTTTTGGTGGTAAATTGGTAATAAAGTGGGACCTTTTAGAAAAAACAAAGTTCACATTTGGTATTATTGTTTATTGTTATAAGACATGTCAATAACTATAAGGGAAAATTGTGTCGTTCAAGTATATATGACAGTGAACTCGGATCTCATGGAATTGGTTAGCAAAATATTAGACATATGCCCAATAAATTTACTACACAATACCAAAAGATAGGTTCAAACATAGAACAAATATTTAATTATAACAACCAGTTGAAGATATCTGATTAGTATTCAACTATTTAATTATCTCTAATGAAAATTCGATAATTTGAACAAAGCTAGCGAATAATTGCATAACTTAAACATCATAAAAACTATAGCAACAAGTGGACTCATTCGAACATGAATACTCAATAAGCTTTTGGAGGTCAAAGTCGAAGCCCGTGTTATTGTAGCAAAGTTGTTGCCAAAAACCTTCAATATCTTCAATTGTTCCAGGAGAACTCATATTATAACCATCTCCAAACTCAACCATATATTCAGATCCAAAACTTGTATCAAAGATGCATGATGATGTGCTATGATCATCTGAGGTACTCGAGAGGAGGCGATCAAGAGACTCCACTGAACTTTTAACATAATGGTTTGACGTTACCAAATCTACGGGTTTTGTTTCTGGCAATGGATCTTCAGTCTTCTGTTTTTTGTGGCGGGCTTGTTTCTTGATACGAGTGTGCCAATGGTTTTTGATTTCATTGTCTGTTCTTCCAGGTAACTTTGTTGCTATCGCTGACCATCTGTAATAAAGATAATTTTGTAAAAAACTAGTTCGACATTTGAATTTCAAGTTACGACAACTAATAGAGAATAAAGAAATAATTGTCATGGTTAAATTATGATTACGTCAGTTTTTATTCCATTTATGCAATAACCAAATATTGGCCAAAATGCATGAAAAATGGAACATCATTTTATTCTGTTACTATTTTGAGAAATTGTATCTTAAAAACTATAAAATTAAATGCTTAATAGTTTAAAAATGTTTATTTTGAAAAAAAAGTGTTTTTTTTTCTCTAAAAGCTCAAATTCACTTACAAAATAGACAATTTTTAAATTATACTGTAAATAAGCTTTTTAAAAGACGGTTTCGAAAATATGATTTGAATGAAAGTTTTTTATTCCAAAGTACATTGCCCTCTATATTTTAAAAACTTTATAGTTTTTTCACTTACGATTTATTTATAAACCACAAAAAAATAATGATATGTTTATTCATTGATGCATATGCATAAATGAATTTCAATTAGCATATGCATCAATACATACATCTATATATATATATATATTTATATATACACTTGCATACATAGTGGGTATATGTTAATGAATATACTAACCTACGTTAATACGTATTTTGATATTGTATATGCAAAGATGAATATATACATATCTTCATGATTGTCAAAAAATTTAGGGAAGCTAATGACACTCTATATTTTAATAATGACATCCTTATAAATAGAAATTTTCTTTACACACATCAATATCAAAAACCCTTTTTTACATTTACAAAACAATAAAAATATAAAAATTTCAACATAAAAATATATCATTTGCATTGCCGTTTTTTATGGTTCTCATGTGAACCCCTACTTTATTATGTGTCATATATTTAAAATGCACATAATTAAAACAATTTTAGATCAATGTAATTATGTTATTTCCAACGACCATAACGACCAATCAGGTAATTTTTATATATAAAACTTGGACAAAAGAATACTGTATGTCAATAACAAATCCAAAAGTAAATTTTGAGAAGTTAGAAAAGTTGTTAAATTTTAAGTTAAAAAATAACAAAATAATTTTTTTTTCATTACGAGTTATTATTTTACTGTTTAACGAAGTTTTAGAATATTATAAATAACATATAAAGGAAATACGAGTTTAGTTGAATGTATTACTTGTTCCCAAGAATCGAATGATAATGAAGTATCATTTTCTCTTCTTCAATGGTGAAGTTCCCTCGTTTTATGTTCGGTTTTAAATAATTCATCCATCGTAACCTGCAACTTTTACCGGATCTAGAAAGACCTAAAACCAGTAAAAAAAAATTACAATCATATCAAATATAATACGATCTTCTTCTACTTTTTACGAGTTTTTAATTATCGTGTGAGAATCAACAATATATCATTATATTCAGATAGTTATTTAACTTACCAGCATATGGAGGCATCTTAGACCAATTCCAAATACCATATTTCTGGATATAAGCTATTAACTTTTGATCTTCTTCTACGCTCCATGCACCTTTATTTAAACCAGATCGTATATCCCACCTCGAAACTTTCATTACTTACGTCAGTAATAAATCGATGATGAAACTTTCACACCTATAAATATCGGTTTCGGGTTTCTTACCAACCAATAAATTGATGATATAAATAAAACTAGATTGGATTTTAGGAATTATTCAAGAAATTGAAACTAATTTGGTTTATATACTAGTAGTTGAACAAGACTTTAGGGTCTTTTTCTATGGTCAAAGGAAACTTCCTGGTAAAGGGTTTATGTTTATTTGCATGTGAACACTTTATTTATACTTCAAATGCTACAAAAGTATAATTAATTCCCAATGCTATAAAGTATAATTAATTTCGTTACAACCCTATTAAGGGGTGTCATTAATATTCCTTATTAAGGATGAGGGAGGTTAATGACACCCTATGTTTTGTTAATGACACCCTATGTTTTGTTAAAGACACCCCTACAAAATGAATCATTCTCACACACATCATTAGCAAAACCATTTTTTTATAATCTCAATGCTACAAAAGTATAATTAATTCCCTTGCACATCCCTATTAAGAGTGTCATTAGCACTCCTTATTAAGAGATGAGGGGGGATAATGGCACCCCTATATCCTGTCAATGACACCCCTACAAAATGAATTAATCACATACACATCATTGTCAAAACCTTTTTTTTATAGGGGGAGACTAATGACACCCCTAAGGTATGCTTATGACACCCCTAAGAGTGAATGTCATCCTCACTCAAGTCAACATCAACACTTATTAAAGTACCAAAAATTCCGTACACACCCCTATAAAGTGCATGAAATTTCGTGCACACCCCTATATCAGGGTGCCATTAGCACTCCCCTTTTTCTAATATCAATGTTACAAAAGTATAATTAATCTCGTGCACACCCCTACTAAGGGGTGCCATTAGAGTATCTCCAACAAATTCTCTAAATTTTTTTAAAATGGAGAATCAAAAGATAAAATCTCTAAAAAAATTACATTCATCTCCAACAAATTTTCAATTTTGAAGAATCCAACATTGATTATAATATTAAAATATTTCATCATCTATTCAAATATTATTTCTCTTTTTAAATATTTATTTTTTAAAATTTCCTATTGGTCATCTCATTTGATAATCATTTTTTGAACGAACTCCATATTTGGAGAAAAAACCATTCCCTCTCCTACTTTTTCCATTTTGAAGATGATTATAAGAAATCTATCGAAGCAAAATACTTGCTCAAAATTCTCTTTTTCTTTATTTTTCTCATTTTAAAAAAGCTAGTGAAAATGTTTTTAACACTCCCTATTAAAAAACGGGGGGCTAAAGGGGTGCCATTAGCACCCTTTAAAAAATTTAAAGATAGTGTGTTATATATATAATGTTTTAATAAACATGTTAAAGATTTTGACAAATCGTATGCTATTTATACAACAACTGATTCTCTACAACATATTTAAAAAAAAAATTAAAATAGCAATCAATTTCAAAGGTTTTACTCACTTTCACATTTTCACGTTTTGGAGATTTCAGTGTAGATTATGTAATTTATATTTTCTATAAATTTAACAAAATATGTTTTTTTCTTATAAATATTTAATCTCAAAGTTTTTTATTGGTGAAAAATACAATGAAAAAACATTTGTTTCTCTAGGTTTTCATTTTGATTTCTTTTATTCTTTCTAAATTCGAATGTTTAATCACACTTTCCTATTTTCTTTATTTTGTAGAAAACCTCTTTAAAATCTGTTCGAACATAAACTTACCTAAGATCCGAAAAATCAATTTACTTCGTACCAAAGAATCTTTTAAAGTGCTTTTATTGTTTATGAATTTGCATTTTTCATACGGTCAATATAGTAAATATTTGTTGACACGTATTTTATTTCTTTTTTCTCTTGCTTTAATTTTAAATGTACTATGAAAGTGCAATCCAACCTATAAGGGTTGGTTAGGTTGATACTTTGGGATAACAAAATATTCTTTTAACCTTGAATATTGTTGTTAAATTTGTTGGAACTTATCCATACTTCTTAAATGTTAAGAATATCATATTCAATTAATTTTTTGAATTTATATATATATAGAGAGAGAGAGAAAAAAAATGTTCAAATGAGAACTTTGCATTTTTAAAGGAACAAATGGACACTTGTGGATCACATATGATGTGAGTTCCACATAATATTAAATCATTTATGATTTAATATTATGTGGGACTCACATCATATGTGGTCCACAATTTATTCCTCTGTTTCTTTAAAGAGGGGTGGTTCTTATTTGATCCTTCCCCTATATATATATACGTGTTCACAGTTACTATCTGATATATACAAAGTAATTATATAGAGATAGAGAATAGATTGAAAATATATGTTTATGAAGAGAGTGCATGATGGGTGTAATTGTTTAATTTACATATTAATAAAGACCAAATCATATTAAATCCAAAATATAAAAGGATATCGATGATGGTATATTTCTTGGATACTCTTCTGTATCTAAGTCTTTCAGAGTATTCAACAAAAGAAGACAACACGTTGAAGAATCTATGCATGTCAACTTTGATGAATCTCGTCCCATTCATCCTTCTCATAATCTTGATGATGATGAAGAATTGAATGCTTGGATGGAATCTCATTATGGGGAACCTGAAACATACTTCAACAATCAAACTCCAGCTGATGTATGTGATGATGAAATCCCTGTAAACTCAACAAGTAACAATAATCCATCTTCAGGGATAAATGTTACTCCTTTAAATCAGATTCCTGTTACTGATTCATCTTTTGGAAATTCCTCTGTGAATAACCAAACCTCCTCTGAAAATCAATCCCCTGAATTGATTCTAAATGAAGTACCTGTTGCTGAAACAAGTCCTATTCCAGAATCTGAAGAACAAGTCGCTGAATCTGCTGTTGATCTTTCTCCTCAACCACCAGCTCAGTGATGGACTGCAAATCATCCAATAAATCAGATTATTGGCGATCCCACTGCAGGTATCAAAACACGTAGAGGTACAGGTAATATCTGTCTTTATGTAAACTTCATTTCTCTCTCTGAACCTAAGAAGATAGATCAAGCTTATCTCTCGACCCTAGCTGGGTTTCAGCTATGCAAGAAGAACTGACTGAATTTCGTAGAAATAAAGTTTGGAATCTTGTTCCTAGACCCTCTGATAAAACCGTCATAGGAACCAAATGGGTTTTCAGAAATAAGCTAGATGAAAACGGGGCTATAATTCGCAATAAGGCTAGACTGCCTATCGAGGAATGATTGGGTCTCTGCTGTATCTTATAGCGAGTAGACCAGACATCATGTACGCTACCTGTCTCTGTGCTCGGTATCAAGCTGAACCAAAGGAATCCCATCTAATCGCTGTAAAGCGAATCTTCAGATATCTGAAAGGAACTCCAAATCTTGGTCTCTGGTATCCCAAAGGCTCAGGATTTGATCTTATTGGGTACTCTGACAGTGACTTTGCAGGTTGTAAGATTGATAGGAAAAGCACCACTTGTGGGTGTCAGCTACTAGGTGGAAAGTTAATAAGTTGGACAAGTAAAAAGCAAAAATCAGTGCCCACTTCCACCGCTGAAGCTGAATACATAGCAGCTGGTAGTTGTTGTGCTCAAATCATTTGGATGAGAAATCAACTCAGAGACTACGATCTAAAGCTCTCTAAAATTCCTATTTACTGTGATAGCACAAGTGCCATAGCAATTGCTAACAACCCTGTACTTCACTCCAAAACCAAGCACATTGAGATCCGATATCACTCTATTAGAGATCATGTGATGAATGGTGAAGTTGAGCTCCATTTTGTTCCTACTGAATATCAGCTCGTTGATCTTTTCACCAAGCCTCTTGATGAAACTAGATTCAATCTACTCATCAACGAACTTGGTATGTTGAATGCTGAATAACTCATTAATCAGTGACCAACAAAGGATTACAAATAAAGCCTTCAAACTTTCCATTCACTGAACTCTGATTCAGCGATATCTAGGCCATCTCCTCAGGTATTATCTTCTAATCTCTAAAACTCTTTGATAACTTTTCTCATCAAAGAATGTCTCTCTTAAAATTAAAACTCCTCACTGACAATCCTTTATTATTAGTGATGAAGATTTTTTCTAAAAATTATAAATGATAAACCTTCCTTATGGATAATTATCATTATAATCTTTTTAACATTTAAGAAAAGGACACGTCAGACCTTTTTCTGACACACGACGGACCGCGACGTTTCCATTCCAACTCCTTTCTTGGAACGTGCGCCAGGTCATCATTTCTTTTTCAAAAAGCTAAAACCGTCGTTTAGCTATCCTCTCTTTCTCTCTCCTCTTGCTATTTAAGCATTTCTTTTGTCTCACTTTATTCCTTTCGCTTTCATAACTTCTCTAAAGGCAAAGGATAAACTTCGATTCTTCAAGCTTTCTCCAAGAACACCAAGAACACGCACTTGTGCGTTTTTCTTCTTCACACGTTTAAGGTTTGATCTAAACCTTATATCAAGAACTGGAAACAACTCGTTTCACCTAAATCTTGTTTTTAAAGTGAAAAGTTTTTTTTCACTTTCAAAACCCAGTTCTAAGAACAAATTTTTTTTTACGTTTTATATTGTTTTATTTATCTTTAAATTTTTAAATTGCCAACAAGCATTTTGATATTGTTCATCAAAATACTTGTTTCTTTACTCTTACATTTGGTACTTTTAAACCAAAACTCTGGTTTATACATTCATGTATTAAAACCATGATTTATCTCTTCGGTGTTGCCATTTTTCCTACAGAAATGGCCTCTGCTTCCAACGTCGCTGAAACTGCTGCTAACCAGTTGGTCGCTGCACCAACCTGTCACTTTGAGCTGGAAAAGTCAACCTTCAAGCCATGCAATTACATTGCATTGGTGGACATTCCCTCTGAACGCCCTCAGTTCAAGGATGTTGCAACCTTCCTAAAGGCGTGCCCGATGATGTATGCCTTCGTCCACAACCCAGTGGGCATTGCGTCTCACCTTCAGGCTCTCTGGTACACGACGCAATGTACCACGCTGAAAACAGACAAGGGCACTGTCCTTCCTGCTATCTCCTTCACAATCCCTGACCTTGGCTTCTTCGCGTTCTCAGCGGGGTTCGTACGAAAGGCGCTAAGACTCCCTCAGCGCAAGAAAAATGATGGGGTGCTGAACCAACAAAACAGCAGATTGATGCTTTCTTGGATTCCATTGGCTACAAGTGGGAGAACCCTGGTCGGGTTGGGTTGAGTTAAAATAAAAGTAACTCGATATCAACCCAATACCTGCGGTTTGAAGACTTTTACAACTCGATTAGACATTGATTTGATTCGGGTTGAATCATTTTGCATCGGGTTGGATTTGGTTGATCAGGTTGGTCGGTTTTTTAGCACCCTCTACTTTCAATAAGTCTTCTTTTATTATAATATTTTTTAATTATGTTTTTTAAAATAAATTTCCAATATTCTAATAACATACTTTTGAAAAAAAAATGCTAATCATGATTTCTATATTAAATAACGACGAGAAGGAGAAGTCTTCTAAAAGAACTCTTGTAGTCGATATCAACATAAACTTTATGAAGAAAGTTTTTCATTGTGAATTTAATATTCTTTCTTTTTATGACTATTAAATATTTTTTATTTTTCTTTTTCTAAAATTTCGTTTTTCTCTTACGACAAAGGAGAGCGCGAATTTCAAATTTGTTTGTGAACACAAGGACAAAGAAGAGCGTAGCATGTGTTCCATTCAGTCTGAATAACAAAGGGTATTCGATATACATTATTCAATATGAATAACATGCATTCACTGTGAATAACACAACATTCAGTCTAAATATAGACTTTCGTTATTCAAACTAAATGGGACACATGTCGCGCTCTCCTTTGTCCTCATGTTTGCAACAAAATTTGAGTTTGCATTTGAACCCGTCCCTATGTATATATATATATGTATAGGGAATGGATCATACAAGAACACCCCTCATTTAAAGGAACAAAGGAACACATTTAGGACCACATACGATGTGGGTCCCACACAATATAAAATCATATTTAATTCAATGGGGCCACCATTGAATCATATATGATTTTATATTGTGTGAAACCCACATCATATGTGGTCCTAAGGGTGTTCCTTTAAGGTTCTCATTTAAACCTCCCTATATATATATATATAGGTATGTATATATATCTATATTCAGACACATGTCGCGCTCTCATTTGTCCTCACGTTCACACCCAATTTTAAGTTCGCATTTGAACTTTCCTCTTTCTCTCTCTCTCTCTCTCTCTCTATATATATATATATATATATATATATATATATAATTAGAGTTAAGGTGAGAAGCGTAAGAAGAGATCTTGATCTTAATCTTTGATCACTTTTAATCTCTAACTCACTCATGAATCACGTTTGGTATGGAGATTGATCATGTGCATCTCAATGTATCTTCTGGTGAGAAGGAGAGTTAAAGTGAGAAACGTAAGAAAAGATTTCCACCCTTGCATGTACATTAAGATGAGATGCACCGCGATGCACCAAATCAATTCTCGTATTAAACACAATTCATGGGTGAGTTTGAGACTAAATGTGATCAAGGGTCCATATCTCTTCTTACAGTTCTCACCTTAACTTTCATTCTCACACGATCTTGTGCCTATATATATATAATTATAAACATTCAATATAATATGAGTATTTAATATATAGATCTCAACTTTTTTTTACCTCCAAATATAGAGGTCAAAGTTTGTGACCTCAAATTTTTTTAGTGTTATAGTGACGGACTAGAGGAGAAAACATATCCAGTTTAGTGTTTTTAAGGATTGGTTGGAGATGTCGATATAAATGTTGTAGATCATGTCAAATTATTTATAATATTATGTTCGAGTTCATGCGGTGATGGACATGTTATCTATAAACCGAATCAAATTAAATCAAAGTATTACTGTATGGAGTAATATATAGAAAAAATAGAATGTATACTGATATTTCTTTTCTCCTTCTTTTAGGGGGAGGTTAATGGCACCTCTAAGGTATGTTATTGGCACCCCTACAAAATGGAATCATCATCACACATGTCAATGTTATAACCCACTTTTTAAATACCCAAAACTATAAAAGTGCAAAAAATTCCGTACACATCCCTACTGAAGGATGTCATTAGCACTCCCCTTCTTTTGTCCAACAGCAAACTTACGAAAAGGTGATGAAAAATCAAATTCTTAATAATGAAATTTCCGACAAATTGATGTTGAAAATGGTGATAAGAAATTACAAGTTCTCGGAAAATAGCACGACCATCACATCATGGTAATAAAATAAAAACAAAATACAAGGATGTTTGGTTTATTTCATATTTAGTGTAACAATTTTTTCCTCAATCGCTTTAATAGTGTCAAAATTTAGTATTTTGTATCAGTTTTAACTGATAACCTATTAATTTTGTAACATTTGATGACACAGATTTCGTTTACAAAAAGTTTAGAACAAAAGGGATGATAAAATTGGCATCGACATCGTTAATACTACAAGATACCGAGCAATTAAGTATAATATAAAACATTTTGAAAGTGTTTTTTGTTACATTGAAGGAAAAAAATATTTGTTATATATAGGTATCTATATCTATTTAGGATAAAATCTTACCCCCTAGCTTCTGTAAAAAAAAAACTGTATTTTGTTGTTTCTATATTTATACATAATTAAAATTAAAAATAAGTTGTGTTAGTATTCAACCCTTTTTTGACAAATACTTTCTATGTTAGTCGTTATTTTTTCAGGACCAACAATACCAATTAAAAAAACCCTACTGTATTTTAAGAGCATCTCCAACAAATCCCTATAATTTCTCCAAAATGGAGAATTAAAAGACAAAATCTACAAAAAAAAATTGCATTCATCTTCAACAATTTCCCTATAATTTCTTCAAAATAATATTAAAATATTGCATCATCTATTAAAATATTACTTTTCTCTTTAAATATTTATTTTTCAAAGTTTTCTATTGGTCATTTCATCTGATAATCATTTTTGGAGTGAACTCCATATTTAGAGAAAAACCGCTCTTTTCATTTTGGAGATGATTATGGAAAGCTATTGCAGCAAAATATTTGTTCAAAATCCTTATTTTCTTCATTTTCCCCATTTTGGGAAAGCTATTGGAGATGCTCCTAACACAATTTACCCGGAAAATAACTAGAAGTCATTTATTGAAAACATAAATGTAAAATAGTTAAATTGCAATATATCGAGACACAAATATACATATAGGCTACGTATGTTATATGGAACAAAATGGGACAGGACATGAGATAATTAAACTCCCTGCCCTAAATTTGGCACAACATGTGGCATGACAAAAAACTTATTGTCGCATGTTTGACACGATATGAGATTGGGACTGGGTGGGACAGATTTTTTGTTCCACATTTATTGCCGTTCACCAATCACCGTCCAACCTCCGCTAGTTCATAAGGAGCTCTCAAACGGAATAAAACATAGTTTATCCTTTGTACGAATAAAGTTTTTTCGAACTACAATAAATTGTATCGAATTCTACATCCAAATTTGGTACTATTGTATGTGTATGTATTATGTATATGAAAATTATGTAAAAAATTATAAATTAGATTATTTGAATATTTACTTAATTGGTGTCATTTATAACTATTATATAATTTATAAAATCATGAAACAAATTTCAAGGAAAACTTGTCTAGTCATGTCTTATCCAAACCCTGGTTATACCAAACATCAGACAAACAACTTGTTTTGTTCAGTCTTGTTCAGTCCTGTTCAATCCCGCCTTCTTTACTATCAAATTCTGCCATTTCCAGTCAATCTAATTATGTTTGCATACCAAAACATTACCATAGAAATAAGATCCAGAGAACCCTAAAAACCTCGAAGAACCCCTCTAAACCGTTAGAATAATTCGATCCAACGAATTTGGTTAAAAGCTAGTTTATATAACCACATTTTAAAAAAAATGCCCTAGCACCTCTGTTTTTTAAATCATAAAAATCAATAATCAAAATTGGAACAAAACAAATTACATAAAAAATACCATTATATTATTATTTTTAATTTGATATTCGTAGTAATATATTTTTTTCATCCATTATTTATAATTATTATATATATTTTTTACTCATCGTTTATCCTTATACATATACCCCCAAAATATCTTAAATATACGAAGATTTTATTTTTGACTTTAATTCATATATAGTATTATAAAGAAATGCTCCTACATCCCACTTTTATTATTTTATTTTATATAATCTAATAATATTTAGATCTTTCAAATGGTCCCTGTAATGTTTTAATTTATGTCAGATATCGTGTTAAGAGAATTTTGAAAATAACATATTGAAAAAAATATGATTTTTTTTAAATCAAATTGATAAGAATAATAAGAAATTAAATTAATAAAACTAAATAATTTTACTTTGACGTCATTCAGACCCCACAAGTCTAGATCACGTCGCTTACTTCACAGTTCACAATACAATCGTCATCCCCAATAATTGTTTCTTTATTTCAAAACTTTTTGATTTTATATATCTGACTATTAAAAAATAATACTTATCAATAATAAAAATAGTATACAATTTTACAAATATATAATTATTACATTTTTAATTAATTAAATAATAATTTTACTATTAACTAGTTCAACCATCGGGTTAACCGGTTTCAATAATTAACTTAATCCTTTGTATTTTTTTTATTTTTCTGCGTATATACATATATATAAAATAATAATTTGATTTCCACAAATTCCAACATTAAAAATACACAAACAACAAGTTTTACATCAATCCAAATACATTAATAAAACACACATAACACACATCTTTATTAAAAAAAATTAAATTTTAGTATAAAAACGGGTTAACCGGGTTTACCACCGGTTTAACCGGGTTTTTCTGAAACCCGACCGGTTGAAACAGACCGATCATATGCATTAACTTGGCGTTAGTTAACCCGGTCACTCACTACCCCGGGTCCCGGTCCAACCGGTTCGACCGGCCGGGTTAACCCGGGTTTTAAAACATTGGTGTACAGAACCTCGCTCAACCTCTCATAAGTTTGCCCTTGGATACGAATGATGCTAAATAAACCTTTTTTTGATAAATATAAACGTTTATATCAGTTTATGTACACTTCTACTGATTTAGTAGACCCCTGATATTAAATTACGCATATATGTGATATACTTTAAAAGTATAATAATTTTAAAAGTTCTAAATATGATTTCTTTAAATAAATTTATGTAATATCACTTATTCTGGTCATGAAAAACTTGACACAATGAAAATAACGTTTAATGATTTGTCACCCTTACATAAGAAAAGAGTAGACTTATTCTCATAGTTTTTCAAAGGTCATTAGATGACTTTTTGGATTTTAGTATCTTTATGTTATCATATACTATATTTCTGATAAATATAATGTTTGATTTAACATGTAATTTTTTAACAATAAAATATTTAGATTTTCAATAAAATATAACTAAATTATCAATATTCTTTGACAATAAAATATTACGAACTATTCTTGAAATAGTGGACAAGTTTCGGTTAAATTGCCAAAGTTAATGGATGGATTTGAGTGATGCAATTTTTTCTTTTTTTTTTGGAGATAGATCCGTCTTAACCATTTATATTTTAATAATTAATAAAAATTTATGTAATTAATATTTTATTTTAAAAACATTTAGAAGCTCATTTGGCATTTATATTTTAGGCTAACTTTGAATCGAAACCCAATAGTTTTTTATAATAGAGAAAATTGAGATTTGGATTCTAGAACTAAAATAGAGAGAAAATAAAAGAAAAAAAGATTGTAAAATTCTCTAAATTTAAATTTTTTCTAGAAATGATTAATATTAAAGATAAACAATTTTTTATTATATTAAACCAATAAGAACCGTCTATTAAAGTATCGTAATATATGTCATTTCATATTTCCACCAACTTTATCTAACAAAAACTAATCTTAAAAAACTATCTTCAATGCAACCAACCTTTACAAAAAGCTTTTTATTTTTGATAATTAATGAAAAATAAAACGACAAAATGAAAATAAATTTGAAAAAGATAATGCTCCAACCGGTTGGTAGATATCAACCCATTATCTAGAAAGTCTTTTACGCCGTGTTCTCTAATCCGGAGAGAAGAGAAAAGGAAGGAAAGAAAAGGAAAGAAAATAATTTTTGTGTTCTTGAACATGAAAGAAAGAAAAGAAAAATATAATTTTTACAAATATGCCCTTAAAAATATACCATGCATAATGAAATGTTAGATAATTTTGTAATTTTAATAATCATTTTAAATTATATTTTCTTTCATTTCGTCCCACATATGGAAGGAAAATTTTAAGAGGAAACTTACCATTTCTTTCTTTCTTTTCTCTCCTAAAAAGTTTAAAGAATACAAGACTTTTTTTACTTTCCTCCATTTTCCTTACTTTCCTTTCTTTTCCTTCTTAAAAAGTTTCTCAAGAATAATGATAACCTATAAAAAGGTTATGTATTGAAGATTTTTTTAAATAACTACATTTTCTATTTATAAGATATTGGTTGATAAAAATAAGCTAGTTTATAAACTAACTTATAAGATAGCTTATTTTTTAAGTAATCGTTTGGATGTACATAAATTAACTTATTAATAAGTATCGTTGAATAAAAATGTTTATATCATTTTATTATTTAAAAACAAAAGATAATAAACAAAAATGGTGAATTTGATGATATAAATGGTACACCATATTTGACGTCCATGATTACTGACATGGTTTTCTTGTTATGTATTGGTCTCCAAAACGGCCCAGGGTTCACACCTGCTTCCTGTAACCTAAATATATTTAGATTTTAAAGATTCTTTCTGATACAAAAAGTTTTTAAAAAATCGTTAAATCATTTGTAAAATAAATAAAAGAACAGAAATTTCTTTATATTTGGAATTTATTTTATAATTTGGAGGGGGATAATCTGGATTAAATGGTTATTTTCTTGCAAAATTTATTTTGATTTTTAGAGGTGAGAAAATAAAATAAAATATTATTTTATAAAAAATCTGTTAAGTTATTAAATACTTTGAATATTTTTAAAATATAATTAATTCTAAAATATCTAAAATAAAAATTATGTTGGACTTAAATGTAATAGGTTATTATGATTTTGGTCATTGTTTTTTTTTTGAATATTAAAAAAACTGAATAAACCAAACATTTCACTGAATATTGATTAAACTAAATAATCTTGAATACAACAAAAACTTGTTCGATTTAGGTTGGATTGATCAAAGTGACCGATGTACTACATATAATTTGAACATTATATATATATGGTCAGGTTCAGAGAAAAACATAAAAAAAAACTAAAGAACAACATGAGAGCCCTTCATTCGGATGGTATGTACAAATACATACTGTTAATTTGTAACATGCATTAGTGTATAACATGCACTAATGCATATGAAAAAACCCACCTTCAATCGTACATCAGTCACAATTAACAAAAGTTAATTTTAGTCCCTGTAGTTTAGACGAATCTGCGAAAGTGATCCCTGAACTTCAATAACTACAATTAATGTCCCCGCTAATATATGTCCGTTAAGTAAGGGGCATTTATGTCTTTTTATAGTTTCTTTTTTCAGTTAGTGACCAATAACTATTTTTAAAGCAAAAAGTAAACAATAGGGATGATAATTGTGGTTATTGAAGTCTAGGAACCACTTCCGAGGATTAGTGTAGTCCATAGGGACCCAAATTGTAGTTTACTCTAATATTAACGATGTATTTTTAGAGCATCTCCAATCTTGTTTGATAAAAACTTGAAGAACGGTTGACCATTTGAGTAAAATAATTGATTTGTCAAACATTTGAGGTTTCTCAAGTATTTGAAGAAAATGATCTGAAAGACAAAGAAAGAGAAAAAATACTTTTTGGTGGGATCATGAACTTTTTTATATGTTTTTAATTTGTTCAAGTATTTACATTAATTTGACCATAGATATGTTCTTAGTATGTGGTTGGAGTTGATTTTTTCTAGTATTCAATGAACCCACCATTTTTAGTGGTTGGGTTGAAGATGGTTTTACAAAATTCATCTATTTTTTTATTTATAACTTTTAGCTAAAAAACAAAATAGGTTGTTATACTTTGAATTAAATCCTTAAAATAATAAGCGTGGGACTGATATAGTGGAGACGCTCGGACACGATGCAACATCAATTTGCCAATGGGATGTAAACGCGATTTACCTCCTATCATGATAATCGTGGAACTGATACACTGGAGACGCTCAAGAAGATGACAAATACTCTTTTTATCATTTTATCTCGAAAATTTTCGTGTGAATAGGATTAAAATATTAAGATATTTTAGATCTATTTATATTGTATCTTTTTTAATGTAGTTTTATAATTCTTCGTAGCAAAAACTTGGTAAGAAATCATAGGCCTGAAAAAGTTTAAAAACCGCTTACTATTTGATTGCCAAAGAGAGGAAGAGAAGGAATTGAAGAACCTATGTAATTACCAACGTGAAAGCAAGAAATACTGAATACAATTATTTTATTCTAAAATTTCGTGTTCCCTTCCCTCTTACCAAGCATTAACAACTTGACATATGATTACTTATTTAATTTATCTATTTTTTCCATTCTTTTTGAACGGCAACGACAGTTTTATTAGAAAACAACTAGCGAAAGGCTAAAGAAAGAAAGGATTACAAAGGAGGATAAGAAAAGCATACAACACCAAACGAACCAATCTAACTTAAACTTTAACTTCTTTCTCGTGATAATCCAGAAAAAGGAGCAGCCTTGGATGAGATCGAATAACTTAGGAGCTAACTCGTTCTTCTTAGCGTGGACCATCTCGTTCCTAGCATGCCACATATACCATAAGTAAATGAGAACCACCGCCTTGAAAATATGAAGCTTGACGCCCAAAAAATTATTTGATTCCCCCCAAGAGAATAGGGCATCCATCAAACTGTTAGGGGGAGGAATCTGCCACCACGATGCAATCTCTTTTAGCACGCTTTTAGCAAAACCAAAGTCCACAAAAAGATGTTCTTCCGTCTCTAAGACCATTGCACAAAAAGGACACGGTTTTGACTCGGGTATGATTCCGCGCTTGAGAAGGTTACCATATGTGGCGAGTCTTTTATGTTGAGTCTTCCAACCATGAAGGTTTACTTTCCCCAGAATAAGTTTACTCCAGTACGTTTTTATACCGTTATTATTGTGGAGAAATTTATCGTCCAGAAGGTTACGTAACGAGGAAACGGAGAATTCCCCACTCTGATCGAGAGACCACCTCATAAAATGATGATATGTTGACATATGATTACTAGATGAGAAGAAAATACTAAATTTTAAGACATGGAATTCTTATTAAAAAAGTAGTTACTTCCTTACATTCCATCCGTCTTGTCTCCCTTAATTGAAATGGTGTGCAACACATTGGGAGTTTTGTCTTATAATTTGTACCTATCAATGGTGGGACAAATATATAATTTATATAAAGTATTCAAGTTTGTAGTGATTGGAAATTTTGTCCTATGACATGACATTTTTACTAAATAAAGCATATTTCTATCTTTAAATTAAAGACCGGCTTTTATACAGGACTCAACAGATCAAACTAGATGGGATGAGATAAATAGCATGTTGTGATACTGTACTCGAGCAAGACTAGACCATCGGTCCTTTTATGAACCATATTTTTTTGTGTCGGACAAGATAATACTTGTCTTTGTTTGGAATTGATAAAGAAATTACCCGTTTTTATTTTATTTTTTAATATTCATTAATTTCATTTCCCCAATTTTCAAATGGATCAGACCCGGCCAATAACAAACTTTTTTGAAGCGGACCGGTTTCGAATCATAGCAGACTGTCGGTTAGGACTTGATCTTTACCTTCTTAGACCTGACAAACTTTTCTCAAGCCATGTTGACTAGATTTTGACCAAATTGGACTTTCTACTACAAACCCACAAACTCACATGACTGAATCTATGTATGCATGGGAGTAGAACATTCCAATCCAAAACCAGAAAAATCATGTAAGAATATTCAAAACAAAAGTTGACCTAGTTGGGAAAGATCAGTATAACACAAATTACACCTTCAAATGTATCCAATATTAGTGGTTTTTTCTACTAAATTTGGCATAAAGGCACAAAGAGATTAAGCACATAACATAACAAATGTAGGATTTTTATTATACATTCATTGGCACATATCAACTAATTTATTTATTGAATAATATAACATTCAAAAACTGAACCTTGAAACCGTAACGAAAAAGCTTCAATTAATTACCAAATCCAACCGATCATGATACAACTTATATAATGTGCAAGATATATGAACCAATGAACTTGCATCAAAATTAGAGAAGATTTTGGAGTTCAAAGTCCTTGTTATTCGAAAAAAGTTGTTGCCAAAAGCTTTCAACTTCTTCAGCCGTTCCAGGGGAAGTTATATTATAATCAATTTCAAACTCAATTTCTTGTTCAGATATAGAACCTACATCTAGCATGCATGATGAAGTGGTATGGTCGTTTGAGATGCTCGAGAAGAAGTGATCCAAAGGCTCTGTAGGACTTTCACCATCTTGACTTGTGATTTCGTTAGGTTTTGTTATTGGCACCGGATCTTGAGTCCTTTTTTTGAGATGGGTGTGCCAATGGTTTTTGACTTCATTATCTGATCTTCCGGGTACCATTTTTGCTATGGCAGACCACCTGCAAGAAAGTCGCACAATGAAAATTTGGTTTTATGAAAATTTGGTTCTAGAAAAAAAATGTATTTCACACCATCTAGAGCATTGTGATCGTACCATCTCACGACCATCATCGGGACATTAATCACATGTCATAGTGGGAGGTGGATAGTGTCTAGAGTCGAATCCCAGACACCCCCTCCCACTTATTCTACAAGGACATTCATTTCTTTACCCACAAGGCTAAACCTACAAGAAGCTCTTTATTACTAGTATTACTTTGAACTTTATTAATTAAATTCCATACAAAAAAGTAAATAATATAGGTTTAAAAGATTCTAAATAATTCAAGAGCTAACTTTAAAACTATAAAAAGTTTAAGCCCAACCATATAAAATATATAGCAACTATATAAAACAACGTGAAACAAAAGTATAAAATCCAGTTGAACATATTACTTGTTTCCAAGAACTGAATGGTAATGAAGTATTGTTTGATCCTCTTCATTGGTGAAGTTCCCTCGTTTTACTTTCGGATTCAAATAATTCATCCATCTTAACCTGCAACTTTTGCCGGATCTTGAAAGACCTAAAAACAATATAATAATAACAAAAAATATGAATTCAGACAAATATAGAACAAACACTTTCTACTTTGACAAATAACAAGTATTCAAGATCATGTTATGCGCAACATGTAATATCAAAATATCAAAAAGAAAATAGTCAACTTACCGGCATACAGAGGCATTTTACTCCAATTCCAAATACCATATCTACTTATATACGTTACTAACTTGTGATCTTCTTCTAAACTCCACGATCCTTTAGTTAAACCGGACTGTGAATCACACCTTGGAGTTCTCATAACTCTCATAAACAAACATATAGTGAAAATTTAAGCCATTTAAATTTTATTGCTTACATCCTTCTTTAAAAAAAACACTATAACAATATCAAAAAGCTAGAATGGATATTATAATACAATACAAGCTTAGATCTCTTCTATGATTTCTTTAAGAACTAAAGAACTAGTTTCCTTATATATTAGCTTTGAGACTTCTGTTTGATCAATGGAAGCTTCCATGCATTTTCTTCGAAATATTTTTAACATTGAAAATATTTTCTTCATCTTATTGACCAAGAAGTAGAATTGTACAGTCAAAAACTTCTTAACACTTACAAGTATGTAAGAATAATTGAAAAAAAAATCCATGCTAATCAATTTTTCTAAATCTAAATTTAAAAATTAAATTTTTAAAAGACATTAATTAAATGAAAGCAATTTTACATCTTTCAATTATTTTTTCGAGATATATTTAGATAAAGTCCAAAAAAACCCAATAAGCTTTTACATTTTTGATATCTTAAAATTGAACATTCTAAAACCTATTAATTAGGTCCTCGTTACCTAAAAAGATGACCGATAACCTGCATAGTAGGTAAAATTTGAAATTAAAAAAGTAAATCAATAAATAAAACCTAGATTAAATGCAAATAGGGATTAATAACAGAAAAAAGGAAATTGAGACCCAAAACCCTTTACATGTCGCTAGTTTGAATCCATCGTCTCCCCATCATACACCATTGTTTTTGGATCTAGTTTGGAATTCCATAGTAGAAGAGAAAGATGCATAAATTAAGGAGTTACCATGTCCATTATTGAAATGGAGATGAAGATTGAGGATGAAATTTTGTTTGACAACAGAAACAAAGACAACGAGCTTCCAACACAGTCCCCTTTCTATGTCTTCTGAGAGTTAAAGAATGATGATAATGGGGTGAGTCGTATTCATGGGGCCATACGATTTGTGTGAAAAAGTGAAATTTGCTATCGAGTAAACTTGTTTCGAAGAGTCTCTGTTAAGTGCCATTTGGCCAGGATAACACGGACAACGATGTGGGTTGTAGGAGACTAAAAGCCTCAAACAAATGTAAAATTGACCCCTAATGGAAGCTTCCGGGGGAATCGTTTTTGGTTAATCAGAGAATAAACCTAAGTTATGTCTTATGTCATTGATGCGGCGAGATCGTTTAAGAGAAGGATAATTCCTTTGTCAGTTGCAGCAAGATTCAATATGTTTGAAAAAAGTCGCTAAAGTGGTGGGATCTTCACAGTATTCCTTTAAACTCAACCTCGAATCTTCTTGGCTTGATATTGCATCCTTCGATTAGACGTCTTATTGTTGATTTTTGGATGACGGGTCTTTGTTGCGGCCTATTCACCATTTGGAATTTCCGGAACTTAACCAAACCGTGTATTCTAATAAACCTCCTGTAGACTGAGATTTATTTTTCGACATTCAATCGGTCTTATTTCGCCAACTATCTGTTCGCACTAAGGTTTTTAACTATTTTTGAATGGATTAGTTTTGCAACGCTAGTAGTTAGTTAAGTTCTTTTGACTTGTTGTCGTTTCGTCTTTTATTAAAGAAGGGGATTTTGACATAGACATGTATAAGAAAGATTCACTTTTATAGGGATGTCACGTGTCATTAGCCTCCGCTTTAAATTATTAAAAATGCCCTAGAAACTAGCTAATGATAAGAGCATCTCCAACAGATTATTGTAAAATAGAAAAATGGAAGATTTTAGCAATTTAAGTGCTCCAACAGTTATGGTATATCAATTGCTAAAATAGAAAAATGGGAAAAAAGAGAAAAAAAATCTCTCAATTTAGAAATTTTTAAAAATATATAGAAGAGAGATAAACAATATTTTAATTATATTCAACCAATCAAAATAATTGAAGTTAAGTATGTAAGAGAGAGAAATAATATTTTATTAAATAAACAAATATTTTATTAATATTGTTAATGATAAAGTTGCTAAAATAGAGTAGCTGTTGAAGTTGAATGCAAATTATTATAGAGATTTTGATTTTTAATATGTTATTTTAGAAAAAAATTACAATAGCTGTTGAAGATGCTCTACGGGATTGAGAATGAAGGACAAATGGCACACCACTGTAGAATGCATGATTATCCTTTTTTGTACCTCTCTATAGTTGACAACTCAGTAGGATTCACATCTACCTACCTTTTTAGGAAATTGAAATTATATTTTTAGGTAGGGAAATTGATGAAAATAGTTAAAATTTTATAAAATAAATTATATTTTTAGGTAGGGAAGTGTTAATGATACTTCCTTAAAAAGGGAATCTTTTATATTATTATAACATTAAGAATATAAAAAATTGGTTTTAATATAGATGTGTATAAAGAGTAATTCATTTATAGAAGTACTATTAATAATATCTAGGATGCCATTAACCTCTTTCTTTATTTAAGGGGTTGTTAATTCTACCCTCTTTTCACCATCTCTCTCACACTCATTTTTTATGAATTTTTAATTTAAAATTACATTTTTAACTAGTTATTTAATAAGTTAGTTTACGTCCATTTTTTTTAACTTTTTGTTTTACAACCTTATCACATTAACATATATAATCGTATATCAACTAAAATACGTCTAAACTACTTAAAAAGGTTACACATCATTATCGTCTCGTCAATATCTTTGAAATGAATCAAATATTGAATATTTTTTGATTTAATTATATTATTATATATTATATATACTACAATTTATACTCTTATAGTTATTTATTTAAGGGATATTGACCCGTTCCCTTTTGGGAACAAACACATAATGGATGATATATGGCTAAGGTAAATCACCATCGCATTCCTTTCGCGATAACCCAGTCCAATAAAGGACCAAACCTATGTACCCACATTCCCTCAGTGTTAAGATTTAAATATAAATATGATCTTGCCATGTAACTCCACACAAACAAATAGTGCATATAAAGACCCAAAACTCATAAAAGTGATTATGATAAGTTTTGCATAAAAGAATCGACAACTTAAAACCATAATTAGTGTATAAAAACTTTTAAAATATATCACATTGCATTTAGAAAGGAAAGGGAACTCACCTGACGATGCAACACCTTAACCCGAGCCTAAAGGCTACTTAAGCTCAAACCAAACACCTCAATTAGACAACATAAACGTGGTGTTAAACTCTTTTAATTAACTTAGAACCATCCCACCAAAGGACCTTTGGCCTAGCGGTATCGTAGTCCTTGCCTTCCTAGAAGGTCAAGGGTTCGAACTTCACCAAAGGTGAGGAGGGTGTGTGAGTTTATTTGTTCAATTTGACTTATATAAATATTATATATATATATATATATATATAAAAAACCATCCCCTTAAGTCCCTAAGGCAATTCCCTAAACAATGACTCGCTACCAGCCCTTAACGAGAAATGAAGCAAAAAAAATTCCTAACTGAGGGAAATGCGTGTTCGAACCTGCATGAAACCCGCTTTCGTGTCTGGTCAAACCTGTACAATTTCTGCCCAAAAATTCCTCAAAGCCAAAACCAACCAAAACTTCCCAAAACCGATCTTTAGGCCTAAAAACATAATATTCAATGTATTTAATGGTCTAAACCAATAAATAACTTCAAACCCATAATCAAACTTAGTTAATCCAACATTTACCAAAACAAAATCATGATGCTAAACCCAAACTTTGAAACCTTTGATTAGCAACTTGAAATTAAGAAATAAGATTTATTTTCTTATGAGATTCATGGATGAAATAGCAATACCAAACTAAAACATGATTCATCTAAGTTTTCTATTATTTAACCTAATAGAGAACTTTCCCCAATTCCAAATATTGAACCTAAACCAAATGGAAGAATTTGGTTGAGAAGAGAAGATGATATACCTAAAGATGATTCCCCTTAAAATTATATATAAGATGGGCCTTGAACCGTAAAGACAAAAGGCCCAAAAATTATAATCCATAGCCTAAGGTTTAATCTTTACAAGGATTTGGGCTCTTAGAGCATCTTCAACAGCATCTCTATAACTTTCTCTAAATTAGAGATTTAAAATAAAAAATCTCTAAAAAATATTACATTCAACTTCAACAACATCTTCATTTTGAAGATTACAACATTCATTATATTATTAAAATATTCTATATTTCTAATAAAATATTATTTATTTTATTTAAATATTTAATTTCATTTTTCTTATTGGTGGAACATAATAAAAAATAATTTCTCTCTCATGGTAATTATTTTATGTCTCCAAATTTGGAGATTTTTGTAATCTCTTTCATGCTTTCTCCATTTTGGATAAAGTTTTGAAGATGCTGTTGGAGTAAAAACAATGCTCAAAATCTCCAAATTTCATATTTTCTTCATTTTGAAGATGCTGTTGGAGATGCTCCTACATATCATTATAAGATTGTTTGGTGTTTTAGATTGTATTTGAATCTTGGCTTGAAAGCTATTGATGTAGTCGAAAATCAAAATTGTCAAAACTGTGACATTTCTCAAAATTAAATTTTAACAATTCAATTTAAATGTTGAATCTTATGTTTTTATACATGATTAATTAGTATTGATGAAATTTTGCAATAAAAATAGTGAAAAACCCATGCAACTTGGGAGGAAACCGGGTCAAAACCGGTTCATGGATATGTCCATGGGCTATCATTTTGCATTTTGTGGGCTTTTGAGTTTCAAGTGTATAAAGCCCACTACCCTTGCATCTTAAACTGTTTTTTTATTAATTAATTAATAAAAAACAGTTTAAGATATGTGGGTACCAACTCCTTATAATCTAGTTGCTTAGAGCATCTCTAACAACATCTGTATAATTTTTTTAAATAAAAATCAAAATTCAAAATCTCTAAAAAGATATTACATTCAACTCCAACAGCTTTTCTATTTCGAAGATTATGTCATTCATTATATTATTGAAATATTATATATTTCAAATAAAATATTATTTCTCTCACCTAAACATTTAACTTCAGTATTTCTTATTGGTGGAAGATAATAGAATAATATTTCTCTCTCAAGATAATCATTTTTAGGAATATCTTTAAATTTGAAGATTTTTGTACCCTCTCTTCTACTTTTTTTTATTTTGAAGAAAGTTTTAGGGATGTTGTTGGAGCAAAAAGTTGCTCAAATTCGCTATTTTCTCTATTTTATAGAAGTTGTTGGAGATGCTCTTAACGATTTTTATTATTAAGTTATAATATTTTATTTACATTAGATAAACTTTTAAAAAAGTACTAAACTATTTCCAAATGATTTTGAAATGAAAATTCTATAATTTCAATCAAATTAAATTTCTGAATTTTTGTAAAGACTCGTAGGGTATAAAAAGTACGATTTCAGCATATTAAAATTATTTGAAAACTCTATAATTACAAAAATACCCCTTAAGATATTTTTAAGTTTTTAATTGTGATTTTATTTTCAATAAATCCCCAAATTATATAAGTTGTTTACAAACTGGATGAATACTACAAACTCGTACAAACCATATGTAAAATCATATATGTAAAAACATATATGTAATAACATCTTAAATCATAGCATTAATAAAAAAATCATGAAAAAAGTATTCTTATATATGATTTGTACAAGTTTGTAGGATTCATCCAGTTTATAAATGAACCAACATCTAATATATAAAGTGTTGTTTTGAATACGTCTCATGATTTTTGTTAGATCATAAATGCTACAAAGTAGGGAGGGAGAATACATGAAGCGTATTTGATTATTTAAACCGATAAATACACACTTTTTGTTATATTTGAAATTTCGACAGTGTTGATGATTTTAAGTATATACGTATAACTATTATAACTATAATAACTATAAGGTTAATTGACACTACTAGAAAATTGAGTATTTTCAACGGAAAATGTCTTTGAAAATTTTCTACGAATTTTAAAGGGATTGTTGACAGAACATAAATTTTCTACGAATTTTCAACGAATTTCCGTTGAAAATCTCTCACCAACATGCATTTTCAACAAAAAAAATTTCAACGGAATGTGTCGTCAATTTTTTTTTGGTTGAAAATGCATGTTTGTGAGAGATTTTCAACGAAAATTCGTAAAAGGTTTATGTTCTGTCAATAAGCCCGTTTAAAATTCGTAGAAAATTTTCAACGACATTTTCCATTAAAAAAATTCCGTTGAAAATACTCAATTTTCTAGTAGCGTGATGTAGGATCTGGTATAGTATTAGAGACTAGATGTAAGTTCATTGGTCGGGTAAATGGTAAATATAAACTTTGATTGGAGTACATTTAGAATTCAAGCAAATTAGATAGGCCTATATACCAAGGGGAGTTTAGGTTCTTTAATTAGAAAACTAAAACATGTGCATATTTGCGGAAATATTACAATCAAGAGTGAACATGGTACGGTATAGGGGTGTTCGCAGTACGGTTTGGTACAGTTTAAGGCAAAAGTCCGTAGCTCTTTTGGAAGCCATAACTACGAACCTCCATAGCAAGGCCCAACGACAAAAGAACCTAGGCGCGGAGCATTTTCGGGGGCTAGCCTCCTTCCTTCTTACTTGATTTCCAATTCGACTCTTTTTTTCTTGAATTTGAAATCGCAAACCGCACCATATATACGATTTGAGCATTTTCTCAAACTGCAAACCGCACCGCAAAAACCTCAAACAACACTAAACCGCACCGCAAAATGCGGTGCGGTTTGTATCTATCGTACTTTACGCCTAAAATCCAATATTTATAAGTTTAAAAGTACATTATAAAATAAACGATAAAGTGACCATCCAATTATTAAATTTATATTGCATGGTTAAAAATAGTATAAGAAGTAAAAAAAATAAACTTCAAACTAAATTGGACGTGTGGGTTTTGACGCATCCGAGTCACTTATTAATATTAGCAATTGCCACATTGGATCAAACTCAAAGTTCAAAACACAAAGTCTAAAAATATTACACAAATAATAAATTGTTGTATATATACATATGTGTTATATATAAAATGAAAAAAAGTACAAAGTATGCGGTGCGGTTTGAACCGCGGTTTGATAAGTCAAAACCGCAAACCGCACCGCATAGTGCGGTTTGGTAAAAATGCAAACCGCACCGCGAAAGCTCTAAACCTCACTTTTCGGTGCGGTGTGATGCTGTGTGGGCGGTTTGGCGGTTTGGATGAACACCCCTACTACGGTATCATGTATTTTTTTTAAAATTACTGTGTACCAACCAATTATAATTGGTACACAAAATTGTATACCATGTACCAATAATCTATACTTGGTACCAACTTTTTTAGGTTGTTACATGTTGTTACGGTTTTGTACCAACTAAAAGTTGAAGTTACAAATTTATTTATATTAACATTTTTACCAACCATATTTAGATGCACTGAAACCATCAAGTATCTAAATTAACATATAGGTGTGTGTTGTACCACTTATCACTATATATACAAACATTCAAATAAGTTTCATATAATAAAACCATTCATTAATAATCTAATACAAAATGGCTATTGAGAAGCGACGACAGATCATGGAGGTATGAACGAGTTTCTAAGTTTGTTAAAGTTAGTTGAATGAATTCAATCAAGTTCTGTCTATCCATGCATATCATAATTTAATAAAACTAAAAATAAGATCGAATATTTAAAATGATCAAAATATGTTGTATTATACTAAAACTAGTATTGCCACCGCGCCTTGCGCGGTGATGGAATTTGTCTTGTTAGAAGACATGTAGCCAAGTTAAAATGAAACATAGTTTTTAATTGACAATAATAAAATGCAATTTAAAGTAGTGAATGTACTGAGATATATTATATGTAAATTACTTTCATGTAGTTCAAATCGCACCGTGCGCAAAATATTAAATATATATAAAATCTAGTGATAAAATGTTAAAATTGAATATAGATTAATTTTTTCATTCATGTTTTTAGTTTATGCAAGATGGAGAAAAGAAGCATTCATGTTGCACTTTGAAAAATTAGTAAAACCTTTGAACTTCTTCAATCAGTCCCTTCATTTAAGTGCATTATTATCAAAGAGCACCAAAAGAATACTAAGGAAGTTGGAATTTGAAAGGATCTGTTGAGTTATTAATAAATATTGACAAATACCTAAGAGAAAAAGAAAAATACTATAAATTGAGAAAAAAAAAAGAATTTATGTCTATATTGCAACGTGGGTCAAAATTTGAATTTATGGATGAGCCACTTGAACACGATTACATAGTATTGCATTCAATGTTTTCACTTTGTTAGTTTCATTTTCTAAATTGATTCAGTAACACTATTGATAGTGATATAGATCTCATTAGTTTGTACTAAAGTTTCATGGTTGAACTCTTAAGTTATATGATGTAAAATGTAAATTCACAAAAACTTAGCCTACTATTAAACATGATTCAATTATTGAAGGTCAAGAAAACAACATCTGATTAATATTAGTCGATTTACATTGTCATAAAACTGTAACACTAAAAATATGTATTAATATATACATCAAATCAATAATTGAATATAAAATGTAGGATTACAACACCTTTTAAAATTATGATATTTATGTCAACTTTGATTTTTGTTGAGAGTTACCATACATATCAATAGAACAGGGTGTATGATAGAGTAAGGTGTAAAAGAAAAAACCCTATTGCTAATGGAACCTATAAAAAGTGAATTTCTTCTTACACTTGTCTACATCACACCCCTACTATAGTATATAAAATTCTGTGCACACCCCCTATTAAGGGGTGCCATTAGCACTCCGAAAAAAATGAAGAACCAAAAGACAAAATTTCTAAAAACATTACATCCTCCTATTAAAGTATTATTTCTTTCTAAATATTTGTTTTCAAAATTTTATATTGGTGGTCTTCAATTGTAATCAGTTTTTGGGTGTACTCCGTATTTAGAGAAAAAACATTTTCTCTCGTACTTTTTTCATTTTAGAGATAGTTTTAACAAAGCTGATGGAGCAATATTTTGGCTCAAATTCTCTATTTTTTCTATTTTCTCCATTTCGAAGAAGCTATTGGAGATTCTCTAACTATTAATAAATATAGAGTGAAAATGGTCATTTAAGTAAAGTTATATATATATATATATATATATTGGAGCGGGTTTAAATGAGAACTCAAATTTGGTTGTGAACGTGACAATAAATAAGAGCGCAACACGTGTCATATTCAGACTGAATAATCAAAGAAATATTCAGACTGAATATGTTTATTCAGTTTAATTCGGTATGAATATTTTTTTGATTATTCAGTCTGAATAAATTACATTCAGACACATGTCGTGATTTCATTTGTCATCACATTCACAACCAAATTTAAGGCCCCGAGATGGGTATCCAAATGTATCCGATCCAACACTACTTAATATTTAAGTTATATTAGGATGGAGATAAGTGGAACGTCATTGTGGAAGATCTCAACACCACTTATTTGTCATTGATTGATGTGGAAATGAAATTGGCAGGTGTAGTCGGATTCAAATTCTAACATATCTTTCCAAAATTGGCAAGTCTTCTAACTTAGATATATTCGTTGAAGTTATATATTCTCGTCACAACAATTATTCCTTTCTAATTTAACTTAGGTTGTTAACCATAGCTAGGGACACAAAATATGGGATCTTAACCAAACTAACCCTTTTAAAAAATGGGATTATAAAAAAAAAATCATGTTTTTCAAATATAACCATTTTTCTGCTCACTATCTATCATCCGGTGAGCAAAAACCCCTTTTTACAATTTTTTTTTCCAGGGACCTATATGCAATAAGTTAGAAATTATATTAAACGATTTAACAACACATCCCCAATCCTTGACCTTAGGTGACCGACAACGATGGGATTGAGGATGTGTGATATTTTGTCAAATCGTTTAATATAAATTTTTATTTATTGCATATAGGTCCTTGATTTTTTTTTTGTAGAAAAGGGTTTTTGCTCACCGGATGGTGGGTAACGGGCAGAAAAATTGTTATATCTAAAAGACCTGATTTTTGTGGTTATTCTCGTAATCCCAATTTTCAAAAGGGTTAGTATAGTTAAGATCCCCACAAAATATAACAATCGATAAAACACCGTGACCAATATTGTAGGCTACTCTTTAAACCAATCAACGAATTTAATGTGTTTTCACCACGGTAATTGACGTTCAATTAATCTTGATTTCGGTGGAAAATAAACAAAAATTAAAGGGTATTTGCATAAATTTACTATTGTGTTCAATGAAACAATTATAGTGAAATACGACATAATTTTTTAAGAAAACAAATTAAAATTGGTTGAAGTATTGCTTGCTCCAGATAGTTGGATAGTAATGAAGTAGGGATTTGTCTTCTTCATTGGTGAAGTTCCCTGGTTTTACATTCTCAATCAAATAATTCATCCATCTTAATTTAATTTTACATTCCAAGTTAAATTTCTACTTTTGCATTCAACAAGTTGCAATATCACATAAAAACATCATTATATTTGACAAACAATAGTTAATTTATATATTGACATACAAAAACATCATATACCAGTTCATGATACCATGTATATAAATAACCAACATGTTCAAACCCCAAAGCACAAAACAATAGATTGGTTGACTTCTAAATCAACTTAAAACAAAGATGAAAGTTATATGTAACACATAACTCGGAGTTTATAAGGAGCTCATAATTAATTCTCGTTTCAATTTATGTGGGATTAGTCGTCAAATCCTCATCCCACATAAATTCATAATATAGCTTAAAAATCTTATTTTTCATTAATATTAAACGAGTTGTCATACATTTTATCAGTATTCTTATTCTAAACCCTAAGAGAGTGTATGGTTCGGATAATAGATATTGGTGGAATTGGAATTCATCAAAAAAAATTGATTTTAAAGTAATTGGAATATAATTTGATGGAACTTGACCATGTGTTTGGTTGGACGAAATTGAATTCTATGAGATATCCAATTGAATGTTAAAAATTTTAATTTAATAAATTCAAAGGATTCCATTATTTTCATTATTTGAACCAAATATAGATTTGGAATTTGGTCAAATGAATTATATATTCATTCCAATTCCATCAAAATCCATAAACCAAACACCCCTAAGATAGAAAATATCTAAACTCGATATATCGTATCAAACATGCATGATATAGGGCTTAATCAGTTGAGAACCAATAAAATTGTGATAACCTTGAGAACTTGTTCATCATATGTTATTTCATATGATATTTTTCTATATAAACATAGTATTTAATGTATTGAATACATATATTTTTTCACAATGTGAAATTTTTTTATGTGTATTTTTTGTTTCACACACTTTAAAAAAATTTACATTGTGAAAGGAGTTCATGTGAAACAAACACATTGTGAAAAAAATATATGTTATTCAATATTTCAAATTCTAGGCTTAAATAAAAAAATTAAATAACACATGATGCACAAGTTCTCAACATTATCACGATTTCATGGGTTCAAATGAAAACCCATCTTTCATTATGCACGTGAGAACAAATGAGAGTGTCACACGTGTCTTTTGAGCCCAAGGATTATTCATCCTGAATAGATAATAGTCATGTGTTATTCGTATTCAATGTTGTGTTATTCATACTGAATGTTGTATCATTCATTATGAATAGTTTATGAACTTCATCTTTGTCATTCATACCGAATACCTTTTCATAATGAAAAATACATTTGTCGCGGTCTCCTTTTTTCAAACGTTCGCAATAAAAATGAGTTTTCATTTGAAGTTTTCTCTCTTAATATATAAAATCAATTAGGGTAGATTAGTTTTCATAAAAAACAACTCGATATAAATTAAGCTTTCATGATCAAATAAATGATGAAACCCCCAATTAACAATATCTACGCAAAAAACCCTAATTCATTATGAGAAACTTAATAATATTATTATAGTGGAAAACTAGTTCCCATATATAATTTCAGAGCTTAGATCTATATCTTGCAAGCTGTATGAATTATCAATGAAAAACTCCTAATCAGAAGTTGTATCTTGAAGAAAATATTGTAGCTCCAAAGCCTCATCCTTATTATTAGCAAAATAAAGTTGTTGCCAGAAACTTCCGAAATCTTGAATTGTTCCCGGTGAACAGATATCATAGTAACTAGTTTCTTCAAACTCGAATTTTTGTTGTTCATTATCAGATCTAGAACTTATATCTGAGGACGTACTCGAGAAGAAGGGATCATCAGGCTCAACAACTGAACTTTTAACAGAACTTTCAACATCGTCCAGATCATTTGATTTTGTGATTTCTTCGGGTTTTGTTATTGGAAGCCTGATAATGCGTTTCTTGAGGTGGGTGTGCCAGTGGTTTTTGATTTCGTTATCCGATCTTCCTGGCAGTTCTCTTGCAATCTTAGACCATCTATCACAAAATTCACACAATAAAATTAATACATACACATTCTATGAATATATATATATATATATAGAGAGAGAGAGAGAGAAGTTCAAGAAAAAACACTAAAAAAAGAGAAAACTGAAGAACACCCTGAGAGCCTTCCATCTGGATGGTATACACTAATGCATAGAAACATTTTTTGTTCATATACATCAAATGCTTCTATCATTACATATGCATTGATACATATTCATAAATGCATGGTAAAAATTACCGGTATGCATTAGTGCATACCGTCAAGATAGAAGACTTCAGGATGTTTTTCAGTTTTTTTCTTTCTTTAACGTTTTCCCTTAAACGTTTTCCATATATATTGTTTAAGCTTTATTAGTAATCAATACCATATGACTTTGAAAATTGAATAGATTGCTTTGATTGCTTAAACTTCATATGAATAACAAGAATCATATCCTTTGTTATTTTTGTTTTATAATTTTATTCTAGCGTTTTATTAGTGTTAATATATCGCCGTTATTTAAAAAATCAAGAATCAATGTGTAGATATTAAAGTAATGTCTCACAACCATAAGCATATTGGAAAAAAAGCCTAATTTTTAGAACCACTTCAACTTAAGTTGCGCTTCGAAGGTTTTAGGGGTTCTTTTACCACATTTTTCCTATTATGCCTCTTTATTAGTATATTTTAATTTAATTTTTCAACATATATTTTTAGGTAATTTTATATTCTTGAGTTAGCTTTTTTTTAATTGAACATAATTAATTTATCATTTAATATATGATTTTTTTTTACTAAAGTGACTAAATTATCCACTGACTTATCAGTTAACACCTACAATTTATTAATTAACAATACTTTTTAAGTAATTTATTAATTAGTTTTTTCATACAAAATATTAAAAAATTAATAACAACCATAATTATAAATTTATAATTGTCTATTATATACGTTAAAACATGAGGGAAGAAGTGATGAGGTGAACATTGTCTATTGGTCATTTAATTTTTTGTCATATCAACTAAAAATGTTTAAAATAGTATTTGAGTTGTAAACAAACTATTTGTCGATCCTAAATGGTCACAAAAGATTATTGTATTATATTAATTGTCATGATTTAAGGTTACAAATTTTTTTCTTTTCTCTTTATCATCATTTATCATTAAAACTAAATATATTTTTAAATTATTTTAAAACCAAACAAATCATGTTTAATTAGATTTAAGATATTTAATCGAACATAAAAAGATTATTGTATTATATTAATTGTCATGATTTAAGGTTACAAATTTTTTTCTTTTCTCTTTATCGTCATTTATCATTAAAACTAAATATATTTTTAAATTATTTTAAAAACAAACAAATCATGTTTAATTAGATTTAAGATATTTAATCGAACATACCTATTTCCAAGAAGTGCATGATGATGAAGTATTGTTTTTTCTTCGTCATCAGTAAAGTTTCCTCGTTTTGTGATTGGATTCAAATAGTTCATCCATCTTAACCTACAACTTTTTCCGGTTCTTGCAAGACCTGAAAAGTATACCAGAAAAATACGAACATATCAAAACAGACATGCACAATATTGTTTTCTTCTACTTTTGGTGGTTTTCAAGATCAGATTAATTGCATTAGTGTATATCGTAATACTTGAGAGCTGGAATATAGTTAACTTACCAGCGGAAGAAGACATCTTATTCCAGTTTGAAATACCAAAATTTTTGATATAATTTACCAACTTTCGATCTTCTTCTGCACTCCATGAACCTTTTCTCAAACCTGACTGCAAATCACCACTTGGATATCTCATAACTTATGTACGTCAACAAACAAAGAATAATAGGTCTTCTCTATATACAATATATATGCACCAAAAATAATTTGATGATATTAAAAGTTTTAAATACGCTAAAAACTATAAACTGGGTTTCTATATATACTTCTTTGTTAAGTCAATGGAAGCTTCCTGTGACAACATTCTAACTCCCTATTGAAATGTTTTCTTGACTTATTCCGATCTAGTTTATAATGTTTTAAGTTATTTTCGGAAGGACATGGTTTCACTACTAGAAAATTGAGTATCTTCAACGGAAATTAATTTTCAACGAAAAATGTCGTTGAAAATTTTCTACGAATTTTAGAGGATTATTGACAGAACATTAATTTTCTACGAATTTTCAACGAATTTCCGTTGAAAATCTCTCACAAACATATATGCATTTTCAACCAAAAAAATTTCAACGGAATGTCTCGTCAAAAAGTTTTTGGTTGAAAATGCATTTTGTGAGAGATTTTCAACGGAAATTCGTTGAAAATTCGTAGAAATTTATTTTTTGTCAATAATCTCTTTAAAATTCATAGAAAATTTTCAACGACATTTTCCGTTAAAAAATTTCGTTGAAAATACTCAATTTTCTAGTAGTGTTTTGAAAGTACATATTAAGTTATTTTGAAAATTTATATGAGACTTTGTTGATATTTGTTATTATTTTCTTTGTTTATTAGTTGTCATACTTTCATTTTAAGTATCAAGATATTATTTGCCAATGCTATAACTATTAAATAGTCTTTTATAATTTCAACAACAACATTTGTTTAAGTAATCTTATATTTTTATTTAATTATCATGTAGCCAACATCACTTTGTAAAATTACTGGTATATTTTGTGGTACAAATTAACATGATATAAATTGTTAATTTAAACGAAATAAGAATTGCTGCAAATTTTCAGTAAAATCCCCTAATTTATATTAGAACAAAAATTAATTGTAGTGGTTAAACATATCTTGCTTGTTTAAAAACCATGTTAAAAAACCCCGAAATAATTTATGGATACTATATGTACCAAATTAAAAATATAAATTCTTGTTTTTCTTGTTACAATTTATGTTTGTTCGATTCAAGCAGAGAAATGGGTTAAGGTGCTTAAATAAGCCATGGCCCCTGTGTTTTTTTCCCTTATAATAGGTGAATGATGCTTAAATTATTTGTATTTTCATAAAAAAAAAAAGTTACTTGGCCTCCCCGTCTTACAATCACCACCAAAGTGAGCAAGTCAAAGATCATTTTTAAGTAATATTTTTAATGGGTTCCTTTATGTTTGTTGTTATTAAAAGCTAAATATTGTTTGTTGTTACAATTAACGCTGCTAAATGTTTTTTGGTATTATAATCATAATTAAGGCTAAATATTAAATTGTGAAACGCTTTCGTTATAAGATGTATAATCACTAAAATACATTATGTTTATAAGATGTTTAAAATGTTTAAGTATTATAATAAAATATATATTTTATAGGAATTGAGTTTATAGCTACAAAAAAAACATTTTAAAATAAAGTGTTGATCAGTTATTTTATACGACATTATATAAGTGTCTTATAAACTCAAGTGTCCTAGAAAAAAAATGGGTTTATAGGACATTTATCGAAATTCTGCTATAAAATAACTAATACGACATTTATTTAAAAGTGTCCTAAAAATCCTATAATTTGATTCTATAAACTTTTTTTGTAATGATAAACGGCTCGTCTCTCCGTGACCTTCTCTTGAATTCTCAAAACTTTTCCAGACAAATATATTAAGAAAAGAAAAACATGTCAATATAAACTTAAGTCTTATAAACTACGATATTAGGATGTTTCCATATTTCAAGTGTCCTATAAACTTAATTTTATTATAGTAAGTAATAAAGCAATACTTTTATATTTGAATATAGACCGAAAATATTTCAATTACAAAATATCTTGAAATGAAGTTTTGATAATATAAGATCAAATAAATTGATTATAATGTTCTAAGTTAATAAAATATTATTAACCGATAATAAATAGAAGTAACTCGTCACACTAAACATGTGCTAGTGCATGGGTTAGGAGAGCATGTACTTACGGATTGAGATAAAATTACAAGAAATATACGAATGAACTCGATGAGGTGAAATGGTTAAACGATATAATCAGTTGTGGTAAGCGGACGCTCTTTTGTATTAATAGTGGGCTAAAAAAAATGGTATATTTAGTTATTTTTTTGTTAAACTAGACATTAAGAAATTTTCATATTTTGCAGGAATCATGTATACTTCAAAATGTACTTTTTTTTAAAAAAATTTAAAAGTATATTTGGAAAACCAAAAAATATGTTATTCATTTCGGCGTCCTAGGTTATAAGGTTCGTTTTCCCCCTGTCTAAAACCATATAGAAGAGAAAGAAATAATAATTTAATTACATTTAACCAATTAAAACTATTGAAGTGACAAATGTAGGAGAGAGAAATAATATTTTATTAAATTTATTGAATTTTTTATTAATATAGTTTAGTTATAATTGTGAAAATAGAGAAACCCGACCGGGTTGCAACGGGCCGGTTATATGCATTAACCCGACGTTAGTTAACCCGGTCACTACCCCGGGTCCCGGTCCAACTGGTTCGACCAACCGGGTTAACCCGGGTTTTAAAACATTGAGTTTTAGAGATTTTTTTGCTCCAATAGCTATGCTATATGATATGCTAAAATAGAGAAAACAAGAGAGAGATGATGAAAATCTCCAAATTTGGAGAAATTTTTAAAACCAACCACTTAAGATAAAGAAATAATATTTACATATTTCCACCAATAAAAAGCATTGAATTAATATGATTTATGAGGGAGAAATAATATTTTATTAAGATATTGATTATTTTAGTAATATAATAAATGTCAAGATCTCTAAAATAGAATAACTATTGGAGTTGGAAGCAATTTTTTTTTAGAAATATTGACTTTTGATACTCTATTTTATAAAAAAATATGGCATAGCTCTTGGAGATGCTCTAATATTTTCAGACCATAGTTGTCCTAAAAGGTCTTCAACAAAGAATTAAAAGACAAATTTTTTAGCATCTGATAAAAAAAAATGATTGGTTGAAAACTGTCCTTGCATTTTCCTAAATTGCTACAATCTTTGCATCAACCCGCCCTCTCTCTCTCTCTCTCTCTATATATATATATATATAATGTTCGTCCTAAAAAATCTATTAATAAATCTGTTATAGAATCTAATATTGCTATAATTCAAATGAATAAAAATACTTAATTATCTATTTTTTGCAACATTTTGTCGCCACATTATGATATTTCTTTTCATCTATATGGAGTACTTTATGTACAACATCACTTTTATTTGAATAAAATTTTTACATAAAATGTCATTTTTATTTTAACAGAACAAATATTTCGTTATGTCTAAAGAGCGATCATCTATAAAATCAAATAAGACTATTTTTTTACAACTTAGTGTCCCTTTAGTTTGACGGAATTTTTTTGACAAATTAAGATTTCATGGAAGAATTTGAAATTTTTAACGTGTTTGATTTACTTGAAATGATGTTGAATTCCTTTATGTATAAATAATTTATAAAGATGTTATAAACTAAGCCGAGAAATCCACACTTAATTATCCGATAAATCTCAACTAAGTTAGAAATGGATATTCGCATGTATATGATCCAATACTACTTAATATTTAAGTTGTATTAAGTGGAACGCCATTGTGGAAGATCTCAACACCACTTATTTGTTATTGATTGATGTGGAAATGTGAAAATGAAATTGGCAAGTGTAGTCGGATTCACATTCTAACATATCTTTCCAAAATTGGCAAGTCTTCTAGCTTAGATATATTCTTGGAAGTTATATATTCTCGCCACAACAATTATTCCTTTTTAATTTTGACTTAGGTTTTAAGTTAATTATAGGGACACAAAATATTACAACCGATAAAAGAATTGAATGTGTTATAATGTGTTTTTACCGCGGTAATTGACATAGAGTTAAGGGGTATTTTCGTAAATTTACTATTTTGTTCAACGAAAAATTTATAGCAAAAGATGATATAAATTTTTAAGAAAAACGAATTAAAATTGGTTGAAGGAATATTTGCTCTAGATAGTTGGATGGTAATGAAGTATCGATTTGTCTTCTTCATTGATGAAGTTCCCTAGTTTTATATTTTGAGTCAAATAATTCATTCATCTTAACCTAATTTTACATTTCAAGTTAAATATATACTTTTGCATTTAACAAGTTGAAATATCACATGAAAACAACATCATTATATTTGACAAACAATAGCTAACTTATATATTGGCGTACAAAAACATCATACACCAGTTCGTGATACCATTTTATGTATATAAATAACCAACATGTTCTAACTTCAAAGCATGAAACAATAGATTGGTTGACTTCTAAATTAATTTAAAACAAAGATGGGAGTTATATGTAACACATAACTCGGAGCTTATAAGGAGCTCATATTTCTCGTGTCAATTTATGTGGGGTTAGTTGTTAGAACCCCATCCCACATAAATGAATTCATAATTTAGCTTAAAAATCTTATTTTTCATCAATATAAGACGAGTTGTCATACATTTTATCACTACTCTTCTTCTAAACCCTAATTAAGGTGGTGTTTGGTTCGCTGGAATCCGAAGGAATCTGAAGAAATTGGAATGGTCAATTCCATTGATTGAATTCCATTCATGCGTTTGGTTCATTTTTTGAGTTTTGATAAGGAATTCAAATTCCATATATGGTGGAATGTAAATTCCCTTCAATTTTAGCATGGCCAAACATGCCTATTCAAAATTATTTCGATAGATTTCATTCCAATTCATGCCAACCAAACGCATGGTCAAACATGATTAAATTCCATTTCAATTCCTTCAGATTCCAATTCCTTTGACATATTTCAATGCCAACAAATTCCATTCTGTGAACCAAACGCCACATAAGAGAGTGTATGGTTCGCATAATAGAATTTGGTGGAATTGAAATCCATCTTGACTTTAAAGAAATTGAAATGTCCAGGTTCTCGGTTCTTGAGCATGTTGGGGGATTAGGCGGCAGTTGAAAGAGCTGCTCGAAAGCTTGACGAAGAAGCGAAAAAGGCCTATATATCTTTATCTATTTTATATTTTTTTTTCTTTTTCTATAGTTGAAAATAACCTTCTTTTGAGAGGGAGGACAAGTCTTTCATTTCCCTTCCCGCCGAGTAAGTCAATTTGTGCTTCCTTTGTCTCACGCAGGAAAGCATGAACTCCTTTTGTAAAGCAACTTATTGTGCTTTTATTCCAGCCAACGAAGCTCCATCTAATCTAGGCTCGGTTCGGTTCACCCATCATACCTACTAAGTAGAAGGCAGGCGAACTCGGACCAGTGCAACAAAGTTTAGACTCTCGCGATTGGACTCTATAACAGAAGAGGTTGTGCAAAAAGGAAAGGGAAAAGAAGCTTTGCAAAAGCTTGACCATGTGTTTGGTTGGACGAAACTAAATTCTATGGGATGTCCAATGATATGTTAAAATCTTTAATTTAATAAATTCAAAGGATTCCATCATCATCATTATGTGAACCAAATACAGATTTGGAATTTGGTCAAAAGAATTATGCCTTCAAATTATTTTCAATTCCATCAAAATCCATAAACCAAACACCAGTGGATGTTTGGTTATAGAATGGAATTTGGTGAAATTGAGTTCCATCAAAGGAATTTGACTTCAAAATGAATTAGAATGAATTTTAACCACGCGTTTGATTTGATGGAAAAAGTTGAAATTCAGTTCATTCACTTACGTTAAAGAATGACAAATTCTTTAACTTAAAAAATCCATTAGAATTAAAATTATTTCATCTATTTAATTCTGTGAACCAAAAATATGACAAATGAATTTGATCAATGAATTTGACCATTCTAATTCTATCAGATTCCATCAACTAAACATTATAATAATCTTTATTCAAATCTAAGAACATATTGTATATTGAAGCTATGATACTTACATCAAACAGTAATTTTTTTTAATCTTATTAAATATGACTCCCTTTTGTCTTTACCAAATAAAGTAGTTTGTCCGAAACTTAAAAGACTTTCGTACGGTCAATTATGAAAGCTTCCATCCATTTTGGTGATCGAAAATTGTAATATTTTTAAACAAAACAAGTGGGGATTAATTTGGGACCTGAGTTTTAGTCAAATTGTTGCAATAATAACACGAATGGCATTTTATGTCATATTTTCAAACAAAAATAGTTTAAAAAGACTTTTTATACCTGAATCGAAATTTGATGTTACAAATTTTTGTCACGTTCCTACTTCCTTAATTATTAAAAGCCATATTATTATCTTATTTAATATAAATTTATTTAATTTATTATTCTGTTCCCTCTTATCAATATAATGACGATATGGTTCTACATCGTTGATGAATAAAAACGAAAAAAAAAACAATAATGGTTGGGTCATCAAATTTTTATTTTTGAGACGAGCTCAAAATATCAGAGTATGAACCAAAGTAGATGCATGGACAAAAAGAAAATTATCATAATTTTTTAATTATAAAAAAGGTAAAATAATTTGTTTAATTAGATGTCAAATACCAAATAAAGACGATGCATAAACACGTCCCAGCCCAAAAATAAAGCCCCCGTTCCAAGCTCGAGCTAGGCAAATTAATTAACTCGATCAAATCAAGTATTATTTTTCAAGGTTCTCTTAAAGTCTGATCCGACAAAGCCAAAAAAAACTTGGTCTAAAAAAGTTTAACCGAACCTCTTTTCACACTCAAAATCCAGCCCGACCCAGGATTAATAAAATATGTTATAGTGTTTAATTTTCATGTGAATGCTATTATATATGTTTAGATTTTCACAAATGGTTGTGTTCTTGATTTTTAGTGTTTCATCTTAACTTTTGTAAACATAAACTAAAAACTGATATGACTTTGTGTTGTAACACATAAAACCGAATTCTTTACGTATTTTGGATTTTTTTAATTATTTTGAAATTGATTTTGACCTCAGTATATTTTGAATTTGGTCGATTTTAGGTTCATTTGATTTAATAGAGTATATATATATATATATATACACACTACATCAATATGTATTTACAACAAAATTCTTAAAGACAACCTTTAAAGCATAGGGTACCACCATTTATGCATAAATCCTGAAAATGTTTTAAGTATAAGTGAGGAAGTATAATGTACATGTCTTAAATGCATTGTTTATACTGCCGAACTTTGATAGTTTCAGACCATTTTTTTTATCAAACTTTCCTCTAACACTTTTCTAGAAAAAAAAGCTAAGTCGTCAAAGGTTTAAATTTTTTGAAGGAAGTTCCGTGAAAATCTTTTGATAAGAAATTCTTTTATAAAATATTCATCTTTCTTTTTAAAGGGCTTCTTCCTAATGTTTCAATATTTTCTTCTCGATACAGATCTTTGGTGACTCAGTCTTATACACAGAGCTCCTTATTTTCTGCATTCTTTAAACATAAATCATGTGTTCTGCATGCAAGCAAATGTTTTTGACCCACAGAAATTAATTAGGGAAATTTATGTGGGTAATTACCAATGGATTACCCAAGAAATATAAATGGTTTGGGTAAAATCCAATGTTTTCAAGAAAATTACAATAAATACCCAAAAATTTCCTAGGCAACCTGTCACTTACACTACAACAAAAGTGATTTTATAGGACGCCTAAAATGAAAAAACGTCCTAAAAGATTACTTTATAGGACACTAATTTATAGGACCACACCAAAAAGTGTCTTATCTAAAAGCGTTACAATAAGTTTATATGACGGTTTTAGGCGTCTTAACAAGTTTTTATGACGCTTTTAAAATAAAGTGTTCTATAAACCCATATTTTATAGGACACTTTTGAAAGCGTCCTATAAACCCATATTTTATAGGACACTTTTCAAAAGTGTCCCATAAAATAGCTAATATGACACTTTATTTTAAAGCGTCGTAAAAAAAAACTTGTTAAGACGCCTAAAACCGTCATATAAACTTATTGTAACGCTTTTAGATAAGACACTTTTTGGTGTGGTCCTATAAATTAGTGTCCTATAAAGTAATCTTTTAGGACGCTTTTTCATTTTAGGCGTCCTATAAAATCAATATTGTTGTAGTGTTATTTGATCCATCCATCAACTTTCGTGACGGTTTTATGACGAATCAACTTTAGTGACAGATTTCTCAGGAAAATATTAGTAGGTAAAAACCTTCCATTTTATTAGGGTTATTTCTTTCTCAATCACACGCTCGATGAAACTCCAATGAAACCCTGGTGTATTGTTGAAAATTTGTGTTAAACACACGATCTGGGAAATTCTTGGTTCTTTCATTTATGCAAACCCTCATATTTTTTTCATCCCCTCTTGAAATGAAAATGAAAGAAGAAATGCATATACACACAGAAAAGGTACTAATTAGCTTCTTCATCTCCATTATCATCTACGGTTTTTTCTTAACTAAGGGCTTTTTGATCTCTATCTACAGTCTACAGGTTGTGGTTTAGAAATTATTGGTAGTATTTATTATTCGTTTTTATTCATTAATTGTACCATTAGCCTTTTTTTTAAATATCCATATAGATGATTACGCATGATCATATACATTTAACATTTCATGGCAAGAGAAACTGTACGTATGGGTTGTGAATAAGAACTAGGTCATGGTTGGGCGGCTAACGGGATGATACTAAAACATTTAAGGTATCTTTATTGTTACTTGAAATTATTATATATATTTCAATAGGTTTTGTAAAATGGTTCTCCTATTTACTTCAATTTTTGGATCGTGTAGAACACTTTTAAAAAGATTTCCTTGAGACTTTGATCAACCTGCATAATGGTGATGCATGTAGGTCATTATTAGAACTTGGTATGACAAGAATTTTTATTCTTTCTTGCAGGCATATATATATATATATATAGGGAAGTTGAAATACAAACTCATATTTACGTAGAAACTATACAAACTGATTCAAATCAATATAAAACTAAGTTTTTTTATTATTTTTTTTCATCAAATGTTATGATTTAAGATATTATTACACTTTTGCCCCTTTCCCTTTTATTCTTTCTTTGCATTTTTGTTGCCTCTTGACTTCTCTAGGATGTACCTATAATACGGATAGATGAAATTCATAAGGGTACCTATATATGACTTTATGTAATTTTCCCATTGATTTTAAGATAAGTTTGAACTGATTTCATTATCGTTATAACACCCCATTTTGGGGCTATTTGTACAGTAGGCAAGTTGTGGCGATCGGCTAAATTTATTTCGATTTGCTGTTGATTTTGAGATCCTGGGAAATTTGTATTATTGGATCTGTGATGGATTATTTGTCGAATGTTTATTTGTTATTGAGATAGTTTTGTATTTTGGGTGTTAAAATAGGGATGGAAACGGGGCGGGGTCGGGGATGGCATTACCCGCCCCTAATGTACCCGAAACATATAATATATATATATATAGTAATTTTTTAGAATTTCTTAATTTGTGAGATCTGATTTAGACGACAAAAAATTTGTTAAAAAATAAAATCTAAATTAATTTTAAAACACTCTTTCCTTTCTCCTCCTAGGCAAAGTGAGTTCTCAGGCCAGGATATGGTCATACTGATCCCTGTAGTAACAAGGTTCTTCTATTTCAAGTTTCCACTCTCTGAGTCTCTCTAACATACATGCACACACAAGCGATTAATTAAATATGAACACAAAGTATGTACATTGCGAACAATTTAAGTAGAAATACTATTATAATTATGATCACATTGTGAATATACTCTAGATATATTAGATCTAGTATAGATTGTGAACACCAACTAAAACAACAAATCTAAATCTAAACCTACAACTTATGAGGTACAAAATTTCTTAACATTGTTTCCATTGTGTTCACAATGCATTCACCTTATGTACATATTTAATTGTACATGTTACAGAAAAGAGGAGAGAGTGGATATATATATATATATATAGAGTGAGAAAGGAAAGTTCAAATGAAAACTCATATTTCATTGCGAACGTGAGGACAAAGAAAAGTGTGTCATATGTCACATTCAGGATGAATAACAAAGGGGATTCAGAGTGATAACAAACGTGAAGTTCACACACTATTCATAATGAATGATACAACATTCAATATGAATAACACTTGACCATTATCTATTCATGATGAATAACCCTTGGGCGCAAAGAACACGTGTCATGCTCTCCTTTGTGCTTACATGCAGAATGAAAGATGAGTTTTTATTTGAACCCACCCCTATATATATATAAGCATGATCAAATATATATATATATATAACCATGATCAAACGAGAACAATATCTATTTAAAAGAACACGAGAACGGACAAATCATATGTGATTTTACACTTACATCATGTATAAAATCATATGGGATTTAGTCGACCTTTACCCCGCGACATGAAGACGCAGGCACGCAGCCACAAAGCGCCCACACAATTTTTTTGACCCTTAATGAGAAGTCATATGTGATTTTGCACCTGATTTGTCCGTTCTCGTGTTCTTTTAAATAGATATCGTCCTCGTTTGATTCTGCCTCTCTCTCTCTCTCTCTCTCTCTCTATATATATATATATATATATATAGGCGCAAGATCGTGGGAGTAGTAGAGTTAAGGTGAGAAGCGGAAAAAGGCATCTGGACGCTTGATCACCTTTAATCTCAAACTCACTCAGGAATTGCGATTCATACGGGGATTGATACGGTGTATCGCGGTGCATCTTCTTTCGGTAATAACATCCTAATGTGCATCTAAGGGCGAAGATCTCTTCTTACGTTTCTCACCTTAATTAACTCTCCTTCTCATCGGAATCCAACCCTATATATATATATATATATGTGTGTGTGTGTGGAATTTGAATTTTTCCTTAAAAATGAAGTGGCATATCATCTAATCTAGCTATAACATTAATTATATATCTTAAAAGAGTGGTTTAGGATGGATCACAGAAATTGTGGAGTTCTATAAACCTTGTATATATAAACATGCATACATACTCATACACACACACATATATATATATATATATATGTATATATATACTCTTTGTAGAGTTACTAAAAAAATGTCCCTCTATATAACCTAAACGAGAACACTCGATGGATGGAGAACTTGAACATAACAAATTTCTGATCATATTAAACATTCATGATAATTCATTAAGGTAGAAAGCCTTTCATAAAAAAATAGCTCCATCGATCAAAAGGTTTTCATGAGCGGATGAGCCGGTAAATGAAAACCCCAATTAACAGTATCTAGCTAGGCAGCCAAAAAAAACCCTAATTAACAGTATCTAGGTAGCCAAAAAACCCCAATTCATGATCCGAAACTTAAAACTATTATAATGGAAAACTAGTTCCGAAAACTTAGATATCTTCCAAGTTGCATGAATTAATAATCAATGAAGAACTCATGATCAGAAGTTGCATCTTGAAGAAGATTTTGAAGCTCCAAATCCTCAATTACTATTATCATAATAAAGTTGTTCCCAAAAGCTTTTGATATCTTGAACTGTTCCAGGTGAACTGATATCATAATTATAACTAGTTTGATCAAACTGGACTTCTTGTTGTTGATCATGATGAGATCTAGAACTTATATCAAAGATGCATGATGAAGAGGTATGAACATCTGAGACGCTAGTCGAGAAAAAGTGATCAACAGAACTTTCGACAGATGTTTCGATATTGTGCAGATCAGTTGATTTTGTGATTTCTTTAGGTTTTGTTATTAGCACTGGATTTTTTATGCGTTTCTTGAGATGGGTATGCCAATGGTTTTTTATTTCATTATCTGATCTTCCTGGCACCTTTCTTGCAATCGCAGCCCATCTGTCACCAAATTCACGCGATCAAAAACACATTAATTCTATGAACATATATATATATATATATGTATATATAGTATCTGTGTGTGTGTTCAGTGTTCCTTTTATTCTCTGCTAGTAATACTACAGAACTAAGGTTACATAATCTTCTTTTTTTCTTTATTATCACTTATAATTAAAGCTAAATATTTTTCAAATTGTTTTACAACCAAAGAAATCATGTTTAAATTTTAGATATTTAGTAGAATGCATTACCTGTTCCCAAGAACTGAATGGTAATGAAGTATTGTTTTTTCTTCTTCATTGGTGAAGTTCCCTCGTTTTATTTTCGGATTCAAATAATTCATCCATCTTAACCTACAACTTTTTCCGGTTCTTGTGAGACCTGACAAAAACACAATTACATCAGAACGAATATGGTATTGTTTTCTTCTAGTTTTGGTGGGTTTTTGAGATTAGATTAGTGGAAACAATATATCGTTATATTTGAGAGACATAATATAGTCAACTTACCGGCATACGATGACATCTTACACCAGTTCGTGACACCATTTTTACTTATATAATTTACTAACTTCCGGTCCTCTTCTACACTCCATGAACCTTTTCTCAAACATGGCTGCAAATCACAACTTGGAGTTCTCATAACTTCGGTCAATAGACAATCAATAAAAAGAACTTTTTTCTTTAGATATCGTAGCGTATGTGTGTGTGTATATATATATATATATACCAAAAAATAATTTGGTGGTATTAAGAATATAAAAGATCTTTATATCTCTTTAGAAGGATTCTCAATGAACTAGAAACTGGTTTCCTATATATACTTGTTTGTGAACTCAATGGAAGCTTCCGGCCACAAGGGTTCTTACTTATTTCCTATTTGGATGTTTTCTTGACTTATTCCAATTGAAGTTATGATGTTTTCTAAGTAATATATAGATTTAAGTTATAAATATATTTTAATATTAATAAAGTATGATTAATTATTAAAATAAGGATACGTATAGTTGGATTCATTTATTTTAGTCTTTAATTTTAAGCTTTTAATGATCATTATTTACTGTTTGTTTGTTTATTATTTCTAGAGTCTTTTATCAGTGAATATAGTCCGAGTAAGTAAATAAGTGGTAACCTAAATAAGTAAATATAGCCTCCTGTTTTTCACTTTTCTTCTATTTTCTAAGTTTTTGAGTTTTCAAACAATCTTCTCATAAATGTTGAATAGTTGATAGACTCCTAACCGACGACATTAACAATACACTTTTGATCCCAAGATGAAAATAAACATTCATATTGATTCAGATTTCAGATTAAAAAAAAACAGTCTAACTGATTCAGATTACATACTTCAGACTTTTCAGCATCATCTCTTATGAATTAGAAGTAAAATCAGACTTCAAATTTCAGCCCCTCTTAAAAACAAACGTCACCTCTAAGTGTTCCAGTCATTTTGTATTTACCTCAATTAATTTTATGGGGCATTGAAAATAGCCATAAGAATTCTCAGAGCTCTTGAAATACCCGAACTAGGAATCTCTCACCACTAAAATGGAAAACATTCAACTACGAATATTTCCCTGAAAAATCCGTCGCTAAAGGGTGATTCGCCACAAAACCGTCACAACTTGGTGGTTAATTTGTTGGTGGGTAAATAAAACAGTGATAGATTACCCAGAATATTTCTGGGTAATATGTTGGTATTTTCTTAAAAACATCAAATTTTACCGAAACCATAAGTATTTACTGGATGATCCGTGGTAATCACCAAAAAAAAATTTCCTGGATAATTTTTTACGAGTGAAAGTCAATTTTCTCGTAATGTCTGGAAAGGAGCACGATTTTCAGGATGACGTTAAGTCATATTGAATGCAATAACATAGTACCGATACGTGAAATTCATTGTCCTTTTTGAAATGTAATAACGTTTTTATATTTAAAATCTATGAAAATAAATTGTATTTTTATAACTTGGGACTTGGGAAGTTGGGAGGGTGAAACAAAAATTGAATAAAATAAAATTTAAATATTGATAATATTAATGACGTCACGGATCCTAGAGTTCTGACATAGTGGAGAATGTAGATTGACACTTGGTGGTTTGGGTTTAGTCAACTGTCGCAATAACCGCACGTGACTATGTTTCATTTGAACTAAAGCATTCTTTGGCAAAAAATAAGGTGGCTTATAATTCATTTTATGATGTACCTTATTTTTAATGTATTTGTTTGGATGACCATAACTTAACTTATAATGTACCTTATTGAAAAGTTAATAAAAGTAAGGTTTTAATAAGTTAGTTTATAAACTACTTTTATCAAACATAGTCTAAGTCTATATATATAGATTTATTTGTCGAGAAATAAATAAAACAAAAGGTAAAAGTTTGTTTTAAAATATAAAGTAATGTATGAATTTGAATTAAATATAAGAGTAAACTTGCGATTCTCGTTCTTATGGTTTGTAAAAGATTATGATTTTCGCTTCTATGGTTTTAAAATAATAATTTTCGTTCTTATATTTGTAATTCAATGTTATTTTCGTTCCTGTGGTTTGTAATCATTTTTATTTTCGTCCCTGATACTAAATCTATTAAAAATCCTTCATTTAATCTAGGGGTAGTTTAGTCTTTTTGATTATTATTTTGTAATTTTCCTTTTGCTATTTTCCTTTTTGATTTAATAAATTTTTTTTTTTGATAAAAGAACAAATACATAATTGTCCAATTAAAAGAAATTGTATAATATTTTTGAAGAATAACGCGTCTTTTTAGATTTGTATTTTAAAAACATATGCATTTATATAATATCTAAAAAAATATTACAATAAGTTTTTCGAATGACATTTTTGAAAAATTTCATTTTATATATTGGCTTAGATTTGTATTTAAAAAGATGTCATAAAAAATTGGATATTTTATTTTAAAATTGTTCTAAAAAACGTTCAAAAATATTTTATAAACTTGTTGTAACATATTTATATAATACATATGAATCACTTACGAGACCAAAAAATTATATATATCTTATTAATAAAGTTACATACATTTGTTTGGTAAAAATAGTCTAAAAATAATTAATTGTTTGTACATATGAAAAATATAATCTTTTTGTCTCTAATGAGGATAAAAATTAAAATACTTTTATGTGAAGTATACTCAACGGTTTGCATTTGAACAATGTTATTGGCATAAATCAAATTCATAAGAAACTAAAATTATAATGATAAAAAATATACAAAAAAAACTAATTGTTTTAAATTTTTTAATTATTTTGTCATAAACAATAACAAAATAATATAATTATTTTATATATTTTTTTTGAAAGACATAGCGGTATCGAACCAACGAATGACTATCACGAACACACGCATGCACACCTCACCGGTGGTATCGGGCATCCACTGGTAGCCCACTAATTTGCCGCTGTCCTGGGCCAGCTTACGCTGAACGTAGAGCCCAACCACAGTCTAAGACTGGGCTGGGGGAAGCCTAGTCAAAGACTGGAACAGCCCAAGGACTGGGTACTCCTCATGCCCCTCAAATTGACCCCACTTGGATTCGACCTTGGGTAGATTGAGATACCATCAACAATCTCCCTCAGGATGTTACCGCCCTTGGGAAAACAATTGAGCTAGACATAATTTGTAATTATTTTATGTATTAATTTTTCTATTCGAAAATATATAGTTTTATTATATTAAAAAAGATTAAAATGTCAAAAACAAAGAAAAAGTATATTTAATAATCAAAAGAGAAAAATTAATCAAAACGACTAAAATACCCCTAAGCTACTTGGTGTTGTTTAACATATTTGGTCTTAGGGACGAAAACATAAATACATTATAAATTATAGAAATGAAAATAGTAATTTCAGAACCACAAGGATGAAAATCGCAATCTTTTTCAAACCACAGGGACTAAAATCGTACTTTACTCCAAATATAATAATTTTTCCAACGTTCTTCACATGTCGAAATGATGAATTGCCAACTTGGCTAAAATAGTTAAAATCTAAACATTTTAATTGGATTGATAAAGACTTAACGAATTAAAAATAAGTGGTGATTAATAACTTAAAATGAAAAAAATAAACAAGGCCGTAAAACATATATAAATGAATAATTTTTTCCTTTTACACCCTAAAATTTTTAGATTTAATATTCCAAATCACACTTTAAAACACCTTCAGATATACAGATAATTCAATATATATATCATTTTTGTCATGATTTAAAATGTCTCTTTTGAAAAAACAAAAATGAAAAACATTGTTTTAACAGGTGATGGTAAATTTTCGTATTATTTCTTAGCGAACAATAATTTTGATTAAATTGATAATTTTGGAACTATGAGATTTTATTAGTTTTATACAATTTCTAATATTAATTTATAAATTATTTAATAAAGACAAAGCAACATAACACATAATTTGCGTTTGTTAAGTGTCTTGTACTCTTGTATGATGATGCAATTTAAGCAATAATTATACTGAATAATTTTCTACTACTATACAACATAGAATATTGCATTAGATCTTTCTATGCATTTAAGAAAAACTAAAGTTCAAATGAGAACTTTGCATTTTCAAAGGAACACTTGTGGATCACATATGATGTGGAACTCATATCATATGTGATCTACAAGTGTCCCTTTGTTACTTTAAAAATGCAAAGATCTCATTTGAATCTTCCTCTATACATTAATATATATAGGAGCGGGTTCAAATGAGAACTCAAATTTGGTTGTAAACGTGAGAACGAATGAGAATGCGACACGTGTCATATTCAGATTGAATAATTAAAAAATATTCAGACTGAATAAAACTGAATATAGTTTTTATTCAATCTGAATAATGCTTATGCAGTCTGAATAAACACTATATTCAATTTTATTCAGTCTGAATATTTATTTGATTATTCAGTCTGAGTAATCTACATTCAGACACGTGTCGCACTTTCATTTATTGTCACGTTCACAACCAAATTTAAGTTCGTATTTGAATTTTTTTTCTCTCTCTCTCTCTCTCTATATATATATATATATATTGATATGATTTTTATTTTGAGAGCATATTTTCAAATGTGTTATTTTAGTGTCTACGTACTACAAAACATCTGGTCAAACAATAAAATTTAATAAACTTTGGTAAGAACAATTTTTAACAATAAAATTTAATAAACTTTGGTAAGAACAATTTTTTGCTTTAATAGTTATATATGCATCTTTTTATTCATAATGTTATAATATGTTCTATCTATTCCAACAATACACAATACATTTTCTACATTTAATTTGTTTTCGAAAGTAGGTTCTGAAAGTTAAAACGGAAATCAAGTAAGTTCCAATTTTATTTAATTTGTCAGAAAAAAATAAGAAATAAAATTATGATCATATTTTACTAAAAGGCTTCTAATAGAGGCAAATATTATTTTTTATAATAATGAAATAAATTTAATTAAACGAGATCAATGTTTTTTAATAAATTATTTTCATATATATTTAGCAAATTATTTACTTTTTTGTACTATTATTATTATTATTATTATTATTATTATTATTATTATTATTATTATTATTATTATTCTGCTGATTAAAAATAGACACACTCATAAAAATGTAGTTAAGTGAGGTTTTTAATTAATTCCGTAACATTTCACGTTCGTCCAAAACTACTGAATAACAGGTAATTTTAATTTAAGTTGTAATCATAGTAGAAGTTATTAATAACTCATATTTTAAAGTTCAATATAAGCTTTAAACTCTTATTTTTTTATGTATATAAGACGTGATGTCATATCCCACCCTCATAAACGAGCTCACAATTTCCATTTTTTCTTATTATATTTCTAATGTCATGTAGAGACCTAACTCTCTTTATGTATCCATGATACTATATTCAACCAAAGTATTAAAAACATCTCTTCAAGAACTAATCATGCTCAATAAGGTTTATTAATTATCTTGATACTGCAAGCTAAACTTTGATATTAATTAACTTACATTGTCTCAAACCCTAAAGCAATAAATTGACTTCATATTTCTTAAATCTAACATAAAAATTTATGTTAACTCGTAACTAAATAAGATCTATATTATATATGTTTAAAAGTAGGATGAGGAGAAATAGAACACCATTGTAGAAGACCTCAACACCAGTTACTTATAATTGATTGATGGGGAATTCCGAAAATGACAATACCTTTTGAAATTGGCAAATGTAGTTGGATTCACATTTCAACATCTCTTTCCATTTTTTTTGGCAAAGTGTCGTAGCGAGGATTCTCATCGTAACAACTATTCCATTTTAACTTAACTTACGTTTTAAAGTTTTAAAACTTTGGGATAAAAAAGTATTACAATCGATAAACCACAGGGACCAAAAGTTTTAGTCTGTTTTCACCATGGTAATTTATGTAAAACTAACATTGATTTCATTGGAAAAGAATAAATATTAAGGGTATTTGAAAAAATTTACTATTTTATATATTTTAACATGTAACTTTTCTTGTACTCGAAAGACTAAAAAAACAGATATCTTCTTCTACATTTAACAAGTTGCAATATCACGTAAAGACAACATACTACTAGAAAATTGTATATTTTCAACGAAAATTTTCAACAAATTTTAAAAGGATTATTGACAAAACATAAATTTTCTACGAATTTTCAAAGAATTTCCGTTGAAAATCTCTCACAAAATGCATTTTCAACCAAAAACTTTTTGACGAGACATTCCATTGAAATTTTTTTGTTTGAAAATGCATATATGTTTGTGAGAGATTTTCAACGAAAATTCATTGAAAATTCGTAGAAAATTTATGTTTTGTCAATAATCCCATTAATTTCCGTTGAAAATACTCAATTTTCTAGTAGTGACATCACTATTTGTGACAAATAATAATTAACTTACCATCGTACAAAAACATCATACACGAATGTGTGATGCCATTTTACATATATAAGTAACTAACATGTTGTAACGCCAAAGCGCGAAACAATTGACTTGTCAACTTCAAATCAATTTAAAACAATAATGAATTAAAGTTATATGTAGCACACAACTCGAAGCTTATAAGGAGCTCATAGATCTCTATTCTTAATAAGTTTTTAGGACATTTTAATACAAAATGCTACATTAGCAATTTTAAAGTACACTTTCTCAAAAGTCTTCTATAAAATTGCTAATGTGATATTTTGTATTAAATGTGTCCTAAAAAACTTGTTAAGACACCCGAAAGCGTCATACAAACTTATTACAACGTCTTTAGGAAGTACATTTCATTTTTTGATTATATAAATTAAGTTTTATAAGACAGTGTATTAGGACACTTATAAATTGATGATGTCCTACAAACCTAACCTTCGTGTAGTACTAATTACATTTCAGAATTTTCTTTTTCTAATTACGAGGTATTGCATGAATTTATCATTCCCGTAATATAATTAAACTTTACATCCTACTGCATCGCTTGAATACATAACTGATGTGTCTGTGTGTATGTACATATATTTTCGATTTTAAATGCAAACCTCTTCATTCCTACAAATCATGGTCAATGCTCAACTTAAAATCAATTGATATAAAAATGATCAGGGTTTATTAATTATGGCCAACACTTAGATTAGGAAACAATGGATAAGTTTATGGAATCAAATATTTATAAAGCTAGATGAATGGTTAAGATTAATCTGTAACAAATAAAACGGGTTTGCATTTAAAATAGAATGACAATTGATATCCTATATGAATACACCTGGTCCAATATCCATCATATTAGATGAATGGTTAAGATTAACTTTTTATTTTTGTAAAATTTTAAAACATGAAATATATATCTCATGAAAATGACAAGTGGCACACCCTATTGGAATACATCCCTATCCAATATTCATGGCTTTCATCAGGAATGAGACAATTGACACCCTCCTTTCCTTTTCAGGGAATTGTCAAGTGGAGTAGGATTCACACTTATTAGCATTTAGTTTGAACTTTACACATATTATTATTTTACTAAATATGTTTATTGAATACTTTATTTTATGAGTCTTAGGAAGGTCAATAGAATAGATATCATGATATAAAACATTATTCTTGTCTTCACAACTTTGTTTGAAATTTATTTGTTTGGTTAACAGAAATATTTAAATTATTTGAAGTTTGAATCTGGTTTAAGAACCATCAAGAGAAGCTTGGTTCCTTCATGAACAAATTATGTGACGGTAGGTCTTAGCAAATTATCCTAACCAGTTAAGACTTAAGCATTTCGAGTGACGGATGGGTAAAGACAAGTCCCAAAAGGCTTGGTTCAAGACTAATTTGGGCCGTTGTAGGACTAAATCAATGATTGGTTAAGGATTAGAGTTAGTCGTGCAAGAATCATATTATTTTGGTTTTGAAAATAGCACTTATGATTGAACCTGGTAGAATATATAGTATTGTATCATACTAGCATATAGAAAGACATGTCCAAAAAAGTTTGGTCTATTCAAGCGGTTCGAAAAGGTCGATTCAGTCTAAGTCTGGTCGGGAAAAAAACAAACCTGAAGAGATACCTTTTTTACGGTCCGTTCTTTGTATACATTTGTTAAGTGGCTCTATGAAACTTAGTGTTGATCCTTAAATTAGAAGCAATTAAAATATTACAACTCAAAAATTGTTTTCAAAAGGAAAAAAAACTAAAAGCATTAATATAACTGTAATTTTCTCAAGGTTAAATATATGACAGAGTTTAGTTTAGTTTTCATTTTGTTTAATGATGGGTACTTTTTCTCAATTATACATACAAAGTTTCAAAATTTTATTATTTTGTACCTGTTTGGCTGATAACTTGATGATCTTATAACATGCGATGACGTGTATTCGATAAAGAAATGTTTAAAAAAGAGTTTTATGGCGAAGGGATAGTACATACACCATCAAATGTTACATAATCAATAAAATACTTGTCAAAATCAGTACAAAATAAATAAAATTAAAACTTTGTTATATTGATTGTAAATAAACTTATTTGTCATACAAAATGATAAATTTCGTTATATTTTAATGTATTTTGTTCCTTCTAAAAATATATTATTTAAATTAAAATTTAGAGTAAATTACGACCATCCAGTTCTTCTTTAACCTTGAGCAAATTTTCGTCCTTTTCATTTTTTATCTTTATTCAAGGGACCCATTTTATAAAAATCACAAATACCATAAGGACCAAATCCGTAATTAAGTCAAAAAAAATAAGATATTAATTTTTTATACTTTCAGTTTATTAAATTAATTAATTATTATACTTTATATATTAATTATTATATTTTAAGTTTAATTTTAATATATAATATATTTAAAAAAATATATATTACGTACGTCTACACGTGCATGCACATGTATGTGTATATATATATACACATGTATATATATAAGTTGGTTCATTTACAAATTGGATAAAATGTACAAATTATACAAACTGCTTCAAATCCATATAAAAATAATTTTTTCCATAATTTTTTTCCATCAAATGCTATAATTTAAAATATTATTACACATATGTTTGTTTCATAATGTAAAAGTTTCATATGTATTTATTTTCATAAGTTAAAAGTTTCTCATATATTTTTTTATGAAAAAGTTTCATATGTATTTGTTTCATAATGTAAAAGTTTCACATGTAATTTTTTCATAATGTGAAACAAACATATGTGCAATAATATGTTAAATCATAACATCTGATGAAAAAAAATCATTAAAAATTTATTTTTATATTGATTTGAACCGGTTTGTATAGTTTGTACCCTTCATCCAGATTCATGCGAGGACGGTAAGAATTTACGAACAAAATCATATGTGATTTTGTACTAGCATTAAAAATGACACACGCGACTTTTGCTGTGTGAAAAGTCTCGGCTAATCATATATGATTTTGTATGTGAATCATATGTGATTTTGTACATGAATCATATATAATTTTGTACATGAATTATATGTAATTTTGTACATGAAAAATTTCATGTACAAAATAATTGGCTGAGAATTGTTCTCGTAATCTCGAAAATTGTTATCTTCCGCACATGAACCTCTTTATATATATATATATATATATATATATTGACGTTCAGGAGAATATATATCAATTCTTAAATTAATTGATTCAACGAATATAATAAATAGACGTCTACAACAATATTTTTTAAATTAAAAAAACAACACCTCCAACTAATTTATATTCGGAAAAAAGAGACATTCTTATTTTCATTTCTGGTCAAATCAGTGGAATGAATAGTCATCCTCATTTTCATTCTTAAACTTAAACGAAACAACCCCTAAATTTTACACTCCAAGATTTAAAATTTAATAAAAATGTGTTTCAGAAAAAGATTTTAAGATTTAAATTAGAAAATAGAAATTGTCTGACCAATCAGTTTTTTAGGACAACTAAAAAATATGCTTCAAAAGACTGACAATTGAACCTGGTTACAAATCTCATGGTCTGACCATATTTGATCCGACCTCGGTCTGGTTAGCCGGGTCTTGTCCAAATACCCACTTTAAAACCCAGTACCGATCCTACAGGCCCGACCCTGGGCCATGGCAAACGTGGCGTGGGCCATGGGCATCAGGACCATAAGGGGCAACAAAAAAAATAATTTTAGCGAGTAGGTTTAGATGTTGGCTTGGCGATGGTATCCTAAATCAATTTGATGATTTGTGGACTTGCTCTCGGTTGCTCCCTAAGACCATGTTAGGGGCATATTTTTGGTTTTTCGCCATGGGCATCCGAAATCTCAGGAAATCTCAGGATCGGCCCTGCGATCCTACATCACTTTGTTTTGTTATATGGTATTTCTGTTATTTAAGATAACTTTCTAGATTATATGCCAAATTAAACATTTCATTTGATCTTGAAATCATACTTATTGGTAGAAAAACTAAAATTCATTTGACCTATGTTGAAATCATACTTATTGGTAGAAAAAACTAAAATTCATTTGACCTATGTAAAGATGATATATTGTATGATATTGAGGCCTTTTAAAATACAAATCAATCAAATGTTATAAATTCGTATAAATTAATATAAAAATGATTGTTTTGATGATTTTTTTTTATTAAACGCCATGATTTAAGATGTTATTTCACATATGTTTGTTTCATAATGTAAAAGTTTCGCATGCATTTGTTTTCATAAGTTGAAAGTTTCACATATATTTGTTTCATAATATAAGAGTTTCACATGTATATCTTTCACATGTGATTTTTTCACAAGGTGAAACAAATATATGTGTGATAATATCTTAAACCATAGTGTTTGACAAGAAAAAATTATTTCTATTTTGGTTTATACGAGTTTGCAACCTTTGGTTGGTTTGTATTTTAAAATGTGTCGTATGATATTCCGATTTGATACACAACTAAACTATACGTACTTTTTGAGGTTTCATTAAGGGGGTGTTTGGAATTGCTTATAGAAACAACTTATTGACTTATTCCGGTACGGCACCGGTGATAAGCACTTTTGAGTGTTTGGCAAAACAGCTTATACCGGTGATAAAGAGTTTTTTGAGAAGTAAGGAGCTCCTAACTTATTAGAAGTTGATAAGCACTTTTGAGTAAAAGCTATAAGTTGTTTTAAATAAGCAATCCCAAACACCCCCTAAATTTCATGGTGAAACAAATGTACGTTTGTGTATCGTCCGGAAAACCTAAAAATTAAGTTACAACTCAATGGAAATGATATTTTTGCATAATTCCGTGAACCAAGTATAGTGACATTTTTACACAATGAGCAATATACGTACAACTAAACTGAATATGGTCGTAATTTTAGTCCAATTAACGTTATTTTAATGAACGTTCGATTCTATTTACAAGGAGGGAAAGTAAAATATGTGAACGTAATTTTTAAAGGCAAATTAGATATAAAAAAAAGAGGTGTTGTGGTGTTATTTATTTCAATTAAACTATTGAATACCAGTATTTATCAATCATATATATCTATACCTTTTCATAGAGGAAAGTTCAAATGCGAACTCAAATTTGGCTGTGAATGTAAGAATAAATGAAAGCACGACACGTGTCTGAATGTAGATTATTCAGACCGAATAATCAAAGAAAATATTCAGACTGCAAGACATAGATCAAGCCAAAAGAGGCATTCTTGTGGGTGTCCAAGCTAGCTTGCACACACCTCAACTAATCCCACGAGACATTGAAGACAACAGCCAAAAAAAAATTACCAGTGGTCTTAAGGAGACTTGAACTGGGGACCTATGGAGAGAAGTTGTGTAACAAGTTTTGCAATGTAAAAGGCCACAAACCAAACATACCAAGTACATCCTACTCAAAAGTAGGGTATTGATGTCCGGGGGATATTGTGGTTAAATATAAGTGGTTGAAGTCAAGGGGATACGGAATATCCTATCTACCCAAGGCTTGATTTCAGGCGTACACAATTTACTGTAGCCACTGAGTTTATCAGGACTGATTTCTTGCGGTCACAATTTGTCGGCGTTATTCCAGGTAGGCATGGCCTAGGACACCAAACCCAAGAAATCTCTTAAAGTTCGAAGGTTCCGTGATCATAAAGGACCGAATATATACCCAGATTCAACATTTTACACATCTATACGAGAAATTAATGGTTACGGACAGTTAGACAGTTGGTATATAACTGCACATCGGAAACAACCACTTGTGGGTATGGTTTAAATGGATCAGAGGCCGCTCAAAAGCTCAGCTTCCTATTGGACCCCACTAGGGGCGTTGCCCCTGGACCTTGCAACCGTCTTATGGAGGGAAGGATTTTGATTTAAAAAAGAAGAAGAAGATAACTTAGAACCTGAGTCTGGATGGAAATGGCTTCCCTTTCTCCAATAAACCAGCTTCTTCAAAATTCTTGACAGTATCAACTATACTCTCATCCAATGGCCTATAATTCCATCCCAAATCCAACAATTTCTTCGAATTGAGTAGCGCACGGCCACTTTTCTCCGTAAATCTGTCATTACACAGATTAAATTTAGCATTACGAGTATTAAATAAAACTTAGAACCTCTAATACAGTAAAAACATATGGATGTATGTCGACAAGGAGATCTAAATAGAGCTGTTCTATACCCCAAAGATAGTTTTTTGATTGATTTCTATGGTTATAGCTCACTTTCAAAAATTTACTTTAGGAAAAGGGGGGGGGGGGGGTTAGAAATAAAAAGTTGTAATTTTTTTTATTTTAACCCTTGTAAAAAAGATTCTCTTTTTAATGGGGTCAGTGATATTAAATATACAATGCCTATCAACCAAAAAACTCAATCCCTCGAAAAGGTGGAATTCGGGTAAAAGCACATCGGATTATTTTAAGGGCCTTTGATCAACCTTAAAGATATATCCGTTCGGCTAAAATCCTGGGTCCGCTGCTATTAGCAACATGAATATATATATATATATATATATATATATGTGGGAAATGTTTGAAAAAACTCAACAAACTATCCTATTTTGAACGGTTAAGTCCCTAAACTATTTTTTTGAATGAAAAAACCATTCAACTTTTTCATTTTAAATGATTAAGTCCGTGAACTATTTTTTTGGATGAAAAAACCATTAAACTTTGTCATTTTAAATAGAATAACCATTAAACTTTCTTATTTTGAATGATTTAGTCCATGATTTTTTTTTCAAGAAATTAAACCATTGAATTTTTGAAAATTGGTTACTTACAACTTGTAAACATAAATAAACTATCTTTAACCGGTTATCTTTTGATTATCCCTCTTATGATGGATAAAAAAATAGATCAAAAAGAGGAAGATCGATGGCAAGGCCAACAACGTGCTAGGCGAAATGGAGAATGGACAACGTTGGGGTAATGGGGAGTGACGAGGGGGAGCGAGACCTTGTTTGCTAGGGGTTTTAATTGCGTAGGTTTTTGGAACAGTAAAACCGATTTAAGTTTATTTTACTTTAAAACTTTTTTGGTGAGTTACAAATAACTTATTTTAAAAAAATATGTAGATAACTGATTTTTAAATATCGATGGTTTATTTATTGAAAAAAATGTTTAGAGACTTAATCATTCAAAATGAGAAAGTTTAATGGTTTTTTCATTCAAATCAATAGTTCAGTGACTTAATCATTCAAAATAAGAAAGTTTAAGAGTTTTTTCAATCAAAAAATTAGTTTAAGAACTTAACTATTCAAAATGGGATAGTTTGTTGGGTTTTTTTGAACTTTTCCCTATATATATATATATATAGAGAGAGAGAGAGAGAGAGAGGCGGGTTCATACGAGAACGCTAACTATTTACGAGAATACGAGAAAAGTTTTTCATGTACAAAATCATATGTGATTTTGCACTAACTGGAGCGGGCAACTTTTGGGGCCACTTAAGTCGCATGTGAAAAGTCGCCCGGATCATTTATGATTTTGTACATGAAAAAAATTTCATGTACAAATGTTCGGCTGAGGATTGTCCTCGTATTTTCTTAAATTGTTACCGTCCTCGCATGAACCCGTCCCCCTCTCTATATATATATATATGTATAAAAGTTATTAGCTGAACTTACATTTTGGGATAATTATATCCTGGAAATATGCTCTCCATCTTTGCTACAAATTCCCTTGTCCTCAATGAGCACATAGAGCATATATATCTCCCCTTGGATTCAGGATTTTCGTACACCAGTAAAATTGCTTCAGATAAGTCACGAACATCTACAAGTGGACGTTCGCTGTTGTCTGTTGTCATCGCTTCAGTTCTACCTTCCTCTTAAAACAGATATGACAAATGACAAATGACAAATATATATACATCATTCCTTTCCATCCATAAAAAATGTACTCCCTCCGTTCATAAATAAGTGTCCACATTTCTATTTTAGTTTGTCCTAAAATTAGTGCATACTTTCCAATTCTACCCTTAATTATGAGATGGAGAAATTCATTACCCCCTCTACTATTAAAGGGTACGATTGTCATTTAGTTGATTAAAAAGTTTGGGGCAATTTCGAGGAAGAACTTATTAGTTTGTGGAAACTGTAAGAACCAATCTTAACCACAAATCAATGGTTAAATTAAAAACTTATAATTTGATAATTTTGATTAAATTTTTAATGGAAGGGCATTTTAGGTATTTTAAACTCTCCTTTCTCTTCTCTCCGTCCACAATCCACTGTGGTACCATTATGATACCCTTCAGTGTAATAAACAAATACATATAAGATGCATTGTAATAACGACTGTACGTGATACCCATTGTGTTACCCACTGTAATACCTAATTTTATCAATTTACCCTTTATGCTATTTTAGTAAATTAATAACATTAATTATTTAAAATGATTGGTCCACATTAGTTCTTACAGGTTCTACAAACTAATCGGTTCTTATTTGATTAGGCCCCTAGTGTTAATAATAACATATATATAAAACTGTGTCACTTTTCTATCATGGACATTTATTTTGGGACGGAGGGAGTATATATTTCATAGTTTTTTTTCCTTTTAATTCACTTCAAATTTACATTAAGCGATACAAAACAAAAATAAAGCTAATTGCTACAATATTAGTGTACATTTTGAAGTTGAAAGTTAGTTCTTGCTGCCAGATTACTAACCGAAAAAAGGGTAAAGAGTTAAATTATAACTAACCTTTCATGAAGCTCAAAAGAAGTAAGCTAGTTGAATTGATTGTAGACTGCAACATTGGTCCGATAACAAAGGCTGGACAAACTGTAACCACAATCAGATCATCTCGTTTTCCAAATTCCAAAGCTTCGATCTCCGCTATTGTCTTCGATACAGCATACCATTGCTGAAACCCACATTAGAAATTTTCTTTCTTACAAAATAAAATCTATGGTGTTGATAAGGAAAAAGCCGTATAGCGGTGAGATATATATATATATATGTGTATATATATATATATGAGCGGGTTCAAATGAGAACTCAAATTTGGTTCTGAACGTGAGGACGAGAGTGCGACACGTGTCATATTCAGACTGAATAATGAAGGAAAATATTCAGACTGAATAATACAACATTATGACTGAATTTAGTGTTATTCAGTCTGAATAATACTACAACATTCTGACTGAGTAATACTATACATTAAGTCTGAATATTTTCCTTCATTATTCATTTTGAATATGACATGTGTCACGTTCTCATTTGTCCTCACGTTCACAACCAAATTTGAGTTCATGTTTGAACTTTCCTATCTCTCTCTCTCTCTCTCACTCTATATATATATATATACTTGGATTGATTTGGCATATTCGATATCTGTCCAGCAGCTTTCATCCATTTCCTGGTTTGCGGGCCATTCTGGATTCACTAAGATCGCTGATCCAGAAGAGACGACCACGATCTTCTCCACTTTAGTCTTCAAACATGCATTTAATACGTTTCGTGTTCCTAATATAGCAGGATCTAACAGTTCTACCTGTGAAGATTTAGTCAGTTCATTGCCAAAGCCAAAAAGATTAGTTCAAACACCAATCATCTTGTGTACTTTATTGATATATTGTGATCATTCTTATGCAACACATTAGAAATAGGAGAAATTTACATAAAAGCAAATGCTGATAGGTGGTTTCACTTTTTAGCCATTTTATAACCCAATTTTACTTTTTAGGCAATTCTTACGTAGAAGAAGGCTTACACATATATGCGCAAACATTAATTTTTAACCAACCCTTATGCATATTCGTAAGCCTTCTATGTAAGGATTGGCTAAGAAGTGGATTTGGGTAAAAAAAATGACTAAAAGTGAAACTCTAATATTGTTGATTGGCTATTTCTGTAAATTTGCCTAGAAATAGCATCATAATTTCTACCTTTTTGTATCTTAACAATGCACCTATTCAATATTTTTTTCTTTACTTAACATCTCACGCGACCCTACTTAGGTTGGTTTTCCATTAAGTTCTATATGTATAACGATGTCTGTGTGGATTAGTCTGAGAAAGTTTTTGTTTGGAAGGGTTTTTTCATAGACAAACAAGAGTGCTTTTTAATTAGGAGGGATAAGTTTGGAAGAAAAAAGAACTTGGCTTTCTTCATAAAGCTCCACCTAGAAGCTTACTGAATACGCCATTTTCTATATCATTAAGCCACTACCAAATAGTCATCTATAGCTGACTGAATAAGCTGTGAGTCCCATCAAGCTCACTAAGCTGTCAACAAAGAGGCCCTAATTAAGTTACTTAGTGAAGGGGTTACCTGGGGATTAGATACATGTCTACCAGGAACAGGAGAGGCAACATGAAGAACCCCAGTGCAGCCAGCAAAAGCAGCACACAGATCTTCATAATCTAATAAGTCTGCTTTAAAGAGTTGCAACCTCTGTTCAGCACCCTCCAACTTCTTCAGATGACCATTCTTTTTCTCATCACCTTCAGATCAATTACTAACCCACTTCAGGAAAAAAAATTATATGTAATAAACATCAAGGTTTGTTCACAAAAACTAAAGTCAAAATCAAAATCAAAACCAAGTTAAACTATAACAATTCCATTAAGAGGCAACCTCTTAATCGTTAAGAGGTGAATTCTGTTTGGGAAAAATAAGTCTGCCTATTAGTGGTTCTAAAACCCTCTGAATCATTTTGTATCTTGGACAACCATTAAGAGCCCTAATTACATATATACCGAACAATTACCAAACAATTATATTTTATTTTGCAACATATCATAAGAGCCTCTTAATCATTCTGCACCAAACCATTCGGCAACTGCCAAACAGCCCCTTAAGACAAAATCAAAACCAAGTTCAACTGAGCTAGATCATTTACAGAAATCTAGCCAAAATTGAAGGAAGAAACATATCAAATGACAAGATTATGAATTAAAACTAAGTCAAAGTCTCAAAGTTATGAAAAATAACAAGATCATCAATAAAAACATCAAAAAATTCACTACAGTGAGATTAAGATTAAAAAAGAAGTCAGTGAAAAAACAAATTTAAGCTAAAAAAAAGCAAGAGTATGAACAAAACTAAAAACTAAGTCAAATACTGAAATACTGAATTCAAAAACAAAGTCAATAAGCAGATTTTTCTAAGTTTTTCTAAGCAAAGGTTTACTAGAAGCAGATTATGTACACAAATTAGAAAGCTTTAATTACTAGAGCAATAAAAGTATGAATAAAAACCAAGATATATAAAGTGGAGTTTAATTGGGGAGAAAGAACATACATGGGTCCCTAACAGTTCCATGAACCATGTAACCTTTGGAAAGCAAAAGCTTCACAACCCATGAACCAATATAACCTCCTGCTCCTGTTACACATACCCTCTTCATCTCTCTTTCTCCCAACTTTCAATTTTCTACTAATACTCAAAAGATATATATATATATACAAACCACACAAATATTGAATGGTACTTTGTCTTATTGCTTGTAGCTATCAGAGAAAGGGGGGAGGGACACACATATAATATTAAAGTTCAGTGAATGGAATATGTTCACATGTCTAATTAATTGAAAAACACTTTTGACCAATCAGTTTAGATAACGAAAGCACCATTCTACTTTGTTTATTTAGAAGTCAACTACAATCAAACAACTAACATACAATCATTTGTCTCAAGAGACTTCTAATATATACTTGTTGAGATAAAGTATCTTTAACTTTTGAGTGATTAATTTCAAGTTTTAAATATTTGAGTCTCCATATCGGAGAGTATCCTAATTCCGGCCACGAAGAATGGGCCACGCCCATGAGGAAGGCAGGTGCGAATAGGGGTAACCACAAGGCTTGTGGTGTACTGATTAAGGCTTGTGGGAGATGATGGTAGATAACCCATCTACCTACCCCGGTTCGAATTCAGGCGCAAATAACTTGTGACCACTGGGGAATTATCTCAGGGCTGCATGTTCAAGGTGAGGAATTAGTAAATTTTGATGGGTTACTCTAGGACTTCTAATAAAACTGTGAGGAATTACTCTAGACAAATACCTATAATATCCTTTAAAAAAAAGGTACCAATAGGGGGGTGGGAGTGGGTATATGTTCAAGGAACTAGTAAATTTTGATTATACTTTGTTCATGTTACAAACTCTTAAATTATTTTATAAAATTAAAATTACATTATTGTTTTTGATGTTTTTGTAATGGGAAATTTCAGTTTCTATGCTTTATGTAGCATCAAATGTAAAAAAATATTCTCCAATGTTGCACTCTTCGAAAAATATGCTTATCTATTACTTTCTATCCTCCATATTCGAAGGTGAAGTGAACAAAATTAATACGGCAAATTACAATTACAATTACAACAAGCATTCTCGTTCACAAAGGAAACACCCATATCAGATCGGATTTGGCAAAATCCAAGCCAAACTGCAAAATTATATTAGATTATTCAAAGCAAGAGCTTAATCCTAATATATATATATATATGGGTTAGGTTCAAATGTGAACTCAATTTTGGCTGTGAACGTGAGGACGAATCTCAGCCACACATCTTCGGTTATGGTGGACGCGATCACGGAGGATTGACGCGATTCATGGGAGGGTGGAGATTATTAAAGAAGGGGAACCAGGTCAAAGCCGCCTTTATTGACCGGATAAGTGGCTGAGATTCGTCCTCACGTTCACAACCAAAAATGAGTTCACATTTGAACTTTCCTCATATATATATATATATATATATATATACATATAGAGGAAAGTTCAAATGCGAACTCAAATCTGGTTGTGAACGTGAGAACAAATGAAAGCGTGACACGTGTCAAAATAAGCAATATTCAGACTGAATATAGTATATATTCAGACTGAATATAGTATATATTCAGACTGAATATAGTATATATTCAGACTGAATATAGTATATATTCAGACTGAATATAGTATATATTCAGACTGAATATAGTATATATTCAGACTGAATATAGTATATATTCAGACTGAATATAGTATATATTCAGTCTGAATATACAAAGGAATATTCAGTCTAGTATATATTCAGACTGAATATATACTATAATATTTTTTGAATGGAACACGTGTCGCATTTTCATTTGTCCTCATGTTCACAACCAAATTTGAATTCTCATTTGAACCCGCCCCTATACATATATATATATATGTATATATAATTAGTGCAATAAGCTTGAAGTAAACACTTAATGCTTATTACAGAGACGATTCGGATTCAGAGACAAAGAATCATCAACTTTTAAGTGATTGATTTCAACTTTTGGATATTTTGATTCTCTCTACCGGACAGATCGGATTTGGAAAAATCCAAGCCAAACTGCAAAATTATATTAGATTATTCAAAGCAAAAGCTTAATCCTAATATATATATATATATACATACATATAGAGGAAAGTTCAAATGCGAACTCAAATCTAGTTGTGAACGTGAAAACAAATGAAAGCGTGACACGTGACACGTGTCAAAATAAGCAATACTCAGACTGAATATACAAAGGAATATTCAGACTGAATATAGTATATATTCAGTCTGAATATACAAAGGACTTTATTCCGGCGACTGAAGAATTGGCCGGAAGGAAGGGAAGCGTAGAAGGTCCAGGCTTTTGGGCTTGGGCCAGGTCTTTGAAGTGGGGTTTCAATGAGAAAAAAGGACCCGGGTTTTTTTTATAGTTAAATTCATGGCCTCGTAATTATAGCCTAGGTTGGGTTCCGGTGAAAAGATGACGCAGTAGAAAAACACGAAAGGATCGACCAACGTTTTTTCCAAATGAAGTTAGAACTAAGGCTATGTTTGACAAATTAACTGATTTATGATAAGATGGCTTATGACTGATAACGTAGTTTATGACTGATAAGTGAAGGTAACTGATGAACAAGTCACATTTGACAAAAACTAGCTAATAAACATGTAAAATGACTAAAAAAGACATCTTGAAATGTTAGTCACTTATAATATAATTAAAATAAGTATTTAATAAAAAGGATAAAATAAAAAAAGTTAATTCGTTTTTACAAATCATGTCTAGCTCAGCTCGTTTCCCCAAGGGCGGTGACATCCTGGGGGTTGTGGATGGTATCCCAATCTACCCAGGTTCGAACCCAAGGGGAGTCAATTTAAGGGCATGAGAAGTACCCAGTCCTTGGGTTGGTCCAATCTTTGCCTGGCCTACCCCCCCCCCCCCGACCAACTTTAGTCTGTGGTTGGGCTCCAGGTTCAGCGTAAGCTGGGTCAAGACAACGACGGATTACTGGGCTACCTGTGGATGCTCGATACCACCAAGGAGGTGTGCGTGTGTATGTGAGTTCGTGGTAGTCGTTCATTGATTCAATGCTGCTATGTCTTTCAAAAATAAAAAATTCAAACAATATAGTTAAAAATAAATAATATGATATGATATGATATGTTTAATTTAAAAATAAATATAATGATTATCATATATATTATAAATTTTAGATTTGTTAAAATAAAATTTAAAAAAATTACATTAATTTATGATTTTTAGTAACCATTTCATATAATATATGAATAGCTAAACAATCAATTCTAATTAATTCATAGGGGAGCAAAATCCATTCAACAAAATCAACAAAATCTATTCAAAAATTCAGAAATTCACAAAGAAGCAAAATCCATTCTCAAGAAATTATTAAGAATCCACAAAATCCGTTCAAAAACTCCAAAGAAATTATCCAAAAATTCACAGGGGAGCAAAATCCACAAACTCCATTCTCAATAAATTATTCAGATGCCACAAAATATATTTAGAAAACTAATTACGTGTATGGATGTGTCAGATTCCGGTACAGGCAGGAGTGGCGGAAAATAAAACCGAAAGTTGAAGTGTGGGATATGTTGATTCAAGTAGAGAAGCAAAAGGATCGATGGATGAGTTCCTAAATTGACAATCAAACAAGAAATTAGATTTGGGAAATAACAAACAGAAACATTACCTTCTCAAAACCTCCTTGAGGTGGTCTTCGATATCAATGATGAAAAGACACTTTCAAAACCCAACCGAAAATTTGTGCGGAGGACACTCTATGGTTTGGATTCTGATTCCTTGTTCGAGAAAGAAAGTTCTAGGGTTTCAAATCGCACCCAGCCTCTAGTTCCTTGGATTTGATTGTGTTCGATCAGAGAGGGAGAATATGCATCGGCTGGAAATGGATGGTAGGAATTAAAATGCCGCGTTGAAGGAATGTGGAGGAGGTAGGGGTGGAAGGTGGCCGGAGAAAAGGGGGGCGGTTAATCCAAATTTTAGGGGACGTGGGCTCATATGTGCATTGTGTAGTTGTACATTAAGCAGATGGATAGTAAGTCTTAAAATTCTAAACATAAACGCTCTTTTATACAATAGTATAGATACAGGGGTGGGTTCAAATGAGAACTTAAATTTGGTTAAATTTGGTTGTGAACATGAGAACAAATGAAAGCGCGACACTTATCATATTCAGAGTGAAAAATCAAAAAATATCCAGACTGAATAAAACTGAATATAGTGTTTATTCAGCTAAATAAGCATTATAACAATATATTCAGTTTTATTCGGTCTTAATATTTGTTTGATTATTCAGTTTTATTCGGTCTATATATATAGAGAGATATATATAGGGGCGGGTTCAAATGAGAGCTCCAATTTGGTTGTAAATGTGAGGACAAATAATAGTGTGACATGTGTCCCATTCAAAGAAATATTCAGACTGAATATAGAGTACAGACATGTGTCGTGTTCTTATTTGTCCTCACGTTCAGAACCAAAATTGAGTTTGCATTTGAACTTTTCTCTCTCTCTCTCTCTCTATATATATATATATATATAGAGGAGGGATCATATGAGAATCACCCATCCTTAAAGAAACAATTTGTGGACCACATATGATATGGGTCCCACATAATATTAAATCATTTCTGATTTAATATTAAATCATATTAAATCAAAAATGATTTAATTTTATGTGGGACTCACATCATATGTGTCCACAAACGTACCTTTATTCCTTTAGAAATCACAAATTCTCATTTGAACCTTCCTCTATATATATAGGGGTGAAATTTCCGTTACAAACACGTCAATTTCTACAAACTGCATGCAACCAATAATTTTTTTAAATTTTTTCTTAATTATTAGGGTTGATTAGTCAATATGAAAAAATTTCATCAAGAATACATGAAGGTGGTGAATCAAGAATATGTGAAACAAGTTTCATCAAATTGAGAGTATAATGAAACAATTTCATTTTCATGAAAAAAATAAAAAAAAAATCATGAAAAAAATAATTATAAGAAACATTTTCATCATATTAAACATTTTCATGAAAAAAAAAATTCAAAAAAATAATGAATCATATGGTTTGTACAAATTGAAGTGGTTTGTAATTGAAATCTTCTCTCTCTATATATATACAATCTCTTTCTCTATATATATATATAGAGAGAGAGAGAGCGGGAGAAAAGTTTAAATGAGAACTTTGCATTTTTAAATGAACAAAGGGACACTTGTGGATTACATACGATATGGGTCTCATATAATATTAAATCAGAAATGATTTAATATTATGTGAGACCCACATCATATGTGGTCCACAAATTATTCATTTGTTCTTTTAAGTAGGGATGGTTCTCATATAATCCCTATCACGTGTGTATATATATATATATACATACATACATCAAATGGGTGTCGTTACTCAAGAATTGGCAATGGTTGGCCTTTGTATGTAACACGTGTATTACAAATGGGTAAGGACCTTTTCCAAGCATGGCAACATGGAAAGAACCATGCACCATGCAAGTTGTCAACTTATTTTGTCACCATGCAAGTTGTAGCGAACATATGGCCACAAATAATCCTCAATTTCATGCATCCAACACTTGTACCATGTGCAGGGGTGAGTTGTACAACATCTAAAAACTCTGATTTTTCGAAATTGACTTTTTCTAAAATGCACATTTTAACTTTTTCTTATCTTCTAATGATATCTACTTTTTTTTATTTAAAACATTCACTACTTTACATATAAAACGAGTAATTTCGTTGTAACTTAAATAAATTATGGTCGATAAAACTGTTCGATCATTAAATGTGAAAGTCGTATTCAATTTAGAAAAAATCAAACACATTGATGATGGTAGGTGGATTACTGGCTTTGTTGGCCAAGCCTTAATATTGCCAAACCAAAAGATTTGACCAGTTAATTGAAATCAACTCTCTATACACAAATTTTCAGTTCATATTTTACATGTAGCCTTGTATGATTAGTGATATGAAGAAAGTCATCTCATTCAATTAAAATCGATCGATTATAATTGGATATTTAATTGTAATCGGAACGGATGATCAGATTCTATAATCCCGACATCCAAATCGCTTCTACCGGTTCTTAGAGGACAGTTTATAATCCAATAAAATCAAATTGATATAATGCAATGACTATATATATATAGAGAGGCTCCTTCAAGTGTTAACTCAATTATTTATGTTAACCGTGTTAACCCATAGTTCACTAGTGAACACCATGCTCGTTCACTGGTGATACGATGCTCGTATATTGACGAACACGATGCTATTTGTGTTAACTGTGTTAACCGTTCACTGGTGAACACCATGCTCGTTCACTGGTGAACACGATGCTCGTATACTGACGAACACGATGTTCGGTGTTCACCAGCGAACGATGGGTTAACACGATTAACATAAATTATTGGGTTAACACAAGAAGTATATATATATATATTATGCATAATCAACAGTACTATTTTTATCCGATAGTTGTATTAAGTGTATTTTAAGAAAATAGGAAAATACATTAATAAGCAGTTAAATTGTTTGTTAATTGACTGAAAGTTGGATCAAAATATTAGATGAATCCAGTATGATCCAATATATAATCTATAATAGTATTAAATGGATGAAATCTATTGATCCAATCATCCATTAGACCACACTAATGGATCAGTTATTCGATGTTAAATGGATTGGATCAGATTAAAAAAAATTCAACGACCCAATGGTGAATTAGATTAGATCCACCTATGTTCATTTAACTTCAACTGATAATGCATAACAAAGAGAAGAGTCCTGTCAACAAATGATTTTATTGACATTTTTAATTAAACGTTGTTAGAGTATATTTTGAAATCATTTATACATATTTATATGATTTATCGGTAAAATGTAGATCAAACTGATATATTTTTATACAAATCAATTGATTTTAGTTTTGAAGAACTAGAAATGTAACTTTTTGATCTAGAGTTGACTTGGGTCAACCGACATCCATCCTATATAATTGAGCTTCCATTAATCTTGTTCATTCATAATTTTCATACCTTCTTTCTATTTGTCGATCTCCTGCTTCACCTCAAGACTTTCATCACCAAACTAAAATGTAAGTTATGAATTTATTGTATATTCTGCTTTCTTATTACTTTATTATTCTCAAATGTTTCTTTAATTCTTTCATTTAATTTGGAGCTAAATATCTAATAATAATTTAGGGTAAGGTTTATATATCTTGGTCAAAACTAATATAGATTTTATTAGTTTATATTGACTAACAAATAGTTGGAAATGATTATTGATATTTAGTTCATCTACCTCTTAAAATGGATTTTAGTTACAATTCGAATTAATTAACCATAATTAGATACTTAATTTTAATTGGCAAAGATGGATATAGAAAATTTTCAAGTGATGATGACATCATTTGATTATAAGAAACAAATATAGAGATATTTTTACAACATCATCATTGATTTGTTCGTTAATTTGTTATTTTATTATATGCAAGTCATGTGTTCAAGTATTTTATGATTTAAAATATTATTTCACATCTATTTGTTTCATAAGGTGAAATTTTCATATGTATTTGTTTCACCATGTGAATTTTTTTTATGCATATTTTTTGTTTCAGTAGGTGAATCAATTTTTTTTTCACGTGTAATTATATTCATAAGGTGAACACAAACATATATATGAAACAATATCTTAAATTATAGGTTTTGATAAAAAGAATCATGAAAAAAAAATTGATATTGGTTTTTATGAGTTTGTAACTTTTCTATGGTTTTTATTTGATTATCGTCCAATATACATATATATATATATAGGGTTGATTTCCGTTACAAACCACGTCAATTCGTACAAACCGCATGCAACCAATATTTTTTTTTAATTTTTTCACTTTTTCTTAATTATTAGGGTTGATTAGTCAATAATATATGAAAAAATTTCATCAAGAATACATAAAGGTTGGTGAATCAAGAATATGCGAAACAAGATTCATCAAACTGAGAGTTTCATGAAACAATTTATTTGTATGTAAAAAGAAAAATAATTTCATGAAGAAATTAATTATATGAAACAAATTCATCATATTAAACATTTTCATGAAAAAATTATTCAAAAAAACAATGAAACACGCGGTTTGTACGGTTTGTATGAATTGACGTGGTTTGTATTTGAAATCTCCCCTATATATATATATATATATATATAAAGAGGGAGAGAAAAAGGAAAGTTCAAATGCAACTCCAATTTGGTTGAGAGAGAAAGACTGAATAATACTACATTTAAATTGAATAATATTATATTCAGTCTAAATATTTTTTTTCATTATTCAGTCTGAATATGACAAGTGCCGCGATCTACTTTGTCATAATGTTCACAACCAAATTTGAATTCTTATTTGAACTTGCTCATGTAGAAACCACGTTAATTCGTACAAATCGTACTAACCGCTTTCAACCAATCATTTTTTCACTTCTTTTTTTCAGTTTTTTCAACTATGAGGGTTGATTAGTCAATAATATATGGAAAAAAAATCACCAAGAATACATGAGTGTTGATTAATCAAGTATATGTGAAACAAGTTTCATCAAAATGAGAATTTCATGAAACAATTCATTTTCATGTAGAAACAAAAAAAATTCATGAATAAAAGAATTTTATGAAACCATTTCATCATATTAAACACTTTCATAAAAAAAAACTATTCAATTAAACAATGAATCACAACGGTTTGTACGAATTGACGTGGTTTGTATATATATATATATATAGAGAGAGAGAGAGAGGAAAGTGCAAATGAGAACTTTGTATATTTAAAGAAACAAATGAACACCCTTAGAACCACATATGATGTGGGTCAACACAATAAAAAAATCATATATGATTCAATGGTGGCCCCCATCGAATCAAATATGATTTTTTTTTATTGTGTGAGACTCATATCATATGTGGTTCTCGTACGATCCCCATATATATATATATATATAAGGAATAATTCAAATGAGAAGTAGTAAATATTTGAGAAATAAAAAGTGATCGTGACCCTTCATCTGGTCAACATTTGTGGCTTTGACCGTGAAGCACCAGATAATTCTTTGCACGGATATGTGAAATATAGAGAGACAGTTTCCTAACTTTAACAAATAAACGTCAAATAGGTTCATATATGAACTATATGTTCATATGTGAACCTATTCGTATATGAAGCCACATGTTCATATATGAATCAATTAATCAATTCATATGCGAATCAAATAGCTTCATATGTGAATCAGTTAACTAGTTTATATGTGAATCAGTTAATAAGTTCATATATGAATCACACAGGTTCATATGTAAATTAATTAAAACATTTCATATGTTAATTACAAGTTCACATATGGACATATAGTTCATATGTGAATCACATATGTTCATATATGAACCCGTTTACTGTCTATTTGTAAAAGTTACGAAAATACCCTCTCCATTTTTTCCATAACCGTAATCTTTGACCAGCCAAATTCGTAATTATTGACCAGTGATCCAATCTTGACCGTATGAATGACTAAGATCACTTCTTTATTTCTCAAATATTACCACTTCTCAAAATAACCTATGACTATATATATATATATACATACATACAGGGGCGACCCATTAAGGACCCAGGAGACCCGTGCACCCGCTCGGTCGATTACCGTAAAGGAAAAAACGAAAAGGTTTTGATGGTGCACCCGCTTAATTTTGAAGTGTACTCTTATAATTTTAAAACAAAACATAAAACATAAAGAGTAGCTAGCCGGATGGTTTGTTTGTCCATTTCTTGTAGACGAGGTCTAGGGTCTGAGTCCAACCCTCAGCATATATTTCCGTTTTTTAATTAACCCTCTATCAATAAAGAGGGAGTTTGGGGTCAATATTGTAAATAATTTGATTAGTTATAATGTTATGTAATTATTTTTACATGATTTATTTATTTTGAGTTTTGGATTAATCTTTACCAAAAAAATCATAACTATTTTTTCGAAACGAACCGAAAAACTCTTAAAATCAATCAAAAAAACAAAAAATATCCCTCAAAATCAACCAAAAACTTAAAAAAAATACCTCAAAATCAACCAAAAAAACTTAAAAAATCCACGAAGTGCGGAATTCAGCTAAAAAACATCGACGAGCTTTGTTGGCATTTGATCAAATTTAAGGGTGCACCCACTTGATCCAAATTTTGGGTCCGTCACTGTATATATAGGGCGATAATCCAATAAAAACCATAGAAAGGTTGAAGACCGTGAGGACAATCTCAACCGTTAAAGAGTTTAATCAAATGTTACTAATCATTGTGGTATTTTTGTAATATTAATAAAAGGAGAATGACATAATAGTGATTTTGTTACAACCGTAATATTTGACTATTCTAATTCATCGTTGACCACACCTGGATTCATATGGTGAATCTGGATTCATATTAGTGAATCTGGTGAATTAGTATGTGTTATATAAAGAACGATCAACTATATTTGGATTTCATGTGGTGAATCTATATGTGTTTCATATGGTGAATCCGTGTGTTTCATATGGTGAATCTATATGCTTCATATATTGAGTGAATATGTACGTTTCATTTAATAATCTTGTTATTAAAAATACGATTATGCCATTTTTAACTAAAAACAACTTTCAATTAAAACCATAGGATCAAAACCAAATTAAGGTTTAGATCGGTCTTCACGGTTTTTAACTTTTTTTGTTTTTATTTGATTTAACCCCTATATATATATAGGGGCGGGTTCAAATGAGAACTCAAATTTGGTTGTGAACATGAGGACAAATAAGAGCGCGACATCTGTCATGTTCAGACTGAATAATCAGAAAAACGATGGTTCACTTGTTTATTTGACCATGTGAATTTCGTTTCATATGCGAAAGTAAACCAATGTTTTTGTTCACGTATAATATTTTTTTTATTGACACAAACAGATGTGAAACAATATAATAAATAATAACATTTGATGAAAAAAATTGTGATTTTTTATTATTTTTTGTTTTCCATTTGGTTTCCGATTCTATTATTCGTAGAGTTTCTAAATAAACGAGCATCTCTCTTTCTTTCTCTCTCTCTCACTATATGTATGCAATCTTTAACAATCTTACAACCTTTACAACTCAAATCAGAAGCGTCCATTTGATCATCAATGGTTAGTATTATTTAGTCGATTATAACTTCCCATAATTAAAAAAGAAAAGAAAAAAGAAAAAAGAAAAATGGATGGTGGATAGGCGGGTTGTATAGGTTGTACGATCTATAGAGGTTGTATTTGAACGAACCTCCATATATATATATATATATATATATATAGACTTGGGATCACGTGAGACACGCCTATTTCCGTGAGATACGTGACACAATCTTTTTACACTTGAAACTTCACAGCAAAAACACTATGAAAGTAAAAAAAATATGAATCTTTAAAGTATTTTCGCTATGAAAGTAACCTACATAGTGTTTTTGCTGTGAAGGTTCAGATTTTTTTACCTTCACAGTGTTTTTGCTGTGAAGTTTTGAAGACTAAAGAAATGGTTTCACGGGTCTCCGACGGGTCTTACGTGAACCCATCATATTTTTTTACCATCTAGGTGTTTTTGCTGTGAAGTTTCAAGAGTAAAAATGTTGTCTTATGGTCTCACGGAAACATGCGTGACTCACGTGAACCCAACCCTATATATATATAGCGGAGGGATCATACAAGAACACCCCTCATTTAAAGAAACAAAGAAACACATTTAGGACCACATATGATGTGCGTCCCACTCCTACACAATATAAAATCATTTCTGATTCAATGGGGCTCACCATTGAATCCGATATGATTTTATATTGTGTGGGACCCACATCATATGTGATTCCAAGGGTGTTACTTTGTTTCTTTAAAAATGTTAAGTTCTTATTTGAACCCCTCTCTCTCTCTCTATATATATATATATAGATCGGCCATTGAAAGGATTAGTATATATATATAGATCGGCCATTGAAAGGATTAGTTGATACGATTAGGGTTGATCTACTTCTTAAGATGCTTAGATTGGGAGATAATAACAACAAAATTACATTTTAGTTTATCTACTTCTTAAGATGCGTAATGTAATTTGGGCGATACAAAATTACATTTTAGTTGATGAAGACAGTTGATTTATGAAATCCCCAATTTTAGTAGATTTTTAAGAAGTTGTGTTCTAGGTTTAAAAAAAGTTTAACCTTAATAAATAATGACGTGGATGGATATTCGATTGTTTTTCGGAAAATACAATTACAAAAACTTTTTTTATATTAGTTGAATTTTTATACATGTATTAATTAAATTATAAGATTATTAGTTGGCTATCAACTAGAGCAATAATGGATGAAAGGTAATAGTAAAAAAGTTTCTTTATATCAACCTGTAATTTATCATCTTGTTTTTTATGTTAAAATTGTCGATTTTATATCAATATTTTAGTTCGATTCGATTTTCATTACTCAGAATCCTACATTTTTTGCTTATCCATTAGACTAGAACTTGATGGATCAGCATTTGTAATACTCGTACTTTTTTACTCACCCATATTGCATTATAATCTTTAAGCTACTCTTTTTTGCTAATCTTTACCACACAGCTTTCATCATTGATAATGTTACTACATCCCGATGGACATATGATGTCTTTGTAAGCTTTAGAGGTGAAGATATCCGTAAAAGTTTTATGGATCATTTATTCAAAGATTTTGGACAAAAAGGAATTCATGTGTTTAGAGATGATACGGATCTCACCCTAGGCGAAAATATATCTCCTAATCTCGACAAAGTCATTCAAGAATCGAGATTTTTAATAGTCATATTCTCCAAAAATTATGCATCTTCATCATGGTGTTTGAGGGAACTAGTAAAAATCCTTGAGTGCAAGCAGATGGGAGAGCATAAACATGAGGTTCGAATCATCTTTTATGATGTGAAGCCTGATGTAGTGAGGAAACAGACCGGGAGCTATGCACAAGCGTTTGCTAAACATGAGATTTCAAATAGAACAGAGGTTGCTGAATGGAAAGAAGCTTTATTCATGGCAGCCAACTTATCCGGATGGGATCTCCAAGATATGGCAAATGGGTAAAAATGTGCTCTTTATTTTAATGATTCATATCATTTAATTTCATTAAGTAATTGTTTTTCTAACAAAACCAATTAATCTAGTAGCTTTTATTAAAACTAATTCTATATATTTGGGCTTTCTTTTCTTTCTGGTCAACAGGTATGAATCCAAATTCATTGCTAGCATCTCCAAAGAAATCCTCAAAGCATTATTTCATGAATCCTTACATGTTGGAGAGAACCTTGTAGGGGTTGATGCCCGTATAAAGAAAATGAACTTTTTACGGTATGTTAACTCAAACAAGGTTCACATGATTGGAATATGTGGTATTGGTGGAATAGGAAAGACGACTTTTGCCAAAGCCATTTATAACCTCATGTATAGCCACTTTGAGGAATGTAGCTTTCTAGATGATGTCCAAGGATCCACAAAACGACATGGACTAACTCATGTTGTAATGCAACTTATTAACGACATCATGAAAACAACAGAAGTAAGGATATCCAACATTGGTCAAGGAATTATGGTAATGAAACACAGGATGGCAGCTAGACGGATTCTACTTGTTGTAGATGATGTAGATCATCGTGACCAGTTAGAAGCACTAGCGGGTTCAAGTGATTGGTTTTCCCAAGGAAGTTTGATTATTTTCACTAGTAAAGACAAACAATTGCTAAAGTCTCATAAAGTGTATGACATCTACGACATGGAGTTTCTCAATGATGTTGAATCTCTAAAGCTTTTTGGTTTGTATGCTTTTCATGAAGAACGTCCTACAGAAGGCTTTGGAGAAGTTGCTCTGGAAGTTGTTCAATATGTGAAAGGTCACCCCCTTTCTCTCAAGGTCTTGGGATCTTTTCTTTACGGAAAAACTGTCCAAGAGTGGAAAAGTGAGCTAGAAAGTCTCCAAGTATATCCTAATGAAGAGATACATCGGGTACTTCGGTTAAGTTTCGATGCGCTAAGCCATCAACAAAAAAATATCTTCCTTGATATTGCATTTTCATTCATTAAGGAATATAAAGATTTCGCAGCAACTATACTAGACGGCTGTAATTATCATGCAGATACCAATATCAAAGTTCTAGTTGACAAGTCATTACTTTCCGTTTCTCGCATTGGATTGCTTGAAATGCATGACTTGATCCAAAGAATGGCAAGGGAAATTGTACGTGAAGAGTCCAACATGCCTGAGAAGCGAAGCAGGTTGTGGATTTCATCAGAGGTTTATAATGTATTGAATGAGAATAAGGTAAGAAGTGGAATATGATTCTTTCTGGTACATAAATTAAATACATATAAGATATTGTAATGTCACTCTCTTCGATCTAAACTATATGTTCCATATTCTTTTTTACTTGAATCTAGGGAACAGAAGCAATTGAAGTTCTTCACCTTTTGCGAAAGGAATATTGTCCGAAGTTTCGCATTGGTGGTAACGCTTTTGCACACATGAAGAACTTGCGGATCCTACAAATTTGTGAGAAAAAGCTTGGAAAATTTGAAGATCCATTTTTTGATTTGAAGTTGTGGAAAGACTCTAAGGTGAATTATTCTGGGAGGTTGGAATTTCTATCGAATAATCTAAGGTTACTTTATTGGCATGGATTTCCTTTCAAGTGTTTCCCCTCAGATTTCTATCCGGAAAACATTGTTGCCATCGACTTGTCTTACAGCCATATCAAAAATCTTTGGACATCGCCTAAGGTACTACGTACTTATTTTGTTTGATATATGCGTTTCTTCCATGTGTTTTAATATATGCACATCTAATTAAGCGTTTTCCTATTTGTCTTTGATCCTAGCATTTTAGAAGTTTGAAAGTAATGAAGTTAAGGCATTGTCTTAACCTGACAAGTACTCCTGATTTCACAAAGATTACAAATCTCGAAGAGCTAATTCTTGAAGGTTGTGTGAATTTGTTAAAGTTCACCCATCTTTTGGAATGCTCAAGAAACTTGTTGTTCTAAATATGAGGTATTGCACAAGTTTTAGGAGATTCCCATCCAAAGTTGAAATGGATTCTCTTGAAGTTGTGAATCTCTCAGGTTGCTCAAAACTAGACAAACTTCCCGAGTACTTTAACAAATTCCAGAGTTTGAGGGAGTTTTCTTTTCATAGAACCGCCATAACAGAGCTTCCATCTTTTGTATTCTCTCAATGCAACCTTCAAGTATTGGGATTTGGTCGATGTGAAGAAAAGCAATCTAGATGGTGGACTTCAATTTCTAAGCATTCATGGTTACCAAGTAAGGTGCAACATCCTCAAAGTATGGTAATACCTTCATTGGCAGCTTTATGTTTCTTACAAGACCTAAATCTTAGCTACTGCAATATATTGGAAGTGTCTGATAGCATTGGAGGGTTATTATATCTAGAATATCTAAACTTGGAAGGGAACAACTTTACTAGCTTTCCAACCGGATGTTTGAGTCAACTTTCTCGTCTTAAAATTCTTCAACTTTCTGATTGCAAGAAGCTGGAAGTGTTGCCAGAATATCCTCCTAACATGGATGGTCTTAATGCAGCGGGATGCACCTCCTTGTATCAACTTCCACCTAACAACTATCATAAAGTTCCCCCATCGTTGCAAATGAGTTTAGAAGGTCATCCAAAATTATTTACGAATCTTAGTATTGAAAGCCAGGTTTGTATGCCGCAATCTCTACCTGATCTTAACTCATCTATAACCTCCCATAACTATAGAAACCAAATTTCTTCTTTGCTTCAATTTATGGAGTTCCCGAGTAACACATGTGAAATCTTCGGTGGAGAAGAAAGACAAGTCTTTGTTTTGGATATAGTATATAATGGAAATAGAATTCCACGATGGTTTACAAATACAAGTATGGAAAATCACATACATGTCCAATTGCCTCCAAATTTCAACTACAACAAGTTGAGGGGATATGGAATATGTGTTGTTTTTACACCCAAAAACTCTCCTTGTAATCTTTATTACGAAGAAGCAACAACGTATCGGGTGGACAACTTTGATGGGACTTGTTTGTTTGGACCTAATACAGTTAGCTATAATTACAGTGGAATCTCTAAGTCAGATGTCATATGGTTTTGTTTTACGACTGAGGTTTATGATCCTAGATGGGAGGAAGCAAAGAATTTTATTACTTTTTCGATTGAAGACAATGATAATGTTGAATGATTCAAATTGATTCAAAACTGAACGTTGGCTTAGTATTTTGAATTAGTCATAATAAAGAGCTGCTATAGCTCCTAGTTTTCAGGGATAATTTGTTTCCTCTTTTTTAGTCAAAGTAGTTAGGGTTATCTTCTCTTTGTTGCCTATATAAGGCCAGCTATTATCTGAATAAATTATAAGTTTATCTGCACTACTTTTCACACTTCTTTGTTCTTTAAAACTCTCCAACATTTTGGTATCAGAGCCAGGTTATCTAGGCTTGGTCTCGTGTTCATTAAGCAGCAAAGATGGCGTCTAACACCACTGCAGTAAACATCTCTCAACCTCAGATTCCGATATTCAAAGGTGACTCTTACGAGTTTTGGAGTGTCAAGATGAAGATATTGTTCAGGTCACAAGATCTGTGGGATCTGGTGGAAAATCGCATAAGAGAGGACGGCCAAGAGGATGCGGCAAAGAAGGAAACTCAAAAGAAGGATGCAAAGGCGTTATTTTTCATACAACAAGCGGTGGATGAAAGCATATTCTCGAGAATTGCAGCAGCAACTTCTGCACATGAAGCATGGAACACTCTCAAGACGGAGTATCAAGGCTCTGCGAAGGTCATCACAGTGAAATTGCAATCACTCAGGCGAGATTTTGAAACCGCCAACATGAAGAATCAGGAGACAGTACAAGAATATCTCGCAAGGATCTCCTCCACTGTTAGCCAAATGCGAGCATACGGTGACAAAATCACTGACGAGACCATTGTGGGCAAGATTTTGAGGAGCCTGAACCCTAAGTTCGATCACGTCGTTGCAGCCATAGAAGAATCCAAGGATCTTGCCACCTACACTGTTGATGAACTCATGGGTTCACTACAAACCCATGAGGTTAGAATCAACAGAAATAATGCAAAGGAGGAAGACCAAGCTTTCCATGTTCAAGGAGATCATTCAAGGGCTGACTACAATAGGGCCAGAGGAAGATCAAATTTCAGAGGGAGAGGTCGTGGCAGAACAAACACTCCCAGGTGCACATACTGCAACAAGTATGGACATGCAAGAGAAGATTGTTGGAGCATGCCTAAAGAAGCACAATATGCAGAAGAAGAAACAGAGGAAGCCCTGTTGTTCATGACACGTGAAGATCCCCAAGGTACCCCCGCTGACATTTGGTATCTTGACAGCGCATGCTCACTTCATTTGACAGGAGACAAGACAAAGTTCAAGGAGTTCGATGCAGCACATAAGTCTCGAGTTAGACTTGGAGATAACAAGCATATCGAAATTGAAGGAAAAGGAGTTGTTGCTGTCAATATAAACGGAAAAGAGAAACTGATTCAGAATGTTCACTATGCTCCAGGTTTGGCTCATAATCTGATTAGTGTGGGCCAACTGATTGAATCGGGCTATTCTGTTGAATTTAAAAACAACATGTGTCGTGTCAAACGAGCATCTGGGCAAGTACTCATTGAAGCTAAGATGACTCATAACAAGATGTTTCCTATAAAGTTCTCGTGCGAAGAGCACTATGGGTTGATAAGCAGAAGGCACGGTGATACTTCTGAAGTTTGGCATTTACGATATGGCATCTCAACATCAAAGGTTTGCATCTTCTTGCAAGCAAAGAGATGGTCAAAGGCCTACCCGTAATTAAAGACCTCAACCATGTGTGCAAGGGATGTGCTCTAGGGAAGCAAACTAGACGGTCTTTTCCTGTCGGAAAGTCTAAACGAGCAGACAAGAAGCTGGAACTCGTACACGCTGATATTTGTGGGCCAATGAAAACTCCATCACATGCTGGCAGCAGGTACTTTCTGCTCTTTATTGATGATTTAACAAGGATGAGTTGGGTATACTTTCTCTCCCATAAATCTGAAGCACTTGAACACTTCAAGAAGTTCAAAGCACTCACAGAAAACCAGAGCAATGAAAAGATAAAGGTTTTAAGAACAGATAGGGGAGGAGAATTCTGTTCTACGGACTTCAACGTTTTTTGTGAGGAACAAGGAATTAAGAGAGATCTTAGTGCTCCCTATACGCCTGAACAAAATGGCATAGCGGAACGTAAGAATAGGACTGTTGTTGAGATGGCAAGATCCATGATGAAGGAGAAGGAGATGGACGATGATTACTGGGCTGAAGCAGTAGCCACGTCAGTTTATTTGATCAATCTTTCGCCTACCAAAGCCGTATGGAATAAGACGCCTTTCGAAGCCTGGTATCATTTTAAACCTTCTGTGGATCATCTTAAAATTTTTGGTTCTTTATGCTATGCCTTAATACCATCTCAAAAGCATAAACTTGAATCGAAAACAAAGAAGTATATTTTTGTGGGCTATTGTACTCAATCCAAAGCTTACCGATTGTATGATCCAGAGAAAAGAAAAATACTTGTAAGCAGGGATGTAAAGTTTGATGAGCAACGGAGGTCTGGAGAAGCCGATGCAAGACCATCACCTTTTCTAGATGCAGTGAACGAAGATCAGCATGAAATTCAAGAAGATGAGGCGAGTAACCCAGCAACAAGCGAAGATGATAATGAATTGCAGAAGTCTCCACCAGACTCACCACACATCATCTCACCATGCTCACAACTAAGTCCGCAACAGAATGAGGCTGAAACAACACAGCTGCGTAGAAGCCAACGAGGTCACATCCCCAAGAAAAGATTTCCTATCGAGGAAGGAGACGGGTGCGAATTTGCCATGTTTGTTGGAGACCCATGTGATGCAGACACGGCCCTGCAAAGTAAAATTTGGAGAGACGCTATGGCGGAGGAACTAAGGTCCATTGAAAAGAATGAAACTTGGAGTCTTACGGAGTTGCCCGAGAACAAGAAAGCAATCAGCTTGAAGTGGATATTCAAAACAAAGTTTCATTCTGATGGAAGCATCCAAAAGCATAAAGCAAGGCTGGTGGCTCGTGGTTATGTGCAGGAACAAGGAGTTGACTTTGAAGAATCTTTTGCCCCAGTAGCAAGATTTGAAACTGTCAGATTGATTCTTGCACTTGCAGCTCAGTTACAATGGAGTATTTTTCAGTTTGATGTCAAGTCTGCATTTCTTAATGGAGACTTGAGGGAAGAGGTTTACGTAAGGCAACCAACAGGCTTTGTCATTCAAGGACAGGAGAGCAAGGTGTACAAGTTAAATAAGGCCTTGTACGGTCTAAAGCAAGCTCCGAGAGCTTGGTACAGCAAGATCGATGCATTCTTTCATGAAAATGGGTTTCTGCGAAGCTCCAGTGAACCGACCCTCTATATAAAGAAACAAGGTATGTTTGATGTTGTGTTGGTTAGCATGTATGTGGATGATATGATATATACAGGGTCAAGTATGCAACTTATTGAAGAATTTAAGGCTTCAATGATGAGTAAATTCGAGATGACGGACATGGGAAAATTAAGTTACTTTCTTGGACTAGAAGTCAAGCAGTCCAATAAAGGTATATTTGTGTCCCAACAGAAGTACGCGGTTGATTTCTTGCACCAGGTTGGTATGATAAATTGCAAGCCTGACTCAACACCAATGAATGCAAATGACAAGTTAACAGCTGAGGATGGCTCGGGAATGGCAGATGCAAAAAGATATCGAAGTATTGTAGGTAGACTCATCTACCTAACTCACACAAGGCCAGACTTGTCGTTTGCAGTAGGGTTGCTTTCAAGGTTCATGCATCATCCAACGAAGCAACATTTTGGAGCAGCAAAAAGAGTACTTCGATATGTAGCTGGTACAAAGAATCTAGGTGTTTGGTATGTAAAGAATGAGGATTTTTTTCTGTCAGGCTACACTGATAGTGACTGGGCTGGTTCTCAAGATGACAGGAGAAGCACAAGTGGAAATTGTTTCATGTTGGGATCAGGTCCCATTGCTTGGGGATCAAAGAAGCAAGCAACTGTGGCTCTATCGTCTACGGAGGCCGAATATGTTGCAGCTTCAGCTGCTGCGTGTCAGACAATATGGCTCAGACGACTACTCAAGGATCTTAATCAACAACAAGTTCAAGCAACTCGAGTGTTTTGTGATAATGTGTCTGCTGTGGCTTTAACAAAAAATCCAGTCATGCATGGGAGAACAAAACATATCGAGATAAAGCATCACTTTATTCGAGAACTAGTTGCAGAAGGTGAAATCAAGCTCGAAGTGTGCAAGTCGAAGGATCAAGTAGCTGATATACTGACCAAGGCTCTTTCACCAACGAAATTTCAAGATCTGAGGAACAGGCTGTTTATCACCAGTTTTGAATCAAGGGAGGATGTTGAATGATTCAAATTGATTCAAAACTGAACGTTGGCTTAGTATTTTGAATTAGTCATAATAAAGAGCTGCTATAGCTCCTAGTTTTCAGGGATAATTTGTTTCCTCTTTTTTAGTCAAAGTAGTTAGGGTTATCTTCTCTTTGTTGCCTATATAAGGCCAGCTATTATCTGAATAAATTATAAGTTTATCTGCACTACTTTTCACACTTCTTTGTTCTTTAAAACTCTCCAACAATAATGTTAAGGTAAAAGAGTTTGGTGTAAGACTTGTTTTTGATGAAGATGTAGAAGATGAAGATGAAGATAAAGAAGATGAAGAAACGGATTTTAGTATCATTCAAGACCTCCCGACTCCAACACAAGATGGAGGTGCCATCGACATATGGAGAAATGGTCGATTTATAACTTGGTCGTGGTAGGTAGTCCGATAAACAAAGTTGTATGACTTGTATGTCAGAGTATGGATGTCATCGACTGTACTATAGTTTTGTGATTTTTCCCTCACAACTGTTATTTGTATTTAGTACCATAACTATACGTAATAAAATTTGTATTCGTAATTTGTTTCAATAAAATCTTTAAAAAAATTCCAATTTCTATTAATTAGTTTTCAACATGTTCATTTTGATAGTTTAACATTATGCTCTAACATGTCAACTAGTTTTTATCAAATATGACTCATTTTATTAGCCAAAGCTTGTTTTTCCGCTAAATGTTGGTTTAGCAACACTTTAACAAGCATAGTCTTATAGTCAAAGGTGATCTGGGTAAAACGTTGAAATAAAACTAATTTAGTTAAGAGTAAATTAAAAATTTAGTCTCTCTGGTTTTAATCCTACAATTTTTTATTGCAAGAAAACCACTCTGTTATGCAAATCTTTATGCTTTCGATCTCTCACACCAACTCCGTCTCCATTCCTAAACCCTATGCATATGAGGGTAAATCTATCAATTTACTTATTATTTTTTGTATTTCACTTAAAACAAAAACCACATGGACCAAAATTGCAAACTCTTTATATGAAATAATTTTATTATTTTTAGTATATAACATATATATTTTTAATATTATTTATAATAAAGCGGGTTCATACAAGGACAGTACCAATTTACGAGAATCATGGACAATTCTCAGCCAATCATTTTATACATTAAGTTTTTTTCATCTACAAAATCATATGTTATTTTGTACTAGCATAAAAATGACATGCACGACTTTTCCCGTGGCTAAGTCGCGGAAAAAGTCGCTGCTAATCTTATATGATTTTATACGTGAATCATATGATTTTTTACATGAAAAATTTCATGTACAAAATGATTGGCTGAAGATTATCTTCGTATTCTCGTAAATTGTTATCGTCTTCGCATTAACCTCTCTCTATTTATAATACATCATATTATTAAATTATTATATATACACCTAATATATATATAGGGGAGGGGTCATACGACAACCATCCATTTTTAAAGGAATAAAGGAACACTTTGTGGACCACATATGATGTGGGTCCCACATAATATTAAATCATTTCTGATTTAATATTAAATCATATTAAATCAGAAATGATTTAATATTATGTGGGGCCCACATTATATGTGGTTCAGAAGGTGTTCCTTTATTCCTTTAAATTTACAAAGTTCTCAAATCATATTAAATCAGAAATGATTTAATATTATGTGGGGCCCACATTATATGTGGTCCACAAGGTGTTCCTTTATTCCTTTAAATTTACAAAGTTCTCATTTGAACCTTCCTCTATATATATATATATATATATATATATATATATATATATGTTCAGGTTCAGGGGAAAACGCCAAAAAAAAAAACTGAAAAACACCCTAGAAGGCCTCCATCTGAACGGTATGTCCTAACATTCATTTGTGCATATGCACTAATACATATATATGCATTGATGCATAGAAAACAAGAGCTCCAATTGTTTGTATGCATTTGTGCATATGCACTAATACATATATATATATATATGCATTTATGTATAGAAAAAAAAATATTGTCCAGATTGGGGGCTCTTAGGGTGTTTCTTCAGTTTTTTTTTAGAGTTTTCTCTGAGAGAGTTAACCACGATTTTCGTCCCTGTGGTTTATCTTTTATAACGATTTTTCGTCCCTGTGGTTTAAAATTTGCTTTTTTCGTCTCTGTTGTTTCATTTTACTTCCATTTTCGTCCTTACATCTAACATAGTTAAAAAAAGTTGTTAAAAACTTTTAAAAAGTTACATATTTAGTTCTTATGTTATAAAATGTTTAAATATTTAATTCTAAAAATACTAATTTGACACATATATAAATTATATATGTAACTTTTCTGTTTTTCTTTCATTATTATATTTAATACTATATATATATATGTTTTTCTTTCTTTATATCTTCTAAAACTTTTTTTTATATATAGTTATAATAATTTTTAAAAACATATGATATAATTAATCAAAATAAACAATCTTTTTGATATTTTAATTAATAATTTTCTTATTATTTAACCGAAGTTTTATTTATTTAAAACCGGTGGATATTTTTATTAAATTTATTTTAAAAAATATATTTGTATAAAATAGAAAAAAACTGTGAATCATTAAATATATTGATAAATAAATCATTTGTGCATACCATCCGGATTGAGGGCTCCCAAAGTGTTCTTCAGTTTCTATTTTTTAGCGTTTTCCCCGAACCTCCCTCTATATATATTAAACATAAAAATATATGTTAAAATAAATAAAAGATATGCATTAGTAAAAGTTTGGATTTATAAATATTGTCACCTTATAAATAAAAATAAAAATAAAAATAGTGAATACATTTAATAAAATTTGTGATAACATTATAAATAAAAATAAAAAGTATAAACATTGTAAAAGATTTATTAAAAAATGTAAATAAATATAAAAATAAAAATATATGTTAACATTAAAAGGAAATACTCATTTAAACACAAAAATATAAACATGGTAAAAGATTTATTAAGAAATGTAAAAACAAATAAAAAATAAAAAGATTTTACCTAGTTAGCAAATTGCAAGTTAAGTTTCTAGGTAGCAATGAGTTATTTGATATGTTTTAAAATGTCCAATGGTTTTTTCATTCAAAAAATTTGTCCAAAAACTTAATCATTCAAAACACAAAAGTCCATTGGGTTTTTTAGAGTTTTCCTTATTTGAAATCCAACTCTTTATTGAAAAAAAATCATGAAACAACACATAATGCACAAGTTCTCAAGGTTATCACAAAATCATGAATTCTCAAAATAAGGTTTCTTCGTTTAAAAACTCGTGTAATCAATAAGAAACGGAGAATATAACAAAAGAAAAAGGTAATAGGAAACAACGTCATCAAGAAATAAATCAGAAAAATCATATCAACTAAAAAAGTTAAAAAAGAACAACAGACCAGAAAAATCAAGAAACCAATTTAAAAAATCAACCAATCAAAAGGAGAAATTATTGGTTCATATACAAACTAAACTCATCAAGAAATTGATCAAAAAATCATCATATTATCCAAAAAAAAGAAAAACAAACCAGCTTCACTGAAATATCAATGAAACGAACCAGAGAAATCGACCACTTAGACAAAAACTATGGATAATTGGGCATTTGTGCTTCAAATCGAGTTCTTGAAAGTGAAGATAATCAAAATTCCATCTTCAAAAACCAATCAATTACGGAATATACCTCAAAAACCGAGTTGTTTATAATGATTTGAGACAAATGGCAAAAAAGATAGCTAAAAGAAGAAGAATACGAAACAGATTCATTAAAAAATCAAAGATATCAATGAAAGAAGTTGCAAAACAACAAGAAAAATCAAGAAACCGATCAAATAAACAAAAAATAAATCAAACGAGATAGCAATCTAGCTAATATACAAAGCACCTTCATCAAAGAAAGTAATAAAATCAATCATATGTATTGACTACAAAAGTTAAGAAACATATCAACGTCCAGAAAAATTTAATCAAACAAAACAAAGTTCATGAAAAGGTTAATCAAAATTTAAAATAAAAACAGAGCAATCTTGATGAAAGAAACCGACTTCAAAATATAATTTCAAGAAACCAATCTTCAAACAAAATAGAAGATTAATCATCCATAACAAAGAAACTCCTAAAATCAATTAAAGAAAACACACGACTCATAATAACTAGTAAAGATGTAGAGAGAAATATAAAAAAAGATTAAGACGAATACTGATATTATAGACGAATTGAAAAAAAAATTACTCCATACTCTAGACGAGAAGCGATTGATTTTTATGAATTATATATATATATATATATGGATGAAGGTCGGTCAAAATGATCTGGACCGTTTAAATTGTTTCTGAGATGCAATCCTTGCCCTTTAAATTGCCTATTTTACGGTTATCGTCTCCTCAATGAAACTCTCCATCGACTTCTTATCCGGTACTCCCACATCTCCCCTCCCCCGGTTTTTTCCCACGTCGCTCCGTTCACGCCTGATATAAAAATGCCATCTCAGTTTCCTTTCATCTTAAACACTCTCCATTCACACGCTCGATTGCAGGTTTACAAGACGACCATTGACGCCTCCAACACATTAAATTGCAGGTTTTTAGTTCTGCTTATCTCCCTTGTCGATTTATACCACCAATTTCATACTCTCTCGATTCAAGTACAATGTTTGGTAGTTTCATGTTGATAATGATACTGGCTTAGGGTTTGATATCCTTTTATTTGGTTTTCTTTTGATGTCTCGATCTCTCACAGATTCTTGGTCGATTTCCTTTTGTAGTAGTTTCATCTTTTTCGATTTCTCACATCTAGGCCATCAATTTCTCACAGGTGCTTTGGTCATTTTTCTGTTCTGTTTAATTATTTTAATTACCAAATTTGTCAAATCTTCTTTTCTGTTCAATTTTTATGTCGCGCTTGGTTTGCAGTCATGACTCAAATCAAGGCATTTTGTTCCAACTATTTGTACTGCTCTCTGTATTTGGTTTCATACTTTCATTGCTTTCCTCTTATATACTCTTTTGAGTATGGCAACATATGGTTCTACTTTATAGTATTTGGTTCTACTTTAAATGTCAAAGGTTGTTATATGTTGGATTTATGGTCTCTATCATTTATTTTCCTGCTCAAAATATGTTGTTTTTTTAATGTAAACTAACTTGCAGGGTTTGGTGAAGTTGCTCGATTTGCTCCCTCTATCGATCTATAACCTCTAAGTTCTTATTTTTTGTTGTTGTCTAATCTCTCAGGTTTTTGGTGAGCGTGCAACAGGAGAAGAAGTTCAAGAAGGTACATAATAAAAATCTGTTAATCGATCTTTCAAGTATTTATTTTCGTTGTTATTGAATAGATCTGTAAAACGTCTATAAAAAATTTTGTTCTCAAGCTTACCATTATTTCCAGTTTTGAAGAGATAGAAGGTGTTCATGTTACATAAAAGGTTGTGGTAAGTTTGATGGAATTGATAATTTCAATTTCTCACATAGCATGGAAGAACTCACAAGACCTCCACCAAATTGGCAGGAAATCGTGGTTGCTCATGAAGAGGAAAGAATATCAAACTCCATCTTGTCTAGCTTCATGGTGGACACTCAAAGATCTTACAATGGGAGTACAAAATTCCTTCGTTAAAGGGAGATACATACTTCATGGTGGACACTCAAAGATCTTACAATGGGAGTAAAAAATTCCTTCGTCAATACCGGTTCTTGTTAACGGATCACCCACCACCGAATTTAGTATGAAAAGAGGAGTTAGATAAGGTGATCCATTATCACCATTTCTTTTTATAATTGCGGCGGAAGGGCTAAGCCTTGCGTTAAAAGAAGCAATCAAACTCGAAATATAAAAATTCCTGAAAGTGGGGGAAGAAATGTATTGGTTTCTCATCTTCAATATGCAGATAACACATTATTTTTTGGCGAATAGACAAACAAAAACATCTGAAACTTGTTGGCGGTACTATGATGTTTTGAACTTACTTCCGGACTGAAACTCAATCTACATAAAAGCATTCTATTGGGTATTGGGATTCCACAATCTGAAATAGATAATGATTCAATAGCATGGCCAATCGTTATAACTGTAAATCAGAATCCCCTCCTTTTAAATACCTTGGCGTTCCCCTTGGGGTAAACATGAGGTTAGTGAAAAACTGGCAGCCCGTTATAGATAAATTCGAATCTCGACTTTCGGTTTGGAAATCGAAAAATCTATCCTTCAGTGGCAGATTAACCCTTGCCAAATCGGTGCTCGGGAGCCCCCGATCTACTACTTCTCAATATTTCGAGCTCCAATCTCAATCATTAACACCTTAGAAAGCATTAGGAGAAATTTATTTTGGGGTGGCACAAATGAGAATAAGCTATCGTGGGTAAAATGGGAAAAAATTACTTCACCAAAAATGTTTGGTGGCCTCGGTATAGGATCGTTAAAAGCTTTTAATCTTGCACTCTCGGTAAATGGTGGTGGAGATTCCATACGGAAAAAGAATCATTATGGTCAAAAGTATTCGCAAGTTTATACGGAGATGGTGGGAGACTTGAACTCATGATTGATTCCTCCTCAAATGAAACCACTTTACTGTATGGAATGATATAATAACTGCAGGAGGTAAAATAATGAATTGGGAGTCGAATTCTTAAGTTCATTCAACAGGTTGATCGGAAATGGCGAAAATACCAAATTTTGGACAGATAGATGGGTGAACAATCTAGTCCTCGCCAAGGAGTTTTCTAGACTTTTTCATCTTTGTTCTAATACTAACATTACTCCTATGATTAGTGACTGTGGGTTTTGGTCTGACAGTGGATGGTGCGGGAAGTGGAACTGGGAAAATCAAGCAAGAGGAAGATCGAAAGGCGAGCTTACTCGACTAAAGGAGCTGCTAGAAACGGTGTAGTTAACTAGAGTCAAAAGGGATACACTTGGACACTATTTTATGTCCCATGCGTAATACCGAAACCGAGGATTTAGCACATTGTTTTTTAAAATGCGATGCGGTTCGTAAAGTTTGGTATAGATTTTTCGATTGGTGGGGTGTTGCGTCGAGCCATATAGGCGAGTCCATCAATGACCATTTATTTGCTGATGGCCATGATTATATTGACCGTAAATACTCGGAGCTTTGGAAAGCGACTATATGAATTGTGACCTACAACATTTGGCGCGCACGAAACAATCTTATCTTCAACCGCAAATCGTTCTCTTCCGAAGAATGCATCATACTTATTAAGGAGCTGACCTTCAGATGGATTAATCCTAGACTCAAGGACAAGAACTTAGTGTGCGAGTCCTGGTTCGATAGCCCTCGCTCGGATTTTTCGTAAGTGCTTCATGATGATGCAGCTCAACTCAAGGTATGGATAAAACTGTTGTGTGGGTGCAAGCTTACTTTTCTTTGATTTCTTTGAATTTTGTATGTATATAATAGTTTCGGTAGCAGTCACTGTCTAGTACAGTCGAATGTGACTTGTGTATAGCGATTCGTATCGTGGCCCGATTTCTCTCGGGTATTATGTCTTTCTATTGTATCTTTGTACTGTATCGATAAGTCTTTCAATTTAATAAAATTTGTGGTGTTGTTCGGGGGTGATGGCCATGCCGATGCTCCCGAATTTCATCATCGTTGCGTTTCAAAAAAAAATTGCAATTTTTATATACATGCCTATATTTATTTTATAGTAAAAGGTAATTAATTGACATATGTTAAATACGTTTAATTATCATAAATTATTTCCTTTACTTCCCTTTTACATTTGGGAAGAAAATTTTGAAAGAAACAACATTATTTTATCTCTTTTTCTTTATTTTTCCCTTAAAAAAAATTCAAAGACCACTATTTTTTCCCTCTTTCTTCGGAAAAAAGGACTTGAAAACTGAAAAATACAAATTTAGTTACCACCCCTAAAGGAGTTGGTTCATTAAAATAGGGTTTCAAATTTTGGTTCCAATGGTTGTATTTGTCATGTAAATTAATTCTAATAGAAAATAGACAATATTTTTAATATATTAGTTTGTAATTATACTTATATTATTAATTATGTATAAAATTAAAAATAAAAAAAATACGTTCGATGCATAAACCCATTTTAATCGAAATATGTTCTCGATCGTTATTTAATTTATGAATCATATATATTATAGTTGTATATTTTAATCACAAACTTAAATCCCAAATGAGATGCTAGTTCCTACTTCCTAGGGTTTTTATAAGCATTTATTGTAACATATCAAATAGAAAATAGAACAACCAATTTCCCCCTAATCAATTTGGTAAATTTCAAATTAAAAACTAGATAAAAATTTGTTGTACTTTTGTAAATATTTAAAATGTCATATTTCAGACTCCACAAATAAAAATAAAAATATTTGTTTTAAAGAAAATTAAATATAAATAATGATAACCAAAAGATGAAATATATTTTAGCGGAAGATTCAAATGAGAACTTGATAAATTTAAAGAAACAAAGAAAATTTTATGGACCATATATGATGTGGGTCTTACACGTTATAAAATCATATCTGATTTAATAGGGGTCACCATTGAATCAGATGATATTTTATAATGTGTAAAACTCACATCATATATAGTCCATAAAATATTTTTTTATTTTCTTTAAATAGGGGTTGTTCTTGTATTATCCCTCCCCATATATTTTATATTTTTGACGGCCAAATAAAAAAATGGAGAGAAATTTATTTTTCTCTTGCATATATGTAAATGAAGTGAAAGTTGAAGGGGGCATTTTGTAAATTTCATACGGTATATAAATATGATACGAAGCTGTTAACAAAGAATTCAAAGATCAGAGAGAGAAAAAGGAACGTTGAACGCTCGTTCCCTCTCCAGCGGCCGTCGATATCATCCGCAGGTGGTTGGTGTCTTCGCCGCCGGTGACCTACGGATGATCTCCGGCGACAGAGATTCCGTATCATCATCGTCGTCTCCATCATAACGCAGAGAGACAAACAATCTCTTCGAATTTCTTTGTTTTCATCGATTCAATTTTCATTTTATAGAAGAAAAAGGAGAAAGGCGGAAGCGTAAAAATGTCATTGAATTCGAGCACTATGCATAAACAGAACAAAATTAAACGGTCGGATCTGGTGGACCAGCTACGTGATCATCAAGTTCGTTCGAAATTCAATTGGGCCTCCGTCTCCTACTTCTCCTCCAATGTTAATCTTTCTTCTTCTTCTTATTCAAGGTATCATTTCCGTTCGTCTAATTCGTATGGTTTGAGCGTCTTAATTTTGAAATTATTGTTTTCATGTTCTTAGGGTTTCGATTTATCGGTAGAAATTTGGTATGGTTCTCCAATTTTTATACCTAATTGTTTGTGTTAGGTCAATTGATTGATTCCTTTATGAATTGAAAATATGTAACAAAATTGGCAACTAAATTAAGATGCTATAAATAGAAAATTGGTGGTGATAGACAGTTGATTAACAAAGTTGTTTCGTATATATTTTTTCCCAATAAATGTAGATAGTGTTTTGGTACCCATTTTATTGGTTTAATTTCGTTTTTTCATGACATATTGTTGTTAATTTGTTCGTGTGATCTATCACGATTAGTTATTTGTGCTTTTCTGGCATATGCCATATGATTCTTTATGGAACTAGCTAACTAAGGTTGTCGTTTGTGATAGAATTTACTTGATACAACTTGGGTTGTACCATCAAATGAGGGCATTACCTGAAATAGGATTCGGCTATTTAATCATTTCTGTTATCTAGATTGACCGATTTTGCTCATGATTGATGATTTCGGCTTCTCTAGCACCTACACATCCTATCAGATATTTAGCCATAGGTTTGATTTTGATATCATATGACAGCTTTTTATGCAGGTATCAGATTTTATCTTAAGTTATGATATTTGGGATGTTTAATAAAACACAAGCAAGGAGACAATAGAAGCTTTAGTTACAGATATTTAAGTATCTTCTTGTACATTATCCATGATTAATAAAGAGGCAATAGAAGCTTTAGTTACCGAAAAGCTTGTGAGGAATAAACATTAGAAAAAGTGGAAAATAAAGGAGTGCACAAAAGCATTGTGACAAATTGAATTCAAAATCAGTAAGAATGCCCATTCAAAAAGAGACCAAACCAAAGTACTAGAGGAAGATCCACCACAATTGAAGTTTTGAAATAAACCATCTTCTTTTTGTCTGTCTTTTTATTAGTTTTGGTTATCAAGAAGTCTATCTACCTCTTTTTTTAGCTTCCTTTATCTTCTATGTTCTACATTTTTCTTAAAAATAGTAACTAGTATTCCCTCACTTGAAAAGGTTACAACTTTAGAACGGGCATACCCATTATAAAATGCATCCTTAACACTTGCTTTAGGAACATAGCAATCGAAGGCCTAGTACTAAAACCTAATACATTTATAAGGAGACAAAATCCCAATCTAAAAATGTCACACGAATATGAACCAAAGTTAGGCATTCCTAAGAATATTTCTAGTGCATTCCATTACAAAAATCTTTGGCAAAAATAAGCTAACTTATAAGTTAGCTTATAAGCTAGCTTATTTTCAGTGTACACGTTTGGCAAACCATAAGCTAGCTTATAAGTTAGCTTATAAACTAGCTTATTGAAACGCTACTTGGAGTAGCGTTTTGGGAGCTTATTGTCGTTTTTTCCAATTATAACCCTCATTAATATTAATTTTTAATTTTAATATTAATTTTTAATTTTAATATTAATTTTTAATTTTAATATTAATTTTTAATTTTAATTTTAATTTTTGCAATATGTTCTTTTTTTTAATTTATACGCTAGTTTTGCCAAACATGATTTTTTCATCAGCTAGCTCATAAGCTAGCTGGTAGTCATCCGCTAGCTTATCAGCTAGTTTACCAAACATAGCCTTAAAGAAACAACTCCAAAATTAGGCGTCTTCTATTTTCTACATTTTTCTTAAGATTGGTAATTGGTAATTGATATTCGGTATTCCTTCATCCTCCATGATATGTCTTAACTCACGGAATCTTTCTTTTTTACCTCGATGCAGGATGGATATGATGATGTTTGTATTATGGGAACTTCTGATCCTAGCTTTTATCGTTTCTTCGGCCGTTTCATTATATTTAACACACTGGAGGCTCACTTTAACCTTAGCTATCATCACATTGTTACTGCTGTTATGTTTGAAGGTAACCAAGCAAGCAAAATTGAACCGGAAAAACAAGCGGAGAATGCTTCTTCCTTTATCAATGTAGAAAAAAAGTTTCCGCCTTTTTGTCAACAATTCTTTCACCATTTATGGTCCATATCTGGATCTTTGTCAACAATGTTCGTTATTGAGTACGGTTCAGATCAGTTCGAACCACCGGTTCTTAATCAGTCTGATAGATTGAGACCGGGTCCAGGCTTTTTTCGGTCCGGTTTGACCAAAATGGATATTTTTAGGACCATACCCATGTTTAGTTTGGAGATTTGGATTTTGAAGTTTGTGATGTTTTTTCAGGTAAAGCTTGGATGTAGTAGGCTATGTGTACTTTTGTAAATTATATATATGCCTTCAGGAGTTGAAATTTAATTAATCCCATTTTTATGCTGGATGTTTGAATCCCCAATTCTTGGAATATAATTCGAATGGATCTATTTGGGTTATTTGTTTCTTAAAAGAGGATCAATTATGAAATTTAAAACAGAATTTTGCAGGGGAGGCGTTTAACAAATGTTTACTCGGTAAGTACTTACTGGGTCATTTATCTTATCTGATGAACATGGTAAGCACCGAGAATCTTACCCAGTAACCAATGATAGAATTTTACACTTACACCTTTGTATTATATCATAATAACATTATCAACCCTAACTAACCAATGACAATTGTGGCTCCTTGAATTGACACTTATGTTGTCTATCATAAGGTTAATCACAGAAATAACACAAGCCTTTTGCAATTTTCTCGGCTCTCACATCTGCTAGAATATGTTCGAAATTCTTAATTAGTGGTTTTCAGGTGTAACTTTTCAAAAGGAACTTCCATTGTCATAGCTGAAAGAGTTGAAAATAAAGGTGGTTGAACATTATATATCAATCATAGGTACTTCTTTAAGAGGTTTTTGTGAGGTTTTATTTGTTAGCTTCTATGTTTGAATTAATGAAACTCAGAGATTCTTCTGTAGTCTTGCAATTTCTACAACACCTGCAAATGAAGTAGGCTTGAATGCTCTTATAATTGGCTTAACTGCACACTTCAAACCCCTAATGAAACTGATGACGGATCGACTGAAATTAGGGATGAGCTCGGTACCGAACCGAAAATACCGAATCCCGAATATGAAAAAATCTCGGTAGCGAATACCGAACCGGTAATAGAAATTCGGTACCGGGATTTTCGGGACTAACACCGTTTGGTACCGTTTTTAAGGACGACTAACTTTTTTACATAGCTCAAAATGGTTTTTCTAATTGTAGATTAAGTGGGGAGGAACTCATTCAACTTAAATTGACCTAAAAAAAGATTAAAAATACCAATAAAAAATAATTTTTTAATTTTACAATTTGACATCCAAAATATGTAACGATAAGAAAGTCGGCTTCGTTCGTATATATGTATATATACGTATATTTGGTATGTATACAATGTTATATACATGTCAAAAAAGTGTGGAATATTACAAGAAACCGGGTTTTGGAGAAATTACGGAACCGAAATATGAAAAAAAGATTGATATATGGGGGGAGTATTACAAGAACCAAAAAATTTAAAATATTTAGTGGATTTGGTATAAAATTGGAAGATATAATGTTGGGAAAAAAAGTTTTTTATACCAATCCAAAAAGAAAAGGGTTTTTTTTCAATTTGAAAGTGTCCGTTAATATTACCCGGTTCGGTTCGGGATTTATGGGTACCAGTACCGGTACCGAACCGAAAATACCGAATCCCGAATATGAAAAAATCCCGGTACCGAATACCGAACCGGTAATGCTATTCGGTACCGGTACCGGTACCGGTTCGGTAGGGTACCTGTTCGGTTTCGGGATTTCGGTCTGTATGCTCATCCCTAACTGAAATGGCCGAACTTTACGAACGAATCAAGAACATAGTAAGAAACCCGTTAGGGAAACTTAAATTAACTTTAATATCAAAATTTCAGAATTGCTAATAATCTAAACATATCAATTATTTATAGGTCTAATAAGAGCTATATTAACTAGGAAACTATTAAGATAATCCTAATCTACGAAACATAACTTAACTAGGAAACTATTACGATAATCCTTATCTAGGAAACGATTATGATAACCTTTAAAATAAATATAGGAAACCAATCTAATTTGAATAAATAAATATTAGACAATCTTCCCTGCATCAGAAACTATCTAAAATATAAGAATATGATATAAACATAATTATTCTACAACATTATTGTCTGTGGATTCTCAAATTCGTCGATGTAAGTTTCCCGTGAATCATGTTGTATCTTATTAAATTGCTCGGGGTTTTGATTTGTTACTCCATCCCTGCCGATTTCCTTCTTATTGGAGGAGCCAGACTTGCTTGCTTCGCCATAGAAACTCAAAAGAATACACGATCTTTGTTATGATACCGGCCACTGTAGAGAAGTCGGTCGTTTTTATTATATTATATCAATTTTACAAGAATGAAACTCCTATTTTAGATGACATCAATACTATCTTTAATAGAAAACTAAAAAGGTTTAGTTAGAACAAACTCTAACTCCTTTATCATAACTTGTAAAGTTCTTTTTATCGGAAATCTTGGCATCATCAACGGAATATTTGACTCGTTCTAATGAAATGATGACTTAATCCTCTAAAACGAAGATATCCGAAAACAAAGCTATCAAGTAAGGGGCATTTTACCAAACGTTTATTGGGTAAGCGCTTATAGACAAAAGTCACCACCCTCACTTACCATTTCAGTAACATTCTCGACCATCAAAATTGATTGTTGGCAAACATCTTTTTACCCGGTAAGTGGTTACTGGGTAAAGGTATTCTCATTCACTTACCAGGTAAGATTCTTGGTCCTTGTTATGCCTCTTACTGTGTAAGATTCTCGATATTGTCGTGTTCACCCGATAAGGTAAGTGATGACACCCGACCCAGTAAGCATTTGATAAACGACTCTAAGTTAGGTCTTTACTATTTTTGGAGAGAAGGGATCTCGGAGATCCACCAAAGCATGAAAACCACAATCTTTCAGAAAATGAATTCCTATTCGAAGAGTGCATAACCACGTCGAGAATCTCACATTAACCCGTCAATTTATTTGCTATGCTTAAGTACTCTATACGAATATTGAATAGAATATAGTTAAATGTAACATCAAAACAATTTAAGAATAAGATATTAATTGTTGTTATTCTTAAATGAAATAGTTTATGTTGCTACTAATATTATTTGTTTTATGCGGTTGTTTGGTTTTGGTTGAAAGATAAGATTGATTCTTATTGCCCAACAGTGTATAGTTGGTGGTGGTCGTGGTGGGTACTTAAGCTAGGTGACAATTTTTGCGGTGGTGATGGTGGTTGGTATAACATTGAACCCTAATAATTGAATAAAGTTTAGGGTTTAATTGTATCATATTGGGAGTTACCAATTCATGTTCTTTTTTAAACCAGTGTCTCAGTTATGTCCAGACTAATTCCGACGAATTTTGGTATGAAAAAGTCAACAATCAACCCTGATATATGAACTCACTGGTCACAATTATTGTGTATAGTTGAAATTGAACCTTAAAAAATAGGATATTTCATCACATCCCTAAGGCCTTAACCACTATGCCACAATCCTTTTGATTTACTCATTCATGTTTTAGTTAAGTCACATTAATCCATTAAAAGATTTGTGATGGTTTCAATGCATATGGACTCCAACCCAATGAATACAAAGAGCAAATTTGTATCTATTTCATTGAAGAAAAAGAACACATATATGCACACAAGGGGAAAGCTGTTGACAACTACTCCATAAGCCTAATTATTAGATAGCTAGAAAAAAGAATAACAAAAAAAAAATACACAAATTACATTGGGAAATACAACCATTTATCCATGTTTTTTTCTGATAATACTAGATCATAGCAACTTCTGCAATAGATTAATTATGCATTCTATACACAAGATCGTTTGAGAAGGAGAGTTAAGGTAAGAAACGTAAGAAGGGATGTAGACCTTGATCACCTTTAAACTCAAACTATACGAGAAAGGCCTAAACAGAGCCCTCGAAGAGGCATCTACTTCTGATCTAAAGACGGATTGATAATCACCTATCATCCATGAATTACGCTTCATACATGGATTGATACAGTGCAACTCATCTTGATGCATCTCATCCTAATATACATCTAATCTAAAGGTGGAGATCTTACGCTTCTCACCAACGGAACCCAACCCCATATACTCTATAAAATCTGAATAGATGAAACTTTTGCCATTTAATTCAATCACTTATTGACACAACCCTAATAATTTATCAGGTATACATCAAAAGTAAGATTTAGATATCAATTATATCATACATTTAAGTTATTATGAAAGAGTCTCAAACTTTTGGACTCAAAGAATACATACTATATGAGTATACATACATACATACATACACATCTCTAATTGGAGAGAATGTTGAGTAACAAAACCCTAGTTCTTATCAACCTCTTGAATATACACTCCAATTCCACCTCCAAATCTTCCACAGCACTCTCCACAGCCTCCAATCTCTCAATCGCTCGTCGTAGCCCATGCACGTCGCACTTCTCCCACGGGCTCAAACTATTCACCCTCATAAGCTTCGCCTTAGCCGCAATAAGCCCGTTACAATTCATCGATTTCCTCATCTTAGGGTTAGGGTTAGGGTTAGGGCTTGGCATTGACATAAGTAACATGAGTGATTCCAAAAGTGAAATAATGGTTCCTCTAACTTCACCCAACACATTGGCTACAACCATTAGGTTATCGTCGGCTAACGCGTCATAGCCGTGGCTCACGGTCGTCGTGTTCTTGGTCAGTTTTAGTGATTTTAAACGCTTTAACATTTGTTTCTTCAAATCTTTTCTATGAAGATGGTATGCCGAAAACTTCTTTTCAGCGGAAGCGGTTTCGCCAAGAGTGATTCGATGAAATGTGGATTGTAACTCTTGGATGTGAGTCTTGACAAGAAAGAGTATGTCTTTGGTTCGCCCACAAGAATCCAACATCTTTAAAGACGATTCGGAGACCTTTTGAACACAGGTTTGGTCTTGTTGGTGGTCGGAGAGAGCTCGTTTAAGGCTCGGTGAACGAAGAAGATCGTTTGCTGAATCGTGTAAATCTCTTAGAGAATAGAAATTCAAGATTGCCATGATATGATGATGAGTTTTGAGATTGAAATCTTGAATTTATATATCTAAGCTTTGATATATATATATATGATGCTAGATAGCTAGGTGCTGAATTGAATGAATACCTTTTTTCATATGTATATATAGGAGTTGGATTAACTTTAGTTCATAGTATAGTGTAATATTATTTTGGATTTGATCTCAGATATGGAAGGAAAAGGGTACGAAGGTGTACTTTTTGATCTGTACGTTGATGACAAATTGGCAACAGATAGATAATCAGCAAGTTTGTCTCCTTGAAACTTCCAGGAAATATATACAAAAACTTATTATGTTGTAAACGAATATGGTGAATTAATTATTATATCAAATATATATATATATATAGAGAGAGAGAGAGGGGGGGGAGGGAAAATTTTCGTTAGGAATCCAAAATTGATTAAGAACCCGGAAACCACACATAATGTGTCACGTATCATTTATCGGAATAAATATTCATCATGAATAACATATTCATTATAGGCGTGAAAGTGTCATTTATAATCATGAATTACACGCATTCATATGATATGATGGATATATATGGACGTATTATTTATTATGAATCCTACGTACATTAAGGTGTTATTCGTTACGTATGTTATATGCAAGGTTGTAAAACTCGCTAGGCGGTACCTAGGCGGCCGACCCCCTTGTAGCGAGTACTCGGCCTAGGCGGGGAGTACTCGGGGAATACTCGGATTATATAAAATTATATATATATATATATATTATATATAGCATGTTCATAAATTATAAATAACCAAATATAAAAATAATTTATCATAGATAGTACCCAAAATATATGTTTTAAAACACCAACAATTGTTTGAAAATGCAAATACTTCAAATAAAAAGTTCATATTTAGATTGATTATTTGGTTTGAAAATGCAAATACTTCAAATCTTAGTTTTCAGTTTTCTTGGTTTCACGCTTCTGTTTTGAGTTTTGAGGAGAGGAGACCTGATTATTTGGTTTTTAAAACAAGATATAAAAAATAACAGTTTTGGTCCTCTATTTGTTAAATTTAAGCTTTTTTAACCCTTTGACCGCCTTGGACCGCCTAGCCTGCCTAGCCCGCCTAATCGCCCGCCTAGCCCGAGTTGGCCGAGGACCGCCTAATAGGGCCGATTTGGAGGAACTCCCCTCAGTGAAGTGCCGAGGACCGAGTACTCCCCGAGTACTCGGCCGCCTAGGCCGACTTTTACAACACTGGTTATATGATAGTACATGATGAACATGTTACAACATTCACATATGAATAACACTAGCATATTCCTATAAATATGTCAAGTATCATATTGGGACAATACCACATTCCTAATCATTTTTAGGTTTCGAATAGAATTGTCCATATCATATACGCTGGTCTGATTTGGTTGTAAAGGTTGTATGAATGCAAAATGTTGCATAATAACGGCCCTCGATCACTCTCTCTATATATATAAATGTAAGTAGGTTCATGCAAGAATCATATTTATTTACGAAAACAAGAAAATGACCAAATTATGTACAAAATCACATGTGAATTTACATTAACGGCAAAAAAAGTATGCGGACGATCCTATGGCCGTGTGCCAAAGTTGCATGGCAAGGTCACGTGAATATTTTGTACGTGGTATTAGTGAAAAATCACATGTGATTCGACTATTCTCTTATTTTCTTAAATAGATACCAATCCTGTATGAACCCGACTATATATGTATATATATATATACATATATATATATATATGTATATATATATACATATATATATATATATATGTATATATATATATATAGAGGACCGATCTAATACAACCCTTACTAATCTTGCAACCCGTGCAACCCACATCGGCGACTAGCCTTGGACCGTTTCTACTCTATATATGTTGGAACCTCCCCTTTCTCCTCAAAAGGCTTTTTTAGAGATTCATCTAGGGGTTCCACATATCCTAATATATATATATATATATATATAGAGGGAGGTTCAAATGAGAACTTTGCCTTTTTAAAAGAACAAATGATTCATTTGGGACCACATATGGGCTATGTTTGGCAAACTAGCTGATAAGCTAACTTATGACTGATAAGTTAGCGTATGACTTATAAAGTAGCTGATGACTTATAAGCTAGCTGGTAGCTGATAAGCTAGCTGATGAATAAGTTATGTTTGGCAAAAACTAGCTTATGAGCATGTGAAATGACCAAAAAGGGCATGTTGAAAATAAATAAATAATATTAGTTAGGGGTATAATTGGAAAAAGTGTCAAAAAGCTTATCATAAGCTACTCCAACTAGCTTATCGATAATCGATAAGTTAGCTTATAAGCTGACTTATAAGTTAGCTTATGTGCATACAAACGATTACTCAGAAAATAAGCTAGCTTATAAGTCAGCTTATAAGCTAGCTTATTTTTGCCAAACAATGTCATGATGTGGGGCCCACAAATAAAAAATCATTTATGATTTTTTGTTTTTTTTCTAAAAAATCATAAATGATTTTTTATTTGTGGGCCCCACATCATACGCGTCCAAACGAATTCCTTTGTTCTTAAAGATGAGTGTTCTTGTTTGATCCCTCCTATATATATATATATAGAGGAAAGTTCAAATGTGAACTCATTTTGGTTGTGAACGTGAGTGACGAATCTCAGCCACTTATCCGGTCAATAAAGACGGCTTTGACCTGGTTCCCCTCCTTTAATAATCTCCACCCTCCCATGAATCGCGTCAATCCTCCGTGATCGCGTCCACCATAACCGAAGATGTGTGGCTGAGATTCGTCCTCACGTTCACAACAAAAAATGAGTTCACATTTGAACCTAACCCTATATATATATATATATATATATATATATATATAGTAAATCAAGCAGTTGTTTAATTGGAAAAAGATTTGTGAAAAGATTCGTTAAGGGAGACAGCGATAATAATAAATGGATAGTTGTTGCTGGAGGGGATAAGGTCTGTGCATGCGTGCATGTGAGAATTATTTGTGGCAAATGGAGACCATAATAATAATAATATTAGGGGGGATGCATGGTTTATGAATCTTTATAGCAGGTGTTTTCAGGGTGTACTTCTTTTTTTATAAACTTAATTAACGAGATGCAAATCCAAATTAATATTCATGCATCATGTATCTAAATTAAACTGTGGCAAAATAGATCAATGAATCAGGACCAAATTTCGACCATATAGGAGTATCGTCAAGATAATGTCCGGTCAAGAATCGAATTTTGAAGGCATGGATTATGTGAAACCAACAATATATAGACTTCTTTTTGGACGACAATTAACACACACACATCCCAGATTCCCAGGGGTATCCGGATCCAAATGGACACCGACTAGTTCACTGTGCCCATGATCCAGCCCTATCTCGCCCTTGAACCGGCCCAAAGGACCGGCCCAAGAGTTGAATACCTCAGAACTGTCAGCCGCAGGGTTCGAACCCTCGCCAACTAGGGATACCATCCGCCGGTGACTTAGGATGTTACCTAATACCCGCTAGGCAAGACAACTTTTGGTAATAATATATGGACTTTTAAAATACAAATGTGTGCCCTTATTAGACGTTCGCAGAGGCGGAACACAGCAGGGGCCTAGGGGGGCCATGGCCCCTGCGTTTTATCCCTTAAAAACTAGATATTAGAAATATTAGAAATATTATCAATGAATTGCGCTTAATTAGCTCAGGTGGTTATGTGTATATGGCCCATGTATATGTGGTCATAGGTTTTATTCTCCTGTCACACAGTTTTTTTTATAATGAATTGAGCTTATCAATGAAGATGTTTTGTTGGGTTCGGCCCCCTTAATTAGAAGACTTGTGTTCCGCCCCTGAACGTTCGGTCCAAGAAAGTTGAGCCCAGATCCCGTATTATTTTGCGTTATTAGGTCCAAATGTTTAAAGACTAAATAGATGAGCGGTTTTGTGCATCTCTAGGTTGAGTAAAAGCGTCTACAACAGTTTCTTTGTATATTCTCCAAAAACTAGAAGTAAAACCGAAAATCAACATAAAAAAGTTATTAAAATATTTCATACATTAATATCCAACTAAATTCCACAAGTACAATTTTTTAGAGTAAGCTATAAAAATGGTTCCAAAGGTTTGTGGAAACTTTGATTTTCGTCATTCACATTCCAAAATTGCAAGGATCGCCATATTGTAGTTCGTTGCAGAAATGATCCATGACCGTTAATGATTGTCTTTAAAAGACGGGCATTTTTATTTCTTCTGCCTATCTTTTGTTTAAAAAATAGCGTACATGTTCTTCGACCATATTTAAGTTGTTTAAAGTACTTTTAAATTGAAAAAAAAAATACTCAAGAGAACCCATTATTTATATCATCTATGCATCACACGTTTCTTTTAAATTGAAAATTTCAGAGGTGATTCAGGATATTAGAGAAATTAGAGGTTAAAGGTACACAAAAAGAGTTAAACGTTAAAAGTTTTCGTTTCCATTTCACTGATATAACAGAAAGGAACCAAAGTGTAATTAAAAAAAGAAAATTTTAAACAAATAGGCCAAGTGGTCAATAGAGGTAAAGATGGTGTGGAGCTATTTTCTTTTTTTAAAACAAATAGAAGGTTCCTCCCTTGTTTGGCTATTCATGTTTGCACTCCATTGCTCGTATGCTTCCACTCGAACACTCGCACGTTTTAATATTCTCACTTTCGGGCTCCAACCGGTTACTCAATCACATAATCACTCACTCTATGGTGTTGTTGTTTGTTTTTTCATTTTAAGCTCTTAATCAGCACTTATGTCTGATTCGTTTAAACGTTTTATAACCATTTCAGAACTGAAATCAGACATCAGACTTCAGCACCTCCTAAAAAACAAACGCCACCTATGTCTCTCTCACACTACTAAAAAATTGAGTATTTTCAATGGAATTTTTTCAACGGAAAATGTCGTTAAAACTTTTCTACGAATTTTGGAGGGATTATTGACATAACATAAATTTTCTACGAATTTTCAACGAATTTCCGTTGAAAATCTCTCACAAACATGCATTTTCAACCAACAAAATTTCAACGGAATGTCTCGTTAAAAAAAAATTGGTTGAAAATGCATTTGTAAGAGATTTTCAACGGAAATTCGTTGAAAATTCGTAGAAAATTTTCAACGACATTTTTCGTTGAAAATTTCCGTTGAAAATACTCAATTTTCTAGTAGTGTCAATTTCTCATTCAAGTTTTCTTCCAAAACCTAACTCAAATTTAAAATTTGCCTCAAACTTTGTTCGTGATGAAAGAATTGTTGGTTTTCTTCACTTTGCAAAGACAACTTCTTAGAGCCTTAAAAGCGGAATTGTTGCTTTATTTGCTAAACTTGGATTGAGCTTGGAACAAGAAAGCAATAAATCTGTTATTCTCGAATCTCTAATTCATGAAATTGTTAAATCTATTATTCTTGATTCTCCAATTCTTTATTATTGTTCTTGATTTTTATATAGGTCAGAGGTCAAGGTCACGATGGAGCAAGTAATATGTGTGGTGAGTTCAAAAGGATTAAAACCTTTGGTCTTGCAACATAATAGCTCCACATATTACCTACATTGTTTTGCTCACCCTCTTCAGTTTGTGGTTGTGGCGGTTGCAAAAGTCCAGGTGTTTGGAAGTTCTTTTAAATGCTAAGTTTGGTATGCAATGTGGTTAACGGTTCTTGCAAACAAAAAGATATGGTGCATGAGAGTTACGATTTAAGAGTGCAAGAAGCCCTTGGTAAAAAAGTGAAACCAAAAGTGGAACAAGGTTGAATCAAAAACTTTGTCTTGCATGGAGTCGAAGATACACAATGTGGTTCTTATCAGAAATTAACTATGAGTTTGATCAAGTTGTTTCCAGATGTCGTGAAGTTGCTTGAATATTATTATCATCAAGGCGAGATGTCCCCAATAGTAGCGAATCATTTGGTATTCTATCATATTTTCAGACTTTTGATTTTGTGGTTTATTTGCATTTGATGTTGGAGATGTCAGTAGTGACAAATACTACAAAACTAGGTCCTATCAACAACGAATCAAGTCGTCGCTAATCCATCGTAATGCTCAAGGCATTTGTATGTTTGATAGTAGTACCAGATTTATGATCCATCTCATTAAATCGACTCAAAATAGCTTTAAACACCTCCTCCTTCAAATATTCTCACAACATGAATAGTGATCAAAGTGATTGGGAGACGAGGACGAAGGAATAGGAATGGGGTTTGCATCAGCAGTTGGTGGTATGGTATTGAAGAATATTATATCGATATCTGGAGGTATTAATAAAGGTGTCAATATATGATTGGCGGGACATTATTAAAATTGAGAAATGTGGGAAAATGTATTTATTTTTTCCTCTTCATGACTAACGTTGTTGTCTCACTTATTAATTTGTTTTCCACCAACTAATTTTCTATTCTTGCAAACCATTCTACATAACACCCAATCTTTCTGTAATATTTAAAAACAATTAAATTTTCTAACTTTTTTAATTAACATGAATGAAAAATAAATATAAGAAGGATTCAAATAAATCATTAACTAACTAATCTTTGCCAAAATAATCTAAATAAGTTTAAACAAGGATGGAGTAAATATTTGTCAACTTCGAAGAAGACAAACTCACTCGATTTATGTGGGTTGGCATTAATGGTCCCATCCATCGTTAGATATAGAGAATTTTACTCAAATAATTATTTTAGACTAATTTTTTTATCTTCTAGCTATTTTCTCTTTAAAATTAACAAAATAACCACTAAAATCGTCATCCATAAGGTTGACATAGCATTATGGCAACCTCATTAAAAAAAATTGCAATTTTAGTCCATGGGTTGCCAAACACAAGGGTCGCCATGGCGACCTCAACCCTTGAAGGGACCAAAGTGTCATTTTTGAAAAATGGTTGGGGGTCGCAGTAGAGTCCAGGGGCCAAACGGGTCATTTTTTGAAACTTCAGGGCTTAAAGTCGCCATGACGACTCTTTTGTTTGGCGATCCATGGACCAAATTGCAAAAAAAAAAAAAAATGAGGTCGTCATGGCGACCCCATGGATGGCAACCTTAATGGCTATTTTGATAATTTTAAGGAGAAAATAGCTAGAAGACAAAAAAACTCGTCTGAAATGGCTATTTGAGCAAAATTTCTATCATATATCTTAATTATTTTTTATAGATAAATGATCGTGTAAAAATAAAAGTTAAATATAAAAACTATAATAAAAAATCTGATCCCTTGATATTTTTAACAATCATTTTCATACTATAGACATTAAAATGGGGTTTGGAAGTATGTTCCATCTATACGTACTTTATCCAATTAAAAACTATTATTTAAATTTAAGATTATCTATTTTTCAATAAAACGATTTGATATATTATAAACATTTGATTATGTCATAATTAAAAAATTATAAAGATAAACAATATAAGGTGGAAAACGTAGCAAGTAATAAAATTAATGGTTGTCTTTGTCTTCCCCATCCATTTTATGAAGTTGCAATCAAAGTGAAGAACTCGTACACGAAAACCAACTTACTTCTTTATTTAATTTGTATTTTGTATTTGAATAACTATAAATTCGAACCTTAATACCTAATTGTTACGAATTTTTATATTTAGATAAGTAAGAGCATCTCCAACAGCTATTATAATTTTTTTCCAAAATACCATATTAAAAGTTAAAATCTCTATAATAATTTGCATGCAATTCCAACAGCTACTCTATTTTAGCAACTTTATCATTAATAATATTAATAAAATATTACATCATTTAATAAAATACTATTTCTATCTCCTACACACTTAACTTCAATTATTTTGATTGGTTGAATATAATTAAAATATTGTTTCTCTCTCTTCTATATTTTTTTTAGAGATTCTCTAAATTTAGAGATTTTTCTTCTCTTTTTCCCATTTTTCTATTTTAGCAATTGATATACCATAGTTGTTGGAGCACTTAAATTGCTAAAATCCTCCATTTTTCTATTTTACAATAGCTGTTGGAGATGCTTTAATAGGAGTAAAAAAAAGTTGTATTAACCGGGTGGGTTGGCTTTAAAGCCCCATCATTACTATTTATGTATTATAATATGTTTTCAAACTTTTTGCTAGTGCTAATAAAACATCCGTGGTTATTAAAAAAATACCCAGATACATTCCCTTCCACCATATAACAAGTTATCATTTATTTTTTTTTATTTTTTTTTGACAATATCCACTATTCATATCTTATCTTATCATACACTTTTTTTAACTTTAAAAAAAAGCAACGCTATATCTTTTTATAGAACATTTGGTTTCATAATTGCATACCGAGCTTTATATTTTATAAAGAATTTTAGAAGCTTTGTTTAGGAAGAACGATTATAAATTTATTTCGTCCTGAATCTCGCTTTATCCTTTTTTTTAATTAGTGTCCTCAAGATAATTATGTTGAATAATAATCAGAAACTATTTCGATTCTAGATGAATCTATTTTTGATTTTACATAAATTGTTTTCATTCATTAAATTAATTTATTTTAAAAGAAACAAAAAACTGTCATTTATTGATAAATTTGTTTTTAACTGAAACCGTAACAAAGCAATAACGTTAACAGTTTGAAAATAACATTTTATGTTATATAGGTTGGAGAAGATCTTGTAAAACGGTCTAATAGCATGTTTAGAAATTTTAGCATTTTATTCACTACAAAATAAATTAATTTTACTCACAAAAATTGCCCAAGGAAATTTTCATCGATGATTACCCACGGATCATCCAAAAAATACCGATGGTTCAATAAAATCAATTGTTTTTCGAGAAAATACCAACGGCTCACCAAGCGAATATCTGACTAATCTGTCACTGAATTACCCACCAACTTTTGTGACAAATTTGTGAGGAATCGCCATTTAACGACAAATTTTTTAGGGAAAAGTTCGTAGGCAAAAAAAATTCGATTAGTAGTGATAAAGTCAATTTTGTAGTAATAAAACCAAATCAAACTGCGTATATAGAAACCCACAAACCCATGTGCTCTATTGTATAGTTGTCTTAATTATAGTTGATATATATTATATTGTATTATGTCAGATTAGGTTTACTAGTTCACTTTTAAGTCAATAGAAAAGGTTGCAATCCTTCAGCACCATCTCTTGTCTCCTATAATCGATTGCATCATCGTTCTTAGTTTCTAATATGGTATCAGAGCCAAGGTCTATCATATAGGACATCTTTGCCCGAGACTCGACACTTTGTACATCTTTGCCATCTAGCCTCCGTTGGAGGGGGCGTGTTAGAGTCCTACATCGACTAGACTTAGACCATTGTTCTTGTATATATGTTGGAATTTTTTCTTTCTCCTCAAGGGCTCTTTTGAAGATTGATATAAGGGTTCCACATATTCTAATACAAACCAAACAAAAATCCCAAAATAACCCATTTAAATGTCATGAGATTGATTTCTACTTCAAAAGGTTGAAATAAGTTTGTGATAAAGAGTCCTACTGAAAAGATGTTAGATTAGAAGTGTTTCTTATGATATTGAATTTCATATTCAGTTGATGACTTGTTTCAAACTTTCATATATGAAAGGAATGTTTCACTTTTCACCCCCACCAAGAACATGTTGGTTGTTAGAGGGAATGTTATTATTAAATCAAAGGTAAATCAATTATATGATCAAATCAATAATAAGAACAATTTTTTGTGGGTCCATGGCTAAATGATTTCTCTAATTTAATTCGTATATAATTAAGGTTTAAATAAAAATGAAAAAAAAAAGGTCATTGGGTCCTATCTATTTGATCATGTTCCTTTTACTACAATAAAACTGAATTTATAAGATGTCACCAATAAATAAGCGTCCTAATAAATTACTTTATAGAACACAAATTATAACACACATAAAATAAAATGTTCTATATAAAGGCGTTGTAATAAGTTATATGACGCTTTTGGACGTCATAACAAGTTTATTATGACATTTTTATAAAAAAAAATGTCATATTAGCTATTTTATAGGATACTAATTGAAAAACATGTTCTATACACAAGTATCCTATATAAAAAGATGAGTTTATACTTTATAGGACATTTTCTTAAAACCGTCCTAAGAACTAGCTAATACGAGACTTTTTATTAAAAAAGTGTCCTAAAAAATTTGTTACAACCTCGAAAACGTCCTATAGATTTATCACAATGCCTTTAAAATATATGACACTTTATTTTTTGATCCTATAATTTGTGTCATATAAAGTGGTCTATTATGACGTTTATTTATTGATAACGTCCTATAAAATCAATTTTGTTGTAGTGTTTTAGGACCATCTCAGTTCTTAACCGATATAACTGTCTCAAGCATGACCAACCGTTCCATAACCTTGGGACTATGGTATCATTTTTCTTAGTTATTTTTTTATTGAAATATATTTTTTTAATCGTATTTTTTGTTTCAACATAAGTATAAGATGTGTGTCTTGCTTGATATTTAACGTTTCCTTCGCTTTTGTGAAGTAGATTTGGGCGTTGGATTTTTGTGAACAATGTTTTTTTTTACTTTTCTGAGAGCAATGTAGATGTTTATTTTCATCAATATCGATAAAGAATACCAAAGGTTGTCTGGCCTAACAGGTATTAGGTAACATCTTAAGTCATCAGTGGATGGTATCTCTGGTTGGCGAAGGTTCGAACCTCGCGGCTGACAATTCTGAGGTATCCAGCTCTTGGACCGGTTCAGGGACCAATCCATAGGGCTGGATCATGGGCGCAGGGGATTAGTCGGTGCTCGTTTGGATCCGGATACCCCTGGGATATGTATTTGTGTGTTAATTGTCGTCCAAAAAAATATCGATAAAGTGAATTTTCATTATAAAAAATCATTTGACAAGTTACACTTACAAATGTTCTAGTGTTAGTGAAACATAATTCATCCTCATCAACATCGTCTTTCTTAACAATATTCATCCTCTTCTTGTATGTACTTGGTGTTTCCTCTGTTTTTGTGTTTCTCTGTTTGTGTGTGAACTTGGAAATTGGCTTCACTCTTCTTGAAATATATCTTTTTCAATGTCTACAAGTTCATTTTCGAGTGATTTTGTACATTGAATGAGGAAGTTACTATTGTAGAAATCCTTCAAGCAGACGCATAACTCCGATGATTACCGTAAAAGTTATGTCTTCTAATGGGACCCTCCTTCCACCACAAGAAAAAAACATATTTTGAAACTACAATATTAACTGAAACGGTTGTTAGATCTTGGACCATAATGGCCAAAACTAAGTATTTAGATTATTTACCATATATTAAAAGATTAATTGGAGCAAAACGTGTATTTCCCGAACACGCAAACCGGTCCATACAGGCTGTCAATTCCCAATATGAGGGGCATACCTGACTCACTCAACGGCAAGGCGATTGCGAGGGGGTCTGGGATCGAACCCAAGACCAACGGCTTATTGGAGCAAACATCTTCTCGCCCCTTAACCAACTGAGCTACACGCCATTGGCTATATTAAAAGATTAATATGATTACCAAAGGTTGTCTAGCCTAGAGGGTGGGTAACATCCTAAGTCGTTAGTGGATGTATCCCTGGTTGGCGAGGGTTTGAACCCCGCGGCTGACAATTTTAAGGTATCCTAGCTTTTGGGCTGGTCCATAGGGCCGGATCATGGGTCAGTTCACAGGGTTGGTTCATGGATGCTGTGAATTAGTCGGGTGAAACCCTTAAGTTGGAGCCCGAATACCCCGGGATAGGATGTGTAAGTGTGTATTAAGTGTCTTTAAAAAAAAAGATTAATATGATTCATGTGCAATACATTATAAAAGTTTGAATATGTAAATGTCCGGTTCATCTAAGTTTGAAGTTGCTCATTATTTTTATTTTTTTTGTAATAAGTCAATTACAATATTCCATATGCAATTATTTGAATATAAAGTTTGACCACTCTATACCACTATAATTTCCTTATTTTTAATTGGGGGGCTAATGACATCCCGCACCTCTATAGTATGCTAATAACATCCTTACCAAATAAGGTTATTTTCACATATGTCAATATCAAACTCAACTTTTATATTCCCATGATTACAAAATTACACCAAATTCCGTACACACCCCTACTAAGGGGTGCCATGAGCACTCCCCATTTTTCGTCCCTATGGTTTTGAAATTGCTGTTTTCATTCTTAGCGTATGTAATTCATTGTTATTTCCGTTCTTAAGGCTAACTCTTACCTTTAAATATGAAGGACGAAAACAACAATAAATTGTAAAGCACAAAAACTAAAACAACAATAAGTTGTAACACATAAGAACAAAAACAACAAAGAATTATAAAGGATAAGAATAAAATTATAATTACAAAAAGTACTAAGGACGAAAATAAAAAGCAATTTTCACCAAACCTCGAAGGACAAAAATATGATTTACACTAAATAAACCTCAAGGACAAAAATATGATTTACACTAAATTATATGTAGAATAATAATATACTTGGTAATCAATTTGTAGCGATATATATATAAAGGCACTCTAAAATATTTACAAAAGTTTCGCTTTAATCCCAATCGGTAGTGTGGATGTCATGGTCCATGGGGATTAACTTGTGGTTATAAAATGTCATTATCGTTGGTAAAAAAAAATGTCATTATCGGGTTTTTTTACAAAATAACCTACATTTTGTTAACGTCTATAAAGTAATTGTCCTCTAAAGTAGTTTCTACTTTTCTACAAATGCATTGTTATTACCTGTAAAATAACAATGAATAACATATTTGTAACAACTCGTCCTATATTGATAGATTAAAAGATTTGGAAGCTCCTTATAAGCTTTAAGTAGTGGGCTACCAATAACTTTCACCATAGTTTTAAGTTGGATTTGAAGTTATTGGGTCAGTTCATTGCTTTGGACTTTAAGGTGTTACAATGTTGAAGCAATAAATAAAGTTGATGGTGACCTTAATCCCTAAGTGTAGATGACCAAAAACTTTAAATGTAGTCGGCCAATTAATTATTTGTCATGTTGTTGGATCAATTCAATGATATCAAATAATCATGTGTCGTGTAATTTCAGATGTCACATGCTAAAGGTACACGATTATTCATATTATCAAACAAAATATATTCATTTCCCATTTCTCCATGTCCCACATATGTATTACATCTGTTTCAACAATCGTCGGTAATCTGGTTGAACTCCGGCAACAATCCTATGAACTGTCCATTGGGCCAATTTGCATTCGCTATCTTTTCGGAGTGTCTTATCGTGTTGTTACATGATTTTTATATGTGTAGTCTCAACGTGGAATTTCCTTGAGTAATAAGTAGATTCTCACATTTTTGCATTGTATTTTTGTTTCCCATAACAAAAACCATATTGCAATTTTATCAAACCACGACTGTTCAACCATAGGATGAAATAAATAAGAAAATACGTTCACATCATTATTTTCAAGCAGAAGCTGGAGATAAAGGAAGGGAAGACGAAGAGAAAGAAGAATGAACATAAGCAGAAAGTATTTAAGGATCATGATTTAAGGTATGAATTTGATACATATTTTACGTTTTTATGCTTCTGCAGTAGTAGATGCATGATGTGTAAGAGCATCTCGAACACTTTCTTTGAAATATAGAAAATTGAGATTTTGTTTTCTATTTTACTTCAACAAATTCTCTGTATTGTTCTGTAAAATAGGAAAAACCGAAGAAAACTCATACTTCAGAAAAATCTCAAAAACTTGATGTGAGGAGAGATAAGTTGTTTTTTTAATTCATTTTCGCCAATAAGATTGAATTATTATTATTTTATATTAAAAAATTAAAAGGTATATTGGGATGATAAAATTGCAGATTATTTTATTAATATAATTAATGTTGAAATCTCTAAAATACAGAATTTGTTGGAGTTAAAGTAATTTATTTTGATATAAGTATTTTTGATACATGAATTTAAATGATGAAGCTTAAAGTCGTTGTCTATAGAAGAAAAAACAATCAAGTAAAAACATAAGTGAATAGCAATAAAAAAAAGTGAATAGCAATAGCCAATAGAAATAAAAGTAAATATTAATAACCAGCAGAAAAACAGTCACTAATAGCAACCTCAGAAGCTTAAATGCTAAAGCTTAAAATCATTGTCTATTATAGTGTTGAAACACGGAAGATAAAAAACTTAAATAAACAATAAATATTAATAGAAAAACGAAGGTCAATTAACTCGTATAGGTTTTCAGTTTTCTTCCCCAATTTAAATAAATAATACATTATTTGGGCTCCTATTATATACTAAAAGTATTGACATCTTTGTATCAAGTATCAACTATATTTTTTTATTACTATTATATACTTAAGAAAATTGAAGTCCTATTTTTTATGGGACCCTATATAGGCAGGTGCCCACTTTGTCCGCTCCAAAATTGACCTTGTTTTCTTTTCCCCCACCGTTGTCCGCTACTGATAGATAGGGGTCAGGTTTGTTTGGCATCTATGCCCCCTGCCCTCCAAACAATATGAGAGCCTTTCAGCTCGTACTTATTTTATTATGTATTCAACAGTTTATTTTTTATGTTTTAACTACCAAATATATTTATATAACTTGACTATTAAACATATACAAAGTAGGATATTTTAGATCGTTTTGACTAGATTTAATGTAACCATACACAAATTACAAAGTTGTATGACATTTTTTACACTTTTACTATCTAGTATGATACTTTTTAAATTTCAGTTGCCCCGATATACATTTTTTTTATATTGAAATAATTATTATTCGTATGATATATAACATAATCTATTCTAGGCCTATTGAGAATTGAAAGAGGGATGAAGACACAAGTAAGAAGACAAAACCAAAACAAATACTAAAACATTTTTAAAGTTTCTCTGTCTTTTCTTTTTCCTATAAAATTTTATCTTTCTAAAGACAAAACGAAGCGTACACTTTTTTCTTTGGTTTATGGTTGGTTTTTTGAAGCGATCTAGATCGATTCGGTTAATTTCTTATACTTTTGGTTTCCATCATGTTCTAGTTCAGTTTGATTCCAATCTAGAGCACACCCTTAGTTTGGTTCAACTTAGGTCAGATGGAGGGTTGTCAGTGTCATATGTATAATAAGGGTGTTCAAAATAATCGTTGGATCGTTTTTGGCGGTTTGAACGGTCTGGCAATACAGTCCAGTCTGAATAATAGTTAAATTACTCGGTTCAGTCTAATCTACGGCTTGAACGTTTTTTTGAACGGTCTGCACCAAACTGACCGTAAAAAATACACACATATTAATTATATTTAATTTTCATATTATAGAGTCAAATTTATGACACGGTAAAAAAAAAGTTCATCCAACACATTATTTTTTTAGTTTTTACTTCTCAATTGATTATGTCATCTAAATTGTCAAAATTCCAAATTCCATCAAAAATTAAATCCAAAATTCCAACTCATCATTTGACTTTCTCAATATTTGTCCAACATCCCAAATTCCCAACTATTATAAGTAGATTTAATTTGTTTAACATTTTTTCAATGTTTTTTAGTTATAGAGATAGATGTATTTTTTTATAGTTTGATATCCTTTTTTTAATAATGTTATATTGGTAAAAATTTCATTTTGAATATAAATGTTATGTTTTTTTAGTTTAAATCCGGTAAGAGGCGTAAACTGTTTTTTTTTGTCCGGTTTGACCGTTTGGTCATTTGCTGCCAAACCGTTCGATTTAAAAAAAAATTCTAAACCACCATTATGGTTTAGTTCGTGGTTTGGGGGTTAAACAGTCCAAACTAAACCACGAACACCCCTAATGTATAACATATTTTTTTGTAAAAATAATCAAGTTTTATCGTTAATTTAAATCTATTTCCATAATAAACATAAGTATATTTTTGCAGGACTCTTAGATGAATAATTTTAAATAAGTTTTCAATTAGGAACATGATGTTCTGGAAGATTAGCTTAATGATCTTTACAATATGCCCTGCTATAAAAAATCTGCTTCCATAATAAATTCATTTTGCTGAAATAACCCACTTTTTAACCCAGCCTCAGCCCTCATTGCATGTAAAATTATTGATTTACCCTTATGCATTTCCAATGTTTTCTAACCATTTCCCATCATATCCATAATTACAAGAAAGAATCCCATGGCATATATAAGCTTGGTTTTCCTAAAATACCCTAGAAAATTTCCAAGAAAGAAGGTCGAGAAATGAAGCCAATTGAAGGGCAAATTTGTCATTTTCATCTTGCTAATTCACTATGCATAGTTGCATTTATCTCTAATTGTTCATCCTCCCATCTTGCCTTCGACACCACTCCATCATGCATTGGCACGTAATCCTGTAAAACCGAAAAATACCATATGCATTAATAAGTTGTACGATAAACTTAAAGTTTGTTCATGAGATTTTGAGCAACCATGGGAAAGGCGGTTTTCTAACTAATTTGTCAATGGAAATCTTTGAAAGATACCTCGAGTTTTTGTACAAGTTCTTTTGCAGTTGGGGCAGAGACAACGATATGACGTTGAACTGGCTTTATGAAACCGTCATCCACTGCTTTATCGATGAACGTTAGTAGGGAATCATAGTATCCGTCCACATTCAACAACCCCACCTGTCCAAGTTCCAATTTTTCAATCAATAAGACTCAAGTTACCATAAACAATACCCTTTTAATTTCCATGTTGTGTCTTGGAGTGTACGACTAACTAATCAATATTGCATGTCTAACACAATTAATGATATACAAATGTACATTTGGACAAAAAGTTGATTACTGGCAACCCCAACCGGCCCCACACGGAACTTGCCTCCAAGGACACCAATGTGAGGAGGCATTTTAAGGCTCACTCAGCGGCTGAGGCTAGCGGGAGGGGGGGGGGGGATCGAACCCATGACCTGTTATGTATTTGGGCAAAGTCTCCCCACCCCTTTGCCAACTGAGCTACACCCATGGAAATGTAGAAATGTACATTTCCATATTTAGCCAAACGGATAAAAGTTGAGGGTTAGTTTCATATTTGTTTATAACCTACAACCACCGGCCAACGCCTTCTAACCTCAAGAGTATCATGTGAGAAGTAAATTATGTATAAAACCATCTATAGATATAGGTGATTGACTTAAACATACAATGTCTATAAAGAGTCCAATCCCCAAAGGGATTTTAACTCCCACACACTGAGTCTATCAAACTCGGGTTTTTATCTGTTTGTATAAGTATACATTGTAACCTACACTTTGAAATGCTCATATGAATTCCTCCAACCCCAAAAAGTACCATGTAACAAGCAAATCAAGTATAAAACGTTCATAACCCCCTCCTAGCTATTTCTGTATGTAACTGTTTGTTTTAACGTCTTGCTAGTTATATTTTTATAAAATCTCATTGTTGTTAAAACAAATCAAGTATAAAACGGTCTAATAAGTGATTGACTTAAGAGTCCAGTGTCCACAAGGAATCTAATCCTTATAAAATTATAATTTCTCACACGTTATCTTTTGTCATACTCGAATTTTCGTCTGTTTATATAAATATACAAATATGTATTTCCATATTTAGCCAAACAGATAAAAGTTGAGGGTTAGTTTCATGACTTACAGGTTTGTCATGAATCCCTAGCTGAGCCCATGTAATGACCTCCAATAATTCCTCCAATGTCCCATATCCACCTATATTCAATATATATACACATTAAACATTATCTTTGAGATATAGAGAGGATTAAGGAAAACCCCTTAAAATTTTGAAAACTAATAAACAACTTAATTTATATGATATAAATATACATACACGTAATTGAAGATAATTTCTGATTTCTATACACGTATGCATGTCGAATAAATAACTTGTATATACTTTAAGATTATCACATGTGAGGAAGGATCATGCAAGAAGTTAAATATTTTGCAAGAAGACAAGAAGTGTGATATCATATATGATTAAACATCTATGTATTATCGATGTAACATGTGTTTAATCATATATCATATATGATATCATACTTCTCGACTTCTTGCAAAATGTTTAACTTCTTGTTTGAACCTGCTCATATATATATATATATATATATATATAGAGAGAGAGAGAGAGGAGTGTTATTTTGCAACCCATGAAAAGGTTGCAACCCTTGCAATCCCATCTTAACCGTCCATTATTTTCATCAACGGTTATCATTTAATCAGTTCAAAACTATCCTTAATTAAAAAAAATACAAAAAAATGAACGGTTATAGATGAGGTTACATAGATTGTAAGATTAGTATCGGTTGTATTAGATCGGTCTTATATTTATATATATATCTATATACATACATATATATATATATAGTTGGCCTATATATATATAATATTATATATGTACACGGAGTGGGGGTGGGACCTGGCAGTGCAATGAAACAATCAGAATGTCGTGCCATCTCTGCTTTCCTTTGATGCATGTTAGCTACTGGTTTAACTTCACCTACACTTTCACCGGTTATCTGCAAAACTCCATTTAAAATTTTATAATTTTTATCAAATATTATCAGTAAAAACTATTAAAGATTAACAAAGAAATATATTAATTTTATACGTACTTCTTTGCACATGAGAGTTTTGGGAATAATTCTGTAGAAAAAAAAACAAATTATTCAAATCAATAAAAAGATTTATAAAACTAGAACTTCCAAATATAGAAAGAAATATTTAATTAAAAAGCAGGTTAATTAATTACCCTAAAACATGGCCACCACCATTGTAAACTTGCTTAGAAACTAGTCCCATTAATCCAACACTCCCTCCACCATAAACAAGATCCAATTTTCTTGCCACCTACAAAACATATATATATATATCAATGTCGATTATGATACGATATCCGAAAAGGGTGTCGGGATTTATCGCCAAAAACGTTCTAAAAGATCAAAATTTTCAACTTTCTTGTGTGCACGCGATCAACTTTAAATTAAAGGGTTCGAAATACACCCTAAAATTAATCACTTATGATAAAGTTTCTTTATGATTAATTTATTCGTTAGGATATGTGAAACCTTGTATACAACTTTGATGGTTCGTGTCTAGCTGATGATGTAGGATTTCAACATACCTACGGTTCATGATTCGACTTCCAAGAAGTTAGAAATCGAACCCATTAACCGTCTACTCTATATATGCACGAAAAGGGGTGCGGCTTGCCGGTTCTCTTAGGATTTATGTGTGTGTATGTGTGTTGAAGTGTGTGAAGAATGGAATTGATGAAGATTGAGTACTCACAAGTTCTTGGCCTAAATCAAGAGCAGCATCTTTATAGCAGTCTCTTTTGCCAGCACTGCTACCACAGAAAACACATACACTTTTGAATCTTGATTTTGCTCCATGATCCATAACCTTAATTGTTACTGTGTGTTTTTTGTGGGTGTGTTGGTGTGTGGGGTTTTCTTTTAATGTGTTTCAAGAGGGATTTATATGAATAGAGATATACATATGCAAACGATATATATATATGGTCCTGTATAAGAGGAAGCTAGGAACCACCTAATGACTATTAGACGTAGTAATTACTAACACTATAAATTGATAGATATTTTTTAATATTGGGATAATCACAAAATATTCAAAATTGAAGTTGACCCATTATAAAATGACAAACTTTTTCCTAAGATATTAATGCAAAATAATAACCTCTTTGACCAAAAAAAAACAGATTTTTACAAACTTAAAAAAATCTTTTGAGACAGGGAATTCAACTAAAAGCACATCGAACGATTTTACAAGCTTTTTATCCATTTTGAAGGGGCACTCGTTTGGTAAAAAAAAAATCATGGATCCGACACAGATAAAGCAGAACCACAAAAATCGAAAAAGATAGAAATATAATGTATTATGAAGAAAAAGGTTTTGCTCATGCTTTTATTTATATATATATATAGGTGGGTGTTTTTAATACGGAGAAAGTTGATTGTTTTATGATGGATCAACTTTAATTTTGATTACTTTTGTGATTTTCCCTTTTTTATTTGGGTTGTGTGTCGAAAATTCCATGGACTCAGAGATTTTCTTAAAACCCAATCTCTTTATCTTTTGAAACAAAAATAATGTTTTTGTTAGGGGTGAGTATAATCGGGTATCCTGTCATTTTCTACGGAATCAGAACCGATTGTTTCTGGAAATTCGGAACCGGAACCGCTAACACCGGTTCCTTATATTTTGGAACCGGTTCCGGTGTTGGGGTAATCGTAGGGTTTACCAAGTCTATGTTTACTTGGTAAACAGGTAGTTAATAAAGTCCTATTCTTTAAGATTAGTCAATTACTTTCAGTTTATTTTGGAGTCTGTTAGGTTGCACATTCTTTATCTTTTCCTTTGCATTGTACGGCTATTTAAGCCCATCTAGCTTCTGAATAATATAAGTCAGTTCATTCCATATTTGTTGTTCTCAATTGTTTGCTGAAACTAGATCAACATTTGGTATCAGAGCCCTAATCTGAGACCTGACTTCAAAGCTAAAGGTAGACGAGAAGCAAAGTGAAAGAGACGCTCTCCAGATGAATTCTTCAGATGGAAACGTTGGGGCTTGCCTCCCCAAATTCGAAGGAGATTATGAGCATTGGAGTCTTCTGATGGAAAACCTCTTACGTTCCAAAGACTACTCGAATATCATAGAGACTGTCATTCCAGATGACAATGGTACTGCAGCCCAAAGAAAGACTATAGAAGACTTGAAGATGAAAGATTTGAAGGCCAAAAATTATCTATTTGCTTCAATAGATAAAACAATCCTCAAGACTATTTCAAAGAGGGATACTGCGAAAGAACTCTGGGATTCAATGAAGGTGAAATACCAAGGGAACGCAAGAGTCCAAAAGGCTCAACTGAACAGGCTAAGGAGGTCCTTCGAAATATTGATGATGAAACAAGGTAAGCCGATTACTGACTATTTTGGCAGGGTTATGGTTCTTGCTAATGAGATGAGGAACTATGGTGAGGATATGACAGATGTGAAGATAGTAGAGAAAATTCTTCGCACCCTTACAGAGAAGTGGAATTATATCGTTCGCTCAATTGAAGAGTCAAAGGATATCGATACCTTGTCCGTTGATGCGCTTCAAAGTTCACTCCTAGTTCACGAGCAAAAGTTCACGCGAGATAAAGATGGTGAAGAAGAGCAGGCTTTGAAGATTTCACACGAGGAAAGACAAGGTACTCGAGGAAGAAGGAGGATCTCACCAAGAGGTCGAGCTCGAGGGCGAGGTCGAGGAAGATCAAACTACTGGCGAGATACCATTGAGTGTTATCAATGCCACAAATTAGGGCACTTCAGCTATGAGTGCCCTGATTGGAACCGTCAAACAAACTACATTGAGGAGGAAGACGAGATGCTTTTGATGGCCTATGCGGATATAACGGAAAAGAAGAAGGAAGATGCGTGGTTCCTTGACTCGGGCTGTCCAAACCACATGAGTGGTGATCAAAGATGGTTTTCACAACTGGACAAGAGCTATGTGAGCACGGTGAAACTAGGAAACAACTCGCGCATGAAGGTGGCTGGGAAAGGAAACATCAAGATCATGCTAAATGGAACTAATCATGTCATTGCTGATGCATATTATGTTCCAGAATTAAGGAACAACCTTCTTAGTGTTGGTCAACTGCAAGAAAGAGGATTGGCAATCTTGATCAAAGACGAAGCTTTCAGAATATATCATCCCATCAAAGGTTTGATCATCGAAACCTATATGAGCACTAACCGTATGTTTATACTATTTGGAGAAGCACAGGTCCAATCTAAGAAGTCTGAAGAAAAATGTCTTGTCACTCAAGAATACGACACTATTTCTTTGTGGCACAGACGTTATGGCCACTTGAACCACACAGCCTTGAAAACATTGGAATCAAAAGAAATGGTGAAGGATTTGCCCAGTTTGGGAAAAGCAAATGATACATGTGAAGTTTGCATCATGAGCAAGCACCATCGCACTCCTATTCCATCTAAAAGTCACTGGAGGGGAAAACAAGTTCTAGAACTCATACATGCAGACCTATGTGGCCCTATCAGTCCAGAATCAAATAGTAAGAAAAGGTACATACTTTGCTTCATAGATGATTATAGCAGGAAGACTTGGGTGTATTTCTTGACTAACAAGTCAGAAACTTTACACAACTTCAAGTATTTTATGAAACAAGTTGAGAGAGAAACAGGTCTGCCAATTAAGTGTTTACGCACTAATCGAGGAGGGGAGTTCACCTCAAAAGAATTCAATGACTTGTGTGCAGACAAAGGAATTAGGAGGCAGCTGACAACACCATACACGCCACAACAAAACGGTGTCGCTGAGCGAAAGAATAGAACGCTGCTCAACATGGTTCGAGCAATGCTCTTAGACAAAGGGATGCCAAAAAGGTTCTGGGCAGAGGCTGCCAAGTGGAGCAACCATGTCCTGAATCGAAGTCCAAGTGCAGCGTTAAAAGATATCACTCCTGAAGCAGCTTGGAGTGGGACCACTCCATCAGTATCTCACTTCCGAATATTTGGATGTCTAGCCTACGCACATGTGCCTAAGGAGCGCCGCGTCAAGCTTGATAATAGGAGCATGGAGTGTGTGATGTTGGGCTATAGTGAAGAATCAAAGGGGTACAGGTTGTTTAACCCCAAAACCAAACAGATTACAGTAAGCAGGGACGTGATATTTAAAGAGGACAAGTGCTGGAAATGGGATGACTCTTATGCTCAAGAAATTGATATGGCTTTAAGTTGGGAAGATGATGCAGGTGATCAAGAAGGTAGTACTGAAAATGAAAATGAAGATGCCGATGACCATCCAGAAAATAATGATGAAAATGAAGATGGCGATGACCATCCAGAAAATAATGATGAAACAGATCTGGACGGAGAAGAAAGAAATGAAGAAACGTTAGATCATGGGAGGGTCGATGACTCTAACGTGAGAGGAGGCAGGAGAGAAACACATGCTCCTGCATGGATGGAGGATTACGTGGTTGGTGATGGACTTGATGATGAAGAATAAAATATGGCGATGATGATCTCGACTGATCCCATATTCTATGAGGAAGCTGCGAAAGAAGCTCACTGGATGAAAGCAATGGAAGATGAACTCAAGTCTATTGAAAAAAATAAAACGTGGAGTCTTGTTGATCTTCCTCGAGGCGCAAAGGCGGTAGGGGTCAAATGGATCTACAAAACGAAACTTGAAGCAGATGGTTCATTACAAAAGCATAAAGCGAGACTAGTAGCTAAAGGCTACTCCCAAAAATATGGAATCGACTACTTGGAGGTGTATGCTCCTGTTGCAAGGATCGAAACCGTGAGAACCATAGTTGCATTAGCTGCCCAACGAGACTGGAAAGTTTTCCAGATGGATGTGAAGTCGGCGTTCCTACATGGAGAACTTAAAGAAGACGTCTATGTTCAGCAACCGAAGGGGTTTGAAGTTCCAGGAGCTGAAGGGAAAGTGTACAAGCTGCACAAGGCACTTTATGGGTTAAAGCAAGCACCACGTGCTTGGTTTAGCAAGATGGAAACTTACTTTATGGCTGAAGGGTTCAAGAAGTGTCCAAATGAGCAGACTTTAAGAGAAACAATACAGGTAACTTTCTTATCGTTAGCGTCTATGTTGATGATTTGATTTATACAGGAGATAGTATTGAGCTGCTACAGAAATTTAAGTCATCAATGATGAAGTGTTTTGAGATGACTGACATGGGAGAAATGAAGTACTTCCTCGGTATAGAAGTCTTGCAAGGTACTCGAGGAAATTTTATATGTCAAAAGCGGTATGCATCTCAAGTACTTAAACGTTTTGGTATGATGGAAAGTCATCCAGTAACAACACCTATTGTCACTGGTTGTAAGCTAAACAAGGATAAGGACGGTGTACCGGTATGCGAGTTACAATACAAGCAGATTGTAGGGAGCCTGGTCTATCTTACAGCCACTCGGCCGGATCTCATGTATAGTGTGAGTCTGGTCAGCAGATATATGAGCAGACCTACAGAACTTCATCTTCAAGCCGTCAAGAGAATTCTCAGGTACTTAAAAGGGACAATGGATTATGGGATTCTGTATAAGAAGACAAATACAAAGTTGGTTGGGTTCACCGACTCAGATTATGCCCGGGATACGGACGATAGAAGGAGTACTTCCGGTTACGTGTTTATGCTAAGCAATGGAGCTGTCTCATGGTTGTCAAAGAAACAACCAATTGTTACTTTGTCCACGGAAGGCGAGTTTGTTCTTTGCCCGCAGGATGTGCAAGTCAAGCGGTCTGGCTTAGAAGAATTATTGAGGAACTGGGATGCTCTCATGATGAAGGAACAATCATGTATTGTGACAATGATTCCACTATAAAGCTCTCAAAAAACCCAGTTATGCATGGCAGGAGTAGACACATCGATGTACGGTTTCATTTTATTAGAGAATTGGTTCAGAATGGGACGATCAATATGATCTATTGTGATACGAAAGCTCAAGTTGCAGATATAATGACCAAGCCACTACAGGGTGATGTTTTTGTCAAATTTCGTGAGCTACTGGGAGTTCAAAGGCAGAACCCTAGTTAAGTTGATCAGTTTTTTCAACAGTCAGCTTATGGGAGGGATTGTTGGGGTAATCGTAGGGTTTACCAAGTCTATGTTTACTTGGTAAACAGGTTGTTAATAAAGTCCTATTCTTTAGGATTAGTCAATTACTTTCAGTTTATTTTGGAGTCTGTTAGGTTGCACGTTCTTTATCTTTTCCTTTGCATTGTACGGCTATTTAAGCCCATCTAGCTTCTGAATAATATAAGTCAGTTCATTCCATATTTGTTGTTCTCAATTGTTTGCTGAAACTAGATCAATATCCGGTACCGGGTACCCAGTTTCAACTTTTTTTTTATTTTTTACATTGCATACGATAAAAATATAATTATAAACTACAAAATACCGACTTAAAGTAATAAATACAACAAATAATCAAAAGTAATCCGATAAAAACTAATTATTACATAAACAAACTAAAAAACTTGAGTTTTTATTTATTATTTATAAATATATAAAACATTTTTTATTTAAAAGTGGCAGGTAGCGGGTAACGGTTCCAAAAAAATAAGAACCGAAACCGGTCCTGATCGGTTCTATATTTTAGGAACCGGAACCCATGATATTGGTTCCGGAACCGACAATTTCAAAGCGGTTCAGGTTTCAAAAATGGATACCCGATTCTGATGTTCACCCCTTTCTGTACACCTTATATCACACCTTATTAATGGATGATCAAGCTAATTGAGTTTGTTTGGTTTTATTTTGATCTAAAATTATTTTAAGATATGATTTTTTTTAATTTTAAAAATATCTGTTAGTTACAAATATGGATGAAGACGACTGCAACTCTTTATTTTTTGTTCCATCACTGATTGGATTAGTCTTGGAATTTTGTTGGGTCATTTGGATAGGAATTTTAAAAACACTTTCATTCCGCCGTGGAATTGTACGAATCACATGAATTTATTTATTCATTTTTTTATAAAAAAAACTGATAGTTAAATTACAAGATGTAGAGGTGTTCATCCAAACTGTACAAACCGTTCACACCGCACCGCAAAGTACAGTTTAAAACTTTCGCGGTGCGGTTTACGGTTTGCATTTTCCCTAAACCGTACTATGTGGTGCGGTTTGCGGTTTTGAGTTTTCAAGGTTCAAACCGCACCGCACCGCATGTTTTGTACATTTTAAATTTTATATATAACACGTACGTATATATAAAATAATTTATTATTTATGTAATATTTTTGGACTGGTTCAGTTTGGCAATTGACAATACTAATATATTAGTTGGACGTATCAAAACTTACAGTCTCACACTTCCAATTTAGTTTGAAGTTTATCTTTTTATAATTTTTTAGACTATTTTTAATTATGCAATGTGTATTTCGGAATTAGATGTATTGAAACTCTTTATTTTTTTGAACTGCGGTCACTTAATCGTTGATTTTATAATGTATTTTTAAAATAAAGTGCGATAGGCACAAACCGCATAAACCGCACTGCACCGCATTTTGCGGTGCGGTTTGATGCGGTTTGAGGTTCATGCGGTGCGGTTTGCGGTTTGGAAAAATGTTCAAACCACATATGCGGTACGGTTTGCGGTTTTACCCAAAACCGCACCAAACCACACCACAAACACCCCTAAGAAGATGTAATAAAAAAAAAGTTGAATTACGTTCACGATCCCTTTGGTATGTTGATATGTATTTTTAAACGGATTAACCCTAAATTATTATTGATAATCAATAATCTTTTACTGCTACAAAACAAATCATTTTTATCTACAAAATCATTCAAAGAAATTTCCGTCGTTGATCCAGAAAATACCAACGACTCTGTAAAATCTGATTTTGTTCGAGAAAATACCAACGAATAATCAAGAGAAATACATGGGCAAGCTATCACTAATTTGAATTACCCACAAACTTTTACGACGATTTTGTGACAAATCATCTTTTACTGACGAATTTTCTTAAAAAATGTATGTAGACGAAAGTCTTTCGTTTTAGTAGCGTACTAGATCAATAATAAACAGAAAGAAAACAAATCGTAATTATAATTAAGAAACCCTAAATCATTCTCCATGTTCTTGAAAGAAAATATTACAACAACTTCTTCAAATTTTGAAAAACTATTATATCCAAAAATAAAAAATAAATGCTAATTTTATATTTAATGTAATTTTCAAAGAAGTCCTTAAGATATGCTTTATTGCTTTGTACCCTTAAAGTTTAGAGATATATGTATTTTTTGAAAGGGAATTTATATATATATATATATATATATATATATATATATATATATATGTAACCCACAACCCTTCTACAATTCAATATGCCAACTTTATCAACTCTTTATGAACTCAAGCTACAAAAGCATTACTCCATTACTACAAAATAGAAAAACAACAAAATAAGCAAACAATAACTCGAAGGATTAAATGTAATTCCATGCAAGATTGTAACTAAAATATATATTGCTAGAGAATTACTATGATCATGTAAAAGTGTTGATTATGCAGAAAGCCAGAAACACACACTTTAAGTCCCTTGCCCTTATGGAATAAAAAAGATTTTGTTAACTCTATTAAATCAAATGATATTTTGATCATTTTAGTATCGTATTTTTTTTTGTCTTTTTCCCCTCTTAATAACCTTTGTGTTTTTGTAATTAATGGCATCCAACTCCAACCTCCCCACACCACCTTCCCCTATCCCTCCGGTCATCTTCTCCGACAAATGCCCCATCCTTTGACGGGAACGAGCCTATTTCTTTACAGCCGCAATCTAAATAAATCTCCCACTTCTCCAACCCCCAAAACATACGTTTTGATCATTTTCCCCAACCCCCAATTCGCTTTAAGCATGAGATGATTTGTTTTTAGCATTATAAAGGTTTATGAATTATCTTTAAATCGCATGAATATTACCCCCATCAAAAACTAGCAATATCATGTTGTGTTTAGCTAGTACAATAAACGTTTACAACATGTTATAATAATATATTATGTTAAAATAAACGTTTACAACACGTTATAGTAATATATTAAATCGCATGAATATTACCCCTTCAAAAACTGTACAACACGTTATATTGATATATTATAATACAATAAACGTTTACAACATTTTATAAGTCTAATCTTATCTGACCAGAATGATACGCTAGGCTACTTGCCTCGAGGTTGAATTAAGGAATGTTTGAGTTTGAGTAGACCCATCCTTTCTTTTAAGTGTAATTGGTTTTGACAGTTTTGACATTTTAACTAATATGGTCTTAACCAAGTCTTGATATTAACCTTAATCAGAATTTTGGCCGTTAACCACATCTTACCAATCCCGATTATAACTAATGCCTTCAACTAAGGGAAGCAATGAAGCATCAGATCAAAGAACCCACAATACCGTTCAAGTTTGAAAACTCGAGAATGCTTAGTTATTAATATCAGAGTCTCATGTAAACTATGTCAGCTAGACTTGGATAATTTCTCATCAACATATTCAAATCCGTTTTCTCCTTAAAGAATGCCTCTTTTGAAAAGAAAATATGATGAGGTTTCACATATTTTTACACGGTATCAGAACCATGGTATATCTATCTTTAAAAGAGACTCAATAATCTAGGCATCTGTACCTGCCTAGCCTCCATAAGAAATGGCGTTTTAAAGTCGTATATCAGCTAGACCATCACCATTTATTTCCATCACATTAATAGTGTTATTCTGTCGGTTAATTTTTGACACCCGTACATTACATGTTAAAACCATGTTCTTTTCTCGATATTTGTTTTATGAAAGGTTATTCGATATGATTCAAGATATTTTGAACCAAAAATAGTCAATAATGACAAATAACATTGATGAAATTGAAGATTTACCAACAAATTAAGAACCACAATTTATTTCTTCAAACGTGTTGGTTAAGTAGAGTCCAAGTGTGTGTGTTTTTCTTAAAACGAAACTCCATTTTCAAACAGGCATAAAAACACTATATAGATAACAAGGTAATTATAAGAACACGTAGACGCAATCCAATCCATCACTCGAAACCTATGGCTTTGGTTGCTGCATGAAACCCTTACATCCTTCACATAAAATCAAACCCTTTCCCCCAATCAAAATTCAATCAAAAAACACATTCCCATTGAATCTTTTCACACGAATTCCCACTATTTATAACTTGGATTCATCAATTTCAAAGAAAAAAAACCCAATTCAAAAAGCTTGAAAACTTCATCAATGGCGTCCGCCATGAACACCATCCTTTCTTCCAATTTCTTCGGCTCAAATGTCTTGCTTTCATCCCCAACACCCAAAACCCAGAAATCGTTGAGAAATAGATTCGTAATCCCTCAATCGATTCTAAGCAAAAAGACGAATTCTTCGAAAGATTTTGATTTTCAATCGAAAGCCACTTTAGCTGCTTTACTCTTTTCTTCAATTGCAGCACCACAAGCCCTAGCGGACACCAATCTATCACCACCACCACCACCATCGCAAATCCCACTTGAAGCTGAGTTAATTAAACAAAACCCATCAAACAATTCGTTACCTTTTTCGCAATCGAATGTTCTAACTGCACCAAAACCCCAACCCAATTCGGACCTTCCTGAAGGTAGTCAATGGAGGTACAGTGAATTCTTGAATGCTGTCAAGAAAGGGAAAGTTGAGAGGGTTAGGTTTAACAAAGACGGTGGTTCTTTACAGCTCACCGCCGTGGACGGCCGGAGAGCCGCCGTGACTGTTCCAAATGACCCTGATCTTATCGACATCTTGGCAATGAATGGTGTGGATATATCCGTTTCAGAAGGTGAAGCTAGTAATGGGTTGTTTGGGTTCATTGGTAACTTGTTGTTTCCTTTGTTAGCTTTTGGTGGGTTGTTTTTCTTGTTCCGCCGATCCCAAGGTGGCCCTGGTGGGCCAGGTGGGCTCGGCGGACCGATGGATTTCGGCAGGTCGAAATCCAAGTTTCAGGAAGTTCCTGAAACTGGGGTTTCGTTTGCTGACGTGGCCGGAGCGGATCAGGCCAAGTTGGAACTACAAGAAGTTGTTGATTTCTTGAAAAACCCGGATAAGTACACGGCTCTTGGAGCCAAGATCCCAAAAGGGTGTCTTTTGGTCGGACCACCAGGGACCGGAAAGACCCTTTTGGCTAGGGCGGTTGCCGGAGAGGCGGGTGTGCCATTTTTCTCGTGTGCGGCTTCGGAGTTCGTTGAACTTTTTGTGGGTGTTGGTGCATCTAGGGTTAGGGATCTTTTTGAGAAGGCAAAATCGAAAGCACCTTGTATAGTGTTTATTGATGAGATAGATGCGGTTGGAAGGCAAAGAGGGGCGGGTCTTGGGGGCGGAAATGATGAAAGGGAACAAACTATTAATCAATTGTTGACGGAAATGGACGGGTTTTCTGGGAATTCTGGTGTTATTGTTTTGGCGGCTACTAACCGGCCGGATGTTCTTGATTCGGCTTTGTTGAGACCAGGGCGGTTCGACAGGCAGGTGACTGTTGACCGGCCTGATGTTGCTGGCAGAGTCAGGATCCTTCAGGTTTGATCATCTTTTCTTTCTGTTTTCTTGGATTATTTATGAAGGTTTGTGAATATATAATGTGAAGTTTATGGATTTGTAAACTTAGATTGGTTTTTGATTAATTATATGAACTCAATTTAGCATGAAGCCATGAACTAACATTTTCATTAAGAACCGGGGCAACATGTGGTGTATGTACCAGGAATATGGCTGTGTATTCACCATGAATGTTGTAACATATTCATCATGAATAGGTGATTCATAAAACATTCATCATGAATATGGTCGTGTATTCACCATGAATGTTGTAACATATTCATCATGAATAGGTGATTCATAAAACATTCATTATGAATAGGTGATTCATAAAACATCCATTATGAATGGGTGATTCATCGTGAATAAAGCGTCAATATTCATCATGCATATGTTATTCACAATGAATATTCGTCCTGAAGAGGGACACATGGCCTGGCTTAGCTTCGTGTAGGATTTACTGGGTTCGTTTGGTTATTCTTATTTGTTGTTATTGAAGGATATTATAGACATTTTACCAACAATCGAATACTTTTATGAAACTACGTTATGGGAGTGTAATCTTTCTTATATATGGCAGGTGCACTCAAGGGGAAAGGCACTTGCAAAAGATGTGGATTTCGATAAGATCGCTAGAAGAACCCCAGGTTTCACCGGAGCTGATTTACAAAACTTGATGAACGAAGCCGCCATTCTTGCCGCTAGACGTGAACTTAAGGAAATAAGCAAAGATGAGATAGCAGATGCTCTCGAGAGAATCATTGCTGGACCAGAAAAGAAAAATGCAGTCGTTTCCGAAGAGAAAAAGAAGCTCGTTGCTTATCATGGTAACCAAACATATACTCATTTTTACTCTTTGGAAAATGTTCATGCTAAAATTACCTATTTGCCCATCACGGTAATGACATATTGACGTCAAACCAAATGAGAACCAGTTCCACATAGGAAGCATTTAGGGGCTGTTTGGCAGTTGTTGCTGAATGGTTTGGTGCAGAATGATTAAATGCAGAATGAAATATAATTGTTTGGTAATTGTTCATAATGAAATCAGGGGTCTGAATGGTTAAGGGAGACCCAAGATACAAAATCATTCAGAAAGTTTTGGAACCATTAAGATTTAAGAGGCAAACTTATTTTTTGCCAAACAGGATTCACCTCTTAGCTATTCAGAGGTTGCCTCTTAATGGAACTGTTAAGAGGTAAACAAACAACCCCTATAGTGTTGTTTCATATATGAAACACACATAATTGTTTCACATGTGAAACAAAACATGTCCATTCGTTTCTTATGAACAATAAATACCATCTTGAACCCGAGCCTAAAATGAAACTCATTGAATGGTGTTGAGATTACTTCTTACGGTTCTCAAAAGTGAACTATCAATCTTTTGATTCCGATACACCAAAAGGGCATTTTAGACATTTTACTAAAAAACAAAGCACTTTAATTAACCTACATATATATTTAAACGATTGTTATATATGTTAAATTTGCAGAGGCTGGGCATGCACTAGTCGGTGCCCTCATGCCAGAATACGATCCTGTAGCAAAGATATCCATTATCCCTCGTGGTCAAGCCGGTGGTCTTACGTTTTTCGCACCATCTGAAGAGAGGCTCGAGTCTGGTTTATACAGCCGAAGCTACCTTGAAAATCAAATGGCAGTCGCACTCGGTGGAAGGTATACAACATTTTTTTCGTTCAATCTATTGGTATTTAAACCCTTTTGGGATAGCTTAATTGGTTAAGACGTTGGGTATGCTAAGCATTGTTATAATAATAAAAAAGATGGTTGATATTATCGGTCTTACTAATTGAAGTCGGGTTTATATTGTAGGGTTGCCGAAGAGGTTATTTTTGGAAAAGACAATGTGACAACAGGAGCGTCAAACGACTTTATGCAAGTTTCTCGTGTTGCAAGACAGATGGTCGAGAGGTTTGGGTTCAGCAAGAAGATCGGTCAGATTGCGATTGGTGGTGGTGGTGGCGGAAATCCCTTCTTGGGACAGCAGGTAACAATAAAAATTTGTAATATATACTTATATAGTAATAGAGGGAGGTTTAGGGGAAAACCTCAACAAAAAAAAACTGAAGAACGCCTTGGATCCCTCCTTCAGGACAGTATGCATTTGTGCATAGACAGTATGCACAAATGCATACAAGCGATGGAAGCTATTTTTTTTACAATGCATGAATGCATATTATGTATTAGTGCATATGCACAAATGCATGTTACGAATTACCGCTATGCATTTGTGAATAAGGGTGATATTCACCTATAGTAATATAGCAACAAATTTTCCCTTTGGATAGAGGTCAGTCTGCACACATCACACTCTGATACCCTACCTCCTACCTCCTAGTAGGATATAAGGGGCTCATTTCGTTTAGCAACCCTTTGTTGGGTTTCAAGAAACAGGTTCTACTCTTTGGAGCAGAGGTCGACCATGTAATATATGTGTGTATATATATAGCAACCCTTTTTTTCGTTTTCATGTAAATAGACGCTCTACTCTTTGGGGTTAGGTGTCAGGTTTGCATACATCATATCTCTGTAACCTTGCATCTGGGTGGAAGCAAACTGCTTTATTTTTTGGGTCTGTGTATATCATACTTTCAGACCACGCTTTCTGGTGGAATATATTGGGTCCGTTTAGTTTGTTTTAGCGAACCCTCTTTATTAAAACTTTTTCGGCATCTGATTTTGAAACGAAATGCAGATGTCATCCCAAAAAGATTATTCCATGGCGACCGCCGATATCGTGGACGCTGAAGTGAGGGAACTCGTTGAAAAAGCATACGAAAGGGCAACAAGCATCATCACAACACAAATCGACATCTTGCACAAGCTCGCACAACTCCTAATCGAGAAAGAAACGGTCGATGGAGAAGAATTCATGAGCCTTTTCATCGACGGCAAAGCCGAACTCTACATTTCCTAGATTTATTTACATTTATCACACTTTAATTTTTATATGTAAAAACACAAAAGTTTGATCAATTAATGTACATGTTTTAATTCCCCCACACATTCTGGATCAAGAAAAATATAAAAAATAAAAATAAAAAATAGACGGTTTTTTTACCGCACGAAAAGAAAAACCAACGTATTCCCTCTCATTATGGCACAACTATTTTACGACAATAACAATAACAACAATCGATATCTTTTTTTTTCTTTCTTACAATAATGGATGATGAATTCATTTGGCTCGTTTTTTGTCTTCGAGTGCGGCTGCTTCATTCAGCATATCGACTGCATCTTTATGCATGTCGAGCTTGGCTAGGGCCACGGCTTGCATGTAAAATGCAGTCGACCAATCTGGGTAGACGCATTGCGCTTGCATTGCGTCTCGGAGAGCGGCATCGGGTTGGTCGCACATTAGATGGCAGAGGCTGCGTCTTGCGTAAACCGTTGGCGATATCATAGTGCCGACATCGATGAACTGCATCGTTAAGCAAGCAAAAATTTAGTATGAAAGTCTGATTTCAGTTCTGAAATGGCTATGAAACGTCTAAACGAATCGGATATAAGTGGTGACTAAGAGATTAAAATGAAAAAAAAAAACAAGGCTTTAGAAATATCAAATGCTTTTATGGGTCAACAATAGAACCATCGAATTGCGTTTTGAATCACTAGATTTAAAAGGGTTCCATAAATTTTAGAGTAGGTTTGTGGTTTTGAACATAGCCTTCTATAGCACATATGGCTCTTAAGGTTATGTTTGATATACTAGCTGAACCAAAAAGTTATTTGTTAGCTGATAAAAAAAGGAATAAAAAACGCACAGTTTTAGAATTGTGTAGCTATTACATTTTTTAATTAACTAAATGACAATTTTACCCTTAATAGTTAGAAGCATATACGTACTTCTCCTTCTCTTGGTAAAGGGTAGAATTGAAAATGGTACATTTATTTTGGGACAAACTAAATAAAAATGTGGATACGTATTTTGGGATGGTGAGAGTAACTGATAAGCTAAATAACAATGTAAAATGACTTAAAAAAACATGTTAAAAAACTAATTAGAAAATTATGAAGGGCATAATTGGCAAAAGTGGAGAAAGAAACCTAGAACCTGTTAAAATGCTGCTAAGCTTATAAGCTAGTTTATATAACAAACGAGACTTTTACAATAAGCTCAGAAAATAAGGTAGCTTATGGTTATCATACATAGCCATAGGAGCTGTTTGGTTGATTTTCCATTAAGTCCTATATGCATAAAGATGTCTGTGTGGATTAATCTGTCTGTATAAATTGGGAAAGTTTTTGTTTGGGATGGTTTTTTCATAGAAAGAAGGAATGTCTTTTTTAATTGGGAGGGGTAGGTTTGTAAAAAACTTGGCTTTCTGCATAAACCTCCCCCACTAAAAGCTTACTGAATAAGCCAATTTCTATATCATTAAGCCACTATCAAACAGTCATGTATAGCTGAGGGAATAAGTTGCCAGTCCCATTAAGCTCATGAAGCTGCTAAGAAACAAGCCCTTAATTGTGTTCTAAAGTTTAGAACTTTTAATCTTTACCGATAGTGAAAAATACACTAAAAAGGGCAGATGACTTTTATGGTAGAAATAAAAAGCCGAAATAAGTACCTGAGAATAACAATCAATGGCGGTTCTAAAATCTTTATCACGAAAAGCTAAATCCCCACGCTTCCTTGCCTCCAACATATCCCTCATTTGTTGGGTCCATTCTTGAAACGATAGCTGAAAAACGATCATCATCATTAATATATACAAACATAAAATCACAAAATTTGCAGCATAAAAGAACCGCCAAAAAATTTCATCTATATCCATTAAAACTTCCCATATCACGTATATATCCTTCTAAACCTCTAGAACTCACATATATGCCCTTCTCCCTAATTTAATTATTATTAAAACATTTAAAAAATACAAATCATTATTTCTAAATTACTTAACTACCCTTCTTAATTTCCTTCCCAAATTTAAGTAATTTAGAAAATAAATTCAATTTAGAGATAATGATTTGTATTTTTTAAATGTTTTAATAATAATTAAATTAGGGAGAAGGACATATATGTGAGTTCTAGAGGTTTAGAAGGATATATATTTGGTTTCAAACTTTACAAGGATATATACGTAATATAGGAAGTTTTAAAGGATATAGTTGAAATTTTCCCTTTAAATTAAGTCACCTCATTAGTGCCTTCATCGTCTTTATAATGTGTCATCACCAATATCTGATGGATGGCGGTCAGATCCATCCGTGAACAAGCGTCACCCATCGGAGAAAGTGGGTGCGGCGGAGTGGCTGGTGCTTCTTCGTGTTTCGGGATCCCGAGCATTTGATAAGACGGAACCTACAAAACGGGGTCGTATTGAGCTGAATGATTAAGCACCACAAATGAGAGATTAAGACAAAATTTGGTTAATGAGCTTAATGGATTTGGAGATGAAATCCGTTAAGTAAAAAGGGAAGAAGGGGGAGTTAGGTGCTGACATCGGGTTTGTTTTGCAATGGAGCGAGAGTTGAGACCAAATCTTTTGTATTTGGTCGTTCCCTAGGTTCGTATTGCAAGCATCGTGAAGCTAGATCAAAAACGACAGTTGCTTCTTCGGTTGAAAAGTTACCCTCCAAATGTGAATCCATTAACAGAAGAATGTTTTTTCCTCTAATCATTTCAAGTGCCTGCAAAGAATATACAAAGATCAGATAATAGATTTTATATATATATATATATATAGGGTCAGGGGAAAACGCCAAAAAAAGAGATACTGATGAACACCCTGGGAGCCCTCAGTCTCGAGTGTATGCACAAATGCATATTGGTAATTTGTAACATATATTTGTGAATATTCATCAATGCATATGTAATGATAGAAGCATTGAAGCATAGGAACAAAATACGCTTGCATGCATTAGTGCATACCGTCCACATGGAGGAATCCCAGGGTGTTCTTCAGTTTTCTCATTTTTTAGTGTTTTCCCTTGAACCTCCCTCCATCTGGAGGGTATGCACAAATGCATATTGGTAATTTGTAACATGCATTTGTGCATATGCACTAATGCATAGATATGCACCGGTGCATGGAAGAAAAAAACAGCTTCAATCGCTCCGGATGGAAGGCTCCCAGGTGTTCTTCAGTTTTCTCTTTTTTTTAGCGTTTCCCCTTAACTTCCCTCTATATATAGAGAGAGAGAGAGGCATCTTCAAATATAAAAAATTATTTTTATATTAGTTTGTACGAGTTTGTAATCTTTGACTGGTTTGTATTTGAAGATGTCATATATATCTACAAAATACAGTTTATTTTGGAACCATGAATACTTTGAGAACCGTGAGAACCAACTATTCAAGAATTATTCATGATGAATATACCTAAATATTCATGAATATCATTCATCATGAATATTTATGATATTCATTATGAATATTAAATATCTATCATGATATTATCAAGATTAGTTGGTTCTCAAGATATGCACGGTTGTGAAATGAATCTGCTCCTATATATACGCACATAAAACTAAATTCACAAATTACTTACATGGCTCGGGGGAATATGTTTTCCGCTCAGAAGATCCAAAAGTACAGTCCCAAAGCTAAAACTAACACTTTCAGGTGTAACTCTCCCTATAAGATAAAAATAAATAAAACAATTATCAGACAACATTACGCATAATATCACCATCAAACCATCTGCCATTGAAGAAGACTCCATCAAATTTCAAGAAATCTTTTGTCATCATGACCTTATGTTGAACACCTTATAATGCATTGTGAAAAGTGAAGACCAACCTTGAATTTGCTATAGTTTTTGGAAGTTAGTCTCTCTAAGCAACTTTTCCATTGCCATTTGGATCATTTACTTAAATGCCCTTCTACGGAAGTCGTTTTAACAAACTAACTTCCCAATGGTTTTTCAAGATTTAAGGTTATTTAAGTAAATAACCCGTTGCATTTCACTTTCAGAAGACATTCCCATGACAAAAGTTTTAACCTTTTACTCACCAAGGAGTAACCCTACAAATTGCTCCAAGGGTAATATTGTAAATTGTAATATGGGTAACAGAGAACAATCCTAAGTACAATCATTACTTTACAATTTTAAGACCTCAATTGCAGCTCTGAATAACATAGATCAAACGGTCGTTTCTTTAAGGTTCAAAAATATATATTTAACTTAAAGATGCACAAGCAAACATAATCTAAAGAATGAAGCCAAAATAAAACCAGTTGGGATTGGGGGGCTTTTTGAGAAAAAAACACACACACATATATATATATATAGGCTTGAAACTATTGAAATCATGGATGAAGAGATTGTTACCATTTCTTAGATACTCAGGAGGTGTGTATGCAAGATTTGTGCTGTAACTTTTTCCATCTCTGCTATTTTTCATCAACCCAAAACACGAAAGCCTCGGATCACCATTCTGTCACAATTTCCAATTACAAAATGACATTTATAAAAATATATAAAAAAAACGTATCATCTTTGGGATCATATCATCTCCAAAACGATATTTATTTTAGATACTCAAAGACATTATATATTCAGTAATAGAACAGAACATAATAAAGATATATAAATGGGGAAGAACTAGAGCACCTCATCAAAGAGAACTCGATATGCATTCAAGTCATGATACAATGGACGACCTTCGGTACTACAATAATCCAAAGCTTCAGCAATACATAAAGCAACTCGTAAACGCATTGCCCACTCAATGGTTTGATTCTCCCCTGTGAAAGTGGTCATGTTGATAATTTAAGGTCCAAAACAGCTTTAAAATGCAAGCATATGAATGTTTCTCTCTCTCTCTATATATATATACATATACATACATACATACACACACATATATATAGAGAGAGGGAGAGAGGTTTAGGAGAAAACCCTAAAGAAATGAAAAACCGAGGAACACCCAAATTTCATTTGTAGTTGTCCGGTATGCACCTGTATGCTTGAAGATATTTTCTGGTTTCTATGCACATGTGCATACTGGGAAAATTACTTACAAATTACTTGTATGCACAATGTTGCACATGTGCATAAATACTGAAGAATGGTTACTAGGGTGTTCCTCAGTTTTTCATTTAGTTAATTAAAAAGTAGAATAATTACACATTTCTAAAACTATGTGCCTTTTTCATGGTGGAATTTATATCGGAACGGAGGGAGTAACTTTAAGGAAAATGGGTATGAATATGATGCCACCCTTTGCAGTGCCCCCAATGCATCGCTCCCACGGCCCTCATTGGGGAGGTAAATCGTGTCCCAGGGGCAAGCGGTGGTGCCTGGTCGAACCCCCCACTCATTCTACAAGGATGCCCCACCTCCTTAACGGTGAGGCTAAAGCCGTGGGGGCACCATTCAATATAACTTCTCAAAACCTTCAACCTAAACACATGCTTCAATATATATAATATATATATTATATATAGAGGAAAGTTCAAATGAAAACTCATTTTTCATTGCAAACGTAAGGACAAAGAAGAGAACGACAAGTGTCTCATTCAGTATGAATAACGAAGGGCATTCAGTATGAATAACTAAGGTGAAGTTCATACACTATTCATAATGAATGATACAACATTCGGCATGAATAACACAACATTCAACATAAATAACACATAATCATTATCTATTCAGGATAAATAACCCTTGGGCGCAGTGGACACGTGTCGCGCTCTCTTTTGTCCACACGTGCACAATGAAAGATGAGTTTTCATTTAAACACATGCTTAATATATATATGTGTGTGTGTGTGTCACATGAGAATGGTTACTGAAAACAACTAGACGTTATCTTGAAAAGGAATCAAGAAAAGGTAAAGTAGAATTTATAGTTAGGATGACATACAGTGAAATAAATGTTTGGCTAGAGTATCATTAGGCATATATTCTGCAACAAGTAGCCTTTCGTCCCCATCACAACAATATCCGATCAAATTAGCCACTCTATTATGCCTCAACTTTCCAACTCCCCATGCTTCATCCTTGCAACCAAGAAAAAAACAAAGGAATTTTAACAATTATCATTCTCTACTTTATAATGAAAAAGGGTTATTAACTTTCAAAACAAACCAATATTCTTGCAAAAAAGAAGGCAAAGAAAGTACTACAATTTGCAAGAAATGGGTGAGTTTCAACAAGAAAGTGTCAAGTATGATGGTCTTTTTGGCATTTACATTTACACAACATGTTCAAAATTGCTAATATGTTGCATAGGGTTGGGTTCAAGGGAAAACCACAAAAAAATGGAAATCTGAGGAACACCCTAATAACCATTCATTTGTTCAGCATTCACACGTGCATTTTGCATAGCAACCATGAAACATTTTCAATTACTTTTATGCACATATGCAAGATGACTAGGTTAAGGGAACCACAAAAAAGTGGAAAACTAAAGAACACCCCGATAACAATTCATATGTACGGTATAAAAGCAATTTGTCCGGTATGCACATGTGCATAAAAGCAATTTGTCCGGTATGCACATGTGCATAAAAGCAATTTGTCTGGTATGCATATGTGTATTATAGAAACAAGAAACATTTTCAGTTATTTTTATGCACATGTGCATACCATATATATATGAATGGTTATCAGGGTGTTCCTCAGTTTCCCAATTTTTTTGTGGTTTTTCCCTAAAGTCATCTTAGCATAACACTATTCTTCTGCCATTTTTTTAGCAAGAACAATGGTTGGTAACTTGGTTTGCATCAAAATACCAAAATCAGTAGTCCAACATGTGAAATCAATGTAATGAATTTGAGTTGCAAAACTATGCTATATAAACCCACCAATCTATAAACCCTAAACTTCAAGAAATTATCACCCAAATGGCCAATCAACCATAATACCAAACCACCAGTTTTCCACACCTATTAACCCATATAATGCCATTCAAACAGAACCACATAACAAAACAAAAAAAACCCTAAACTTCAATATAAACAGTAAACCCTAATGCTCAAAATCAAAAAATCCAACAATACCGCAAACTGTTTGGGATCAGGCCACGCCATTTTCGAGAATTTCTTGACAGCAATCCACCTCCGATTTTGAAGCCGACCTTTATAAACAACATTCGGAGCTTTTTCGCCACTTTCAGAAACAATAAACTCAGAACTGAAGTTATTAGTTGCAGACTTCAAGTCCGCCAGTGAATACTCGGAAAACACCGGCACGCCGCCGTTATCTCCGGCGAAAGCAGCGCCTTTTCCGTTCGACGGCGACTGACGGTGAGTCTTGATGTTAACATTATCTTTATCTGATATGGGTTCTTTAGAAAAACACGAATTACAACAACCCATAACTCCCCAAAAAAGAAAAAGAACAACACTTGAAGAAATCTTGAAAAAACGCTACTAAAATCTTTTTATTATTATCAGTGAAGAACCATATTCACAGAAGAAAAATAATAGTCTATTGGTTGCTAAAAGGAGAAAAATTTTGATTTTTGACGATGGGTTTTTTTCTTTTTTGATTTTCTTTTAAATATAATGACAGCAAAATACACAAAGATTTTCAGATATTGTAAAAGTTTGGAGGCATCTGAAATTACACACTCGTGTGGATAGAGAGAGATCTGAAAGGCGGTAAGAAGATGAAATGGAAGTGGGAAATATAAATCAATAATAAACACAATGGAATTATTTTTCAGCCGAAAAGCCTATCTTTCCATAGATTCCGACAAATTAGATGAAATTTGTAGGATACTCTGAGTTTCAAAAATATATATATAATTATATATATATAATATATTATCATTGTGTGTGTGTGTATTTGATAGATTGACAAATAGATAGTTGATTAAAATAAATGTATGTTAAGTTAACTTAATATTATTATTTTATATCCATGATCATTTTCTTATGTATAATTTTAAATATGATTATCCTGATTTTAAATAACTGGAAACTCATAATATATACTATATTATAAAGTATTTAGCAAAAACTCATAAAAACATATTATTATGCGGTTAGTACAATTGATTAAAGTATGATTACTTAAAATTCAAAAATGGTATTATTTTGGTTATTTTGGTTAATTTCCTTATTAAACCTATATTATAATTTAAAATAAAATCTGAAATAAAGAAAGTTTACAAAAAATAAAATCTATTTTTTCAAAACTAATAAAATCGTATTATAAAATTGATAAAGACAAAAACATAAAACACAATATTAAAATTAAAATGGATCTCGCTGCATTGCGCGAGTACCCTTCTAGTTATAATAATTACTTCCTTCGTCTTAACTTAAGTGTCCATAATTGAAATGACACACAATTTTTGAAATGCATAATTAATACATTTTTTGGTAAACCAAATTACATCTTTAACCTTATTTAATTTAATCATCTTCACAACTGTTAAATATATATGTATTAATTAACGTAAATTTGAGAATTTATTTATTTACTTTTGAAAGAGGACACTTATTTTGAGACAAATATAAATAAAAGTGTGAACACTTAAATTGGGACGAAAATAAGTATTTTTATTTTTATTTTTATTTTAGTTTGTTGTAAGATAAATTATGTCCTAATTATAAGATTGATACTTAATATTATATTATTAAATATAAAAGTATCATTTAGTTGATTAAAAGTTGTAATAATTACACATTCATAAATTGTCCAAAACTTTCTCTAAAATAAATAAAAAGTATCAAAAGAGACTAAATTTTGAAAATTAGAATGCTCTCCAAAATTGAATGTTGGAAGTATAAAAATGACTTTTTTTTAATTACTAGAAGGGTACTCGTGCAATGCATCGAGATATATCTTGATTTTAATGTTTCATTTTATTTTTTGTCTCTAATGGTTTTGTGCGGTTTTGAGAACGATTTTTAATGTTTCATTTAAAAATTCTAGAATTTTATGTAACTTCTCTAATTCAGTTTTTTAATTTAGATTTAATAACAAATTGATTTATTTTTGGGTTGATAATACAACTTTTTATAAAAATAATAATTAAGTTTTTTTTTGCTAGAATTCAATGATTATCTTAATTATATTCTAGATTTTCTATATTTGAGTGTGATGTTTATTTTGTATTTGATTATGTTTATCCGTAGTAAGTTCCAAGAATTCCGAAATAAAGCTTTAATAACTTGTACTTGAGCAAAATTACTTGTAATCTTGAATTTTAAGTAATATGCATAAAAAATAGTTTTTAAGAGTTTTTATCAAATGTTTTATAATATAGTATAGATTCTCGTGATTAAAACTTGAAAGTATTAGATAGATTGACAAATAGATAGTTGATTAAAATAAATGTATGTTAAGTAATTTTATTATGTTTTATCTTAAATATAATTATCTTGATTTTAAATAACTGAAAACTCATAATTATAATAACTATCATCATCTTACTAAAATAAGTATTTTTATTTCTATTTCTATTTTAGTTTGTTTTAAAATAAATTATGTTTTAATTATAAGATTGAGAGTTAATATTATATTATTAAATGTAAAAATATCACTTAGTTGATTAAAAGTTGTAATAATTACATATTCATTAATTCTTCAAAACTTTTTCTGAATAAAGTATTAAAAAGACAATAAATGTTGAAAATTAGAGTACTCTTCAAAATTAAATATTAAAAGTATAAAAATAACTTTTTTTATTATTTCTATTAATGAAGTAGAAACTTGAAAGTATTATCATTTTTATATAAAGTTAACTTAAAATCATTTCACATATTATATCGATTAACTATTTTATACTATAGTTAACCTTAAAATGTTTAAAATATAAAAACTATTAAAGTTAAATGGCTTTTTTTGTAATTTTTTTATTCCTTCATCATAAAAATAACACTATTAAAGTCGCTTTAAATGCACGTACAAACACTTCCTTGCTTCAAAGATAAGATTGTGCGTTTGATAAGGAAATCAAAATTGGGTCTGATAGAAACCCGATTCGAGATGGGTGATCTCCAAGAAATAATGAGAGAAGAAAGAAGACTTTGGGCAATTTTCTCATATATTTTTCCAATGAAAACAAGCTACAATATATAGTACTCAAAACTAAACGTGCAACTACTATTAGTCCTAAAATAATGCTACCACTAATCATAAATTAAGGGAAACATGCATGCAATTGAGGGTACTAAAAATGAGAAACATCCCCATGACTACTTCCTAGACTAAGTCTTCAGGTAACCCACGTCCCGAACCCACAGGTTCGTATCAGGGTCCAACTATTTATTTAATCTTTTTTGGGTTTAACCATAATATTGAAAAGGAAAATAAAAAAAAATTGACTAAAATAATGAATCTTTGACTTCATTTCATTTTACAATTATTTTTTAATGCAATTTTTAAAATAGCCATTTTATATTATGTATTTGTCTAGATCGAAACTGAAATCAATTTTGATCACTTACATAAATCTGAAAGCTGGGATTAAGAGATGATAATGTGTTAGTCTTAACACTAAGCAAGCGAGCGAAAGCCCGAACTGTCTCACGACGTTCTAAACCCAACTCACGTACCGCTTTAAACTAAAAACAGATATTTATTAAAGTTTTATACTCTTATAATTAATTATTATATTTTATTTTATTTTGTAAAAATAAAATTAAAGTATTTATTTTATTTTATTTGATTAATATACAATAAGTGTATAAAAATGAAAAATAAAAGTCATAAATATAAAGTAAATTAAATAACTAGTTATAATATAAAGTGTTAAATAACTAGTAATAAGGGTGTAAACGAGTCGACCTAAGTCGATTAGTAGGTTATTCGAACTCGGCTACAAAAAAAGTGTTAACTCGAGTTAGACTTGAGCTCGAAAACCTTTTCTATGTAGGACTCGAGCTAGAATATGTTTTGAGTTATCGAGCTCGATGCTCGTTTATGGGTTTAAACTCACGATCGTTTAGCTCGTTTATTGGCTTGAGGTTGATAATTTTTTTTTTTTTATTGAATGATTTATTAACATATTAGCATGTACGACTCAAAAAAGTGTATGCTCGAATGTTTCGGCTCGGCTTGGCTCGGCTCGAAAATTTTAATAGAGTTTTTGAACAAGTCGAGTCGAATATTGGTGTTGTGAAAATCGACTCGTTAAGTTAAGTGAGTTTTATTTTGTGTTCGAGATCGACTCAAGCTCGAAGAATTATTAAGCTCGATCGAGCTCGATATAAACAAGCTCGATCCTGAATAGCTTGTTAAGAACTCGAATAGCTTACACCCCTAGGTTAAACCATATTTTTCTCTTTTTTCTTGATCGAAAAAAAGTTTTTTTTATGCAAATGCATAAACATTTGTTAAAAAGTAGCTATTTGAGGATCTGCATTTTAAAAGTGGCTATAAAGTGAATTGAAGTTGAAAACATTGGAGTCCCATATGGGCTAGAATTTGACCCTTTTTTTGTATATACGTTGCCACGTTGGAACCTCCACTTTCTTCTCAAGATTCTTTTGGAGAGTGGTTTAGGGTTTCTACATATATATACTCACATGGTATAAGAGGCAAAGTCTGCCACCCTAGGCACCCAACAGTCTAGAACAATATGTGTCTGTCTAGCTTCCGTTAGAGTACCATATCGGCTAGACTTTGACCATTTCTCCTGTATATTTGTTGGAACCAATTTCCAAAAATAAAAATCTATTTTGATTTAATGTGTATAACAATTAATAACTATGGAGGGCACGTTTCAATTGCAAACTCCTCCATTTATGCAAACTTTGTAAACCATTATATTAGGAAATAGTTGAGATATTTATGAACAGTTATCATAATTTATTAATTATCGTTGAGATATATATGAAAGATGATAGGTTCATCACTTATGATCATGGTTTTGTATTATAAAACAAAATAAAATCAAATATTTATTAGACTAGATGGACGACTATGATTGTTTTGCAAAATTGCATAAATGGAGGAGTTTGCAATTGAAACCTCCAAGTATGGAATCTATAGGAACGCTCTTACGTTCAGTTAACATATGGGGAGTTCATTTACGTAATTATGTGTGGTTAACCTTTTTTAAATTTTAAATGATTCAACATTTTATATGTTTGTTTCGTTTAACCATTTACTAATTGCATCTTGTATCACGACCGAATGATGTTCTAGAAGGCTGGTCGTAATAGTTGTCATGGGGCATCATATCTCAAGGTTTGTATTGAACGGTACGTTAAGTTTCTGGCACATCATGATCTAATACACTGTTTGTGTAACGTGATATTTGATTTTTCTTACTTTTTAATGACTTTTTTATTCATTATTATATATAACCTAATTTCATTTGTTTAATACCATTAACTCGTTAAGTAACAATATAAAACATGTGTGTGTGTATATATATATGTATACATACACACACATACAGAGTTATTTTCCGTTAAGAACAACAGTTATTGTAAGAAAGGTAATAAGGGATCTTCACCCGATCATTCTTAATTGAAGATCAATTGAAATACCCTTCTGAGCTAATCCATTAGTTATTTGGAACTTCATCCGAATCGTTAGATCAACACTAATTAAAAGTGATAAAGTGTCAAAATCATTTCTTATGCTTCTCATTTTAACTCATATTACACAGTTCTTCGTCTATACATATAATCTGATATAAGATATAGAGATTTGTCGTCATAAGAAACGACTTTAAAAACTTTATCTCCTCGGCTCCTCGCCGAGACTCCTATGGCTTAAAGTTTGATCTTGTTGCACGACATGTCTCACGTTATTTGAAACCTTAATCACGACTTGATAGTTTTCTCATGTTTTTTATGTCAAGATTTTAAAATTTTCATGTATATTTTCCAATCGTTTTGTATAAAATTTCCAAAGTTACTATATTGTTTGAGTATTTAATACATATTTTTATGCAATCATTATTAATTACTATACACAATGTTAGTTGGTTGGCAATGGTCAAGCCATATTTAGAAGATGTTCATTTGGTTTTTCATTTTGTAACATTAGATATATAATATATTAAAGAAGACACCTTTTATTAGGATGAATTATGCAAACACATTTGAAATTGGGTTTTTCTAATCATTAGTATTCAGATCAACTTATGTACATCTTGAGTAATCCTAAGGATCTGAAGAACAATAAAAAAAATACCAAGTGGTTTTGCGGTTGATCTTTGTAGGCACTATATTTAATATACAAGTTTAAAAAAAGTGTTATTAAATGAACTTATTTTAAGTCAAATCGAAGTCATTCATGTAAAAAGGAGGTGGTTGTTAATGTTTGCTAGTATAGAATCATAGATGGCCTATTTAGCAAGTAGAGACGGTTAATCACTCGATTTAAAATAATTACAATGTTACAAAAATCCTAGTGAGTGTTTAAAACAGGGTAATTTATGTATGAAATCAACATATTTTTATTTGTCTATTGTTTTGAAAACATAATTTCAAAATATATCTTAAAGCGTCTCTAGGGTGTACACAGTCCCCCCCCCCCCCCCCCCCCCTCCCCCTCCCCCTCCCCCTCTCTATATAAGTATATATATTTAGCGAGGTTCAAAGAAGAACAACATCAAAGTAAGAGAACGTATATATCGTCTGGATTCTATACTAAAAATCAAATGTAATTAAGAAACACTCAAACCTCCAATGTCGTCGAGTCAAGTGTGCATAGAGTCGCTACTGGGTTGACTGCTTCCTAATCACAAGTAATTTTCAGCATACAATCACAAATAGCATTAGTGTTTTTATGTTCTATTGCTTTTACCACATATTCATTTACACCAAGCCATATATTAGAGGAGGGGGAGGGGTCAATAGTTTGAAGGATTATGTTTAATAGTTAGTAACTTAACATGATTATATTACAAATGTTCTCCAAAATAGATATTTTTCGAACCATAAATTTTAAATAGGTTTATTTAAATATAGACTTATAAATGTTATTTGAAAAATATATTTCTTAAAATTAACAATTAAATAAAAGCCGGTGTCTTTTTATCATTATTGTACTTTAAATTTCACCCATAGATAATTTAATAAAAACATGTTTCTTTTAAAGTTCACCATTAGTGACTTTATAACTAGTAATAAACATATAATAGTACAATTAAATGCATATAACCAAACTTATTAAATATTTACAACCATACAAGATTTTTATTTATTTATTTATTTATAAGATTTTACTTTTCCATTTGTGTCATTTTAAAAATATATAAAAAATTTAAGAACATAGTTTTTTTTTTGAAAGGTGTCTCAGACTATGTCTGGACTAATCCCGATAAATTATAACTACAAAACATCAGTTCTGATAAACTCGGTGGTCACAATTGTTGTGTACGTCTGGATTCAATCATGAGCAAATGTGATATTCCACCACATTCCACATGCCTCAATCACTGTGTCACAACTCTTATGGTTAAGAATATAGTTAAATGGCTTACCATGTTTATAAATTTTAATAGTGTCTTTGAAGTGTTGGGATTTTAACTAACGTTGTGTTCTCGAATTTGGAGAGAAAAGAAAGGGAAGGAAAAGAAAGGAGAAGAAAATAAAAAAATTATTTGTGTTTTCGAAAGTGAAGTAAAAGGAGGAAAGAGAAATGAAAGAAAATAATTTTCATGTTCTTGAAGATGAAGAGGGGAGAAAGAAAAGGAAAAATGTTATTTTTACTAATATGCCCTTTAAGCTAATATAATTTAGGATAGTAGTTTTGTGATTTTATTAATTTTTTAAATGATTTTTATTTTTCTTTCTTTCCTTTCCTTCCATTTCCTCCCACATTTGAAAAGAAAGGTTTAAAAGAAAACTAAGCTTTATTTTCCCTCTTTTTCCTTTCCTTTCTCTTCTATCCATTTTTCGGGGTCTTAAAGGAGCGTAGAAACACATAAGAACTCTTGAATGGAAATGGAATAGAGATGGAACTCCAGTTCCTTTGGAAATGGTAAGATCTTTGGCGCATGTACGATTCTGTAGAGTGGCAGTAAGGGTGACTTATGTCAACTTTTCCACTATCACCCAAAAAAACCAAACTCTGCCTTACGTAAAGTTGCTAGAGTACAATTAACCTCTAGATTTGAGAGTTTTTTTCCAGTTTCCTTCGCTTTCCCTCACTTTCCTTTCCTTCGTTAAATGAGTTTCGAGAGCGCAACGTAAGACATTGATCCCACATCGGAAGAAAAGAGAAAAAAAATAGTTTGTAACACTAGTTCTATAAGGCTTATCAAATTGGTGAAAAAAACCTCATCTCATAGACTTAAATTGGGCTACAGAGGAAAGCTTGAGATATATTAAAATTTCAAATGTCAAAGATAGGGCCTTGGGCCTCTTGGCGTCTGCACAAGTTATGTCAAAGCCTAATTTTTCTCAGGTTCCTCTCTCAAATTCGATCCATGAACACATAAGGGAACTCGAATAGATAGTTGAATCCTTTAAATGGACAATAGATACTTTCACACCAGTGGAGCTTAAATTATGTTTAATGACACTGCTTTGCAGGTCTTTATCAGATCTTCAAGCAAACGTTGATTTCAAGCTAGTTTTTCTCCATTTTTTATAAGGATTTCGATATATTGCATAGATATATGCATACATATTTTTTTTGGTTTTTATTTAATTTTTACAAACAATTTTGCACCTGAATATGATTAAAAAAAATTATCACAACAATATTTATTGTATTTCTTTTAAAAAATAATAGAAAATCATATATTTAAAAATAAAAGTTATGCCTTACAAGAGTTAAACATCAATTTTTATAAATAATTTTCATTTCACAAAATTAGTGTAGCTGGTAACTTATGTTTTAACATCTTTTTATGTTTCCCCTAAATTAAAGGCAAAACCTATAATAAAAAAGTGAAGGTTTTGTTCCTTTTGGATAATGTTAATAATATTATGGGGTGTTTCGTAACCGGTAACACTTGTAATTAATGGAAATATAAATAAAAATACTTGTTAATTTTATATAATATAATAAATTCATTTTTTTTAAAATTTAAAAATTTATTTTAAGATTAAACCGTAAGAAATGAAAATTTATTCTAGCCATTTTTATTTTCACTTATCTGCCTAAACCAAAGACCTTTTTAATTATGATTTTGGTCCCTTTATTTATATACGAAATATAATATGGGCTTAAATTAAATGGGCTTCCAGTTTTCTTGGGCTTCCAGTGACCTAAAATTCAACCCAACTCTTCTATCCACGATTATGCATACAATTATAAATATTTCTTGAAGAAACTTACTAAAAAATTGACTCTTTAATAAGTTACTCGAGCTCGATCACAAAATAAATCTTATAAATAATGAATCGAGCTCTGTGACATTAATGCTTAGCTTGATTCATTCGAGAACTCGATTAAAATTTCTAAATCAAGCCAAGTAATACGAACACATACACTTTTAGCAAAACATAAATAAAAAATATCGAGTTCGAGTTAATAAACCAGTTAAATAACATAAAGTTCGAGCCCGTAAACAAGTTTATGAAGTTTGACTTTCTTATGAAATTGTATAACTTAGAATTGTTAAATGCGTATCGAGCTCAAACATTAAAAACATTTTATTTTGAGAACAATACTACTTTGGAATATTATTCAACTCAAATCTGATATTATCTTTTCGAGTCAAACGTGATATTAATTTATTTAGTCGAGCCAAATATTATTTTCTCAAACAAAATCTAAATAACTTGCTATTCGACTTGAACCGTTTACTCCATAATTTAGATATTGAGATATTATTCAAGGATTTATGAGGTTTTTGTTACTAAACTTTGATTTTTGTTTCATTTATAGTCTACACTTGCAATGTTATATAAAGCATTCCAAGTGCAAGATTCTAAATATAAGAAATAACTAAGATGAATATGTGATATATTTACGTGGAAGCAAGTTCATTCTTTATGGTTGTTTGGCTCGTAAATTGTTTTCGAAATGAATAGAATATGTCAAAAAGGTTGAGATTTTAATGAATTGGAATGTAACTGAATTACGTTTGGAAATGCGTTTGGTTAGACCGAAATCTGTTTGTCTGATTGCAGAATGTAACTTCGAAATTGTAATGAAATAATGATAAATGACCAAATTTATCCCTTTAATAACAATTTTGTACTTTCTTACTTAAATTATAATAACAAAAAGACGATAGCAATAATAATATTATCATTGGTCGGTGATGACGGTGGCAACAAATGGTGGTGGTGGAAGAGGCAGAAATGGATGCAACAACGGTGGCAACAGTGATGGTGGTAACGAAGACGGTTGTGTGGTAGCACTGATGGTATGTTTTTGTGTTTGGACTTATAAAAAGGATAAGATTGTCTTTTTCAAGTAATAATACATAATGAAATGTCCATTCGTCAAAAATAATAATTAATCTTATTCAGACATGTATGAATAAAAAAGGGGGAAAAAGAACAACCCCAAACCTTCTATTATTAATATTGCTAAGGTTTTGAATTCACAACTTGTTGTAAAATATTACAAAAAATATTATATAAAAATAAAAAGTTCTAGAACGTTTATAATCAAAGACTACTATTTCTTATTATATAAGACGAGTCAAGAACATTTTTCCGTATAAAAATAGACTCAATATTTGAATAAACGTATAATTAGTTAAACATTAAAACATGATTTAAAAATTCATAAATCAAAATCGATATTAAAAATGGCTCTTAGTTTGACTTTATTTCTTTGCTGGAATTATCTATTGTGAAACAGATAGATTTGACACCGAAAACTTGAAACTTTGAAGCCTGATTCAATTGAAAAGATTTTGGTTTTGTTTCTTTGATGCCATCACCTTAAACTCAATCAGAGTCATCGAAGGATTCGACTGACTACTTGCTAATTTAAGGTCTTATTAGTTAAGGTGTATTAAAAGCTGACCTAAATACCCACAGATAATGAAAAAAATAAAAGTAAATAAACACTACAAAAATATGTTTGACGCTTGTTATTATTTTACATGGGTAACATCTAAACCCTAACTTTATCAACTCAATGAAATATTAACCAATAAAATAATTCTTTGATCAAACTCAAAGTTGCACCTTTTATAACATTCGCTTGAAATCGATGGTTGAAAAAAAGTAGTACACAAGCTTTATGCAAACATGAAAAACGGTATGTGAGCTTTTGGTCTTTGGCCTAGCGATGTATGTGAGCTTTTGGCCTTCTAGGAGGTCGGGGGTTCCGGTGAGAAGAGAGAAGTTACAGTGAGAAGCGTAAAAAGAGATTTTCATCATTGGATCAATCATAATTGAATGTTAACACTAATGAGATGCACCAAAATGCAATAAATCAATTATTTTTTAAAACGCAATTCATAGATGGACATAAGGTTATTTAGTATCATTGATTTATTGAGTAATAATACAAAACATATATTTGTGTATATAATTTTATATATGATATAGAGATTTTTACCACCATAAATCACGTCTTTTAAAAAATATCGTGACCTCGTCGTGGCTTCTAGAGACTTGAGGTTTGACCTCGTCGTCACGCTACGTCCCACGCTATTTAAACCATTGATGAAAATTAGTTAATGATTCACATTTATTTTTACCTTTCTTACCATAACTTTTTTTCTTACACGGTGTTCGCTTATTTTATATATATATATATATAAGGGAGAGATCATACAAGAACACTCCTCGTTTAAAGAAACAAATGAACACATTTAGGACCACATATGATGTGGGTTCCATACAATATAAAATCATATTTGATTCGATAGGGCCCATCATTGAATCAAATATATTTTATATTGTATGAGATCCACATTATATATGGTTCTAAGAGTGTTTTTTTTTCGTTCAAAAATACAAAATTCTCATTTAAAGCTCTCTCCCTATATATATATATATATATTTATACCTAAGAGTGTTTTCTTTTCCTTTAAAAATACAAAATTCTCATTTGAAGCTCTCTCCCTATATATATATATATATATATATATATTTATATTAATTGTTAAAAAAAAACTATCAAGTTTGTCAAACCGACCAACATCACATGACAGATGAAAGAGAGGATCCCATGACACATGAACGACAAAGGCTACGCAATTAAGGGAGTTGGTGATCTGTAGCCGCCACAACACACCACACGACGACGTATCATTCCACCTGCTCCACTCAACCCCACCATATGCATAGTCGGTGTGTGGGTCCCTGCCAATGTGGACCTCACGTGGCATCCTACGTGGCATTTAACGTCCTTCCTTAATGCATGACAGCTTGTTCTTTCTTTCTCTCTTTCTTCCAAACATGTTTATATTCTTCCACTAAAGAAAGCCACCTCAATTTTTTTTTATTTAAATAAAAAAATATTACATTTTCTAATATAAAATTAGAAACCGTTTTATTAAAATAATCCAACAATTTGTGTATTCTTTTTTATTTAATAAAGCATTTTTTTAATTATAAGATTAGAAATATAATAAGATAAAAAAAATAATATAATTATTTATTCGTTAGTTTTGACATTGGTGTTCTCGTTATTAAAAGAACGTAAATTGTTTTATTTAAAGGGGCATGCTTTAACTAAAAAATAAGTTTAAATATTGCTAAAATGTTAAAGTATTTGTTCAACACAATCATAACAATGAAAGATTAATAAATAAAATAGTAAATAAAAGAATGACGTATATAATAGGCCAATTTCATATAATGACGACAATAAGTAGGTAATTTAATAGTAAAAGATTACAAACAAAAAGTTACATTGTTTTATTTAACAACTCACAAAAAATTACATTTCCTAAAAAACATATCATTAAATAGGTCATCTAAAATCAATTTTCAATTTTGCAATTGAAGTTTATAGAGAAAAAAAATACTATATATATATATATATTATATTATAAAGTGTTTTGACAAAAATTATTAAAATCACTTTTTATGTATGAATTACTGTTTATTGATACATATTATTTAAAAATCAAGATTACAAATAAATTGTGCATAAATTCAATTTATTAAAGCTTCATGTTTGAATTCGTGTAACTAACAGCTGATAAACATAATCAAATACGTAATAAATATATTATTTTAAATATAAAAATAAAAAATATAATCAAGATAATCATTGAATTTTAACTGAATTCTCAATTATCTTTATAAAAATTATATTATTAAAAAAAAGAAAATTAATTCATTATTAAATTTAAATCAAATTATAAAAAAATCGAATTAAATAAATTACATAACAGTTAACTTTTAAATACTTAATTTGATATTAAAATTGATTATTGATATACTTTTAAAAAGAAATTATAATATCTTCAAGTTTATATTTTATTCAAAAATAAAAATATTATCATTTTCTCAAAATCAAATAAAACGTTATTATAACACCAATAAATACCAATAATAAAAATAAAATATTAAAATCAAGATGTATCTTGTTGTATTACACGAATATCGTTCTAGTATACATATAAATAGTTTGTATATTAATCTTATCAACCTAAATATATATTTTTAAAATTACATTTTTCTAGAATGCCATACAAAATTGTGTAAATGGTTACCTGTTCTTCAAATGGATTGACGATAATATTTTAAAAGAATCAAAAACCAAATCAACTTATTATACTTTTTGAATTCAACTTGTTTACAATCCTTATCCCCTTCTAGGAGCATTCCATTTTGCTTCCTCCCACTAGGATTCAATAATATAAGCATTCCATTATGTTGACTAAAACAGTAAAATTAAATTTATAATATGAACTTGTATTATAAAATTTATAAGAAGTTTATTTGGAAACCATAAATATATTTTATAAGTTCTGAAAATTAATTATTTATAATAAATATACTTATTAATGATATAATCTAAAACCATTCAATTTTAATAAACTATACAAACTAGTCTTAGTTGTTTATTTTGTCTAATAAATAACTGGTTTTATATTGTTTTATAATATAAAATCATAATCATAATAAATGAATCTTGTCTTCTTCCATATATGTATTGCAATTATAATTAATGAATCAGTATATTTGTCCATAAATATCTATTATTCTATAATATTTAATGGTTTGTATAGTTTGTTTGAATTAGATGGTTTATAAATGAAATAAACCCTATATGTATGTATGTATGTATGTATGTATGTATATGTGACTATGGATTTAGGATCGCGTGAGACCAACATGTTTTAATGAGACATGTGAACCTACTTTTTTACATTTGAAACTTTATAGCAAAAAACTTTGAAAGTAACATTCACAGTGTTTTTGTTGTGAAAATTCGGATTCTTTTTCCTTCACCGTGCTTTGTTGTGAATTTCAAGTATAAAAATATGATCTCACGGGTTTCACAAAAACAAGTTGATCCTACATAAACCCAATCCTATATATATGTATACTAGCAGACGTACCTGCTGTAACGCAGCGGGATTTAAATGTTTCATCAACCATAATTTCAGAAGTCTCAAACTTTTTTAAGATATCAAATTGTCTATTGCGATGAACTTAACGGGCGTTGTGATTGCTTATTTAAAACAACCCATGTTTTTCTGTAAAAGTGTTTATCAACTTATGTGGTGACATATCCGAGTTTTCTGAAATTGTTTGGATTAGCTTATGGCGGTATCACACTGGAATAAGTTAATAAGTTGTTTTTTAGGAGGTGTTTGGGATTGCTTATACGTGTAAAAGGGTTAGAAAAAGGTTAAAAGTCATAATGAGATTCTAATAAAATAGGAGTGTTTAACTTTTATCACCGATGTGGAATCGATATAAACTTCTTCTTTTTTTTCCAATCCAAATATTCAAAATAATTTATTACCAGTGCACCGTAATAAGTCAATAAGTTATTTTTATAAACAATCCCAAACACCCTTTTATAAATCGGCATCCATTATTTTTTACAAAACTCATGTACAATCATAATTTAAAAAGAATAATTTGGATTTTTGTGGAAAGATTTGAAATCTTTGGTGCGACCGTTTAAATATATAACTTAAAGTATAAAATGTAATTTTTAAAATTAACCCACTACGTAGTTATGCTTTTTATATTATTTATTAATATGATTTGATCAAAAAATATTCAATATTAGGCTCATTTATAAGATGTCGATGAGACGATTATAATGGTATAATTTGTAAAAAAAAGAAACGTATTTTTTAAAACATTTTAGTTAATATACGATTATCTATGTTAATACGATAAGGGTGTGAAATGAAAATGAAAAAAGAAAGAGATGTAAAGTAAATTAAATAACTTATTATAAGGGTGCAAAATGTAATTTAAAAATTAAAACTAATTTGATTTTTCCACGTGGAGGTTTTTGTAGAGTGGTGGAGATTCAGAGCATCTCCAACAGCTATTGTAAAATAGAAAAATGAAGATTTTTTGCAATTTTAGGCTCCAACAGCTATGGTATACCATATGCTAAAATAGACAAATGCTAAGAAGGAGGAATTTTTTTTCTAAATTTAGAGAATATCTAAATAGAGAGAGAAATAATTATTTTAATAGTTCCACCAATTATTTAAAAGTTTGTTTAAAAAGTTGTTGGGATATTAAATATATATAATATTTTAATAATATAATTATGATAAGATTGTTAAAATAGAGTAGCTGTTGGAGTTGGATACAAATTTTTTTAGAGATTTTGATTTTTGATATGCTATTTTAGAAAAAGTTTAGCCTAGCTGTTAGAGATGCTTTCATAAACTTGTACCTTGTGTATAAAAACTTATACCTCTTAAAGATTCCAACTCCAACCGTTTAGCATCCTTATATATATAGTATAGATATAGATATAGATATGTGTAATGATTTTGTATTGGAAATGTTAAACTTAAAAAGCAAGTAAGAGTTGAAACAATAATGAAAGGTTTCACTATTTTACTATTTATTTGAAAGAATGCTCTCAAATAAGAACGACTTGGTTATTTTTTTGTAATAAATGAAATAAGGTAATATTAAACATCAAGATAACTCTATTAATCGTTTGAGAAACAAAAAAAAAATTATAAACAGGGCCGTCCTTGGGGGAGGGTGGGTCGGGCGTACGCCCAGGGCCCAAAAGAAATAGGTGCCCAAAATTCCGCCCGTATATACTATATAGTATATGATAGTAGTTCAAAAAAATTAATAAATAAAATAGAAAAATTCTTTTACAATCTAATATGATCAAAAAATAACTTAGCATTATATTAAAGACCAAAACATGTACTAATTAATTATATTGGAGAAGAAAATATGTAAAAAAAATTAATTGGTTGTTTATTTTATAATATCGTTTATTGTTTCTCTAAGTTTTTTTTATTTACTACTAAATCTAAAATTATCTTGCCTGAAAACATTAATATATTCTCTATCATTCATCTCCCATTAACTTTTTTTATTACTTTTTCTGCATAAATTCTATTTTTGTATTAGAATAAAGTAGAATTTTTGTTTATCAACCAACGAGATGATCCAACTTATATCTATATTTAGGACTTCAAAACTAGTATTTTTCCATATATTATTGACTCTTTCTTACCTAATATTGAGTGCATGAATCTTAAGTATTGCTATCTCTAAAACAACAATAATATCTCAAATAATAAGCAATATGGACTTATGGATTCAAATATTGAAGGTTCTAAAAAGTTTGTTTTAACACTAAAAGTTTAAAATAATGATGAAAACATTAAAATGATGTGACATGGAAACCGAACTGATTTATATATTGATTTACATAAAGTGTTACCATGAATAATCAACATTATGACCCCAAATGATGTCAATCTATATAATAAATTGTGTTTGACAGTGAAACAGATTTACGATGCTATGCAAAAATAATATGACGGATAATATTAATTAGAACTACTTATTGATTGATTTTGCATTTAGGAAATATTTGGAAAAACGGTGTTATATGAATTATTAGTATTTTTTGATAATAAAAACAATATTTGAAACAAAATCGTACTTGTCCGGGCCCTATTTTTAAATCTCGCCCAGGGCCTAAAAATTATCAGGAACGGGTCTGATTATAAATACCTTGAAAATTAATGTATCATTTATTATTTCACATACATGCATACACACACATATATATATATATAACTAATCAATAGACTTTTACCTATAAACTTTTCTCTGAGAAATCTGTCGAACTATTGGTATTTTCTTGGTGATCAATGGGTAATCACCCACATAAATATCTCTGGATAATTTTTGTAGGTAAAAATCATTTGTTTTATAGTGTATATATTCAACTACGGTCTACATTTCAGGGCATTTAACACACACACACATATATATATATATATATTTACAGTGTGAACATTTTTTTCTATATTTGTAAAATAAAAACTACATATAAAATTAGTTCTACGATATCAAACAGATATATACGAAAAAACGTTTTGTGAACCCATATTAATTCCATATATTAAAATTTAATTTTAGTTGAAAGAAAATCATATCAAACAATATTAAAAAGAAAACTCTCATGATTTTTACAATTTTACAATATATGAATTCCCAATTTAATTATCCCCAAAAACATATGAATAAGCTTTAATTTTCTCAATATTCTTAACTACTTTAATGTCACCCCATTAATCATAAAATATAATTTTACGTGTACATTCCACATGTGAAATTCAATTAGTATGTTTGGAAAAAAGAAACATAAAATTTGAGAAGGATATTTTGGCTCTCTCTCTCTCTCTCTCTCTCTCTCTCTCTCTCTCTCTCTCTCTCTCTCTCTCTCTCTCTCTCTCTCTCTCTCTCTCTCTCTCTCTCTCTCTCTCTCTCTCTCTCTTGTATTAACATTTAAACATAAGATAAAGCTAAAATATAAAGACAATTTCTAGAACACATAAAATGATTCGATTTTTATTTTATGTAACATATTTATAGAAATTTTGTTTTGATATTTTAAATATGATATATTAATTGATTGTCTATACATTAAAAGTTATCCTAAAATGAATTAAATTAAAAAAAGTGAACAAAAAATTATGACTAACATCCCTAAACTCAAATAATTATGGATAGGGTGTCTGTGGTTCTCATTTTTTTAATGGATAGGGTACCTTTGTCTAATAAAGTTTAACAAAATCAGTTAACTCCGTTAACTCAAGAGACATTTTGATATTTTTAAACCACATGAACCAAATCTATAATTCACTTCATTAAAAACACACACACACACACACACATATATATAATTATTGAAGACATTTATTTAATATTCTACTTTTACCATATTTATGATTTTAATATGATTTTATTTTTTATTTAAAAAAAACATTCACATGCTTAATTTTCATTTAAAATATTTATTTTTTTATTTAAACAAGATTTAAGAAAATTATAATTTTCAACAAAATCACATATCATTCACAATTATTTTTTTTGTCAAAATATTTTTCTAATCATATGAACAAATGTTGTTTGTTATGCACACATCACTATTGATATATGAATTAATTAATTATGAACGAATAATCAATTATTAATCACTTATGAACGTATGTTATTTGTCATTCACACATCAATGATTGATGTATGAATTAATTGATTAAGAACAAAATAATTAATTGATGTGTGCATGACAAACAACATTTGTTCATAAGTGATTTACAATTAATTATTTTTTTCAAAATGTTAGAAAAACATTTTCAAAATCATATATGATTTAGAAAAATATTTTCAAAAAAATAACTAATTATGAATCATATGTGATTTTGTAGAAAATTAAAATTTTCTTAAATGTTGTTTGAATTAAAAAAAATTCTTCAAATGAAAATTAAGTACGGTTACTATTAATAAAATATAAAATGTTTTTTTCATAAAAAATAAAATTATATTAAAATTACAAATATAATAAAAAATAGAATATTAAATAAATGACTTAAATAGTTTATATATGTTTAATAAATTGAATTATAGATTTGGTCCCGGTGGTTTAAAAAGATCAAAATGTTCCTTGAGTTAACGGAGTTAAGCATTTTGTTAAACTTTATTAGACTGAGGACCTTATCCATAAGAAAATGAGAACCACATAGACCTTATCCATAATTTTTTAAGTTTAGGGATCTTAGTCATAATTTTTTGTATACCATAAGGACCAAATCCATAATTCACTCTAAAACAAACAATGGAAAAAAACAAAACAAAGTAAAAAAACCAAAAAGTCCTTGAATCAATAGGATTTATTTAATGGAAGTTGGTTAAAGGACTAAATTTTTGTATACCATAAGGACCAAATCCATAATTCACTCTAAAACAAACAATAGAAAAAAACAAAACAAAGTAAAAAGACCAAAAAGTCCTTGAATCAATAGGATTTACTTAATGGAAGTTGGTCAAAGGACTAAATTTGAAAGAAATTGGCAACCATAATGAGTAGTATTTGTAATTAGTTTAGGGACCACATCTGATATTAGATGGTAACCACAGGGACCTAAGATGTAATTTACTCTATTTTTTGATGTTAAATTCACACGGGTAAAATATATTTAATAACTTCAACAATATATATAACAGAACACTTTTATCGGATGACGTCACTAAAAGAGCGAGTAAAAGGGCAGATCTTTTCAAATGCCATGTCACTCTATTGGGCCCCATATTCTCCACGTGTCAATTACCCATTAACTAGGAGGTTTTGTGAATAAATATATGAACAAACCACACTCTCACACCTTCTTCCATTTCAGTTTTAATTTCGGCTCCATTTTTGATCGATTGTAAGTTTTAATTTCTTTATATGTTCAAGATCTTGAAGATCATAAATCATAAGATGAATTTCTACCCATTATTTTTATCAGAAAAATAAAGAAAAGGAAAAAAAACATAGATATTTTTGGTTTATTATGGAGGCATTATGTGATCTATGTAGAGTAGTGAGGGCAGTGGTTTATTGTAAATCTGATTCTGCAAAGTTATGTTTCCAATGTGATAACCGTGTCCACTCTGCGAATTCGTTATCACGTAGACACCATCGTTCGATCCTTTGTGATAAGTGTAACTCACAGCCAGCGGTCGCACGCCAAGTGTTCGATAAAATGTTTGTGTGTCAAACTTGTGATTTAAATGAGAATGGATGTTCATCAGGGCAAGCTCATACCCTTGAGGAACTGAATTCCTATACTGGGTGTCCTTCAAATGAAGAATTTTCAAAGATTTTATCAAAGTTTTGTGATGATGGAGTTCCGAATATACATCCGTTAACCAATTTAAATGTCAACGAGAATCTTGTAGGTAACGGAAATAACAATGGACAAATGGGATTAGTGGCTTCTAAACTTAACGAATTAGCATCGTCATTAAAGTTTGAGTCTTGGATTACTAATCATCCATCTTCGGTGATCCCATCGCATTTAACCTACTTGACACCTTCTAATAAAGATCCAAACCCTTTCTTCCATGAAGGATCGAACCTAACTGAGGTATCGTGATTAGTCTTTTTGGTTCATGTTTTTCTATTAGAATTTTTTAGAAATAAATAAATCATGGGGTTTGCTTTAAATTTGTTTTTGCAAAAAATGTAGGATGCCTCCAATTTGAACAATCTTGGACTTAATGAAGATGAAGATTTATGTGATAATGTTGATTTAGGTGACGTTTCACTGAATTTTGATGCCGGTAATTATGAGATGTTTAACTGTATTCCGCAAGCTCAAACTAGATACCCATCTGAGGATGGAGGTCTCAATTGCCTTGTGATGGAGAAAAACTTATCTGTTACCGAATCAAATAGTCCAATTGAGGTTTTCTTTGATCTTCTTTCTTTTTTCAAATGTTGGGTCAGGTTCAGGGGAAAACGTCAAAAAAAAAAAAAACTGAAGAACACCTTGGAGTCCTCCATCCGGACTGTATGCACAAATGCAAACTGGTAATTTGTAACATTCATTTGTGCATAGAAAAAAAAACAGCTTCAATCGCTTGTATACATTTGTGCATAACGTCCAGATGAAGGGATCCCAAGATGTTCTTCAGTTTTTTTTTTTTTTTTTTTTTGTTGAGGTTTTCCCCTGAACCTCCCTTATCAAATGTTAAAACTCTGAAGAACACCTTGGGAACCCTCCATCTGGACCATATGCACAAATGCACACCGGTAATTTGTAACATTCATTTGTGCATAGAAAGAAAAAACAACTTCAATCGCTTGTATGCATTTGTGCACACCGTCCAGATGGAAGGCTCCCAAGGTGTTCTTCAGTTTTTTTTTGAGGTTTTCCTGAACCTCTATGTTCAAATGTTAAACGAACGATGTAGAGTTTATATCATATTTAAGTTTTTGTTGCTTCTTTTTTTTAGGCAACATCATCTGGGCAACAAGATTGCACCACTTTTCAGTCATCAGCAAATGTGATGCAGGCTATGAATGGTGGAATGCTTTTGACTCCTGCCTGCAATCGGAACGCTATGAATCTTGGATTTCCCACTGTTCCTAATAATATGTCCCTTTCGCTATCAAACATAACCGGAGAGAGTAGTGCTGCAGATTATCAAGATTGTGGGTTATCGCCGATGTTCTTCACAGGTGAATCACCATGGGAGTCGAATTTCGAATCCAGCCCACAAGCAAGAGACAAAGCTAAGATGAGATACAATGAGAAAAAGAAAACAAGAACGTATGTGCCTTCTAAATCTTTATGAAAACTTGCAATTATTGTTTCAAAGATTGAATTTTTAATTTTTGGTAGGGTTATTAAGGCTAAGGGGTTGTTTGTTTACCTCTTAACAATTCCATTAAGATGCAGCATCTGAATCGCTAAGGGGTGAATCCTGTTGGCCAAATAATAGGTCTAAGGGTTACCAATATTTTTGGGTAAGGGCTAACTGAAATAAAAGGTCTGATTGAGGTAAGATGTCTTATTCAAATAAGTTTTAGATAAAAAGATGTTTACCTAATTTTTCGTATTAAGTGCTGACTAACAAAAAATGACAATTATACCCTTTTATTTATTGTTATTGCTAGTTACCAATACTTTATAAAATAACATTCACGTCATTATGATAACTTTATATTTATGTATATATTATTTTAATTTAATATTATTATGTAAATTTGATGCACAATTTTAAAATGAGTGTAATTATATTCACACAAACCATCCTCATGCACAATCCCAAAAAACAAGTATTATCATTCTACAGTCCATTGTTTATTATTATAATGAAAATAGGTGGCTATTGTTTATTATTATAATGAAAATAGGTGGCTATGAAGGATAAAATGGGAAAAAGTTATGATTTGTTTTCTCTGACCATTGTAAGAGCAAAGATAGTTGCTGACCGAATGGTATCTGGTAAGAGGCTAGGTCAGAACCTCTTTTCATAATAATCGAATAGCAAACACCTCATCTCTTATTAGGGTAAGAGCTCCTTATCCAATAAGAGCCAATAAGCAACAAGTAAACAACCCTTAAGTCTATCTTTTAATGTTTTCAAAACCTTCTGACTCATTGTGTATCATGGACCTCCCTTAACCATTAAGAGTCTTAATTACATCCTGAACAATTAACAATCAATTATATTTCATTTTACACTATTCATAAGAGCTTCTTAATCATTCTGACCAATTAATCATTCTGTATCAAACAATTCAGCAACTGTCAAACATCCCTCGGACCAATCCCGATAAATTATGACCGCAAGAAATCAGCTTTTAAAAACTCAGTGGCCACAATTGTTGTGTATGCCTGTAATTGAACCTGGACAGATAAGATATTCCATCACATCCCCCTTTTGATTATTTTTTATCTGAATTGTTGTTGTTTGTGATATGTAGGTTTGGTAAACAAATAAGGTATGCTTCTCGTAAAGCTAGAGCTGATACTAGAAAGCGCGTGAAAGGTAGATTTGTGAAGGCTGGTGAAGCATATGATTATGACCCTCTTGGGACAACAGAATTCTGAGTCCTTTTTGTTATATAAATTAAGGTATCAACCCATTTCTATAAATATATATTACATTTTTTTTCTATGATTGTAAAATAAAAACTACAAATAAGATTATTTCTACAATATCAAAAAAATATATACGAAAAAACCTTTTGTTAACCCATATACATTAATTCCATATATTAAATTTAATTTTAGATGAAAGAAAATCATATCAAACAATATTAAGAAAAAAACTCTATAATTGTTACAAATTTTACAATATATGAATTCCCAATTTAATTATCCCCAAAAACATATGAATAAGCTTTAATTTTCTCAATATTCTTAAACTACTTTAATGTCACTCCGTTAAACATAAAATATAATTCTACGTGTACATTCCACATGTGAAATTCAATTAGTATGCTTGGAAAAAAGAAACATCAAATTTGAGAAGGATATTTCGGTCTGAATATTTCTTTGAATGGGACACGTGTCGCACTCTCATTTGTCCTCACGTTTACAACCAAATTTGAGTTCTCATTTGAACCCGCCCATATATATATATATATATATAGGGGAGGGATCATACGAGAACCACCCATTTTAAAAAAAATAAAGGAACACTTTATGAACCACATATGATGTGGGTCTCACATAATATTAAATCATTTCTGATTTAATATGTCCACAAGGTGTTCCTTTTATTCCTTTAAATTTACAAAGTTCTCATTTGAACCTTCCCCTCTCTCTCTCTCTCTCTCTATATATATATATATATATTAAATCATTTATGATTTAATATGATTTTTCCTTTAAAAATGCAAAGTTCTCGTTTGAATCTTCCCCTCTCTCTCTCTCTCTCTCTATATATATATATATATATATATATATAGAGAGAGAGAGAGAGGAAGGCTCAAATGAGAACTTTTGATTTTTAAAGGAACAAAGAGACAATTGTGAATTACATATGATGTGGGTCCCACGTAATATTAAATCATTTATGATTTAATTTAATTTGATATTAAATCATAAATGATTTAATATTATGTGAGACCCACATCATATGTGGTCCACATATTGTTTCTTTGTTCTCTTAAATATGGGTGGTTCTCGTATGATCCCTCCCCTATATATATATATAAAAGTTACTTAAGACATTTATTTAATATTCTACTTTTACCATATTTATGATTTTAATATGATTTTATTTATTATTTAAAAGACATTCTATATTTCACATATTACAAATAAGCATACTTAATTTTCATTTAAAATATTTATTTTTTGTTTAAACAAAATTTAAGAAAATTTTAATTTTCAACAAAATAACATATGATTCACAATTAATTCTTTTTGTCAAAATGTTTTTCTAATCATAAACAAATGTTGTTTGTTATGTACACACTGATTGATATATGAATTAATTAATTATGAACGAATAACCAATTGTTAATCACTTATGAACTTATGTTGTTTGTCATGCATACATCAATGATTGATGTATGAATTAATTAATTAAGAACAAAATAATTAATTGATATGTGCATAACAAACAACATTTGTTCATAAGTGATCACAATTAATAATTATTTTCAAAATGTTAGAAAAACATTTTCAAAATCATATATGATTAGAAAAATATTTTCAAAAAAATAACTAATTATGAATCATATGTTGATTTTGTTGGAAATTAAAATTTTCTTAAATGTTGTTTGAATTAAAAAAAAATTCAAATGAAAATTCAGGGGGGTGGGGGAGCTTTATATAGAAAGCCAAGTTTACAAAACTGTCATTCCCAATTAAAAACACACTCCTTTTATTTATGAAAAAACCTTCACGATCTATACAAACAGATTAATTCACACATACAGGACTTAATGATAAATCAAACTACCCCTAAAATAGTTAATTTTCTCATGTAAAGGTTCATATCAAATTGGCATTTTTTTATATCTTTCCTTTAAAATAGGATATCTGATTTGTTGAAATCATTCAGTGGGTTAATTTCATATGCTAAATTCGACTAATTTTTTAAGCAGGTTTAGGGCATGGGACCAAATTTTGCTAATACTGGAACAATTGATGATGTTGTCGATAAGTGATGGCATTTATAATGTTTTTCACCTACTGTTGTTTATGAAGGCGTCTTTGTGTTCTTCATGGAAAAAGGTACGTGTGCATACATTTGTGATCTTTTTCGGGTTTTTTTATAGAGCAAGAAACTAAGTTTTCGGTTTTTGATAATTTGAAGGATTCGAAGGACAGGAGGTCGATTCGTTTTAAGGATGTTTTGAAGCCGAAGGTCTTCATTTTGATCAAAATTTGATTAGATTTAGATTTTTTTGATTGAAGCAAATAAGTTTCAAAGTTATTTACTTATACTTGATTTAAAAGATATATAGTGTCTATTCTTTCCTATTTTAGATAATAAAACACCCACATACTTTTGGATACCCTATTATTTTATAGTACTCTGTTTTTTTTCTCCTACATCGACTAATCTCATGGGTTCCCAAAGTTAACAATTAGACAAAACCTCTGCGGTCTAAAAGGAGTTGAACTAATGCGCTTTGAGTTTTCTAGAGCGAAACCAAATTCTTTTGAAAAGGGTATCATAGGCATTTGCTTAGACTAATCCCTGTCAATTTTAAGACTGCTAAAGCATGCAGACCTGAGATAATTCCCCAGTGGCCACAAGTTGTTTGCGCCTGGATTCAAACCTGGGGTAGATGAGTTATCTAGCCTCATTCCCCACAAGTCTTAACCAGTACGCCACAAGCCTTGTGGTTTCGAAACCAAATTCTTATTGTCTTGAGCTACCCCAAAAGGTTTTGCTATGTTATCTTTTTTTTTGAAGGGTGTCCCGGACTATGTTTGGACTAATCCTGTCAAATTATGAAAATCAAGTACGGTTACTTTTAATAAAATATAAAATGTTTTTTCATAAAAAAATAAAATCATATTAAAATTACTAATATGGTAAAAGTAGAATATTAAATAAATGGCTTAAATAACTTATATATGTTTAATAAAATGAATTATGGATTTGGTCCCTACGGTTAAAAAAGATCAAAATATCCCTCGAGTTAACGAAGTTAACTCATTTTTGTTAAACTTTATTAGACTGAGGATCTTATCCATAAAAAAATGAGAACCACAGGACACCCTATCCATAAAATACTTTAAGTTTAAGAACCTTAGTCATAATTTTATGTATACCATATAGACCAAATCCATAATTCACTTTTAAAAAAACATAGGTTTCAAGAAACATGGGGTTTAATTGATTCTTTCTCCCCTACGCAAAAAAAAAATCATATAAAAGCAAATATATGCACAAATCATCTGTCTACATCCATGATCCAACCAAGCATTTTCCCTTTAAATAGATTATTTTTTAATAAAAAATTTAAGGTTTGGTTATAACTTATACATATTATTTCAAAAAAGTTTTTTAATGAAAGTTTTCAATACTAACAAAATACAATATATCACGTTTGGTAAAAATAAGTTAGCTTATAAGCTGATTTATAAGCTATCTTATTTTTAGTATACATGTTTAGCAAACCATAAGCTAACTTATTGAAACGCTAGCTGGAGTAGCGTTTTGAAAGCTTATTGTTATTTTTTCCAATTATAACCCTTATTAATATAAATTATTATTTCTATTTTTCAATATGCCTTTTTTGATCATTTTACATTCTTATACGCTAATTTTGCAAAACATGATTTTTCAATAGCTAGCTTATCAACTACCACCTAGCTCATAAGCTACTAGTTAGCTTATCAGTCATCCGCTAACTTAAGAGCTAGTTTGCCAAACATAGCCTAAGTCACTAACAAAGGAGCTAGCTTCACCGAGAGAAAAAACCATTACCAACATATTCCATCGTCGGAGAAAATGTGGCCCATAATCGTGATTACCAACAGAAAATCAGTTAGTGATAGTCAATCTACCATAAATCCGGTGAAAATTACCAATGGAAAAATTCGTCAATGAAGCCTCTTTCACTAAAACAAAAATGACTTTATATGACGTCTAAAATGAAAAAACATCCTAAAAACATACTTTATAGGACAAGACCAAAAAGGGTCATATCTAATAGTGTTACAATAGGTTTATAGAACGGCTTTAGGAGTTTCAACAAGTTTTTACGATGCTTTTAAAATAAAGTGTCCTATTAGCTATTTTATAGGACACTTTTCAAAAGTGTCCTATAAAATATGGGTTTATAGGACACTTTTCAAAGTGTCCTATAAAATATCTAATAGGACACTTTATTTTAAAAGTGTCGTAAAAACTTGTTAAAACGTCTGAAAACGTCATATAAACCTATTGTAACGCTTTTAGATAAGACATTTTATAATTTGATCCTATAAACATGTATCCTATAATGCATTCTTTTAGGACGCTTTTTCATTTTAGGCGTCCTATAAAATCTATTTTTTTGTAGTGTTTGTTTGTAGTGTATATAATTTTTGATGATGATCTTTGTATGAACAACTTGTATACTTAACATTTAACAAAGCATACGATAACTCGAAGAAGACTTGAAACCGATGAAATTTGAGAAGTACACTCAAAACTTTTATTAGAACTAGTTAAATAAGCCAAGGGTTACATGAATAAAGAACACATTTTAATTATTAATTTACATGATTTAACTATATTTTTTTTTTCTAAATAATTAATATAATACAATTTTATGCAAAAATTGTAAGCTGCTCATAGAAAAGGAAGTACTTATGAGGAAATAAATCTTTTTGGGAGATTAATTTGCTATTTTTGTTGTTTATAAACTGTTGCATCAAAATGACTTATTAGATGCAATTGGTGATTATTAGACAATATTTACTTCATGGGGCAGGTTTATACGAGAATAGGTGAAACTTTTTATATACAAGGAAAAACGTCAAAGAAAAACTAAACAATACTCTGGGAGCTTTCTATCTGGATGGTATGCACTAATGTATACTGGTAATTTGTAACATGCATTTGTGAAGATGCATCAATACATATATAATGATAGAAACATTGATGCAGGAACAAAAAACGCTTGTATGCTTTAGTGTGTACCGTTCAGATGGAAGACTCCCAGAGTGTTCTTCAGTTTTTTTAGTGTTTTCCTTGAACCATCCTCCCTCCCCCCCCCCTCTCTCGCGCTCTCTCTCTCTCTCTCTCTATATATATATATATATATACATATATATATATATAATGTGTGTGTGTGTGATTTTGCACTAACTGGAGCATACGACTTTTGGGCTACTTAAATCGCATGGGAAAAGTCGTCCAAATCATGTATCATTTTCTACATGAATTTTTTTCCTCATATTCTCGTAAAAATTTAACATTTTTGTTTGTATCTTTCTGATTACTTCATTGCTGGTCCATTTTTTTAGATTTGTAATTATTAGTTTTTAAATATGGAGTTAATAATTAAATGTTCTCATTCAGAGTATTAGTATTTTGTACATAAAACTGTGAAACTAGTGACTCATACTACTAAAATATGAACAATCCATTTGTATTTCATGTTTTAATCAATTTTTCTATGTCCCAGGGGAGGAACACAAGCATTCTAATTAAGGGGGCTGAACCCAACAAAACATCTTCATTGATAAGCTCAATTCATTATAAAAAAAACTGTATGACAAGAGAATAGAACCTATGACCACATATACAGGGGCCATATACACATAACCACATGAGCTAAACGCAATTCATTGATAATATTTCTAATATCTAGTATTTCAGGGATAAAACGCAGGAGCCATGGCCCCTCTAGGCCCCTATTGTGTTCCGTCTCTGTATGTCCCACTTCACAGTCAACAAATAAAAACTAAGGTAAACTACAAGTTTGGTTCATGTGGTTTGTCGAAATAATAATTTTATTTCTGCTAATATGAAATTATAAGATGTATTTTGGTTTATAAAAACGTGCAAATTGATCCGTCTCTCTAACGGATATTAGAAACTTTGTTAAATGAAGTACACTTTTTTCATTTTATTGATTTTTTTTGGTCTTTTAGGTCATGTTTCGAATTTGGAGAGAAAAGAAAAAGAAAATAAATGAATGGAAAATAAAGGAAGGAAAGAAATAAGAGGAAAAGTAATTTTTTATTTGTGTTATTGAAAAAAAGAATGTACACGAAAGAAAATAATTTTCATATTTTTGAAGATGAGAAAAAATAAAGGAAAAATGTCATTTTTTACTAGTATGTCTTTTAAGATAATATAATTTAGAATGAAAAATCGAGTAGTTTTTTAATTTATTAAATAATTTTAATTTCTTTCCTTTCCTTACTTTCACATTTGGGAGGAAAGCTTAGAAAGAAACTAAGTTTTATTTTTATTCTATTTTATTTCCTTTTTCTCATAAAAAATTTCACGAACATGAGTTTTTTTCCCACTTTTCTCAGCTTTCCCTCCATTTCGTTTCTCAGCTTATTAGTTTCAATATTTTTTTGTTTATTCATTTTGAATATGACACGTGTCAGACTCTCATTTGTTTTTATGTTCATAACCAAATTTGAGTTCTTATTTGAGCTTTTCTCTCTCTCTCTCTCTCTCTCTATATATATATATATATATATATATATATATAGAGGAAAGTTCAAATGTGAACTCATTTTTGGTTGTGAACGTGAGGACGAATCTCAGCCACTTATCCGGTCAATAAAGGCGGCTTTGACCTGGTTCCCCTCCTTTAATAATCTCCACCCTCCCATGAATCGCGTCAATCCTCCGTGACCGCGTCCACCATAACCGAAGATGTGTGGCTGAGATTCGTTCTCACGTTCACAACCAAAAATGAGTTCTCATTTGAACCTAACCCTATATATATATATATATATATATATATGGGAGAGATCATACGAGAACCAACCTTTTTTTTTAAAAACAAAGGAACTCACCTTAGAACCACATATGATGTGGGTCACACATAATAAAAAAATCATATCTAATTAAAATAAGATGATTTTTATTGTATGAGACCCACATCATATCTGGTTATAAGAGTGTTCATTTGTTTTTTAACCTCCCTATATATATATAGGAAGATTCAAATAAGAACTTTGTATTAAAGAAACACTTTGTAGGTCCCACATAATATTAAATCAGAAATGATTTAATATTATGTGAGACCCACATCATATGTGATCCACAAAGTGCTCCTTTATTACTTTAAAAATGGGTGGTTCTCGTATGATCCACTATATATATATGTATATAAGTCGGTACGTTACGGTATTAACGTAGTATAAGATTTTTAATATCACGTACCAACCAAATTAAGAAAGTTGGTACGGTAATACCAACCAATTAAATTAAGACCAAATTAATTAGTACCAATTGAATTGGTCGGATTGAATTAGTTTAATTTATCCAAAATTTTGACACCCCTCATTTCTTACATGAACCATCAAACCCTTTTTCAATAAACAACAAAAAAGGGGTTTTACATGTTAACAATTAGAAGGGCGCGTGGATTGTGCAGCAAGTTATGATTAGATTTCAATTTCCAATATTGAAAAAATAAATGGCCGCCATTGGTTAAACACTTTGGCAGTTTCCATCAATAGCCACCTTAATTCATTTCTTTATTCATTTCAAAAATCAAGTATTTCAACCTTGTTCGCAAAAGTTACGCGTAGAAAACCTTCTATATAAACACCCATTACTTCACCCCATAATCACACAATATTCATTCATCTTTCAAAACCCACTCTTTTCATCATTCGTTAAAAAAACAACCCTAATTCTTCACATATTTACTGTGTGTTTTTGTTGCAATAATATCTGGTTTACTACGTGTTTTTGCTATTGTTGTTGTTGTGATCATGGCCGACAAATCAGTTTGCGAAAGTGTGACCATTGTGAAGGTGGAGGCTGAGGAGATCGATGGTGGATCGTATAATTACATGGGAAAGGAAAAGGAAGACTGCAATGAGGCTGTGGTTTTGGTCGAAAAGAAACCCGAGTGCGAAGAAGAGAAGAAAGCAAGCAATTGCAGTCATGTAAGTTTCCATTTTTCATTTCAAGAGAACAGAAAAAAGGCAAAAAACCGATTGCCTTTTCTTACTATGTGTGTGTGTGCGTATATATATATATATACATACATATACGTGTTTAGCGGTCCGGTTGTCTCGCACTCCTGGAGGATGGTCGCAGTTTCGTGACACCAATCTGTTTTCGTGAGACTAGTAATATTAGCTTAAGACAAAAAACTGACATTCACAATAAAAACACTGTGAAGATACGTATGTGTTTTTTCTATCTTTATAGTGTATTGCTATAAAATTTCAATGTTATTTTATGATTTCAAGGATTAAAAACAAGCTAGTCTCACATGATTTCAAATCCTATCTATTGAATATATAAGGAAAAAAGAATTCTAGATATATGCATGTGCAACATAACATATTCAACATATTTATAAATGATTATTTAAGGCAATATGCTTTGTTAGGTTGTACCTTGTGCATCTTTTAATTAGTTGTACTTATAAAACAAAATTAAAATGGTAAAGAAAGTATAAAAATATCATGCATGTAAAATTGTGTGAAAAAATTTCAAATCCGAAATAGATTTTTCATCTCAATTTGTAATAAAAACTTTACAATATAGTTTCTTTTCTTAATTTTCAAGAAAATGTTAAAAGAAGTTGCAAGCTTTTAGATTGATACAACCTTTATCTTATATATAGAGATAGATGGATACATAGTTAAGGGTTTCTCCTAAATTGTGTTTGTCTTGTACATAGTTCTTTTTGTTCAATTGGGATTTCAACTCATAAAATTCATTTTTTTGGTGAAACTTGCAGTCTGGCGACGAATGTGTAGATGGAGAAAACAAGAAAGCTGAATTGAAGGAGAAGCTAGAAGAGGAGAAGGAGAAAATTACGGATAAAATACATGAGGTCAAGTACAAAATAGAAGAGAAAGTAGAAGAACTAAAAGAAAAGATCGAGTGTGAAGTGGAGGAGGCTAAAGAAGAGATCAAGGAAAAAGAATACGAGCACGAGTACAAAAAGGAAGAGCACAAGGAAAAACTCAAGGAGAAAGTAGAGGAGGCCAAATACAAGATAGAAGAATTCAAGAAGAAGGTTGAGTCCAAAGAGGAAGAGGTTAAAGAGAAAATTGAGGAGAAAATAGAAGAGTTCAAGGAAAAGATTGAAGAAATAGTGGCCGAGGGCAAACATAAGAAAGAAGAACTCAAGGAGAAGATCGAGTGTGAAATAGCAGAAGCTAAAGAAAAAATAAAGGAAAAAGAAATCGAACATGAATACAAAAAGGAAGAACACAAGGAAAAACTCAAGGAAGAAGTAGATGAGGCCAAATACAAAATAGAAGAACTCAAGGAAAAAGTTGAATGTATAGAGGAAGAAATTAAAGAGAAAATTGAGGAGAAAATAGAAGAATTCAAAGAAAAGATTGAGAAAAAAGTGGAGGAGGTCAAGTATGAAAAAGAAGAACTCAAGGAGAAGATCGAGTGTGAAATAGAAGAGGCCAAAGAGAAAATCAAGGAAAGGGAATACGAGCACGAGTACAAAAAGGAAGAACACAAGGAAAAACTTAAGGAGGAAGTAGAGGAGGCCAAATACAAAATTGAAGAATTTAAGGAAAACGTCGAGTGTAAAGAAGAAGAGGTTAAAGAGAAGATCGAGGATAAAATAGAAGAAATCAAGGAGAAGAGCGAGTGCAAAGAGGAAGAGGTTAAAGAGAAAATCGAGGAGAAAATAGAAGAATTCAAGGAAAAGATTGAGGAAAAAGTGGAGGAGGCCAAGTACGAAAAAGAAGAACTCAAGGAAAAGATCGAGTGTGAAATTGAAGAGGCAAAAGAAGAGATCAAGGAAAGGAAATACGAGCACGAGTACAAAAAGGAAGAACACAAGGAAAAAATTAAGGAGAAAGTAGAGGAGGCCAAGTACAAAATTGAAGAATTTAAGGAGAACGTCGAGTGTAAAGTAGAAGAGGTTAAAGAGAAGATTGAGGAGAAAATAGAAGAATTCAAGGAAAAGATTGAGGAAATAGTGGCCGAGGGAAAGCACAAGAAAGAAGAACTCAAGGAGAAGATTGAGTGTGAAATTGAAGAGGCTAAAGAAAAAGTCAAGGAAAAAGAATACGAGCACGAGTACAAAAAGAAAGAACACAAGGAAAAACGCAAGGAAGAAGTAGAGGAGGTCAAGTACAAAATAGAGGAACTCAAGAAGAAGGTCGAGTGTATAGAAGAAGAAATTAAAGATAAAATTGAGGAGAAAATAGAAGAGTTCAAGGAAAAGATCGAGGAAAAAGTGGAGGAGGTCAAGTACGAAAATGAAGAACTCAAGGAGAAGATTGAGTGTGAAATAGAAGCGACTAAAGAGAAAATCAAGGAAAAAGAATACGAGCATGAGCTCAAAAAGGAAGAGCGTAAGGAAAAACACAAAGAAGAAGTAGAGGAGGCCAAGCACAAAATAAAAGAACTCAAGGAGAAAGTCGAGTGTAAAGAGGAGGTGACTAAGGAGAAAATCAAGGAGAAAATAGAAGAACTCAAGGAAAAGATTGAGTGTGAAGAAGAAGAGATCAAAGAGAAAATCAAGGAAAAAGAATACGAGCATAAGGTCAAAAAGGAAGAGGGAAAGGAAAAACACAGAGAAGAAATAGCGGAAGCCAAGTACAAAATAGAAGAACTCAAGGAGAAGGTTGAGTGTAAAGAGGAAGAGGTGAAAGAGAAAATCGAAGAACTCAAGGAAAAGATTGAATGTGAAGTAGAAGAGGTCAAAGAGAAGATTAAGGAAAAAGAACATGAACTCGAGTACAAAAAGGAAGAACACAAGGAAAAGTTGAAGGAAGAATTTGAGGAGCTCAAACACAAAATAGAAGAAATCAAAGAGAATGTTGAGTGCAAACTGGAAGAATATGAAGAGAAGATCAAGGAAAAAATAGAAGAGGTCAAGGAAAAGATAGAAGAGAAAATCGAAGAGCACAAGGAGAAGAAAGAATTAAAGAAAGACCAGAAAGAATTGGAAAAAGAAATGAAAGAACTTGAGAAGATCAAGAAACATGAAGAAGAGAAATATGAAGTTGTTGTCGTCCAACCAGAGCCAAGTTGTGAACAAGAAGAGAAAATTGTTTTCATTGAGAAGATCGAGGTGAAGGCTGAAGTAGACCGTGTTGCCGCTCCATCACCACCACCTCCGGTGGTTGAACATAACGAGTATGTTGGCACTGTTGAAGTTGAACACAAGGAGAAGATGGGTATCCTTGAAAAGATCAAGCAAAAACTTCATGGGAATCATCATTCAAACAGTGAAGAGAAGAAGGAAAAGGAGCATTACTAAAGAAGAAAAACCAAAATGATACTTCACTTTTGTTGTTGGATTGGATAGTGATTTGATTATGTTTATCGGTTTGGTTATTTTGCATTTTAATTCTAAGTACATTCATATATTGATAGGTAGCAGTTTTGTTTGGATTTCTAAAGTGTTGTTTAAGTCCATATATTTGTATTCTTTTAATATCTTGTGGAGAGAGTTTGGTTTTGTATAATCTGAAATTTGATCGAATAATTTTATTTTTCCTGTTACATTTTTCAATTAATTTTCTTAAATTTAACATGATATTAATTATAATTAATTATTTTCTTCGACGAGTGGGTCCCTGCCAATGTGGACTTCATGTGGCGTCCTACGTGGCATTTGACGTCTTCCTTAATGCATGACAACGTGTTCTTTCTTTCTCTCCCCCTCTCTTTCTTTCAAACATGCTTTTATTCTTTCTCCCAAAATAAATATTACATTTTATAAAAAAATCATTTTATTAAACAACCCATCAATTTATATATTCTTATTTTTTTAATAAGAAAAGTTTTTAAATTATAAATTTAGAAATATAATAAGCTAAAAAAATAATAGTCATTTTTATTCATTAGTTTTGACATTGGTGTTCTCATTATTAAAATAATATAAATTGTTTTATTTAGGACATACTTTAACTAAAGAATTAAGTTTAAATATTGCTAAAATGTTAAAATATTTGTTCAACACAATCATAACAATAAAAGATTATAAAATAAAATAGTATAATAAAAAATGACGTATATAATAAGCCTTGATATAATGACAACAATAAGTAGGTAATTTCAAGACTAAAAAATTAGGACAAAAGTTTACATTTAAAAAAGGAATTTCTAATTTACATTTTACATTTTATACCCTTAGAGTTAGTTAATAAATTACTTTTAGTACTTACTTTTTAATTTTTCATTTTACATCCTTATCACATTAACACACATATCTGTATATCAATTAAAATACGTATAAAAATACAATTTTATTTTAACAAGTAACACCATTATAATCGTCTCGACAATACCTTCGAAATGAGTCCAATATTGAATATTTTTCGATTTAATTATACATATTTTTAAAGCCAATTATCCTCTTGTCGGTGAATATGAATATTTTTCAAAAAATTCAGAATATTAATTAAAATATAATGTTATTATTTTTTGTAAGTTGATCGTCTTTTTCGGCTATTAAAATATTATATTGAGGCTGAAAATTTTACTCATGAAAGATTGAAAGGTCTTGGAGAAAGAGAGCATGAAAATATGCTTGAAAGATTATTGTATTTTATTTCTGTAGTCCCCTCCGCATTGTGTATATATCATTGATTCAAAAATGGGTTAACTATAGTATATATTGTAATAATCTTAAGAACCGATACATTATGTGTTATTTTACATGAATATTAATTTATATGTTTGTTATTATAGAAATGACAAGAACACAAAAGTATTACAAATTCACTATAATTTATATCTTATTTCTTTATATATCCATAATATTATACTTTGTTGTTAAATCATAATAGCATTATATTTTAATTAACATTCCGAATTTTATGAAAAATATTCATATTCACCGATCAAGAGAATAATTGACTTTAAAAGTATATATAACTAAATCGAAAAATATTCAATATTGGACTCATTTCGAAGGTATTGTCGAGACGATTATAATGGTGTTACTTGTTAAAATAAAAATGTATTTTTTAGACGTATTTTAATTGATATACGAGTATGTGTGTTAATGTGATAATGGTGTAAAATGAAAAATTAAAAAGTAAAGTACTAAAAGTAATTTATTAACTAACTCTAAGGGTATAAAATGTAAAATGTAAATTAGAAATTGACGGGCATTTGGCCGGAGGTATGTTTCGATTTCCATGGATGTTTCGAATGTATTTTGATCATTTTGATAAAAATGAAGAGAAAATGGTTATTTTGGTAAACTTGATTTCTAAAATGGTTAAAATAATTAATTTTCCTTAATTGATTCGTTCTCCCCTAAGCAAAAAAACAATCATATAAAAAGCAAATATATGCACAAACGATCTGTCTACATCCATCATCCAACCAAGCATTTTTCCTTTAAAAAATATACTTTTTTATAAATAAAAAATAAGATTCAGTTATAAAATTATACATACTATTTCAAAAAAGTTTTTTAATGAAAGCTTTCAATCCGGATGAAAGCTATTACCTACATATTTCGTCTCCGGAGAAAATGTGGCCTATATAATTACCAACAAAAAATCTGTCAGTGATGATCAGTCTGTTATAACTCTGGTAAAAATTACCGGTGAAAAAGTCCATCAATGAAGCCTTCTTGTTTGCAGTGTATATAATTTTTCGTAATGATCGTTATACGAGTAACTTGTGTGCTTAATTAACATCTAACAAACCATACAATTATTTGGAGAAGGCTTAAGCTGGTTGACATTTGAGAAACACACTCAAATTCTTTTTAGAACTAGTTAAATACGCTATGGGTTACATAAATTAAAAACACATTTTAATTATTATATTTACATTCATTTATCTATATATTTTTATCTAATTAATTAATATAAAACAATTTATGCAAAAATTGTAAGCTGCTCATAGAAAAGGAAGTGCTTATTTATGAGGGAAATCAATTTTTTTGGGGATATTAATTTGCTATATCTGTTGTCTATAAATTGTTACATTAAAATGACTTATTTAGATATAATTGGTGATTATAATTAGGAGGTATTTACTTCATTACTGATCCATTTTTTTAATTTGTAATTATTAATATTTAAATATGAAGTTAATGATTAAACGTTTTCATCAGAATATTTTGTACCTAAAACTGAGAAACTTGTGACTGATACTACTAAAATATGTACAAATTTGTATTTCATGTTTTAATCAATTTTTCTATGTCCCACTTCACAGTCAACAAATAAAAACTAAGGTAAACTACAAGTTTGGTTCATGTGGTTTGTCGAAATAATAATTTTATTTATGTAATTTTAAAATTACAAGAACTATTATTATGATCTGTAAGAATGTTTAGATTGGTCCATCTCTCTAATGGATATTATGGTTTGTCGATTTTTTTTATCTTTACAGTGATTTGCTGTGATTCAAGTGTAAAAATATGGTCTCATAAAAACAATCTGGTCTCACGTGATCCCAAGTGTATATATATATATATAAAGAGAGGAAAGTTCAAATGTGAACTCATTTTTGGTTGTGAACGTGAAGACGAATCTCAGCCACTTATCCGGTCAATAAAGGCGGCTTTGACCTGGTTCCCCTCCTTTAACAATCTCCACCCTCCTATGAATCGCGTCAATCCTCCGTGATCGCGTCCACCATAACCGAAGATGTGTGGCTGAGATTCGCCCTCACGTTCACAACCAAAATTGAGTTCACATTGAACCTAACCCTATATATATATATATATATATATATATATATATATATATATATATATGGGCAGGTTCAAATGAGAACTCAAAATTGGTTGTGAACGTGAGGACAAATGAGAGCGCGACCCGTGTCATAGTCAGACTGAATAATCAAAAAGTATTCAGACTGTATAAAACTGAATATAGTATTTATTATGTTTATTCAGTCTGAATAACATTATTCAGACCGAATAAATATTATATTAAGTTTTATTTAGTCTGAATATTTTTTTGATTATTCAGTCTAAATAACCTACAATCAGACATGTGTTGCACTCTCATTTGTTCTCACGTTCAAAATCAAATTTGAGTTCGCATTTGAATTTTTTTCTCTCTCTCTCTATATATATAAACTAATTTAACATTATTTTCTTATTTTTTCACTATATTTAGTTTTTTATTTGTATTAAACCATATATATATATATATATCAAATATCAATTTGGTCCATAAAATAAAACTAACAAAAAAGTAATTAGAATTAGAATATACATTATCACATACCAATATAGTTGAACTTAATAATAGACTCGTTTGAATTTTTTGTTAATATTCTGTACTTAATATTCCTTGTGTCTCAAATTAAATTTTATATTCGATATTAAATTTAGAAGTAGTTAACAAAATATTTGATTTACTCTTAGCTAAAGATATATTTTTTAGAAGACAACAAAATAAAAGAGTATATTGCAAACAAAAACCAGTTATATTACAAATAGATTTGATTTGTATAACTAGTTATCAATGAATGATTATTTAAATTCGGAATTGGTACTAATTTTTTACCTCAAGGATCAAATTAATAAATGAGAACCATATAAATATTATAAATTTGTGAGAACAAATTTAAAATAATTTTTTACATGATTTTTAAGTCGAATGATAAGATTTAACATATTTTTTTACATATATTTGTTTCATTATATTGTGATAGTTTCACACGTATTTGTTTCACCATGTGAAACTATTTTACGTGTATTGTTCGTATCACTATTTGGAAAAAAAAAGCCTAAGATGCAATTTTTTCAAATAGTGAACATAAACATATATCTTAAACAATATATTATATCATAATTTTGATTAAATAATCATATAAAATATTTTTATATCAGTTATCGTGTGTATTAACGTACGATTACCATTAAAACGACTATCATATTAGAGTTATATTAAGTGAGGGTATATGAGTATTATTTTTTTTAGTTTTTGTCTCATCATTGTCCAATCTTATTCCACCAATTTTGGTGGAATAAAAAGATATTTTTTTTTATTCCACCCAGTCCCAGTTCCATGTCGCGTCAAACATGGGACAATGGGTTTTTAACATGTCCAATGCCTTACCAAACATGAGACAATGAATTATGTTATGCCTTTTTTCGTCCTATCCTATGTACTTATAGACAAAGATTTATTTGAAGAAATTATATTTATCTTAACATGGTATCAGAGCAAATGTTTAAAATTCAACACAAACTCGACACATTCTTTTGCACATGTCATTGGAGGCCCCATCTAACATCTTTTCTAGAAAACATATTATACATATTTAGATCATTTAAACATGAACAATCAAATACCGTCATTTCTTACATCAATTAAACACCAACCATCAAACCTTTTTTTTAAATAAAAAAGATAAAAAAAAAAAGAGTTTTACATATTAACAATTAGAAGGGCGCGTGGATTGGGTAGCAAGTTATATAATTAGGTTTCATATATGGAAAAAATAAATGGCCGCCATTGGTTAACACTTTTTCCATCCAATAGCCACCTTCATTTCTTTATTGATTTAATTATAAAAAAAATAAAGTATTTCAACCTTGTTCGCAAAAAAGCTACGCCTTGAAAACCTTCTATATAAACACCCGTTACTTCACCCCATAATCACACAATATTCATTCATCTTTCAAAACCCACTCTTTTCATCATTCGTTAAAAAAACAACCCTAATTCTTCACATAGTTACTGTGTGTTTTTGTTGCAATAATATCTGGTTTACTACGTGTTTTTGTTATTGTTGTTGTGATCATGGCCGACAAATCAGTTTGCGAAAGTGTGACTGTTGTGAAGGTGGAGGCTGAGGAGATCGATGGTGGATCGTATAATTACATGGGAAAGGAAAAGGAAGACTGCAACGAGGCAGCGGTTTTGGTCGAAGTTGACCGGAAAGTTTATGTTTCTGAGCCGGAAAAGAAACCCGAGTGCGAAGAAGAGAAGAAAGAAAATGTAAGTTTCTATTTTTTTTCATTTCAAGAGAACAGAAGAACACCCAGAAAATTAATTAGATGATTGCTTTTTTTTACTACATGTACTATAAAACAAATGACTTTCATTAAAAAAAAAACACTCAGGAAAATTTCCGTGGGTGATTACCACGGATCACCCAGGAAATACTAATTGTTCCGACAAAATCTGATGTTTTCAAGAAAATACCAACGGATTATCCAGAAATTTTCTGGGTAATCTGTCTCTGATTTAATTTACCCACAAAAAATTTAGCAACGAATTTTTATGACGGTTTTGTGACGGATCACCTTTTAGCCACATAATTACTAGAAAAATGTCCGTAAGTGAAAACATTCCATTTTATTAGTGATGTATATATATATGTGAGTTTTCGTTAGACCAATTAACTTGTTTTCGTGAAATCCGTAAGATCAGTTGTGAAGACAAAAAAAAACAGAACATTTACAGCAAAAACACTGTAAAAAAGATATTTATGTGTTTTTTTCTCTCAACCTTTCCGGTGAATTATTATAAAGGTTCCATGTTATTTTGTGGTTTTGTCTGTTAAAAATAGGCTAGCTAGACTCACGTGAACCCAAATCCATAGATATATGCATTTGATTTAAAAAATTACGAGTATGAATGCATAAAGTACAACCTTGAAGATCAATATATCAAGAAAGATTATTGAAGATGTATACGGAAAAAATAATTATTGATATATGCATGCGTAAGTAAATTACATATTCAACATGTTTATAAATGATTAATAATTAAGACAAACCATGTTTTATGAGTTTGTACTTTATGCATCTTTTAGTTGTACTTATAAAACAAAAATTAATATGGTAAAGAAAGTGTCTAATTAAAGATCACACAAGAAGTAAAATTGTGTTAAAAAATTTCATCTCCTTAGTAGACTTTCATCTCAATTTGAAATAAAGTATTACAATATTAGTTTATTGTTTTAATTTTCAAGAAAATGTTAAAGAAAGTTGCAAGCTTTTAGATTGATACAACCTTATCTTATATATTGATAATTAAGGGTTTATACTAGACTGTGTTTGTCTTGTACATGGTTTTTTCATTTGGGATTTCAACTCAAAAAATTCTTTCCTTTTTGCAAAACTTGCAGTCTGGCGACGATTGTGTAGATGGAGAGAACAAGAAAGCGGAATTGAAGGAGAAAATAGAAGAGGAGAAGGAGAAAATTGCAGATAAAGTACACGAGGTCAAGTACAAAATAGAAGAGAAAGTAGAAGAACTCAAAGAAAAGATCGACTGTGAAGTGGAAGAGGTGAAAGAAGAGATCAAGGAAAAAGAGTACGAGCACGAGTACAAAAAGGAAGAACACAAGGAAAAACTCAAGGAGGAAGTAGAGGAGGCCAAGTACAAGATAGAAGAATTCAAGGAGAAGGTCGAGTCCAAAGAGGAAGAGATTAAAGAGAAAATTGAGGAGAAAATTGAAGAATTTAAGGAAAAGATTGAAGAAATAGTGGCCGAGGGAAAGCTCAAGAAAGAAGAACTCAAGGAGAAGATCGAGTGTGAGATAGAAGAAGCCAAAGAAAAAATCAAGGAAAAAGAAATTGAACATGAGTACAAAAAGGAAGAACACAAGGAAAAACTCAAGGAGGAAGTAGATGAGGCCAAGTACAAAATAGAAGAACTCAAGGAGAAGGTTGAATGCATAGAGGAAGAAGTTAAAGAGAAAATCGAGGAGAAAATAGAAGAATTCAAGGAAAAGATTGAGAAAAAAGTGGAGGAGGTCAAGTATGAAAAAAAAGAACTCAAGGAGAAGATCGAGTGTGAAATAGAAGAGGCCAAAGAGAAAATCAAGGAAAAAGAATACGAACACGAGTACAAAAAGGAAGAACACAAGGAGAAACTGAAGGAGGAAGTAGAGGAGGCCAAGTACAAAATAGATGAAATCAAGGAGAAGATTGAGTGTAAAGAAGAAGAGGTTAAAGAGAAGATCGAGAAGAAAATAGAAGAAATCAAGGAAAAGATTGAGGAAAAAGTAGAGGAGGCCAAGTACGAAAAAGAAGAACTCAAGGAGAAGATCGAGTGTGAAATAGAAGAGGCCAAAGAAGAGATCAAGGAAAGGGAATACGAGCACGAGTACAAAAAGGAAGAACACAAGGAAAAACTCAAGGAGGAAGTAGAGGAGGCCAAGTACAAGATAGAAGAATTCAAGGAGAAGGTCGAGTCCAAAGAGGAAGAGATTAAAGAGAAAATTGAGGAGAAAATTGAAGAATTTAAGGAAAAGATTGAAGAAATAGTGGCCGAGGGAAAGCTCAAGAAAGAAGAACTCAAGGAGAAGATTGAGTGTGAAATTGAAGAGATCAAAGAGAAAATCAAGGAAAAAGAATACGAGCATGAGTATAAAAAGGAAGAGCATAAGGAAAAACGCAAGGAAGAAGTCGAAGAGATCAAGTACAAAATAGAAGAACTCAAGAACAAGGTCGAGTGTATAGAAGAAGAAATTAAAGATAAAATCGAGGACAAAATAGAAGAATTCAAGGAAAAGATTGATAAGAAAGTGGAGGAGGTCAAGTACGAAAAAGAAGAGCTCAAGGAGAAGATTGAGTGTGAAATAGAAGTGGCCAAAGAGAAAATCAAGGAAAAAGAATACGAGCATGAGTACAAAAAGGAAGAGCGCAAGGAAAAACACAAAGAAGAAGTAGAAGAGGCCAAACACAAAATAGAAGAATTCAAGGAGAAGGTCGAGTGTAAAGAGGAGGAGGTCAAAGAGAAAATTGAGGAGAAAATAGAAGAACTCAAGGAAAAGATTGAGTGTGAAGAAGAAGAGATCAAAGAGAAAATCAAGGAAAAAGAATACGAGCATGAGGTTAAAAAGGAAGAGCGCAAGGAAAAACACAACAAAGAAATAGCGGAAGCCAAGTACAAAATAGAAGAACTCAAGGAGAAGGTCGAGTGTAAAGAGGAAGAGGTGAAAGAGAAAATCGAAGAAGTGAAAGAAAATATTGAATGTGAAGTAGAAGAAGTTAAAGAGAAGATTAAGGAAAAAGAAATCGAGTTCGAGTACAAGAAAGAAGAACATAAGGAGAAACTGAAGGAAGAAGTTGAGGAAGTCAAACACAAAATAGAAGAAATCAAAGAGAATGTTGAGTGCAAAGTGGAAGGAGAGGAAGAGAAGATCAAGGAGAAGATAGAAGAGGTCAAAGAAAAAATAGAAGAGAAAATTGAGGAGCATAAGGAGAAGAAAGAATTGAAGAAAGAACATAAAGAACTGGAAAAAGAAATGAAAGAACTTGAAAAGATCAAGAAACATGAAGAAGAGAAATGTGAAGTTGTTGTTGCCCAACCGGAGCCAAGTTGTGAACAAGAAGAGAAAATTGTTTTCATTGAAAAGATCGAAGTGAAGGCTGAAGAAGACTGTATTGCCGCTCCACCACCACCACCTCCGGCCGCAGAACATAAAGAGTACGTTGCAACCGTTGAAGTTGAACACAAGGAGAAGAAGGGTATTTTTGAAAAGATCAAGCAAAAGCTTCATGGACATCATCATTCAAAGAGTGAAGAGAAGAAGGAAAAAGAGCATTACTAAAGAAGAAAAACAAGAATGATACTTAAGTTTGTTTGTTGGGTTTGATGGTGATTTTGATGATGTTTATTTGTTTGGTTTTTTTGCATTTTGATTCAAGTACATTCATATGTTCATAGATAGGAGCTTTGTTTGGATTTCTTTTAAGTGTTGTTGTTCATGATTTTTGTCTAAGTTCACATATTTGTATTCTTTTAATAGCTTGTCTAAAGAGCATTTTGGTTCTGTAAACTCTGAAATTTGATCGAATAAAATTTTCTTTCTATTATATTTTTCAATTAGTTGCCTTAAATTTAGCATGATTTTTATTATAATTAATTATTTGACTAAACATCTTGTTTTTATATTCTTTTTTGTTCATATCTAAAACTCTCAATGTGATATTCTCATCAATTGTAGTGAATTGTTATTAAATACCGTAAAAATTGTAATTTATTAACAATTGATTTATGATAAAGACGACATAGTAATACTATATAATCTTTAATAATTATGTGATAAACTTCAAAAGAATCCACTTGAAATTTTTAAATTTTCTCTTAATAATTTAAAGAAAAGATGACAGTTGAATGATTTTGTGGCCATTCTTGTTCCTTGAATCAGATGGGTATGCAACTGTAAAGTGACTTTTGCAGGTTTATATATTATTATTGCCCACTAACCCTCTAATTACAAGATTTAAATTAAAATGTATAATTAATTTTAATGTTTTTAATGATGAAACTCCTCCAACTTTCCCTTTGATCGATTATTATGTTGTTATTTAAATATTGTTTGATTTTTCAACTCAATTTCCTTCGTGCTTCCTTGCTGCATTCCGTCTCTCCTAACATTTCCTTTTCTATATTGTACTTTATATACATATTCTTCGTTTAATAAATTAAGTTACTCTATTCAAATAATTGCATATATAATCTCCATGAGAAGAATAATTAAATAAAAAAAAGCCGTGGGCCTATTCTTCAGACGTGTCCTTGAGGACCTGTCGGTTATATGAAAATAGTCAAATCACGTATAAAATCACATGTGATTTTGCATTAACGATCAACAAAAGGGTGTACAGGTAACGTGACCAATGATCTCAGGTAGGGATGACATCAGTACCGAACCGGTTGGTACCGGACTTTTTAGGGACTGAAAACGAGGACCGAAAACCAAACCGTATTTACAAATTCGGCTCGGGAAAATGGTTATCTAGTCTCATCATAGGGATGAGATCGATACTGGTTGGTACCGAATTTTTTTGGGACTGAAAACGAGGACCAAAAACCGAACCCCTAATCTTAGATCGCGATCAAAGTCGTGACCAAATTAGGTACCAGTTCAATTCACGAAAATGTTCTCTAGTCTCACCCCTAATCTCAGATCGCGACCAATGTCATGTGAATCACATGTGAATTTATACATAATTTTAGTGTAAAATCACACTATACTGTTTTCTATTATTTTTATTTGGTTAATGTTCTCATATGAATCTGAGTGTATATATATATATACACATGAATGTGTCGTGTGAGAATATGAGGTAAACTGAGAAGTATAAGGAGGGATGTGGACACTTTATTAGTTTTAATCTCACCCTATCCTATGGATTGCGCTTCTCACAGGAATTCATCCAGTTCATCTCATTAGTGTTGATCTTCAATTATGATTGATCCAATGGTTAATATTCGTTAATCCTTATCCTTTTCATTATAACTTTTATTTTCACTAGAATCCAACTCTACACAGATATATAAGGAAGATGATGAATTATTAATACGAGTATATGACACCCTAAAGTTGTAGCATTTAAAATAGTGAAATATGACGTGCTTTGGTTGTCCCACGTTGTTAAGTAGTTGATAGTTTGGAAACGAAAAATATGTATATAAAGAGATGAGGTGATGCCTATGAAATCTATAACCATTGAATCGAAAGCAACCAAATAATACATGATATAGTTAATGAAATTTCATGGTTGAAATGAACACCAAACTTAGTGGTGTTGGTCACATTTTAGAGGCATTGTATAAAAATCTAAAGGTGACTCTATATTTGTTTTAGTATTTTATCAAAAAAACTTGTTACGAAAATCCTTCAAAGACTGTTCGATGATCAGCTGGGAGACGTGGCTTCAAAATCCTTCGGAGACTGTTCGATGATCACGCTATTTTGATGTTGCTGTCAAAACTTGTTTGAGAGTTGCGGCTTAACGATACAACCGTCAGAAATCGCTTGGAAATTGCGGCTTAATGAAGTAGGGTGCTTCGCAGCTAACTTTGCAACAGTTTTGTAGTGGGTCTGGTCTGTGGTAAAAGGAACAGGTAAAACGAATAGGTAAAAGGTGGTTGCGGTGGTCAGATTGGTTTTGGAAGTTGGGGGGCGTGTGGTTTATATATCTCTCGTAAACTATACGTCCAGAGACGTGGCACTTGTATATTTCCGATCACGTTAGGTTTGGGTTTAATTGTCAGTTTAGTCAGAACCGTTTTTAAAAGTTTGAAGGTTTCCTCGTGATTACAAGTGTTGGTTCATGGACCTAATCGTGATTACAAGTACCATATATTTATTAAAGGTTGGAAAATATGATTTTTGGCCCATGTGATTTATATTAACTTTATTTAATTAGTCAAGTGCGTTATGGGCCTAATGGCTTGATTCTAACTCAAATAAGTTTTATGGCTTACTATGGAGTTGGACTTTTCCTCTCCAAAACTTATCATCTTTTGAAATTTTGATTCTTCAACGTTAAAATATTTAACCATCCAATATTTCAAGATCGAGATTCAAGACGTACTATATAACATATCACGTATAGTATATATGTTAAAGATGGTTGATACTCAATAGAGGGAGTCCAACCCAAAACCACTTCTAATTTTTTATATAAAAAATTTAACTTATTATAATTATATACCAAGTCGGACGGGTCTGTCCATACTTCTCTTTTCATTGCCCAAGTCCGTTCATTAATTTAAACGGTTCCATTTGAGTCTGACCATAATTTTTAAAATAGTAGTCCAACCCACTTTTTTAACATACCGGACGAGCGGGGTCCAGCAGGTTGTACCGTCCATAAACAACTCTTATATTAACCAGTTATCATTATTGATCCGAACCATGACTCCAGGGTCTGGATTTCAATTTTGGTCCTTATCCAGACCCATTGGGCTCACATGAACTTCGAATTGTTCTTATCGGACTTTAGCTATTCAGGCCCAATTTTAAGCGTAATAGATTTGTGAAAAAAAATATAATATTTTTATTTGTTAAAAAACATATAGAAAAACACATTGATTTATGAAGAAAAACGAAAGAAAATAGCATGAAAAATATAACGAATCTTATTCCAATTTTTATTATATGTAACGGGCTTTATAAATTCAATTTTGATATTTCACATTTATATTTCTAACATTTAAATGAAAATACGTTATTTAAAATAGAAACTTAGACCAAAGTCGTTTTTATGTAATTTTTAGATGTAATTAAAAACCTAAATGTTTGAGATATCACATATAAAATATTAAAATAAAGATTTTAAAAGTACATTATAAAAATAAAAATCACACAATAGTATATTGCATTTTCATTTAATTTGTTCTTTTTTTTACTTTAGTATATTATGTTTAAACTTTAAAGTTCCACTTTTTACAAAAGATAGGGTTTTCTTTCTTGTGTAGATTAGGGGTTTGATGACTAAAAGTTACGAAAAACGAAAACTCCAATTATAAATCAAGAAAAATAGACTTGATTTATCAGTGTTTATTTTTATTTTGTAACTATAAATAATTAGTATTTTTTTAGAGTAAACTACAAATTTGGTTCTTCATGTTTGCTAGAAATGACATTTTTCATCTCTATAATTTTGAAATTATAAGACGGTTATCGTGGTTCTAAAGTCCCCTAAGGACTGTTAATTTTGAAATTACATTTTCGTCTTCTTATTTTTTTTTGTCTTTCACCTAATTAAAATCAATTTTGTAATATTGGTCAATAGGTTTTTAATTAGGTAAAAGACAAAAAATCACTAAAAGAACGAAAATGTTCTTCATTTTCCGGATGTTTTTGTAAACCACTGTGTCATTTTGTAATGTCAAAAATAAGGGACGAAAAGTGTTGTTTTTCACAAATCATAGGGACCAAATTTGTAATTTACTCGTATTTTTCATTTCCCAAGGGGGTAATGTTGAAGTCAGCACTCATCTCAGCAGCGAAAAAGTGATGATCCTTTTATCCTTTCCATTGATCTTCGCAAATATCATATACACCCTTTCGAGACGCAACTGAACTCTTGTTCAATCGATACTGCTACTAGCAAATAGGTGGGAATAAAAATCAAATTAAAACTTGTTAAGATTCTTCATTATTGGAAGGGTTGTTTTTCAATTGGTATTTGTTCTTAATTACAGTGTTTTTTTAGATCACCAGGAGGAGCAATTATGGGTGACGATGGCGCGATGAATCCAGAGCTTATAATCGATCACAAATTCGCAGAGGTAACCCCCAAATTTCACTCTCTGTATTCTATTATTTTCAAATTACTATGATTTTTGGTTATTGAAATTCGTTTGTTCTAATAGTAGAGATGCATTTCTACGTTAAGACTATAAATTGGGTTCTAAAGAAAAAGGCTTCAATTTGACTTTGGAAGATTAAATGGATTAATTTTTTCAGTTGTTCTTGAAGAAGCTTCCAGTTTGAACTTGAAAATCAGATGGAGTATTCTTCAATTTTGAATTTAGACATCAGTCATGTCTTAATGTAATATACATGTGGTTGATTTTCTGAATAGATTTTGGAAAATAAGTAACCTAAACTGCTGAAGGAATCCCTGTAGATGAGTGTGTTTATGTTAAAACCAAATTATACCTAACAAGTCCAGTGAATCCCACATGGAGTAGGGTATGGATGTATTTACTTCCGGTTAAAACCAAATCAAACGAGTCCAGTATGTATGTATGTATATATATATGTGTGTGTGTGTGTTTGTATAGACGAAAGTTCAAATGTGAACTCAAATTTTGGTTGCGAACATGAGGACAAAGAGAGCGTGACACGTGTCCCATTCGGTCCAAATAATGAAGGGCATTCAGAGTGAATAATGAAGTTGAAGCTCATACATTATTCAAACCGAATAATACTACATTCAGACTGAATAACACTACATTCAGTCTGAATATATCCAGTTTGAATATGACAAGTGTCGCGCTCTCCTTTGTCCTCATGTTCACAACCAAATTTGAGTCCTCATTTGAACCCGCCCCTATATGTGTGTATAGACTTATAGCCATTAGTGTCGTGGAAGTATGTTTTTTGGTTGTTTCTTGACTTATATAATCTATATATATTACATACATGATAAAACAATCACTTCTGCTGCACTATGAACCACAAAAGGTTGAAAAATGGGTTCTTTTTATACGTTTCTTAATATTCTTACACCTTGCATATATTAAGTTAATCGTTGCAACTGGAGGGATAGCTAGAGGGTCATGTATTTGAGTCTAGAAATCAGTGTCTTTAAAAAAAAAGGGCAAGAAAATATTGTGGACAAAGACGCCCTTCTAGTAAAACCACGGAGCCTTGGTGCACGCCAGTTTTCTTTTTTCTATGTTTCTTTATATCGTTGATTAAATCAGTTAGCTTCTAGAACTTTCCTGGTTCCCTCCACCTCATTTAATTGAATACATAATTGCATAAGAGATGAGCAGGAGGTTCAAATAAGAAGGCTAAGTATCGTGAGAAGGTAAGAAGGGAAGGTCAAGAAAAGGTTCATATGTGAATCATTGAAAATATCCATTTGAAGATACATATGTGAACCCATATGAATAATCTGTAACGTTGATTCACATATGCATCTTCAAATAGATTTTTATGGTTTTTTTGAGTGACTCACATATGAACATCCCCTTAACCTCCCCTTCTTACCTTCTCACAATTTTTAGCGTTCTTATTTGAACCCCCCCTAAGAGATGATGTAAAAGGGACTTACAATAGTCGATATACACTATGCCATGTTGATGCAAATCGTGGTACTACGGAAAATGAAATTGTGATTGTATTGAATCAATTGAAAAGAGTTACAACCCTCTTATCACATTTATCATATGTTTAATTACCATATTTATGTATCCTATATTGTGTAGGGCTCTTTACTTGTAAGAAACTACAAAATTTGAAAGATGTGATTAGAAGATTGAACCAATATATATAATTTTACCAAGATTGGTTTAATTTGATTTTATTCTATTTTCTTGCAGACGACCCACACCTATAGCGAAAGGTTTGAAGATTTAGACTACATTTGTATTATTTCTACTTTTTGACAGTTTCTATTAAGTTGGACTTATTACTACTCTTTCACCCATTAATTTCTTCCCTTGATTTAAAATAGAGATGCTGCACTATACGCTCTTGGAATTGGAGCATGTGCTAAAGATGCAATAGATGATAAGGAGCTAAAATATGTCTACCATGAAGATGGGCAGCAATCTATTCAGGTGTTACAAATTGGATATAATTTCTTTTTTTTAAATCTTTTACATTTATTGCTATTCAATTCTTCCCTCTCCAAACCTGTTCTTACAGTAAGGTCTCGACCGATAATCCAAACCAAGCGAGCCCATAAAAAGTAACCTTATTTTTCTTGGTTGAAAAATTCAGTCTGGGTTTTAAAGCTGCTTTTATAATTTCACTGTCTTAGAGACAGATAAACCGGTTCAGGTTCAGGTTCAGGGGAAAACACCAAAAAAAGAGAAAACTGAAGAACACCCTGGGAGCCCTCCATCTGGATGGTATGCACAAATGCATACTGTAATTTCTAACTTGCATTTGTTCATATGCACTAATGCATATATATGCATTGGTGCATAGAAAAAAACAGCTTCAATCGCTTGTATGCATTTGTGCATACCGTCCAGATGGAGGACTTCCAGGGTGTTCTTCAATTTTATTTTTTTTTAGTGTTTTCCCTTGAACCTCCCTCCAGATAAGCCAAACCAAATGAGCCCAATATATCTTACTAGAGATGCACAAAAATGCCCGAGCCCAAAAAGCCCGACCCTTGGACCTGGCCTTAGAAACTTCTTAAAGAAAAAAGTAGTATATGCCTAAAACTTATGCTGATGACGATATTGAACTTCTTCTGCCATTTCATCTTTTTATAGGTATTTCCAACTTTTGCTGCTTTGTTTTCCATTGGACTTACTTCACAACTAAAGCACTTGCCAGGATTTGTGTAAGTTACTTTAAAGTTATGCTAAAATGGCACATCTTTCACAAAATTCGACTCTAAAACTCTTTAATCTTTTAGCTTAATAATAGTTAAAAAAATCTTGTTTCTATATGCTTCAGGTTTGATCCACGCCTTCTTTTACATGGACAACAATATATCGAAATCTACAAGCCTTTACCTTCAAATTGTTCGGTAAGAATCTGCTCCCAATTTCTTCACGGAAGTTTTGATGTTTTGTGTAATTGTTTATTTTATCTGTTTTTCAAATGTGACCCTTAACTCAAAATCTAAAATTTTATCTATTTAATCAGTAGAGGGAGGTTCACGGGAAAACGCTAAAAAAAGAGAAAACTGAAGAACACCTTAGGATCCCTCCATCCGGACGGTATGCACAAATGCATACAAGTGATTGAAGTAGTTTTTTTCCTATGCACCAGTGCTATGCACAAATTCATGTTACAAATTACCGGTATGCATTTGTGCATACCCTCCAGATGGAGGGCTCTCAGGGTGTTCTTCAGTTTCTTTTTTTTTTGGCGTTTTAATCAATATATGTAGACAGGTCTTCTACCTTAGAGAATACAGCGGTTGTTAGACTTATTATTCTTTTTCATTGTAGATACAAAACAAGTCGAGCGTTGTTGGATTGCATGATAAAGGTTTGATCTAAAATCTCCACAAATTCTTTATAAAAATAGTTAACAATTACATAAATTGGAATAAATTTTTTAACTTTTTTGGGTCATAGATGCAAATAGTTTTTTCAGTAAGAATTACTTTTATTTTTGTTTCTATAGGTAAAGCTACAATTATTGAGGTTGAAGTTTTGAGTTATGAAAAAGAGACCGGCAAACCACTATGCATGAACCGGTAAGTATTCATATGATTAATGTAGAAACTTACAAAATATTATCTTTTTGACACATTTAGTCTATTGTCCTTTAGGGGCGGGTTCAAATGAAAACTCAAATTTGGTTGTGAACGTGAGGACAAATAAGAGCGTGAAACGTGTCATATTCAGACTGAATAATCAAAGAAATATTCAGACTGAATATAGTATTTATTCAGTCTGAATAATGCTTATTCAGTCTGAATAATGCTTATTCAGACCGAATAAATAATATATTCAGTCTGAATATTTCTTTGATTATTCCGTCTGAATCATCTACATTCAGACACGTGTCGCACTTTCATTTGTCCTCACGTTCACAACCAAATTTGAGTTCACATTTGAACTTTCCTTTTGTCCTTTATAACGATAAGTTATTTATTATTTGTTTTTGAGTAAAGAACGACGATTTATTTGAGGGGTGCTGGTGGGTTCTCAAAATCATCGAAACCATATTCCTTTTCTAAGTATCCGAAGGATCAGACATCTTCAAAACCTCCTAGGACTCGACCATTTGTAGTGCATGAGGAATGTACTCAGCCATCACAGGTGTGTAAAGCCTTTTCTTTATTCACATGTGAATGTTGTTTTATTTCTATCTGTCAAGATGTTATAGAGATCAAACTTCTTTGGTTATGTACTCAGCCGTCACAGATGTGTAAAGCCTTTTCTTTATTCACATGTGAATGTTGTTTTTTTTTCTATCAGTCAAGATATTATAGAGATCAAACTTCTTTGGTTATATATAAGTTTAATTATATTCCGAGCTCTTGTGTTATTCAGGCACTGCTTTACAGACTCTCTGGTGATTACAACCCTTTGCATTCAGATCCTATGGTTGCAGAAGTAGCAGGGTATTTTGTTATCTTTATTTATTTATTTATATATTTATTTGTCTTCTGGAGGTAATTCACCTTTAGATAGGTTTGCGATATCTTTTGATAGGAATAGGGAGTTTCTTTGGTATCTTTTGTTGGCTATTTGTTTTCTTTTATAATTATGTCTTAAAGAAGATCATATTTTTTGCAAATTTATGACTTATTATTGTACCCTAAAATTTTAATTTATATCCTATTTTATTCGTATGAAGGTTTTCACGCCCGATACTTCACGGCCTATGCACTCTAGGGTTCGCTGTCAGGGCTATCATCAGAACAATCTGCAACGGAGATGCCAGCCTTGTAAAAGCCATTTCTGGTCGATTTCTGTTACATGTTTACCCTGGTGAAACATTGATCACTGAAATGTGGCTCGAAGGCTTGAGGTATTATATATATATATATATATATATGTATATAGAGAGAGGAAAATTCAAATGCGAACTCAAATTAGGTTGTGAACATGAAGACAAATGAGAGCGCAGCACGTGTCTGAATGTAGATTATTCAGACTGAATAATCAAAGAAAAAATATTTAAACCGAATAAATACTATATTCAGTCTGAATATTTTTTTGATTATTCAGTCTGAATATGACATGCCGCACTCTCATTTGTCCTCACGTTTACAACCAAATTTGAGTTCTCATTTGAACCCGTCCCTATATATATTCTTTAATTTTGTGTATACATAAAAGTATTATTTTGTTTTTCTCGGAAAACAGTCTCTCTGTCTCTTGAAACAAAGGTAAGATCTGCTTACATCTTAACTCCCCCACAAAAAAAAAAGACCTTGCTTTAGGGAAGGATATACTGGTTTGGTTAGAAACTAATTTTGGTTTTAGTGGTGAGTGGTGGTATTTGTTTTTTAATTAAAAGTTCTGACAAATGTATTATAAAGTTAATATATTTAGCCATTGTATGGATGGTGGGATGGACGTAGACCTGTCTTTTATCCTAAATGGTAGAGTAACTGTTTCTGTGACAATTTCTAGATATATTTACTTCAAATTACTCGGATATTGCTTTCAAGTGGGATATACTGTGTTTGTTTGGTTTGGTAAAACTAACACGAAATAAAAATTTGCAGAGTTTTATATCAGACAAAGGTTAAAGAACGAAACCGAGTTGTGCTTTCTGGATTCGTGGATCTCAATAGTATAAGATCGTCCTCTCTATGATTATGGTCGGTCAATAAGCTCTTCGTTAGCAGTGTATGAAATTTAAGATATGTTCGATAAGCTTTCCATTAATCGTGTATGATATTTAAGAAATCATTATATCCTTTTTATACACATTACATGTGATGTTTTTGTGATATATTATCATTAAGGATGAAGAAGTTAAATATGACGTGATCTGATGTCTTTACATTTGGTGGTGGCTTGATGCTTTAGTAGATGTAACTTATGCATTAAGGATGGTACATAAGTTGTTTTCCAACATTTTTTTGGAATATGTAATATTTATATATGACAACGCAACAGATAAATTCACACACAATCCTTACTTTTGGTGAATTGATCATTTAATATTTTGTATCTTATTAACCGGTGAGAATAACCGGTCTTGACCCATTTGAGCCTTAACTTGTTTTTCAACCAACCACAAGGCTTGTGGCGTACTGGTTAAAGCTTGTGGGGGATGACCCATCTACCCCAGGTTCGTATCCAGACGCAAACAACTTGTGGCCATTGGAGAATTATCTCAGGGTTGTATGCTTTAGCAGTCTTAAAATTGTCAGGGATTAGTCTTGACAAATGCCTAGGATACCCTTTCCAAAAAAAACTTGTTTTCGGCCTTCATGTCCACATTTGAAAACCATGACCACAATTCAAACGTCATTTGTGTAGTCTATCTTACAATTTTATATTGGTCGTTTTGCTCTATGTTCCATAATTAGAAGGATATGGTGTCGACAAGCTAGGTGCCGGGTTCACAAAATATGTTTATGGTGCCACTATACCCCAATTTCTTATGGTAGTTTGCCATGTAAGATTTTCGGCAATGTTTTAAATGCTACGATCGATTTATAGTTTTAAGTTTTGATTTTTTAATATTGGACCTATCATTTGAACCAAAAAATAATATCTTTTTTCATACCTGGAAAATTCCATTTGTCAGATATAGAGCCGATGACTAATAGTTGGTTCAAGAGGATGATCTGCCATACTAGAATCGAGAGACATGAACCACACTTCTATCGGAGGCTGTATTCAAGAACGCCTCAAAATTTTTGGAGGCCCTGCTACATTTGTACTAAAACTATAGATTGTCTTAAATTAATAAATAAACAAAATATAATATAAAACTTCATATCATATTAAAAATGTTATAAATTAAATTAAAATAACAAAGACAAAAGTGATAAGAATATCAAATAGTCGTTTTTGTTTTTGATCGGAAAATTCTAAAATTAAACAGTCCTTTTTGATTTTGAAATGAATTGTAGAGATCTTCATTGAGGTGGATTCATAAGTTGAGCTATATAAATCCAGGTCCTAGACACAAGTAAAATTGGGTCCCAAAATTTCAAAGACGTTATTAAAAAACCAAAATTTAACATGTTAATCGACTGCTCTGACAGCAGCGTGGAATTTTTCGCAATGGGCAAAAGCTTGATGAGAGCATAACATTATGGGGAAGTTATGATAAACCCCTATAAAATATGGGGATTAAAGTGAACATAGACATTAAGTATAAGGACCATATGTGAAATTATTATACCACAAAACAAGTCCATAACAGTCTCCTTCCACCCGTACGGAACTCTAAAACCTTTGCCGCTTATCATAAAACCCCCAAACGATAATGGCCGATGATTCCGTAACCACGCCGGTCGTTAACGCTTGTGATCCCGCCGTCGCCGGCGTCGATACTACAACTGACGAGATGAAGCTTCTCGGAGAGGCCGTGAAGGAACTGCCTGCTCACGCTTTAAAAGACCTGATAAATCAAGAGGTTTGTGCGTTTTATCTTCAATTGTTTACTAGTTACTACACTTGAGATTTATCTGGATTTTTGGAGAAGCAATTTTATTTCCATCAACTTTTTTTAAGGTTTAAGATTGCCATCGGCAATCTGTTTAGGGAAGTTCTATATTCAATGTCAATTTTCCGATGTTGAAATCCGTTTGCTTTCTCTTGACATTTGAATTAAGTGCTTATGGCGTGTTTGATTCGATCATTCGAATAGGTTGGAAGCTATTTCATGTTTTAAGCACTAATGAGCGTGCAATTCGTTTGCAAGCTTATAATGATTTTTGACTATAAGTGGGCACCCAAGTAGAGAAAAGCCTCTCCCTTTCTTATGGTGTTAGAACAATCCATAAATTTTGAGTAATTGGTTAGCCAGCCAAAATATGAAGATAATGGTTATTAAGGTATATTGGTTAAGCATTGGCCTTCTGAACGGAATGAAGGCTACATTCAAGTCCAAGGCTACATTCACACAAGTATAAATCCAGTTTTTGTTTGATTCTCTATAGGTTCAATTAGAATATTGCTAGAAATTTCTGGATTTATTATTGGGAATCTATAAGAATTAGGTTGCAGCATATCTAGCAATGACAGGATCAATTATTATTGATCTTTTTTTTCATAGGTATGTGTGCTTTACTAGACATTCCCACACTTTCAAAGTACTTAAAAATGGTGTTTCATTTTGCCCTAAATCATACAACTTTTTATCAGAATTTTGTGCCTAGTAAAAAATATGAAAAAGATAAATGTAAAGTTTATTATTTCCTGTGCCTAAAGAAGAAAAAGGAGGTTAAATATGAGAATTAAACTGTTGACCACTTTCATGTGGTGCAGGTGTGTATCCGGTGCATTTTTCGGCTATTTAACATTCAGGAGGGTATTTATGCTATTGTCTCCCCAACAACCTTATATTCCATTATCGGAAAAGCAACACAGGTGGAAGCTATAGCGACTAAGAGTTCTGAAGAAACCGAAAATGTCAACATTTTGCACTCATTTCAAGAGTCAGAAAAGTCAAGTATTTGTTCAGTTTGCTTAGGTGCCTTGCAATTTAGTTATTGTGATGAAAAAGATGTGTTGGTGGAGAAGGATCATTCTGAGGATTTTGCCAGGACTGTGGCTGAAAATGTGAAAGAGAAGTGCCATGAAATTGCCGGCTTTTCTCTTGAAATCTCGTTGCCAACAGTTATCAATGAAAATGAAGAAGTGATTGTGTAAGTTCTTTTGGTCAAATGAGTTCCTAAATCTATTTATCTAACATCCCAGGTCAACCGTACCAGATATTGTCCGTTTTGCCCACACACCTGGACTCACGGTTATAAAACGCGTCTGATAGAGGAGGTGTCCAAGTCCCTTATAAGGAAACTTTTGTTCCCCTCCCCAACCAATGTGGGATTTTACAATCTACCTCCCTTGGGAGCCCAGAGAACCTGGCTCTTATACCATCTATAATATCCCAGCTCAACTGTACCAGATATTGTCCATTTTGCCCACACACCTGGACTCACAGTTTTAAAACGCGTCTGATAGAGTAGGTATCCAAGTCCCTTATAAGACAACTTTTGTTCCCCTTCCCAACCAATGTGGGATCTTACAAGTTAATTCTAGGCAAAATCAAGGTCTGTCAAAAATGCGGTTTTAAGGGTATTCGGTATTCATATGTTTGTTAGATTGTTCTTTTTTTCTAAATTTTTTAGTGTTTACGTGCCAAGTAATTTAATTGGTTTCCATTTAAATTGAAGTTATCAATTTCACTTTCTTTCTTCTTTTGCCGAGTATATTTTTTACAAGATTTTGGCCTATTGATTAATCTTTGAAACACAACCAACTCCATCTTATTTGCTTATTCAGGTCGTTCATGAAAAAGAAGTATGCTTCTGAAGTTTGGTTTCAAGAGAAATTCTCATCTGAACGGATTTCAGTAAAGGATGCACTCAAGCTATCCATAACACATTCTCTTGAAATATTCTTGGTAAAATTTAACTTCCCTTCAATACTTTTTTGGATAAATATTTGCTCCCTTTTTTCTGGGAAGACCAGCTACATTTTTATTTTCCATTGCAAAAACCTATAAATTTGCAAGCTCAGTGTTGGTATGGGTTCTCTTATATATATATCACCAATATTTTTCTATTTGCAATATTTCTTAACTTCACTGAATTAATTAAACACTTGCCTAGTACATGTATCTTTTCATTATGAATATAAAAGCTAGGTTGAGGGTCTCAAAAGTCAAACTGTGCCTCTTCGTTTGGGAGTATGAATATGGAGGGAGGTTCAAATACAAACCAGTTGAAGGGTACAAACTGGTTCGAATCAACATAAAAATAATTTTTTCATGGTTTTTTTCATCAAATGCTATGATTTAATAAGATATTATTACACATATGTTTGTTTCATAATGTAAAAGTTTCACATGTATTTGTTTCATAATGTAATAGTTTCACAAGTAATTTTTTCACAAGGTTAAACAAACATATGTGCAATAATATCTTAAATCATAGCATCTGATGAAATTTTTTATTTTTATATTGATTTGAACCGGTTTGTATAGTTTGTAACCTTCAACTGGTTTGTATTTGAACCTACCTTTATGAATATGAGTCACATCTTTTGTTTTCATCTTTATATACAATAAGATTAAAATAGAACTAAACTTGTAAGTGTTTCGTCTATTTCTGGATTAGGAGACTAAATTCTTAAAAGATCAAATTCAATAATTTTTTTACTAAGAAAATTTAGCAAAGATTATTGTTTATGCAATTAAATGTTGCAGGGTGTTAAATGTGGTGTTAGTGATTTTCGAATTCGTTTGACATACGAGCATCCTGATGCTACATCTGCTGAAAATAAGGCGGGGAAAAACCAATGCAACAAGAGACTGAAATCAGGCATGCGTGATTTACTTTATTTATTTTACTTGTCTTAGATGAAATCAATTCTATATATCTTCCTGTAATTGAATTTATATAATATGTTTAACTTGCCAATATCATGTCTCAATATGTCTATGAACAACCATAAGCGTGAAGCTATTTATAAAGAATTTTGAAGCTAAAGCACATCGCGTCAAGAAGCAGTGATATATTTGGTCATGGACATATTATGGCCTTGATTTGCGACCATGTATATATATACACAGAGGAAAGTTCAAATGCGAACTCAAATTTGGTTGCGAACATAAGGACAAATGAGAGCGTGACATGTGTCATATTCAGACTGAATAATGAAGGGAAATATTCAGACTGAATGTAGTGTTATTCAGTTTGAATATAATATTATTCAGTCTTAATAATGTATGAACTTCATCTTCATTATTCACTCTGAATGGCCTTCATTATTCAGTTTGAATATGACACATGTCGTGCTCTCATTTACCCTCATGTTCACAACCAAATTTGAGTTCTCATTTGAACCCGCCCCTATATATTCGTTCACTGTTTTCCCTTTTCTTTTTCTCAGTTTCTCTTATGTGCGTAATTGGGACTCCCTTAATTGTTATTGCAGGTGCAGAGGCTTCTAGTTTTCATAGTGGTGAAGGGAATGGACTCATTAAATCTAGTAATGGGATAACCCAAAGTGGTGATGTGTCGGACTTTAGTTGCCAACTGAAAAAGGTAATGTAACATCATGTGGCATTATTAGGTCGAGTTGTATTATGGAATTTGAGGCCTCTTCATTTTATCTCATACTTGACCATTTGACCATTATCGTGTGTTATTCTCTTTCCTCTTAGGTTGGTCAACCTTGTCGCATGACTTTGCTTTGTTCTAGGGCGCCTATCTACATTGGTGGTCGATATCTGAAGGTATTTTAATTTTTACCTTAACTTAAAGTACTTGCTCGGATTTTGACTTTGATAGTCCTACTGTAATCGGATAACGATGAATCTCAATACAAATAACAAGAATATAATCAATGGATCTCAATTGTCATATGTATTGAATGTTTCTCTCTCTACAAACTCTCTCAATCTCAATCTATTCAAGATATGAAAAATGATAAATCTAAGAATCAAGTACATGAGACAATCTATTTATACCCCTACTCTATTACAAGAGTACAGTTACAAGTAAGCTCAGATTGACTTTGTTGACTTTAGCTTTGACTTACTCGTCTTCAATAATATTGTAATCTCGGATACAATATATTTAGACCTAACACAGACTTTGTTTGACTTGGATCATGAATTCAACTTTGGATTTTAATGAATTAATAATAGGAAGTAGGAACTCATCTTATTGTTTAGATACTTTTCATATTAAATTTGATTATTTATATGCAACTCTACTACAAAGTAACGATAGTAAATTGGGACTATTTGAAACCCTTATTTTAAATGTCAGGCTTATTTTCATGATCCTTCATATTGATGTCAATATCAATCAAGTTAATACATTAGTACGATATGTTTAATATTATTGAATTAATTTAATAATACTTGATCTTTCTTAAAAATTTGATCCTAATTTTTTTTTTGCAGTTCTCACGAAACGTGAGTCAGACCCGTTGGATAATTGATGATGAAAGAAAAGGAGAGGCATCTGTTGAGGTCTACCTTAAGTTTCACTTTTTAGCAAGTGTCACAATATATATATATATATATATATATTTTTTTTTAAATTCTGAAAACTGGTTGGTTTTGTAGGAACTTATTGGTGGCAACATCCTTCCTATGTGTAACGGAGATGGCTACAAGTTCCATGCTGCTGGGAGAGAGGATATAGATGTATATAACCCTTATTACTCTTGTAAATAGACATATTTTTTTTGTCTAATAAACAGTTTTCTGATCATGGAAGCTGTACTATTTTAGGTCAGGATGTTGGGTTCAGGCAGGCCTTTTTTAATTGAAATACAAAATGCACGACATATCCCTTCTGAGATGTCCATCGAGGAAATGGAAAAGAAGATAAATAGTCTAGAAAGTAATCTGGTGAGTTATGCTAAATCTCGATATAAATGTTGGCTGATTGTTTTCTTAGTCATTCAAGATTTGTATTTACTGAACACATTCTACACCTAGGTTAGAGTAAAACATCTCAAGGTTTTGGGGATTCAAGGTTGGAGCTTAATGCGTGAAGGAGAAGCAGAAAAACAGGTATATTATATATATATATATATATATATATATAGAGAGAGAGAGAGAGAGGGAGGGGGAAAACCCCCAAAAAAATGAAAAACTGAGAAACACCTTGATAACTATTCATTTGGACGGTAGCACATGTGCATACACGTAATTGAAGTTGTATTTTGGTTTGTATGCACGTGTGTATACCGTGCAAATTGCTTACAAATTACTTGTATGCACGTGTGCATACCGCCTAGAACTCCAGATGAATGGCTGCCAGGGTGTTTCTTAGTTTTTCATTTTTTTGCGGTTTTTTCCCTCAACCAGATCATATATATATAGATAGAGAGAGAGAGGTTCAAACAAGAACAATATCTATTTAAAAGAACACGAGAACCAACAAAATCATATATGATTTTACATTAACACACAAAAAAGGACTTTGGCCACAGCTTCAGCCTTAGGTCCGCGTGGCTTTTTCGCACATTAATGTAAAATCATATATATATATAGCATTCTTGTATGATCCTCCTCCTAATATATATATATATAGATAGATAGATAATTATATATATATAGAGAGAGAGAGAGAGGGAGGGAGGTTTTGTGCAAAACCTCAAAAAAGAGAAAACCGAACACCATGAGAGCCGAGATCCCTCCATTTGGACTGTATGCACAAATGCATACAAGCGATTGAAACTGTTTTTTTCTATGCATTAGTGCATGTTACAAATTACAGGTATGCATTTGTGTATACTGTCCGGATGGAGGGCTCCAGGGTATTCTTTAATTTTCTCTTTATTTGAAGTTTTCCCCTGAACCCGACCCTAACCCTATATATATATATAGGGGCGGGTTCAAATGCGAACTCAAATTTGGTTGTGAATGTGAGGACAAACGAGAGCGCGACACGTGTCATATTCAGACCGAATAAACAAAGAAATATTCAGACTGAATAGGCATTATTTTAGTCTGAGCATTATTCAGACTGAATAAATACTATAATCAGTCTGAAAATCTGAATATTTCTTTGATTATTCAGTCTGAATAATCTACATTCAGACACATGTCGCACTCTCATTTGTCCTCACGTTCACAACCAAATTTGAGTTCTCATTTGAACTTTCCTCTATACAGTGTATATATATATACACTGTATAGAGGAAAGTTCAAATGAGAACTCAAATTTGGTTGTGAACGTGAGGACAAATGAGAGCGCGACACGTGTCATATTCAGACTAAATAATGAAGAAAATATTCAAGACTGAATGTAGTATTATTCAGACAAAATGAATGAGAACGCGACACGTGTCATATTCAGACTGAATAATGAAGGAAAATATTCAGACTGAATGCAGTAGTATTCAGACATAATGAATGAGAGCACGACACGTGTCATATTCAGGCTGAATAATGAAGGAAAATATTCAGACTGAATGTAGTATTATTCAGACATAATGAATGAGAAATCATTCGGTTTGAATATACTACATTCAGTCTGAATATTTTTCTTCATTATTCAGTCTGCATATGACACGTGTCGCGCTCTCATTTGTCCTCACGTTCACAACCAAATTTGAGTTCTCGTTTGAACTTTCCTCTATACAGTATATGTATATATATATATATATATCTTTGCAGCCATCAGGTGGCTTTGCTTCTAGCCAACCTAAGCTTCCATGTGTATGTTCTTCTGTCAATCTTTTGTAACCAGAAAGAATATGCTGCTTTGGTATGGATATCTCGTCCTATTAAAGAGGACGATCTTCAAGCCGTTTCCTCATTTAAGGACTTGGTAAGTTGTTTATATATACAAGTATCTCTCATTTTATACACCCTCCATCCAAAATAATTTTCTACTCTTATTTTTCTTCTTGGCAAAAAATATAATATATTAACATAATTTCGACATGTTTTTCACCTCATTGTTACATTTAATCTAATCTCTTGGCTCTTGCAGAAAGTCTTGCAGAGAACACCAGTAAGGGTTCTACATCGTCGAAGTCCTTTAGAGCGTGAAAAGATTATTCATTGGTACACATATAAATAAAAAGTTATTAGTTTTTATCATTTTTGTTATTAGCTTTTTAATGCTATTACTACTTTTTATTGATGATATTAACTTTTAATTGTGAATACTTTTTATGTCAGGATGAAAATTGAGGAAATTGTTGGGAGTTCTCAATATTTTCTACTTCATCTATGCACCCAGGTTAGATTCATTCGATCAACTTTATTTGAATAAAAATGATAGACTAGTGATATGTGGGTTTGGCTGTGTTGAAAATCAACCCCCCAAATATATATATAAAAGAACCGAAGAACTAGGGAGAACTCTGAAAAATAAAAGAACCGAAGAACTCATTCACACCATTAGATTGAGATGATCCAACGGATGTGGTTGAAAAGGTGGTTATAACCATCTTTTTAGAAAAATAAACATATTTTCCCCAAATTTTTAGATTAAAAATAGGTGAAATATAACAAAAATTGGAGCGAAACAAAATACATCAAATAAATGATCACTTTATTCTTTTTAATTTGACATCCATTTTGATATGTTTTTTCATCCCTTTTTTCGCGCTTCTCTGGTTCTTTTATTTTTCGCGGTTCTCCCTTGATCTTTACCCTATTCATATATATATATATATATATATATATATATAATACCCTTCTTTGGTATACTGAATTCTAGTGAACTTTTATCGGATTTGAACCGAGGGATTACGCCTTACAATCGCATTATTAACAGAGTTAAAAGGGCTAGGCTGAGTGAAACCTCCTCAAGGAATATAAGGTTTTGAAATCTAAATAGAAAGTAATTATTAGATAGAAGTGGAAACCAGAATTTTTTTGTAGTGGTGGCACAAAATAATTATCGTAATTTAAAATTAAATAAAAACTAATTGTGAAGTAGAAGTTGATTATAGTTACGAAATAAAGCGGTTATATGTAACATTTAACTTTCTTTTTTTTAATTCATGTTTGTGAGTTTCCCACGAAATAATTACGAACATATTATGATGCTTGCTCTTTATCAGAGTGTATATATATATATAGAGAGAGATAGAGAGGGGGGGGGGGGGAGGTTCAGCGGACGCTAAAAAAAGAGAAAACTGAAGAACACCCTCGGAGCCTTCCATCCGGACGGTATGCACAAATGCATACAAGCGACTGAAGCTGTGTTTTTTTCTATGCACCGGTGCATATATATATATGCATTAATACATATGCACAAATGCATGTTACAAATTACCAATATGCATTTGTGCATACGGTCCAGACGGAGGGCTCCTAAGGTGTTCTTCAGTTTCTCTTTTTTTGGCATTTTCCCCTGAACCTGACCCTATATATATACATGTCTTCACTATGTGCTCTTATACGTAGGTAGTGACTTGTTGAAACTATGATCTCAATGAGATATGAAATGCTTGTAGCTATGTATATAGTTAATGGACCATCACCAGTAGTTAGAAGAAGGGCTACTTTTTTATTTATTTATAATTATAAGTTGTGTAAATGTACACGGTTAATTGTTGATTTATTATCGACAGGCTGGAACTTACATCAAGGAATTTGTTCATGGAGATCTCGGACGTACCCATCCTAGGTACGGGAACTGTTATCTTTACCAGTTAATTTCATGTCATAAATGAGGAATTTTTTATTCATTATATTATGTGACATTATGTGTTCATACAAACTAAACCAAAACACACAAGCCTAATATATATATACACACACACACACATATACAAGGGAGAGAGAGAGGATCAAACGAGAAGGCAAGAAGTACCAAGATCACATATGATAATGATACAAATATGTTGCATTGACCGGCCATAGAGCGACCTTTGGTTGCGTTGACCAAGTCGCCCTATGTTATATCACATGTAAGTTTATTTTTGTATTCACATGTGATCTTGAAACTTCTTGCAAATTGACCGCTTTCTCGTTTTATCTTGGCTCTCTCTCTCTCTCTCTCTGTCTATATATATATATATATGTATAGGGGCGGGTTCAAATGAGAACTCAAATTTGGTTGTGAACATGAGGACAAATGAGAGCGCGACACGTGTCATATTCAGACTGAATAATGAAGAGCATTCAAAGTGAGTAATGATGGTGAAGTTCATACATTATTCTGGATAATGCTACATTCAGACCGACTACACTACATTTAGTCTGAATATTTCACTTCATTATTTGGTCTGAATATGACACGTGCCGTGCTCTCATTTGTCCTCATGTTCATTTGAACTTTCCTTTCTCTCTCTCTCTCTCTCTCTATATATATATATATATATATGGCATGTTCAGTTGCAAACCTAACTTCCATTGTGAATCTAGGGACAAGCAAGAGCGCTGCATGTGTCCTAGACATCAACAAGATGTTCATCATGAATTGATGTATCATTTATCAGGAATTTTATAAAAAAATTCACATTCATGATGAATAGGGACGAATGAGAACACACGAGCTCTCGTTTGCCCCCCGGTTGCAAACTGAACCCCCCCCCCCTTCTCTCTCTCTCGATATATATATATATATATATATATATATATATATAGATGTATGAAAGCAGGATTCGAGCGTCCCATGAAAGTTGCAACAATAGATGTTATTAACGTCATAAATGTTTGATTAACACTGTATTTTGTTGCAGCATTGGGTCGATTCTTGGATGTAGAGCTGAAATCTTGCAGCTTGATGTGACAGATGTCAAAATGGATGTCTTGAACGAATGATACTTAACCGATTGAAATTCATTCTACAATTTCCTCTTTCTATTTGTAGCATTTTAACTTGTAAACATTTTTATTTTCTATGTGGTAGCCTTTTAAGTCATATAAACATTTTTATTTTCTATATGGTAGCCTTTTAAGTTGTAAACACTTATCAAACCAAACAAACTTGGTGTTTCCAAGGTTTTAAATGGTGTGACGGCAGAACAAGCCTCAAGCTCCGCCAAATGTGGTGTTTTTCAAGGCGTAATATAAGTCAACAAATTTGTATGTCATATAATTATAATTATATATATATTAACATGTATGGAAAATTTGGGTATGTGAATGAGGCTTCTAGATTGTTTGAGATGATATGGAACTCGATCATTAAGGTTCATATTCAAAGTGGCCTTTTGGAGAAGAGTATTTTATATTTTAATTTAATGCGGAGAGCCGGGATTTATCCTGACCAACCTACTATTGTCACAATACTTTAGAGTTGTGGTGATATGGGCGTTGGGAAAGTAGTAGATGCATTTCATGGCATTATTTTGAGCTCTGGTCTAGATAAAAAGTATTTCTACCACGACTGCATTACTGAGCGGTTATGCAAAATTTGGAAGATTAACGGCTTCGTGTGAAGTTTTTAGAGAAATGAAAGATCCATATATGATAGCTTGGACCGCCATGCTTGCTGGATATGCCATACACGGCTACGGTTCAAAAGGGTCTAGTCCTTGATCATGTTACTTTCACCCATTTGTTGAGTGCTTGCAGTCATTTTGGGCTTATCGATGAGGGAAAAAGATCTTTTGAAATTATGTCTACTGTTTATCGAGTTGAAGCACGGTTGGACCATGTCTATCCGATTATTTCATAGTGACTGCTAGGAAAGAAATGTTTATGAAATTGTTATGATTGTAATCATAGGAACAATCCGAATGCTGATACAAATGTTTAACACTAGTGCCATATGAACTTGTATATATATATATATATATGTATATATATCTCCTGTTTTAAACCTTTTTAGTCCTGGTCATATCTCCCGACTAACTAAGAGGTTGCATCAGTTGACTGAGTAGTGGGGCCGCACCTCGCTGCTACTTATGTCTTCATCTTCTACGTTGTCCGCTACCAGATACACTTCAGCTTTTTCCCACATGCGGGTTTTGTCGTTATTCTACCCGCTTGCTTGCTTGGCTGAACGTCTGTTGCTCATGTTGTATTTGTTAATTTGCCGCTTTTGGTAAAAGACAAACTGTTACAACCCACTCTGTCGGTTGGGCTAAGGAACTTCCGGGTTTGCTTCATATGAAACACAAAGTGGGTTACTAACTTACACGAAAGAGACTTATTGAAAAGCTTTTTAATTATGCAACTACAATTTAATGCCATAAAAACTATCACAATTACCTCTAATTGACACCAAAAAACTGTCCAAATAGAAAACTTCCTCAATGACTGAAACAAAACCATATTTTGCTAGCAAACAGTAGCCAGCCACACTGCTACATTAGAACTCTGTCTTAAAAAAGTGCAAAATCCTGCCAAAAAGAGGTGCTGGTTAGCAGTGAAGTAGAGAAAGATGGGGCTGAAATAGCTCATAATTGTGCAGAAATTATGTGTGATATAAATAATTAACCGGTGGTTGTTATTGTATCAATTTCTCAATTGATGTAACCACCTGTCCATGATGTAACCAACTGTTTCAATTTCTCACACTTGTTAATCTTGTATATTAATCTAAGCATGCCTCTTTTGTTTATAACAATTCATCTGCAAGTTAAATATATGAGGTAAAGAAACTCAAGTGAGGAATTTCATCAAACAGGTTGTGTGCATCTTCTATATGATGTTGAGAAATTAATGGTTTAAAAAATACATACCAGCTATTAGAATATTCATCAAGTGCATGTAGTTGTGACCTCCATCAACCTTTCTCTAGAATTTGTATCCCTATAATTAAAACAAGTTTTTCAAAAAAGTTCATACTAAAAACAACATAACTTTATAACTTTATAAATTTCTCAATTCCAACTTGAAACAAGAAATTAAAGGGAATTATTGTATATCACAAACGTACCTCTTGTAATTTTGTCCTTATAAAGGAGTTGAGGTCTTCATTTACCTCACACAACCCAAAACTTGCTTGTATTACCTTTAGCTTTGGAGTAGTAGACTGTCCATTGGTGAAAACTGTGATTTCTGGACATTTGATTATTTTGAGAGTATGTAATGATGGCCATTCAAAATTAGCCTCATCATGACTCCCCAAGCAAAATCCCTTCAAACTCCGAAGATCAGTAAGTTGTAAGGATTTTAGACAAGGGAAGGAAACCAACTTCACCTTGTTAGCGGAATCTTCTTTCACTGCCTCCACAATTACCTTCAGTTTGTTGCAATAAGTTATATGTAGGTCTTGGAGTTGGACTAAAGTAGCAGCCATCCCATAAGAGAAAACATGTTCCAGATTAACACAATCATCAAGTGATACCTTTGTGAGGTTAGAAAGGTTGGATGAGTATTTAATCTTCCATTTCCATATATATAATGATGATGATGATGATGTTGGTGGATGATCCATACTCTTGACTAGTTGTTTTTTGTTGGATAAATGATCATTATTTGCAGATTGTGTTTCATCTTCAAATACCTTATCATCTGCTTCTTCAATATCTCCAACATTATCCAACTCATTGCTTCCAAATATTGTTTTTTTCCATTGAAATTTGTCACCCAAACCTAAATGTAGTTCGATTAAGTTGGAAAAAGACCAAGGGAATTGAAGTAACTCTATTATATCTGCATCAATCGAGTAGGCACTTGAGTTATAGAGTTGATTCTGTTAAGAAAAGACATACATCAGATAAAAACTAAAAGATTAATGTTACAAATGAATAGAGGTTAGTGATTATAGTCGAATGAAGCAATTAATTAAGTAACAACATGTATATTTAATTACCTCATTGGTCCAATCAAAGTTGAGGCCACATTCAAGACTATGTTTGCCTAACCTTGTATTCATGTATTTTAGTTTCGGAGTCATCGATCGACCGCGTGTGAAAAACTTCATTTGTGGACAACCATACATCTTAACCTCATCCAATACTGGCCATCGGAACTCATTCTTCCCCGAGAAGAAACCCTTGAGATTTGGTAAAGCAGCTAGTGTAAGGGACGTAAGACTTGGGAAGACCACATCTTCCAATCCTCCATCGTCTTCCTTCTTCACAATCACTTGTATTGCAGAGCACTTCTCTATCTTCAACTCTTGGAGTTTCTTGAGGCTTTCAAGTACACAACTTGTGAATATATATTTCAAACTATTGCATAGCCAAATATGCAAGGTTTTAAGGTTGGGCAAATTAGTCATATTTATAATGGGCCTTGGGATTGTATCACTAGTACTTCCTTCACCAATATTGTTGACCACCTCTTCATCACTTTCAAATATCTCCCTCACTTTCAGCTCTACACCCACTTGATAACACTACATACATGACAAAAGAAGTTAATTAAGTCAATGAACGAATATTAAGAAAAAAGAAATCAACAAAATGTGGCCTTACAAATAACTCTATTTAGTTCAATAATCATAAACAAACTTCCAATAAATTGTGATTTACATATTGATCGTTGCATTTTTTTATAAACTAATTTGTTGATAAAAAGAAACAAGTAATCACATAACATGAACTTTTTTAATTAAAACACAAAAACGTTTAAATCTATTGTTGAACGTTTGAATATTAATGGAAGCTTGTGTGTTTGAAATCTAGAGAGATAAAAATGTTTAACATGGATAAGGTATAAAACTACCATAAATCCTAAACTGAGAAAAAAACCAAAATTATAAGAACTAGAATATAATATCTTGAAAGAGATTCAGACTAATAAACTAAACAAAATAGCAATAAAATAAAAGGTTTTAATAGGGATTATAGAGAGAACAAATATAAGCCCTAAAATGTAATGCAAAAAAACTCTAAAGATAAAATTAAATATCTGAAATTACATAAATAATTATTTAAGGTTGCTAAGGAATGATTGTATATATATATATAGCAAATATTATGGAGAAAAAGGTGATTATCATATATACACCCTAATTTATATCATGTTCTTCAATTATATTAGAGATACTATGTTTACTTTGAATTTTTTTTGTGTTACCAAATATACCATTGACTACTTTAAAATTTATATGTTTTAGTTTAATATTTAATGTTTTTAATGTCTATGATTTTATTAATTCAATTTCGTTGTTTTAATACTTTTAAAATTTAACGTTTTAATTTTTTTTCCTACACAGCAGTACACACTACACACTAGCACGGTAGCTGCACATGCACAGCAGCTTCCTTTTTATAATTTTTTTCTTTTGCTGCAGATTCCACATATCTACACGTAAATAATTACAAATGGGCTTATGATTATTCATCAATTTTATGTTGAATGAGCCAAGAACAAGAGGAGGTCTAACAATTGATTTCAAACAGATTTCCCCGATCCGATCCCCCGAAACCCGATTAGGCCCGACACCCAAAATCCGAATCACCACCCCTCCGGAAAAAAAACCCGATTGGGTTTTCCAATTGCCACCCGATCCGACCTAGTGAGAGACTTGGATTATAAAATCTTAAAATAGATTTCAAAAAATAGTAAATTATGAAGTAGAAACTGAGGATCGAACACACGGGATTACAAGGTTAATTACCAAGGGCTTTTACCAGTTGATATAAGAAAATGATCTCAATTTGCCATTCGATTCACATTCACTATAGGTCAATTTAGCATTCTCAAATATATATTTTTGCTTATAAATATATAATTTTGATTTGTTTCCAAAAAAACTATTTCTTTTTCCTAAGTAAAATGAGTTAAGTTCAAAAATTCCAATAAAAACAAGTGAGGAATTATTTGTATTTTATTATAAATAAAATTGGATTATCTTTTTCCCACTAATAATTAAAATTTGGTCTAGTAAAATAAAATATACAATTAATAGCACATTTACAAATGAATACAAAATTTAAAAAAAGAAAAGAAGTAAATAGTTGAATATTTATATGATGTAATAAAAAAAGAAACCATACCTTGGAAGAAGCAGTAATAGTGGAAGTGAGTTTCTTGGCCCCACAGTTGTTACCAACACCATCAATACGCTTTAGACTTTTCAACCCAGAAAGGTGAAGAATGTCTAAATGTGGGAAGAAAGAGAAAGTGGTATTTGTGTGGGAAGATAAAGATATAAATGCATCCATTTCTTCATCTATGTTTGAAACTACCTCTTCCATAGCATCACATGATTCTATTTGGATCTTAATTAAGTTGGATAGAAGTTTGGCCATCAGAGAAGAAAACAAGTACTTTATACGATGGCAACCATAAAGACTTATGGTGGTGAGATTGAGGAATGAAGAAGATTTGGGTTCTTGTTGAGAAACTAAGAATTGGTTACAATTGTTATGCGGGAGTTGTTGATTATTCAGAGTTGTTGCCAACTTTCTACAACTTGAACTATCTATCTTAAACACCACTTCCGCTTCTTCAAAATATCTTAAATCAAGTGTATGAAGTTGATGGAAAGTATGTATGAGATAAGATGGGAATGCAACATCCACTTCTGATATGTCTTGATTAATCTGCATAAATTAATTAATTCCAACAACAAATGTAATTACCAAATTCATTTCACAAAAACTAAATTTTATATTTTAAATTTGGCAAATAATATTTGGATTCCAAGTAAATTTCCAAACATGACTTATTTGTATTTTTATATTTAAAAATCACAAAATAAAACTGAAAGCTAGGATGGGATAGCATACCTCTTCATTGATGCTTTTATTTTCTTCCCGATCAACAGTATACTTGTCTATAGTAATCTTCTTAAGTGATCTCATGTCAAAATTTGAGGTGGTAGGTGTGAATACATTTCTTAACCTCTTGCATCCTATTATCCATAGTGATTCAACACTTTGAAAGGCAAGAATGGGGAGATGATAATTAGAGTTGTTCACTCCTTTCACCCTCCAAACTTCTCTTAGTTTCCAACATTCCCTTGCATAAATAGATCTCAAGTTGCTGCTGCTGTCTTCCTCAATTTCACCAACATATGATGATGATGATGATGATGATCCCAAATCAATGTTGAACAACACATCAATGGAACGGCACTCCATAACTGTAAGTTGTTCAAGATGATGCAGCAAAGACATCGGATTACTCGGAAACAGATTTACAAGACTATCACAGCGAGATACTTCAATCTCTCTCAATTGACTTATTATCACCTCCCCATTATTACTCAATTCACTTGGCCATATCTCCTTCAACTTCTCCATTTTACAAATCTTTAATTTCTTCAATGTAGAACTCATAACCTGCATAATAATCAAACCTTGTTGGATATACAAACTATATGCTTTAGAATGATTAAGTCCTTAAACTATTTTTGTAATGATAAAACCCTATAAACTTTCTTAAAACCTGTTAATTTCATCCTTGTAACTTGTAAAACAGGTTAATATTGATAATTTTTTTAGAAAAGTTAAAAAAAAACTCAACATCCCATGTCTTTTTTTAACGAATAAATCAATTTTTTTAACAAAATATACCAAAAATCGCCTCAAATCCGCCGTGCCCAAGCTGGTCGGAGAAGCCATTAGTTCGGCAGGAAGTTTTTTCTATGTAAACACCTTTAAGTTCGTTACCCAAAAAACCGATTCTTCTTCTCACTGTCTTCTAATATCTTTCTTCCTTAACAGTAGAAGACCCAGAATCGCCATTGATGAAATCGCTAGAAAACTTATTGTTTTTGCCACAGTCATCATCACTGTTCCTCCAGCACCCACCGGAAAAATCTACGGCATCCCATCCAACACCATCAAAGGGTTGAAATCCATCCAGGCACTTGCACAGAATCACCATGGATTTAGCATTACAGAACCCACATAATCCATAAACCTGACAAGGATTTTCCGGCTGTGACCACAACATGTTCCAATATTTGATTTGAACCGTGTGAGCGCCATTGTTGGGTCATCGTTTCAGTGTAGGGAGGCGAGTGGCGACGATGGCTGGTGGCGAGCGGTTGTGGGTTGGTGGCGGCGAGAAGATCAGTAGGGAGGCGATGCAGGTATGGGGATGAGTTTTAGGGTTCATTATTTATTTATTTCCTTTTTTAAATTTAGATTTACCTATTAAATAAACAGGTAACGGGTAAACATTGTTGGTAAAAAGGATGAGATTAATCCGTTTTAGAAAAAAATGTTTTACTATTAAAAAAAATTAAATATTTAATTATTTAAAATCTGATAGCTTGTTTTAAATTTGTTCCCAACTTTTCCGTTTACTAAAGTATATATATATATATATGTACCTCTTTCTTCAGAAAATCTTGATAAATGCTAGTGAAAATTGGAAGGTTATTAAGTTCCAACTCTTCCAGTTGCGGGAACTCAATTAAGTTGCCACCCACCTTGCACAAACTCATTAACATTGGTAGCTTTTTCAAAGATAGAAACTTCAGAGATGGAAACTTAATCACCTCAACTTCACAAATCTCATGACTATCCACCAGTGTTAGTGTTTCTAACACAGGGCACTTATCTATTTTTAGGCTCTCAAGCTGCTTGAGACCATTTGCCACACGGATTGTGAAGAGGTATGTCAAGTTTGTACATTTACTGATGCGAAGAAATCTTAAATTATGCAACGAAGCCCCTAAACCATCTCCAAGATCATTTATACCATCCACATGTAAATAAAGCACCTTTGTTTTCTCAAACAACTCATTCATCCCTGAATCCAAAAGCTCACATTCGTTGGCGACCAACTTCAACGTGTTTTCAAATGAGTATCTTTCTTTTATGCCATAAATTTTATCTAGATAGCATCCCAATGAGATCCTGAATCGTTTAAGATTCTTAAATGATAGATTTTGAGGCAGAGCATCCTTATCGAGAAACTCAGTCTCTAATGCTTCAAGGTTTTTTGAAAACTCAGCCTCGGCATTGACCTTTCGTCTAGTCCCTCTCATATAAAGCTCTTCAATCTTGACTAAACTTTTCAAGATACCATCATCAACACATAGATATTTGCAATCTGTCAGATCAAGTAACTTTAGCTCCTTCAGATTTACGATTGTGGATGGTAACTCGTGTATGCTAGAACCAGCAAAGCTAAGCACTTCCAAATTCGAAAGATTGCCAATAGAAGAACAATCAGACATCAACGAGCATTGACGGAGACAGAGTGTTCGAAGGTTGGCAGAGCATTCAAGGGATCTAAAATGCAATGGATACTTCATTTCGTCGTATGCAATAACTTCGAGTTTCTTCTTTTCTTCATAGAAGTCTTCTGGAAACCTCAACGACTCATCTCCATGCATAAGTTTCAATAGCAAGAGATTTGGGTAGTTATGATTTCTAGGAAAGTCATGCATACCTGCACATGTTAATGAAATCCTTTTGCAGTTAGTTTCGGTAGGCCACTTATTACCGATGATTGAAGAATGTCCGCTTTCAGAACACACATCTAAAACAAAAGCACGCACTAGATCGTGCATCTTGACACACCCAACTTCCTGACTTTGAATCAACAAATTTGCATGTACGAGTCGGGTAATGCACGTGTTCAGCCTGTTTCTTGCTTCTCTTATAGTATCCACATTTTTAAACATTTTCAATCCCCAACCGTACCTCATCAAGTCCTCCACAGGAGTATCGAAGTCTTCCGGATACAACCCACAAACCAACAAAGTTAATCTAGTCTCTTCATCTTGGAGATGTTTGTAGCTTATTGCAAATATTTCACCCACAACTTCACGAGTGTTGACCTTGTGCTCTAGTTTAGTAAGCGTATCTTCCCATACATGCTTGCTTTCATATTTAAGAGCACAAGCAATGGTTTTGATGGCAATAGGCAAACCTTTACATTTATTTGTGATATCACGTCCAATCTTATCGAGATCAACATCATCCGAAATACTTACAAATTGGAAGAAGAACTTTTGTGCTTCTGATTCTTTTATGACTTCCAAATCCAAAATTGAATCAAGTTCAACTCCCATCATAATGCACAATTTTTTATCTCGTGATGTCAATAAGACCTTGAAGTCGATACCTTGATCTGGCTTGGGACTTAAACCAATATCATTGAGCTCAACAGTTTTCCATACGTCATCTAGTATTACTAGGAACTTCTTCTTACCACGATCAACTTCGGTCTTGAAACCATTACGAAGCTTACCAGCTCTAGCCTCTTTAGTACTTTCATTAAGATCTATACTGAGTTGCTCTGCTACAGCTTTCTGAATAACAGACACCTCCATGTTTTCTCCTATAGCAACCTCAATAATAAGATCAAACATTTTATTTTCACGTACAACCTTGTGTAGCTTTTTCATCATTGTGGTCTTCCCCACTCCACCCATCCCACATAAGGCTATCATGTGAGGTTTGCTGTATGCTTTCAGTGCGTTCAATGCTTTCTCATAAGTCGGCTTTCTGGATTCAAAGTCTTCGTGATCACTTAATGGTGTAGAGGGGGATGCATTATTAACTTCTGCTTGAACAATTGGAATTTCAGTCCAATCGATCCTAAATATTTTTTCTTGGAGACGGTCGATATTTGGAATGATCTTGAAGGCTTTCCTTCCGAGCTTATGCCGACCTATGAGATTGAGACAACTGCCGACGTCACTATCAATGTTTTTCACTTGTGCATCGATCTCTCCTACTTCCTCCAACCAACGTGGGACTCCGGCTGGAACTCTAAGACTGTTCCTTTTGTTCTTGTCCTCTCGGTTTTCAACATCGGATTTTGTAGCATTTAATTCCTCCATTTTGGTATGCATATCCCTTACGTATGTTAGGCAGAAAATCAAGTAGCTGAGTTGTTTCTTAACACGAACCATGAGAGACTCAACAACAGGAGCAACAATGGCATCAACAATCGGATCCATCGCTCGATATTCTTACTTGTGTTAGCGCCTACACAAAGAGAAGCAAACAAATGAACATTTTCGTCTTTCTAGATTTTTGTTGTTTTATATATATTAAAAATCTTTCAGATATATCTAGTAAAACAATGACATGTGTAATACCCAACTGTTACACCAAAAAAATTCACACCACTTCCCTGTATTGCTTTCATGTCCTCTTCTCCGGCAAACTGTCAGCCAACACCACCATCTAAGGGGGTATTTGGAATTGCTTATTTGAAACAACTTATGTTTTTTTTTTTTTTTTTTTTCTGAAAAGTGTTTACCAACTTATGTGATGAGAAGGTGGGTTTAGGGTTAAAATGGTAAATTGGTTTCTATAAATCATAAGCTGATTTTGATAAGTTCCTTTTCACCGGTTCCCCACCTATATACGCATTTTTTCTTTTTTCTCATCCAAACACTCAAAAATGTTTTTCACCGGTTTCACACCGATATAAATCAATAAATTGTTTTACAAGCAATCCCAAACACTCCCTAAGTATCTAACCCAAACCCGAATCCATGCATATTCACACAAAAATCATAACGAATCCCAAATTTAAACCTAAACCTTAATCCATGAACCCAACACCAAGCAAAAATAAAACCTTAACCAGACCTTCATTACAATAAAATTTCCTTTATCGAACGTGTATATTGTTTAAAATTCCTAATAGAATACTTTATAAGACATAGGTTTATAGAATCTGATTATAAAACGTCATATGTAAAAATTATAAAGAATAAGACTACGAATAGCAAAAGGAGAAAAGAAAAAGATGATTGATGGATAAAAGTCATAGGGAGTGGGTCGGATATATAAAGGATATGATTTTTCTTTTCTAGAAATTTAGTTCTATATTTTATTTGACTAATAACTATAATATTTAGAAAGAAACTAAAATTTAATCATAAATAAAAGAGTAAACTACGAATTTTGTGTATATAACGATTTTCATTCCCAAGGTTCAAAAACTGCTATTTTTCTCCTTATAGTCTGCATGAATTGTGTGTGTGTGTGTGCAAATCCGTATACAATAATACAAAACATTTTCTATTTTAAGTTGGATTTAAATAAAATTACCTTTTTTATGATTTTTAGATATTTTATCGGATTAAATGTTTTTTCAATGTGTAATAAGAAGCTTTATAATATAGTTATTATTATTTTTTTCAGAATATAAACTTTAATTTCTTGTAATGAAAATAAATCATCAACTAACAATCATACACCTAATTGTTACATACAAAGTTTAAACATATTCAATATTTAGTTTATTTTAAACGTATTGATAAACTTTTATAATGGTATAATTTAAAAAATGAAATATGTATTTTTAATGTATTGTTGATTAAAGTTATCATTAATTAACTAATATAATAAAAGTATAAATGAATAATGAATAAATGTATGAAAGATATAAAAAAGAAAAAAAAGACAAACCATGGGGCCTAAAATTGTAATTTACCATATACTAAAATAAAACAAAAATGGAAAAAGACTAAGAAAAATAAAAAGACTAAAATACCATTAACCTTTTCAAAAGTTGGTCAGAGGGACCAAAATTGAAATACAATATAAACCAATTAAAATTGTAATTAGTTTAAAATAGGGATCAAATTTAAAAATAGATGAAAATCACAGGGACCAAAAATGTAATTTACTCTAAAATAAATAAATACTTGATCCATTCAATTCAATTGGGGACTCCATCACCCAGATGATTTCATTAGCTAACAAAAATTAATACATAAATCAATTATATTATTTTATTATTGTTTAGGATTAAATACTTAAATATTTTTAATCAATTAGTTTTTTTATGTTTTTTTACCATTATAATTTTAGTTTCTTATGAGATGGATTTGTGCTACTAACATCTTTTAAATACGATTTGTTGAGTACCCACAAATAAAAGTATCGTAATAATTATTATTTTTATTAGATGTCAAAGGATTATATTCTTCATAGGTGTAAATAATGTATATTTTTAGGCTTTTTTTATCATATATATGTGTGTATATATATATATATATATAGAGGAAGGTCCAAGGGAAAACGCTAAAGAAAAGAGAAAACTGAAGAACATTCTGAGAGGCTTCCATGTGGACGGTATGCACTGATGCATACCGGTAATTTTTGTTCTTATGTCCACATGGAAGCCTCTCAGAATGTTCTTCAGTTTTCTCTTTTCTTTAGCGTTCTAATGAGAGATGCATTGATGCATATGCACTCATGCATGTTACAAATTACCGGTATGCATTAATGCATATCGTTCACATGGAAGTCTCCCAGTGTATTCTTCGGTTTTCTATTTTTTTAGCGTTTTTCCTTGAACTAGACTCTCTCTCTCTTTATACATATATATATATATATATATCTTATTAACATGACATATAAGTAAATGACTTATGAGACGAAAATTTTATTTTGGAGAGCCGAATTTTATTAACTATGAGACCAAATAACTATAAGCTCTATTAATAAAATCGCATACATTTATTTGATAAAAATAACTTTAAAATAATAAACTGTTTGGTTTGATAAAAAATTAATCGTTTGGTCTTTAATGACTAAATATATGATAAAACAAACTGTATGAAAAATATTTAATCATTTTATCATTAACAAAACAATATAATATTTTAATGTATTAATTAGGGTGAGCAAAAACCGAACCGAAACCGAAAAAAACCGAAAAACCGAAACCGAAAAAACCGAACCGAAACGAAAACCGAAAAACCAAACGGTTCGGTTTCGGTTTTGGTGTCCCAACCGCACCGAAAAAACCGAACCGCACCGAAAAACCGAACCGCACCAAACCGTTAATATTTACCATTTTTAATTATTATTTTTATTATATATATATATATATATATATTTTAATAATTAATAAAATTTAAATATAAATTTTAAACCCCCTACTGAGCACGACTTCTACATCACAGGTGAGCACTGAGCACTTGATATGTTTCGTAAACATAATTTTGAACAAATTAAAAGAAATTTACAAGTTGGAAATAGGGAAGAATTATATAACCGGAAACCAAAAACCAAAAACCATTCGATTTTAAAACCGAACCGAAAACCAAAAACCGGAAACCATTCGGTTTTAAAACCGAACCGAAAACAAAAAACCAAAACCCAAACTATTCGGTTTTAAAACCGAATCAAACCGAAAAAAACCGAACCGTAAAAAAAACCGAAAACCGAAAAACCGAACGATTTGGTTTTCCAAAAACCGAATGGTTCGGTTTTCGGTTCGGTTTTAGCCAAAAACCGCACCGAACCGCACCGTGCTCACCCCTAGTATTAATTCTATTATCAAAAAATGTATTAGCTTTATTAAATCAAAAAAACTAAAATACAAAAAGGAAATCAAACAAGATACTTAATAAATCAAAAAGACTAAAATACCCCTAGGTGAAATGAAATATTTTTAATAGATTTAGTTTTAAGGACGAAAATAGTAATAAAGTACAAATCATAGGGACAAAAATAGCAATAAATTGCTAACCATCGGGACGAAAATCATAATTTTAAAACTATAGGAATGAAAATCATAATCTTTTACAAACTATAGAGACGAAAATAGTAGTTTATTCTAATATAAAATAACTTAATAGGCCGATCCACTTTTGACAATTTCTCGACATGGCAATGGAAGAAAGTGACAATTTCTTTCATGTAAACAGGATGGTTCTGCTCACTGTTAAGAACTTTGAAGAATAAGACTACAAATTGCAAAAGGAGAAAAGAAAAAGGAAAGATTATAGTATCAGTGTTTTAAAATTGAAAGGATGATTGATGGATTGAATCGTTGAAGTCATGGGGTTGGATATTTAGAGGATATGATTTTTCTCCTCTATAAATTTAGTTTCGTATTTATTTGACTAATAAATAAAATATTTAAAATAAAATAAAATTTAATCATAAATAAAAGAGTAAACTACTATTTTTGTCTTTGTGGTTTGATGTTTATAACGATTTTTGTTTCTATAGTTTAAAAACTGTTTTTTCATCCCTATGATTTGCATTTCCTTTTCTTTGTAGCCCTTCAAACCAATTCTATTAAATTTCAACCATTAAATTTTATGTTTTTTCCTATTTTATTTAATTTTTTATCAAAAATTTATATAATATTTGATTCAAAAATAATAAAATGTATTGCATAATGGTTGAAATTTAATAAAATTGTTTAAGGAATTAAAAAAAAAAGAAAATACAAATCATACAGATAAAAAAATCAATTTTTATATCAGAGAGACGAAAACTATCATAGTAATTTACACTAAATAAAAAGTGTTGGGTCACCGATGATTTGGTGATGAACCACCTTCCTTTATATGAATGAATTTTACAGGTTCTTTTGAAGGTCTGAAATATGCTTCAAGTATTGAAGAGTCAAAGACTATTCAATCAAGGGGTTGTACATCAAAAAGTGGAATTTTGGATGTATCAACCAACTTCAATATTCAGACCATTTTGCCAAGTCAAGATTGGGTCACCAATATAGTGGGTCACCGATGGTACACTCAAAAGTCATCAAAAGTACTAAGGACATCAAATAAGATGAGGTCATCAAGTTTGATGTCATGGTCACCGACACTATGATCTTGGTCACCGAAATTGCAGGTATATTTTCTAAGGTTGTGATATCAACTCACAAGGGTATACACTTTTGTCACTTAGTGAAAGAAGAAGTTATCAAGCAAAGTGTACACTTATCAACTCCAGCCTTATAAGGTATCCACCGATGTAATACATAGTTAGATGTATCACTTAGCAATTTCAAAGAGATAAGTTCTTGACTCACATCAATTGCAAGACACGTGAGCCGGCAGAACTTGGGCGCCAGCCTTAAATAAAGACATTCTCTTTTATTCTTATAAAAGGAATATTTGTCTTTTAGCTAAAAGGCGATGGGACTTCACGAGCATGGAGAAAAGAAGATAAAGTTATACCGACATTACGTGCTACAAGGAATGGTTCATCCATTATTCTAGTACAAAGGAAGTAGTCTCTTCCTTTGTCCAATAGATAATCTTCCGGCCTAATGAAACTCGATGTACCGTCCACTCGCATCCCATGCATGGACACTATAAAAGGAGATGAAGTCCTTCCCAGAAATCTCACGCTTTCAACAAATCTTCAGAGTGATTATTTGTTTGACTGTGGCAAAGCTGTGTGCTATAACAGTATTGTTTTAACTTGCTTAGTGTAATAGTTAATTATCTTGTTATCTCGTGTGTTTAGTTTGATAGAATAGTCCGCTGTTCTTTTCCGCATCAAACTATCTGTGTGTAAATTTTTAATATTTATATTAAAAAATTTAAAAAGAGTATATTCTGTGTGTTTTATATTCAACCCCCCCTTCTACAAAACCCTCTCTTAGTTAGCCATCTCTCTTTAGGGACTAACAATTGGTATCAGAGCAGTTGGTTTAATCTCATAAACCAGATCTGTGATGGCTACTACCTCAAATGTTGATGGTACCTTGCAGACCTCTTCCAGTAATACATATGATTTAGGATCTTTGGCTAAACCCCCAAGATTCAACCCAAACAACTTTGGGTTATGGAAAAATCGCATGTTATTATTCTTGGAAGGGATCGATTGCGGTATCCCAACATTCTCGGTGAGGACCTATTGTTCCTAAAATATGGGCTCGCTTTGGCCCTCAAAAGGACGCTGAAGGAAAGGACATAGAGTCAGATGACGAAAGAAGTGAGAAAACTGGTAGATATATCATCAAACCTTCTAACAAATTTAGTGAAGATGATAAACGCCTAGTCGCTTTAGATACTGAAGTCAAATCTGCTCTTGCTGTTTCCCTTCCTGATAATGTGTATCATTCTCTTCTTAACCTTCCCACTGCTAAAGAGATGTGGGATACTTTGAGTGTCTTATATGAAGGCACCAAAGAAGTAAAGAAATCTAACGAGGATCCGTCTTGTTAGAAAGTATGAACTCTTCTCCCATGAAAAGGGAGAATCTCTTTCTACCTACTTTAATCGTTTTAATCGTCTTCTCAACGATCTCGAAAGTTCTTGGCCGAGTTTATGATAATGAAGAAGTTCTCCGCAAGTTCATGGATTGTCTTCCCGTTTCGGGAAACTATACGTACTTGCATCAAGCAAACCAAGGACTTAGAAATAATGCCTTTAATCGCTCTCTATGGAACTCTTCTTCACTATGAACAAACTAAGAACCGAGAGAAAGTCTCTTATAAAGGATATCAAATCCTCCTCTATTGCTTTGATAGGTGATTCAAAACCTTCTTCTTGTATTCCTAGAATCACCTATCCTTCTTCTAATTCGAAAAAGATATTAAGGAAGACTCTTCTCATCCGTCGATGCATACTATAGTCTTCTTGATGATGAAGGAGAAGAATCGACCATTGACATACTTTACGATAGTATGGCAATGCTTGCTGAAACCTTAAGAACAAAAGATTTTCTTCAAACCGCTCCAAATTTAATAGAAAACTTTTTTCTCAAAAATCCTCTTACGATAAAGCAAATGAAGAATGCTTCAATTGTGGAAAGAAAGGTCATTTTGCTTCGAATGCGGATCAAAAGCTTCTTCTTCTAAACCTTCTTCTTCTTATGGCCATGACTTCTCAAAATCACTTCTAGGAAGCATGAAGAGAGAAATAGCCAATCCTCTAAAGAAAATTACGAATCAAAAGAAACCTCAAGGTACAAGAAATACAAAGCCAAATACAAGAGAGAAAGGAGAGAAACCAAGGTAAAAATAAAACCTTAGTTCTTTGAGGCTCATTGTTGGGAAGATGAGCAAACCTGCGAGAGTGAGAGTGAGTATGTCACTAAGTGCCTCATGGCCAAAATTGATGAGATAGAAGACATGGAGAAATCACTCTACACCACTCTTGTATCCGCGAGGGATCCACTTCAGTGGACAAAACCTCGTGTACATCCTTTTACCTTTCTCTCCGATGATCAAAAGGTGATGCCTTTGACTCTTTAACCGTTGACTTCGTGACTTAAAGATTCAAAAGAAAAAGGCCGATATGCACATAAAATGTCTAAATGATCAACTCCTCTCTTGCTTTTCAAAACTAAAAGATTTTGACAAAATGAAAGCCGATCCGGAAAACCTTCGGTATTTAAACGACGGTCTTTTCCGAGGAAAAATCAAAGATTTCTTCCACTCTTGAAAAGGAACAAGAGGTTCTGTCTAAATGGACTAAATCCTCTAAGAATCTAGAAAGGATCCTTCAAGATCAAATCACCAGCAAGGATAAGTCTGGCCTTGGTTATGGAAAAGATGTTCCACAACCTCTTGACCTTCCACTCCCTTCCTCTTCTGAGTGTCAAGGTTTTCCTGCTGGTTTCTTTTCCGATGACGATGATGCTCTCTTCGGTTACTCATCTGAGGATTCTACCTCCGTTCACTCTATAGATCTACTTGACATGCTCAAAGTAGAATCTGGTTCTAAAAAGTTTGGAGTCTTTGTTAAAGCTAAATAGATCTCTTCTGAGTCTTCAATGGTTTCAACTCTTCCAAGCTCTTCTTCTTCTCCCAAACCTATCCAAAGACTTTTAAATTCCTTAAGTCTGCATGAGTCAAGGTACTCCCGGAGCGACCTTTCCGAAGTTGTTGAGTATCCTTCTTCAAAAAGATTTTCTCCTCAAAAGAAAAATTTTTCTAAATCAAATTTTTCATCTAAAAGGAAATCTCAAATAGCTACTGACTTTATTCCTCGGTCAGTAAACTTGAAGAAATCAAGAAATCCTGGTAAAGGTATTCTTGGACCAAGACCAGGTATTGGACACCCCTCTTCTTCTCATTCCTCAACCTCTGTCCAAAGTTTTGATGATAGGGATTTTAAAAAGACATTTCCTTTAAAAAAGTGCTATAAGTGTGGCAACACTCTTCATCTTGCTAAAAATTGCCCAAAAGATTTGGATCCTTGTAAAACTAAAATGCCTTCTAATCACAAAGGACCCACCTCAAAATGGGTACCAAAAGTCTAAATTTGTTTCTGGGTGCAGGTACCAAATAAAGATCACATATGGTACATGGATAGTGGATGTTCAAGACACATGACCGGAAACAAACTTCTTCTCTCTAACTTCTCAAAAGAAAAGGGACCCACTGTTTCCTTTGGAGGAAATGGAAAAGGGGTCACCAAAGGATATGGTACCATTTCAAATGGAACCATCACTTTCTCCAGAGTAGCTCATGTTGAAGGGCTGATGTACAATCTTCTAAGCATAAGCCAAATATGTGATTTGGGCTATAAGGTCATGTTCCAGCTATGTGTGTGCTTGGTCTTTGACGTACAGAACAAGATTGTACTAGCAGGAACCCGACTGAATGACGTGTACATAATCAACATGAAGGAAAGTGCAATAGGAGAAGCTGTGTGTCTCCTTTCTCAAGAACTAGCCAAACAAAGTTGGCTGTGGCATAAAAGGTTCTCTCATCTAAACTTTAAAACCTTGAACAAACTCTCCAACAAGGAGCTGGTTGTTGGAATGCCAAAAATAGTTTTTGAAAAAGAAAAGCTGTGTGGAGCATGTGAAAAAGGAAAACTCACCAGAACTTCCTTTAAAACAAAACAATGCTCTTCTATCTCTCAACCTCTTCAAATGCTTCACATGGATCTGTGCGGTCCAGTAAGCACACCCAGTCTGGGTGGTAAAAAGTATATGCTAGTAATCGTCGATGAATTCTCTAGATATACTTGGGTGTTCTTTCTGAAACACAAGAGTGATGCTGCTGAAGAAATCATCAGGTTTACAAGAAAAATTGAAAATTTGAATGGTAAACTGGTGAAGTCCTTCAGAAGTGATAATGGCACGGAATTCAAGAAGGTTGTTCTGGAAAATTTCTTTGACCTAAAAGGAATTTCTCAGAACTTCTCTGCAGTACGCACTCCTCAAAGAAAATGGTGTTGTTGAAAGAAAGAATAGAACACTATGTGAAGCTGCAAGGTCTATGCTGAGTGAAATCCAAGTTGCCAACCTATTTTTGGGCAGAAGCAGTTAACACTGCATGCTTTACTCAAAATAGGTCTATCATAGTCAAAAGGCATGACAAGACTCCGTATGAAGTTTTCCATGGTAGAAAACCTGCAGTTGACTTCTTCCATGTGTTCGTCGTGCATGTCACATGCTAAATGACAGGAACAACTTGGAAAGTTTGATCCGAAGTCGAGATGATGGAATTTTCATGGGCTACTCTCTCTCCTCGCAGCCTTCGTAATTTTCAACCTAAGAAGACAATGCATAGATGAATCCATGCATGTAAAGTTTAATGAGTTTGAAACTTCTTCATTATCTTGTGATGAAGAAGAATTAAACCTATGGATAAATTCATGTGTTGGTGAAATTCCATCCTCCTCTCAAACCAATCCTCCAGATAGCAACCCTTCTCAGCCTTCCATAAACACCACCTTACCTTCTGAACCTTCTCTTTCTTCTCCACCTCCTGAAACTAACTCTTCAGAAGACCTTATCCACCAAAACACTATATCTCCCTTAAACCCTTCTTCACCATCCCAAATTCCTACCTCATCCTCTTCTCTACCTCCCTCCTTACCTCCTGCTCTAAAGTGGACCATGGATCATCCAATAGATCAAATCATAGGTGATCCACAAGTTGGTGTAAAAACCAGAAGAGGCATAAGCAATCTATGCTTATATGTCAACTTTGTCTCCATTGTTGAGCCTAAGCTGATAAATGAAGCCCTAGCTGATCCTAGCTGGGTAATTGCCATGCAAGAAGAGCTCTCACAATTTGAGAGAAACAAAGTCTGGAAGTTAGTTCCTCGTCCATCCAACAAAACAATTATTGGAACAAAATGGGTGTTTCGAAACAAGATGGACGAAGAAGGAACTGTCATAAGGAACAAGGCAAGGTTGGTTGCTCAAGGATATCGGCAAGAGGAAGGAATTGATTATGATGAAACCTTTGCTCTTGTTGCCAGATTGGAAGCTATCCGAATATTTCTTGCCCTACGCAAATTTACAAGAATTTTCGGGTATTCCAAATGGATGTCAAAAGTGCTTTCTTGAATGGTGAATTAGCTGAAGAAGTGTATGTGAAGCAACCTCCTGGGTTTGAAGATCCAGTCCATCCATATCATGTATATAGGCTGGATAAAGCTCTATATGGACTGAAGCAAGCTCCACGTGCCTGGTATGACACTCTCTCAGAATATCTACTTAGAAATAAGTACATACGAGGCAAGGTTGACAACACTCTCTTCTTCAAGAAATCACAAGGTAATATCATTCTTTTTCAAATCTATGTAGATGATATTATTTTTGGAGCCACCGATGAATCCTTGTGTGATGAGTTTAGCTTCCTCATGCAAAAAGAATATGAAATGAGCATGATGGGGGAGTTAACTTTCTTTCTTGGTTTGCAAGTAAAACAGTCTTCAGAAGGTATTTTGAATACTAATATACCTCTAGGTTAAATGAAATATTTTAATAGATTTAGTTTCAAGGACGAAAACTGTAATAAAGTACAAACTATAAGAACAAAAATAATAATAAATTATAAACCATAGGGATAAAAATCATACTTTTAAAACTATAGGGATAAAAATCATAATCTTGTACAAACTTTAGAGACGAAAATGGTAGTTTATTCTAATATAAAATAACTTAAAAGGTCGATCCACTTTTGATAATTTCTCAACATGACAATGGAAGAAAAGTGACAATTTCTTTCATCTAAACAGGAAGATTGTGCTCACTGTTAACAATTTTGAAGAATAAGACTACAAACTACAAAAGGAGAAAAGAAAAACGAAAGATTATATCAGTGTTTTAAAATTGAAAGCATGATTGATGGATTGAATCATTGAAGTCATGCGGTTGGATATTCGAAGGATATGATTTTTCTTTTCTATAAATTTAGATCTATATTTTATTTGACTAATAAATAAGATATCTAAAAAAAACTAAAACTTAATCATAAATAAAAGAGTAAACTACGATTTTTGTCTTTGTGGTTTGATGTTTATAACGATTTTTGTTTCTGTAGTTTAAAAACTGTTTTTTCGTCCTTATAGGTTGCATTTTCTTTCATTTTTAATCTTTAAAATTAATTCTATTAAATTTTAATCATTAAATCAAGGACATTTATGTCTTTTCTATTTTATTTAATTTTTTTTATCAAAAAGTTATATAATATTTGATTCAAAAATAATAAAGTTATATTACATAATGGTTGAAATTTAATAAAATTGTTTGAAAGATTAAAAAAAAAAGAAAATACAAATCATACAGACGAAAGAAAATCAGTTTTTAAACTATAGGGACGAAAATTATTATAGTAATTTACTCTAAATAAAAAGGAAAAAAGTTATTTCCTTTCCGAATAAATGCATTGATGATCTTTTGTTCAACATTTGAAACTAAAATATGGTTTTGTCTTATAAACAATTATTACAAAATATTAAGTTGTTGATTTGTTTATGAAAGAGAAAATTTATAATTCTAACAGAAAGAAGATTATAAAAAAACTTTGTTTCTAAAATAACATAAAATAAAGAGTAAATTACATTTTTTATCCCTGTGGTTTTCATCTACTTCCATGATTGGTCCCTATTTTAAATAAATTATAATTTTGATCATTGTGGTTTCCATTCTATTTCACTTTTGGTCTCTTTGAGCTAGGGATGGCAACGGGGCGGGGATTGGGCGGGGAATGCAATCCCCGGCCCCGGCTTTACCATCTCATCCCCGGCCCCCGGCAGGTACGAGGAATCCAATCCCATCCCCGGGTATTTTTTGCTTATCCCCGGTCAATCTCCGGTTATCCCCGGTCAAACCCCGGTTAAACTATAAATTATTCAAAAAATAGCTAAAAAATAAATAGTTTTTGCTTAATATATACATACGGGGACGAGGCGGGTTGGAGAATACATTACCCGCCCCGCCCCCGGCCCCGGTTTTCAACATATAGGGGATCCCCGACCCGGTACCCGGTTTTACGGGGAATCTCCGGCCCCGGACGGGGCGGGTGAACCGGGTTCCCCGACGGTAAATCACCATCCCTACTTTGAGCAACTTTAGTTTAAAAGGTTAAGAGTGTTCTGGTCATTTTGCATTTTTCTTTATCTTTTTTCCTTTATTGTTTTATTAGAGTATATAGTAAATTACAATTTTAATCCTCATGGTTTTTCTTTTTTTAATTTTTTTCGTCTTTCATACCTTTATTCATTTATGCATTTATTATATCAATTAACTAATAATAATTTTAACTAACAATAAATTAAAAATACGTATTTCAGCTTTTAAATTACACCATTAAAAAAGTTTTGAATATACCTAAAAAAAGTTAAATATCGAATCTTTTTAATTTTTTATGCAATTTATCCAATATATGTGTGTGTGCAAATCCGTCTACAATAATACAGAACATTTTCTATTCTAAGTTGGATTTATATAAAATTACCTTTTTTATGATTTTTAGATATTTTATCGGATTAAATGTTTTTTCAATGTGTAATAAGAAGCTTTATAATAAAGTTATTATTTATTTATTTTTTCAGAATATAAACTTTAATTTCTTGTAATGAAAATAAATAATCAACTAACAATCATATTTAATTGTTACATACAAAGTTTAAACATATTCAATATTTAGTTTATTTTAATCGTATCGACAAACTTTTATAATGGTATAATTTAAAAAATGAAATATGTATTTTTAATGTATTGTTGATTAAAGTTATCATTAATTAACTAATATAATAAAAGTATAAATGAAAAATGAATAAAGGTATGAAAGATATAAAAAAGAAAAAAAAAGACAAAGCATGAGGGCTAAAATTGTAATTTACCATATACTAAAATAAAACAAAAATGAAAAAGGACAAAGAAAAATAAAAGAACTAAAATACCCTTAACCTTTTCAACTAAAGTTGGTCAGAGGGACCAAAATTGAAATAGAATATAAACCACAATGACTAAAATTGTAATTAGTTTAAAATAAGGACCAAATTTAAAAATGGATGAAAACCACAGGGACCAAAAATGTAATTTACTCTAAAATAAGTAAGTACTTACGATGTGTTCTTGAATTTGGAGAGAAAGGAAAGGAAAAGAAATGGATGGAAAAGAAAGAAAATGAAAATAAAAAAATTATTTGTGTTCTTGAAAGTGAAGTAAAAGGAAGGAAAGGAAAGAAAATAATTTTCATGTTCTCGAAGATGAGAGAAAGGAAAAGAAAACTGTCATTTCCTTCCCTTTCCTCTCACATTTGGGAGGAAAGGTTTGGAAGGAAAATAAGTTTTAGTTTCCCTCCCTTTCCTTTCCTTTCTCTCCTAATTTTTTTTTGAAAACACGAGTTTTTTTCACTTTCCTCTGCTTTCCCTCACTTTCCTTTCCTTTCTTTCGTTAAATGAGTTTCGAGAACACAATATTAATCCAATTCAATTCAATTGGAGTCCGCACGTGATTTTATTAGCTAACAAAAATTAATACATAAATCAATTATATTATTTTATTATTGTTTATGATTAAGTACTTAAATATTTTTAATCAATTAGTTTTTTAATTTTTTATTATTATTATAATTTTAGTTTTTTATGAGATGGATTTATGTCACTAACATCGTTCAAATACGATTTGTTGAGTATCCACAAATAAAAGTATTGTAATTATTATTATTTTTATTAGATATCAAAGGATTATATTTTTCATAGGTGTAAATAATTTATATTTTTAGGCTATTTTTTTTTTACCAAATACATATATATATATATATATATATCTTATTAACATATAAGTAAATGACTTATGAGACCAATTTTTTTTTGAACGGCCGAATTTTATTAACTATGAGACCAAATAACTATAAGCTCTATTAATAAAATCACATATATTTATTTAATAAAAATAACTTTAAAATAATTAACTGTTTGGTTTGATAGAAATTAGTCGTTTAAATATATGATAAAACAAACTGTATGAAAAATATTTAATAATTTTATCAATAACAAAATAAATATAATATTTTTATGTATTAATTCTATTATCAAAAAATGTTTTACCTTTATTAAATCCAAAAAACTAAAATACAAAAAGGAAATCAAACAAGATATTTTATAAATCAAAAAGACTAAAATACCCCTAGGTTAAATGAAATATTTTTAATAGATTTAGTTTTGAAGACGAAAATAGCAATAAAGTACAAATCATATGGACAAAAATAGCAATAAATTACAAACCACTGGAACGAAAATCATAATGTTAAAACTATAGGGATGAAAATCATAATCTTTTACAAACTACAGAGACGAAAATGGTAGTTTATTCTAATATAAAATAACTTAATAGGTCGATCCACTTTTGACAATTTCTTGACATGGCAATGGAAGAAAGTGACAATTTCTTTCATCTAAACAGGATGGTTCTGCTCACTGTTAAAAACTTTGAAGAATAAGACTACAAATTGCAAAAGGAGAAAAGAAAAAGGAAAGATTATAGTATCAGTGTTTTAAAATTGAAAGGATGATTGATGGATTGAATCGTTGAAGTCATGGGGTTGGATATTTAAAGGATATGATTTTTCTCCTCTATAAATTTAGTTCCGTATTTATTTGACTAATAAATAAAATATTTAAAAAAAAACTAAAATTTAATCATAAATAAAAGAGTAAACTACCATTTTTGTCTTTGTGGTTTGATGTTTATAACGATTTTTGTTTCTATAGTTTAAAAACTGTTTTTTCATCCCTATGATTTGCATTTCCTTTTTTTTGTAGCCCTTCAAACCAATTCTATTAAATTTCAACCATTAAATTTTATGTTTTTTCCTATTTTATTTAATTTTTTATCAAAAAATTATATAATATTTGATTCAAAAATAATAAAATGTATTACATAATGGTTGAAATTTAATAAAATTGTTTAAGGAATTAAAAAAAAAAAATACAAATCATACAGATAAAAAAATCAATTTTTAAATCATGGAGACGAAAACTATCATAGTAATTTACACTAAATAAAAAGGAAATAAGTTTTTTCCTTTCCAAATAAATGCATTAATTAATGTTTTTTTGTTCAACATTTGAAACTGAAATAAAGTTTTGTCTTATAAACAATAATTACAAAATATTAAGTTGTTGATTTATTTTTGAAAAAGAAAATCTACAATTCTAGCAGAAAGAGTATTAAAAAGAAACTTATTTTTAAAATAACATAAATTAAATAAATATTTAATGTAATTCAATTCAATTGGTGTCTACAAGACTCCATCATCGACGTGATTTCATTACCTAACAAATATAAATGAATACCACTTGCATATATAGTATTGATTGCTTCCTTTAAATGAATGAATACCACAGGTATAAATGAATACCCCACCTACATGATTAAGAAGTACTCGTGGTAACCATTTAAGCCGACGAAATTGGTAATATTATCCATGAACATATTGAGCAATATAATGGAGAAGTAAATGTTGTAATAGTGGTACCGTACTTCAAGTAGGTGATAACATTGCTCGTATTCATGGTCTTAATGATGTAATGCCGAGTGAATTAGTATATATATATATATATATAGAGGAAGGTTCAAATGAGAACTTTGCATTTTTAAAGGAACAAAGAGACAATTGTGATCAATATATGATGTGAGTCCCATATAATACTAAATCATTTATGATTTAATATGATTTAATATTAAATCATAAATGATTTAATATTATGTGGGACCCACATCATATGTGATCACAAATGAGTTCCTTTGTTCCTTTAAATTGATAGTGTTCTCATATGATACCTCCCCTATATATATATATATATGTATATATATAAACCACAAAAATGTTACAAAATTGTGAAAATCAATATAAAAATATTTTTTACATGATTTTTTTTTTCATCAAAACCTATAATTTAAAATATTATTTCACATATGTTTGGGTTCACCTTATGAAATAATTACATGTGAAAAAAATTGATTCACCTACTGAAACAAAAAAAATGTATAAAATAGATTCAAATGGTGAAATAAATACATGTGAAAAATTCACCTATAAAACAAATATATGTTAAATAATATCTTAAATTCTATCATTTGATAAAAATAAATAATGAGAAATTTTATTTTTATATCGGTTTTCACGAGATTTATATATATTTATATATATATATATATAGGGAGAGATGATACAAGAACACTCCTTCTTTAAAGAAACAAATGAACACTTTGTGGACCATATATGATATGGGTCCCACATAATATTAAATGATTCCTGATTTAATATTAGTGATCCACAATTGTCCCTTTGTTTCTTTAATAATACAAAGTTCTCATTTGAACCTTCCTCTATATATATATATATATAGAGAGAGAGAGAGAGAGAGGTTCAAATGAGAACTTAAATTTGGTTGTAAACGTGAGACAAATAAAAGTGTGACACATGTCCCATTCAAATAAATGTTTATTCAGTTTGAATATTTATTTGTATATTCAGTCTGAATAATTTATATTCAGACACCCGTCGCATTCTCATTTGTCCTCACGTTCACAACCAAATTTGAGTTCGGATTAGAACTTTCATCTCTCTCTCTCTCTCTCTCTCTCAATATATATATATATAGAGGCCTAATCAAATAAGAACTGATTAGTTTGTAGAAACTGTAAAAACTAATGTGTAAATCATTTTAATAATTAATGTTATATATAGAAAAGTTCAAATACAAACTCAGATTTGGTTATAAATGTGAAGATAAATGAGAACGTGACATGTGTCATATTCAGAGTAAATAATGTAAGAAAATATTCAGACTGAATGTAGTATTACCCAGTTTGAATAATACTACATTCAATTTAAATATTTTTCTTCATTATTTAGTCTGAATATGACACATGTCGTGCTCTTTTTTGTTTTCATGTTCATAACCAAATGTAAGTTCTCATTTGAACCTACCCTTAGAGAGATAGATAGAGAGAGGGGGGGGGGGGGGGGGGGTTCAAATGCGAACTCAAATTTAATTGTGAACGTGAAAACAAATTAAAGCGCGACACGTGTCTGAATGTAAATTATTCAGAATGTGATTTATTATATATTATTTACATACTAATATATGTATATATAAATATATATACTTGTTTACATATTTTTGAAAGCAAGTTTACATATTATTTATGTATCATAATTAGATTCTTATACGTATTATTTTAATATTATTACGATTTTTATATATGTTTATTATTTTAATATAAAATAATAACTAAACTTATAAATATATTTTCATTACGATTAAAAAGGTAATAAAAGAGAAAAAGAGAAGAAAAAGAACTAATTAATAATTTATATATATTGATTAAAACAAAAAAACTAATAGTTAATATTAACTAAAATAATAAACAGATAAAGAAAAATTTAGTCGTGCCTTTCTATCACATCTATATCCCTTTTTCTTTAGTCATATCCAATCTCATTTCAGGATTTAGGCACTGTTTGGCAAAAATAAGTTAACTTATAAACTGACTTATAAGCTAACTTATTTTCTGAGTAATAGTTTGGATGCACATAAGCTAGCTTATAAGTCAGCTTATAAGCTAACTTATAAGCTAGCTTATCGATAAGCTACTTGGAGTAGCTTATGAGGAGCTTTTTGACACTTTTTTCAATTATACCCCTAACTAATATTATTTATTTACTTTTAACATGTCCTTTTTGGTCATTTCACATGCTCATAAGCTAGTTTTTGCCAAACATAACTTATTCATCAGCTAGCTTATCAGCTACCAGCTAGCTTATAAGTCATCAGCTACCTTATAAGTCATAAGCTAGCTTATCAGCTAGTTTGCCAAACATGGCCTTAATGAATGAGGTTTTCATGGATTGATCAAATTGGGAGGAAACGTGTCACATTGGAGGTGAACTTGAGCCTATTTTGTCGATCGATAAATGACATTCTTTATACACTTTCTCACTAACAAGCCAAGAAACCCTTAGCGGGCTATGTGAAAGTTTAATGAGTTTTCCATTAAAAAAAATAGTTCAAAGATTTAATCATTCAAAATGAGAAAATTTAATGGTTTGTTCATTAAAAAAATAGTTTAAGAACATAATCATTTAAAATGAAATATTTTATTGGGTTTTTATTAATACTTTCTTAAAATAAATAATGAAATTACTAAACAATTAACGGATGACGCCTAAGGGCTGAGTTCTTAAGGGATCTCCATCGTTGGATGCCAAGATATCCCTTCTTACGCTTCTCATTTTAACTTCAGTTTTTATATAATTTCATCTTTGACACGACTAATTAAATGATACTTTTATCTCAATTAAAATTCATTATCCAATTTAAAAGAAAGCCATCAGAAATAATCGAACCAGGTCATGAGGGTTCAAATAAAAGGCGTTTACCAACCCAGCCAAGAGCCTTTTTTTGATCAAATTCATGTATTTTTTTTTTATAATCATCTATATTATACATAGAAAATAACAAAAAAATTCGGAGGCCCTCGGTGATCGAAAGCCTATGCAAAGGCACCACTGACACACTTCCAAGACCTATATTTTGAGAAGAGTGATACCTTTTGCACCCTACCCTATATCTTCTCCACCAATAGAATTATGTATTCATGCCTACTTTGACTTTTGTTTAGAGTCATCACACACATCAATAGAGTAGGGTGTATGGTAGAGTAGGGTGTAAAAGGAAAAACCCTTTTGAGAAAGCTAGAGAGTGATTGGTTATTATTTTATCTCACGACAAACTAAAGATCATAAAATCCTCTTTTTTGGTTTAATTTATTTAATTTAAGTTTTATTATAATCTATTCTTATTTGTGCTAGTACCTACAGAGAAGCATAAACAAATCAACATATGAGAATTTTGCGTCATAAGAAATCTATTAATATAAGAAGACCAATAACATGTAACATAAGGTTAATAAACTCACGTATTCATCACATAATCTAGAATTGACAGAAAATAACTTAAAAAATCGATTTATATTTGATAATTTCTTAACATGGCAATGGAAAAAAGTGGTAATTTTCTTTCGTTTACCTTAAGCAGGATGGTTCTGGTGTTGCTTTTGATCTTCTCTGTTTAACAATTCTAAAGAATAAGACTATGAATTGCGAATGAGAAAAAGATTATTATATTATTGTTATATAATTGAAAGGATAATTGGTTGGCTGGCGTTAGGGTTGGATATTGAAAGGATAATTGGTTGGTTGGCATTAGGGTTGGATATTGAAAGGATGTGCTTTTTTTTTTCTTTAATGTCAATATATATTTATATTTTATTTGACTAATAAATGTTATATATAAAAGAAAATTAATTAAAATTTAGTCAAAAATAAAAAAGTTAAAGTTTTTTTTCTTTCCAAATTAATAAATGTATTAATTTTTCTTTTCCAACATTTGAAACTAAAATATATATTTTTGTCTTATAAACAATTATTACAAAATATTAAGTTGTTGATTTGTTTTGAGTTATATTAAAATTATGGTAAAAGAAATATATTATAAAAACTAAACAAAACGAACCTCCAATTTTTTAAAAATATCTATTTGTGAAATTCGACAAAATAATAAGACCATGTCCACATTTCAACACAAAATATCTATCAAAATTCGACAAAAACATAAAAATATCAAGATAATATCTCCAACAATAATTTATCAAAAAATAAACTAAATATCAAATAAAAACTACATAAAAACTTGAAAGATTGGAAATATTTTAGTGCAATTCAATGAAGGAAATATGTGAAATTGAAGAAGGGGTGACCATGTTGGTCATGGCATTACTAATATTGGACAAACCACATATTTCCGGTGTCAAATTGAGGTAATTTTGATGGCTTTTGGCATTATTTGTAGTTGCATAATTAAGAAACTTTGCAATTATAAAACTTTGTGTTTGCAAGCCTGGAAGTTCCTTAACCCAATCGACAAAGGCTACTTGCAACACTTTGTTTTTGACCAAAAGCAACAAATTTGACAAATACAACATAAAACAATAGACGTTCAACAAATCAAACAAGTGGGTAGAATAACAACAAAGCCCGCATGTGGGAAGAAGCTCAAGTGTATCCGGTAACGGACAAGTAGCAGCGAGGTGCATCCCTACTACTCAGTCAACTGAGGTAACCACTTGGATGGGAGATACAACTAGGACCAAAGAGTTATAGATAGGAGATATATAAGAGCATCTCCATAATTTTCTCCAAAATGGAGAATCAAAGTTCAAAATCTCTACAAAATAATACATTTAACTCCAACAACATCTCCATTTTAGACATTACAAAGTTCATAATATTATTAAAATATTATATGTTTCTAATAAAATATTACTTATCTCATCTAAACATTTAATTTTAATTTTTCTTATTGGTGGAACATAATAAAATAAAGTTTCTCTCTCATGGTAATCGTTTTTGGAGATCTCTTCAAATTTGAAGATTTTTGTAATTTATTTCATACTTTCTCCATCTTGGAGAAAATTTTAGAGATGAAAGAGTAATTTTTGGACTTTGTTATTGTTGGTTGATCAATTTTTTAAGCATTCATTACATTGTTGGATTTATCAATTAATCATCAAATTTTAGGGGTAAAACATGAGTTTAATGGGGGGGGAAAACATAAAACAAACTGTAAATAGTAAGATAGTCATTTATATCATTCAACGCAATAAATAAACGACAGTTTAACTTAATCCATTCATACTTAAAATCTAATCAAAGTAGATGCACAACCATACAATTTATCTAAGAACCGGTTGCTTAAATTGCAAAAACACGTTAAAATAATCAGATAAACTTGAATTGCCCTAGAGTGTCGAATCCTTAAAATGGTACACCTTTGCTTTGATACCGTACAATGATACGTGGAACCCCCAATCTACAAAAAGCTCTTGAGGAGAGAGGGGCTTCCAACGGATATTGAATAAAATTGGTCCAAGTCTAACCGAATGTAGAACCCTTTAACACGATTCATTGGTTTGTGCATATTTACGGTTTCATCTGTTTGACGACAGATACAATATTTTTTTTACCGGTGATCGTGGGTTCATCAGAGTGTTGCAAATGTTATGATCGTAAAGTTCGAGGATGTGATGGAGCCGGTTGTAAGTGACGGAAATTGCGGTGTCGACCATCATGTTAACATCGGAAATGATGGTATCGGTTATCTTGGTCTCGAAGTTACAATTGTAGCGGTTATAGAGTTCTGATATGAACGGCAAAATTAGGTTAAGACGATCTTTAATGGCTGTTGCGAGATGGTCTAAGTCGATCTCGAGAATAATCGTGGGCCCGTAAGAACGTATAGGTTGAACACTTTTGCGGCCAGATGCCACTAAATCAAGAAAAGGATCGGCTTTCTTGCTACGGTTGGCTTTATGATCAAACAGATCTCGGTTGCACCTGTTCAGAAGAAGGCGATTCACTTAATCCTAATCGACAAATTCAGATCAATTTCCAACTTTCCGAACAAAATCTACAAATCATTTCCCCTTAGGCGCTGTTTGGTTGGTTTTCATTAAGTCATGTATGTATAAAGTTGTCTGTATGGATTAATCTGTGTATAGATTCGGAAGGTTTTTATTTGGTGGGTTTTTTCACATAGATGAAAAGAGTGTTTTTTAATTGGGACGGGTAGGTTTTGAAAAAAACTTGGCTTTCTGCATAAAACTCGCCCTAGAAGCTTACTGAATAAATCACTTTCTATATTATTAAGCGACTACCAAACAGTCATGCATAGTTGACCAAATAAGTAGTGAGTCCCATTAAGCTCGTTAAGCCGCTAATAAATAGGCCCTAACTCCCATGCAAAGATACGGTGGAAAGATATCATTTTCTTAAATAAAACAAAAAGTCACTGAAAACAATATGTATCCCTCCTCAACCATTGGCATTTGATGCTGGCATTTAGGAAAACCAATAATGATGAGAACATTTAACTCAAATTAATAAATTACCAAATTCTATAGCCCGAAAGTGTAATATTTTTTTATTTTCGAAAAAACAATAGTACATTTAATAATTTAATTAAAAAAAAACAAAAGTAATTAAAACCATATCAAAACTAATTAAATTCTTATTTTTCTTTGAATTTATAAACTCTCACAAGTTGCAAAATTTTATCTTTAAAACCAACATTCATGCTTATGCTTAAGTACACTTTTTAGTCCAACAAATATCATACGTAAAAAAAATGTGTGAACAAAAAGTTATTAGGTATAAAAAATAGTAAGCATGTGTATAAAAAATATAAAAAGATATTAACTAATCATTAATATAAATTAATATAGAAATTATTTATTTATTAAAGGCTAATGATGTCTATAAATAACATTAACAAATATTAAATTTGCATTAATACAAATTCATAAGTTACAAATGAAAATCATGTTTTAAAATACCAATCAATATTTTTTCATTAATTTAAATGAAATTTAAAAATTCAAACATATATATTAACTATTACTATAAAAAAATTAAAAAGGAAATAGATTTTTTTTTCTATATTATAAATTGAATTAATCATAAAACGTTATTATTTAGAGAAAAAAATATATTTAGAAGCATTATTAGTTTGTTAAAATATTAAAAATTAAAAAATTAAAAATAAAAGTGATTAACAATTAAACTAAAAAGTAAATTTAAAAACCAAAACATAAAGAAATTAAAATTTTAAATTACTTTGATTGTTAAAGATAAAAATTCTAAATAAAATGATTAATATATAAATTAAATAATTAATAAAAATGAGGAAATAAAGACTCATCATTCATTTGAAGATATATTATAAATAAATAAATAAATATACATATATATAGGTTAGTTTATTTACAAACCAGATGAATTATACAAACTCGTATAAACTATATATAGAAATAATTTTTTTATGATTTTTTTATCAAATGTTATTATTTAAGATGTATTACACATATGTTTGTTTCAGCTTGTGAAAAAATTACGTGTGAAACTTCTACATTATGAAACAAATACATGTGAAACTTTTATATTATGAAACAAATACATGTGAAATTTTTAACTGACTAAAACAAATACATGTGAACTTTGGCATTATGAAACAAACATATATGTAATAACATTTTAAATCATAGAATTTGATTAAAAAATTATGAAAAAAGTTATTTTTATATATATATAGAGAGAGAGATAAAGGTTCAAATGAGAACTTTACATTTTTGAAAGAACAATTGTGGATCACATATGATGTACGTCCCACATAATATTAAATTATTTATGATTTAATTTTAAATTATAAATGATTTAATATTATGTGGGACCCACATCATATGTGATCCCAAATTGGTTCCTTTAAATTGGTAGTGTTCTCATATGATTCATATATATATATATATATATATATAGAGAGAGAGAGAGGCTGATTCATTCATAAACTTTAAGAATTGTAGAAACTTAAAAACTTTGGCAAATTAATATAAAAAATATTTTTTTTCATCAATTATTTGGTTTAAGATATTATTGCACACATATTTGTTTCATAATATAAAAGTTTCACGTGTATTTGCTTTTCACAAGTTTAAAGTTTCTCATATATTTTTTTTGTAAAAAGTCTCATATGTATTTGTTTCATAACATAAAATTTTCACGTGTAATTTTTTTCACAAAAAGGATATAAATAATATCTTAAAATCATAGCATTTAATAAAAAAAATCATACAAAAAGTTAATTTTTATATTAATTTGCTTAAAGTTTCTAAGTTTCTACTATTCGTAAAGTTTCTAAATGAACCAACGTTACAGACCTGTATATCTCAAATATATAAAATTATACTAAAAAATCATGTCACCCACAAATTGCATATAAGATTCATATCACAAACCATATAAATCATATATCCACTAATGGGTGTTCATCTCTCACCCATTCTCATAAAAATACCAGTGCTTAGTTATTGACCAAAAAAAACAAGGGTATCACCTTGTAGCATTTTAGATCACCAAGATTTTTCATGCTTATTTAATACAAGAAAATACAATTTAAAAAAAAAAGAAAAACGCTAGCGGACTCCCTCGCTAATCATCCAAAAACTTAAGCCTTCTTCACTTCCGCAGCCTTGATGATGTCGATGAATTCCGGCTACAAAAAAGAAACAACACAAAAAGCATTAACAACATGTTATGTTTGATTTGATAAATTACCAAAACACCCTTGAGTAACACGAAATATAATTGACATCAATTACTTGTTCCTAATGATAATAATGCTAAATATGTTAACTACAAGTCTATAACTAAGGCATTGTTTGGCAAAAATAAGCTAGCTTATAAGCTGACTTATAAGTTAGCTTATTTTCTGAGTAATCATTTGGATGCACATAAGCTAGCTTATAAGTCAGCTTATAAGCTAGCTTATCGATAAGCTACTTGGAGTAGCTTATGAGGAGCTTTTTGACACTTTTTCCAATTGTACCCCTAACTAATATTATTTATTTATTTTCAACATGCCCTTTTTGGTCATTTCACATGCTCATAAGCTAGTTTTTGCCAAACATAACTTATTCATCAAATAACTTATCAGCTACCAGCTAGCTTATAAGTCATCAGCTACCTTATCAGTCATACGCTAGCTTATCAGTCATAAGCTAGCTTATCAGCTAGTTTGCCAAACATAGCCTAAGAAGATGGACCATTTGTTGATAATAAATTTGATCCACGATAAACCAAACAAACACAGTATATTCCACTGGAAATTGTCCTCTACCACAAAAGGATAGAACAGTTGTGCAAACAAAAAGGAAAAAATGAACACCAAACGATCCATGATATTTACTTCAGTTTGCAAATAAATTCACCATTTAGGGGGGCTATTTGGAAGTTGCTGAATGGTTTGGTGCAAAATGATTAAGTGGTCAGAACGAGGGTCTTATGATATGATGCAAAATGAATATATAATTGTTTGGTAATTATTCGGGATGTAACTGGGGGCTCTTAATGGTTAAGGAAGATCGAGGATACAAAATGATTCAGAAGATTTTGGAAGCATTAAGAGGCAGCCTTATTTCTTGCCAAACAGGATTCACCTCTTAACGATTCGGAGACTGCCTCTTAATGAAACTGTTAAGAGGTAAACAAACAACCCCTAAGAAGAGTGAGTAGAAGCTGAGTTACCTTGAGGGAAGCTCCACCAACTAAGAAACCATCAACATCTGTTTGCCCTGCCAATTCCTTGCAATTCGAACCACTCACGGATCCTGCATTATATCCAACGTATTTAAATCCCATATATATACAACATAACAATTAAGAAATAAGATTCTTCAATAACTTTTTCATTTTCTGATTCAAAACTGTTTTGGGTCTCTTCCAGGTTCATCGAAATGGGTCAAATGGCGTAAAAACTGATATTTGCCCATTTATGGTTTTAAAAAAAGGTTACGGTATTGTTAAGATGAAGATAGTAGCGAAAAGTAGCCTCATATGAATGTTAAAAAGAGCATGGTATCATTATATGAGATAAATATAAATTTACCTCCGTAAATAATCCTGGTTGTAGCAGAAACTTCAGCGCTGATGTTCTCCTGAAACCATTTCCTCAGTCCTGCGTGTACCTGTTAACATTTGAAGTTCAGAAAAAAACAATTTATAACAAATTTATTCATAAGAAGACACACAGATTGATATAAGATAATTCTGTGATATGCTACATATGTAAAAAAATTAGGGTTTGCTTACTTCTTGAGCCTGAGCTGGAGATGCAACCTTTCCAGTTCCAATAGCCCAAACTGGCTCATAAGCCAAAACAACATTATCCCAACTTGAGATTTTATCTGCAACAAAAATAGTTATTAATATTACAAACATTATATGTAATGTATCATACTAAATAGCCTTGTTTGTTCAACAGCAGTAAAAAACTAAAAAGTATTAGTTGGGTATGTTTATAAATAAGAACCGTAAAACTAAAGGTGGGGTAAGCCGGTAAGTTATTAAAAATGATGAGAGTTAACAGAAAACTTTAGTTTTGAAATCAATACCAGCAATTGCCTTAGTTTGTGCAGCAACAACTTCCATGGTGGTTCCAGCTTCTCGCTGTTCAAGAGTCTCCCCAACACAAGCGATCACCTTCAGACCTTGAGAAAGTGCATATGCAACTTTGTCTCCAACAAACTAAACGAAAAGAAAAACAACAAAATTCCATATGATGATTAAAATTTGTGAGTTGATTTGTATAAAAGGATTAAAATCTTTACAAATAAAGGTGTACCTCATTTGTTTCATTTAATAAGGCTCTCCTTTCGGAATGACCTAGGATGACCCATGGGATGCACAAGTTGGCGAGCATCTCAGCACTACACAACAGAAATGAAAACATGCAATTAAAAAATATGGTTTTAAAGACTATAGCAGTAATTTCATTATGTTAAATGAAATTGAGTTGGAATCTAGTTGCCATCATAACTAATTTATAAAAGAATTGGTTACACTTTCAGTCAAAGATGGATGGTAAATGATGAAATGGATCGTATCATATTCATACCTAACTTCACCGGTGAATGCACCACCTTTCTTGACCCAACAATTTTGGGCTGCAACTTGGATTTCAGGCCTCAGTTCACTCTTAACAGAGGTAAGAAACACAAATGGAGGGCTCACCACCACCTCTGAAAGAATAACAGATTGTTGAGAGTTGAGAAATAAAAAAATGTTATACCTTACAAGAAATCATATAGGAACCTATAACAGTAACCACATAAGTTATATACTTGTAAATCGAGGAAACTTGATAAATGAAATTATCGATTATAGATCCATGATCCCTGCCTTGACACTTTGAAGTAAGAACATGAAGCAGATATCAATCAACTCATTATTAACACATGATCACAACAGGACCTTTTTGATAACATGTAATCCCAATTTCCCACAAAATATTGATCAGATTCTCTAGCCTACACAACTTGCTATCATCACATGACTCCAATAACATTGAAGCATATAACTGACCAACTTTTACAACAAGGATTACCTACAAAAATGCATAACTACTTACCAACAACATCCGTGGATGGTATTTGACCAGCATTAAGCGTGGCAACGATCTTTTTCACATCCTCAGAAGTTCCATTCTACAATAAATAATCAAATCAGAAAAATTAGGTCCCAATTTCAATAAGAACATCATGATTTATACAAAGTAGACGCTAAACCGAAAAGAAAGAGAAAAGCCATGACTTATACCACCATTAAATTCAAGGGGCAAACTAACAGGTACGGTACTTTCACAAAAAATAGATCAACACTTTTGACGAATCAAATTGCTCACTTTTAAATCCATAGTCAAAATCAAATTTAGTTCCATTTACAAACCCACTGCATCGACATCATTTGATAACTTCATCTGTTTAGCTAATAATTTCGCAAATTTAAAGAACACAAACAGAACAGTAGATAAGAAACCAGTACTAATTTCAGTGTATCATGTGATCTTCTTTTAACCGATCCTTCCAGATATCATTTTCAAAGTCTAATTTCGAATCTAAAATGTGCGCATCAAAGATCCACTCAATCGATCTTCGATGCGACTACAGTAGTACACTTGTTCAACTAGAAAAAACAGATTCGTCGATTCAGCGAAATAAAAAACATACAGTTACTAGTAAATAGTAGACTACGGAGTCAAAAGAGTTCACAAAAAACGAATCTGCTTCAATCAAACCCGATCAGTAGAAAAAAAAAATCAAATCTTCAGATTGTTCATCTGCTTGACTTACAATAATTAAACTTCCGATTACTAAATAGTATACTACACAGTTAAACGAGAATCACTCAAACACAAATCTGCTCAAATCAAAAAAGATAAACAAAAATACATGATCAAATCTTCAGATTGTTCATGTGCTTGATTTACCAAAAGTACTGATATTAGAGACTTACGCATTTCCAGTTACCACCGACGAAAAACTTCCGGCCCATTTCCGATCAAAAAAACACAAACTTGGAGAGAAAGAAAGAAAAATTGAAATCTCCGATGGGGTTAGGTAAAGTCCAATGCCGATCACACAGATAAGAGTCGCTTATTTATATCAAATCTGTGGATCACAGGCCGGGTGAAAAGACTTAAATGCCCTTGGTAAAGGTGGAGGAATAATAGAATATGCCTTGTTCTGCGTGAAGGATGAGGGGTACTTGGGTAAATGAAAGGTGTAGCCGGTTTTTCATTAGCTCACCGGTTTTCTTTATTGGGCAAACATAAAACCGGGTGGTGGATTGGGTTTGCTTGGTTGATTTGGGTTTAATTTGTAACCATAAATATTTCTTGGGGAAAAGGAAAGAAAATAAATTAGGGATTTTTATTTTTTTAAATTTACATTGAATGAAAGTTTCATGATAATGATTAATAACGAGACAACCTAACTTTTGTAAACACTTTTAAATACTAAAGAGGTAACTTAATATTCTACACTAAGGGTCGTTTACCAAACGCTTACCTGGTAAGCGTTTGTCAAGTAATATTTTCTTATCCAAGGAACATAACACGCACCAAAAATCTTACACGGTAAGAGCGAAGACAAGAAAATCAAGGACTAAGAGTCTTACCTGGTAAGTTCTGGCGACGACTCTTACCATGGTAAACGCTTACCGGGTAAATTGTTACATACGATGCCGCTTTTGTGGATTAAAATCTTACCCGGTAAGTAAGTGATAGTGTTGAATTTTGCCCGTAAACACTTACCCCGGGATAGATTTGGTAAACGGTCCTTAAGTCAGATTAAAAAGATATAAATAACAAAAATAAGCCTTACTTTAAAATATATAAGGGACAAGATACAAAAAAGTATAATTTTCGTGGTTAAAGGCTAAGAAAATTTTGAATCAAAGAAAAAAATAGTAAGGGTTTTCTATCGACAATCTAAAAAGGTTTTAAGAGTAACAATTTGAAAATGTTACAAGGGAGAGGGAATCCATGACGACAGAGGAAGGATTAGCATTAAGCCTATTTTGGTGTATAAGGCAGTTTCTGATGGTGTCTGTTATTCTCAAACGATGTTGTGTTGGCATCAGACTCGAAAGTATAGGTCAACGAGAGGGCAGTAATGGGGGACTTTGGAAATAGAAAGCTTACATGGTAGTCATTTGAAGACAAAATATACATGGTGCAATTTGAGTTGGGGGGCACATTGATGAGCGTGTAGGAGTCAACATGGGGTAAAGAAAACCTCAAAAGGACCATTCCAAGTATTTAGGGTTGTTTACTAACTTATAAATGGCTCTTTTAATGGAAAAGGGGGATATTGTTACTAACACTAACACACTATGACTAACAAATGTTATTAGCCCATTAAGGAAAGAGTTGTTTTATGACTTAATGTTGTACTTTTACAACTCAACCCTTTTCCTCAAACCAACCCATACTCTCATGCCTCTACTACTCTTCCTTTCCCTCGATTATTGTCGCCAAACTTGGACTTGCCAGAACATGGCGGAACCTTGTGAACGTAGACGGACCTACACTATGGTTGGTGGGTTCATATGAAGCCAGTAACTTCATGTCATGTAATGTGAATATTTTTAAGTCGCTTAATGGTGCAACCATTTTTTCGTTGGGTGAAACAATAAATATTTTCGTCATGGGTACCTTGTGAAGTGAAGTATCCTAGTAGTCTCAGCTCTTCAAATTTCAATTGATATTGATTTATGTTAATTTTTTCGGGTAAAGTTGTTTTTTTCTGTAAATATTTGATTTGGGGATTACTTGATATTTATGTGTGTCAATTAATATACCATCAATTAATATTATCATTCCACCACCTCTACCCCACCCACCGCCTTCACCACCCCAACCCCTACCCACCACACCGCTATTTTTTGTCGTCATAGTTGCCGCTCTCCCCCACCCCACATACCCACCATCACACCACTAATGTTGTCGACACAATTGTCACCCACCCCCAATGCATATTTCATCTTTTTGAGGGATTCCATTCCAATTCCTATCAACCAAACGAGTTGTCTAATTTCATTTCAATTTCTTCAAAATCAAATTCCTTTGATAAGTTATAATTCCATCGAATTCCATTCTGCGAACCAAACACCTTCTTAGAGTTTACTTTATAGATATTTGACTCTAACTATAGACTTTAGGGCTACTTGTTTTAGGTTAATTAAGGCTAACTTTTTGAGATAATTTATCTACATCTATGGCTAATTCTCTATACTTTATAGTTATTTGTTTAGGGTTAATTTGTCAATAGTGTTAATTGTTTGAAGATATAAATATTCTTTCAAAGAAAAATATCAACCATTGCATTTGGACTCGGTTGTATAAAATTTTTAATTGATAATACACTAACAATTGATTTGTTTTACGTTATTTTTTATGTATATTTAATCGACCCAATATAGCAAAAAAAAAAAAAACGAGTCTCTGCAATTAGTTTTTTACTTTGATTTTATATTCCGGTAGTCATTGTACTGCTAACAAAAAGTACCAACTTTGTCTATGTTCGAGAAGTCTGCCGGTCCCAACAAAAAGCACCCATTTCGAATAATGAAAATAAACGACTAATCATCTGCTGCAACACCAAATTTTCTGAAGTTTTATTATTATATATGATTTATATTTTTTCAATATTTATGTTTTGCCATTGCCATAAACCGATGCATTCAATCGATTGATGTTTAATTAAGGAGACTAACGAAAGTTTACCGGATGGCACTTAGGTCATACCAACGTGGGGAAGTAGACTTTGGTTTCCAAGGAGTTTAATAATGAAAACAAAATAAATAAAAATGGTAAAATGATCATTTTTGTTATTCAGACATATATCGGTCTAAGAAGCAAAAAGCAATTTAATTTAATCAATACAAACAAACTCATCTATATAAAATATAAATATTAATAAAAAACCAACCAAACAAGCAAGAGCATGAACACAACAATGAAAAGCATAAATTAAGTAAAAAGCGAGTAATCGACAAGATAGACAATAATCAACATATTAAAACATCAAAACGCTAGAGCTTGTTAGTTTTCACAGCAGTCAGCAGTGCCACTCCATCTTTAATACATGTGAGAGAATAGCGACCTAGGTGTAATTTTTTTTTTCTAGATTTTAACTTTAAATATTATATTCAAAAAAATTATAAGAGAATTATTGAAGATACTCAAACAATTTCTATATTCTTTACTTCTAGAGATGAGGTTGTTGCAAGGCATGAGTCATGAGGTAAGGCATGATGTTCATGGGAAACATAAAAAAATCACACTTTGGGGAAGGGTTGGAGACATAAAATAGTTTGATGAGGCATCTTAAAAGAAGCAATTGTTGTATTGATGCTTTATTTGTTTTTTTTTTTTTTTTTTTGCCATTTATCAAACGCTTATCGATAAGAAACTTTATCCTTATTTATCTTATTAAGTAACATTGTCATTCATTAAAATAGAATTTTGATAAACGTCTTTTACCCGGTAAATGCATACAGAATAAGAGTTTTCTTCTTCACTTATTAGGTAAAGATTCTCGGTTCCTGCTATGCTTTTTACCATTAAAGATTTTCGAACCCTGTCATGCTCATCGATAAGATAAGTGACACCCGGTAAATGCTTAACAGGTAAGAGTTTAGTAAATGACCCCTTACTTCTATGTTGGTCGATGTTGTATAACTTTTGGACGAACGTAGCAATTAGAATTGTACAAGTGTGTCATGCCTATGTATGCACATTTTTTTAAATTTTAATATGTATTCTCATTTGGAGTCCCATTATGATTGTCTATGATTACTTCTTCAATTGACGCATAGTTCTATTTTTTTTTTACTATGTTTACATTGAATAAGTCGATCATTACCTCAATTTAAAAAAAAATTGCCTCTCAAGAACCACTTGTTGTTTGGTTTACTCTTTGATTGTTATTCAAGAGTCTCTTGTATTGATGCTTTGAGGTAAATTCATTGTGATAATATAGGTTTGTGACACCATGTTGAATTTTGCAACCATTTATCCATTTTGTTACTTATTGCATTTCTTAATTTACCAAACATCTTGTGGAATAGGCTTTATTTAACATCCAACAGTTATTATTTTATATTTTTTTGTCAGCATTTACTTTAGTGAGACCTTTTCATCCATATTACTTACTAAATTAATTGCTGGTAAACAACCCCTTAGGATCCATATTTCAAAGAGGGATAGAGATCAAGGATACATCACACGTCGCCTAAAAGCGCGTAGTGACTAAAGTGGATAAATGCTATAAGGTGTTGGGTGACAACAAAGATCTCTCTAAAACATAAATGACAAATTCTACATGGTAGCTATCAAGCTAACTAGGTTGTACCGTTTAAAATGTAGGGTGACAAGAAAAGCTCATGGGACCAAAGGGTCTTTAACCTAGTGATATGTGAGTCTTTGACATCTTAGGAGGTCGGAGGTTCAAACCTCACAAAAGGTGAGGGGAGTGTGTGAGTTTATTTATTCCATTTGTCGTATATAAATATTATACACTTAAAAAAAAGCTTATGAGAAGAAACAATTCTAGCTTTTAACCCCAAACCGTACCCCGAGTAAGATAAAATCATAAACAAGGTCGTGTTTAAGGGTGTAAGCGATTCAAGTTTTTAACAAGCTATTTAAGCTCTAGTCGACTTAAAACATAAAATAAAACTCGTTTAGTTTAATGAATCGAGCTTCATATCACCAATGTTCGACTTGGCTTGTTCGAAAACTCGATTAACTTTGTTTTTCAGTCGAGTCATGCCGAATCATTCGAGCATTCATTTTTTCGAACTAAACACGTTCATATGTTTATAAATTATACAAAAAATTATTGAGCTCGAAGCAGTTTAAACGAATTAATCGATCACGAGTTCAAGCCCATGAAAGTGCATCCAGCTCGAGTTTGATAATTCAAAAGATATTCAAGCTTGATCCTAAGCCCCAATTTGAGAAAGTTATTCGTGCTCAAGTCTAAAATTATATTTTCGAACAGATCTTGAATAACCTGTTACTCGACTTTCGGCTATGCTCAGCTCGGCTCGTTTACACCCGTGGGTTGGTTTGGTTCCAGATTATCTATTAATAATTATTAATTAATTAACCACAAGACTTGCGACATACTGATTAAGACTTGTGGGGGATGAGACTAATAACGCATCTATCCCAGGTTAGAATCCAGGCGCAAACAAATTGTGGCCACTAGAAAATTATCTCAGGGCTGCATGCTTTAGCAGTCTTAAAATTGTTAGAGATTAGTCTATACAAATGCCTAAGATATCCTTTAAAAAAAAACAATTATTAATTAATTGGCTGTGCTTTTGTGGGTGGTACAGTCTGCAAATTTCATTGTACAATAGTGCAACCGTTGCAGAATCTGTATACAAAACTTTTTAGGGTTTTTACGGTTACAATTTCCGAACCTTCTTCATCCACAAAACCCTAGAAAAATCCACACTAATGAACTGATCATCTCTCACATTCACTGCAAATCGATAACAATGGAAGATCAAAACTCTCTATCACCATCATCGTCTCCACCACCGCCGCCACCACTTCCACCACCGCCGCCGCAAGAGGAACCCGATTCAAAAAAGCTCAAAATGTCGACCACCACAACCACCACCACCACTTCCGATGACGAAGACCGTACTACCAATAACGCCACCACGGAGAAAAAGCCAAGATACAAGCGAAGAAAAGTCGCGATACTGTTCGCCTACTGTGGAGTAGGCTATCAAGGAATGCAAAAGAACCCTGGAGCCAAAACCATCGAAGGAGATCTCGAAGAAGCTCTTTACTTCTCCGGCGCCGTACCTGAAACTGACCGTGGTTACCCAAAGCGTTTCGATTTTGCCCGATCTGCCCGAACAGATAAGGGAGTTAGCGCTGTTGGGCAGGTGGTTTCTGGAAGGTTCTATGTAGACCCGCCTGGCTTCGTGGAACGCCTAAACAACAACTTGCCTTCTCAGTTTCGGATTTTCGGGTATAAGCGTGTGACGGCATCGTTTAATGCGAAGAAGTTCTGTGATCGCCGGAGGTATGTTTATTTGCTACCAGTTTTTGCGCTTGACCCTTCTTCTCATCGTGATAGAGAAAGTGTGTTGGCTAGTTTAGGGTCTGAAAATGAGCTTGTTAAGTGTTTAGATTGCTCTGAGAGAGGCCGGAAAGTTGTAACTACAATGGGTAATCCGGAAACCGAAACAATAAAAGGTTCTGAAGTTGAAATTCAGTCAGGCATTTCATCGAACGGGTTAAGTGCATTATCAGATTCTGATGGTAAAGAGGAAAATCCAACATCTTTGGGTAATGGGAACTCTAAACCTGTGATTGTTGAATGCAAATCATTGGAAAATTCATCAGCTTTAAGCAAGGGCTGTGATATAAAGGGTGCTGGTGATGAACTAGGTGGCGACATTGTAAAAGAGAGCGTGTTCAGCTATGGTGAGAAAGAGAAGGAGAGGTTTAATAGGATTCTTAAATATTATGAAGGAACTCACAATTTTCATAATTTCACTACAAGAACAAAGGCTGCTGACCCGTCTGCTAATCGTTACATTATCTCGTTTCACGCTAACACGACTGTAACGGTCGACGGGATTGAATTCGTCAAATGTGAAGTTGTTGGGCAGAGCTTTATGCTTCACCAGATAAGGAAGATGATTGGTGTTGCTGTTGCGATTATGAGGAATTGTGCTCCAGAATCGCTGATGGAATCAGCTCTACAACAGTAAGTTCTTTCATTGGTTACTTCTATATGCGATACATTACTTTTTGTTTAAAGATTTTAGATTTTCATGTTAACTTCACAGAATTGGATATCTTCAATCAAAAGATTTAAAATTGATATGAATTCAGCCAATCTTTAAAACAAACATGTAGTAGTCAGTACTGTAGTACTTAATTAGAAACTTTATTAACTGCAACCTTATCACTTCTGGAGTTCATATGACTATATGAGCTAGTGAAACTTAGGATTTGGTAAATTGATTTCCAAAATTCAAACTTTGTTGCTAAAAAGAAAAGGGGTTTAATACCCTTTTAAAAGAAAAGGGGTTTAGGATTAGTTTTGCATGGTATTTTTCATGTTAAAAAGTTAAAAGTTGCAAACTTTTCATGTTTTAAGCTTGTATGATACGATGAAAGTTATGATTTAGTGAACTGCCTTCAATAACTCTAAACTTTTTGTTAGTTTTCTTGTCTTTAAATTCAGTAAGTATGATTGTTTAAAGGAAAAGTTATACCGGTCAAGTTTAATACTGCATTTAGTGTCTAAAACCATTTTTTGGACCAAAAATGCTGTATGCGTTTTAGGGGGTGTTTGGTTGGAGGTATTAAGCATTAATTAATGTGAATGATAATAAAAGAAACTGTTTGGTTATATATAATATAATGGGCTCATTCCCCCAGAAGCCCAAATTTTCATTCCTGATTAAACTGGGGGGAATGAAAATTCATTCCCATTTTCATTGCCTGTCATTTTCATTCCTATTCCCATTTTCATTCCTTTACCAGAACCAAACGCCCCCTTAGTTATGTTTGAAAAATTCACGTGTTCTCTGTTTTGCTTTCAAGATTCAGAAGCAATGCTAGACCATCTTAATGGATACTTTTGGTGTGTAAACTAGACTAGACTAGAAATGCTATAAAATTGGTTTCTAAAGTTTAACAAAAGTATAAGAGGGAAGAAAGAGAGAAAATAAAAAATAAAAAGATAGAAACTAGAAATGCAGGTTAGCATGTTCAAAGATAGAGATTCCATTCATTTATAGACTATATTTCTTCATTCTGTATCATTGTCTCATGGGTCTCGCTTCATCTCAAAAAATCGAACCCTTGATCATATATTTTCTATAAAAATTAAATGAAGAATAGATATAGGACCCTTAAATCGTTTTCTAACCTTATTGTTATCTATGATGATTGTAGGGATGTTAGAATCAGTGTGCCTACAGCTCCTGAAGTCGGTTTATATTTGGACGAATGCTTTTTTACATCATATAACCAGAAATGGAAAGATACCCATGAAGAAGTATCGATGAAAGCTTATGCAGAAGAGGCTGAGGAATTCAAATTGAAACATATTTATTCTCACATCGCAGCAACCGAGCATAAAGAAGGTTCTGTTGCTGTTTGGCTCCATTCTTTGAACCACCGAAATTATCCAGATTTAGGCCCAGAAGAGAACGAAGTGCCAGAACCTCAAGTTGAAGAGTCAAACGGGTGAGTTGACTCGCTATTCTTTGTGCTACAACTTTCGTTTAATCTTTAATGCATGGATTCTTTATCTTATGTAAAAACACTATAGAATTGATGCAGCTTTCGGGCTATAGGATTTGGTAATTTTAGCTAAATGTTTTCATAGTTATTGGTTTTCCTAAATGCCTGCATCAAATACCGTTTTCGTGACTTTTTGTTTTGTTTACTAAAACGATATCTCTACCTTTTGGGATAGAGGAAAGGTAGAGATTTATGACCGTATCTTTGCATGGGATTTAGGATCTGTTTGTTAGCGGCTTAATGAGCTTAATGGGACTCGCTGCTTATTTGGTCAGCTATACATGACTGTTTGGTAGTGGCTTAATGATATAGAAAGTGGTTTATTCAGTAAGCTTCCACGGCGAGACTTATGCAGAAAGCCAAGTTTTTTTTCAAAACCTACCCCTCCCAATTAAAAAACACTCTTTTCATCTATGTGAAAAAACCCACCCAAACAAAAACCTTCCCGATCTGTACAGACAGATTAATCCATACAGACAACTTTATACATAATACAGGACTTAATGGAAAACCAACCAAATAGCCCCTTACTTAGCAAATGACTTGTAGATTCTGTTTGGAAAGTTGGAACTTGATCTGAATTTGTCGATTAGGATTAAGTGAATCACCTTCTTCTGAACAGGTGCAATCGAGACTCACACAACCATAAAGCCATCCCCAGCAAGAAAGCCGACCCTTTTATTGATTTAGTGGCATCTGGCCGGATAAGTGTTCAACCTATACGTTCCTACGGGCCCACGACTGTTGTCGAGATCGACTTAGAGCATCTCGCAACGGCCATGAAAGATCGTCTTAACTTAATTTTCCCGTTCATCCCAGAACTCCGTAACCGCTACAATTGTAACTTGGAGACCTCGATAACCGATACCATCATTTCCGATGTTAACATGATGGTCGACACCGCGATTTCTGTCACTTACAACCGGCTCCGTCACATCCTCGAGCTTTACGATCCAACCATTTGCAACACCCGGATGAACCCTCGATCACCGGGTAGCAATAGGTACAGATTTCCAGCTTTTATGGCTTCGGTTCTCGGTAGCATCGGACCCCTTCGTGTTATGGACGGTCCTGAACCGATGGTTATTGTCTATGCCACGTCAGCAAACCGGAGCCGAACCTATGGTCGTGCTGCACCTTTTAACTTTATCCACGGTCAATTCGAACGTCTTATTAACAATCTAGAAGCCATCGGTGTGCCGCTTGCCACAATCGACGTGAAAGCGGTGGACCGTGGTGGGTCGTTTTTCACGACCATTATCCCGACCCATGACCATGGTCTATGGGGGTTCATGGCTCCATTTCATTATTCTCATTATAAGCATAAGGATATCGTGAGTGCTTGGTTCACGATCCATGATGATCCAACCATTTGTGCTTTTGAAGATTGCAGTCTGAGGATCGAATGTTGTACCAATCCTGGTGTGGTTAATGCGGTCAACGCTATCGGTTCCGAGAATGTTCCGGATGATCTGGAAGGAGCTATGGGTCGAACCCAGGCGGTTGGTGGTTGTTTTCCGGTGAATGTTTTTGGGATTCGGTCGGAAGTTGCAGCCAATGCCGCTGGACCTGGTGCGGTTTACATTGTAGGACGAGGCACTAAACGATATTACTGCACTTCACTTGCTCGAGATCTCTTGCAATGTGAAATGTTATCGTTGTTGCGTGAATTTATCCTTATGCCGTCGTATGGAAGTACAAGTTTTTAGGCGTAGGGTACAACAAGGATAGTATACTTACTGTTCTCGATGAACATTATTATAGCAAATGTTAAATCAATTTATGCTTTAACATCTGTAAAATTGAATTAAGCCGACCCCAAACAAGTTTGATTCAAAACCTCCTTAATCATTACTTATGTCTGATTCTTTTAGACGTTTTATAACCATTTCCGAACTAAAATCAGATTTCAACACCTTTTCAAAAACAAACGCCCCCTAATTGTGCAGACCAATAGATAACGGTGTTCTTAAATTGCTACTTTATTTGTCGTTCAAATTGATCAAACCATGAGAGTTGTGGCTGAATGGATTAAGCTAGGTGATCAAACCACAAACAAACACCCATGTAAGCCATACGAGAACATTAAGTGGGTGCAGTTGCAACCTCGATCGATTGATCTTTCTCTAGAATTTGCATCCCTATGATTAATAAAATAAGATAACTTAATTAAGTGTATTAATTAATTGTATATTGAAACAAGAAATTAAAGGGAACAAACCCAACTCTTGTATCGTTGTCCTTATAAGGTCTTCCTTTATCTCACAAAACCCAAAACTTGTTTCTATCACCTTTAGCTTTAGCTTTAGCTTTGGAGTAGTAGACTGTCCATCGGTGAAAACAATCTTTTATTTTTGGATAATCTGCAGATTGTGTTTCATCTTCAGATACCTGCTTATCATCTACTACTGCTTCTCTAACATTTTCTACTTCAACCAACTCATTGCTTGGAAAAGGTGTTTATCAAACCCTATCTATCTATAACCATTGGTTACATCTAGTTCGATTAAGTTGGAAAAAGACCAAGAGAATTGAAGATACTCTGTAATATTTACATCTGAAGTCGAGCGCATACTTGAGTTACAGAGTAGATTCTGCAAACAACGAAAACATACATCACTGGGATCTGGGATGAACTAAGAAAACACAAATAATAGCTAAGAAACAATAAAGGATCTATGACAATGATTAACTAGTGTTAATATATACACACACCACAGAGTAGGGTGTAAAAGGAAAAACCCTAAATAATTAACTAGTGTTAATAGTCAAACTGTACAAGTTAAAGGATCTATGACAATGCAAGTTGTATTGCTCCAAAGTGGACGTACTAAAGCATCCAGGATATATTCATAGTGGGTCTCTTTTAAGGTAGATTAAAGACGCACAAAATCATCCGACGTGTTTTAGTCTAATTACATCATTTCGAGAGATTTTTAAAGGTTTTTTTTGTTGATTTCGAGGGATACTTTTTTGTCTTTTTGTCGATTTCAAAAGTTTTTTTTCGGTTTTTTGGTTGATTTCAAAATATTTTTGGGTTTTTGTTTAATTTCAAGAGATTTTTTTAAAGTCAGCAATGGTAGACTAAGATTGTGAGGTCCCATGCAAACATATTCCGAGAAAATTAAGCGATAAACAAAAAATAGAATAAACTGTGAAAATAGGTGACCAACCCATATGTTTTTAGTTAAATTCCACCATTTTAAATGGTTTTTAAAGTGTTTTACCCGATTCATGGATTTTTTAATGTTTTTGATTTAAATGAACTTTTTTGGCTCCTTTTTTCTGATTCCGAGATCTTTATTTTGGTGTTTCTTATATTTAAAAAAACCAAATAAATTACTTTTACTCACAGAAATCATCCAATGAAATTTTTATGAATCATTACTCACGGATCACCTAAAAAATTACTAATGGTTCATAGAATTCGATGTCTTTCTAGAAAATACCAATAAATCACCAAAGAATCCCAGGGTAACCTATCACTGATTTGAATTATCCACCATCAATTTAGTCACCAACTTTTGTGACGAACACCTATTAACAACAAATTTCCGTAGGTAATAATCTTTCATTTAATAGTAAAATATTGTAATTTGACCATCTTACAAGAAATAACTTTGAAACGGAATAAATTAAAAAAGTAAAATACAGTTCCAAAATTTTCACGTATTTGTCTCTGGCTTTATTTATTGGGAAATTAAAACAACCGGCGGTTATGATTTGAAAGTTGAAACTTAGATAAAATTTCTTCTTATTAATATTTGGCTAACATACTTTTCTCACTGCAACAAAGTTTTAATCGTCTTAATAGGCTATTTTATAGAAATTAATTTTTAGGATCAAAATATAAAATGTTTTATTTAAAAATGTTGTAATAAGTTGATAAAATATTTTAGACAAGTTTTATAGGACATATTTAATATAAAGTGTCGCACTAACAAATTTTATAGGACACTTATACTCATCTTTTTATAGAACACTTGTTTTTATAGGGCATTTTTTCAAATTGTGTTTTATAAACTTGCTAATGGTACGTTTTGTATTAAAAGTGTCATAAAAAATTTGTTTAGATGTGCAAAAACGTTCTATAAACTTATTACAACGCCTTTAGATAAACCATTTTATTTTTAGTCAATAATTAATTAGTTTTATAAAACAGTCTATTAGGAAATTTAACATTTTTGAGCCTCTTATAAACTTAATTTTATTGTAGTGCTATTTTATGAATGGGATATGGTTTTGTATCTCAGTTTCCTTTTTGTTTTATGTATGTTTTTTAGTTTTTGGAATTTATATACGAGAAGTTCAAGAAGATATTTAATTTGAATGATAAAAACACTAATAATGTTTACTATTTAATTTTGACCGTCCAAATTAGAACCACGTATATAAGCAATTAATACATAACTTGATGTGATTATATAATAAAAAATGATGCAATTAAAGTAACAACATACCTCATGTGGTGCATCGGTCCAATCAAAGTTGAGGCGACATTCGGTACTATGTTTACCTAACCCTGTATTTATGTATTTGACTTTAGGAGCCATCGAGCGACCCGGTGCGAAAATCATAATTTGTGTGCAATCTCCCGACCATGTGGTTGGCTTAGTTGACTGAGTAGTGGTTGCTACTTATGTCTTCATCTTCTACCTTGTTCGCGACCAGATACGCTTGAGCTTTTTAGTACATGCGGGCTTTGTACCCACTTGCTTGCTTGATTGGGTGAACGTCTGCTACTCGTGTTGTACTTGTTAACTTGCAGCTTTTGGTAAAAGACAAACTATTGCAACCAGCTCTGTTGGTTGGGCTAAGGAACTTCCGACTTTGTTTTATGTGAAACACAAAGTGGGTTACATATTAACTTACAGAAAAGAGACTTTACTTAATTTGACTGTATCTATATTATATCTTTATCAAAGTTCTAAATGGCGTGGTTGCAAGGTCAAACCTCAAGCCTTAGAAGTTACGGCGAGGCCACGATATTTTTCAAGGCGTGCTCTAAGGCGGCATTTATATATATATATATATATTATATATACACACACATATAGATAGACCCACCCTTGTATGTGTTAGCGATTTGAATAATATTTTGGAACAAATTAAATTCGTATAAAGTAATAAAATTAAAAAACGAAAGAAGAACCGTTTATACCAAACATATAAAGCTTATAAAAAATGAAATCAAAAGTGCAAAATCGGGATTAAATCTTTTCAATCTCTACTCACTACTTTTTTCAATTTTCAAAGACTTCGTGTTCTACTTTTCGTGTATGAGAATGTCAGTAAGTATTTACCGATTCAAAGTTTTAGTTTTTAAGTTTCCTTTTTATGCCTATTTAAGTCCTAGTTCTTGTATATAATTATCATTAACTGTGCACTTTATATACTAAAGTAACCTCGCACCTTATAAAATAACGCGTTGTAACGTGTCGTAACGCACCATAACGCGTTATGATGCAAGGCAAGCCGAGTGAAGCCATAAGGGTTAACACGGCGGCAACTCCGAGCCTTGAAGCCATAACGCGACGAGTTATTTAGAACATTGATCTTTATATATATATATATAGGGAGGTTCAAATGAGAACTTTGTAAATTTAAAAGGACAAAGGAACACCTTGTGGACCACAAATGATGTGGGTCCCACACATTAAAAAATCATATCTGATTCAATGGTGGGTCCCATTGAATCAAATATGATTTTTTAATGTGTGGGACCCACATCATATGTGGTCCACAAAGTGTTCCTTTAAATATGGGGTTTTCTTGTATGATCCTTCCCCTATATATATATATATATATATATATATATGAAGGTTCAAATGAGAACTTTGAATTTTTAAAGGAACAAAGGAACATTTGTGGATCACGTGGGTCCCACATAATACTAAATCATTTATGATTTAATATTAAATCATAAATGATTTAATATTATGTGGGACCTACATCATATGTGGTCCACAAATTGTTCCTCTGTTCCTTTAAAAAGGAGTGGTTTTCATTTGATCCCTCCCTTATATATATATATATATATATTGAAGTATAGAATTGTTTCAATTGCATAGTTTCTTAATTATATATGGAACTACAATTAATGCCAAAAACTATCACAATTACCTCTACTCAACACAAGAAAACTGTCTAAACACTTGACCATAATAATTGAAACACCACCATATGGCTTTGGGAATAACCTCACAAGTCACAAAAGATAAAGCAAACAAATGAATACATGGTCCATCACTCCAAGCATGGAAGACCAAAGAAGAGTATTTATGAGGCATATAGCCCTATAAAAATTAAAAAAAAACAATTAATAGATGATTTAAATAATTTTTTTTTGCTAAATATTCAGTTGTGATCAAAAGTTGAAGCAAGAACATTAAGGGTAAAACAACAGAGCATACATCATAAAGAAATTAACAAGCATGCTAAGGTTCCAAAATGAAAGACTATTAGGGTCTCCAGTAACATCTTTGAAACCTCCTCCCATTAACAAATAATAAAGATACTTGTAAGATAATGTAGAGAACAAGTGTTCTGTATGTTTTTATATATCTGCTGAGATTTGAGATTTGATACAGTATGTATATATACATAGAAAGATAAACTAACTATGAGATATTCTAGATATTTACATTTGCTCCATAATTATCTAAATAATTATATAATAAATCAAGACTAAGTCTTGTTATTATCTTATCTCTTTACATGCCCCCGCAAGATGGGCGACCGATCCGTGAGACCAATCTTGGAGAAAAGCATGTCAAACTTGGCTCGAGACAACGGTTTCGTTAGTGCATCAACAAGTTGATCTCTGCTAGAGACATGCGTGACACGCAAGTTACCATGTTGTACTTGCTCACGAACGAAGTGAAACGCAAACGCTAAATGTTTCATGCATGAGTGAAACACTGGATTCACACAGAGTTGAGTGGTTCCTAAATTATCACAATAGATAACAGGAACATGGGAAATCATAACACCCATTTCATGAAGCAAGTTACGTAACCATATTAACTCATTAGCTGTTGAAGCTACTGCTTTATACTCTGCCTCAGTGGATGATTGAGATAAGAAACGTTGTTTCTTGGAGCTTCAAAGTATGGGGTTACGAACGAGAAATACAACTTGACCCATGGTAGACTCTAAATCGTCTTCAAAGTATGGGGTTACGAACGAGAAATGAAGAGGAGAGTTGCTGTAAATTGTTATGCCTTTGTCTAACGAACCAGCTATGAGAAGTCGTTTTAGAGCTACCCAATGTGCACTTCATGGTTGATGCATGAACTGTGACAATTTGTTAACAACAAAGGAAACATCGGGTCTTGTGAGGTATTGTAGACTCCCAACCGCGCGTAGCACGATATTCAGTCGGATTGTCTATTAAGTCATCCGAATGTGAAGATAGATTAGCGTCGACAACCATAGGTATCGAGATAGGCTTTGCATTTTTCATCTTTGTCTTTTCAATAAAATCAAGGATATATTTCTTTTGACTAAGAATAATCCTTGTGTAGAAGGAATGACTTCAACACCCAAAAAATTACGAGAGTGCACCGAGATCCTTGAGTGCAAACTTTTGAGAAAGCTGCTTAATGAAATCTTCCAATGCTTGTGAGTTTGGACCTATAAGAACTATGTCATCAACATATACTATAAGATACAATGGAAAATCATGATGATGATGAATGAACAAGGAAACATCAGCAATGGAGCGCTTAAACCCATAGCTCAACAAAAAATTGGTTAGCTCGGTATACCAAGCCCATGGGCTTGCTTGAGTCCATATATGGCCTTTCGAAGCTTGCACACATAGTTTGGAAATGTGACATCTGAAACCCCGGAGGCTGCGCCATATAGACCTGTTCAGTAAGAGTACCATTCAAAAATGCATTATTGGTTGTGGCAAGACTAAGAAGAGTCTGTATTGTGGCAGGTTTCACCACCGGACTGAAGGTGTCAGTGTAGTCAATTCCAATACGTTGTTGAAATCCTTTTGCAACTAACCGTGCCCGATACCGTTCAATTGAACCATCAGGTTTGTACTTTATGTGAAACACCCGCTTTCATTTGACTAAGTTTTGACTTTATTCTAGAGGGACAAGATCCTAGGTTCCCAGTTTATGTAAAGCTTGACTCTCATCCATCATAGCTTGCCGCCATAAAGGGTCTTGGAGAGTTTGGTTAACGGTGTTAGGTTCGGTGTTTTTGGTTTATGTTGTTATGGTATTAACATACTTAGGATTGGGTTTGTGAATATTGTTTTTGGATCGTGTGATGATGGTAGTGGTCGGTTGAGGAGCCGTGAAGCGGTGAAGGTTGTGGTCAAGGGGGGTGACAGAGACGAGGAGGGTGGGTCATGGTTAGAGTTTGAGGTGTTGGTGTTGTAGGGGTGTTGCTATTGGTTGGGGTGTTGCTTAAGGGGGTGCTGCCGGTGTTAATAGGTGATGTAGGGTGGGGGCTGGATAAGTCTGGGTAGGGTTGGTTTGGTATAGAACTAGTGTTGATGGCATTTCTAGCGAGTATAGAAGGATGTGGCGTGTTATTGGACGTATCGCAACACACTGATTCAGAAGATGATGTAGGAAGTAGGATTGGGAGAGTGATAGGACACCAACTTTCGCACTTGGATAGGAAGAGATTGGTTTAAGGAAATTCTGACTCGTCAAATCTAACGTGACGAGAGATGTAGATTTTATGAGTAGTAGGGTCAAGACAATAGTAAGCACTTTGAGTTGAAGAGTAACCGACAATGATGCAAGGCATGGAGCGGAGGTCGAGTTTATGTTCAGTGTAAGGTCTAATCCATGGGTAGCAAAGACATCCAAAACTTCTCAGTTTTAGGTAGTTTGGAGGACTCCCGAAAAGGCAATGAAAGGGGGATTTGTGAGAGAGTGTTGGTGTGGGTAAACGATTTATTAAGTAGGTTGCCGTGGTGAAGACAAAGGACCAAAATTCAAGTGGTAAGTGAGCATGAGTGAGAAGTGACAGACCTGTTTCCACAATGTGACGATGCTTACGTTCGGTAAAGCCATTGTGTTTGGGAGTGTACAATGGAGACGTGAGGTGAGAAACGCCATCAATGGCGATCAATGTTGACAACATTTGATATTCACCTCCATTATCGGAATATATTGTTTTGATTGAGGTCTTAACAACTAATGCTTTAAACCTAACGAAGACATCTCTAGTATCGGGTTTATTTTTAAGAGGATAGAGCCAAATGTACTTAGTGAAATGATCAAGAAAAATCAGATAGTACTTGTAGCCATCGAGAGAGTAAACAGGAGATGTCCAAATATCTGTATAAAGAAGTTCAAGTGGGGATTGTGAAATCAAAGAATTTTTATTAAATGGAAGCCGATGGCTCTTATACATTGGCAAGCATTGCAATTAAATGATAGACTATTACTAACACTAAGCTTAAATGAGGAAACAAGATGTTTCAGAATGGCTAACGAAGGATATCCGAGGCGATGATGCCAATTAATGGCAGAGACTTTAACACTCGAAAATGTAACGACTGAAGGATGCAAAAACGGTGGAGGAAACTCATAAATACGATTATTACTCGGTCCCCTAAGAATGGTGCCCCCGTAAGATGACCCTTCACAAGAAAAGAGTTCGATGAGAATTCAATACGAATGTTATTATCGGAACAAAGTTTAGAAATGGAAATTATATTACGCTGCATGTTCGGAACACATAGAACATTAGAAAGAGATAAAGATTGAGAATGAGTGGAAAGAAGAGTTGAAACAGTGTGTGTTATCGGTAGTCCGTAACCATCACCGATCACTATTGGAATTTTCCAAGAAATGGTTTGGTCCTGGTGGCTGCTGGTTTGGTCCCTGAGGTGAGGGTTGTGAAGTGCGATGGTGGGTTTTTGGGTTGTATATGGGTCGGCGACTTGGGGTAGACGGAATAGGTGTGTGGGAATGAAGAGGGCGGGTGACTGTATTGTGGACAGTAGTGAGTAGGGCAACAAGAATTGGTTGAGATTTTAGAGTTAACTCACGGTTTATGAGCTTTTCATGAAGCTCGACAAATGATATCGGAGTGTCTCGAGCATTGACCGCATCTTTGACGCCTTGATACGAGGAATCCAAACCTTCGAGAACCTTGTTAGTGGCATCTTTTATCTTTACAGGTTCGCCTAGAAGAGCGAGTTGGTCAGTACACACCTTGATAGCCTGCATAAACTCGGTGACCGTTGGTGGTCCTTTTGTGATGGTTTTGAGGCGAGCTTTAAGCTGCTTGATGTGTCCTCGAGACGAGCTAGCAAAGGTATCCATGAGGGTATCCCATAATTATTTGGAGGTAGTTGTAAGGCAAACGAGAGGAACGATAGTTTGTTCCAATGTGCCAATAAGAGCACCAAAAAGTAGACGATCTTGTCGCATCCATGTGTTATACGCCGGGTTGGGTGTAGAAGCATTATTTGTAACGATGGTTTGGGGTGGGGTTAAGTGAGAACCATCCAAGAACTTGAATAAGCCAAGTCCGACAAGTGTGGTTTCTGTTTGGAGCTTCCAGGAGATATAGTTTGTTGAGGATAAGTTGAGGACATTGGAAAGGTTGACGATGATGAGCGGTGTGTTGGGATCATTATCATTTGGTATGGTGTGTTGTGTACCAGAGGCCATTAGTGGCAGGAAGAAACGAAGAATAACGAGAGGGAAAAAATGAATCAAAAAGAAGCTCTTGATACCATGTAGAGAACAGTGTTCTGTATGTTTTTATATATCTGCTGAGATTTGATACAGTATGTTTTTACATTTGCTCCACTTAATCATGATGAATTTGAAATGTGGAGTATTTCCTGAATTGACACAGAAATTACGTGTGATACACACTGCATTCCCCAAGAAGAGATGCTGGTTAGCAGTGAAATAGAGCAAGAGTTAAGTGGCTGAAATGAGATAGCTCCTAATTAACCGTACAGAAATTACGTGTGATATGCTGATTTCTGTAGCCCCAATGATGCAGAAATTAATGATGGTTCTTAACGCATCTAGAACCATAACCGAAATGTATATAGTAATAAGGTAAGATTTTTCAGTTGGGTAACCATAAGTGCAATTCCAATTAACTGAAACAAATAGAATACATCTTATATTATATATGATGTTGAGAAACTAATGGTTTTTAAAATACATACATACCAGCTATCTTAAAATTAAGTTGCAACCTCGATCATTCTTTCTTTAGAATTTGTATCCCTGTAATTAAAACAAGAATGTTGATACTAAAATAACATAACTTAAATCTCCCAAATTAAAGGGAATTGAATATCACAAACGTACCTCTTGTAATTTTGTCTTTATAAAGGAGTTGAGGTCTTCATTTACCTCACACAACCCAAAACTTGTTCCTATTACCTTTAGCTTTGGAGTAGTAGATTGTCCGTTGGTGAAGCATATAATTTCTGGACAATCTATTATTTTCAGAGTATGTAATGATGGCCATTCAAAATTAGCCTGATCATGACTCCCTAAGCAAAATCCCTTCAAACTGTCCAGATGAGTAAGTTGTATGGATTTCAGACAAGGGAAGGAAACCACATCGTTAGCATAATCTTGCACAATTACCTTCATCTTCTTGCACTGACTTATATGTAAGTGTTGGAGTTGGACTAAACTAGCAGCCATGCCATAAGAGAAAACATGTTCTAGAAAATGACAATATTGAAGTGATACATTTGTGAGGTTTAAGAAGTTATATGAATTAATGTTCGATATACATGATGATGATGATGATGTTGGTGGATGATCCAGACTCATGACTAGTTGCTTTTTGTTGGATAAATGATGTATCGCATCTTCATCGTCATCTGCAGACTGTGTTTCATCATTTGTCCTTTTAACCAACTCATTGCTTGGAAATATTGTTTTTTCCCACTGCAATTCATGAAACATACCTACATCTAGTTCGATTAAGTTCGAAAAATACCATGGGAATTGAAGATACTTTGTAATATCTGAAGTCGAGCAGGTACTTAAGTTATAGAGTTGATTATGTTAAGAAAAGAACACGCATACATTGATCAGTCACACAAATAGAAACTAAAAGAATGTTAATTAGTTGTCGAAGGCACATGTTACAAATAACTAGAGGTTAGTAAGTAATTAGTTTTATAGTTGAATGAACCAATTAAGTAACAACATTTTTACCTCCTCATGCGGTGCATTGGTCCAATGAAAGTTGAGGCCACATTCAAGACTATGTTTGCCAAACCCTGTATTTTTGTATTTGAGTTTCGGAGCCATCGAGTGACCGGATGTGAAAATCATCATTTGCGGACAACCTTAGATCTCAACTTCATCCAACGATGGCCATCGGAAGTCATTCTTCCCTAAGAAGAAACTCTTGAGATTTGGTAAACGAGTTAGTGTAAAGGACTTAAGGCGCGGGAAGACCACATCGTCCAATCCTAGTATCTGCTCTCCATTGTCTTCCTTCACAATCACTTGTATTGCATCGCAATCCTTTATCTCCAACTGTTCGAGTTTCTTGAGGCTTTCAAGTACAGAACTTGTGAATATATATTTCAAACTGTTGCATCGCCAAATTTTCAAGGTTTTTAAGTTTGGCAATTCAAATGAATTAGTCATATTTATCGACCTTGGAATCGTACCCGTATCACCGCTTCCTTCACCAATAAAAACATCATCATCCTTGTTGACGCCTTCAATTTCAAATATCTCCCTCATTGATGTGCACCCAAATATCATCAAATTTTCAAGGTTTGGCATATGTCCAACCGCATGGGATGGAATCAGAGTCAACAATGAACGACATGCCCATATAGTTATTGTTTTCGCGTATTGGTAAGAGGACCAATATGCTACACCCACTTGATAACACTACAATACATGACAAAAGATCAATGTATAAAGAGTAATAACTGATGAAGTTCACAAACATCAACAAAACTCAATTAGTTCCTATCCAAATGAGCACTACTTATGTGTAACAAAACTTGACATCTAAATCAAAATTTGTTGGATATCATCCTAACTCGAACACGACTCTACTTTTGTTAAACCAAATCATTCCTGTATGAGAATGTAAAATTATCTGAAACCAATAAAAATTCATCTTAAATTAGGAAATATACAAATTAAAATTATTAAAAGGAAGGGAAAAACAAAATAAGTACATTCAATGTCCTTGTGGTTTGTATTTCATTTTGAACTAGTCGTTTAACTAACATTGTTATCCAATTTGTAAACTCAGGGCTAAATTAGTCATTTTACGTATTAATTAAAAGGAGTTTTAATCTAAGTTAAATAATGCCTGGTGTCCCTCCTTCTATATATATATATAATTAGATGAATAATAAGTTAAACATTTTGAGAAAAGGCAAGAAGTTAAATTTATAGCACATATACAAATGAACGCTACATTTAGAAAAGAAATGTAAGTAAATAGTTGAATTTTTATATGATGTAATAAAAAAAAACCATACCTGGGAGTTATCGTAAGTGGAAGAAGTAGCAATAGTGGAAGAGTTGTTACCAACACCATCGATACGCTTTAAACATGACATATATTGAAGCTTGAGAGTGACTAAATGTGGGAAAGTGGTATTAGTGTGGGAAGATAAAGATGCAGCCATTTCTTCGTATTCATCATCTATGTTTGAAACAACTTCTTCCATAGCATTACACATGCTTATTTCGATGCTAATTAAGTTGGATAGAAGTTTGGTCATGAGAGGAGAAAATAAGTACTTTATACGGTCACATGATTCAAGGATTATGCTCGTGATATTGTGGAATGAAGAAGATTTTAGTTCTGGTTGAGTCATCCTCTTCATGCCAATTAATTCCAGATCCTTGAGGTGCGGGAGTAGTTTCTTCAGTTGTTGATTTTTCTGAGTTGTTGTTGCCAACTTTCTACAACTTGAACTATCAATCTTAAACACCACATCCGCTCCTTTAAAGGAAATTAAATCAAGTGTATGAAGTTGATGGAAAGTGTGTATGAGATAACATGGGAATGCAACACTATGAATATCATCATCCACTTCCGATATGTCTTGATTCGATATAACATTAGTCTGCATATATTGATTCCAACAACAAATGTAATTAGCAAATTCGATTGACAAAAACTAAATTGCAAAACAATCTTATATTTTGAATCTAGCAAAGAATATTTGGATTCTAAGTAAATTTTCAAAGATGAATCATTTGATCATATATATATATATCATAGAATGAAACTGAAAGCTAGGATGACATAACATACCTCTTCATTGTTGCTTTTATTTTCTCCCCAACCATCAATGTCATCTATAGTAATCTTCTTAAGCGATCTATGTCAAAATTTGAGGTGGTTGGTGTGAATACATTTCTTAACCTCTTGCATTCTCTTATTTCTATGAATTCAACAGTTTGAAAGCCAGGAATGGGGAGATTAGAGTTGACTACTCCTTTCACCCTCCAAACCTCTCTTAGTTTCCCTAATCCCCTTAATTTGATATATCTCAAGTTGTTGTTGCCTTGCTCAAGTTCACCAACATGTGATCCCAAATCAATGTTGAATATAACATCAATGGATCCACAATCATTTACTGTAAGTTGTTCCAAATGTTGGAACAACGACATCGGATTGCTTGGAAACAAATTCACAACACTATCACATCTTTCCACTGTAATCATTCTCAATTGACTAACCACATTATTACTCATTTGACTGGGCCATATCTCCTTCAACTTCTCCATCTTACTAATCTTCAAATTCTTCAACTTAGAACTCATAACCTGCATAATAATCAAACCTTGTTAGATCTGAAATTAACTACATTCAATCAAATAATATGGTGACTTTTAATACTAACTCAATCTAATAGAAATTGAAGTTCATTACTATAACTTTTGTGCAGCTTTTACGTTAACTAAAACATATGTATACCTCTTTCTTCAGGAAATCTTGATAAATGCTAGTGAAATTTGGAAGGCCATCAAGTACCAACTCTTCCGGTTGCGGGAACTCAATTACGTTACCACCTAGCTTGCACAAACTCATTAGCATGGGTAGCTCTTTCAAAGATAGAAACTTTAGAGATAGAAACTTAATCACCTCAACTTCACCATTTTCATGAGTATGTACCAGTGTTTCTAACAAAGGACACTCTTCTATTTTGAGGCTCTCAAGCTGCTTTAGACTACTTACCACACGGATCGTGAAGAGGTATCTCATGTTTGTACATTTACAAATATCAAGGACTCTTAAATTATGCATGGAATCCCCTAAACCATATCCCAGATCATTTATACCATCCACACGTAAATAAAGAACCTTTGTTTTCTCAAACAACTCATTCATCCCTGAATCAAGGTCACATTCGTTGGTGATCAACATCAATGTGTTTTCGAATGAGTATCTGCTTAGGCCATCAATTTTATTTAGATAGCATCCCAATGAGATCCTGAATCTTTTAAGATTTTTAAATGACATATTCCATGGCAGAGCACCGTTATTAAAGAACTCAATCTCTAATGCATCAAGGGTTTTTGAACACTCTACCAATTCATCACCCTCGTCATTGCCATTTCCTCTAGTCCCTCTCATATAAAGCTCTTTAAGCTTGACGAAACTTTTCAAGATACTATGATCAACACAAAGATATCTACAACCTGTCAAATCAAGTAACTTTAGCTCTTTCAGATTTACGAGTGTGGATGGTAACTGGTGTATGCTAGAATCGGCAAAGCTAAGAACTTCCAAATTCAAAAGGTTACCAATAGAAGAACAATCAATCATAAATGAGCATTGATGGAGACAAAGTGCTCGAAGGTTGGCAGAGCATTGAAGGGATCTCAAATTCAATGGATACTCCATTTTGTCGTATGAAATAACTTCGAGTTTTTCCATATCTTCATAAAAGTCTTCAGGAAACCTCAATGACTCCTCTCCATGCATAAGTTTCAATAGCAACAGATTTGGGTACTTACGACTTCTAGGAAAGTCATGCATACCTGCAGGTTAATGATATCATTTTGCAATGTTCGCTCATAGGCTTTGCAGGCCACTTACCGACAATTTCTCTTTCAGAACACACATCTAAAACAAAAGAACGCACTAGATCGTGCATCTTGACACACCCAAATTCCTGACTTTGAATCAACAGATTTGCATGTACGAGTCGGTCGATGCACGTGTTCAACCTGTTCCTTGCTTCTCTTATATTATCTACATTTCTGAATAATTTCAATCCCCAAGCGTACCTCACCAAGTCCTCCGTAGGAGTATAGAAGTCTTCCGGGAACAACCCACAAAGCAACAAAGTTAATCTAGTCTCTTCATCGTGGAGATTTTTGTAGCTCATTGCAAAAATATTACGCACAACTTCATTTACGTCCTTGTTCTCTAGTTTAGAAAAAGTGTATCTTCCCAAACATGCTTGCTTTTACCTTTAAGAGTACGAGCAATGGTTTTGATGGCAATGGGCAAACCATGACATCTAATAGCGATATCATCTCCCATCTTACGAAGATCTAGATCGAGATCATCATCATCTGAGATCTTTACGATTTGGAGAAAAAAATCTCGTGCTTCTGAGACTTCTATGACTTTTAAATTCAAAATTGAATCAAGTTCAACTCCCATCATAAAGCAAACATTTCGATCTCGTGATGTCAATAAGACCTTGAAGTCAATACCTTGATCTGGCTTGGGACTTAAACCAATATCATTGAGATCAACGGACTCCCATATGTCATCTAGTATTAGTAGGAACTTCTTCTTACCACGATCAGATTTGGCCTCGAAACCATTACGAAGCTTAACAACTCTAGCTTCTTTAGTCGAGTTGCTCTGCTATAGCTTTCTGAATAACAGATACATCCATATGTTCCCCTATAGAAACCTCAATAATAAAATCAAACATTTCTTTTTCACTTACAATCTTCTTTAGCTTTTTCGTCATTACGGTCTTCCCCACTCCCCCCATCCCGCATAAGGCTATCATGTGGGGTTTGCTGTCTGCTTTGAGTGCGTTAAATGCTTTCGCATAAGTCGGCTCTCTCGATTCAAAGTCATTGTAATCACTTGATGGTGTAGAGGTCGATTTAACTTCAGCCGGAGGAATTGGAATATCAGTCCAATCGATCGTAGATTTTTCTTCCATGAGATGGTCGATATCCTGAATGATCTTGCAGGCTTTCCTTCCGAGCTTATGCCTACCCTTGAGATCGAAACAACTGCCGACATTAATACTATCAATGCTTTTCACTTGGGCATCGATCTTCCCTACTTCTTCCAACCAACCCTTGACTTCCTTTGGAACCTTAAGACTGTTGCTTTTGTTCCGGTTCTCATGGTCTTTAACACCTAGTCTTGTATCATTCAACACCCTCATTTTGGTACTCATATATGTCACATATTTTGTGCAGGAAATCAGGTACAGTATGTCTTTCTTAACAGGAACCATAACAGACTCAACAACAGGAGTAACAATGGCAATAACAATCTGCTCCATTACTTGATATTAATTCCTACAAAGAAGCAAACAATGAACAAAGTGAAATCAGTGCAATATAAGAAAATCTATAATTGAAAGAATAAGAGCAGTTACTTGCATACGTTTGATTCAATTCATTGCTAATGGAGCTTAGTAAATTCAAAGATTCAACGATTAATCTAACATGAATTGAAAGATATTAAAGACTATTACAATCTCATTTCATTTACCTAGAAATCGGATGGTTTTGCTTTTTCTTGCGGTCGTCTTCTTCTTCTTTGTAAACAATTCTTGATAGCATCCAGTTGCAAAGAGAGAGAAGAAAAAAGGATTAGCAGGTATAATTTAATAATTTATGGCTAAAGCCTAAAAGCTTGGGGAATAGTGGAGCGTTTGAGGAGCACTATAACATTTCAGAGTTATGCATTTGTCTTTTTATATTTCTGATACCAAGTTTTTTGTTTTATTTGTCTTATTATTTACGTAATTAGAAAACTAATTACTGTTATTTTCTCCGCAAAGTAAATGTAATATTTAATTTCGAACCAACATATAATTTTTAAATTAATATATCATTATAAAATGTTTGTCATTAATTTTTTTTATCTAGAGAAAAAAAAAATACCATATTCCTTATTTCAAATACGTATTGTACGTCAAACTTGCAAACTCAACTATGCTTTTGAAATGTAGACAAGATTGAAAGAGACAAGATAAATTAGGCGAGACGAGATAATCAAATGAAAGGACTGTGTAAGATTTTTAAGTTATGCTTTTCGTTCCACTTATTTTAATAGAATAAAAATAAAACGTTTTTGTGTTTCTTTCAATTATTTCATGTCCCTGTCTCACTATATATTACACCAATTATAGGATAATATGTTTTTGTCTTGTCTTGAATCTATCGAATTTTACAACAAAAAGATAATTTCTAAATAAATGTAATAAATATCACAGGTATATATACATAAACGAGGATCAAATAAGAACATAAACTAAGTAAGAGAATATAAAAATGATCAAATTACGTGAAAAATTACATATAATTTTATATTAATAGGCAAAAAAGATGTACGAACGATTTTGGCCGTGATTTCAAGTCTAGTCTTTAAGCGTCCAAAACTTTTCCCTAGTGGCTTTCTTTTTATATGTTCCACGTGATTTGAGCCTTCCTCAGGAATGCCTCATGCATCTCACGTGATTTTCTTAAAGATTATATATAATATTGTCTTAATACCACGTGTGGCGCTCTCATTTGTCCTCACGTTCACAATCAAATTTGAGTTCACATTTGAACTTTCCTCTAGAGGAAAATATATATATATATATATATATATTATTTGAACTTTCCTCTAGGGAATATATATATATATAGAGAGAGAGAGAGAGAGGAAGGTTCAAATGAGAACTTTGTAAATTTAGAGGAATAAAGGAACACCTTGTGGACTACATATGATGTGGGTCCCACATAATATTAAATCATTTCTGATTTAACATGATTTAATATTAAATCAAAAATGATGTAATATTATATGGGACCCACATCATATGTGGTCCACAAATTGTTCATTTGTTCCTTTAAAAAAGGATGGTTCTCGTATGATCCCTCCCCTATATATATATGTATGTATATATATGTATATCTATTCTGCATTTATATTTGCAAATGATTAAAAATATTGATGTTAACTATCATTCACTTGATTTTAACAAGTATTAATGCATTTCAATATAAATTCTAAGAAGATAATGGCAAGTTCGTTACGTTACATTTATCTGTTATCTGCATCCAAAACTAGCTTCTATATCCATTATCCGTATACATAAAATGTTAACGTATAAGTTATGTAAACGTATAAGATATGAATAAATAATATTTTAGATAAATTCCTAAACATAATCAAAACATGTGCATTGCCATAAGAAAAGTTGAATAAGGCCATACACTGAGCTGTTGGAATGATTTCACCGGCTCCACGAGATTTAACCGCTCCGGTGCAATTCTAACATCTACTTTTTCGAACTTAAAATTATATATTATCTGTTAAATTTGTATTATTAGTCACAATTAGAAGGTTAATCATCTCTTCATTCCAAAACTTTATAAGACAAGGAAAATTGTTCAAACAAAATTAAAAATAGATTAATTGCATTAATGCATATATCTTCATGAATCTAACCTATAACCAATATCCTACATCTATAAAATCATCCACAGTATCCTCTAAGGAGCCAACTCTGATAGATTAATTATGTTCGGATGAACAGAGGTTTTGTTTTTCAGTCATGAATTGCAACCTTGATGAATCCAACCATTCAAAATAAGCATATGTGTATGTCAATATTCAACTTGTAATTCGCTACAATCTAATTTTTTTATACTCTAGCAAAATATATATATATATATATATATATATATATATATATATATATGTACACACACGCGTGTTAAGAGGTCGTTCCAAATACAAACCATCAAAATCCTAAAAAGCCGTACAAACCGATTAGTGCATATTATCAAATCAATGTTAATGTTTGGAATAAATCAACTTTGAAATTTATTCTCAACCTTATCTACTCAAATGATTTGGTAAGTGCCTAAAAGTTTGAAAACACACAAAAACAATTAACGGCCAAGATTGGTTTGTACATTGTGTAACATTTATATGGTTTGTATTTGAAATTTTCAAAACATAAAAATCATTTACTACTCCGTTGTTCTTTTAACATTTTGGAATACTATGTAGCACTACTAGAAAATTGAGTATTTTCAACGGAAAATGTCGTTGAAAATTTTCTACGAATTTTAGAGGATTATTGACAGAACATAAATTTTCAACGAATTTCCTTTGAAAATCTCTTACAAACATATATGCATTTTCAACCAAAAATTTTTAAACGAAATGTCTCGTCAAAAAGTTTTTGGTTGCAAATGCATTTTGTGAGAGATTTTCAACGGAAATTCGTTGAAAATTCGTAGACAATTTATGTTTTGTCAATAATCCCTCTAAAATTCGTAGAAAATTTTCAACGACATTTTTCGTTGAAATTTTTTGTTGAAAATACTCAATTTTCTAGTAGTGGTAGTGTTAGTATTCCGTGTTGGTGATTTTAGCGTCATCAAGCCATTTAGTATATTTGAGATTAACTTGAGATAAGCTGAGTTCAGTGGTGCTTATAATCTGAGTGTTTGGAGGTGCGGAGTGCACACTCAGATAAACTAATATGAACTCGGGAACATGGGTCTGGGGCAGCGCCCTCGCAGGGTTCTAAGGGGCAGCGTCCCTGGCGTAATGAACCATTGCGTTCGTTAATTTTCCGCCAAATGAACCATTGCGTTTATTCCCAACAAATGCAACATTTCCCTTTAACCGAATTAACTACCATCGCACCTCTTTCCGAAGAGGTGCGACTTCTCATTGTGTATATGGCAGAGATATACGTTTTTCTTTATTGTTACTCACTACAAGAAAAGTGATTTTATAGGACGCCTAAAATGAAAAAGCGTTCTAAAAGAATATTTTATAGGACACAAGTTTATAGGACCAAATCATAAAACGTCCTATCTAAAAGCGTTACAATAACTTTATAGGACGTCTTTAGGCGTTTCAACAAGTTTTTACGACGCTTTTAAAATAAAATGTCTTATAAACTATTTTATACGACACTTTTGAAAAGTGTCCTATAAACCTATATTTTATAGGACACTTTTGAAAGTGTCCTATAAACCCATTTTATAGGACACTTTTCAAAAGTGTCTTATAAAAATAATTAATATGACACTTTATTTTAAAACGTCGTAAAAAGAACTTGTTAAGACGTCTAAAACCGTCCTATAACTTATTGTAACGCTTTTAGATATGACACTTTTTGGTTTGGTCCTATAAATTAATGTCCTATAAAGTATTTTTTTAGGACGCTTTTTCATTTTAGGGGTCCTATAAAATCATTTTTATTGTAGTGACTCTTTCGAATTTGTCTCTCAAAAGCATAAAGCTTAAACAGGCATTCTATGTTTTCCAATCTAGGGTTTTGTGTGAAATCCGGATTGATTTGTTGGATTATCCCAAATCTGAATTCGTATAACCCGAGGCTATAGGGTCGAATTACAGATTCTGAAAGTGTCCATACACGATCCAATCATTTATCCAAGTTCTTGTTGATATTCTGAATCCATTATTATAACATCCCGTTCATTTTTATCTAAGCTAATTTGAAAAAGAATTTGCATTAGAAACTAATAGGATTTTACAAATTAACCAATCAACCTAATTAACCTAGTGATTGTTACTGCTATTGTTGTTTACATTTAACCGAAACAAAAAATCACCCCACATATGTTGTGCCTCATTGGTTGAGCTGGGCTCCAAAGTACCCAGAGGTCCCAGGTTCGAATCCAAGGAGGAATAAAAATACGTTTGAGGCCACGTAGGTTCAAATATGGTGAATCCAGACTACCCGCGGAGCGGGTGGTCACCCTGTTTTGATTTCCGTTGGAAATTAGGAATAGATGGACCGTCTATAGGACCCATTTTATTAACATGATTTATCACTACTTCAGCTACTTTAGCGGTCTGGCTTGTTACTCAAGATTCTCGATTATTCCATTTCTTGATGTTAGCAATGTACAGTGGTCAAATAAGATCATTTTCTTCTCGGGACCTTTTACTTTTTTTCATCATGTGGGAATTAGAATTAATTCTGGTTTATCAGCCACAAAATTTATTTTGTACACGGCGGGAGGTTCCAATTTTCTCCTAATGGGAGTTCTGGGTGTCGGCTAGCAGGTTGGATATCCAAGTTAATAAAAAAAAAGTTGCAACAGAACTGGTATGAAAAACTAGAACCAAATATGCACTACACAACAAATTTAGGTATATACGACACAAAAAATATCTGAGTGTACTAATAGACTACTTTACGGGACTTAAGTTTATAGGACAAACTAATCGTGTGTCCTATCTAAAACTGTTATAGTAAGCTAATAGAATGTTTTTGGGTGTCTTAAACAATTAAAGTGTCTTGTTAGCCATTTTATGACATTGTTTGAAAAAGTGTCGTAAAACAAGTGTCTTAAAAAGCTTGGTAAGACGCTAAAAAACATCGTATAAACTTATTACAAAACTCTTAGACAAGACACGTGGGTGTGTGGTCTCATAAACTTGAGGTACGTAATGTAATCTATTAGGACACTTGAACAATTTTGATGTCCTACAAACCCCGATTTTTTTTATTTTTTATTAACCTGCATATCCAACCCGCTATGGCCGACCAATCCGAGAGCGAATACTAGCTTCACAGGTAGCACAGAGTCACCGCATTTGTACCTCCGTGGTCACAAGGGGATTTTTATTCCTTCTTGGATAAACCCCATTTTTTTGAAGTGATGTGAGATGCCAAGTAGTCTGGATTGCACAATAATGTTGTTTTGAATCATAATATGTAAAATTAAAATAATAATATGATGAAATTGTCACACATTAAAGCATATGCACAACTACCATGAATTTCATCATGACAATTGTTTAGGATACCAAGTTCAATGCAATCAACAGTTATATGTACACTACGAGATAACAAACATCATGTGTATATATATAGTGCAGTAATAATCAGAACATGTATTCCATGGTGTTGCTGTGAAATCTTGATGGGAAGAAATATCAAAATAAGATTGATGTCAACATATATTATCATATAAAAACTTAAACAATTCCAACTAATTAATCGAAACAACCAGAATGCATCTTGAGAAATGGTTTTATAAGTAAATACCATAGAACAATATCGCATCTCCAAAGTGCAGTTGCAACCTCAATCTTTCTCTATAATTTGCATTAATTCAAATAACTTTCCCAAGCAGATTCTACGAATGACTTGAAGCAACAGAGTCAGGGAATTGCACATTACAAAAGATTTGGTAAAAAGAAAAGGGGTTTAGGGCTAGTTTGCATGGTATGTTTCATGTTAATTAAAAAGTTAACAGTTGCAACTTTTTAATGTGGATACGTTTGAATGATAGGGTGAAAGTTAGGATTCGGTATATTGTCTTCTCGAAGTGGAAGCTTGATATTTTTCATTACAAACTTTACAATGGCAACCTTATCATGTGCCAAGTTCAAATGACATGGTGAAGGTTGGGATTCAGTGATCTGCCTTCCATAACTTTATACTTGGTATTTATGGAATACGATTAGAATTCATTAATTGATTATGATCAACGTTTTATAGTATGAAATAATCGAAATATATTTATGAAACCAAATATTTATTAAACTAGATGAAGATTGAAATTGGTTTGTATGGTTTTGTAATGTTTCCTTGGTTTATATTTCACATTTGGCATATATATTATGATTAATTCATAGAAAGTAAAAGAGCACAATTAATAGCCTTATTGATGATAAAGGATTAATTAGTGTTTCCTCTGCTTTACGCTTAATAGCCTTATTGATGATAAAGGATTAATTAGTGTTTCCTCTGCTTTACGCTTTTACCCATGTTGGGTAAAGAATGGAAACCACATATATGGTACATATTGATAGAAACCCGATTCGAGATGGGTGATCTCCAAGAAATAATGAGAGAAGAAAGAAGACTTTGGGCAATTTTCTCATATATTTTTTCAATGAAAACAAGCTACAATATATAGTACTCAAAACTAAACGTGCAACTACTATTAGTCCTAAAATAATGCTACCACTAATCATAAATTAAGGGAAACATGCATGCAATTGAGGGTACTAAAAATGAGGAACATCCCCATGACTACTTCCTAGACTAAGTCTTCAGGTAACCCACGTCCCGAACCCACAGGTTCGTATCAATGCCCACCTCTAAAAAATAGGCCTTGCCCTCAAGGCTGTTAACCGAAAGACCGGGGTCCGGTGCGAAGGGAATGGAAGTTGGAATCTCCTCCGTGGACTCAAGAAGTAAGAACTGAGGCGGATTACAACGGTGTCCCGAATGATATTTTTCAGAGCAACGAAAGCAGAGGCCTTGGGATCGACGTGCACGAACTTCTTCCGGTGTCAATCGACGAAGAGGAAGAGCGGTAGGTGGTTGCGGTGGTGTGGGGAGGATCGCCGGGGTGGTCAATGGGGACAGTGGTGGAGACGGGGATGGCAATAACGGGGTGAGATGAGAGTCACTCGAGTTGTGTGGGGAATTGGCGGCTAATTTATCTTCGATTAATTTGGATAATCCATAGGCCTGGTGAATGGAGGAGGGGTTGTGGAGGGACAACTCTTGTTGGATGTCGATACGAAGGCCGGAAACAAAGCAATTGAGAAGTGCTTCCGGAGAAAGACCAATGACACAATTGCTAACACGTTCGAATTCGGTCTGATAGTGGGAAACTGAACCAGTTTGACGAAGCTTGAATAAGGTGGCTTGATGATTTTCGAAGGATGACGGACCAAATCGGAGCTCCAAAGCTCGAGTAAAGGTTGGCCAATCAGTGAGTAAATGGTTATTGTGAAGGTATTTGTACCAACTGAGGGCGTCACCTTTGAGATGAAACGCAACAATTGAAATGCGTTGGTCGGGGGGAATTTTGTAAAATTGAAAGTACTGGTCGGCTTGGAATAACCAATCTAAAGGTGCAGAACCCTCAAAGATGGGTAGTAGAATCTTGGGTGACTTAGGCGAGGCGGTATTTTGTTCTGGTGGAGGAGGAGGAGGAGGGTTTTCGAACCCGGCAGTGGGGCGTTTTTCGAGTTTGGTCACGACAGCAGATAAGGAAGTGGTGAGGTGGTCGAGTTTGGTAATGGAAGCAGGTTGGTTAGCGATGAGTTTGGTCAATTCATTTTGGCCGGAAAGTAGCTTGGAGAGATTGTCCGCGATGGCAGCCATGGATTCCTCGAGAGAGGGTGGATCACGTTTGGGAGGCATGGTAATCAATGAAAGCACCAATGATAGAAACCCGATTCGAGATGGGTGATCTCCAAGAAATAATGAGAGAAGAAAGAAGACTTTGGGCAATTTTCTCATATATTTTTCCAATGAAAACAAGCTACAATATATAGTACTCAAAACTAAACGTGCAACTACTATTAGTCCTAAAATAATGCTACCACTAATCATAAATTAAGGGAAACATGCATGCAATTGACGGTACTAAAAATGAGAAACATCCCCATGACTACTTCCTAGACTAAGTCTTCAGGTAACCCACGTCCCGAACCCACAGGTTCGTATCACATATGTTCCTATATATGTTGCAGATGCTAGGTCTTAAAATGTTTCCCATGGTGGTTTTTCATTGCGCCAATATGAATGAATTAAGTTAAATTGTTGTTTTTCATTGTGTGGAACGATATACGTTGCTATTTTTTGTTCTATATATGTGTTCTTTTTTCTTTAATTTCCATTAAGCTCATCTTTTGATGATGAAATGATCATCAAACGTTAATAATGAATGCATAAAATTGATCAGATCAACCAACAATAACAATTAATGTCTTTAATTTGCTACATTCTCCTCCATTCCTTGTTGTATCTCCTGACCAAGTGGTTGCATCAGTTGACTGAGTAGTGGCTGCTACTTGTGTCTTCATCTTGAGCTTTTTCCCGCATGCGGGCTTTGTCGTTATTCTACTTAATTTGCTGCTTTCAGTAAAAGACAAACTGTTGCAACCAGCTCTGTAAGTCGGGCAAAGGAACTTCCGGGTTTGCTTGCCACTGTGAAACACAATGTGGGTTACTGACTTGACCAAAACAGACCTACTTTAATTGTTTCAGTTGCAAAGTTTCTTATGAATGCCAAGAACTATCACAATTACCTTATTCTTACCACTACTAAACAAAAGGTTTTTGCCTACGGAGCTTTCCCTGGAAATCTGTCGCTAAAGAGTGATTCCTCACATAACCCTCCCAAAGATCGGTTGGTAAATTGCTTGTAGGTAATTCAAATTAGTGATAGATTACCCAAGAATTCTCTGGGTGATCCGTTGGTATTTTCTCGAAAAACATGGGATCTTATCGAACCTTTGGAATTTTTTGGTGATCCGTGAGTAATCACCGACAAAAATTCTTTTGTGTAATTTTTGTGGATGAAAATCATTTGTTTTCTAGTGTACCTCTATTTTGACCGCAGAGAAAACTGTCAAAACACATCTCAAAACGATTGAAACAACACCACATTTTTGCTAGCAATTGAACAGCAGCACACACTGCATGCAAATCAAAACTGCTCATCGGGGTGAAACAAGCTGAATAAAACCTTAAATAGGTATAAATATTTTGCCATAAGAGGTGGTTAGTAGTGAACTATAAGGGTAGATCTAATGATGCTACCACGTGTGTAGAAATGATGGTTCTTAATGATGCTAGCTAGAAACAAATAGAATACATGTTGTGATGTTGAGAAATGGTTTTAGAAGTACATACCACATAAGAGTTGCAACCTCGATCTTTCTCTAGAATCGGTATCTCTGTCAAACAAGTTTAAAGACTTTTCATACACAAAATATAACTTTCCGAAGTGTACTCTTAAGATGACTTAAATAGATAGAGAGACTTGAATATCACAAACGTACCTCTGGTATTTTTTTCTTTATAAAGGAGTTGACGTCTTCCATTGCCTCACACGACCCAAAAGTTGTTTCTATTACCTTTAGCTTCGGAGTAGTCGACTGCCCTTTGGTGAAAACCGTCATATGGTAACACCCTGAAATTGTCAAAGTATCTAATGATGGCCATTGAAAAGCCTCACTTCCCAAGCAAAATCCCTCCAAACTGTCGAGAGATATAAGTTTTAGGGATTTTAAACAAGGGAACGATATCTCATTGCCTTTTTTTTCAGAATCCTGCACAATTGTCTTTATTCCGTAGCAATAACTTATATGTAGCTCTTGTAGTTGGACTAAACTACAAGCCGTGCCATAAGAGAAAACATGTTCTGCATAGTCAAAGCCTTTAATTGATAGCTTTGTGAGGTTTGAAAGGTTGGATGACGTCCACCAATTACTCTTCCATATACATGATGATGATGATGTTTCCGCTTGTTTTTTGTTGGAAATTAGTATCATGTCTACAGATTGTGTTTCCATCAAGTCATCATGTGCCCCTTCTTCAATATTTCCAAAACATTTCACTTCATCTTTGCATGTAAAAATTGTTGTTTTTCTATCTCTCCATGCGCCAGAACGGCCATCTACTTCTAGTTCGATTAAATTTGAAAAAGACCAAGGGAATTGAAGTAACATCAGTATTTCTGGAGTGGAGCACCAACTGAAGCTATAGAGTTGATTCTGTTAAGAAATAAAAAAACATACATCGAAGAAACAAATAGAATATTAATTAGTTGTGGATCGGCCATTTTATTTTCACATCATTACTAACAATACAACAAAATTGGATTTACAGGACGCCTCCAATTTCTAGGTTTTCTAATAGACCGTTTTATAGGACATAATTTTGAGGACCAAACTACAAAGTGTCTTATCTAAAGGTAAAGGCGTAATAAGTTGATAGGACGCTTTTGGGCGTTTTAACAAGTTTTTAAAAGACACATTTAATACAAAAGTCGCATTAACAAATTTTATAGGACACTTTTGAGAAAGTTTCCTATAAACTCAACTTTTTATAGGACACTTTTTCAAATTGTGTTCTATAGACATGCTAATGGGACACTTTGTATTAAAGGTGTCTTAAAAATCTTGTTAAGACGTCCAAAAGTGTCCTATAAACTTATTACAACGCGTTTAGATAAGACACTTTACTTTTTGGTCCTAAAAATAAAGTCCTATAAAGCGGTCTATTAAGACAGTTGACATTTTGGGCATCCTATAAACCCGATTTTGTTGTAGTGTAATTAATCATTCAGATTAGTATGTGCAGTGTGTGTGTGTGTATATATATACCTGGTGTGATGCATTGGTCCAATCAAAGTTGAGTCCACATTGAAGACTATGCTTGCCTAACCCTGTATTTATGTATTTGAGTTTCGGAGTTATCGAGCGACCGGATGTGAAAATCATCATTTTCCAGCAACGATAGATCTCAACCTTATCCAACAATGGCCACCAAAAGTCGTTCTTCCCCAAGAAGAAGCTCTTGAGATTTAGTAAATGGACTAGTGTAAGGGACTTTAGACGAGGGAAGACGACGTCTTTGGATGCTATTAATCCATTGTCTTCCTCCTTCACAATCACTTGTATTCCAGAGCAAAAGCTTATCTCCAACTCCTCGAGTTGCTTAAGGCTCCCAAGTGTGGAACTTGTTAATATATATTTCAAACCGGCGCATCCAACAATTTCCAACTTTTTAAGGTTGGGCAATTCAAGTAAAGTAGGCATATTCGTCAACCTCGGGATTGTGGTCGTTCCATCACCCATATGAGTATTGTCGACCCCTTCAATTTCAAATATCTCCCTCAATGACGTGCACCATATTACTTCAAGCTTTTCAAGCTTTGGCATGCGTCCTACCGCATGGGATGGAATCACATTTAACAAGGCATAACAATTGTGTGTACGTATCGTTTTCAAGTATTGGCAAAAGGATCGATATGTTACATCCACTTGTGAACGCTGCAAGATATAAATTAAAAATCAGTGTATGCATAATATATAACAGTTGTTTTTGTCTACAAAGTCAATCAATAAGAAAACTCCAAACAGTGACGAACAAAGCGGGTTTGATCAAGCACCCAAACCCGCATTGGGGCTCGCTTTTGTTACTGTTTGCGTGCCTGGGATGAAATTTGGTTAGGGTCTCTGTTTTGTTTTTTTGGATGGCTCAAAATCAAGGTGTCCAACTTCAAATCCAATTCCTCAATCGTGGGTCGGTGATCACTTCAATTCAAATTGGAGATATGGCTTATCAATTTGGTATCTTTATCTATGTATTAAATATATATATATACAGGGTTTCTTTTGAGAATCTTGAAAACTTTTAATACTGTGAACCCTATGGATATGAAACAAATATATGGTAATCAATATGTTAAATTATAGTTTTAAATGGAAAAAATTATATGAATAACATGATTTCTCGTACCTAGGTCATAGTCTAAAACAAATCAATATTTAGTCCATTGCCTCTCTATGATTAACCCCTATGCTACACTACTACCCGCTTCGGAGTTGCGGTTTTATATTTCTATCTATTGTTGATGTTTCTCTCCTTATATTTATTTCCTATATATGCTTTTAAATTTCTTGCAATGTCCTTTAATTTAATTTATTGCTTACTTAGGTTAAAAACAATTATTGGGGAGTGACACTCCTTAAGGTAAACAAAAGTTAACTCCTATATGGTAATCTTTCAATTTGACGACTTATTGGAAAAAGTTGATTATGAATAACCCTATATGCTAATCTTTGAGGTAAACAACAGTAGTAACCCCTATATGCTAATCTTTCAATTTAAAGACTTATTGGAAAAAGTTGATCATGAATAATTGATTGAAGATTTTGTTTCAATCAAAAAATTAATTTTATATAAATGAATTTTGTATGTTATTTTATCATTTAAGTCATCTTTTTATTTTCATTGGTAAGACTTTCAATATAATATATATATATATATAATATCTTACATCAATGAACTTTGTATGTTATTTTATCATTTAAGACATCTTTTTGTTTTAATTTGTAAGACTTTTAATATAAGAGTCAGGTTTAAGAGAAAACGCTAAAAAAAGAAAACTGAAGAACACTCTGGGAGTCTTCCATTGGGAGTCTTCCATCTGGACGACGGTATGTAGTATTGCATACCGGTATTTTGTAACATGCATCAGTGAATATTCATCAATGCATATGTAATGAATATTCATCAATGCATTAGTGCATACTGTCCGAATGCAAGGCTCCCAGGGTATTCTTCAGTTTTTTTTTTAGTGTTTTCCCTTGAACCTCTCTTTTCAATATAATATATATATATATATATATAATATATAACGTAAACTATTATATTTTTTGTTTTATTTATTATTTAATCCAATCGGTCTATAGTTATGATACATGTGTAACAGGGTCACTAAAAAAATTAGAACGTGTTATCTTTAATGTACATAGATATATTGTTTAAAAATATTCAAAAAGTTTAAGAATTTAGTTATTCTAAAAAAAAGCTAGGAACTAAATCACTTAAATTGTGATTAATTAGGTTTGTTTGAAATCAATTTTTTCTTTTGTGTATAAGTAAAGCTGAATTGTTTTATAAACTTTTTATTTATTCTAAGTAAAATAAGTTAACTTCTAAATATCATTAGAAGCAACCTACAAATTAATTCTATTTTGGTATAAATAAAATTGGATTTTTTTTCACTTAAACATATATATATATATATATATATATATATATATATATATATATTAACTCGGTACAACAAAATTATACCATTAACACAATACACGACAAAAAATCATCTCTATTGCAACAAAGGCTATAGCGCCGACTATGAAATCGTTGTCGTAGGTATTAAACATGTTATTTATATATGTATTTGAAGACTATAAATTTTCAAATTTTTACCCATTGCAACGATTTGTATATAGAGAGTTGTAGGGACTGGCCAATAGAGATCGCTCTATAGCGACGATATCTCGTCGTAATAGACCATAGCGACGAGATTTGATCTTGGCGACGACTTTTATCGTCGCAATAGGGTAGATTAGCAATGTGACATTTAGAAAAGAATTAACACAAATATGATTATTAGGAAGAAAGTGAAGTGAACATTTGAACCTTTATATGATGTATTATGAAAGAAGCCATACCTCATGAACCGTAATACTGGAGGTGAGTTTATTGCCACCGTACTTGGCTCCAACACCATCAATAAACTTTAGACAATTCATATTCCAAAGATTGAGATGGTCTAAATGCGGGAAGAAAGTGGTACCGTTTGTGTGGGAAGATATAGATGTAGCAATTTCTGCAACCTCATCATCTACGTTTGAAACAACCTCTTCAATGGCATCACAATTATACATATAGATGCTATTTAAGTTGGAAAGAAGTTTGGCCATGAAAGGGGAAAACAAGTACTTTATAAGTTTGCAGGATGAAAGGTTTATGCTCGTGAGATTGTGGAAAGAAGATTTCGGTTCTCGTTGAGAAATTGAGAATCGGTTCCAATCGTACTTCCACACATGAGTCATCCTCTCCATGTGATGTAATCGCAGATCCTCAAGGCACGGGTGCACCACTAGTGGCTGTTGATTATTCCGGGTTGTTGCCAACTTTCTACAACTTGAACTCTCTATCTCAAACGCCACCTCCGCACCTTTATAATAACCAAAATCAAGTGTATGAAGTTGATGGAAAGTGTGTATAAGATAAGATGGGAATGCCACATCTGGAGTACCATTATCCATTTCTGAAATGTCTTTATCCGATATCACAATAATCTGCATATATTCCAGCAACAAATGTAATTAGCGATCTCATTGACGATAACTAAATTGCATTAACAATCTTATATTTTAAATCTAACATAAAATGTTTGGATTCTAATTAAGTAATTAAATTATCAAGGATGACCTATTAATTGTCATGTATACATATATAAAATCATAATGAAATAGAACTGAATCGATTATCATGAGGAAGGTTCATAAACTAGAAGCATTATGATATTTTTTAGGAACAAATGGAAGGCCTAAAAGGATGAGGGGGTGTGTGTTCTCTTCTGAAAAACGTTTCCATGCATGCTATGCATAGCAATTCAAGTTAATTCAGAAATAGGCATCTGTTGCAACACAAGATAAATCGTACATTGATCCAACCCAATCCGTGCATTGATCCCACCCACGGTGGATATATATATAGAGGGTGTTTGGGATTGCTTATGAAAATGACTTATTGACTTATTACCGGTTGGGAACCGGAGAAAAGGAGATTGAAGTGTTTGGATGAAAAAAAAGTTGAAGAGCTTATTGCGGTGGGCAAACGCAGAAAAGGCGTTTTTCATAAGTAGATGCCTCCTAACTTATGAGAAGCTGCTTATGACTTTTCAAAATCCATTTTACATGTTTACCCTTTTTCTAACCTAAAGAGCTCCTCTTCTCATCAGATATACGCCTCCTTTTTTTCATCACGTACCACAAGAGCTCATCTCCTCTGCAAATCGACTTCCATCACCACCTCCAACAGCATCACCCTCTACTTCCATGGAAGAAGAAGCATCGAGATTTTTGAAGAAAAAGCCCTAAGATCGGTATTTGATCAAAGACTGAAGATTGGCTTGAAAATGGAGATGGTCCTGTTTGATTTTATAAAAATGGAAGAAGGAGCAATGGAAGGAGATGGTTCGATTACACAGTGATTGAAGGAGAAGGTTCGATTTCACAGTGATTGAAGGAGAAGATTTGATTTCACAAAAATGGAAGGAGATGGGTCTTTTGTTCGTCAGTTGATTTCACAACAATGGAAGGAGAAATGGGTCATTTTGCATAAATAAGCAAATTTTGCCAAACACTGTAAAACAACTTATCAGCTTATTGCGCTTTAGTACCACCATAAGCTAATCCAAACACTTTTTACAAAAATCCAGTCCTACGATAAGCACTTCTACAAATAAGCATAAGTTGTTGTAAATAAGCAATCCCAAACACCCCCATAATTATTGAACTATATAGCACTTTCTAACCAATAGTTTGAATTATATATATATATATAGAGAGAGAGAGAGGGGGGGAGGTTCAAATATTGAGAATTTTGCAAAGAAACATCCTTATGACCATATATCAGATATGATTTTATATTGTATGGGACCCACATCATATATGGTCCTAAATATGTTTTTTTGTTCCTTTAAATGAGGGGTGTTCTTGTATGATCTCTCTCATATATATATATATATAGGGGAGGGATCATACGATAACCACTCATCTTTAAGGGAACAAAGGGACACCTTGTTCACATATCATGTGGGTCCTGCATAATATTAAATCATTTCTGATTTAATATTAAATCATACTAAATCAGAAATGATTTAATATTACGTGGGACCCACATCATATGTGGTCCACAAGATGTTTCTTTATTCTTTTAAATTTACAAAGTTCTCATTTGAACCCTCCTCGATATATATATTGCATGTAGTTTTGAAGTGAAATATTTAAAGCACAATTGAAAAAACTTCGTATATGGAAAATTCCGATTTAAAAAAAAACGGTAGAATAAATATATTTTGGAGATTAAACAAAATTGAATGCATTTATGTTAGTTAAAAATGCAAATTAAGATGTGGTAGAAGAGGTTGAGGTAATAACTGCATAAACAATAAATCAATTACATACCTCTTCTTTTTGGCTACTCTCAACCATTTTATGTTCTTCCCAAACATGGACATCTAAAATAATCTGTGTAAGTGCTTTCATGTTAAAATTTGAGGTGGTTGGTGTGAATACGTGTCTTAAGCTCTTGCACTTTGTTATTTCTATGCATTCAACATTTTGAAAGTCAAGAATGGGCAGATCATCATTAGAGTTGTTTACTCCTTTCACCCTCCAAACTTCTCTTAATTCCCCGCATTCGCTTACAGTAATAGATCTCAAGTTGCTGTTACTGCCATCCTCAACATCACCAACACATGATCCCAAATCAAGGTTGAATAACACATCAATGGAACCACATTCCGAAACAGTAAGTTTTTCCAGATGATGCAGCAATGACATCGGATTGCTTGGAAACAAATTCACAAGACTATCACATCCTTCCACTCTAATTTCTCTAAATTGAGTACTTATCACCTTATCATTGTTACTCAACTGACTTGGCCATATCTCCTTCAATTTCTCCATGTTATGAATCTTCATTTTCTTCAACTTAGAACTCATTACCTGCATCATAATCAAACCTTAAGTTGGGTACCAAAATAACTAAATTCTATCAATATATTGTCCAATTAAATTAAAATAAATCTGAATTAGTCTAAAGGATACAGTGACTTTAATTTCAATACAACATAAATATATGTACCTCTTCCTTCAGAAAATGTTGATAAATGCTAATGAAATTGGGAAGGCTGTCAAGTTTCAACTTCTCCAATTGTGGTAGCTCTAAGTTGTCACCCTTGCACAAACTCATTAGCATTGGTAGCTTATGCAGAGATAGAAACTTTAGAGATGGAAATCTGATCACCTCAACTTTACAATTCTCACTATCTACCAATGTTTCTAAAAGAGGGCACTGATAAAGATAGAGGCGCTCAAGCTGCTTGAGACCATTTGCCACATGGATTGTGAAAAGATATACCAAGTTTTCACAGGAAGAAATATGAAGGACTCTTAGATTGAAAAACGAGCATTGTTGATGATGTAAAGACTCCGCTAAACTATCTCCAAAATCATGTATATCCTTTATTTGCAAATGAAGCACCTTTGTTTTTTCAAACAACTCATTCATCCTATAATCCAATAGTTCACATTTCGTGGCTTCCAGCTTCAAGGTGTTCTCGAATGAGTGTTTGTTTTGGTGCTTATTTTCATTTAGTTCGCATCCCAATGAGATCTTAAATCTTTCAAGTTTCTCAAATGACATATGCTTCGGCAAAGCATCTTCAAAAAAGAACTCAATTTCTAATGCATCAAGGTTTTTTGAAAAATCTACCAATTCATCACCATTGGCATCGTCCCTTCTTCTAACCCCTCTCATATACAACTCTTCAAGCTTGACCAATTTTTTCAAGACACCATCATCAATAAGTAGATTAGCGCAGTCTGTCAAATCAAGTACCTTTAGCTCCTTCAAATTTCCGATTGTAGATGGTAACTCATATATGCTAGAATAAGCAAAACTAAGCACTTCCAAATTCAAAAGATCACCGATAGGAGAGCGATCAAATGTTAATAAGCATTGATTGAGACATAGTGTTCTAAGGTTTGTAGAACATTGAAGGGATCTTAAATGCAAGGGATACTCCATGCTTTCATACGCTATAACTTCTAGTTTTCTCATTTCTTCATAAAAGTCTTCGGGAAATTTGAGCGACTCATCTCCGTGCATAAGTTTCAATAGCGAGAGGTTTGGGTACTTACAATCTCTAGGAAACTCAGGCATACCCATGCATTGTAGTGAAATTCTTTTGCAAGACTCATTGTTATATTTTGTAGGCCACTTTGACATATTACCGACAACTGAAGCATGTTCGCCTACAGAACACTTATCTAAAACAAAAACACGAACTAGATCGTGCATCTTGACGCACCCAACATTCTGACTTTGAATCAACAAATTTGCATGTATGAGTCGCTCAATGCACGAGTTCACCCTATTTCTTGCTTCTCTTATAGTCTCCACACTTCGGAATAATCTCAAGCCCCAACCGTACCTCATCAAGTCCTCTGTAGGAGTATCAAAGTCTTCTGGAAACAAACCACATAGCAACAAAGTTGATCTGGTCTCTTCATCATCGAGATTTTCGTAGCTCATTGAAAAAATTTGATGCACAACTTTATCAATGTCCTTGTGCTCTATTTTAGAAAGTGTATCTATCCATACAGGCTTGCTTGTACCTTTAAGAGTATGAGCGATGGTTTTGATGGCAATGGGCAAACCATGACATCTAATTGCAATATCATCTCCTATCTTACGGAGATCAAGATCAAGATCATCATCATCTGAAATCTTGACACATTGGGCAAAGAAACTTTGTGCTTCTGGGGCATCTATGACATTCACATTGATAATAGAATTAAGTTCAACTCCCATCATATTGCAAACACCTCTATTTCGTGATGTCAATAAAACCTTAAAATCGACACCTTGATTTGGCAAAGGACTTAAGCCAATATCATTCAGATCAACTAACTGCCATACATCATCTAGCATTACTAAGAATTTCTTCTTACCTCCGTCAGAATGAGCCTCGAAACTTTTTTGAAGCTTAATAGCTCTAGCTACTTCACTGCTTTCTTTTAGCTCTATACCAAGGAAATCTGCTACAGCTTGCTGGATAATAGACACCTCCATCTTTTCCCCTATAGCAACCTCAATAATAAAATCAAACATTTTCTTTTCACTTGCAACCTTCTTTAGCTTTTGCATCATTATGGTCTTACCAACTCCTCCCATCCCGCATAAGGCTATCATGTGAGATTTGTGGTGTGGTTGGAGTGCTTTTATTGCTTCCAAGAAAACCGGCTCTCTTGATTTGAAGTCATTGTGATGAGTTGATGGTGTAGAGGTTGATGCCTTCATGGAATCAACTTTTCCAAGAGGAATTGGATGATTAGTCCATTCGATACTAGATTTTTCTTTCATGAGATTGTTGATATCTTGAATGATCTTGAAGGTTTTCCTTCCGAGTTTATGCCTACCCTTGAGATCAAAACAATTGCCAACATCACAAGGAATGATTTCCACTTCTGCATCGATCTTTCTTACTTCTTTCAACCAACCTTCTACCTCAGTCGGAACCTCAAGATTGTTGCTTTTGTTGTAGGTGATATCATGTTCAACACTGAGTCTCGTAGTCTTCAACTTCTCCATTTTGGTACCCATATCCTTCACATATTTTGTGCACGAGATTAGGTAAAGTATGTGTTTCTTAACCGGAACCATAAGTGACTCAACAACAGGAGTAACAATGGCAGTAACGATCTCCATTGCTCGATGTTGTTACTTGTGCTAGCGCCTACAGAGAAGCAAACAAATGAACAAAGAGAATTAGTGCAATATGAGGATCGATAGAGTCTCATATCGGCTAGACTTAGGGGTTGTTTGACAGTTGCTTAATGGCTTAGTGCAGAATGATTAAGTGGTCAGAATGATTAAGACCCTCCTATGATATAGTGCAAAATGAAATACAATTGTTTGTTAATTATTCAAAATGAAATTAGGGCTCTGAATTGGTTAATGGGAGGTGCATGATCATGATTCAGAGAGTTTTGGAACCATGAAGAGGCAAACTTATTTTTTGTCAAACATGATTCACCTCTTAACTATTCAGAGGCTGCCTCTTAATGGGACTGTTAACAGGTAAACAAAAACCCCTTAGACTATTTATTCTCGATAGACGTTGGAACCTGTGATCTCTCTTCAACTATTCTTTTGAAGAGTAACATATGGAGTTTTCATATATTCTCATAGATAGAATAAGAGCAATAACAATGCACAGTAATTTATTCAGTTCATTGCTCATAAAGCTTAGAAAATTCAAAGATTCAACATTTAATCTATTATAATAAATTGAAACATATTAAAGACGATTACAATTTCTTTTCACTTACCTCAAAATCAGAAGGGTTTGCTTTTTCTAGCAATCTTCTTCTTCTGTATAAACAATTCTGGAGAGCATATAATTGCAAAAAGAGAGACAAGAAAGAAGGGTCAGTAGGTTTTATGGCTAAAAGCTTGGGAAATGGTGGATCGTTCGAGTAACTGTTAAGTCTATGACAAAACTTTAGAGTTTTCAATTTCTGATACCGAGTTTTTTGTTTTATTTGTCTTTTAAATTAAAAATAGATAAAATTTACGTAATTAGAATCTCATATTAATATTTAACCATAGGTACATGTAAAAGAAAAAAAAGGTAATGTTTGTTTTTTCCAAAAAAAAATGTAATCTTTGTTTTTTCAAAAAAATGTAATATTTGGAACCAAAATATAGGTTTTTAATTTAAGATCATCAAAAAAAAAATAAGATCATCAAAAATATTAGAGCCATTAATTTCTTTTACCAAGCAAATAAAATATTTTCAACAGATTTTATAAAATAGAGGAAATAAAGATTTTATTCTTTATATTGTTTTAATAGGTTCTACAGAGTAACACTCTAAATAGAGAAAACAAAAAAAAATATTCCAACCTTAAAGAGTTTTCTAATACTTGATAAGAGGTAAGAGATATTATTATTTTTAATTCATTTTCACCAATAAGATAACTATTATTATTTTATATATAAAGTTTTTTCCTTAGAAAGTGTATTGGATGACAAAACTATATAATTATTTTAATGATATAATAAACATTAAAAGATTTAAAATAGAAGAACTCTTAAAGTGAAATGTAATTTTATTTAAAGATTTTAACTTTTGATTTTATGTTTTAAAGAAAATATGTTTTAAAGAAAATCAAATAGAACCTGTCAGACATCTTCATTGTAATTTTTTTTGTTTGATGTGTAAGATGCAATTGCTTCCTCTAACCACTTTTATTAACACAATTTTGATACTTTATTACGCATACTTATATACAATACATATATATATATATATAGCAAGGTTAAATTCAAGTAAGAAGACGGTCAATTTGTGAGAATATGATATATTACAAGATCATACAAGGTTAAATGTAATATTATATGATAAAATACGTGTTGCATTAATCGGCATACAACGGACCACACACCTTCCCAACAACCTTTGGTTGTGTTCACCAAGTCGTTCACGTTTCTTTTCGACATGTTTAATTATATATGATTACGTATTTGTATCACATATAATCATGTATGATCTCAGAACTCCTTGAATTCTCACAAACTGATCAACGGCTCGTATGATCTTTCCTCTGCTGATAATACATATCTATACTTGAAAAAGTTTCTTTTGTCTCAATAAAATTAATTAGTTTAAAAAGAACACATGTATTGTAGTCAAGGTTCAAAATGGTGCGAGTCGTAGCGTGACGGCGAAGTCAAACCTCAAGCCTTAGGAGCCACGACGAGGTAGTGGCTTTCTTCAAGGCGTGACTTATGGTGACAAATTTTTATATCATATAAACTATTATACATATAAATATATATTTTCTACTATCAATCAATGAGAGATTGATATTAAATAACTTAAATTAGGTTATACATTAAAAACTAATAAAAACGACATAAAAAAGTAAGAAAATTCAATTTTACGTTACAAAAACCGTTCATTAGTCATGATGTGCCATAAGCATAACGTGATATGAAGGACAAGCCTTAAATCATGACGCCTCACAACGGCTATTACAACGAGCTTCTTTAAACACTTGTATTGTATTATTAATTATGAAATAGAACGCATACAATATAGCATGTAACCTTGTATAATAATGTTTGACCAATGGTAAAAACATAACTCAAAAAGCAAGTTATAAAGAATATCCTCCCCAGTGGCGCAACCCCATAGGGGCCTTTGGGGGCCATGGTCTCCCCGCCTTTTCAATTAAATACCAAATATGAACTATTAGTATTGATAAGTTGGTCAGCTCAGTTGGTTAACGCCTTCATGGCTCCTGCAAGAAGTCATTGGTTTCAAGCCTATTTCCTTGCATATTTTCATTTTATTTTCCATTTTGTCACTTTCCACCCCTTAATACTTAGTTTTTATATCTTGTTTTCCATTTTTGTCACTTTCCACCCCTTAATACTTAGTTTTTACATTTTGTTTTTTATTTTTGTCACTTTCCCTTAATACTTAGTTTTTACATTTTGTTTTCCATTTTTATCACTTTTCCATACTTCACATAAAATTATTAATATCAATTGTGTATAAAGATTAGTTTTTGATATTTAAGTTGTTATACAAATATATAATGTTAGTATTACTAATTTAAAAGTTATTTTTATTAGTTCATTAGTACAAAACATTATAAATTTATGTTACAGTTTTCTGTTAATAGTTTAAAGGTTCTGACTTCTGGGTTTTAGGAGTTATTTATCTAAACACTTATCTTGGTAAGTGCTTACTGGTAAGATTTAACAATCACTTACCTTGTCGGATAAGATCGGTACTCCATTAAAACGACATCATATCTAACAAGTTACCTAGTAAGCTTTAACCGTGTAAAAATCGCCACCTTCACTTACTGAGTAAGACTCTTGGTCATTACCATCATATCGCTCTCAATCTTATATTTGTAACAACTCTTTAATCTTATACTGGCAACTTCTTTTTTAAATTTAGTATTATATCATAGAAAAACCGAACAAAAAACAAGTTACGTACGTATTTGGATCTTAAATTTTTTGTAATATTATATTTTGGCCCCCCGGATTATAATTGTCGTGTTCCGCCCCTGATCCTCCCTCATTTTAACCTCAGTTAAGTTTTTGTTAGGGGTAATTTTATTCATTAACCTTTTCTCCATCAACTTTCATTATTTAATTATTTTTGCTCGTTATATTTTAAAGATATATTTGTGTCACAAAATTTATTGATTAAATAAAAGACCTAATCTATTATAAAAATACAAAGTTGTTTGAGAATCAAATCTATTATAAAAATACAAATAATTTAAAAGACTAAATCCATTATTGTTCTTTACTAAGGGAAACTCAACTGACCTGTTAATAAGAGTACCATATTCAGAGCATCTGTAGTGGTGAGAATTTTTACCACCTCACCACCATAACAACCGGTCTAAAAAAATTCATATTATTGGAGCTTAAAGGTTTTTGTCCAGGTTGAAGGGGAAAGGTTACTCAGATAGACCGATCTATAATAATCTAAAATAAAAATATTGATAGTTTTATTTTATTTCTTATTTATTGTCGTTGGTTTAATTTAATTTAATTTTGTAATATTTGTTGTTTACTTTTTATGTAGATTTTAAAAATCAGTAATTTTTGTTTATGACATAAATTAATATTATATTATAATTATATAAATATTTTTGCTTATTTCATCAATTTAAATTATTATGATTTATTATTGATGAATAATTTATATACTGAGTTTTATATTTTATAAACCATGGACTGATCCATGATTAAAAGTAAAAGTTTTATGAAATGTGTAGCAAAAAAAACTGACATAGTAAAAAATAACTGATATGACAAAGTTATAGACCTCTGAAAAAATTTATGATTATAGATGCTCTCATTATAAAACTGATATTATAGGGAATCCATTGTTAATAAAAAAAATTAAAACCTTACTTGTTAATTTATGTTAAACTAAATATGCATTTAACTCGATTATTATATATGTTTCATCACGTGAATTCCTACAAAGGACTAATTAAAAAAACATTTGTTTTGATTTGAAAAAAAATACATTTTACGTTATGTTGTTATTATAAAATTCAAAGCGTAACATGTCACCGTAACTTGCGGACATTTGTAAAAACATAATTTAATAAGCAAGTGCTTCAAAATCGTACATGCCACGTGATTTGAGTCTTCCCAAAAAGTGCATCTCACGTGATACGATACGAGTCAAGGATTCAAGAATAAAAAAATTGGTTAAAACAAGACAAGTGACAACTGCAACATGATTTATGAAGAATGTTGTAAAACTTAAAAGGACATTTTTATGAAAATTGTTATGAAGCTTAAACAAAGATTTATCACCAAGAATTCACAAATGATTTTTTAATAGTTTGATTAATGTTTTATGCATTTAGACCTAGTTATTTTTTGCATATCGTCACCCACATTTTTATTGTAGACTATGAAATTTTTGTATAAGTATTGTGATATATATATATATGGGAGGGATCATACGAGAACCACCACTTTTTAAAGGAATAAAGGAACACTTTGTGGACCACATATGATGTGAGTCACACATAATATTAAATCATTTCTGATTTAATACTAAATCATATTAAATCGAAATGATTTAATAATATGTGGACCCACATCATATGTATTCAAGCGTTGTCTTTATTCTTTTAAATTTACAAAGTTCTCGTTTGAACCTTTCTCTATATATATATGTATATATATATATATAGGGAGGGGTCATACAAGAACCACCATTTTTAAAGGAACAAAGAAACAATTTGTGGATCACATATGATGTGGGTCCCACATAATATTAAATCAGAAATGATTTAATATTATGTGAAACCTACATCATATGTGGTCCACAAATTGTTTCTTTGTTCCTTTAAATTTACAAAGTTCTCATTTAAACTTTCATTTATATATATATATATATAGGTGGAGGTTCAAACGAGAACACCTCCATTTTACGAGAATGCGAGAACACTCTTATCACATGGGATAATACACATGCAGAGACATGGTGATGTGCGGACGACGTGCCCTACGTCTTAGGCCACGTCAAAGATCGTCTACGTCTATGATTCAATATCACATGTGATGGTCTTGATGGATTATAATATCACATCAAGAACACGCTTATCACATGTGATAATACATGTGAAGGGGCTTAATGTTGTAAAGGCGACTTGGCCCGCAACCTAGATCGCGTCAAAAGTCGTCCACATATTTGATTTAGTATCATATGTGTATAATATGTGATGAAATAATAGTATCACATGCGATTTTCTGTAGTAAAATGGTGTTCTCGCGTTCTCGTAAAATGAAGCTGTTCTCGTTTGAACCTTTCCCTGTATATATATATATATAGAAAGAGGTTCATGTGAGAACGGTAACAATTTACGAGAATACGAGAACAATCCTTACCCAATCATTTTGTACATGAAATTTTTCATGTACAAAATCATATGTGATTTTGTATAAAATCATAAATGACGTGGGAGACTTTCCATGCGACTTAAGTGACCCCAAAAGTCGTCCGTGTCCTTTTTTATACTTACAAAATCACATATGATTTTGTACATGAAATCATATGTAATTTTGAACATGAAAATTTTCATGCGTAAAATGATTGGTCGAGGATGGTCCCCATATTCTCGTAAATTGATAACGTCCTCGTAGAGTTTTTTTGCAAAAATATGGTTGTTTTAGAAAAGCTTTTTAAAAATAGGATTGTTTTAATTTATTTTTGTAGAAATAGGGGTGTTTCCAAGTTAAACATCTTTACAACTTCAACCCCTTAATTTTTTAAACAAATTTCTATTCAAAAGATTATACATCTTTACAACTTCAATCCCTTAACTTTTTAAACAAAGTTCAATTGCATCATTTTCTTTTATTTAATTTATATTGTATATTTGTTGTATTTTTTATATATCTAAATTTTTATTATTTTTCTTTTTAATTAAACAGTTTTTATACATCTTATTTTTTCAATTACATTATTTATATTATTTTTCAATTAAAACTTTTCTTAAAGACCTTTATTTCAAAAAAAATACAAAATACTATAAATTTAAATTTTGAATTGTCCAAAGAAGATTATGTGAATATTTAGAAGATTTTGAGATAAATAAAGGCAAACATATCAACATCCCTTATATGTATATTTATATCTTCAATTTTTAATAAATCTTTTGCCATTATAAAAAGTATTTATTAGATACTTAAATTTAATATCTTTCTTCTTATATATATACAATTTTTAAATGAATTAGAGAGCGGAAAGTCATTTTTAAATGAATTGATTTTAGATATTTTAGACATTTTAGCTTATTTGATTTTATACATCAATAAAAATAAAGATAATGCAAATGCAAATAATATTCAATATTGATATCATCTATATATTTATAAAAACTAAATTTATACATAAAATATAACAAAAATATAATAAAAGATAAAGGGTGTCATCAAAAGTATTGATGTGATATTTTTTTATAAAAATATAATAAATTAGTTCTAGTTATCTATTTACAATAACTAAATTTATACAAAATATATAATGAGAGTATAATATAATAACTAAAAAAAGGTAAGTGTGTGATTAAAATTTATTTCATATTAAAAGGAGTTGAATTTAAAATAGTTATGGGGCTACTACCCTATTTTTACAAACAAATTAAAACAACCCTATTTTTATAAAGTCTTTTTAAAACAACCCTATTTTTCTAGAAAACTTCGTCCTCATATGAATCCGTCTCTCTCTATATATATATATTATTGAATATTTATACGTGTTTTACTTTGTTTTGAACGGAGAATTTTTTTATAGTTTAAACATACGTAGATGAGATTGTCAAGCTTTTCAATTACTTTTTAGAATCATCTAAACTTTTTACAATCAAGGAGTATTCATAAAAACAACTTTCGTACTCCTTCCTTGGTGGGTTTAATAAGAAGAAGAGGGGGAAATGAGTTTATTTTTTCTTTAATTCTGTAAACATTTGTATACATGCATTACACATTTATACTATAAAATGTTTATGAAAGAAAATGATAAATGACCAAAATACCCTCACGTGATTGGCACATGTCATGGACGGTGTCTGTATTTGATAACAAATCCGTGAAAATTTGCAAACCGCAAAACATAATAAATAAATCACATATACCAAGTTGGTAATTTTCTACAATCAAAAATATAGTTTATTCTTGAATGTTTGGTCTATTTATGTTTAGTTTCCTACATACATTTATGTTTATATATGTTCCATATGTGATTTCATCCTTCCCATGAATGCATCATACAAGATTTTTCACGTTATCTTCTCCAAAAGGACTAGAAGAATTAAAGGTTTTTTTGATCAAACAAGACTAGTGGCAACAAACACATATAATTCAATAAGAATTGGAACATAACTACTTAAAGCTTATACGATGGCACGGGCCATCGTTCATGACTATGTCCTATTGGAAAAAGATTTACATCTATGTTTTATTGTGCGTAGGGGTAACATGATACAGTACCGTGTTGATTTTTTCAGATATCATGTACCGACCAATTATAATTGATATACAAAATTTTATATCATATATCAAACAATTATAATTTGTATACAGCCAAACCCATCGGAAATACGCCGGAAAACTCAATTTCCGACGGGTTTGGGTGTCGTAAAAATCCTATCGCAAAACATATTTTCCGGAATTTCATTACTAGAAAATTGAGTATTTTCAACGGAAAATGTCGTTGAAATTTTTTTACGAATTTTAGAGGGATTATTGACAGAACATAAATTTTCAACGAATTTCCGTTGAAAATTTCTCACAAACATGCATTTTCAACCAAAAAATTTTCAACGGAATAAAACACACTTTGTGAGAGATTTTCAACGGAAATTTGTTGAAAATTCGTAGAAAAATTATGTTCTGTCAATAATCCCTCTAAAATTCGTAGAAAATTTTCAACAATATTTTCCGTTGAAAATACTCAATTTTCTAGTAGTGTTTCTGACGAATTGACTTTTTCCAGCGGAAAACTTTTTTATTCTTATTTTCTTTCAAATGGTTCTTATAAAAAAAAAAAATGTTTTTTTTAAATTTTACGGTGGATTTCCAACGGAATTTAAATAATAATTAATTTGGTTTCTGTTTCGTTGGTTCATATGTAACATGGAGATGGTTGTGTTGTTTTGTACAATTGGTATTTGGCTTAAATAAAAGTGTGTTTTTGTTGCTAAAAAAAGTAATTTAATTTAAAATCTTAAAACATTGTTGACGGATTCGTGGCTGATTTTCGTCAATTGGAATTTCATCACAAACCCGTCACAAATATTTACAAAGATATTTATGTATTTTTACTAAAAAAAATCGGCGATTGATTTCAGACGGATTTTTGCAAATGTTGACTTTTGTTGACTTTAGTTCATTCCGCCGTTAAAATTTCTAACGGAAATCTGTCGTTAATAGGGGTTTTTTAGCAGTGTTTTATATCATGTATCAACCAACTAAATCGGTATCAACTTTTTTTGGTACCAACATAAATTTAGATGCATTAAAATCATCGAACATCCAAATAACATGTTGATATGTGTCGTACCACTTATTTATACATGTACAAGCATTTACATAATCTTTATATGGAAGAGTTACTAAGGTTGTTAGAGTTAGACTGACAAATTCAATCAAGTTCTAAATATCCACCCGTATTATAACTTAGCAAAATTGATGATAAAAAAATTAGTTTTTTGATGATGAAAGTATGTTGTAATATTACACTAAACTTTAATTAATAACTAATTAAAAAATAAGTTGCTACGCTATCGTATTATCGTGATACACGACTTTTAATATTAGTACCAATCAAATTTAAATAGTTGATATGGTACTATAAGATTAATAACATTGAATTGATATGGTTGGCAAAGTTAGTTGGTTTGTACTCCCATAATTGTATTCCCCTTATATCATTTTAAACCACATTTATTATAGATTTTTAAGTTAGCTTGAATTGGTTTTAGTTTGGAGCATGATTAAATCTTGCTTTAATAAGGATTAGGGTTTGAATTAGGGATAACAATTCTCGAAACGATACGAACCCGACACGAAAATAAATGGATTAGGGTTGAATTTTTCTGACACGCCAACCCGCCAAATAAACGTGTCGTGTTCGGGTTGACACGAACCCGACACAAAAATAAACGGATTAGGGATGGTTTTTTTGACCCGTCAACCGACCAAATAAACGTGTCGTGTTCGGGTTGACACGGACGGGTCGCGGGATAACCCGCCAAAATTTATTAAAAAATAATAATATATATTTTGTGTTTTACTTTTAACTTAAAGTGTTTGAAAAATCAAAATAGGGTTTGTGAATAATGGTTTTAAGTTGTATAAATGGAATTTTTGATCCGCCAACCCGCGACCAACCTGCCAATCCGTTTTTGACCCGCCAACCCGCGACGAACCCGTCAACCCGCAACCAACCTGCCAACCCGCGGGTTGACACGTCAACACGACCGTGTGCAGCTTCGTGTTGCGTATCTCGACACGATTAGCTAAACAGGTCGTGTCCGAGTTGACCCTCTCTGACCTACCAATCCGCGACACGCCAACCCGAACACGACACGATTGTCACCCCTAGTTCGAATTATGCTAGTGTCTAAATACTTATTTTTAAAGCTTTTAATTAAGTTTACGTTTTTAGTTCCTCTGGCTTGTTAAAAATTGTAATTTTTATCCTTACGATTTATAAATTTTAGTTACGGTTCTTATGGTTTGTAATTCACTATTGTTTTTATCCTTTTAATTTACAATTTATTGTTGTTTCAGTCTCTATGATTTATAATTCTTTACTATTTTGGTCCCTTGTACTTTAAAGGTATAAACTAGTTTAGGGACGGAAATAACAATAAATTACAAACCATAAAAATGAAAATCATAATTTCTAACCCACAGGAATGAGAATATAAATTATTAAAAAAACCGCACGGACTAAAATCATAATTTACTCTAGCTTTTAATTTAGACAAAGATAGGTAGCCACATAAACAATAGTAGAAACCGAAACCGGGTCCCTTCCTTAAAAATACATGCAACTAGCCAACTGAATAATCATATTAACTTTGTTAAAAAAATCAATTTTTTTATCAGATAGCATTACTGTTTGAAAAAAATTCTAATTCCATCTCCTAACATATTGTAACCTCAATCATCACATTGTAGCATCGCCACTATTAGAAAATTGAGTATTTTCAACGAAAATTAATTTTCAACGAAAAATGTCGTTGAAAATTTTCTACGAATTTTAGAGGATTATTGACAGAACATAAATTTTCTACGAATTTCCGTTGAAAATCTCTCACAAAAAATTCAACGGAGTGTCTCGTCAAAAAGTTTTTTGTTGAAAATGCATTTTGTGAGAGATTTTCAACGGAAATTCATTGAAAATTCGTAGAAAACTTATGTTTTGTCAATAATCCATTTAAAATTTATAGAAAATTTTCAACGACACTTTCTATTGAAAATTTTCGTTGAAAATACTCAATTTTCTAGTAGTGATCCTAATACTTAATGGTGCTCTTTTTGCCAAAACTTCCCACTCACTTGATTCCAATAACCAGGGCCGAATCAAGTATGCAGATTATTTTAAGCTCGACTCATAAAAATAGTATTCTAGACTCGAGCTTGGTCTCGAATAACTATTTCAATGTAGGACTTGAGCTCGAATAAATTTTTTCAATGTTCGAGCTTGAGCTCGACTCGAAAAAATAACATAAGACTCGAGTTATATCTCTAATAACTATTTTAAGGTAGGGCTTCGACTTGAATTTTCTCAATGTTCCAGTTTGATGTTTGTTTAACAAATATAAGTTTTACATTATACTTAAATTTCAAGTTTTATAAACTTTTTATGGGCTCGATCGAACTTGAGATTGATTAACTTGTGTGTTGACTCAAATTCGATGATTTTTATATTTTGATTGTATGACTTATGAACATATACATGTGTTTGGCTCGGAAAATTTAATTGAGTTTTCAAACGAGACATAGTCGAATGCTGGTGTTAAAAGGAATTTTATTTCTTGTTCGAGATCCGCTCGTTTATGTGTGTATGTATGTATGTGTGTGTGTGTGTATATATATATGGGAAATTGCATCAAGAGGTCAACAAAACCCTTAAATAAACAAAAAGTTTGATTCAAACCCCAAAATGATGGTTTGAAAATAGATTCTCCAAAATAGGAATAAGGTGAAAGTTGGTTATATTTCGAGAACTCCAAATTTTGTGAAATACGTGAGACCTTCTACCTTAAGTTTTTGTTTCACGTGATTATTATTTCCGTCTGAGTATAATATTTAATGTATTGTTTAACGTATATTTGTTTCGCAATGTGTTTATTTCATATGTATTCGGTTCATAATGTGATTTTTAAAACTGTTTACCAATAATTTTGTTTTATAAATGCAAAAAAAATGTTTACGTTGTAAATCAAAGAGATGTGAAATAAACACATTGTGAAACAAAATTTATGTTAATCAATATTTTAAATCCTACTTTTAGATAAATAAAAAAAATTATATAAAATAAGGCATGATGTACAAGTGAATTTTTTTTTAAAGACTTGCAACGATTTTTTTCCTAAGATTAATATCATTATAACATTAGATGTAGATTTTTTCAGGATCCAAACAATAACTAGTTTTTTTTTCCCCTTGATCTACTATTTCAAATTTTCAATCATAAACAAGAGTAAATCATAAAGAGTGCAATGAAGTTTGTGTCTATCTAAATTTAAGTTTTGAAGTCACCTTGAAAGTTGTGCTCAAAGCTAGATAGCAAGCTTAATAAATGTTTAGTGCTCCTGCATGTAGGGGATGGACAAGGGACAGATAATTTTTCTAATTAAAATGTCATTATCCTACAAACTTGGCAATGTAAACCACAAAAAAAAGACGCAGGGGCCATGGCCCCTGTAGGTCTAGTAAGCCTTCCGCCCCTGCCAATAACTGGTAAATATATTTCAAATTATATATCATATATAGGATTCGATAAAAAAAAGTCCAGTTATTACTCGTAATTTTTATTTGATCTACTTATTTTATAATCCATTTATCCAATACTTTAACAACCAAGATATGAGTATATGATATCAGTTTCAAAGAAAAATATTCATAAGACCATAAATCGGGTGGATTATGAAGTTATCTATCGGTATTATGATGATGTTTTAAGCAACCCACTAGTTTCATCATAAAAGAAGGGGGTTGCTATTTATATTATTCATACTTCCGTATTCACATACACAAAGCTCTTACCTTCCTATCTGACATACCTCCTATATAGAAACGGATATAAAGAGAATTCATCTTAAAAACAACAATAAATAGATAAGAAGTTGTAATTATATTTTTGTTGTTGAAAAAATGGTAGTATACTTTTAATTTTAAAAGAAGTCCTAGAAAAGCAACGAAAGTTTTAGCTGTCTATGAATAAATTTTTTAACAAGTAACTTTATGGATATTTATTTTAAAACAAATAAAAATAAAAATGTAAACACACATTTTGAAAGGGAAGAAGTATGTCTTGTAAATTAAAAGATAAAAAACTTACGTAATCATAAGTAATTAATTAACCACAGGTAAATGTCAGATGCATATGATCATTTTCTTTTTGTGAAATATATGTAATATTTTTATGGAACATTTGGGACCAATTACATGTTTTACTTAAAAGTCATTATAAAATATTAGAGTTGTTTATTTATCTTTTGACAGTTTCGTTAAGAAGCAGTTTCTAAATCGCTACAAGATGAATCCTATTTGACAAAAAGTAAGTTTACTTTTTAATCGTTTTAAAACTCTCCGAATAATTTTGTATCATATACTATGTTAATCATTCATATCCCTTATTTCATTTTGAACAATTATATACATGTGGTGTGTAATCGGTTCGATAAGGTAGTTAAGATCTATTATAACCCAATACGAATCACTAAGCCACGATAAAACCCACTAAAACACAATTTGACATGAATAAGTATTCATGGAAAAGAAATTTAAAAAAAAATACACAAAAACATTGTAACTTTTTTCTTATTTGCGCAATATAATTCAGAATCATAATTGATAATTCTTTTAAAAAAAACATCGAGGGTAACAGCTGAGACATGTGCGTAGAGGTGTTGGAAACGACGACGCACCTGACCTGACATGATACGGACTTGCATGTTGAATTATTCTTTTTTACAAATAAGGGTAACATGTAAATCCTTGATTGCTGCATTATTATATATATATATATAGGTAGATAGATAAGAGAGAAATCATACGAGAACCATCCATTTTTAAATAAACAAATAATAATTTGTGGATCGTATATGACGTGGATCTTACATAATATTAAATCATTTTTAATTTAATATTAAATCATTTTTAATTTAATATTAAATCAAATTAAATTAAAAATAATTTAATATTATGTGGACCCACATCATATTAATCTACAGAATTTTCTTTTATTTTTTCAAAGTTACAAAGTTGTTATTTGAACCTTTCTTTGTATACATATGTGTGTATATGTTTGCTACAAGTTTTGTTTTGGACAAAAAAAGGTTGGGAATATGAATGAAAACAAAAGGATTTCATAATTACACAACTGGTCCCTGTGGTTTATTCAAAATGACATTATACATCCTTAAAATATATAAAAATAATTATCAAAAAGGTATTTGCATTTATAGTCTACATTTTGTAACGTTTTGGATCGTTGTCTCTATTAAAAAAAAAGTTTGTTATATATATATGATGGTATGGTCTGTTTACTATTAATTCCTTTCTGTTCAAAGATAAAAAATATTATATATTATATACATACCAATCCTCCCAACCTCCGATTAACTCCTCCGAGGACCGGTCCTGACATATTGAAGGCCCTGTGCAAAAAACTAAACGTGTCCCTTTGATTTTTTCGGTTATATTATGTTACTTATTAAGTTTTCTGCTACTAAAGTCAAAAATAAATCTTAAAACGTGTAAGTACAAAATAATGATAAATAAGATCCAAATAACATATTTATATCATTAAAATGATGCTCATAAGTTTATTTGTTTATAACAAAATTAAGTAATCATATAAACAAAAACAATATATATGACAAATAACTTAATACTTTAATAGTGAACATAAATGATCTTTTATTTTCAATAATAAATTGCTACTGCTACGTATATTTTTCCAAGGGAATACAAACATTATTTGCAAATAAAATTGTTCATCTCTTTTTTTATGTTAAGACTAGTCCGATTCAAAATTTCTAATTTAAAACATCATATTTTATATAAAATCAATTAATCATTATTGATAATTATGAAAATAAATACTAAGAATAAAGTTTTATCAATTTTTTGTTACTAGAAGGGTACTCGCGCAATGCAACGAGATACATTATAATTTTATTATGTTGTTTTACTTTTTGTATCAGTCGATATTATAATACAATTTTATGATTGGACAAATAGAACAATATTTGTCAAGTTACATTGTAAAAATACTCACTTTTTACGCTAAGCTCGACAAGAGTCTCACCTGGTTCTTCAACATATTCACAGTACATTCTAACTCTTCAACGGACTTCTAAAAGAAGTAAAATAAAACACATTAATTCAACTGATGATGATTAGCACATAAACACAAAAATCAATACAATCAAATACCAATGGTAGATCGAAAAGAGAATGACATATGCATAATTGATTAGAACTAACCTTGCTAACCAGTAGAATCATCGAGTATAAGAATAAATAAAGCAAATTGACTTAAGAAATCGGAGTTCATCCTTATCCCAAATTTGAATTTCATAATATTTAGGGATGGAGATTATATGGATGAATAACAATGATGAGATAGATCAAAGGAGTTTTGGATAGTGGTGAGGGATTAAAGGGATGAGAATGAAATTGGTGGAAAAAAATCAAAAATCTAGGATGAAGGTGCTTATGGATGAGCATGGGAGTAAGTGAGCTTCTAAGAATTTGTACCAATGCATCCAAAACTTGTATTTTTGAATTTTAAGTAATTTTACATTAATCAATTGTACTTTATGTATAATAACTTGTTTTTGAGAATTTTACTCAAATGCTTTTTAATATAGTATAGATAGATTAGAAGGCACTAACATTAAAATTATATAAAATGTCAAAGAACAGGTAGAAATAATCAACAATGATTAACAGATATTAGATTTTACAAAATTATCAAAAAAAAAATTAATAAAAAATGATAAAAATGAAAGTGGAAGAAAAAAAAATGAATAAATAGATAATTATAGAATAAAGAAATAAAAAAATTAATTAGAAAAATAAAAAAAGGAAAACCACATTAAAGGGTCAAAGAATAAAACAGGTTAAAAAATTTATACATGAGTGAGATTTGAACCCAAGTATAATAGCTTTTAAACAAAGACGCTGACCAACTAATCTAGATGTGCATTAGTGATAATTATCGGGTTTCTTTTATTATATTCAGACTACATTTAAGTATATAAAAAAATCAAAAAATCGGAGGCCCTCGATAACCAGAGTCCCCGTGCGGCGGCACCTCTGGCACACCCCCAAGGCCGCCTCTGAATCCTCCCACAAAAACTTGACGCATAGCGAGGATCTAGTATCATTTCCTAATCTTGATTTAAATCATGAGCACAGGCTCTAACTCTAACATCAAACCCTTTTCATCATCGAAAACACACAGGACCACTATGATGCAACAAAAATAAAAAAAAGAATTCCAAAGGGATCTCAAATTCGCGCAGGAGAGGTGGTTAAAGAGAACTAGAGAAGATAATAGAATGGAGAAAAAGAAGAAGAACCGGCATTAGCATCAAGCTCGGAAGGAACCAAGTTGGGAGACACATGTGAGGTTGTAAGTAGATACTAGAAAACGAGCTTGGAGTTAGTGTTTACATGGTCATTAGAAACGTATTGTTGAAGTCTAGTACGGACTTAGCATACCCAAACAATGTGGGAGGTGGCGAAAGCGGCATAATGGCACTCAAACAAAATAAATAGGGTGTTGAAAACTAATGGATGTAAAAATTGGTCGGATCAAGCTAAACCATATCGTTTTGGTGGTTAGTTGGTATGGAGATCCAGTCCAGTTTGAGAAATTGCCAATCTAGGCAATCTGATTCTGTCTTCGGTTTTAGCGGTCTAAACCGAGCAGACCACTTGCATATCTATTTATCTATCTATCTATCTATATGAGAAAGGTTCAAATGAGAACTTTGTAAATTTAAAGGAATAAAGGAACACCTTGTGGACCACATATGATGTGGGTCCCATATAATACTAAATCATTTCTAATTTAATATGATTTAATATTAAATCAGAAATGATTTAATATTATGTTGGACCCACATCATATGTGGTCCATAAAGTATTCATTTGTTACTTTAAAAAGGGGTTGCTCTGGTATGATCCCTCCCCTATCTATATATACATATATATATATATATATATAAGGAGAGAGAGAGAGAAAGATAAAATGCGAACTCAAATTTGGTTGTAACATGAGGACAGAGGAGAACGCAATAAGTCTCCCATTCATTCTGAATAATGAAGGGCATTCAAAGTTAATAATGAAGGTGAAATTCATACATTATTCAGTACCAATAACACGCATTCAAAGTGAATAACACAATATTCAGAGTGAATAACACACATTTAGTTTGAATAACACAACATTCAGTCTAAATATTTCAATTCGTTATTTAGATTGAATAGGACATGTGTCACACTCTCCTTTATCCTTATGTTCATAAACAAATTTGAGTTCTAATTTAAACCCGTCCCTATATGAGAGAGAGAGAGAGAGAGAGGTTCAAATGAGAACCTTGTAAATTTAAAGGAATAAAAGAATACTTTGTGGACCATATATGATGTGGGTCCCACATCATATGTGGTCCACAAATTGTTTCTTTAAAAATGGTTGGTTATCGTATGATCCCTCATCGGGGAGGGATCAAATGAGAACCACCCCTCCTTAAAGAAACAAAGAAACAAATTGTGGACCACATATGATGTGGGTCTCACATCATATGTGATTCACAAGTGGCCCTTTGTTCATTTAAAAATGCAAAATTTTCATTTTAACCTCTTCTCTCTCTCTATCTCTCTATATATATATATATAAATATATATATAGGTGAGGGATCAAATGACAACAACCTCTCCTTAAAGGAACAAAGGAACAAATTATGGACCACATATGATGTGGGTCCCACATAATATTAACTCATTTATGATTTAATATTAAATCATATTAAATCATAAATGATTTAATATTATGTGGGACCCACATCATATGTGATCCACAAGTATCCCTTTGTTCCTTTAAAAATGCAAAGTTCTCATTTGAACCTTCCTCTATATATATATATACATATATATATATATATATATATATATATATATAGACAGAAAAAAAAAAGTTCAAATGCAAACTCAAATTTGGTTGTGAACGTGAGGACAAATGAGGACGTGACACGTTTCTGAATATAGATTATCCAGACTTAATATACAAAGAAATGGATTGAATAATTACTATATTATGTCTGAATATTTTTTTGTATATTCAGACTGAATATATACTATATTCAATCTGAATATGTTTTTGAATGGAACACGTGTCGCACACTTATTTGTCCTCACGTTCATAACTAAATTTGAGTTCTCATTTGAACCCGTCCCTATATATATATATATATATCAAGATTATAAATGGCGTGAGGTGTGGCGGCGAGGTCAAACCTCAAGCCTTACGAGTTACGGCGAGGCCATGTCGTTTTTTAAGGCGCGACTTAAGGCGACAAATCTTTATATATTTTAACATACATATGTCTATGTGAGCGAGTGTAATGAACAATAATGATTAAACAAATTAAATTCATATAAAACTACAAACAAAGGAAGAAACATGCATTCATAATTTTATATCAAATACACAAACAAAAAAAAAGAAAAAAAAAACCAAAATCACGCCTTATAACCCGCCGTAACACGCCTTATAACCCGCCATAACTCGCCATAACACGCCATAACGCGCCTTACTGCAAGCCAAGCCTCAGAGTCGCGCCACGGGCTTTAACGTGACGGCGAGGCCACGCCTCGACGTTATGGCGCGCCATAACGCGTTTTTTAGAACCTTGATATATATATATATATATATATATATAGAGGAAGGTTCAAATGAGAACTTTGTAAATTTAAAGGAATAAAGGAACACCTTATGGACCACATATGATGTGGGTCCCACATAATATTAAATCAGAAATAATTTAATATTATGTGGGACCCACATCATATGTGGTCCACAAAGTGTTCCTTTATTTCGTTAAAAAGGGATGGTTCTCGTATGATCCCTCCCCTATATATATATATATATAGGGAGGGTTAGGTTAAATGTGAACTCAATTTTGGCTGTGAACGTGAGGACGAATCTCAGCCACACATCTTCGGTTATGGTGGACGCGATCACGGAGGATTGACGCGATTCATGGGAGGGTGGAGATTATTAAAGGAGGGGAACCAGGTCAAAACCGCCTTTATTGACCGGATAAGTGGCTGAGATTCGTCCTCATGTTCACAACCAAAAATGAGTTCATATTTGAACTTTCCTATATATATATATATAATACATATAGGCTCCAAACTCAATTTTTATTTGAGTATTGGACTCTTAGATTTACAAACTAAGCTAATGCTTATAAGTTATAAATTTTAATCGTTTTACAAATAAGCTAATGCTCTAAGTCTCATAATTTTTATTTGAGTATTGGACTTTTAGATTTACCTAGCCTTCCCCTTTAAAAAAAGAAAAGGTTGAAAGTTGGAGCATGTTAGAGAAGAAGTCAAAAGTCTTTGGGAACTGACACATCTAATATAGTAATGGGTGCTACATTTTGCGGATCCTATCCCCCTTTTCCCTGGTTCACCCAGGTCCAGCCAATAGAAATTTTATACGTCATTTTAACTTTTTTAAATATAGTTAAAGATCTATCTCTCATGTTCTCTTTAGAGCATCTCCAATGCTCAAATTTTTACATAGACTTGAGGTTTTTGTCACATAGGTTTCCAAAAATAAAAAAATATTTTTTTGTATTTTTAATCTAGTTTTAATCAATATACATAAATTACCCTCACACATATAATCTTCAAAGGCTTCATGTTCCTCAATCCATTGCATGTCAACCCATTGCTCCAATGGTAAAGTCTTTCTTCAACTTATTTTCAAGTCTTTGATCAAGTCATTATTTTTAGCATTGGAGATGCTCTTATACACGCGCTCTCTTCCATCTCTTTCTCTTTACGCATGTCTCTCATAATATTTGGTTAAAGAGTAAACTACAAAACTTTTAGTCCTTATGGTTTATTAAATATTATAATTTTACTTTTAGTTTTTATGCTTTATCATGTTTTTATTTGTGCGTTTTGGCTTTTTTTTAATTTACAATTTATGCTTTTAGAAAATTTTATTTATTTTTCTATTTTTTATTTTAACCATATTAAAAATTAATTAATAATATTTTAACTAAAATTACATTAAATTGCATATTTAATTTTAAAAAATTATATCATCAAAAATTGAAAAGACATTAAGTTTTTGAAATAAGAAAAAAAACATTTTTGTCAAATAAAATTACAGATTTAAAGTTTTAAATAGTGAAAGGCAAGAAAAAATCTCTTAAAAATTTTCAACTAAAACTATCATGTTTTTAATACATATACTAAAATCTGAATTTTAAAAATAATAAACATATTAATTTTACAAACATCCAATACTAAACTCATCTTAAAAATATATTGACTAAAGTTTATTTTTCAATACTATAATTTTGTACAATAAAATAAATATCTTGTAAATGGATTTTAGGTAAAAATATTATTAATTAGGTAATATGTAAAATTTTTGAACTAAAGTACAAAATTTAACTTCAAAATTATATTGTAAAGTGAAAAACACTTTATTTTTTAAATTTTTTTAATTTGTTAAATTAATCAATTTTAGAAACGATAAACTTATTAATTAAAAAAATCAATGTTTGGCTAATTTTAGAGGCACTAAAAGAACTTTAGTAAAAGTGTAATTTATAAAATAAAATACATATTTTAGTAATTTTAATTAATTATTAATTAGGATAAAATCAGAAAAGTGTGTCAATGTAATTTTTTAAGGCACATTAAATTTTAAAGGCATGTCAATTTTTATTAGTTAAAAGGCTATTTATTATTGAACTCACTTTAAATATAGTACATTTATAAACGTGCAATTTAAAAACTACATTTATAAAACATTATTGATTAATTTAAAATAATAAAAGTAAAATGAACAGGTAGAAAAATAGAAAAAATAAATGAAAACTTTAAAAAACGTAAATTGTAAATTAAAAATTGAAACCAAAACACTAGTTTGATAAAGCATAGGGACCAAAAGAAAACCATTTGATAAACCATAAGGATTAAAATTGTAGTTCACATTTTAACTATAAATTTAGAGAGAGAATGTAAAGGGAGGGAGAGAGCCCTTGTAATAAGGGGACATGTGAGAGAGATCTTTAACTATATTTAAAAAAATAAAATGACGTGTAAAATTTCTATTGGCTGGACATGGGTGAAACAGGAAAATGCGGGACAGCGATTTCCATCCACCTTTTGCACCCTAATTTATATCTTCTCCATCAATAGAATTATAATATTCATGTATACTTTAACTTTTGTTGAGAGTTACCACATACATTAATAGAGTAAGATGTATAGTAGAGTAGGGTGTAAAAGGAAAAACCCTATAGTAATATGTTATCATAGATACCTTGAAGGTACATTTGTAACTAAGTTTAAGGAAACATGTAATTTATGGGGAGTGCTAATGAGACCTCTTTAATAAGAATGTGCACGGAAATTATTGCACTTTCATAGCTCTGGGAATTGAAAACAGATTTTTGACATAGACATATGTGAGGAGAATTTCCCTTTTGTAGGGGTGCCATTAACATACCTTAGGAATGCCATTAGCCTCACCCATAATTTATTCAGCGAGTTATGTATGCTTACTTGGTAGGGTGTTGCCTTTTACACCCTAGTCTATATTATTTCATCCAATTAAATTAAATTAAATTATATACGTGTATTTTGATTTTTTTACGTGTTATCATCTATTAACAGACTAGAGCATCTTTTTAAACTAGGGTGTATTTGGAAAAACCCTACTTGCATGGTACTGGTTTAATAATATAAAAAAATACTTATTCAGTAACTATTTAAATAAATCTTTATGTCATAAGTCAAAAAAAAAAATTAAACTCGTTCCCTCCAATTAAAAACAGTACGTTTTTTCTATTTATGGAAAGTTCTTTATAAACAAAAACTTTTCTAATTTATACAGACGGATTAATTCATATAATAAGTTTGATTTAATGAAAAACCAACCAAGTAACTTATAAATAGCCACTTACGTACTAATTTCTTTCACATACATCATCAAAACTTACTCTTTATGAACTTACATTTTACATTGTTAACGTATGATTTGAATTTTTTTTAATATAAAATAGATATACATATAATAATATCCTTTTTAAATAACTTGTTTTTTTATTTGTTTTTGCAAAGAAGCCAAAATTGAAGTAACATGCTACACACATTTCGAATTTTATTGATAACAACAAAATACGGTGCTTGTGTTCTTTTCAAACTAATGAATTTCATAAAAAAATATATTTATTTATATTATATATATTGTATTATAAATATGTAAAAATATTAAAATTTATATAACTTTTATCTTTAAAAATGTACATTTATTTTTTGACAAACTAAAATTATAATATAACCATTTATTTGAGAACGAAGGAACTATATTTTTGCAATTAGTGACTACGGAATGGGAAGATCACCTAACATGTTATCAATTGACTTTTGTAAATTAACAAAAGATACTTCAAAAATCAATTGTGTTGTATAATTTACATTTATAGACAGGGGCGAACCTATAGGATGGGGAGCAGACATGCCCCAGCTCAATATAAAATTAAGAAGAATCTTTTTTAGATACGAAAGGTACATCTATTAAAAATTGAGGAATGCTCCATGATATTTGAGAAATTAAAGTGCACCAAACTAATAAATGAAGGGACCAAATTTAAAAGCATTTTGTAAAATATGGACTAATTAAATAAATACACAAAAATGGAGGACAAAATTGTTAATTTTGATGTTTCTTCTTTTAAAATCAACAGCAGCACCAATCTCACATTCAAAAACTAAAAGTTTAAAACAAACAGCAGCTACCGCCGGGTGCCCCTCTTTTCCTTCACAGTCTGAACCTCTGCCATCGCCAAGCCGTTCTCACCGTCGGCTCCAAGCAAGTTTTTTGAGGGACTCTTTCAATCTTTCATTCAGGTTTTGTTCCAAAATACAACTCAAAGTCATGTTTTTAATTTAAGTTTGATTAGTTATAATATTATAGGATTATGTTTACATAATTTATTTGTTTGTGTTAAGCTTGTATATTTAAGTTTTGAATCTTGACCCTATATTTTTGTCCTAAATTTTATATTAGTCTCTTGACCTAAATCTGATTCCATTTTTTTCTTGCTTCACATAAATACCCTGTTAATTACTGCAAATTGTTTGGTTGTTTATTTGTTACATTGTTGCTTACATCCATTGTCCCTGCCCTAACTCAAATTTGCCTGTTAATTTTATGTTAAATTTCTTAGCCTATTTTTTATTTTCTCAACTTGAGTTGTTGTCTTGTTATGCTAATTTGGTTAGTTAGCGCTAAAATCTTAGATGTATAAGAGTATCCTTAGTGATGGAACCTTTAAAACTTCCGTTATCATATTTTTTCCTGTCATATCGTCATCACCTAAAAATCTCCATAAAACCCATACAATGGAGAATCTTTCAGAAACCTCGGTTTTCTTATTTTTAATATATAAAATATAATTTTATTTATAGATTATTATATAAATTTGATATATGTATATATTATAAAATTATAAAAAAATCAATTATAATTTATTAATTTTCACTTTTTCAAATTAATTTTAATTTGTTAATAATTATCTGAAGATGTGTGTATATAGATACAGTTAACATATTTGAAAAACAATTAAAATATAAGCATCATTTTGTATTACTACTAAAAAAGTGTAAAATTACAAAAATATTATTTTTTATAAAAAGTAACATTAAATAACAAAAAGTAATATAGATCATTCATAATCTTGATTCGACCAAATATGTTCAACTAAGTCGGAGCGGGGTTAATACTATAATGAGATAATTAAAAAAACGTGTATCAAAATTTACAAGAAACGAAGATTAAAACAAAATTAAAAAAAGTATTTTATAATAATTATTTTATATTTTTTGATCAATTTTAACTTATATGTTTTATAGATTTATTAAATAAAATGGTTAAACATAATAACAAAAAATTGAAAGTATAGAAGAACCACGTTCTTGTTCAAAGACCTGGGTTCCAATAAAAATATGTTAGTGGAGAAGAGTCGGAAGAGCTTTTGTCCCACAGTAAACGTTTTTGTAAAAACTCCAAGAAGAAGCCTATTATAAACCTTCATTATAGATGCTCTAAGAAAACAAAATTAGAAATCTAGGAAAAAAGTAGAGGGTAACCACAACCAAATTCTAGAAGTTGAGAAATTTTAGGACATGGAAAAGGCATCTCATATGTGGATATATATATATATATATATATATATATATAAAAGGCATCTCATATGTGGATATATATATATATATATATAGAGAGAGAGAGAGAAAAGACGGGTTTAAACGATAACAATACCTATTTAAAAAAATGGTCAAATCATATGTGATTTTATACAAACATCACGTACAAAATCACATATGATTCACACGACTGTCCCGCGACCCGAGGACGCGAGTAAAATCGCCCACACACCTTTTTTTGCCCCCTAATATAAATCACGTGATTTGACCGTTTTCCGTATTCTTATAAATAGTTAGCATTTTCATTTGATCCTCCCTCTCCCTCTTTATGTCTGTGTGTGTGTGTGTATATATATATATATATATATATATATATATATATATATATAAATAGGGTCACGTGACATCAGTCTGTTTTCGTGAGACCACTATTTTACACTTGAAACTTTACAAAACAAAAGACTATGAAGGTAACCTTCGTGCGAAGTTTCTTGTGTAAAACTAACTGATAAGTCAGCTAACTGATGACCGATAAGCTAGCTGGGAGTTTATAAGCTAGCTGATAACTTATAAGCTAGTTGGTAGCTGATAAACTAGAATAAATTATGTTTGATAAAAACTAGCTGCTAAGCATGTAAAATGACAAAAAAGACATCTTGAAAAAATAGTCAATTATATTATTTTATAATGTAACTAAAAGAAATCCTTAATAATATATATATATATATATATTAGTTACACAAAGAAGATAATAAAGAATAATTAAAATAATATATTAATTAAAAGAATTTTAAGTCGATTTTTTATATTGGTTTATGATTTTAAACAACCGTTATATACATATATAGTATGAATAAAAATTAAAATTGGTCAATTTTACATATCCTATTAATTAATAATTTTAAAAACTAGTAATTAAGTTAGATATTTTACAAAAGTTATTTAAAACAATTTTATTATCTATAAAATAAAATATGTATAACTTGTATTTTTATGTAACTTACATAAATATTGTTAGAATTATTATATTTGTTTTCAGATAACTAAATATATTGAATAATAGTTTAAAAACAACAATATGAAAATAATTGATATAATTAATAATATTTATGAATAATTAATACTAATATTAATATCAATGTATAACTAAAATTAAAATTAATTAACAATTGTTAATTAATATTTGTTAATATTAGTAATAACTAAATAATTATTTATTATTAATGTCTAATTATGATTAATAATAATAAATAATAATTAATATTAATGAAAGTGTTGTCGGAAAAGGTGACATAAAACTTCTCATAAACTACTCCAAATACCTTATTTATAAGCTAACTTATAAACTATCTTATTTTTGTCAAACAATGCCTAAATGTGTATTTGATTTGCAACATTAGATTGAATTTGGAGTGATTTAGAATTTAATTTCATTCCAACCCTATATTTGGTTTGAAAGATTTTCTTGATTTATATTTCCTAAGATTTTATTGAAATCTTACGACCATAAAATTTTAAAATACCACTGGATGGTTGCTTTTTCAAGGGATCCTGTAGAATTTTTATATAATAATAGTTCAAAACATGTTAAAAAGGTTTGTTTTGTAATTGTTAAGTGGTGTAAATCCGTTGACCTTCTCATTGCATTATGACAAATATATAGCAAGATTAGAAACAAGCTTTCCGATAAATAAGGGAAGGAAATCAAGAGGATAAATACAAATATATTCACAATATTTCGTCTAATAGCCTCCCTCAGTTGGAGCTGGAGGTGGACGGATGCTCAAACTGTGTCTGAAATCAAGAAAGAACTGACGAGGAAGGCCCTTTGTGAATATGTCAGCGTACTGGTAAGCAGAGGGGATGTGCGAGACCCGAATATGACCCATAACTACTTTTTCACGAACGAAATGAATGTCCATTTCGATGTGTTTTGTCCGCTAATGCTGAACAAGATTGCCAGATAGGTAAACCGCTGAGACATTATCGCAAAAAACAAGAGTCGATCGACGCAGAGGTATATGCAGTTCAAGAAGTAAGTTGCGCAACCAAGAAAGTTTTGGTGACCACATTTGCAACCCCGCGATATTCAGCGACATAGAGTCGGTTGACGTTTAGCAGACCATGAAATGAAATTGTCACCCATGAATACACAATATCCGGAAGTGGAGCGACGAGTGTCCGGATAACCACCCGAGTCAGCGTCGGTGTAAGCGATAAGTTGACTGGGGAGAGATGGATATAACTGTAAGCCGAGATGAGTGGTGCCTTTAAGATAACGAAGGATCCGTTTCAGAGCATTGAGATGCGGTTCACGTAGAGCATGCATAAACAGGCATACTTGTTGAACTACATAGGCTATGTCCGGACGTGTGAAGGTCAGGTATTGGAGGGCTCCAGCAAGACTTCGACAGGTAGTAGAGTCTTGTAGGAGGGTGCCAGCGGAGGCACTTAATTTAGAGGCGGTATCAACTGGGGTTGCAACAGGCTTGCAGTTTTCCATGTTTTCTTGTTTAAGAATGGCTTCTGCATATTTTTGCTGAGATAGGAACATACCTTGGGACGAGCGATTAACCGAGATGCCCAAGAAATAATTAAGTGCCCTAAGATCAATCATCTCAAATTCGTGTTTGAGAGCATTAAAGATCTCTATTTGCAACCGAGAGGAAGAGGCTGTGAGAACAATGTCGTTTATGTAAAGAAGCAGATAGGCGAGATCATTGTATCGACTAAGTATGAACAGTGAGTTGTCACTCTTGCTACACACAAAACCGAGGCGCAGAAGGTGTTGAGCAAATCGTTGGTACCATGCCTTGGGGCTTGTTTTAGACTGTATTAAGATTTCTAGAGCTTACAAACATGACCTGGATAAGAAGGATGAGAAAATCCCGGTGGTTGATACATATATACCGTCTCATGGAGGTCGCCATGTAGAAAGGCGTTTTTAACATCTAATTGATGAATAGGCCATTTTCGTCCCTAATCAAGGGAAAGAACGGTACGGATGGTGGTCGGTTTAACAACCGGGGTAAAAGTCTCCTCGCAATCAACCCCGACTTCCTGATATTTTCCATTAACGACTAGTCTCACTTTATACTGTTCTAGTGAACCGTTTGTATTGAATTTTATGTCGAAAAATCCAATGGCAACGAATAATATTTGTCCGACAGACGGGGAACTAAGTCCCAAGTATTTTGTTTAAGCAATGCATTAAATTCAGTAGACATTGCAGACTTCTAATGCGGGTCTAGGAGGGCGAGTTTAGGATTGGGAGGAATAGGAGAGATGAGTTGAGTGTGAAGAGAGAAGGGATGACTTGGTTTAAAGATACCGAGTTTAGATCGTGTTTGCATGGGATGTTGCGAGGGTGGCGAAGGGGGTGGTGATGAGGGGTGAGTTTGGTTGGGAAAGGAGGCCGGTTGGGGAAGTGGTGATGGTGGCATGACAGGAGATGTTTGCGGGGTGGTGATGGGTGGAGTGGTTAGAGGTGCCGCGACATGTGGGGAAGTATGTACGGTGGAGTGATGGATGAGGTATGGAGATATGGGAATGTCGTTAAGTAAATCGTAAGAAGGGGCTTGAAATTTAGAGAGATTGGTGAAGGGGAAAACGTGTTCATGGAAAGCGACATGTCGCGAGATAAAGAATTGTTTAGTGGTGAGGTAGTGACACAAATACCCTCGGTGGTTGGACGGGTAGCCAAGAAAAACGCAGGGGGTGCATCTTGGGGTAAGTTTGTGGGGCGTAGTGGAAGAAGTGTTAGGGTAACAAAGACACCCAAGCGTGCGAAGATGAGAATATGTGGGCATGCGCCGATAGAGAACCGCGGTTGCTGTATGGTTTTTAATGGCGGTGGATGGTAGTATATTAAGGAGATATGTGGCAAAAACGAAGAGCATAATGCCAATATGAGGGAGGAACGGAGGCGTGAAGAAGGTTGGTTCGTATAATACCGTTTAAGGTGCGAATGAGACGTTCTACTTTGCCGTTTTGAGGGGACGTATACGGACACGAGAAACGAAGGTGCATGCCATTTTTATCACAAAATTGGTGAATTTGGGAGTTACTGAACTCACGACTATTATCACACTGGAACTTTTTTATTTTCTTTTCAAACTGTGTTTGAATGTAAGTATGGAATTTAAGAAAGATAGAAAAGACTTGAGATTTAGATTGCAAGGGAAAAGTCCAAACAAAATGGGAAAAATCATCAAGAAGAACAAGATAGTATTTATGTCCTAGTGTAGATGTAACAGGGAAGTCCATAAATCAGCATGTATAATATCAAAAGGACAATACATAATGGTTTGAAAAGAAGAAAAATTTAAACGACAATGCTTGCCCAAGGAACAAACGTTACAAGAACTAACATTATCGAGTTTATTATTCGAAAGAAAAAGACTATTTCTAAGAAAATGTAAAACGGATGATCCCGGATGACCAAGACAGTTGTGCCATGTAGATGGAGAAACGGTGTGGAGGGCAAGCGAAGGACGACGAACACTTGAGTCTTGAGTGAAATGATAGAGATCACCAGAACTATTGTATCTGGATATTTGGTTCCCTGTTGTAAGATCCTTCACAGAAAATACGAACGGGTCAAATTTGATAGAGACATTATTATCACGTGTGAATTTTCGAACGTAAATAAGATTTTTGATTAATTGAGGGACATGGTAAATGTTTGTAAGAGAATAAGATTTATTCGAGTGGGAAAGGGTGGTGGATCCTAGACCAAGAGCCAGAATACTTTTGCCATTGCCTACTAAAATAGAATGCGGATTGCATAAAGTAAATAATTGAGAAAAGTTACCCAAGTTGCTCGCGATGTGAGAAGTAGACCCCGTATCCATGTACCAATTATTGTCCGGCGGCTGAAGATGCATGGTATTGAAAGCACTGTCCAACTCGGTTGGAGTCATAGACATGCCATGCGTAGGATAATGTGTTCCCGAGTAGAAGACTTGCGGTTGTTGTTGTTGCAGTGGCGGCGGTGAAGGGCGCGGGCGCGGGCCCAGAAGGCCCATTTGTGCCAGAGATGTTGGGTAGGGAGAAGGTGGTGGTGTCCATTGGCTGTCGGAATACCAAGGCTGTGGTGACCATGAAAACAGTTGTGGGCCCCCATGACCGCCACGACCGCGACTTCTTCCTCGTCCACGACCACCGCGATATCCGCCACGGTTACCACCACGTTCGAAACTCAGATTTTGTTCACGTCCGAGCGTCGGGTCGGCAGCAGAAGGAGATTCTAATTTCTGCGTAACCAGGGCTTGAAGAGCATGTGACTTCTGCTTTACGTGATGGGTTTCTTCAAGAATAAGTTGGGACCGAGCCTTGTTAAAGCTAGGTAAAGGATCGGACTGTTGGATGAACGTAGCAATTGTATCATAATCACCTTTAGGAAGACCAGACACAAGTTGAAGAACCATTTTGTTTTCGAAAATCGGATTTCTGACATTAGCGAGTTGATTAGAAAGGTTCTTGAGACGGGCGTAATACCCGGTGATGTTCGGAGAAGCATCCAGGCGGGTGGTATTGAACTGCTCTTCAAGATACACGACTCGGGTTGCCTTGTTATCTTGGAAAATTTCAGCCAAACTATTCCATAACTCCTGAGCGGTAACACCCGGTTTCATGATAGTCTGAAGAAGATCGGCGGAGATTGTGGCAAGGATCCACTGTTTAACAATGGCATCCAAACGGTTCCAAGTAGCCTGATCGATGTCAGTGGGTTTCGGTGTTTTGGGATCGATGTGATCGATCACATCATAGGCACACGTATGGATGTAGAACAATTCCACCCAAGTAGCGTAATGAGAATCGGTTTGATTTAGAACAAGGGGGATAGAATTCTTAATGTTGTTAACGCCAAAAGCAGGATGGAAGGGAGGTTTTGTGGTTTGGGAACTTTCGCCGGAGCCGGTCATGGCGGGCAAAAAGAAGCGGCAGAAAGAGGCGGAGGACGGTGGAGAAAATTAGGGCCGGCTAGGAATTTTCAAGAGAGAGAGAGATGAGAGCCTAATTTTGTTCTGATACCATGTTAAGTGGTGTAAATCCCTTGACCTTCTCATTGCACTATGACAAATATATAGCAAGATTACAAACAAGCTTCCCGATAAATAAGGGAAGGAAATCAAAAAGATAAATGCAAATATATTCACAATATTTCGTTTAACAGTAACAAACAATTAATAAAAAGATAACTTAATAATTATTGTTTGTTTTTATAAATCAATATATAAGAAAATTTATTTCATATATGAGAAACCAAATACATCAAATATTCCAAATTCAAATCCATTCAAAAGCAAATACTTTAGACCCCTTACATCAAACTAAGCTCCCCGTAGTTATTAGGATTATATTTTGGCGCCGAATGCTACATAAAATTATTGCCTTTATTATACAAAAATGAATAATAATATACACTTTTTTATGGTTAAATATTAATTACGTTTGTATCTGCTTAAGGTTTTTTTACTTCCTTGAAATATATGGTAGTGATAATTTCCCCAAACGCGGCACCATTAACCAAGCTCTTCATTCATAAAACCTTCTAAATACTTTTTCCTTCTTTTTCTAGCGATTATATATATGCTCTCTAGAATTAAATACAAAGAAGAATGCAAGAAAAAAATAAAACCATCCGATTCTTGGGTAAATGAAAAGAAATTGTAGTCGTCGTTAAGATCTTTCAATTCGTTTCAAAGATGATTTTCTTATTTAAAATTAAATCTTGAATCTTGTTTAACTTCATTTTATTTATTTGTTGCTTTGTAGGTGGTAGCATAAGTAATAATATCGAGCAATGGAGATTGTTACTGCCATTGTTTCTCCTGTTGTTGACACTCTCATGGTTCCTGTTAAGAATCACTTAGACTACCTGATTTTTTGCACAAAACATGTGGCAAAAATGCGTACCAAAATGGAGGAACTGAATACTACAAAATCCGATGTTGAAGACCACCAGGACAAGAACAAAAGCAACAGTCTTAAAATTCCAGCCAAAGTCCCAACTTGGTTGGAAGAAGTAGGAAATATCGATATAAAAGTTAAAACCATTCCTATTGATGTCATCGGTTGTTTGAATCTCAAGGTTCGGCATAAACTCGGAAGGAAAGCCATCAAGATCATTCAAAATATCGACCGTCTCTTGGAAGAAAAATCTAGGATCGATTGGACTGATATTCCAATTCCTCCTGCACAAGTTAATTCCACGAGGGCATCCACCTCTACACCATCCAGTGATTACAATGACTTCAAATCACGAAAGCCGATTTATATGGAAGCATTTAACGCGCTTAAAGCAGACAACAAACACCACATGATAGCCTTATGCGGGATGGGGGGAGTAGGGAAGACCAAAATGACGGAAAAGCTACAGAAGGTTGTACGTGAAAATAAAATGTTTGATTTTGTTATTGAGGTGGCTATAGGGGAAAATATGGATGTGTCTATTATTCAAACAGCTGTAGCGGAGCAACTCGCTATAGATTTAAAAGAAAGCACTAAAGAAGCTAGAGTTAGGAAGCTTCATAATGGTTTCGAGAAAAAATCCGATCATGGTAAGAAGAAGTTCCTATTAATACTAGATGACGTATGGCAGAGTGTTGATCTCAAAGATATTGGTTTAAGTCCCAAGCCAGATCAAGGTATTGACTTCAAGGTCTTATTGACATCACGAGATCAAAATGTTTGCATTCGGATGGGAGTTGAACTTGATTCAATTTTGAGTTTGAAAGTCTTAGAAGACTCAGAAGCACAAGATTTCTTCCACCAATTTGTAAAGATTTCAGATGATGTTGATCTCCATAAGATTGGACATGATATCGCAATTAGATGTCACGGTTTACCTATTGCCATTGAAACCATCGCTCTTACTCTTAAAGGTAAGAGCAAACATGTATGGGAAGATACACTTTCTAAACTAGAGCACAAGGACGTTCGTGCAGCTGTGGGTGAAATTTTTGCAATAAGCTACAAAAATCTCCACGATGAAGAGACTAGATTAACGTTGTTGCTTTGTGGGTTGTTTCCAGAAGACTTTGACACACCTATAGAGGACTTGGTGAGGTACAGTTGTGGATTGAAATTATTCAGAAATGTGGATACTATAAGAGAAACAAGAAACAGGTTGAACACGTGCATTGAGAGACTCATACATGCAAATTTGTTGATTCAAAGTCAGGAAGTTGGGTGTGTCAAGATGCACGATCTAGTGCGTGCTTTTGTTTTACATGTGTGTTCTAAAGGCGAACATTCTTCGGTTGTCGGTAAATGGCCTGCAAAACCTATGAACGAGTATTGCAAAATGATTTCATTAACGTGTGCAGACATGCATGACTTTCCTAGAAGTCGTAAGTATCCAAACCTTTTGCTATTGAAACTTATGCGGGGAGAAAAATCATTGAGGTTTCCTGAAGACTTTTACGAAGAAATGAGAAAACTAGAAGTTGTTGCATTCGACAAAATGAGGCATCCATTGCATTTGAGATCCCTTCAATGCTCTACGAACCTTCGAACACTTTGTCTCTATGAATGCTCATTGATGATTGATTGTTCTTCTATTGGCAATCTTTCAAACTTGGAAGTGCTTAGCTTTGCTAAGTCTAGCATACACAAGTTACCATCCACAATCATAAATCTGAAGGAGCTAAAGTTACTTGATCTGACAGGTTGTAGCTGTCTTTGTATTGATGATGGTATCTTGAAAAGTTTAGTCAAACTTGAAGAGCTTTATATGAGAGGGGCTAGACGAAAGGTCAATGTCGAGGGTGATGAATTCGTAGAGTGTTCAAAAAACCTTGATGCATTAGAGATTGAGTTCTTTGATAAGGATGCTCTGCCGCGGAATATGTCATTTAAGAATCTTAAAAGATTCAGGATCTCATTGGGATGCTATCTTAATAAAATTGATGGCCTAAGCACATACTCATTTGAAAACACGTTGATGTTGCTCACCAATGAAAGTGAGCTTTTGGACTCGGGGATGAATGAGTTGTTTGAGAAAACAAAGGTGCTTTATTTCCATGTAAAAGGCATAAATAATTTTCGAGATGGTTTAGGGGGTTCCTTGCACAATTTAAGAGTTCTTCATATATGTAAATGTACAAATTTGAGATACCTCTTCACAATACGTGTGGCAAATGGTCTGAAGCAGCTTGAGAGGCTCAAAATAGATCAGTGCGTTGTGTTAGAAACTCTAACACTGGTAGATAGTCACGAGATTTGTGAAGATGAGGTGATTAAATTTCCAGCTCTAAAGTTTCTATTTTTGATTAATCTACCAAAGCTAATGAGTTTGTGCAAGTTGGGTGGCGACGTAATTGAGTTCCCGCAACTAGAAAGTTTGGTGCTTGATAACCTTCCAAATTTCACTAGCGTTTATCAAGATTTTCTGAAGAAAGAGGTACATATATATTTTAGTTAATGTAAAAGTTAAACAAAAGTTATAGTAATAAACTTCAATCTTTAGTAGATTGAGTTAGTATTAAAAGACACAATATTATATGATTCTTATTTTTAGATCCAACAAGGTTTGATTATTATGCAGGTTATGAGTTCTAAGTTAAAGAATTTGAAGATTAGTAAGATGGAGAAGTTGAAGGAGATGTGGCCAACTCAATTGAGTAATGATGATAAGGTGATAAGTCAATTGAGAAAAATTAGTGTGGATAGATGTGATAGTCTTGTGAATTTGTTTCCAAGCAATCCGATGTCGTTGTTCCATCATTTGAAAGAACTTACAGTAAGTGATTGTGGCTCCATTGATGTTATATTCAACATTGATTTGGGATCACGTGTTGGTGAACTTGAGGAAGGCAACAACAGCTTGAGATATATCAAATTAAGGGGATTAGGTGAACTAAGAGAGGTTTGGAGGGTGAAAGGAGTAGTCAACTCTAATCTTCCCATTATTGACTTTCAATCTGTTGAATGCATAGAAATAAAAGAATCCAAGAGCTTAAGAAATGTATTCACACCAACCACCTCAAATTTTGACATGAGATCACTTAAGAAGATTACTATAGATGACATTGATGGTTGGGGCGAAAATAAAAGCATTAATGAAGAGGTATGTTATATCAACCTAAATTTCAATTTTATTCTGCGATTTATATATGTGTATGTATTCACATATGATCAACTAAGTCATCTTTGGAAATTTACTTAGAATCCAAATATTATTTGCCAGGTTTAAAATATAAAATTGTTGATGCAATTTAGTTTTTGTCAAACGAATTTGCTAATTATATATGTTGTGGGAATTAATATATGCAGATTAACGTTACATCCAATCACGATATATCAGAAGTGGATGATGATATTCATAATGTTGCGTTCCCATCTTATCTCATATACACTTTCCAGCAACTTCGTACACTAGAATTAATTTCTTTTAATGGAGCGGAGGTGGTGTTTAAGTTAGATAAATCAATTTGTAAAAAGTTGGCGACAACTCAGAATAATCAACAACCAGAACTACTCCCCCACCTCAAGGATCTTTCTTTATATGGTATGGAGAGGATGACTCATGCGTGGAAGTACGATTGGAACCAATTCTTAATTTCTCAACAAGAACCAAAATCTTCTTCATTCCTCAATATCACGAGCATAACCCTAAAATCATGTGCCCGTATAAAGTACTTATTTTCTCCTCTCATGGCCAAACTTCTATCCAACATAACTAGCATCTACATAAGCAAGTGTGATGCTATGGAAGAAGTTGTTTCAAACATAGATGATGAATATGAAGAAATGGCTGCATCTTTATCTTCCCACACAAGTACCACTTTCTTCCCACATTTAGACTATCTCCATCTTTTGCATTTGCCATGTCTAAAGCGTATTGATAGTGTTGGTAAGAACCGTGGAGGCCAGAAACTCACTTCCACTATTACTGCTTCTTCCGTTTATGATAAATTCCAGGTACGGTTTCTTTTTTATTACATGATATAAAAGTTCAACTATTTACTTCATTTCTTTTCTAAATTTTGTATTCATTTGTAAATATGCTATCAATTGTACATTTTATTTAAGAGACCAAATTTTAATTATTAGTGACAAAAATATCCAATTATATTAATAATAAAATAGAAATAATTCCTGGCTGTTTTAAATGAATTTTATTAACTTAACTCATCTTACTTAGGAATAAGAAATGTTTTTTTAAAACAAATTCATTTAATATATTTATAAGCAAAATAAAAATTGAGAATGCTAAACTTACCTATAGTGAATCGAAAAATATGGCAAAGTGAGATCATTTTCTTATATCAGTTACATTTCATTTAAAATTGTTCACAAATTACAATTTTGGTCTTTTGCACAAAATTTGGATATTGTTTCAATTTTAAATGAAGTATACTTAGGTCATGTATGACAAACTAACTGATAAGACAAACTAACTGATAAGATAACTTATAACTGATAAGCTAGTTAATAGTTGATCACTTATAAGCTAGTTGATGGACAAATCATATTTGACAAAAACTAGTTGATCGGCTTGTAAAATAACCAAAAAGGTATCTTGAAGAATTAGTCAATTATAATATAACTAAAAAAAGTATCTAATTATATAATATGGTAATATAAACAAGATAGTACAAAAAATTAAAATAATATAATATGTTATATAAGAATTTTAAATAATATGCTTCAGCATGACTCTTACTTTCTTGATAGTTTTATTGGAGGACTTAAGGCACACACTGAGATAATTTGTTAGAGCCTTTAAACCTGGTACTCTAGCTGAAGCGATAGAGGATGCTCGATTACAAAAAGAGAGTTTAGAAGCAACCAAATTATCCTGTTGTGTGTGTTAACTTGCCATTCCAAAAAAAAATCTATACCACCTCGATTTTGATTTTAGACTTAGGGTTTATGATTGGAATTTAGGTTTTTGATTTTTGATTTAGGGTAGCGGATTTGGAGATGTGTTACTGTTACATTATAAAAATTGGATATGGTCAAAAAAGAAAGGCTTGGTAAAAATGATTAATTTACCCTGAGTTAACAAATTGGATAACAGTGCTAGTTACACTACCGATTCAAAATGAAATGCAAAAGGTGGTTGAATGTACTTACTTTAAAATTGGGACAATATCCGGATTGGTTAGAACCAGGGACGGACCCATATTTTTTTTTCAAACGGTTGTACCGTTTAACAATAAAAAAATATCGAGATATTTTTCATAATATCATAATTGATTTATTGGTTAATTCATTTTTAGCAAAAAGCTGAGAAAATGACACTTGTAGGATTCAAACTTGGGTCTAGGGTGTAGGAAAAGCTTTGCTAACCAACTCTGTCAGGGAAAACTTATGTCCATATTGTAGTTTTAAAATATATATGGTGGCACACAAGAAAATGATATCGTTGCACCTTTCACAAACCTAATTTTTTTTACCTTTTGCAGGAGAAATAATACGGTGGCTTGTGCCACCGTGGGCAACACTACAGGCATGCTCCTAGTTAGAACTTTACCTAGCTTTAAAATTATTTCGAGTTTGGGATTATCAAACATCAAGAATCCGTCATTTTTTTTCTTTTCCTTTAATAATTTTAATTTGTATATTTCCTAATTTATGATGTCTATATATTAGAGATTTTAAAGTTAGAATTCGGATTCAGATATTTTTACAATGATTTGGTTTAAAAAAATTACAGTAGTATTTGAGCTAGATTATATATCCAACAAATTAATTTTGATTTAGATGTCGAGTTTTATCGTTTTGTCAATTGAAATTGGGGTTGTAGCAACCAAATTGAATATTGCATAAAAAACATTCAATTTCAAGCACTTAATTACTTGATACCGATAGCTTGCATTTGGTCTTTGTAAATATAATTTTACGACTAAACATTATACTTATTTTGTTATATATTAGCAGTTCATTTGGATAGCAAGTAATTGAGTTTTGTTGATGTCCATTAGCTTCATTGATTGACGTAATTTCTTTTCATTAATATTCGCTTGTGGCATATGCCATTGTCTCAATATATTGATTGACGTAATTTCTTAATCTGTCATTTATTATAGGGTTCTCAAGTGGGTGTAGCATATTGGTCCTCTTACCAATATGCGAAAACAATAACTATATGGTCATGTGATGCCTTGTTAACTCTAATTCCATCCCATGCGGTTCGACGTATGCCAAAACTTGAAAGGTTGTGGATAAAATCGTGCACATCAATGAGGGAGATATTTGAATTTGAAGGGGTCAACAAGGATGATGATGTTAATATTGGTGATACAATCCCAAGGACGATAAATATGACTAATTCACTTGAATTGCCCAACCTAAACACCTTGTATATTGATGGATGCGACAGTTTGAAATATATATTCACAACTTCTGTACTTGAAAGCCTAAAGAAACTCAAAGAGTTGAAGATAGAGAATTGCTCTGCAATACAAGTGATTGTGAAGCAGGAAGACGATGGAGATCAATACATAATAGGAATGGAAGATGTGGTCTTTCCTCGTCTTACGTCTCTTACACTAGTTGGTTTACCAAGTCTCAAGGGTTTCTTCTTGGGGAAGAATGACTTCAAGTGGCCGTTATTGGATAAGGTTATGATCTACGGTTGTCCGCAAATGAAGATTTTCACATCTGGTGTCTCAGAGGCTCCAAAGCTCAAATACATACATACAGGTTTAGGCAAACATAGTATTGAGTGTGGCCTCAACTTTGATTGGACCAATGCACCACATGAGGAGGAGGTAATTTATACATATGTTGTTACTTAATTGGTTCATTCGTCAAGTATAAGATTAATTATTTACTAACCCTTTATTTGTAAAACGAAAATTAACATTCTTTTAGTTTTTATCTGATGTATGTATGTATGTATGTCTTTTTCTTAACAGAATCAACTCTATAACTCAAGCACCTTCTCGACTGCTGCAGATATAATAGAGTTACTTCAGTTTCCTTGGTCTTTTTCCAACTTAATCGAAGTAGATGTAAGTGATTATCATCACGAATTGAGTATGAAAAAAACACTATTTCCAAGCAATGAGTTGGTTAAAGTAGAAAATGTTGGAGATATTGAAGAAGCAGATGATAAGGTATTTGAAGGTACAAATGATGAAACACAATCTACAGATGATGATCATTTGCTACTAATTTCAAACAAAAAACCAGTCATGAGTTTGGATCATCCACCACCACCAACATCATCATCATCATCATCAACATCATGTATATTGAAGATTAATTCATTCAACCTTTCTAACCTCACAAAGGTATCACTTTTTAGCTGTCATGGACTGGAACATGTTTTCTCTTATGGAATGGCTGCTACTTTAATCCAACTCCAAGAGCTACATATAGTTTTCTGCCCCACTATGAAGGTAATTGTGGAGGCAGCGCAAGAGGATTCCCCTAACAAGGTGGTTTCCTTCCCTTGTCTAAAAACGTTAAGACTTCGTTATCTGATGAAGTTGAAGGGATTTTGCTTGGGGAGTGATCAAGATTTTCAATGGCCATCATTACATACTCTGGATATAACATTCTGTCAAGAAATGACGGTTTTCACCAAGGGACAGTCTACTACTCCAAACCTAAAGGTAATAGAAACAGGTTTTGGGTTCTGTGAGGTAAGAGAAGACCTCAACTCCTTTATAAAGACAAAATTACAAGAGGTGGGTTTGTGATATTCAATTCTCTTTAATTTCTTGTTTCAAGTCACACTACTACAAAAACGGGCATTTGTGACGGATTACCGACGGAAAAGGCTGAAAAAATCCGTCGCAAACTATCCGTCGGAAAATCTGTTGGAAATCCGTCGCAAAGAGTATCCATCCGAAACCTTTCTGTCGGAAACTGTCGGAAGACCTTTACCGACAAAAATGTCTATTCCGTCGGAAATCCGTCGGAAAAGGCTTTACCAACCAGTCCGTTTCCGACCGAACGTTCCGACGGAAACCACCTTTTCCGACAGATTTCTGACGGATTGGGCCGTCGGAAGAGGAGTCCTTTCTTTGTAGTGTCATCTTAGTTTGAATTAATATACATGGGAAATTCTTGAAAAACTTGTTTTGGTTACAGGGATACAAATTGTAGAGAAAGATTGATAGAGGTTGCAACTCCATGCACTTAATTTTGGAGGAGATTAATGTTCTCATAGCTGGTAAGTATTTTTAGAACAATTAATCTCTCAACATCATATATAAGATAAGATGCAAACAACCTTTTTGAAGCAAATTCTTCAGAAGGATTCTTTTTACCTCATATATTTAACTTGCAGATGATAGTTATAAACAAAAGAGGGCTTCCATTAGAATTCAAAATTAACAAGTGCACAACTAGATAGCCGGATGCTTATGCAAATATTAAGACTAGTGCAATTAATATATGAACTTGTATATTTATAATCCTTGGGTCATAGTCGTATCATTATTAACAACCTTAAATAATTATTTATGTAATTTCAGATATCTAATTTAATTTTTATAGTTTTTTTGCATTACATTTTAGGGCTTATATTTGCTTTCTCTATAATCCCTACTAAACCTTTTATTTTATTGGTATTTTGTTTAGTTTATTAGTCTGAATCTGTTTCAAGCTATTATATTCTAGTTCTTATAATTTTGGTTTTCTTTTATAGTTTAGGATTTATGGTAGTTTTATACCTTATCCATGTTCAACATTTTTATCTCTCTAGATTTCAAATACACAAACATTAATATTCAAACATTCAACAATAAATTTAGAAGTTTTTGTTTTTTAGTTAAAAAAGTTCATGTTCTGTGATTACTTCTTAATTTCTTTTTATCAACAAATTAGTTATAAAAAATGCAACGATCAATATGTAAATCACAACTATTGAACTAAATAGAGTTATTTGTAAGGCCACATTTTTATTTTAGCACGGGGCCTCTAAAATGTTAGGGTCGGGACTGATCGAAGGATTTGTAATGGTGAAGAGAGGAAGAGGGAGAAGGTGAATAATAAACACACAAAACAAAGTGATGGTGAAGTAATTGAGTTTTCTTGATTTCTTTTTTCTTAGTATTCGTTGATTGATTGATTGACTTAATTAATTTCTTTTGTCATGTATATATTTGCAGCGTTATCAAGTTCGTGGAGCTTATTGGTCCTTTTACCGGAATGCGAAAAAAATAACTACATGGAAATGTGATGCGTTGTTAACTCTGATTCCATGCCATGCGGTTGGACAATATATGCCAAAGCTTGAAGAGCTGAAAATATCAGATTGCAAATCAATGAGGGAGATATTTGAAAGTCATGAAGGGGTCGTCAATAATGCTGCTAGTATTGGTGAAGGAAGTATCCCAAGGCCGATTATAAATATAACTTTGCCCAACCTTAAAACCTTGAAAATTTCGAAATGCCACAGTTTGAAATATATATTCACAAGTTCCACACTTGAAAGCTGCTTTAAGAAACTCGATGAGTTGGAGATAGAGAATTGCTCTGCAATACAAGTGATTGTGGAGCAGGAAGGCAATGGAGGATTGGAAGATGTGGTCTTCCCTCGTCTGAAGTCCCTTAAACTAGCTGCTTTACCAAATCTCAAGGGTTTCTTCATGGGGAAGAATGACTTCCGATGGCCAGTATTGGATAAGGTTAAGTTCTACGGTTGTCCGCAAATGATGATGTTCACATCTGGTCACTAGATGGCTCCGAAACTCAAAGACATAAATACAGGTGTAGGCAAACATAATCTTGAATGTGGCCTCAACTTTGATTGGACCGATGCACCACATGAGGAGGAGGTAAATTAATATATATATATATATATATGTTGTTACTTAATTAATTGCTTCATTCAACTATAATCACCTCTATTAATTTGTAATATGTGCCTTACTCCCAAAACTAAACATTAATCTTTTAGTTTTTATCTGATGTATGTATGCATGTATGTCTTTTCTTAACAGAATCAACTCTATAACTCAAGAACTACTTCAGATATAATAGAGTTACTTCAATTCCCTTGGTCTTTTTCCAACTTAATCGAAGTAAATGTAGGTTTGGTTCACGAATTGAGAATGGAAAAAACAATATTTCCAAGCAATGAGTTGGTTAATGTTGGAGAGGGTGGTGATATTGAAGATCAAACACAAACACAATCTGCAGATGATGATGATGATGATGGTGTGATACTTCATTTATCCAACAAAAAACAACTACTCATGAGTATGGATCATCCACTAACATCATCATCATCATCATCATATATATGGAAATGGAAGATTAAATATTCATCCAACCTTTCTAACCTCACAAAGCTATCACTTGATAATTGTGATAATCTGGATCATGTTTTCTCTTATGGGATGGCTGCTACTTTAGTCCAACTCCAAGACCTACATTAACTTATTGCAATAGTATGAAGGTAATTGTGGAGGCAGTGCAAGAAGATTCCGCTAACAAGGTGAAGGTGGTTTCCTTCCCTTGTCTAAAATCCTTACAACTTACTTCTCTCAAGAGTTTGAAGGGATTTTGCTTGGGGGAGTCATGATGAGGCTAATTTTAAATGGCCATCATTACATACTCTCAAAATAATATATTGTCCAGAAATGACAGTTTTCACCGACGGACAGTCCACTACTCCAAAGCTAAAGGTAATGGAAACAGGTTTTGGGTTTTGTGAGGTAAGGAAAGACCTAAACTCCTTTATAAGGACAAATATACAAGAGGTATGTTTGTGATATACAATAATTCCGTTTAATGTCTAGTTTCAAGTTAGAATTAGATAATACACTTGAGAAATTAATAAAGTTATGTTGTTTTTAGTATAATTTTTTTTTGAAAAACTTGTTTTAATTACAGGGATACAAATTCTAGAGAAAAGGTTGATGGTGGTTGCAACTTCATGCACTTAATTAGTGTTCTCATAGCTGATATGTATTTTTGTAAACCATTAATTTCTCATCATCATATAGAAGATACACATAACCTGATGAAATTCCTCACAAGGGTTTCTTTACCTCATATATTTAACTTGCAGAAAAAAGTTATAAACAAAAGAGGCATGCTTCGATTAATATACAAGATTAACAAGTGCACAACTAATTATACAAAATTAAGACTAGTGCAATTAATATATGAACTTGTATATTTATAATCCTTGGGTCCTAGTCGTATTACCTGACCAAGTGGTTACATCAGTTGAGAAATTGAAACAATAACGACCACTGGTTAATTATTTATATCACACATAACTTCTGCATAACTATGAGATATTTAATTACTTGTATCTCTTTTTGCGGCAGATTTTGCACCTTCTTGAGTCAGAGTTCTAATGCAGCAGTGTGGCTGGCTACCCGCTTGTTAACAAAACTTGGTTTTGTTTCAATCATTTTGGGGAAATGTTCTATTTGAACAGTTTTCTGGTGTCAATTTGAGGTAATTGTGAATTTGTGATAGTTTTTTTGGCATTAAATTGTAGTTGCATAATTGAGAAAATTTGCAATTGTTAAGTCTCTTTTGTGTAAGTGAGTAACCCACTTTGTGTTTCACATGAAGCAAACCCGGAAGTTCCTTAGCCCAACCGACAGAGTGAGTTGTAACAATTTATCTTTTACCAAAAGCGGCAAATTAACAAGTAGAACAACATGAGCAGCAGACGTTCAACCAAAAGCTCAAGTGTATCTGGCCATTAGCAGACAAAGTAGAAGATGAAGACATAAGTAGCAACGAGGTGTAGCCCCACTACTCAGTCAACTGACTGATGCAACCACTTGGTCGAGAGATATGACAAGGACTAAAAAGGTTATAAAAAGGATATATATATATATATATAGAAAGGTTCAAATGAAAACTTTGCATTTTTAAAGGAACAAATGGACACTTGTGGATCACATATGATGTGGGTCCCACATAATATTAAATAATTTCTGATTTAATATTATGTGGGACCCACATCATATGTGGTCCATAAATTGTTCATTTAAGGAGGGGTGGTTCTCATATGATCCCTCTCCTATATATATATATATATAGGATGTTATCCGTTGCAAACTATTCAATATTTGCAAACTCACCGTTGTCCAATTGAAATAAGCCATGTGGATGATATTGTTTTTATATTTTAGTAATTTTTTTAATAGTTTATTAATTTATTGAGAGTATCATCATCATCATTTTATAGTTTAACCATTTTTAATTAATATTTACTAATTTCCTGCCATAAACATACTTTCCGACGACTTTGTCTTCTCCGGCGAGTTTTCTGGCAAGTTTCGTCATTCATGAATATACTTTCGCCATTCGTGAATACACCTTCACCATTCGTGAACACTTTCAACATTCATGAATATCCAATTGGTGCTTTAGCATTGTGTTCACTACGAGTTTGCAGTTTGCAAAAATTAATTAGTTTGCAACGGAAATCCCGCCTATATATATATATATATTTGTATAAGCATTAGAATTGTTCATGCATGATTCATGCGACTTTGAGTTTTGACTGTCACAGGTTACGACGTACGCACAGGTTTGCGTTAAATTACATGTGATGTTGCATGTGATTCAGTCCTTTTTCATGTTGAATACGGTAGAATTTTCTACATAATAAAAGAGAAAGATAAAGAACCAACCACACTTGTGTTTTCACTAATACTGAGATTAAGGCATAACTTCATACATTTGATGGCTTCTTGTTCAAATGTAACTTCAACCTTAACGGCTTTGTTTTGTTGCTCATTGAAATTTGAACACATCGATGATATTATATTGGAGATCGATCCTCTTGTTGATCTTTGTAGTAATTGATTTTTATCATGTGATCGTAAAAAAAATTGTATTATATTGGAGCTTCGTTGAGTGAGCCAGAGAAATTTTGTATGCTCTAAATGGCACATGAGGCGTGGTGTAGCGGCGAGACCAAACCTCAAGCCTTAGTCAAGCCTTAGGAGTCATGACGTTTTCAAAGCGTGACTTATGGCGTCAAGTTTCTAATTCATATACAATACTATATATATAAAAACATATGTTTTGTATTGTTACTCAATGAGCAAATAGTAATAAACAACTTAAATTAAACTATATGTTTTACATGTAATTGGAGATTCCATTCCTTATATTCCAATGTCCCTTCCTCGAGCGACCAAGACATGGATTGGTAAATTTTGAAGTGACATTGCTTGTTAAATTTTGTCACTTGCATCTTTTCCCTTTTGAATGCATGTATATGTGGTTTGTTTACGCTTGCAGGCCATCGAAAGTTATCAATTTCAGGTACCAGATGACATTAAGCAGATATGAAACGAGTTTGCGCTCAGCCTTGCATCGCAAATCATCTCAACTCTACTAGGCATGCAGCCTTCGGAAATACAATCCAAGATAAAAATGTAATAAAAAGTTAAAAATAAGTTTGTGTTTATATTGTGATAAAATATAATAAAAAGTTAAAAAATAAATTAAAACTAGTGTTTTTTATTTCTTTAGTTTTTGTGTTTTGGAAAAATAAAAAATAAATAACCCGTCGGTAACTATTGACGGATTATTTTTTTAATTGGATCCGTTGGATCACCGTCTAAAATCACCGACGAATTTTTCCGTCGGTGATAGTCCTTTTTCTAGTATTGTGCATCGAGATGCACCGGATCAGTCATGTATTAAGTGCTATTCATGGATGGGTTTGAGATTAAAGGTGATCAATGGTTGAAATCCCTTCTTACGCTTCTCACCTTAACTCTCCTTCTCACACATGATTTTTTGCAAACGATACATTACCTATTATATATAATATGTTTATGAATTAATAGGCTTAATCATTTATAAAAACTCCAAATATTTTGACAACCACGAGAGCTTTTACCTTAACATATTGTTTCACATGACATTTATTAATTACCTCTAGGAATGACAAACATACAAGTAATTAATTATAGAAGGGGGTTGAATACAATTATCATATAAAAAACAATTCCAACTAATTGAGAAATGGTTTTAAAAGTAAATACCAGAGAACAATATTGTCGCATCTCAAAAGTGCAGTTGCAACCTCAATCTTTCTCTATATATAATTTCTATATATATATATATAGAAAGTGTGTTGGCTAGTTTAATGTCTGAAACTGAGCCTATTTGCTGCACGGAGAGAGGCTGGAAAGTTGTCGGTAATTGAATGGGTAATCCGGAAGCAGGAACAATAACAGCTTCTGAAGTTAAATTCGGTCAGGCATTTCGTCAAGAGGTTTAAGTGCATTATCAGAGATTCTGATGGTCAGGTAGGGGCGCAATTTTTTTCCGTATATAGTATATAATATATCTTTTTTGGACCGCAAAAAATAATTTATTAACGAAACTAGCGCGAAGCTAGAGCCATACACGACAAAACGATAATAATCGGATTACAAATCCAACTCTCCCAACTAAGAAACTTACCAGCTTTTGATCTACACCTAATCTAATCGAAAGCTAAGAACTGGATGTCCCCGCATATCTCCTCCTTTTTTTTGAACACTTTGCTGTTTCTTTCGTTCCATATGGTCCAAAAAAATGCCACCGTATTCACTTTACGCACCTCTTTCTGAAGATTATCCCTTATAGAGTTCACTACTAGAAAAAATTGAGTATTTTCAACGGAAAATGTCGTTGAAAATTTTCTAGGATTTTATAGGGACTATTGACATAACATAAATTTTCTACGAATTTTCAACGAACTTCCGTTGAAAATCTCTCACAAAATGCATTTTCAACCAAATTTTTTTTGACGAGACATTCCGTTGAAAAAGTTTTGGTTGAAAAATTTGGTTGAAAATGCATGTTTGTGAGAGATTTTCAACAGAAATTCGTTGAAAATTCGTAGAAAATTTATGTTCTGTCAATAATCCCTCTAAAATTCGTAGAAAATTTTCAAAGACATTTTCCATTGAAAAAATTCCGTTGAAAATACTCAATTTTCTAGTAGTGACGTTGATTGATGTCCAAATGTCATGGACTGTGGATACATTTACCGGCCACCAGTCTAACCAAGACGAGAGATGTGCACTTACCACCTTTGTTGTAGAGCACATCGGGCAATCGTCCGATATAGTCCGATATAGCCGGACGTGATCTATACTTCCTGTTATCGTCAAACACATCGGGCAATCGTCCGATATAGCCGCGACACCCCTCTAATAGAGGTTATCTTTCGTTGCCGGCCGATCTTTTAGAATTCGCCAAAGATGAATGTTTGTTTGGCTGGAATCCAGCAGCTCCACTCCGTTTCTGCCTCTGCTGATGGGAGAGAGATGCCATGGATCAGTTTTCTTAGCGAGCGCACCGTGAAGATTTTGTTCGATTCCAGCTGCCATGTCTATCCATTACCATCATTCTCGCACTGCATCAACGTGCTAATATTGATCCCCATATCCCAAGATCCTTGTCAATGCCTTCGATCACGCCCCATACGCCCCCGGGTACCTCTATTTATACTTGCCATAGATTGTACCTGGTTGCAAATTTGCACAACAGACTTCCATTTCGAGTCCCTCTCTGTTCGTTCTCTCCACCACCATTTGGCTAGCATGGCGAGGTGACGCAGCGGAAAATATGGAACGGATCGACAAACGTCAAGTCCAATCGGTAATAGATCTTACAAGCGTAAGAACTAACAAATAACGAGATAAAACTCGAAACAATTTTCAAAAGAGAAGAAATAATATTAATGATAAAAAAAGGTTAATAACAATGAAAATACTGAACCCTATTTGTAATCTAGAAATAAGAAAAGATTACCACTAAACTAGAAAAGATAATTACCTAATAATTATAATCTAATTAGGAAACCAAATAATTATCTAAGAATAATATTCTAACCAAAATAGATAATTAAGACTTAAAAATAAAGGAAATAAATAATAATAATAATGGATATGCATGTATGGCAACGTGGTGAAGGAAGCAAATCAGCAACAACAGCTTGGGCGGGTAGCGGGGCGGCCTAACCCGCTTTCCAACCCGCACAGATGACAAAACAATAGGCTAAGCGGGTTCATGGGCGGCCTAACCCGCTTTCTAACCCGCACAAATGAAAACAAGCAGAAATTAGGCGGATCTTTAAGCGGCTCAATCTTCGTTGATCGACTTGTTCTTCGGCCCCTATTGCGACCCTTTCGATGCCAACTTTCGGGCATCCTTGGGACTCGTTTCCTTCGTTTCCAAAGATTGAAAAAGAGTCTCGTGAACTCTTGAATTCTCCCTACATCAGTTACCCTCACTTGAAAAGAACTCGACCTCAAGTTCACTTGAAAAACATCTTCATCCAACTCACAATATACTCGTTTCTTCAGAACGTTCGGATCCGCAATTCGGTCTTCAAGCTCTAAAGAATATTGACGAGGTTGCTCCCATACAAGTGATGTTTTATTGAGCTCGAAATTGTTGAAGAATTCATAAACTGTATTGGGAACAACTTGTCGAACGGGCACGATTGGAGTCATGATCAAATCAACAACTTTCGGACCACTTTTCTTGATTTCTTGCGGTGAAGATTTCGTTGAATCGAAAATATTTTCAACCGGTTCACTTTCCGTTTTTGTTATCGCTAACCCGAACTCAGTTGCCGATTGTGATAATGATTTTGTTGACTCGAGAATCTCCTCAAAGTCTTTGAGTTTTTCGTCAATCTCTTTCCGAATTTCCTCGTTAACCTTTTCGACTATCGGGCAAAAGACTTGAGTTTCTTTGAATGAACTTTCAAGAAGTTGCTCATCGGTGGTAGCGGTTAGGAAGTTCTCACCTTTTTCTTCCAGAGCATTGTTGAAGTGGATTATGGGTGCTTCGATTGCTGGTTCTTTGATTTCAGGCGTTTCGATTACGGGTTTCTCGATTCCGGGGAAAAAGATCTCTTCTTTTTCCGGTGTATTCTCACGAATAGACGGTCGTTTGTTTAATAGAGAAACCGAATCCATACCATTTTTATAGATATGGTCGTGCGGAACTTTGACCGGTAGGAACCGTTCCGTCATTAGTTGCTTCATTCTCCTCCATGAACGTATCGGTTGTCTTCGTTGCCTTTGTCGTTGAACAACTAGTTTGTCCCACCATATGGCGGCAACACTCTTTAAGCGAAAGGCAACCATCTTTGTTTTCTTCTCTTTCGGGATCTCTATGATATCGAAAAAATGGTCAACCTTGACTTGCCAGTCTAGATACTCATCCACTCCCATAGTGCCATAGAAGTAGGGAATAGCAGCCTTCATTCGATAATCGTGGTTGTCACGAGGCGGTTCAACTATCTTTTCATGTTCTGATTCGAAACTTGAACTGACGGTTCGGTTATGTCGGCCACCACGTGGTGATCGATGGTGACTTAGGTGCCTGTCTCTTCTCCGTCGTTTGGTGTTGCGGGCATTGATCTGGTTGTTGAAGTTGGTAGATATGGCGGCGAGGGATGCAGTAAAGTCCGCTATGATCCCATCAAGATCCGCTCGGGTAAGGGGTTGTTGATTTGCCATCACGAAGGTGAAGAGACAGGAAGTCTGTGCTCTGATACCAACTGACGCAGCGGAAAATATGGAACGGATCGACAAATGTCAAATCCAAACGGTAATAGATCTTACAAGCGTAAGAACTAACAAATAACGAGATAAAACTCGAAACAATTCTCAAAAGAGAAGAAATAATATTAATGATAAAAAAAAGGTTAATAACAATGAAAACATTGAACCCTATTTATAATCTAGAAATAAGAAAACACTACCACTAAACTAGAAAAGATAATTACCTAATAATTATAATATAATTAGGAAACCAAATAATTATCTAAGAATAATATCCTAACCAAAATAGATATTTAAGACTTAAAAATAAAGGAAATAAATAATAATAATGGATATGTATGTATGGCAACGTGGTGAAGGAAGCAAATCAGCAACAGCAGCTTGGGCAGGTAGCGGGGCGGCCTAACCCGCTTTCCAACCCGCACAGATGACAAAACAGTAGGCTAAGCGGGTTCATGGGCGGCCTAACCCGCTTTCTAACCCGCACAGATGAAAACAAGCAGAAATTAGGCGGATCTTTAAGCGGCTCAATCTTCCTTGATCGACTTGTTCTTCGACCCCTATTGCGACCCTTTCGATGCCAACTTTCGGGCATCCTTGGGACTCGTTTCCTTGTTTCCAAAGATTGAAAAAGAGTCTCGTGAACTCTTGAATTCTCCCTACATTACGAGGTTGAGTGCTCTTAGGCTACCGCTCCCCAATCCTCCGCTCTTTTTATCACGTAACACCAGATCCCACCCAACCCAACTAATCATCTTGCTGTTTTCGTTCCTCCCCAAAAGAACCGGCATCTGATACTTTCAAGGGAGTTTAGAGCAACCGCAACGAGAGGTTCATAAAAATCATGGACCGGTTTGTAAATTTAGGATGCCATTGGGAGGGTAGAGGTTTATTGCCACGTGGGAGGAGCGGTTCCTCTGTGAGGATTCCTAAAATCTAAAATTATTTTTTACAATATGTTTATTTTATGTTAAAAATGGTCCAAGCGTATAAGATGTCTTAAAACATGCCAGAAAATTATGGATTTAAATAAGGGTATCTCACAAAATGCCAAGTTTTTGTTTGGTAAAATAGCCAATCATTTAGCAAGAAGCATTAAAATAGCCAAGTTTTTTATCGGGTTTTATATTTTTTGTGGGTATGTTTCATAGGGACAGAGTAATTTTTTTATACGGTAATACTATATAATATATCATAAAAAATAATTATAAAAAGTACGGTTTTTTTCGGTGTGTATTAATGTTTTTACTAAAGTTCAGTATCGCTCGATGTGTTTTTTGCTTAATTCCCCTGTTTCGAATTTTTTAAAGTTTTCTGTCTAATTTCGAGGGATTTTAAGTTCTTTTTATCGATTTCGAGAGACTTTTTTGGTTGAATTTAAGAGATTTTTTCGGATTTTTGGTTGATTTTTGGTTGATTTCAAGAGTTATTTTTTGGTTGATTACGAGGTATGGTTGCACCTTCTTGAACTTCTGAATATCATACCGTGGCAACTTCTAAAATGATACGGTTGCATCTTTCATAAACGTAAAAAATTTAACTTTTTGACAGCGAAATAATACGGTAGCACGTGCCCCGTGTGCCTATTTATAGAGATAGCCACAAATCGGGCTTGGGCGGGGCCAAATGGCCATATCTATGCCTATATATAGGTCCGTCCATGATGTTTCATCAATTTGGACCACAAGACCTCACTTTTGGCGGACAATGTGTCAGATGCGAGTCCCTTGACAAGCTCAGATATTTTTTTCTGTGAAATAATTGAAACTTTGTGACAGAGTACAAAAAGCTAGCCATTTTATGAAGTATCTTCACCCAATATGGCTACGGGATTTGGTTTCAGTGAGAGTTATGATAAGAATAGTAAGAATTGATCTTTATTATTGGATCAATCGATATCCTAATGGAAGAGAAACCACTAGAACAATAATAATGACAATCATTAGATCAATTCCCTTCTAAAAAGCTAATTCATTGGTTGTTTTGGGATCAAAAATGATCTAAGATTAAAATCCTTTTTTATACTTCTCACCTTAACTTTTATTCTCGCACGATCATCCGTGTATTTCTATGTTTATATACAGTCGCGGACTTAGTCCTTTAGGAAAGGGACCCCATTAAAAAAACATTTCAAAGGGTTTTTTTTAGTTTTTAACTTATTTCCCTCCTATAAGTTTTTATAAGGAACCCATAACTCTAGTCGACCATCACCAACTTCAAAAAAGTCTATTGAAATCAATAAAAAAAACCAAAAATATCTATTAAATCAATAAAAAAAACTAAAAAGTTTTTCGAAATTGATAAAAACACTAAAAATTCTTTCAAAATCAACCAACAAATTTTAAAAATCTTTCGAAACGATGTAATAATGCTAAAAACAAGTTGGAAGATTTTAGGAGCATTTAGTCTACCTTAAAGATTATCACACTAGTTAAAATCCTAGATCAGTCACTGTTTATATGTATCATTAAAAAAAATACATCGAAGATCATTTAGCTAAGTATATAGGTAGAGATTTCACAAAGAGGATTCCCAAAAAAAGGTCCAATTTTGGCATAACATTAAAATTTTGTTTTAGTTATATTAGATTAATCTAAGGGTGCGTTTGGTTCGCAGAATGAAATCTGTAGAAATGGAATCTGTCAAAGGAATTGGAATCTGGAAGGAATTGGAATCTGGAAGGAATTGGAATGGAATGTTATCAGGTTTGACCAAGTGTTTGCTTTGCAGGAATGGAATGTAAAAATTGGAATATATCTGTTTGGTTTGCAACAGAATTGGAATGGAATGATGAATAATGACAAAAATACCCTTTCTTATATTTATATTTATATTTATATTTATATTTATATTTATATTTATATTTATATTTATATTTATATTTATATTTATATTTATATTTATATTTATATTTATATTTATATTTATATTTATATTTATAGAGGGAGGTTCTTCTACACCCCAGTTAAAAGTTACACCCCGTGCACCCCAATCAAAACCGCCCACTATATAGTGAATTTCATAACATTCTCCATTTTTTAATACATTTCATATCATTTAGGATCAAATGGAACAAACTTGTTATGAAAAAACTGGTTAAAAGGTTGTGAAAATCAGAAAATATAAAAAATGGACGGTTTTGATTGGGGTGCACGGGGTGTAACTTTTAACTGGGGTATAGAAGAACCGGACTCTATATTTATATTTATATTTATATTTATATTTATATTTATATTTATATTTATATTTATATTTATATTTATATTTATATTTATATTTATATTTATATTTATATTTATATTTATATTTATATTTATATTTATATTTATATTTATATTTATATTTATATTTATATTTATTTTTATATTTATATTTATTTTTATATTTATATTTATATTTATTTTTATATTTATTTTTATATTTATATTTATTTTTATATTTATTTTCAAATTTTTTTAATTATAAATGATAATAAAATTAACATCTTAAAGTTATCATGAGGGTATTTTTGTCATTATAGAAGTTTTGGATGTAATTGATTTCAATTCCATCTCATTTAGGAAGGAATGGTGAAATCCTTAAATGGGGGAATGTTTGAAATTTAATTCCATTCCTGAGGTAACCAAACAATATAATGGAATTTGGTCAATGGAATTGACCATTTCAATTCCATCAGATTCCGCCGGATTCCAGTAAACCAAACGCCCCTAAAGGAAGCAATCAAGAGAATCACATTAGACAAGTGTGGGTCGACTCGTATATTTATTTGGTAATGAAATCACATGGGGTAGATGTCGAGACCACTAATCCAATTGCATACACTTTCTTTTATTAAAAAAATAACATATTTCCTTTTTGTATATTTTACCATAAAGTTAGCTTTATCTTTTCAAAAGTAATCAACAACTTCAAATAATTGTTTATAGAGTGAATTATAGATTTGGTTTTTGTGATTTGATAAAAAGAAATATTATGCTCCACGTATACAATTATTGCATGATTTAACAGAGTTAGCAAAAGACGTTAGTCAAAGGAACCAGAACCAAAATAAATAAAATATCACAGAAACCAAATCAACAATAAACATCTTATAAGGAACGTAGTTAAAAAACTATCAGATTATAGGAACCAAATCCACAATTCACTCTTGTTTATTAACAAAACTATATTTTAGTTTCGAACGTGGTCAAACAAAAAAAAACCTTCATTCTTTTATTTATGACTAGAATTTTGGTTTTTTCTTTTATATATTATATTTATTAGTCAAATAAAATATAAAACTAAATTGACACTAAAGAAAAAGAAAAAGCATATGATTTACATATCCAACCCATTCCCCATGACTCTGAAGTCTGACCCATCAATTATCTTTTCAATTATAAAACATTGATACAATCTTTTCTTTTTCTTTTCCCTCTTTGCAATTCGTAGTCTTTAATTCTTCAGAGTTGTTAACAGAGAAGTTCAGAAGCTTCAACAGCAGCAGAACCATCTTGTTTGAGGTAAATGAAAGAATCTCTTTTTCTAGATTTAACATGATGAATATGCGAGTTGATCATTAACCTCATGTTACATATTGCATGTGATTGCTCTTTTTATATTAATAGATTTCTTCATATTGCACTAAATTCCAGTTTTTCATTTGCTTATGCTTCTCTGTAGGTACTAGCACAAGTAAGAATATCAGTATGGAGATTTTTACTGCCATTATTGGTCCTGTGGTTGAGTCTCTCATGGTTCCCGTTAAGAAACACCTAGGTTACTTAATTTGCTACACAAAATATGTGAGGGATATGGGTACAAAAATGAGAGAGTTGAAAGATACAAAACTTGGTGTTGAAGACCATCGTAAACCAAAACAAAACCAATTGCCTTAAGGTTCCAATGGAAGTCAGTGGTTGGTTGGAAAAAGTAGGAAATATCGAAGCACGAGTGGAAAGCATTCCTAGTGATGGCGGCAGTTGTTTCAATCTCAAGGTCAGACATGAGCTTGGAAGGAAAGCCTTCAAGATCATTCAGGATATCGACCGTCTCAAAGAAGAAAAATCTAGGATCGATTGGACTGACCATCCAATTCCTCTTGGAAAAGTTGATTCGATGAAAGGTTCCACCTCTACACCGTTAAGTCATCACAATGACTTTAAATCAAGAGAGCCGATTTTTATGGAAGCACTTAAAGCTCTCCAACCAGACCACAAATCGCACATGATAGCTTTATGTGGGATGGGGGGAGTCTGGAAGACCGTAATGGTACAAAAGCTAAAGAAGGCTGTAAGTGAGAAAAAGTTGTTTGATTTTATTATCGAGGCCAGTATAGGGGAAAAGGTGGAGGTGCTTGTTATTCAACAAGCTATAGCAGACTTCCTCGGTTCAGATCTAAAAGAAAGCACTAAAGCAGCTAGAGTGATTAAGCTTCGTAAAAGTTTTGAGGCCCGTTCTGATGGTGGTAAGAAGAAGTTCCTAATAATACTAGATGATGTATGGCAGTTCATTGATCTGAATGATATTGGTTTAAGTCCTTTACCAAATCAAGGTATCGATTTTAAGGTATTATTGACATCACGAGACCGAGGTGTTTGTACTATGATGGGAGTTGAACTTAATTCAATTCTCGATGTGAAAGTCATAGAGAACTCAGAAGCACATAATTTCTTTCTCAAATTTGTAAAGGTTTCAGATGATGATGATCTCGATCTTGAGCTCCGTGAGATAGGAGAAGATATTGCAAATAGATGTCAAGGTTTGCCCATTGCCATCAAGACCATCGCTCGTACTCTTAAAGGTAAAAGCAAGCATGTATGGGAAGATACACGTTCGAGAATAGAGAGCAAGAACGTTGACGAAGCTGTGCGTCAAGTTTTTGAGATAAGCTACAAAAATCTCCATGATGAAGAGACTAGATCAACTTTGTTGTTGTGTTGTTTGTTTCCTGAAGGTTCCGATACTCCTATCGAGGACTTGGTGAGGTACGGTTGGGGCTTGAGAATATTTGATAAAGTGGATACTATAAGAAAAGCAAGAAACAGATTGAACACATGCATCGAGCGACTCATAGATGCCAATTTGTTGATTCAAAGTGAGGAAGTTGGGTGTGTCAAGATGCACGATCTAGTGCGTGATTTTGTTCTACATATGTGTTCTGAAGGGGAACACGCTTCAGTTGTCGGTGATATGTCAAAGTGGCCTACAAAACATGTGAGCGAGTTTTGCAAAAGAATTTCAATAACATGCACAGGAATGTCTGAGTTTCCTAGAGATCGTAAATTTCCAAACCTCTTGTTATTGAAGCTTATGAATGGAGAGAAGTCGTTTCCTGAAGACTTTTATCAAGAAATGAAAAGGCTTGAAGTTATAGTGTATGAAAGAATGTCATATCCATTGATTCCTGTATCACTACAATACTCCAGTAATCTCCGAATGCTTTGTATTTATCAATGCTCATTTATGTTTGATTGCTCTCCTATTGGTGATCTTTTAAACTTGGAAGTGCTTAGTTTTTCCAATTGCAGAATACAAAAGTTACCATCCACAATTGGAAACTTGAAGGAGCTAAAGTTACTTGATTTGACACGGTGTACATGTCTTCGTATTGACGATGGTGTCTTGAAAAGCTTGGTCAAGCTTGAAGAGCTTTACATGAAAGGGGTTAGACGACGTGTCAATGGTGGTGAATTGGTAGAATGTTCAAAAAACCTTGATGCAATAGAAATTGAGTTTTTTGATAACAATGTTTTGCCAAAGAATATGTCATTTGAGAAACTTGAAAGATTCAAGATCTCTTTGGGATGCTCTTTAGAGGATGATTATCACCAAAACAACCACTCATTCGAAAACACATTGATATTGCTCACCAACAAATATGAACTTTTGGATTCTAGGTTGAATCTGTTGTTTGGAAAAACAAAGGTGCTTCATATGCGAGTGGATGCTATAAATGATCTTGGAGATTGTTTAGGGGAATCCTTGCATCATTTTCAATGCTCATTTTTCAGTTTAAGAGTCCTTCATATTGGCGAGTGTGCAAATTTGAAATACCTCTTCACAATCCATATGGCAAATGGTCTCAAGCAGCTTGAGCGCCTCCAAATTACTGGGTGCCCTGTGTTAGAAACACTGGTGGATAGTCATGAGATTTGTGAAGTTGAGGTGATTACGTTTCCAACTCTAATGTTTTTATCTTTGAAAGAGCTACCAATGCTAACGAGTTTGTGCAAGCTGGGTGGCAACTTAATTGAGTTCCCGCAACTGGAAGAGTTGGAACTTAATAACCTTCCAATTTTCACTAGCATTTATCAAGATTTTCTGAAGAAAGAGGTACATATATATATATATATTTTAGTTAATGGAAAAGTTGGGAAAAAATTTAAGAAAACTCAACAACTATCTGATTTTAAATGATTAAATCTTTAATTTTTTTTAAATTGTAAAACACTTTTTTCTAAAACAGAATAATCTCATCCTTTTTACCAACAATGTTTATCCATTACCTGTTTAATAGGTAAATCTAAATTTAAAAAAGGAAAAAAAATAAATAATGAACCCTAAAACTCATCCTCCATACCTGCATCGCCTCCCTACTGATCTTCTCGCCGCCACCAACCCACAACCGCTGGCCACCAGCCATCGTCGCCACTCGCCTCCCTACATTGAAATTATACTGTACTATATCTTAATATTTATGCCAAACACTGCAGTCAAATAAGTCGTCATGTCAGTAATCTGAGAACTATCCCCAATACAATGGATTGGATTGAAATCCCAATCCCTCCAAATCCCTTCAAATCCCTCCAACCAAACGGGCCCTAAGTTTTCTAGCGATTTCATCAATGGCGATTCTGGGTCTTCTACTCTTAAGGAAGAAAGATATTAGAAGACAGTGAGAAGAAGAATCGGTTTTTTGGGTAACGAACTTAAAGGTGTTTACATACAAAGAACTTCCTGCCAAACTAATGGCTTCTCCGACCAGCTTGGGCACGGCGGATTTGAGGCGATTTTTGGTATATTTTGTAAAAAAAATTGATTTATTCGTTAAAAAAAGACATGGGATGTTGAGTTTTTTTTTAACTTTTCTAAAAAATTATCAATATTAACCTGTTTTACAAGTTACAAGGATGAAATTAACAGGTTTTAAGAAAGTTTATAGGGTTTTATCATTACAAAAATAGTTTAAGGACTTAATCATTCTAAAGCATATAGTTTGTATATCCAACAAGGTTTGATTATTATGCAGGTTATGAGTTCTAAATTGAAGAAATTAAAGATTTGTAAAATGGAGAAGTTGAAGGAGATATGGCCAAGTGAATTGAGTAATAATGGTGAGGTGATAATAAGTCAATTGAGAGAGATTGAAGTATCTCGCTGTGATAGTCTTGTAAATCTGTTTCCGAGTAATCCGATGTCTTTGCTGCATCATCTTGAACAACTTACAGTTGAGCATTGTAGTTCCATTGATGTGTTATTCAACATTGATTTGGGATCATCATATGTTGGTGAAATTAAGGAAGACAACAACTTGAGATCTATTCAAGTAACGAGATGTAGGGAACTAAGAGAAGTTTGGAGGGTGAAAGGAGTGAACAACTCTAATTATCATCTCCCCATTCTTGCCTTTCAAAGTGTTGAATGCATAGAAATACGATATTGTAAGAGCTTAAGAAATGTATTCACGCCTACCACCTCAAATTTTGACATGAGATCACTTAAGAAGATTACTATAAACAAGAATATTGATCGTTGGGAAGAAAATAAAAGCATCAATGAAGAGGTATGCTATCCCATCCTAGCTTTCAGTTTTATTTTGTGATTTATATATATATACATGATCAAATAAGTCATCTTTGGAAATTTACTTAGATGACGTTTGTTTTTAAGAGGTGCTGAAGTCTCAAGTCTGATTTCAGTTCTGACATGGTTATGAAACGTCTAAACGAATCAGATATAAGTGGTGATTAAGAGCTTAAAATAGAAAAACAAACAAGGCCTTAGAATCCAAATATTATTTTGCCAGATTTAAAATATAAAATTGTGAAACGAATTTTGTAATTACATTTGTTGTTGGAATTAATTAATTTATGCAGATTCATGTTAGATCCAATCAAGACATATCAGAAGTGGATGTTGCATTCCCATCTTATCTCATACATACTTTCCATCAACTTCATTCACTTGATTTAGATTCTTTTAAAGAAGCGGAGGTGGTGTTTAAGATAGATAGTTCAAGTTGTAAAAAGTTGGCAACAACTCAGAATAATCAACAACTCCCGCACCTCAAGGATCTAAACTTATATCGTATGAAGAGGATGAGTCATGTGTGGAAGTACGATTGGAACCAATTCTTACAAGAACCGAAATCTTCTTCATTCCTCAATATCACCAGCATAACCCTTTGGTATTGTGGCAGTATAAAGTACTTGTTTTCCCCTGTGATGGCCAAACTTTTATCCAACTTAATTAAGATCGACATAAGATGGTGTGATGCTATGGAAGAGGTTGTTTCAAACATAGATGTTGAATATGAAGAAATGGATGCATTTATATCTTTATCTTCCCACACAAATACCACTTTCTCTTTCTTCCCACATTTAGACACTCTGGAGCTTTATGGGTTGAAAAGTCTAAAGCGTATTGATGGTGTTGGTAACAATTGTGGGGGCAAGAAACTCACTTCCACTATTACTGCTTCTTCCGTTAATGATAAATCTCAGGTATGGTTTCTTTTTTATTACATCATATAAATATTCAACTATTTACTTCAGTTCTTTTTTAAAATTTTGTATTCATTTGTAAATGTGCTATTAATTGTATATTTTATTTTACTGAGACCAAATTTTAATTATTAGTGGGAAAAAGATAATCCAATTTTATTTTAATAAAATACAAATAATCCCTCGCTTGTTTTTATTGGAATTTTTTGAACTTAACTCATTTTACTTAGGAATTAGAAAAAAAAAATTTGGAAACAAATCAAAATTATATTTACTTATAAGAAAAAATATATATTTGAGAATGCTAAATTGGCCTATAGTGAATCGAATGGCAAATTGAGATCATTTTCTTATATCAAGTACATTTCATTTAGAACTTTGATCAAATATTTCCATGGTGGAATGGTAAAGAAAGCAAAAGGCAGAGAGGGAGATCCATTTTGAGTGTCGGACCTAATCGGGTTTCGTGGGGTCGGATCGGATCGGGAAAATCCGTTTTGCTCTTGGCTCTGATTTAGGGATTTCCCCGATCCGATCCGACCCCCCGAAAGAGGGCCTAATCACCCACATATCCGAACCCCGGGGGGAGGGGGGGGGGTGGTCTAGATTTTTTGTAAATAAAAGTCCATTCAATTGTTAGACCTCCTCTTGCTCTTGGCCCATTTGTAATTATTTACGTTGATATGTGAATGTGCCGCACAAAGAAAACAATTATAAAAAGGAAGCTGTTGTGCATGTGTTACCGTGCTAGTGTGTAGTGTGTATAGAATTTTTTTTTTAAAACGTTAAATTTAAAAAGTATTAAAACAACGACATTAAACTAATAAAGTCATAGACATTAAAAACATTAAATATTAAAACTAAAACATATTAATATATAAGGGTAACAGTGACAGATTACTTTTATTAGTTTTGGAAAAGTAAAAAAAGAGGGTATATATAATTCGGGTTTCGGGTCAGATCGGGTGTCGTAATTCTACACCCTAACCGAACCGATTGGGTTGTTCGGGGGGTTTTCGGGTTGGATTTTCAGGGTTTTCGAGTATGGTCGGGTTGTGCACACCCCTAGATATAAGAGATTTTATTTTTTTAATTTTATTTTAAGAAATCATTTTTTTTAAATTTTAAGGTTAGAGTCATTTTCTCCCGGGTTTTTTCAAATACACCCTAGTCAATGGTATATTTGGTAGCACAAAAAAAATTCAAAGTAAACATAGTATCTCTAATATAATTGGGGGACATGATATAGATTAGTGTGTATATGATAACACCTTTTTCTCCTTAATATTTGCTAAATATTTCCTCTCTCCATAATTTGAAGTAACAAATTTTCACAAAATTTTAAAGAATGATATATATACAATCATTCATTAGCAACCTTAAATAATTATTTATGTAATTTCAGATATTTAATTTTATCTTTAGAGTTTTTTTGCATTACATTTTAGGGCTTATATTTGTTTTCTCTATAATCCCTATTAAAACCTTTTATTTTATTGGTATTTTGTTTAGTCTATTAGTCTGAATCTCTTTCAAGATATTATATTCTAGTTCTTATAATTTTGGTTTTTTTCTCAGTTTAGGATTTGTGGTAGTTTTATACCTTATCCATGTTAAACATTTTTATCTCTCTAGATTTCAAACACACAAGCTTCCATTAATATTCAAACGTTCAACAATAAATTTAAACGTTTTTGTGTTTTAATTAAAAAAGTTCATGTTCTGTGATTACTTGTTTCTTTTTATCAACAAATTAGTTATAAAAAATGCAACGATCAATATGTAAATCACACTTTATTGGAAGTTTGTTTATGATTATTGAACTAAACAGAGTTATTTGTAAGGCCACATTTGGTTGATTTCTTTTTTCTTAATACTCGTTGATTGATTGATTGAGTTAATTAATTTCTTTTGTCATATATTGTATGTAGTGTTATCAAGTGGGTGTAGCATATTGGTCCTCTTACCAGAATGCGAAAACAATAGATATACGGGAATGTGATTCCTTGTTAACTCTGATTCCGTCCCATGCGGTTGGAGATATGCCAAATCTTGAAGAGCTGAAAGTGAGGGAGATATTTGAAAGTGCTGAAGGGATGGTCAGCAATATTGGTGAAGGAAGTAGTGGTGATACAATCCCAAGGCCGATTATAAATATGACTAATTTGCCCAACCATAAAACCTTGTATATTCACAAATGCAACAGCTTGGAATATATATTCACAAGTTGTGTACTTGAAAGCCTCAAGAAACTCCAAGAGTTGAAGATAGCTTATTGCTATAAAATACAAGTGATTGTGAAGCAGGAAGACGATGGAGGATTGGAAGATGTGGTCTTCCCAAGTCTTACGTCCCTTAAACTAGCTGCTTTACCAAATCTCAAGAGCTTCTTCTCGGGGAAGAATGAGTTCCGGTGGCCAGTATTGGATGAGGTTCAGATCTATGGTTGTCCACAAATGAAGTTTTTCACACGCGGTCGATCGATGACTCCGAAACTAAAATACATGAATACAAGGTTAGGCAAACATAGTCTTGAATGTGGCCTCAACTTTGATTGGACCAATGAGGTAATTAAATATATATATATATGTTGTTACTTAATTAATTAATTAATTAATTGCTTCATTCAACTATAATCACTAACCTCTATTCATTTGTAACATTAATCTTTTAGTTTTTATCTGATGTATGTATGTCTTTTCTTAACAGAATCAACTCTATAACTCAAGAACTGCTGCAGATATAATAGAGTTACTTCAATTCCCTTGGTCTTTTACCAACTTAATCGAACTACATGTAGGTTTGGGTAACGAATTGAGATTGAGAAAAACAATATTTCCAAGCATTGTTGAGGGTGGTGATATTGAAGAAGCAGATGATAAGGTATTTGAAGATGAAACACAATCTGCAAATAATTATCATTTATCCAACAAAAAGCAACTACTCATGAGTATGGATCATCCACCACCATCATCATCATCATCATATATATGGAAATGGAAGAGTAAACATTCATCAAACCTTTCTAACCTCACAAAGCTATCACTTGATGATTGTGTTAATCTGGAACATGTTTTCTCTTATGGGATGGCTGCTACTTTAGTCCAACTCCAACACCTACATATAACTAGTTGCATGAGACTGAAGGTAATTGTGGAGGCAGTGAAAGAAGATTCCGCTAACAAGGTGAAGGTGGTTTCCTTCCCTTGTCTAAAATCCTTACAACTTCGTTATCTTCCACATTTGAAGGCATTTTGCTTGGGATGTCATGATGAGGCTAATTTTGAATGGCCGTCATTACATACTCTGGAAATAATAGATTGTTCAAGAATGACGGTTTTCACCGACGGAAAATCTACTACTCCAAAGCTAAAAGTAATACAAACAAGATTTGGGCTGTGTGAGGTAACGGAAGACCTCAACTCTTTTATAAGGACAAATGTGCAACAGGTACGTTTGTGATATACAATAATTCCCTTTAATTTCTTGTTTCAAGTTAGAATTAATTAATACAATTGAGAAATTTATAAAGTTATGTTGTTTTTAGTATGAATTTTTTTGAGGAACTTAACTTGTTTTAATTATAGGGATACAAATTCTAGAGAAAGGTTGATGGAGGTCACAACTACATGCACTTGATGAATATTCTAATAGCTGGTATGTATTTCTTAAACCATTAATTTCTCAACATCATATAGAAGATGCACACAACCTGTTTGATGAAATTTCTCACAAGGATTTCTTTACCTCATATATTTAACTTGTAGACAAAAGTTATAAACAAAAGAGGCATGAATCGATTAATATACATAATTAAGAAGTGTGATAATTGAACTTGTATATTTATAATAATCCTTGGGTCCTTGTCGTATCTCATGACCAGGTGGTTACATCAGTTGAGAAATTGAAACAATAACAACCACCGGTTAATTATTTACATCACACATAATTTCTGCACAATTATGAGCTATTTCAGCCCCCATCTTTCTCTACTTCACTGCTAACTAGCACCTCTTTTTGGCAGGATTTTGTACTCTTTTGAGACAGAGTTCTAATGTGGCAGTGTGGCTGGCTATTGTTTGCTTGAAAAATATGGTTTTGTTTCGGTCATTTTGAGGAAGTGTTCTATTTGGATAGTTTTCTGGTGTCAAGTAGAGGTAATTGTGATAGTTTTTTTTGGCATTAAATTGTAGTTGCATAATTGAGAAACTTTGCAATTGTTAAGTCTCTTTTATGTAAGTTAGTAACCCACTTTGTGTTTTACATGAAGCAAACCCGGAAGTTCCTTAGCCCAACCGACAGAGTGGGTTGTAACAGTTTGTCTTTTACCAAAAGCGGCAAATTAACAAGTACACAACATGAGCAGCAGACGTTCAGCCAAGCAAGCAAGTGGGTAGAATAACTACAAAACCCGCATGTGGGAAAAAGCTGAAGGGTATCTGGTAGCGGACAAAGTAGAAGATGAAGACATAAGTAGCAGCGAGGTGCGGCCCCACTACTCAGTCAACTGATGCAACCTCTTAATTAGTCGGGAGATATGACAAGGACTAAAAAGGTTAAAAAAAGGAGATATATATACATATATATATATATATACAAGTTCATATGGCACTAGTGTTAACATTTGTATCAGCATTCGGATTGTTCCTATGATTACAATCATAACAATTTCATAAACATTTCTTTCCTAGCAGTCACTATGAAATAATCGGATAGACATGTTCTTTGACAGCATATTATCTTTAAATGTGCACTCTAGGTGCAAGTACCTCTATGCATCCATTACCCCCCACCCCAAAAAGAAAAGAAAAATAGAACATAGAAATGAAGATTACCCACCCCAAAAGAAAAGAAAAAAAGAACATAGAAATGAAGATTACCAGTAATTGCCAACTTTTCACTGTGTTTGCTCACCAAACTTTCTTTAACTTCTCCCTCCACATCATGATGAACGAATTCTGTATTCGGTACATATCCAGCCTTTCTTAATAACTTCGTCTAACTTAGTATACTCTCACAGGGTGTGCTTGATCATTCACAAGAAAGCAATGAATCTTATGCCCATGTTCCATAAAGCTGCAGCCAGCAATTCTTACAAGACCTTTCTCCTTCATTAAAGCTCGAACTTTTGAAAAATCATTCCAACGACCAGCCTTAGCATAATATAATTTCTAGGGGATAATTATATTGTTATTCATTTTTTCCATCAGCATCAGGTCTGCTATGGATAATTATATTGTTTTTTGGAATCTGTTGATTTGGAATTATTAATGACTACCTTTTAGGATCAATTTCAATTCCAATTCCAATTCCGATCGTGAATGGTGGTGGGTAATCGAAAGAAAATTAGAAATTCGTATTTGTGGTTTCGGTTTGGATTGGTGGATTAATCGACTTAATTTAATGGAATAAGGAGTCTATTAAGGGACTTCATGATTGGGCTTATTGATTCAGATCTGAAGACTGAATTGGCTGTTTGGAGGAATGATGAAGAGTTGTTTGGTTACAAGGTTATCCCTGTTCTTATTCTGATCATGGATAGCTATCATTTGGACTACCTAATTCCTATGCTGTATAAGAGGGATAACCGAGTTTGTTAAGAATTTGAGGGGGTATGTTTATTTTCTGCCGGTTTTTGCGCTTGACCCTGCTTCTCATTGTGAACTGCCTTCAAATTCAGAAAGTATGATTGTTTAAAGGAAAAGGGATACTGCATTTTTTGGACCAAAAATGCTGTATGTGTTTTAGTTATGTTTGAAAAATTCACTTGTTCTCTGTTTTGCTTTCAAGATTCAGAAGCAATGCTAGAGTAGACCATCTTAAAGGGTACTTTTGGTGCGTAAACTAGACTAAAAATGCTATAAAATTGATTCCTAAAGTTTAACAAAAGTATAAGAGGGAAGAAAGAGAGAGAAAAAATAAAAGGATGGAAACTAGAAATGAAACCCTCGATCATAGACTATTTTTCTTCATTCTGTATCATTGTCTCATGGGTTTCACTTCATCTTAAAAGATGGAACCCTCGATCATATGTTTTCTAAAATACTAAATAACGTAATAGAAATAAATTACACAAAATTGTTTTCTAACCTTATTTCTTTTATGATGATGGTAGGGATGTTAGAATCAGCGTGCCTACAGCTCCTGAAGTCGGTTTATATTTGGACCAATGTTTCTTCACATCATATAACCAGAAATGGAAAGATACTCATGAAGAAGTATCGATGAAAGCTTATGCAGAAGAGGCTGAGGAATTCAAATTGAAGCATATTTATTCTCACATTGCAGCAACAGAGCATAAAGAAGGTTCTGTTGCTGTTTGGCTCCATTCTCTGAACCACCAAAATTATCCAGATTTAGGCCCAGAAGAGAACGAAACGCCGGAACCTCAAGTTGAAGAGTCAACCGGGTGAGTTGACTCGCTATTCTGTTAGCGGCTTAATGAGCTTAATGGGACTCACTGCTTATTCGGTCAGCTAAGCTATGCATGACTGTCTGGTAGTGGCTTAATAATATAGAAAGTGGCTTATTTAGTAAGCTTCCAGGGTGAGCTTTAGACAGAAAAGCCAAGTTTTTTTCAAAACCTACCCCACCCAATTAAAAAACACTCTTTTCATCTATTAAAAAACCCACCCAAATATAAACCTTCCCCGATCTATACAGACAGATTAATCCATACAGACAACTTAAGACAACTTTATACATACAGGACTTGATGGAAAACCAACCAAACTGCCCCTTACTGGGTTTGTTTGGTTTGGTTTATACTTTTTTTTATGACTTATACATGTAGTGAAAGTTGTAAACAATTCCTCTTTTCAATCCCAAAAATGAAATAAACCCTAAATCCTCAGCAAATGACTTGTAGATTCTGTTCAGAAAGTAGGATTAAGTGAATCACCTTCTTCTGAACAGGTGCAATCGAGATCTGTTTGATCATAAAGCCGATCCTTTTCTTGATTTAGTGGCATCTGGCCGCATAAGTGTTCAACCTATACGTTCCTATGGGCCCACGACTGTTGTCGAGATCGACTTAGACCATCTCACAACGGCCATGAAAGATCGTCTTAACCTAATTTTCCCATTCATCCCAGAACTCTGTAACCGCTACAATTGTAACTTCGAGACCTCGATAACCGATACCATCATTTCCGATGTTAACATGATGGTCGACGCCGCGATTTATCTTTACGCCATCGTATGGAAGGTACAAGTTTTTAGGTGTAGAGTGCAACAAGATTATGCAAGGATACAATCCATGTTGATGAACGCTATTTTATACCAAATGTTTAATCGGTTTATGATTTAACATCCGTAAAATTTAGGGGCGTTTGGTTCTTGCAAGGGAATGAAAATAAGAATGAATTTTTATTCCCACCAGTTTCAGGATGAAAATTTGTGCTTTTGAGGAAATGAGCCCATTATATTATATAAAACCAAACAATGTCTTTTATTATAATTCCCATTAATTATTGGTTAATGTCTCCAACCAAACACCCCCTTAATTAAGCTGATCCGACCTGAATTTGATTCAAAACCTCTTAATCTAAAGGTCGAGTATCTGGAGTTTCCAAGTTCGGATCCAAGGAGGAATTAAAATCCCCTTGTAGCCACAGAGGTTCAAATGGGTGGGATTAGTCGGCTCGTATAGCGGGTTGGATATCCAGGTTAATCGGAAAAAACCTTCGGGAACCGACATTAATCCTCTCATACCTACTAATTGATGTACCTGAGATGCATTTCCTCTGGCTCTCGAAAAAGACATTATATGGACCGGGAGCACAGGACTTTTCGATCGAAGAACTTTTTTTGTCTTGGTCCCAATTCAAAAATGCACAGGTAAATATCCACAGACCAATGGATCGTGTTAAAGAGTCTAATATTTGGTTAGACTCGAGCCAATTTTATTCAATATCCGTTGGAAACCCCTCTCTCCTCAAGAGCTTTTTGTAGATTAGGGCTTCCACATATCATTCATTATATGGTATCAAAGCAAAAGTGTACCATTTTAAGGGTTCGACACTCTGGGGCATTTTAAGTTTATCTGATTATTTAACGTGCATCAAGCTTTTCAAGATTTTTCAATTTAAGCAACTGGTTCTTAGATAAATTGTGCGCTTCTGCATCTACTTTGATTAGATTTTAAGTATGAATGGATTAAGTTAAATTGTTGTTTATTTATTTTGTTGAATAAAATAAATGACTATTTTACCATTTACAGTTTGTTTTATGTTTTCCCCCATTAAGCTCATGCTTTACCCCTAAAATTTGATGATTAACCTCATAAACCAACCAACAATGTAATGAATGCTTAAAAAATTGATCAACCAACAATAACAAAGTCCAAAAATTACTCCTTCATCGAGTCCATTCTCCTTCAAATTGATCAACCACTACAAGAAAAATGACCTTCATAGGAAGGTTTTTTTTTTGTATTTAAAATCTGAAAAACTTCTCTAAAGGTTTTAGAGAAGCTTTTCGCTTCCGTCAAAAAGCATACCTATATAACGGTAGGTAAAGGTTTTAGAGACGGATTTTGAATAGTACATTTATATTAACCTTCAGAGAAGCTTTTTCTGAAGTTGGGAGAATTTTTCTAAAAAGCTTCTCTAAAAGTATGTATTAGTGACCTTTTTCGTGCATTACTGACGGTTTACAAGCGTCACTAAAAGGTAGCTTCAGAGAAGGTTCTTGGAAAAGCTTCTCTAAAAGTTTAGGCTTTAGTGACACTTTTCGTAAACCTTCTCTAAAGGTACCCTTTTGTTACGCTTCTTAAACCTTCTCTAAATATTATCTTTAGATACATATAATCTAAATCTTCTCTAAAAGCAAGGTTTTAGTGACGCTTTTTCTAAACCTTCTCTAAAGGTATTCTTTAGTTATACATTGAAAAAATCATTTCCTTCTCTAAAGGATATATATGTATATACACACATACACCCATCCATATATATATATATAGTCCCACATTTCAGCTATATATTATAATATAATAAATAACAATACTTAACAAGAAAAACAACATCAAAATCGTAAAACAAAAAAAATTATATATTTGTCATAAAAGACAAATTTTTCAAAACAAACCATTATGTACAATAAATCCAGACATCTGTTCAAATTTATCAACAAAAAAAACACAAAAATCCAAGATCTTCAATGTTCAATTCCTCTCTTTTATCTGCATCTCTTCTATCAGCAACAAGTCAATAGGACATGAAAGCAACTTCGTGTCATTTCTTTAGTTGATTATCAAATACATGCATATGCATATCTAAAAGGGCTCTTTTAGAGAGAGATTCAAACAGGTTCTACATATCCTAACAACGAGGATGAAAGAAGTCAAGAACTCATGAGATTCAGCTCCTCGCCTAAGTTCATCTTCCTAAAGGCCACCACATTGTTTGGTAAAGATATACAAATAATGGGAATAAAAATGAAAGCAAAATGAAATACCATATTGTTAATAATATAATGTTTTCTACTTACCCATTCCGGTTCTTATTCCCATTAACATTAACGATGAGCCTGCATTTTCCATAATGGCTCGAACATCAGCAAAATCCACATTAACCAAGCCTGGTATTTGCAAATGTTTAAAAGTAACTCATATTTCAAGTTATTTCATTCCTCTTATGAGGGTTAGACACAAAAGAAGCCTGGGTTTATTAGCTAGCCTTTTCAAACCAAGTATATATGTACAATTAACACAATACACTACAAGAAAATGGGGCTTTAGAGAAGGAAGTAGAAGCTTTTAAAAGTGTATCTAAAGATACATTATAGAGAAGGATTTAAATGACAAAAATAAAAAACGTAACTGAAGGCAGGACAATTTTTAGGGAAGAATTTACAGGCTAAGCATACGGAATGATGAATGTCGCTAAAAGCTTTAGAGAAGCTTTTTTCTAAAAGCGTCTCTAAAAAGTCTACTCAACTTTTAGTAACACTTTGTTGAGCTTCTCTAAACATAATCTTTTTAAAAAAAATTAAATAATAATTAAAACATACATGAAAGGGCCCATATCACTTCAGACTACAGAGTCCAAATCACTTTTCGTCGCTCATATCACTCGTCGATCGAATCTATAGCGATCGATAGCATCAATCGATTGCTTGAATATCGCCTCTCTTCATCGATTGCTGGTAATCAATTTACAAATCTCAGTATTAAGAATTCAATTTAGCGTCGATTTCAGGAACTCACGCTCTCAAATCTCACGTTTCACGAATTCAAGCTCCACCGAGGCTCACAAATCTCACGTTTAACGGAATTGCAGTCTTGAGGTTCGAATTTTCTTCAAATTTTAGCTTAATTTTATTGTTCACTTTCGATTGATTGGCGTGGTGCTGGAGTTTGATCTCCGTGATTTAGGTATAAGATTTTGTGATGGATTTGTGTGTCTCTGAAGAATGATGAATTTTTTTGTGATTTTACGTCGTTTATATGCCGAATTCTGGAAAACTTGTTGATTCTAAAGTGTTAAGGTGTTGGTGTTTTGCAGCGGATTTGTTTGATTTTGATAAAATCCGATGTTATTTCTAGAAGTGAGTCCCTTACTCCCTTATGTGTATGTATAATACATAGCACAAATTGACTGGATGACGATCTATTTATGAATTCCTTTACTTTTCCTCCTTAATTTGACCTAAAACTTAAGAATTGGTCAAAGTAAAAAAACCATCGATCTCCCAACTGACTGATCATTTTTGGTTTGATAAGAGGCTTGTCCTTCCTCTTATACATCTCAGCATGCTCCTCATCAATCTCCCAACTGACTGATCATCGTCATTGTCATCGTCACATGGTTGGTGATGCATTGCCAGTTTAATTTTAGGCTTGTTTATTGCAAGCATAATCATCATTATCATCATGTTCATTGTGTAGCGATTACCAATGTTGTCTTATGACCAGATTCTTGAACCCATTTGTTTAAATTGTATAGCTCTTTCGTTCTGGAATTATATAATATATATTGATGACTTGGATGGTAAGTAGATGTTAGACGATCCTCGTATAACCTTAATTATACATTTGCACCTCTGAGACATAATTTGTTCCCATTTTCTTGATTGTCGAATGTTAACGTCATCTTTCCACGAGTATACAATAACTCCCTTCTATATGTTTATTGTCTATAGGCAGGTCTTTCACGCAGAAAGTTTGTCCTGATTTAGGTTTTCCTTGATTTGTGGTTCCTTTTCTTGAACTTACTTTCACCTGAAAGAAACAAACTATACTTGTGCCAAGAAGTCGATGGCCCAATTGTGTAAAGGAGGATATACATCTATTGTTGTCTATATTTAAATAAGCAATCATGTTTCCATATCTTAATTGGCAATTGGTTGGAGCAAACTTGTTTCTTCGTTATATTAATGGAAAACTCACGGGCTAAATAGGATCTGTAGTAATAAGTCCATAATTAACGAACAACTAGCGGAGATGAGTATGTTAACTATTATCATATGTTCTTTTTAGGGTCCTCCAGGAACAGGAGAAACACAAACAACTCTTGGACTTCTTAGTGCCATACTGCACACAACTCATTCCCGCATACATGCTAAGTGAGTATCTTGCAAGCATGTTAGTAACTTCATAAGCAATTGCTTCAGTGTATGAAGGACATATATCAATAGCTTCTTTTATTCCTTATGTCTTTATGCAGGGGCAAAATAAATGAAATAAAACGTGGGCCAGATTTACATAGGTTATGATGTGAACTGTGAGTCACCTAAGTCTCAGGTTATGCGCTGCTAATAATTTTCCTCTTTAGTGTGATTGGTGCCTCGTCTAGTTCACTTACTAGAACTCCGATTGCTGGAGGGTGCATTCACACCCATGCACAAAAATCTGTTGTCTTTACACTTGCTGTGACTGGTAATTAGGTCCGACAATCAGAGTTCCTGTTTGCATTTGCTGTGGCTGGTAATTAAGTCCGACAACCCATGTTTTGCCCAAAATCTTCATGGTTCTACTTCTTCCTGATCAAGGTCTTGGTGAACAGATGTGCAAGTGATGAATTCACCTGTATTGTGCAGTCTGGTTTTCTGATCAGAATCAGAAGGAAACATATAGGTCAACTAATCTAAATAAAGCAAGTGATGGATTCACTTGTTTTTACTTATATGCATGCATTCAATATGAATATCTGATGGATTTGTTTTTACTTTCAGCACTGAATGCCACATAGACATTCAACTGATCTTGTTTTCATCTAGCTTCTAGTGTTATGGTGCAATTGATTAACTGCTGCCACAATTTTTTGATGAAAATCCTTACTTTACCGATTGTGATTCATAGCTCTATGCAAGCTAATTATCTTCTTCAAATCCCATAACTTATTCCAATCTCCTCATTTCAACTACCCAAATATTTACTGTTATGGAGTTGAAACTGAAAATGGAGGTGTCACAAGGTTCATTTCTTCATCTTTTATTTTAAAGTTATAATTTTTTTTCTAGTTTTGTTATATGGGTATTTGTCTGAATCTGTTTCTTTATTAGGCATAGATGGACGGGTAGATATGAAGATCATTTGTGGGATAATAGTTGCAAAAAAGAAGGCCAAAGCAGGAAGGGAAGACAAGGTTAGAAAATGCTAAAACACCATAATCAATCCATGTTGACTTTTTTACATTTTGTCACCTTTTTTTATGTTTGTGTTGACCAATGATTACTACAAAAATCTTACCAATTTTCTTGTTTTCTTGCTTTCTGGATTCAAATATTGGCTTCAGTTTATCTGGGTAAGCATCAATTTCATGTTTTTGTCTGATTTTTTTAATTGTTTTGATGAAAATAATATGATGGAAATATGAGTACTTTAATTATTATTATTGATTTTTTTAGGTGGTTATGATATGGAAGAGAAAGCTGCTGGAGCTTATGATTTAGCAGCACTTAAAGTATTGGGGACCTGCAACTTACATCAATTTTCCGGTAGCTTTTATGTTCGTTAAATCTTATCGGTTTTTCTATGAATAGTTAGAAATTTTAACATTTAATACTATCTTTTTGATCAGTTGGAAAACTATGAACAAATTTTTTTTAAACCATCCAATATCTTAATATATATATATATATATAGGGTTGGGTTCCGGTGAGAAGCGTAAGAAGAGATTTCCATCCTTAAATGCGCATTAGGATGAGATGCACGGAGATGAGGTGGCACCGAGATGCACCGGATCAACTCCCTTCTAAGACGTGATTCATGGGTGGATATGAGATTAAAAGTGATCAAGGGCTCAGATCTCTTCTTACGCTTCTCACCTTAACGCTTCTTCTCACACGATCCTAATATATATATATATATATAACCAAAACTAAAACTTTAAATTTTTTGTTTTCAGGAGAAGCAGTAGTTTCTCTAGGGGAACCTAAGTTTACAGAGGAGTAACAAGGTCTAGAAAGGGTCTATATACGTATGTATATGTGTGTGTATTATATACATGTTATTAATTTGGAAAGAAAAATGAAGTAAAATGGTTCTGTTTCTTATTTGTAACTTGCAGACACCATCAACACGGTTGTTGGCAAGCCCGAATCGGTCGTGTGGCTGGGAACAAGGATCTTTATCTGGGCACATTCAGTAAGTTATTAAACTTATGGCTCTTGAGCAAATAATATTTCTTGATTTCAAAACAGTAAGAAAAGTGGACCTTTTTTTAATTAAAAGTAGAGATGTCTAAATTTAGGTGTTATTTCTCACTGTGTAGGCACTATTTTAAAGGAAGAAGGGGCTTCTGCATTTCCAAATGTTCAATCTTCCTACCTACTAATTGCATTTTGTTTATTTAAGTAGCGTTTAATATTGGACAAGACTGTTCTAGAGAGGACCGGGCAAGAGGGGAGGACATGACAAGACTGTATAGGACAAATGTCTGTTTGGTGTTGGACTTGGTGTTGGACAGGACAAGAGTCTTGAAGGAAAATCGGTACGTTAGTCGTGTTAGGATAATTAATTTCTTTTAATTCTTTCCAAATATTATTTGCTACAACTTAAAGATTTTGACAAAAATTCAAGAATCAATTCAAAAGAATATAAATTTATGCTTCTTGTGGAGTTTCTCTTTATTTAACCCCAAATGCTAAGTTTTGTTTCTCTATTATCAACCATTTATCTATCTATTTTAAATTTAAATTGGCCAAGGTATTCAATCGAATACCTGATAATTGTTATGAACCGACTTTAAGAGTGAAACAAACCCAACAACAAATGCTTGGCCAAATTGAATTCAATCGAAGTAACAACTTTTTTTTTGGTTTATCAGGTTTGGAAATGGTATTATAGATCGCATAACATATCTGGATATGCATGTGTTTGATAATCAACTAGAGAAATGACATGATGCTGCCTTGATGTCCTATTGACTAGGCCCATTGAAGATCTAGGATGGTTGTAATATGATTTTGGGTTTTTTTTGATAAATTTGAACAGATGTTTGGATTCATTGAAACATTATGGTTTGTTTTGAAAGATTCTTGTTTTATGACAAATAAAAAAATTTGTTTTAGGATTTTGATGTTTTTCTTGTTTAGTATTGTTATTTATTTTATTATAATCTATGTAGCTGAAATATGATATATATGTATATATATATGTGTATATATATATTAGAGAAGGAAATGGTTAATTTTTAAGTGTAACTAAAGGATACTTTTAGAGAAGGTTTTTATTATATGTATCTAAAGATAACATTCAGAGAAGGGTTATGAAGTGTAACTAAATGATACCTTTAGAGAAGGTTTACTTAAAGTGTCACTATAGCCTAAACCTTTAGAGAAGCTTTTAGAGAAAGCTTCTCTGAAGGTATTTTTTAGTGACGCTTGTGAACCGTCATTAAGGCTCAAAAAACGTCACTAATACGTACTTTTAGAGAAGCTTTTTAGAAAAATGCTGCCAACTTTTAGAGAAGCTTTAAAAGTGTATCTAAAACCCCCAAAAAGCGTCTCTAAAGGATAACACAAAATGCGCCCTTTGAAAACCCTCCCTAAAACCTTTACCTACCCTTATATAGAGAAGCTCTTTGACGGAATTGAAAAGGTTCTCTAAAGGCTTTAGAGAAGCTTTTAAGACTTTTAAGTACAAAACTAAACCTTCTCTAAAGGTCATTTTTCTTGTAGTGATAGAAGACTTGTACACAGAAATCGGACACACGCCCGTATATACAATGAATAAAGTGAATAGAGATACTAATTTAGCATCCTACACAAATTTTAATCAAATTACTATTCACATGGCCAGAATAAACAAATAAAGCCAAACTCATAAACAAGTAGATTGTTAAATTCTGAATAAATAATACCAAGTTTATTCAGACAGTTATATATTTAATTATAGAATTTCTCCCATTATGTTGAAAAGATATAAACCGATGCAGTGTTGTTCATAAACTAACTCGTACATTCTTGTTTTGTTAATATATATATATATATATACATATGCGTTAAGAACAAAGTTACATCTCATGAACAAATAATTTACAAATTGGTTAAAATGTGGTTTTGTTTGTGTACCTTGTGGCTATTGGTTGAAAAATGTGAAGAAAATCTTTGGGTGGTTCTAATTACAACCAAGGGGAAGACAGCTAAAAAAAGGTAGTAAGAGATTGTAAACTAATCTTGTGCTGAAACTAATACAGAAGTCATTAAGAATATTCCTGTGGAAACCAGAAAGGTAATAGGCATTGAGAGGTGACATTTACCTGAATATCAATGTCAAATATATATGTTATGGAGCGATTGAATCTTTATTGAGAAGGAAGAGGCTTTCGGCTCTCGAAGCTATCAGGAAAATTTTCTACTACCTGCGCTCTCCAGCTTTTGCTCCTTTCGTCCTGTCGCGTTTCATTTTACTTGTCAGTACAAGAAGCAACATCATAGCTTCTAAAAAGGTCTGAACCATTGAAGAATATTGGACATTAGATGTGCCATTCATGGTCATAAGAGGTATGTTTGGTAATAATTAGTTGATAAGCCAGATGACGATATAAAATGACCCAAATGAACATATTAAAAAATTAATTGGGGGCATAAATAACCTACTAGATCAGCAGCAGATCCACCAGCCATGTATTCCAATATTATTATCCATAGTTTAGTTTGGTGAAAGTATGATCCATAGTATTCTGTAATATATGGAGATCGACATTGTTGCAGAACAGCAATTTCCTGAAAGATATATTAGTGAAAAAAATGTTCAAGATATACGAATTCAATAGACAAGTGATGCAATTTGTAAGGACATAGATAGATACCTTTTGAATGTCTTCAATCTCATCCTCTCTGCAGAAAATAGAAAACAACACATTACTTCAGCATAAGCACAAAAAATAGGAATTCAACATTGTACCAACAAGCTGGAACACACGTCATGAACTCCATAGAGTTTACTGGTTGAAATATTAATCATTAGCTGATACCACCAACCAAAGCAGAGTTAAAATCAAATTGACATCAAAATTAAGAATTTACTGGTTGAAATATGCATGCGAATGACCACTGTCGAGAATCCAGAATAACACTGGATAAATACATTTAGATGGATTATCAATATAGAAAAAGTTCAACGACAAAGACCCACGATTCTTCCAAATCAATGACTTTAATAGCAACCTCTTTGTTATTTTCCTTATCAAACCTGCAAATCAAGAAAGATAATTAACTGCTAGCTTACAAGGGCAATATCTATGCATATAAAAAATCCACATAAATTGATGAGATACTAGAAAATCAGGGTTGAACCCCTGCAAGCCGCATAAGTAATAATATGCACATTTATATTACTACTGATATAAATAAGGGAGAGGAGAGAATGCACATACTACTTACTTACCTTTCATATGCTTCATCTTCACATGAATTTCCAGATGAAGAGAGTCACTTCACATCAAGAAAATGTCATGCACCCATTTAGAGGCCCAATCCCTTCCCTAAGAATATTCTAGGTGTTAGAAAGGGGTATTTTGGGTAGTTACCTATAATAAATCTAGTATAAATAGTGCTAAGGAGGGGAGTAGAGGTATGCAGAAAATTATTAGTCGGTTCTATTTGGAAGAGTGCTAGCCTTTCGAAAGCTAGTTTGTTATCCTTTTCCGTTGTTAATCGAGCATTTGACAGTTTTCATATCATTTAGTTCCCATTTCATTTGTTAAATCTATTCAGTTCATAACAGAAAATTAGAACAGTTGATAGAATCCAAACGTTTATTGTAGAATATGTGATCAGTGTTGGGATAATCTTCAGAATGACCATCTAGGAGCAGCCGTCGACTAGACATAGACCCTGTATACCTACATACCTTACAAGTCCCAATTATTCCAAAACTCCACAACAATTAAATTATTATGTCTAAGATTAATGGGGTTTGCACCAACAAACCTTGGATAAGATAAGATGAATCACTTCACAAGTTGAGATTTCAGGCGAAGATTCCGATAAGCCTTTTCTGCTATCTTGTGCTTTTTCTGGCTCCGACTCTTCATTCTTCCCTCCAATTTCAATGGCCAAGCCGGCGACACAGAGACCGCTTGACAAAAAAAAATTACCAAATTGTCTTTGGCCCAATGGCGTACCAATGGAGTCTCTAGAATCCCCTTTAAGCTTATAAGACATGGTTGAGTTTGTTTGTTGTTTAAAAAGTAGATAATTTAATATATTTATCTGCATACAATATTTTTGAACAGATAACTTGGATCTTAGTTTAGGTCACAAAGATGAGGATGACAATTTGGACATTTCCATATTATATGAATCAATTTTTGCACATAATCGAGATAATTGAAGGCTTAAAACAATATTATGTAAAATAGATCTAACATTTATGTGGTACCAATCTCTATAAATCAAATCGATTCCAAATGGCGCAATCTAGGGCTTATAGGTTAATGCAGATTGAGATGTGAATAAAATAGATAGTTTTTATACCTCTGCATACCGAGATTTAATAGAAGTAAAAGACTTTGTATTATTAAAACCATACCCAACAAGAATAGCAGGAATAGAAATTACAAGGAGAGCAGGCCTGAGTACTAGTTGGCTAGTTGCTGCCTGGACTCGGTCATACAAATGTCTTGGTTTGATCTCCTATCACTTACTTCATCCACTCGGGTTCCATCTGTGGCCAATATGAAATTATTGTTATGCTGAAGAATATATATATATATACATATATAATCTATACATGTTCTCACTCAAATTAAACAACTATAGTTTCATTTACCTTTGCTAAGATAAGATGTTGATCCAGGAGCAGACTGAGATGGGCTTATTGGTTCAACAGACATTGAAGTACTAGAAGAATCTCTTCAATCATTTATGCTTGCAAATATTCACTTGTGGCATACCATATCTCACAGGAATACTGAGAACATGCGACAGCCCCTTCTAAGGGTATTTTACGGAGAGTTGTGGTTGAATGGATTAAGCTTGTCCATGGTAGCTAAGTGATTAAACCATCATCTTAATGAATAAGCCACAAACAAACACCCATGTATAGTTAACTGATTAAGCCATATCGCCTAGTAAGTAAAAAACAGAGACATTAATTATACGCAAAAGATGCAAACTTTGATTAAATTGCTTCAGAAGTTGCAAAATTAAATGTGTAGAACTAGTGGGATGGTTATACAAATACTTACTCCGATGGCAACTTAGAGCATCTCCAACAACATCTCCAAAATGGATAATATAAAGATTTTAAGCATTTTTTTTGCTCCAACATCTCTAAAACTTTCTCCAAGATGGAGAATGTATAAAAGAGATTACAAAAATCTCCAAATTTGGAGACATCTCAAAAAATGATTACTAGGAGAGAGAAACTTTATTTTATTATGTTCCACCAATAAGAAAAATCAAAATTAAATGTTTAGATGAGATGTGTAATATTTTATTAGAAACATATAAAAAAACCCAACAAACCATCCCATTTTGAATGGTTAAGTCCTTAAACTATTTTTTTTATTGAAAAAACCCTTAAACTTTCTCATTTTGAATGATTAAGTCCTTAAACTATTGATTTGAATGAAAAAACCATTAAACTTTCTCATTTTAAATGATTAAGTCCCTAAACATTTTTTTTGAATACATAAACTATCTATCTTTTAAAAAATTAGTTACCTACATATTTTTTTTAATTAAGTTATTTTTAACTCACTAAAAAAGTTTTAAAGTAAAATAAACTTAAATCGGTTTTACCGTTCCAAAAACCCTACGCAAGTAAAACCCCAAGCAAACAATGGTATTGCTCTCCCTCGTCACTCCCCATACCCCCAACGTTGTCCGTTCTCCATTTCGCCTAGCACGTTGTTGGCATCTGTCATCGATCTTTCTCTTTTTGAACTATTTTTTTTATCCATTATAAGAGGGATAATCAAAAGATAACCGGTTAAAGGTGGTTTATTTATGTTTAGAAGTTGTTAGTAACTAATTTTTAAAAATTCGATGGTTTAATTTCTTGAAAAAAAAAATCAGGACTTAATAATTCAAAATAAGAAAGTTTAATGGTTTTTCTATTCAAAATGAGAAAGTTTAATGGTTTTTTCATTCAAAAAAATAGTTCAAGGACTTAATCATTCAAAATGAAAAAGTTTAATGGTTTTTTGATTGAAAAAAAATAGTTTACGGACTTAACCATTCAAAGTAAGATAGTTTGTTGGGTTTTTCAAACATTTCCCTTAATAATATTATGAATTTTGTAATCTCTAAAATAGAGATGTTGTTGAAGTTGAATGTAATATTTTGTAGAGATTTTGAACTTTGATTTTCGATTTAGAGAAAATTATGGAGATGCTCTTATATATCTTGTATCTATAACTCTTCGGTCCTAGTTGTATCTCCCATCCAAGTGGTTATCTCAGTTGACTGAGTAGTGGGGACGCACCTCGCGGGCTTTGTTGTTATTCTACCCACTTGTTTGATTTGTTGACCGTCTATTGCTTATGTTGTATTTGTCAAATTTGTTGCTTTTGGTAAAAGACAAAGTATTGCAAGTAGCCTTTGTCGATTGGGTTAAGGAACTTCCGGGCTTGCAAACACAAAGTGGGTTACAAACTCTTACAATTGCAAAGTTTCTTAATTATCCAACTACAATTAATGCCAAAAACCATCGCAATTACCTCTATTTGACACCGGAAAATTGTCGTTTGTCCAATATTAGTAATGCCATGACCAACATCTTTGTTCACCCCTTCTTCAATTTCACATATTTCCTTCATTGAATTGCACTATAATATTTCCAATCTTTCAAGCTTTGGCAATTTGTCCAACCGCATGGAATGGAATCACATTTAACAAGGCATCACATCTTATTATCTTTATTGTTTTCAAGTATCGGTAAAAAGACCAATATACTACACCCACTTGAGAACACTGAAATGTATATATATATATATGTATATATAATATATAATATATAATATAAGGGAATAATCAAATAAAAACTACAAAAGTTTACAAAAATCGTGAAAACCGTTATAAAAACAATTCTTTTCATGATTTATTTTCATCAAGTGCTAAGATTTAAAATATTATTTCACATATATTTGTTTCATCACATGAAACCTTCACATTTATTGTTTCACCATATTAATATTTTTTACGCATATTTTTGGTTTCGATAGGTGAATCAAAAAAAAATCCACATGTAATTATTTTATAAGGTGAACCCAAACATATGTAAAACATTATCTTAAATTATAAGTTTTGATGAAAAAAATCATGTAAAAAACTATTTTTGTATTGATTTTCACGATCTTTTTGTGGTTTTTATTTTATTATCACCCTATATATATACACACATAATAGAAAAAGGGTTAGGTTCCGGTGAGAAGTGAAGTTATGGTGAGAAAGATAAGAAGTGATCTTCACCTTGGATGCACATTAGGATGAGATGCACTGAGATTAGATGCACCTGATCAATCACCGTATCAAGCGCGATTCATGGGTGGGTTTGGGATTAAAAGTGATCAAGGGTCAAGATCCCTTCTTATGCTTCTCAACTTAACTTCACTTCTCACATGATCTCATGCCATAAGAAAAATCAACGTAAATATAGCTACCAACAGTGGCGGATAGTGGCGGATCTAGAAACGTTTTGAGTTGGGGGCACATTTTAGGGTGTCAAAAAAAATTTGAAACCGAATAATCATCTAAACGGAAAACGGTTTCTAGTTATTCGTTTTTGACTTAAACGGTTCGGTTTACTTAATAAAAATAACTTATCCGGTCCGTTTTTAACTTTTTACTATTTTAGTTAAACCAACACATTATACTATGATTTATATATTTTTCTATTTCGTTTAAACTTAAAGCAAATAAACACATTACAAATGAACACAAAATTTGACTGCTTCATAAGAATGAATCAGATGGCTTGAGAACCAACCATTAAACAAAATTATGCACTTGGCATTAACCAATTAATCACAAACCCAGTACAAAGTTAAACAGATTTTAAACAAAATTATACATTACGGTCTCTAGATTTCTAAACAAATTTGCATATATAACTTAGGGTCCAATAGAAAAACAAGTTTAAAAAGATAGCCTTTCATTATATAACTTAGTTGGGGTCCCTTTGGAAGGTTAAAGTTAGAGTTTAATAGAAAAACAAGTTTAAAAAAAAGTTAAGGTGGTGTTTGTTTTTTAAGAGGTGCTGAAGTCTGAAGTCTGATTTTAGTTCTTAAATGGTTATGAAACGTCTAAACGAATCAGACATAAGTGGTGATTAAGAGCTTAAAATGAAAAAACAAACAAGACCTAACCTTTCATTATGTAATTTTAGTAGGGGTCCCATGACCCCTATCACCCTTCTTAGATCCGCCCCCGTTACTTGTTACGGTTGGTTCAGTCATAAAATATGTTATGGTGAGAAGGGTGACAAAAGATTTCCACCCTTGTATCAATCATAATTGAAGATCACACTAATGAAAACAGTAATGAGATGCAATAGATTAACTCATTTCTAAACCGCAATTCATGGGTGGAATATGATTAAAAGTGATTAACGATGAAGATCCCTTATTACGCTTGTCAACTTAACTCTTTTTCTCACAATCCTTTGCCTTCTTTGTTATCCAAGTAAACAACCTAGAAGGTATTTTACAAAGAAACCAATTTTAATTATTGCGAACCTATAGGTCCTTTTTAGCTTCGGTTAGTTGTGCTTCCTTAAATATCGGGTTGCCAAAGGATGCTTGACTTCAGTCCCAGTACTGAAAGACATGACTTCTGGAGTGGACTAAATAATCAATCAAATCAAATCCAGATTTGCTTCAACTTTTTTTGTTAATTACAAAGAGAAAAATAAGTCTTTCACTTGTGAAAAAGAAAGAAAATAACAAGCATATTTGTTCTTTGCACTCACTAGTATTACAGAAAGCACTACAGAATCCTTCTGGGTAACTTAGATTATGAAGAAATCTAGTTTGAGATCTTATCGTGTACCTCAAAGCTTCAAAATTGGAGTGTGGAGGAGATCGACTTGAACAAGTGAGAACAAATCCAAGATAGCATCTCCCATTCTTCGGATCATGCTATCCGAGTGTATCCTTTTAAAACTCTTTTGTTTCAGAATCAACATTATTTAGGGTTTTTTCCTTTTTCTATGTGGATAACGAATAGATAATTAGTTACTTTGTATAAAGAGAGACATATTAACGGTAAATAAATAAATAAGAGAATAAAAAAATGTTCGATTTAGAATCACATTTGATCATTCATATGCGATTTTGGCCGTGGCCCGAGGTCCCGGACACGTCGTTCGCACATGTTTTGCGTTCAAATTACATGTGATTTTACACGTGATTTAGTCATTTTCATGTTATTAGAATTTTCTACATGATAAATGGAAAAGATAGAGAACCAACCAGACTTGTGTTTTCACTAATAATGAAATTAAGGCATAACTTCAAACATTTGATGGGCTTCTTGTTCAAATCTAACTTCAAACCTTAACACCTTCGTTTTGCTGCTCACTGGAATTAGTTAATATCTAAGAAATAATTATAATAATAATAATAAGGAAAAGTTTGAGACGTCCATTCTTATGTGAAATTGTTTATTTATTTTTCTTTAATTCCCTTAAAACCTCTTTGAAGTATCAACTAATACGGGAGAAGTGAGATTATACAACCCACTCTCTCTCTTTTGGGTTTTCAAGAGACAATAATTTTATTTTCTCTCGATAGAGATAATATTCTTCAAATAAATAGTAGAGACTAGAGACGGTGATTCTTTTTTCTTTGGATAGAGAAAATATTCTTCAAATAAATAGTATCGTTGTATACGGATGGATGGCATATATATTCCTCCATCCAAATGAATTTATCATTTCTAACAAAATTCTAATTTCATCCAAAAATAACTTACAATCTGATTAAATGAAATCAGTAATCATGTTCTACTATAAAAGTACGGGGAAAGATGAGAAGGATGAAACTGTTTCAAAAGATAGCTGGATTTTTCTTGATAACAATGCATAATACTAATTGTCACAGCTTCGTCCTCTATCCGAATTTATGTTACCGCTTTAATGTCAATTTAGATGACAATTTATTCATAACTTAGACGAGTGAAATTTAAAACTAAGCTAAAACGAACTTGCATTACAAAACAAATGATTTTCACCCATAAAACTCATACAGGGAAAATTTATGTGGGTGATTACCCATGGATTAATAGTTTGGTAAAATCCAATGTTTTTCCAGAAAATATCAACCGATCACTCTTGAGAATCCCCTGGGTAGTTTGTCATTTATTTGAATTACCCACCAACAATTTAACCACCAACTTTTGTAACGGTTTTGTGACGAATCACCTTTTTAGCGACATATATCCTAGGGAAAAGTCCGTAGGCAAAATTCTTTCATTTGGTAGTCGTTAGATTGGTTGAAAATTGTTCAAAAGAAATTCAAATGCTACAATATCCAAATCATTTTATTTAAAAGGAACAACTAAAAAGACATTAAACTAAAAAATGAAACATACTTTGTTCAAATTCCGAGCCCATGACAATAATATATTCCAAGTAGTATATGTTAGTTTCAAGTTTCAGAATTGAATCCGCTTACATCTCTTATTAGATAAAAGGCTCTTACCGGTTAGCAAGTCGGGAGATATTGGTGTTTACCAACCCCCTTTTACCGGTCCATGATTTTTCATTGGTAAGTTAAGGGATGGACACTTAAAAGGTTGGTAATCAGTGTGGACCCAAACCGCGCTCTTACCTGCTTAATGCTTACCCAATTTATGTTGGTAAACGACCTCTTCACAAGTTCATCCATAGTTGTTATTTCCATTATCGCTTAATCAAATTGTAGCTCAAGTCATGATTGGTGTAGAATTTGATCACAAAGGAATTGGGGTCTATATACATATCAGAAGGATACAAATTCAACTATTCAAGCAATAAACCAACTACTACGGCTCAAGCTCAATAATTCTCGAATTCAAGCTTAGTAATTTTTATCTCAAAGTCGATTTAGAGCACAAAATGAGCTTATAAACCTGGAACTTCATATCGTAATCAACAACTTAAAAAATTGTTAAACATGTACCAAAAACATGTCCTTTGCCTTCTTTTCGTGATAGTAAACATTTTATCAACAACATGTCCTTTGCCTTCTTTTCGTGAAAGTAAACATTTACCGAACACATGTCCTTTGCCTTCTTTTTCTTTCAAATCGATTCAACTCAAGTATTGTCAACTTGTCGTCTACTAAAGTCAAGGGACTTTGTAACACCTCTAAAATATGAGCTAATTTAAACCGGAAAGTCGATATAGAATAAGCACCTAAATAAATAAAAATCACTCTAGGAGGGGAAATTGTAAAGCGTTTACAACCCAAAGGTAGGATATGAATCTACGTTACAGAGCCTCTGTTATGGAACACTGGTCATTGAGTTCAATGACCGACTCTGTCGTTCGAGTTTTTCAACGTCTAAGAAATATATACTCTTTGGCTAAAAGTAAATTACTACAAGTTCAACCATCCATTGTCTATAACTCGAGTGCTCCGGTGATTTAAAACTCATATCTAGGTTTGATCACATGGGAATAACTATCCCATCTTACATATAAAAAATGACTTCTATGTTTATAGATCCATTTGCAATAGTCTAATATTTGTCACAACTTAAAATTGACTGACTATAATTAAACATATTGTTTTCATCATTCGAATGTCATTATCAAAACATTTATACTCAAAATTAACCAAGTATGTTCAAAGTTTCATAACTTCAAATAAGGCACTTCCTACCCAAAAGTAACCTTACAACGCTTATTTTTTCAATGGTTCATAACATTGGCGGGCCCAGGACTTTTCTCGAGCTGGTGCACCCTTAAATATATTTTTCGGTTGATTTCGAAGGATTTTTTAAGGTTTTTGGTTGATTTCAAGGATTTTTTAAAGTTTTTGGTTGATTTCGAGTGAGTTTTTTTATGGTTTTTGGTTGATTTCGAAGGATTTTTTAAGGTTTTTCTCTTGATTTCAAGGGATTTTTTTAAAGTTGTGCTCCCTTAAGACAGAGCATCCATCAGAGTTTAGCGGGTGCACTCACGTAAAACTTACGAAACGCGATATTTTTTACCCTTACGACACACAGTTGAGCGGTAGTACGGGACCCCTCTCCCCATAGGGTGGGTCCGCCACTGGTTCATAACACCAAGGTTTATGTTCCCCACAAACAACAATACTTTTCTTTTACGAAAATCCCTCCATTTCATGTATTATGCTCTCATGAATTAAAAAAACCATATATGACTTAAATCATGATATTCAAACCCAAAACATTATAAATACCTCAAATTACATTTTTATAACATAAAGATAAAAGCCTTTAATTTGTAAAAAGGACAAACACCCTCAAATCTCTAAAAAATACACAAATTAGGTCAAAATTCATAAATGCTTGAAATATGTGTAAGGCGATGTTTATGTTTAGGAGATTAAAATGTAATATTTTGACATGTAAACAAGTTTAGAAGATTAGAATGAACTTACAATTGGGTTTTGAGAAAACCCTATAATATGCTTAACAATAGAAAGGAGATGGTTGGAAGAAGATAAGTATCTTGAAAGCTTGGAACCCTTAACACTTGAATCTACCTACTAACTCTTAAATGCTATACCAATAGACCACTTTAAAAGAGATTGCCAGACTTCAATGGAGAAGTAAATGCATGTGTTGGTGAAATAATTTGAATTTGTCTTGTAGGAAAATAGAGGGTCAAAGTTGGTGGGGTTCGGTCAAAAATAAAAGTAAAGGAGGGAAATAAACGGGTAAAAAGATGGTGGGTCTCATGAAAATAATATGGGGTCACATACACACGGGTGGAGACAAGGGAGGATTGAATGGTGCTCAGCCCCCTAACTACCCCCTAACTACTCTATCATATAACATATATAAGAAATAAAACATATAAGTTTTAGCTGAGGGGATGGTATGTCATTGGAGATCCAAGTTCGAGCCTTGTATTTTAAATTTATATTCTTCTTTTAAATTTTTTTATTTGAATATCAATCTCAGATTCAAATTAGGTTTTTTAATTTTTTATATTTAAATGTCAATCTTAGGTTGGATCCCTTTAGTTTGAATTTAGTTTTTTCTTTTAAATTTTTTTTTTAAATGTCAATATTTGATTTTTATTACTTATATTTATTAAGTATTTTTATTTACATTATCATTATTTTTTATCAAACATTTTAATAAAACTTTATTACAACAAAACTTATAATAAGTTAAATCAATATTGATATCTTTATACAAAAATTAAAAATATATAAATCAATATTTTTATATTATTACTTTTTGAACTATAGGTTTTCATATACTTACATTTTCTCTTCCGAATAATTAAATATGTTTTTCGTCCATATAATAAATAAACTTATATTAAAGTCCTTTACGATGTATTCAGGCAGTAACAACATATTTAGTGGTAAAAATATTTTTTGCATTTCATTAACATTGTAATATAAAATGTTCATCTATTTTCTAACATTTTATAGATAAAAAAGTCACAGTATTCATTGGGTTTCTTTTTTTTTTTTTTAATCTATACACATGACTCAAATTTTCTCTCAAAATCTGATGAAACACTACTAGAAAACTGAGTATTTTCAAGGGAAATTAATTTTTAACGGAAAATGTGGTTGAAAATTTTCTACGAATTTTAGAGGATTATTGACAGAACATAAATTTTCTACGAATTTTCAACGAATTTCCGTTGAAAATCTCTCACAAACATATATGCATTTTCAACCAAAAATATTTCAACGGAATGTCTCGTCAAAAAGTTTTTGGTTGAAAATGCATTTTGTGAGAGATTTTCAACAAAAATTCGTTGAAACTTCGTAGAAAATTTATGTTTTGTCAATAATCCCTCTAAAATTCGTAGAAAATTTTCAACGACATTTTCCGTTGAAAATTTTCGTTGAAAATACTCAATAATCTAGTAGTGAAACTTATAAGAACTAACATTAATCGCATGTCACACACTAACATTTTGTTTGAATAACATGAATCAATCGACAAACTAAACCTTGAGATCTTAAGCCCCCCTAAATTAAAATTCTGGCTACCCTCATGCACACACACACACACACACATATATATATATATATATAGAGAGAGAGAGAGAGAGAAGGAGGTTCAGGGAAAACGCTAAAAAAAAGAAAACTAAAGAACACCCTGAGAGACTGCCATCTGGACGGTATTTTTTTCCTATACATCAATGCATAAATATGCATTAGTGCATATGCACATATGCATATAAGCGATTGGAGCTCGTTTTTTCTATGCATCAATGCATAAATATGCATTAGTGCATATACACAAATGCATGTCACCAGATGGCGGCCTTCATGGTGTGTTTTTCAGTTTTTTTTTTAGCATGATCTCCTGAACCTCCATATATGTATATATATATATGACCCACAATTCCTAACGACAAACAAGTTAATTTCACCTTGACGTGCACCATGAATGTTTTATGTATGGTCAAACTTTTGATACGATACAGACAAACAAGGAAAATGCTAGGATAAGAAACCAAAATGATTGGTTGTTCACTCCTGTTTCATATAAACAATGTTACATGTAAGTTTCATTTCATGATAATTAAGCAAGTTTACATTACATACTAATTGAAGATCCCATTCCTTATATCAATTCCAATCTTCCTTCCTTGTTCCATCAAGACACAAGCTGGTTTGAAGATGTCATCCATTGGTAAATTTTGAGATCACTTATCTTTTCCCTGGTCTGAATTAATGTATGTATGGTAAAACAAACTCATGTGTTTTCAACTTTTTCCAGTTGTAGGTTTATTTACGCTTGCAGACCATCGAAAGTTATTTCAGCTGGTACCAGATGACGTTAAGGAGATATGGAACGAGTGGGCCCTTCGTGGACTGATTCTCATCAGCCTTGCTTCACAGATCATCTTAACTCTACTAGGAAACCTTCGGAAATACAATCCAAGAACTCGATACAGAATTATTCTCTGGTGCGCTTACTTATTGGCATACGGAGTGGCATCAACAGCTCTTGGTATTATTGTCCAAACTGCCTTAGATGTATGCACTTTGAATTCACACAAACTAAACACGAGCGAGCTCATGTCTTTTTGGACACCCTTTCTCCTCCTTCATCTTGGTGGTCCAGATACGATAACCGCCTTTGCAGTCCAAGACAACGACCTTTGGTTACGACAGTTAGTGGAGCTACTGTTTCAATCTGGAGTAGCTCTCTATATCTTGTTGTTGTCCTGGCCAGGTTGTTCTCATCTCCCAAAACTAAGCATATTGGTTTATGTAGCGGGTTTCATCAAGTGTTTCGAACGTGTTCAGGCTCTAAGGTTATCAAGCACCGAGCATATCCAAGACTTGATTCGTGGTGCTGCTGACCCAGGTCTCAATTATCCTAAGTTCTTGGAAATGTTCCACTTGAAAAAGTCACTGGGGTTCACTGTGACGATTGAGGAGGCATCTGAGCCGCCTCTCGCAGAAAATACTACTCAGGTATATCCTGAAGGTGGGGTTAGGGTGATATCTGAAGCTTATAATCTATTCCAAACATTTAAGCGGCTTTTGTTTGACTTCAAGCTCAGATGTGAAGATCCGGATATAAGTCATCTTTCATCTAGTGAAGCTTTCTCAATTGTCGAGATTGAACTTGGATTTGCATATGACATGCTTTACACCAAGGCAAGTGTGGTCTATACTCGTATGGGTTTCATACTTCGTCTTACTAGCATTTTTCTTAATCTTTTGATACTGGTCGGCTTCTGTTTTCTCTGTGAAATTGACAATTATCGAGTCATTGACATCGTAATAACTTACTTACTAATTGTCATAGCAATTATAATAGAAATCTTTGCAGTTATTGGCATGTTGTGCTCTGATTGGACCGATCACTGGTTAAACCAACATAACCACACTCGCAACATCCTCATATTTCCGTTCTTGAAGCAACCGACTAAGCTACGATGGTCCAACTCTATTGCACAGTTAGACCTACTAAGTGTTGTCCTTGGGGAGAAGCATGCTAGTTTTTTGACAACTCAAAAATTCTTTGGGATAGATAAGTATCGCATAAAGCACAGTTACAAAACTTACGTCAAAGTTTCCAAAGAGCTCAAAGATCTGATTTACAGTCGATGTCATGAGGTCAGGGGTTCCAGCTCCGATTCTGTAGCATTTTGTACTCATAAAGGTAGTTTTTCTCTCCTAAAGAATGAGTGTGAGGCCCTTTTATGGAGTACTAGTAGCTTGGAATTCGATCAGATCATTCTTATATGGCACATTGCTACCACTCTTTGCTATTACTTAGAGCTTGATGATTATATAGATCAAAGTGACATTCATATCCGGTGTATGGAAAGCAAGCACATATCCGACTATCTGTTACATTTTCTGGTGTCATATCCCGTTATGTTGCCAATAGGTAGTGGCATAGTCGGGTATCATGACACTTGTGCTGAAGCCATGCGTTTCTTCCGCGAAGAGGGACCTAATATTATTGAAAAGGTTGAAGCCAGTAGAAAGTTACTTCAAGTTGATTGTAAGGAAGTGTTGCCAGGAGTAGTGAAGGGGGGTCGATCCAAATCTGTACTTTTTGATGGTTGCAGGCTCGCATCAACTTTGAGAGAGATGGAAAGGGAACGAATGTGGAATGTCATGAGTCAAGTATGGATCGAGATCCTAGCTTATGCTGCTGTTCACTGCAGAGGGTTTAACCATGTGCAACAGCTTCCTGAAGGGGGAGAATTTTTTACTCATGTTTGGCTTCTGATGGCACATTTAGGCATCTCTGAGTGGTTCAAGGAATCTGATCATGACCGTGCCCGATTTTCGGTCTCATGACTTGGTCACTTTAATGATTGTATGTTCACTAAGCTTGTATTGTACTGTTATAACTTGAATCAATAATACAGACAACACTTCTCTCTATTACTCTCTTACACTGGTTCATCAACTTCAAAGAAATTGGGAAATGAAACCCAAAAAGTTTTCACGAAGAAGAAATAGTTTTTTTTTTCGAATGTCTTGTTTGGATAATAAGCCATATAGTATCTACACATATGATAATTTCTATGGCTAACTCACTGCATAGAAGGGAAATCTTGGATTATACAAATGCAATGAGAAACAGTTGAATATGTGCATTTTCAAATAAACAAAGATGTAACTGAAACTGACCTTATCATAACATGGCAACAATAAATGATGAAAGATCTTGAATTTCTTTGTCCAATGCCTACTCAACATATTTCATTTATTTTTCAATATCTTTCGCGGGTTCTGTCATTTGTAAGAGAACTACAATACAGAAATAAGGAAACCGAAAGTGAACTTATTAAGCAAAACATATTATTCGGCTACTAATCATAATTATTGATTCATGACCTAATCCAAGACTTGCTTTCCAAAGACTATGAACCATAAATCAAATCAAATCCAGATCTGCTTCAACTTTTTGTTAATTAACTACAAAGAGATTAATTTTTTCAAGGCAAATCTGTAAGCATCGATCCTAGTGATTTTAAACCAACATCTATACAATATTAAACATACTACACGAAAGAGTTATGGCTACTAACAGGTTTCAAATCAACATATATACTCTACAATATCCAGTCCACACAGCTTTTATGCAACAAACAGGCATGACTGTGCCATGCTCTGAACCACAGGAGTGCTGCCTTGCACAATAGTATGCTCAACTATCTGTAATAGTATCTAACTTAGAGAAAATTAATGCTAGTTCCAGATATGACTGATCCTAGGAGAAACATGAAATTTCATAAAATTCTTGGAAACAAAATCTATCAAATAAATCCTCAAATAAGCAAAATTGAGGATCAAATAAATATATGTCATGATGGCATCTAGTACTGGTTCCATGAGTGGCAAGATAAACCATTTCTTCATGATATCAGAATCTACATTGCATGAAAATCAAAAAAGGAAGGCTTCCACTTGTGAAGAAGAAAGAAAAGAACAAGCATTTTTATTCTTGGCACTCACTAGTATGGATTCACTATATGTTTAACTAATAAATACAATATCTTAGTGAAGACACCTTAGGGCCTGTTTGGTTGGATTTTCATTAAGACCTGTATGGATAAAGTTGGCTTTATCCACAAAGTTGTCTGGATGTATTAATAAAATTGTTGTTTGTGTATTTTGCTGAATAAACTGTCTGAACCATTAAAATGACCATTTTATTCTTCTATTTGTTTTTATTGATCTTCAAACACCATTACAGATCAATAAAACCAAAAGGAAATCAATCCTTGAATCAGATCCAAACATGAAATTTTTATTAAAAGTCTCAATATCTTAATCACATCAAATCCTTAGAATAAAACCAAATCTGATCCTTAAATTAAAAAGTAAAATATGAAAAATCAAATAGTAGTCTGGTGGTAGAGACGAACTAGAAAAATCAAAGATCAAACATAGTTCAAAATCCAATTAAAAGTTTAACCTAAAAATCGATAGTTTTCAAGAGAGGTAGACAAGTTGTGGTGGAGATGAAAGAAAGAGAAACATGGAGGAGGAACACGATGGCATCTGATACTTGAAACATTCGATCTGCAACCTCCGATCTGCAACCTTCAATCTGATTTTTTTTTATTTTGGAAATCAATCCTTTAGTCTGATTAAAAATCTTCAACCTTCGATATGAAACTTTCAATCTGCAACCTTGAAACCTTCGATCTGCAACCTCCGATCTGCGACCTTCGATCTGCAACCTCCGATCTGCAACCTTCGATCTGATTTTTTTTTTTTTGAAAATCAATCCTTCAAAAAGTAGTAGCAACCTTGAAAGGGAGAAGAGGAAGGGCGGTGATGGGGAGGAGTAGGGAGTAAGGGCATGGAGGTGACTGGTTAGAGTAGGGAGGTTTTTTCTCTAGTGGGTTTCAAAAGGGTAGGTGTGGAAATGTGGTGTCTGTCTGCATAAGGGTGCCTTCTAAATACTTATTCGCTCAGCTCTCTTCTAAATCATTAAGCTCCTTCCAAACAACAAAATATGGCTGAGTGAATAAGCTTAAGAGCTCATTAAGCTCATTAAGCCACAAACAAACAGGCCCTTAGTGTTACTCATTTAGGTGCTAGTGTCTCTTTAAGACTTAAAGTCTTCAGAAACAGGGAAATCATGAGATTGAGAACCGATGCTAAAACAAGGTTGCATAATGCCGTTTCAGAAAGATATCTTTGTGAGAGAAAAATATAGACGCGATATCTGAATAATAGTGGACAAATGGTAAACTCAACAAAGATAGACATCTTCTTTGACAAATGGCGGACAACCGTATCATTAAATATAGTAAACTCAACAAAGATGTATAAGTATTCGGCTTTCTTTCTCAAGATTACAACAACATATTATCTTTACATGTCCACCCTAGGTGCAGTTACCTCCATGTATCCATTTCCCCTCCCAGGCCCACCCCAAAAAAAAGAAGACCATAAAAATGAAGATTACCAGTAATCTCCACAAGAGCACAACCCATCAGAGAAATGATGAAATCTCCTTGTATCACGAATGATGATTCTACGCTTTTCAACAAACGATACAAACTTTGCCATGTTGTGGCAATCACCGCAAATCCTCAGGTTCTTTGTGATTATCAAAGGCTTGTTGTCATTATAGACCAAAAGACCGAATGCAATTGCCAACTTTTCACTTTGTTCGCTCACCAAACTTTCTTCAACTTCTTCCTCTACATCATGTAGAACGACCTCCGTATTAGGTACATATCCAGCCTTTTGAACTTTCTTAATAACTTCATCCAACTTAGCATATATACCCTCACTCCCAGGGTGTGCTTGATCATTCATAAGAAAGTGATGAATCTTATGCCCATGTTCAATAAAGCTGCAGCCGGCAGTTCTTATAAGACCTATTTCCTTCATTAAAGCTCGAACTTTCGAAAAATCTTTCCAACCACCAGCCTTAGCATATATGCTCGATAGCATAATATAATTTCTAGGGTCTGAAGGGTTTAAAGCAATCAGTCTTTCTGCAACTTCCTCACCAAGCTCTGTCTCCAAAAGCCTTACAACCATTAAGAATGTTCCCCCCCAAATACCATCGTTAGGCTCCATGGCATGCAATCAATTAAAATACGTGCATCCTTTAAATTCCCTGACCTACCAAACAGATCAACCATACACGAGTAATGGTCTAACCGTGCTTCAACTTGATAAACAATAGACATAATCTTGAAATCTCTTTTTCCCTCATTGATAAGGCCAGAATGACTGCAAGCACTCAACAAATGGGTGAAAGTAACATGATCAGGGAACGCCAGACCCTTTTGAACCATGAACTCAAAATGCTTAATGGCTTGTCTGCCATACCCATGGATGGCATATCCAGCAAACATGGCGATCCGAGCTATCATATCTGGATCTTTCATTTCATTAAAGACTTCACACGAAGCCGTTAATCTTCCAAATTTTGCATATACGCTCGGTAATGCAGTTGTGGTAGGAATACTTTTATCTAGACCAGAGCACAAAATAATACCATGAAATGCATCTACTACTTTCCCAACACCCATATCACCACAACTCTGAAATATTGTGACAATCCTGGAGATCGAATTCTAACCCTTTGATGATATTATGCTGGAGATCGATCCTCTCGTTGATCTTTGTAGTAATTGATTTTATTGTGTAATCAAAAAGAACTGTAAGAGAGAAATGTTGAATATCTAGAGAAGTTCCATCTAATCACAAAGTTTGTTACAACTTTTGAGAGTGTTTGGATATATGTCTGGAAAGTTATTATATAATGTAAAATAATTGGAACAAGATATTTAGATGATAACAAAAGTTTTAATAAGTTCATCATCATTTATATGTTTACAAGTCATGTAATATAGGAGGAAATGAAAAATGGAATATAAAAGAATATACAAATAAATGAAAAGAAATTGGATTTAGAATTCGTCTTTTCAATTTCAAATTTCATCAAAATATATAAATTGAACATGATTACAAACAATAATTATATCGCATTGTAAGGTATATGGAAAGACCGAGAAGGATGAAACAACTTGAGAGGACAGTCCGGGTTTTCTTTATGGCAATATATAGCACTAATTGTCAAAGGCTACGTCCTTTTTTCCGAATTTATAGTATCAATATTCAATGCTAATTCGTTTAACTAAAGATGATATTAAAAAATGGTCAATTTCAACTATAATTTATTCATAACAGCTCATACGAATAAAAGCTAGACGAATAGGTTAAGAAATTCAAATGTAACAATATCCAAATCATTTTATTTAAGATAAAAGAAAAACTAAAAGAAAACGAACTTGTACAAATTTCGATCCCCTAACAACAATATTCAAAGTAGCATCTCTTACTAGTAGATATTGTTAACCAAACACCTTTTGCCGATCCATGATATTGACCTAGTAAGTTAAGAGAAGGACTCTTACTGGATCAGTAATTAATTCAACCCAAACCGCACTCCTACCCAGTTAGTTGGTAAATAGCCCCCTCATCGGTTCACTCATAGTTGTCATTTCCATTATCACTTATTTAAATTTTAGCTTTAAGTTATGATTGACGTAGAATTCGAACACAAGAGAATTTGGGGTGATTATGCATATCAAAATGATACAAATTCAACTATTCGAGCATTAAACCAACAACTCAATCTCAAGCTCAATGATTCTCGAATTCAAGATCAAAGATCATTTACTGGGTGCGCATAACAAAGACTGAGAATCTTACTCAGTAACTACAGGTGGTGACTCTTACCCAATATGTGCTTACCCGATGTAGACACTTACCAACAATCCATTTTCGTGGTCGAAAATGTTACCTAATAACGTAAGCGAACGTGATGACTTTTGCCTGTAAACGCTTACCCTGTAAATGTATTTGGTAAACCAATCCCCAGTAATTTTTTATCCCAAGGTGATCTAAAACACAAAATTATGCCCGTTTAACTCAAGAGTTGAGCTCTGTAACAGTAAACCTCGACTTAGTCCATTCAAAAGCCCGATTAAATTTTTCAATCCAAGCCTAACGATACAAGCATACATATTTTTCAAGTCGAACATGTTCACATGTTCATAAATCATATAATAAAAAAATAAATTACCGAACTCGAGTTAATTGAGCCTATAAACAAGCTTATAAGCCTTAAATTTTATATCTAAATGTACAACTCAAAATTGATAAACAAGCATTGACCTCGAACATCGAAAAACATTCCAACTCGAGCAATACATTGAAAAATTGTTCTAGCTCAAGTCGAGTTCGAGGCTGGTATTATTTTCTTGTGGAATCAAAGATATCAATATAAAAAGATTAAATAACTTAAAAGTCAAGATAGTAAGAACATACAAATAAAAGATGCACTCTTTTACTTTAACATAAATCCTAAACAAGCTAAACCAAACCCCCATCAAGAACACTAGTTACATATTTACATACTCTCAAATCTATAGCTACAACCAAATTTACCATCAAACACACCATCATTATTTATAGAAAAAAAACACGTAAAATAATGCATATTTTCGATTACTCGAAAAGAATAAAATGATGAGTTTGATGGTAATTTACATGGTCTCGATGTATCTACTCACTGAATATTATACAGAACACAAAGCCACCAATCTACCCCAAAACCGAACATATTACCTTATGTTTTCCAATTGGCAATTATTTGATGTTACTTGCAGATTTTTGAGTTTGCCCAAATAGAAATCATGCCCTCTTATGATCCAAAGACATCCTTAATGACTCTTCTATGCAAGCATTTGAATCATCAAAAGATGAGCAAACTGCAGCTGCAAATGAATTTATATGAATGATGGTAAGTTGCATAAAAAATGTAGTGATGATCATATGTGATTTCATCAAGAATTACCTTTTAAGAAACAAATAAATATTAAAAAGAGAGAAGAAATCCAATAGGGTTCCGCAACATTAATAACCAAACCACTCGAAATTCAAAAATAGGATCTCGGAGGTAGGATATATGCAGACCTGTCCTCTGTCCCATTGTATCAAAGAATAAGACATTTGATTCCGTGAAAGTAAACATTTACCAAAAACATGTATCTTTGCCTTCTTTTTCTTCCAAATCTATTAAGCTCAAGAATGGTTGTCTACTAAAGCCAAGGGTCTTCATGGAAACACCCTCTTTATTACTCGGGTTATTTACCTAAATGACCTCTTAACAAAAGTCTTTTAAATCTATGACCATCTGACAGGTTTTTAGACATACACATATGAAAGTGGCATTCTTCTGCTATGCAGTGACATCCTCAAAAACGGTCAAAAGATCATGGATTTTATATATAAAAAAAACCCGTCACAAGGTCATTTAACCAACCCTACTTTACTCCTCATAAAGGTCTTCCTACCATTTTGAGACCCTGCTCCATGTGGGATTCACCGGGTTCGTTTGATTTGGTTTGTTGTTGTACGCTAAATGCATAAGAACTACTTGTACCTTTCAAGATAGTTGTGATTTTGCATATAGATCTATTTTTTGCATCTTTCTTGATGCATATAAGCATATCCATGATTACCAATTGCGAAAAACTATATAACATAATCCATAAATCATAGCATCATAACATTTAAGACTTACTTACATATTAATGCAAACTTGGAGTAATCCAAATGGGAGGCGGCCATCTTCGTCCATTGTAAAACTTTCTTGGATAACACGGCAAAGCAACAACACTACCATCTTCCAAATCATAAACACCCAAATCATGATCCCCATTAGCACCATCATAATTCCACTCCGAATAATCATCCGTAAAATAAATCCGATTCCCTTTACAACCTTGAAAATCAGAAGCACGAAATGCCATTGAAGAATTCTCGCCAACAAACAAAGCCCATTCGTCCAATTTACTAACAATCTCCCACATCGGTCCATTCAAAACCAGTTTACAAACCCGAAACTCAGTCGTTTTATAAAAGATATCAAGTTGATGCTGATCAACATCGAATCCCAACTCCAAATATCGAGTAACTAACAATAATTCATCTTCTAAACTAACCAAATACTGCATATCTCCACCAACTTGTGGTGGTGTAGAGATAAAAGAAACAATGGGCAAAGATCCAGAAATGTCACAAACTGCAATTGTTCCATATTTACTCACAGCATAAAAACAATCTTTATGATAAACTACATCTTCACAGTAAGATTGTGCATTATCTATAAACTTCCATAAACTCTCACCTTTTTTACAGTAAGCAAGATCACCTGTTTGATTCAGAATTGCAAGAGCAAAGTAATCTGAATCTTCATCAGAAGGACTAGAAGAAAAAACAACCTTCTTGATGAAAGAATCACGCATTTCTTTCAAATTGCAGGTATAAACATCACCATCTGAAGTTTTGAGTGTGTATTCTCTTCCAACATCATAGAAATTGAACTTTGTAACATTAGGAAACGAAGATAATGGTGGAAGGTGATGTTTTACCCTTGTTAATGGATTTATAAGGAAAACCGCTGGGGTTTCTTCGAGAATTACAAGCCAACCATGAGAAGATCCACATCGTCGACGGATGTTAGAAGCTTCTGGAAAACTAAGGCGGTGGATCTTGTTATCGGAAAGGCTGAAAAACGATCGGAGATGCGATTGACGATTCTGATTGTTGCTGCTTTGAGGAAGCATCAGCCATGGGAGTTGACATGGGAGATGTTTTGGGGTTTTAGAGGTTGATTTTCGCCAATTCGAACAAACAGCTCTGAATCGTACGTAATCCTTATGAACTTTGAGTTTCTTTCCGATTGCTTCGATTAGTTCCGGTTGTAATTCCGACCAATCCACCGTCGTTGACATTTTTCTCTACCTAAATTTCGTTTTCGTTCAAGGGTTTCATCCTCTTCCCCCCAAAAAAAGGGGGAAATCGATCAAAATCAGATTCCACCACCGCCTTTCAATAATTTGCAACTATATAAAGAGATGAATTGAAGATGAAATCAATCGGTGGATATGAAATTCTTCACGGCGATGTAGATGAAAAGTGTGCGGACCGTCAAGAAAGAGAAGAATCGATCATGGGCTGCAAAAATCAAGAAGAAAAATTGGAGATTTGCAGGAGGAAGGATTAGGAAGAAAACCAAGAGACTATGAACAAGAATCCCAAGGGGAAAATATCTTTTATGGATAAGAATATTTCGGCCAAATTTGCTACTTTTATGTTTTTCTTTTTCTTTCTTTTTTATCTAATATATAAATAAGTTCAAATTAATGAAATATTGTTAATATTTTTTGAGTTAATTACAGATTTGGTCCCTGTGTTTTTTGCAAAAATGATCCCTAAACTCCGGTTATCATAGATTAGGACTCATCGTATGTTGTTCTGTAACGAATTAGGCTTTCATCCCTAATGACTGTTATCTTTTGTGTTAAATCAATTTAAATAAGGGGCAAAATGGTCATTTACTTTTTTGATCTTATTTTAACATTTGTTAAAACATATGTATTTTTCTTTTTTAATTGTCTCCTTTGGTCTCTCTCTCTCTCTCTCTCTCTCTCTCTCTCTCTCTCTCTCTCTCTCTCTCTCTCTCTCTCTCTCTCTCTCTCTCTCTCTCTATCTCTCTTCGTGCGTGTGTATGTGTGCGCCCTTGAGACTTGAACCCAACTAGTAATCTCCCGACGATCTTTACCATCTCCGGCAAGACTTTAACTTCTTGGATTTACCCTCACTTCCCTAATGATTCATTAGACTCGCTTCTCATATTTCCAACGTAAAAAAGCACCCTCGATCTGGGTATGCATCACATTGAGGAGAGGCAACGAGTTTTCAGTTGGATTTGCATCATAGTGATAGTGGTGTCTGTGTGTGGAGGATGGGTTTGCATGTTCCATTTCCGTTAGAGAAGGGGAGGGCACAGATGGATAGTTACAAACTTACAGTTAGGGGCGGAGCCACATGAGTACCAAAGGGTGCATGGGCTCCCCCTGAATTTTAAAATGGTTTCTTTGTTGTAGGGATAATGGCTAAGTGTCCGGTGTCCACTCATTGATCTTCGTTGGCCTCCACCTGTCAAACTTTCATTCTTTTAGCAAGGCCTTTGAATAAGCATTATCAACAAATGAGGCCCAATAATATGTAATAATAGTCTACTCATTTTCGTGAATGAGTTTTTGCTAATTTTGATCAACTTCTTTTATTATTATTTTAATTTTTAAGTGCATAAACGATTGATTATCAAATACCGGTTACTTAATAATGTTATCTATTTATAAAGTGTAATTTGTCTAAATCAATGAATCAACTTACATAAAAAATGGTTGATATAAATTAGAGGTCATTTATATAGCATTTACGTGATTAACGTTTACCAAGTCATGTTACCTTAACAAATGAATACGACGAGTACCAATAATTTACCTGGTACGTCACGAGCGATGGCAAGGACCGAAAGTTTTACCCGATAAGAAGTAAGGCAAGGACCTACTCAATAAATGAGGGTGACAACTCGTATCATGTTTACCGTTTATCGGGTAAATTGTTGCCTACGATGTCGTTTTAGTGTACTAAATCTTACACAGTAAGCAAGTGATGGTGTTGAAATTTACTGGTGGTACTTATCAGGTAAGTATTTGGGTAAACGACCCCATATTTATCTAATTCATTATGTGAAAATTGAAAACATTTATGTCAGATAAAAATAATAATAAAGTTGTACGAAAATGAACTTTTGATCCTTTTTTTAGAAGTTTGTGTCCTAAGGATCAACTTTGATAAACTTAATGACAATGCATGGGTTTTGACTTTTGTGCATCGAGGATAATGATAGGACCAAAAGTCCATAAGTTTAGAAAGTTTTATAAAGAAAGAAATGATTGATTGTAATATTCCATATTTAGTTTAATTCATTATAGGCTTGGGCCTACCATGTAATAGACCCTACTATATAAAGGAGTCTAGGGTAGAGGATTCATTAATGAGAGTCGTTTAATTTACTTACGTGTTTGTAGTTGTTTAAGCTTTCTTCAATAAAGCATACGACTCGAAGATTTCCGTATGATTCCTCTATTGATCTTGTTGAATCGGACCTAACAGACAAGATCAACATTGATCTTGCTGAGTAGGCCCCACTTAATCACTGAACTAGAAAACTTCAAGGATGAAGTCTTCGGGTATCACTGAGGCTTGTGCAAGATCTCACACTTCAGGTAGATGACTGTTGCTATTGTTGAACCGCTTCAGCTCATTTAGCTGATCATCTCTTTCTTCAGCTTTTCGAGTCTTCAACTCTCGCTGAATGGTCTTGTGGTGTGAGTGTTGTTCTTCAGATCATCATAGATAGGATAGTGTTCCTGATCTTCAGCAATCACTGAGCGCAGTCAGTGTATGTTATCGTTGAATCTCTACAGTATCCTCTATATGGAATTTTCACTAAGTATTTAAGGAATTATATTCAAATCACTGAAAGGAGTTTGGATCAACAGATGTTCTTACAAAAACCTTACTTTCCTTATTTTTAATTTATAAAATGATTAAGAAAACAATAAAAAAAAACTCAGGTTCTTGTTCAAGCACCTGGGTGCCTATAGGAACCTGTGACCGGATCACAAGAACCTGTGTCTCACAATAGAGGGGTTTGTAAAAACCTCAACAAAAACCTCAAGAAGAACCTCCATTGTGGATGTTGTAAGTTTGATTTTATATTTTTGGTTGTTTCTATAAAATCATTATTAAATAATTTATATCTATAAATCAAAAAAAATATTAGTTCGAGTCTATTTATTTTTATTTCAATTTTTCTATTTTTTTTAATAAGGTAACAATACTTATAAATCAAAACTTTTATTAATTAAGTTTTATTCGTATTTCCTTAATAAGCTAATAACAATGCTTATAAATTAAATTATTTATTAAATAAGTTTATTTATTTTTTATTTATTAGTAAGATAACAACATTTTTTTAAAGAAGTAAGATAACAACATTTATAAATTAAAACTTTTATCAATTGAATAAACTAACAATGCTTATAAATAAAACCATTTATTAAATAATCTAACAATACATATAAATCAAAAAAATTATTAACTGGGTCTATTTATTTTTATTTTTGTATTTTTCTTACTAAACTAGCAATGCTTATAAAGTTATAAAAAATCAATTATGTTATCTTTAATAACTATTGTAAAATAGAAAAAAAAAAGGTTTTTAGCAATTTTAGTGCTCCAACTGCTATGATATCCCATATGCTAAAATAGAGAAATGGGAAGAAAGAAAAAAAATCTTTAAATTTAGAGAATCTTTAATAGAGAGAGAAATAATTATTTTAATAGTTCCCACCAATTGTTTGAAAGTTTGTTTAAAAAAATTGTTGGAATATTAAATATATAGAATAATATAATAATATAATTATAATAGAAATACTAAAATAGAGTTGCTATTGGAGTTAGATGCAATTTTTTTAGAGATTTTGACTTTTCATTATATGATAATTTAAAGAAAAAATAGCCTAATTGTTGGAGTTGCTCTAAGTAAATATATTACCATTATATTAACAATATTATTATATAACACTCATTATACATATTATTTAAATAAAACTTTGTCTCATATTTTGACCCTAATCACATGTTTGGGGATTATTTCTCTTGCATCTGTATTATCCCTTATGTTATAATATTATACCAAATATATGATGATGAAAACATTGTTCCAACTAAGAGCATCTACAATGGTCGAACCTCTAAAAATTCCCTTGTCATATTTTTTTCTTGTCATATGTCACCTCAACAAAACAAAAACTTCCATAAAACCCTCTAATGAAGTTTCTTACAAAACCCCACTTTCCTTATTTTTAATTTATAACATTTTATTTTATTTATATATTACTATATAAATTTTAATATATGTAAATATTATTAAATTATTAAAAAATTCAAATTCAAATATAATTTATTAATTTTCATTTTTCTATATTTAATTATAGGTGTGAAGGATTTATCATATGGTGACGTCTACATATATATATATATATAAAACAATTTGATGTATTTTTAAATAGAAAAGATCTTTACAATTATTAATTTACATTTATAAATTAATTATATATATAATCTAAATATAATAATACAATGAGATACCAAAAAAATCTTGTATAAAAATTAGAAAAATAAAAAGAATATTAAAAAATATAAAAAATTAAAAATATATTTTATAATATTTAGTTTATATATTTTTTAATCAATATTTATTTATATATGTTTTATAAATTTATTAAAATAAAATAAAATGATTAATAAAACAATAAAAATAATAAATAACAAAAAATGAATGTTTTGCAAGAACCCAGGTTTTTGTTCAAGCACATGGATACCTTTAGAAACCTGTGACTAGACAGGAACCTGTATCCCACAATGGAGGTTTTTGTAAGAACCTCAACAAGAACATGTAGAAGAACATCCATTGTGGAATGTGGATGCTTTAATGGCGATTGTATTATGACATGGTTAGAGCATCTCGAATGGAGATTCTTATAAGAACCTTCTTTTTGTACATTTTTTTTGCCACCTCAATGCCACATCATCAAATTAGAGACTCAGCAAAAATTTCACAATGAGTCCATTGTTTTTTTTAACATCAATAATTTATAATAATTAAATTTATTATATCAAATAAGTTATATTTTAAAAATTAAAAAAGTCTAAAAACAAGTAAAACATTAATGAAATGACATTTTTCACAAAAATCATGGTAAGAACCAAAGTTCTTGTTGGGATACCTATATCTTGTTAGGTTCTTACAAGAAGCTTTCCACAATTGTAGTTCTTATAAGCAATTGCACTTTTTGCTTATAAGAACTTTGGATTGGAGATGCTCTTAATATACACTACTAAAATAAAAGGCTTTCACCTACGAACATTTTCCCGGAAAATCCATCGCTAAAGGGTGATTCGTCACAAAATCGTCACAAAAGTTGGTGGTTAATTTGTTGGTGGGTAAATCAAATCAGGAAATTTCTGGGTAATCCGTTGGTATTTTCTTGAAAACATCGGATTTTACCGGAACCATTAGTATTTTCTGGGTGATCCATAGTAATCACCAAACAAAATTTCTCAGAGTGATTTTTTGTAGGTGAAAGTCATTTTTTTATAGTGATACCTAATTGTTTTGCTGAAGGTTAATTAAGTTGTCCTTCGAAACTGTCATGTCCCATCTCTACCAGCCTCTCCAAATTGTTGTTGTCAATGACAATGGCCGTGGTTGTCTTAACAAATCAGTGTTGTACCTGGTTGAAGATAGAGGAAGAAACAAGGAAAGCGCACAGAATATAGAGAGACCCATCTGGAGGTGAATAAGTTAAATAGGATATGAATGAATATTAATCAAGTGCAAACATAATTAAAGTGGTGACAAATTTGGTTGCATGCTTTAATATTTAATTAAGCACTGACAAATAACAATGGCTAGAAACGAGTTAACGTAAAGTGTTGTATGTCATACCCATGTGCTTGCAAAGGTTTAGCGATTAAATTTATAATAATTAAGAATCTAAGCCATGTTACGTTATTAAGTATTAATACTTTTATCACACTTCTCAAGATTTATATATATATATATATATAATCGATAGATTAGCATGATGAAAAGTTGGCTGGGTCGGTCAATGACGACTAATTTTAGAGATAATTATATAAACAAGAATTCTACGTATACAAACTAACCGTTATACTTGTTTAAATGCTCAAAGAAATGCTAAAATTAATATGCAAGATGAACGTTTTTCATTAAGTAGTGTATGGTTGTTTTTGCAATGAAACTACATATATTATCGTTAAATTGGGAGCTATGCTGAAGCATTATTCAGCACCAAAAATAGTCCAATATTATTGTCCCTACAATAAAATTTGGTTTATTTTTATTTTGAAGATATCCTAGAAAATTATTAAGCTATCCAAAAACGTTTTATAAACTTATTATAACACTTTTAGATACGATGTTTTATTGGCTTTGTCCTATAAATTTTATACCCTAGGACACTTAAATATCGTAACTTGCATGTTGGCGTTCAATCTGATATTGTTGTAGTGTGTTATACAAAAAAGTTTTAAAAACAATTTTTTTAGTACTGTGGTAGGTATGTGTGTGTGTATATATATATATAAGAGCTGGGGCATGTATGTTGAATGAGTAGACGAAGCAAAAAAACATTTTTTGCACATTCGGAATTGCAGAAACTAAAACTCTTAATCCTGATCCTGTGGATGGTTCACCGAAAAATTATCATTGTAAGTTACCAACTTTTGTGAACTTAGGTTTACTAGTTTAAGTGATTTATTAATTTGGTATATGAGCTATATTTTCTTTCTGTCGTTAATGACTATATATAGCAATATTGTATTCATCTTGTTCAATAATTCGTGGATTGTATCTTCTTCAATACCCTAAAATCTGTGTTTATAGTTTGTCTCAATATCCACTTAAACTTTGTTATGAAACATTCAAAAAAATTATTTGAACATTTTTATATATGCTGTTTTCAACTTCATCATCAAGCATCAATGGATCTAACAACTACTAATATGCCCCTCCTTCTCTTGCTCTTTAATGAAGCACATGTCAACACCTGTGATAAATAAATATATATATATATATACACACACACACACACAAGGGTTCAAATGAAAAGTCAATTTTCATTGTGTACGTGAGGACAAAGAAGAGCATGACACGTGTCCATTGCGCCCAAGGTTATTCATCCTGAATAGATAAATGGTCATATTTATTCATATTAAATGTTGTATCATCATTATGAATAGTGTATGAACTTCACCTTCGTTGTTCATACTGAATGAGAGAAACGTATCCCACTCTCCTTTTGTCCTCACGTGCACAATCAAAATAAGTTTTCATTTGAACTTTCTTCTATACATACATACATATATATATATATATAGAGAGAGAGAGAGGTTCAGGAAAAACACTAAAAAAAAGAAAACTGAAACACCTGACAGCCGCCATGTGGATATTATTTTTTTTCTATGCATCAATGCATTAGTGCATATGCATAAATGCATACAAGCGATTCGAACTCTTTTTTCTATGCATCAACGCATATATATGCATTAGTGCATATGCACAAATGCATGTAAAGGCATACCGTCTAGATCACGGGCTATCATGGTGTTTTTCAGTTTTTTTTTGCGTTTTCCCTTGAACCTCCCTCTGTATGTATATATATATATATATAGAGAGAGAGAGAGAGAGAGAGGGAGGTTCAGAGAGAGAGGGAGGTTCAGGGAAAACATCAAAAAGAAAAGAAAACCGAAGAACACCCTCACAGACGTCCATCTGGACATTATTCACAAATGCATACAAACAATTGAAACTGTTTTTTTCCTATGCATTAGTGCATGTTATGCACTAGTGATATGCACTACATTACTAAACGAACGAAAGACTTTTGTGTACGAACTTTCCCCTGGAAAGGCTATCGCTAAAGAGTGATTCCTCACAAAAGCGTCATAAAAGTTGGTGGGTAATTCAAATATGTGACAGGGATAATTCAAATCAGTGACAGATTACCCAGGGATTCTCTTGGTGATTCGTTGGTATTTTCTCGAAAAACATCCAATTTTACCAAATCACTGTATTTTTGGGTGATCCGTGGGTAATCACCAACGGAAATTTCCATGGGTAAAAATAATTTGTTTTGTAGTGCAAATGCATGTTACAATTACCATGTGCATATTGTCCAGATGGAGGGTTTTCAGGGTGTTCTTCAGTTTTCTTTTTTTTTCGACGTTTTCCCTGAACCTGACCCTATATACAGGGGCAGGTTCATACGAGGATGGTAACAATTTACGAGAATGCGAGGAGCTTTTTTCAATGTACAAGATCACATGTGATTTTGCACTAACTGTAGCGGATGACTTTTGGGGCCACTTAAGTCGCATGGAAAATCGCCCGCATCATTTATGACTTTGTACAAATCGCATATGATTTTGTACATGAATCATATGTGATTTTATACATGAAAATTTTCATGTACAAAATGATTGGCTGAGGATTGTCCTCGCATTCTCGTAAATTTGGTTGTGAACGTGGGGACAAATGAGAGCGTGACACGTGTCGAATAATCAAAAATCTTCAGATCGAATAAAACTGAATATAGTGTTAGTCGAATAATGCCTATTGAGACTGAATAAACATTATTAATATTTCTTTGATTATTCGGTCCGAATATTTCTTTGATTATTCGGTCCGAATATTTCTTTAATTATTCGGTCTGAATATTTCTTTGATTATTTAGTCTGAATAATCTACATTCAGACACGTGTCGCGCTATCATTTGTCCTCACGTTCATAACCAAATTTGAGTTCTCATTTGAACTTTTCTCTCTCTCTCTCTCTCTCTATATATATATATATATATCTTAGATCTCTTCTTTCTTCAAATCATTAATTTTTTTGGGTTTAGGTTCAGATTGTCAATCGTTTAGGTTTAGTCCATTTGTGTGCTTAACATATATATATATATATATATATATGTTATCTCATTTATGTAATGTAATCAAAAGATTTGGATGTAGCATGCTTCCAAAAAGTTGGAGCGTCCCTGCCTGTAATATATCCCTTTTAGATCTCTTCTTTCTTCAATAGTTCATTGGTTTTCTGACATATGATCTGCCTTTCCTAGCTTCCTTTGGTAAATCCCTCTTTTAATTTAATTTGCAGGAAGCTTTCATCATATCTAATGGCTACCACATCCAATAATATTCCTCATCAATGGACATATGATGTCTTTGTAAGTTTCAGAGGTGAAGATATCCGCAAAAGCTTCATAGATCATCTCTTCAGTGATTTTAAGCGAAAAGGAATTACTGCATTTAGAGATGATGATACGGATCACTTGCCTAGAGGAGAGGAGATTTCTTCTCAACTTTACACATCCATTGAAAATTCAAGGTTTCTGATAGTTATCTTTTCCCAAAATTATGCTTCTTCATCATGGTGTTTGATGGAACTTGTGAAAATCCTCGAGTGCAAGGAGATGGTAAATCGCGATTATCAAGTTCTTCCGGTCTTTTATGATGTTAAGCCATCTGTAGTGAGGAATCAAACTGCGAGCTATGCAGAAGCGTTCATGTTACATGAATCGTTGAAGAAAAATGGGGTGCATAAATGGAAGGAGGCTTTAACCATGGCAGCCAGCTTATCGGGATTGGATCTCCACGATATGGCTAATGGGTATATATATATATATATATATATATTCATTCTAGTATCTTTTTTCAGAACTAACTGGACATATTAATTAACCAACTTTTGGTTCTTTATGATCAATAGGTACGAGTCAAAGTTCATCGATATAATTTCCAATCATATCCACCAAAAGTTATGCGATGGGACGTTGCACGTTAGTGAAAATCTTGTTGGTATTGATGCACGTGTGAATAAAATGAACTTGTTGCGGTTTGTTGAACCAACCAAGGTTCACATGATTGGCATATGTGGAATTGGTGGAATAGGGAAGACAACACTTGCGCAAGTTATTTATAAACTGATGCATGTTTATTTTGAAGCATGTAGCTTTCGTGAAGATGTTCAAGGAGTCGTAAAACTACGTGGCCTAGTTCAAGTCCAGAAGCAACTTATTGACGACATCATTAAATCAAAGGATATAAAGATAAGGAGCATTGGTCAAGGAATTAAGGTAATTAAACGCATGTTGGCATCTAAGCGTGTGCTCGTTGTTCTAGATAACATTGATCAGCATGATCAGTTAGACGCACTAGCGGGTTCAAACAGTTGGTTTTCCCGAGGAAGTTTGATTGTTTTCACCAGCAGAGACAAACATTTGCTAAATGCTCATCAAGTGGATGAAATCTTTCACATTGACTATTTAGATAAAGATGAAGGTCTTAAGCTATTTAGTCTGTCTGCCTTCAAAAAAGAACATCCTATAGAAGATTTCAAAGAGCTTGCAGATCAAGTTGTGCAAACTGTGCAAGGTCACCCTCTAGGTCTTAAAGTTTTGGGATCTTTTTTGTACAAAAAGACCGTGTCTGAATGGGAAAGTGAAATAAATCGACTCCAGGTGTATCCTAATGCCGATATACAACGAGTTCTTAGGTCAAGTTTTGAGAGTCTAGACCGGGATCAGCGACAAATATTTCTTGATATTGCATGTTCCCTCAAAGGGGAGAACAAAGATTTAGCATCAAATGTGATAAATAGCTGTGGTTTGTTTGCGGATACTAATATCAGAGTTCTGGTTGATAAGTCGTTAATTACAATTTCTAGCACAATGTCGCTAGAAATGCATGATTTGCTTCAAAGAATGGCATGGGAAATCGTACGTGATGAATCTAAAATGCCAGGTAAACGGAGCAGATTGTGGAACCGAGAGGAGGTTTCTGATGTTTTGAACAAAGATAAGGTTAGAAACTGCATAAGTGTTTCTTATTAGTACAGGATTTGTTTACATTTCATTAATTTTTTATTTTTTAACATTTAATTCAGGTAACTGATGCAGTTGAAGTTCTAGTCCTTCTACTAGACAAAACTAGTGAAAAAGTTGTTATAAACAGTAAATCTTTAGCACGAATGAATAATCTGCGCATCTTAAAAATATGTGATCTAGAACCGGAATACGTTGGAGGTAGGCTTGACCTCAAGATCGACTTTTCTGGAAGTATTGATTCTTTGTCCGATGAGCTCAGGTTGCTTTATTGGCATCGATGCCCTTTTCAACTTTTACCAACAAGTTTTTATCCAAAAAACATTGTTGCAATTGATATGTCATACAGCAAAGTAAAAAATCTTTGGACAACACCCAAGGTATATATATCTACTTGATTATTATTTTCACACACACACATGTTATATTCATATCAGATTATCCTTAAGCATATGATAACAATTATGAAGGGATAGGAACATAAACACATATCAATCGATCAAACATAATATCGTAAAGAGTCTAGTAGAACTAACCTGGAGCACTTGAGTTAAGTTCATTGAAGCAGAAGTAGTCATCATTGCGTGTAGATCGAAGTCTTTAAAGCTCTATATGGTTTGCTTGAGAATGAGGCTGAACCGAATGAAGATTCGTATAGGCAATAGGGACTTGATCTGTTTTATTTATCGGCCATGGAAACTAGAGACGCATCCCATAAGGAATCCTAGTTTATCTATAGATATGATTTTAAATAATAGAAGATATACACTTAGCTTAATGTTAATCAATGTTATTCAGGTAACTTTATGAATTGTCCTATTCATATTAATTAGAAGATATATATCCAAATATGTAACCGGATTAAAAACTGATATAAAATTCTCTTTATAAATATAAATGCTTAATCAATGGTCCTTTAATATTTATTTATTTCCAACAACATACATATACATATATATACATACATACATTAATTTCTTATCTGCTTGTGTAAAACCTTTTGATCTAAGCCTTTCGTGTTCTTGTTTCTTGATCGATCACAGGAATTTAAACATCTGAAAGTGATGAATCTGAGGCATTGTCGTCACCTAGCAAACACCCCCAACTTCACAAACATCAAAAATCTCCAAGAGCTTAATCTTGAAGGTTGTATAAGATTGGTTCAAGTTCACCCTTCTGTTTGGACTCTCAAGAGGCTTATCGTTTTGAATCTGAGAAACTGTAGAAGCCTAATTGGGAACTTCCCTCACAACATTGGAACAGAATCACTTCAAATTCTGATCATCTCCGGCTGCTTAAAAGTGGACAAACTACCTGATGCCATCGGCACACTCAAGACATTAGTGGAGTTTTATATCGATGGAACTTCAATAAAACAAATCCCTTCTTTTATATGGTGTTTGAACAACCTTCAAGTACTTTCGGTAGCAGGATGTGGACCGACCCAGACCCAGTCTAGATGGTGGACTTCAATTTTTCGTGGTCCTTCATCTTTAATGAAGAAACACCATCCTCCTCCGCGATTGGTGCTTCCTTCTTGTTCAGGTTTACGCTTGTTAAGACATCTAGATGCGAGCCGGTGCAATATATCAGAAATTAAGCCAGATAGCATTTCGGGCTTATCATGTCTAGAATATCTAAACCTGAGTGGGAACAATTTTGTCAGCTTACCTGAAAACTTGAGTCAATTTCCGTTACTTACAACACTTGGACTTGTTGGTTGCAAGAATCTTGAAGTACTGCCACAACTTCCGCCTACCATTGCTAGATTTGATGCAGTTGATTGCACCTCCTTGCGTCAAGTGCAGAAGCAACCATTCACGTACAATACTGGCAGTCGGGCCTTGGATTTCACCAATTGCCCGAAATTGGTCGAGAATCAAACAATTGAAAGCCTGCTGTCTATGATGTTGCCTCAGGTTCCCCTCTCTCAATTTGGCTCAAGCAAACAACTTTTTCTTTAACTGTATTCTTCAGCATGTATATATATATATATATTATATAGAATTGGGATTGGGATTGCGTGAGAAGAAGAGTTAAGCTGAGAAGCGTAAAGACACTACTAGAGAATTGAGTATTTTCAACGAAAATTTTCAACGGAAAATGTCGTTGAAAATTTTCTACGCATTTTATAGGGATTATTGACAAAAACATAAATTTTCTACGAATTTTCAACGAATTTCCATTGAAAATCTCTCACAAAATGCATTTTCAACCAAAAACTTTTTGACGAGACATTTTGTTGAAAAAATTTTGGTTGAAAATGCATATATGTTTGTGAGAGATTTTCAACGGAAATTCGTTGAAAATTCATAGAAAATTTATGTTCTGTCAATAATACTCTAAAATTCGTAGAAAATTTTCAACGACATTTTCCGTTGAAAATACTCAATTTTCTAGTAGTGAGAGATCTCCACCCTTAGATCAATCCTAATTGAATGTCAAACACTAATGAGGTGTACCGGGATGCACAAGATAAATTCTCTTCTAAAGCGCAATGCATGGGTAAGCATGAGATTAGAAGTGATCAATGGTTCAGATCTCTTCTTACGCTTCTCACCATAGTTGCCCTTCTCACACGATCCTATGCCTATGTATATAGAGGGAAAACGCAAGAAAGTGACACTACTAAAAAACTGAGTATTTTCAACGGAATTTTTCAACGGAAAATTTCCGTTGAAAATTTTCTACGAATTTTAGAGGGATTATTGACGGAACATAAATTTTCTACGAATTTTCGTTGAAAATCTCTCACAAACATGTATTTTCAACCAAATCCTTTTCAACGGAATGTCTCGTCAAAAAAATTTTTGTTGAAAATGCATTTTGTGAGAGATTTTCAACGGAAATTCGTTGAAAATTCGTAGAAAATTTTCCGTTGAAAATACTCAATTTTCTAGTAGTGTGAAAAATTGAGGAAACCCTGGTAAACGTTCGGCTGGAGTATACAAGTAATTTGTAAGCAATTTTTCTGGTATGCGCATATCCATATAAACCAAGAAACAACTTCAACTACTTGTATGTACATACGCATAGTTTCGGGCGTTCCTCGGTTTTTCACTTTTTTGGGGTTTTCTCATGAACCTCCCTCCCTCCCTCTCTCTCTCTCTCTCTATATATATATATATATATATATATATATATATATATACAAGGATTAACATGGGTAATCCTGCAGAGTTCTGATTACTTGGTGAACCGTTTGCATATTTGCCTTCAAGGACGACAACTTCAAATTCCACCTTGGTTTACAGATCAAAGTGCAGGAAATTGTGTAAAGGTGAAGTTACCTTTACGTTGGTGCGACAATAAGTTTACGAGTTATGGAACATGTGTTCTTTTCAGGGTAAAAAGTCCTTATATTGATAGCAATACCTACTTACAATACCATGTGACAAACTCTGATGGAGCATCTTTGGACGAGGCGTATGTGTACTATGGGACCAAATTTTCCGATGATGAAATAAGGAGCGATGGGTCAGATATGATATGGTTGCTTTATTCGAAATTGAAACCAAGTTTAACGGAAGTGAATACATCGATTACTGTTTCATTCAGCTCCAGCAACGATATTGAGGTGAAGGAGTGTGGTGTAACACTTGTTTGTGACGAAAATATACCAGAAGAAGTTGCAGGTTCAAGTATGATTCAAGGTCTCCCACCTCCAATACAAGATGGTGTCGACTTCCAAGATCGAATTTCAGAAGTCATTGAAGATGAGCCTCCGTTTAAGAAGAACCGTGCTGTGTGAGATTAATATGGTCTTCCATTTAAGAAATATTGTGTGACTCTTTAGTGTTCTATAGGACTTAGGGGCTGTTTACTAACTGCTGACCAGACTGACTCGGCCAGCAAATCTGACTCGGTCAGCACTCAGTGCGTTTACCAAATCACAGATCTGACCGAGATCTGACCGGGATGCTAACCGAGATCTGACCGAGCCAGCACCAAAATAATGCTTATCCGGGTCATATTTTGTGTTTCCAATACGTACCCCTCATTTATGTTTGTCGTTTTGTTTTATAATGGGGACATAGGGTTATAATGGTCATTTTATTATTGGTAAGCACTTAGCAAAAACAGTTGGTAAACACTCTTACGGGGAAAGTACTTACCCGGGACAGCACTCTTACCCACACAGCACTTACTCGGTAAGAGTTGGTAAACGGCCCATTAGTATTTCCTGATTTTACGTAATGCCAACCTTAATTAGTTTGTTCCTCCTGTTTTAGTAGTTTGGTTCCTAGAATTGTACATATGTTGTTTGGTTGCACACAATTTCCCTGCTAATCAATTACCATATTTGTTCCCTATATTTTTTTGTTTTGCAAGCAAATTAAAAGGTCTTCATGACATAAATAACCTCTATACCCCTTTGGGTTAAAGTACCATATGCGTATCCTATGCTTCCTAGACATTGCCTAGATATAGGATATACTGAGTTTGTTTGATTTAATTGGTTTGGTTTTTCATTCAGGTATTTTTGTAATGTCTACGTTGAAGTTAAGAGAGATCATATTTTAGTTGCCTAATCAATATTAAAATTACAGTTATAATATTTAGTTTATATCGCCTCTGGCATGTAGCTCAGTTGACAAATGGGATGGGAACACTTTGCCCAAATACATAACAGGTCATGGGTTCGATCCTAGCCCCTGCTCAGCCGCTAAGTGCATGAGAAAAAAATGTCCCTCACATTAATGGCTTTAGAGGCAGGTTCTGTGTGGGGCTGGTCGCTGGTAACCAATTTGTTTTTCATAAGTTGAAAGTTTCTCGTGTATATCTTTATGAAAAGTTTCATATGTTTTTGTTTCATAGTGTAAAGTTTCACATGTAATTTTTTTCACAAGATGAAACAAACATATGTGAAATAATATCTTAAATCATAGCATTTGATGAAAAAAAATCATGAAAAAAATTATTTTTTATATTGATTTGTCAAAGTTTCTATAGTTTCTACCCTTCGTCTAGTTTCTAAATGAACCAACATCTATATATATATATATATAGAGGAAAGTTCAAATATGAACTCATTTTTTGTTGTGAACGTGAGGACGAATCTCAGCCACTTATCCGGTCAATAAAGGCGGCTTTGACCTGGTTCCCCTCCTTTAATAATCTCCACCCTTCCATGAATCGCGTCAATCCTCCGTGATCGCGTCCACCATAACCGAAGATGTGTGGCTGAGATTCGTCCTCACGTTCACAACCAAAATTGAGTTCACATTTGAACCTAACCCTATATATATATATAGGGAGAGGTTCAAATGAGAACTTTATATTTTAAAGGAACAAAAGGAATACCTTTAGGACGACCACATATGATGTGGGTCCCACACAATATAAAATCATATATGATTTAATGGTGGGCCCCGTTGAATCAAATATGACTTTATTTTGTGTAGGACCCACATCATATGTGGTCCTAAATGTGTTCCTTGACAAGATTTAAACATGCATGTTAAATTGTCAATTAATCCAAATACACACGATCGCTGAAAAAATATACAACAAAAAAGAAAGTCGTTTGCTTTTGGAAGCCATGAGTTGCACCACACTACATTAAAATCAGTTTTACTGGGCAAATAAACTGTTTAATTAGGGTTGTCTTTTTATCCACAAAGCTTTAGCATGTCTTGATCCTTTGGACATTCTGGTGCATCACTTATCCATTTCCCCCTATGTAAATGGGCTTTGAGTTCATTTCAAATACACCATTCTCAATTGAAGAGCTCCTTCTTAGTTGAACTATCTCCTCCTTGTTTTTAAGTTTTATTCTTTGTTTGTTTTTTTCATTTTAAGCTCTTAATCACCATTTATGTCTGATTTGTTTAAACGTTTCATAACAATTTTAGAACTGAAATCAGACTTCGGACTACAACACCTCTTAAAAAACAAACGCCACCTTAGTTTTAGCATTTAATTTCTTGTATTCAGTTGTAATTTGTTTCTCACAGTGACACCTGTTGTGATGAAGAATTCTTATATTATTTTAATGAAAGTAATGTTTAATGTTAGCTAATTAATTATCTTTATGGGCGTGGTTGTGAGTTTAACTTAAGGTGTTTTCATTTTTAGTACTTTTTAGGCTTGATCACTTAAGTTGGGTCTTAAACTTAATGCGGATAAGTCTATCACTTTGAAGTGTTAATATTATATTTTAGATTTAGAGATGGACGGATCTGAAATATGGCTTAAGTGATGCACAAAGATTTGAGAATTTTTTTGATAATTAGGTAGTTCTGACCATATAGTTGTTATATTTATCTTAAGAAACGCTTACACCCATATCCATCTTTTATTTATAAGTTTAATTCATCATTTAAGTTTTTAACAAAAATCCAACTTTTAATCACAAACCGAAACAAGATTAAGAAGTTCATGAAATTCTATGATTCTCGGTAGTTCCAATCCATGTGGAAGCGATCATAGTGTCGACGTGCACTTTCACCGCCACTGTGGGGACTTTGTCCTAATGTGTGAACACAAATGATTCTACGCTATCACTAACCATCATCGAGACCCCCAAGATGTGAACAACCCTTCCCTTCCGATGGACACCTTCAAGATTTGAAGCACTGAAGCGATGCTCTTCAAGAGCTTTCTTCACTTTGGAAGAGTGGGAACTTTTTTTTGACAAAAGGTTGATCGATTTATGATCAAAACTATGAAAAAATCTAAAGTTAAGGTTGTTTTTTCGAACTATTTATGTTATACAATCTTCGATGCCATGGATGGATTTATGTAGGGTTTTATAGGGTATTGATTTTTTGATTTTCTATGTGTCACAAATCTCATAAATGAATCTCCCCTTTGGTTTGGTGGCCTCCTTCCTTGATAAGAGTGAAAGCAGAATCAGAATCAGACTCTTGACTTTTTTATGAATATCTTATGTTTTAGGTTTGAATGTTTTTGTATGAATTTATATGGATTTCTATTTGATCTAGCTTTGAATATTTTTGTGATGAATGTTTGGATTTTTTTGGGTTTGAATCTAATTTATGTTTTGAGTTTGAATGTTTAATGGGTGGTGAGTAGTGGCCAGTGGTGAATATTATTTAAAAAGACTAAATTACCCCTCGTGTGAGGTAAAATGATGTTAAATGGACATACTAGTTTATGCTCCAAAACATTTAAAAAATGGACCATCAATATACTTTACAAATTATAAGGACGAAAACCAAAAAATAAAGACCAAAAATATAATTTACTATTTTCTATTTATCTGTATTAATTAATGAGTTCAAAATTAACAAAGATTGTGTTTGATCTAAAAAATAGTTCGAAATTGAAATCTCAATGAAAATTGGATTCATAACTCATATGAAGGAGCTGGTATTTCATGAGTTTTCATAAAAAAAAAAGTTAATAGTAAATTAGTAATATTTTAAATCATTAGTTTTATACCTATCAATTAATAAAAAGTAATTTAATTATTTTTATAATTATTTAGAATTTGTTTTATAAATTATCTGTAAATAATTTAATTTTATTTCTTTCCAAATCCTTCTGGTTGCAAATTCTTTTATAAAATCCAAATCTTTTAAAAACGTTACATCGAACCAAAAATATGTTACTTATGGTGCAATCCGCCCAAAAGAACTCCATGAGCCTTTAATATCACCTCCTCTTCTTAAAGTGCCGTCTTGACACCAACAAGATTTAAGGTTAATCGTGATATATGGACATATGGTACTTTGGCTATCACAATTGAATTCGATGTTTCCCTAGCTAGACCATCCAAAAGTTTCTTTAAATATATTGCTGCATATGTAGTTTCAACGGAAATCAATTTAGTTTTTTATAGTAGATAAAGCCACGACAGTCAATAGTTTGGTTCTCTAAAAGATGGTTGAACCACCGAAATTAAAGAGGTGGATTTTCAATTGTCACGATCTCTAGCATAATTTGAATCTTGATACCCATTTATACAAGAATATTAATCAAAAAACCAAAAAAAGTCTTTCAAAATAAAATAAAAAACGAAAAAGTCTCTCGAAATCAAAGTAACTTAAAATATCCTTCGAAACGGCGGAATTCGGCTAAAACCATCATCTTAATATCGTAAAAGACTGTCTGGAATTGATAATTGTAATTAAAGATCCACCAAAAAGTCCAAGCACGAAGTATGGCCAAGATCTGGCCCGAAAAACTGGGTCAGACTAGGCCTCAAAGCCCGTTCATTCAGCCCATATGTATTATATATAAAGAAGTATATATTTATATATATTACATAAATGATCCACTAAGTTTAGACTTGCCAAAAAAAACCGCCCAAACTATATATCGCGGTGTAGTGGACCGAACCGGTTGTATTGGCAATTTCCATATTGGAGCGGACTGCTAAACCGCAGAAAAAACGGGTTGGTTTGGTTCGATCTGACAAATTTTTGTGGTCTATCGATTTTCTGAACACTCGTAATGGAGAAGAAAAGTGAGATTCCAACATGTATTAAGGAGCAAGTCTAGACATACTCATATATATCGAGGAGAAATAGCTCAAATATTGTCGATGTGGAACTGTGATAGTGGAAAAAGTTAGCTTCTGAATGCTGAATAATACAGACATAACCCAACAAATTAACTATTGAGACATGGATTGAACCATTCAAAGCATCAGAAAATTTACCAAACAAGCTTCGATCTAACCATAAAAAAAATAAAACAATTAAGAAGTAAACAACCAGCCTTAATCAACTTCTCATCTGTCATCATTTATATTTTATTTTATTTTATGAAGGGTATCCCAGGCAAAGCCCAGACTAATTTCTGCAAGGTTTTTTTTACTGCAATATATCAGCTCTGACAAATTCAGTGGCCACAATCGTTGAGAGCATATGGATTCGAACCCTGGATGGATGAGATATTTCTCATCCTCCATGCATTCGACCAATAAACGACAACCCTTGTGGTTATTGTCATCATTTGTTGATTATCTACAAGAGTTTGTTAAAAGAATTGATAGTTAAATAACATAATACAGCTATCTATACTATATTATAAATTATTTGACAAAAAACTTTTAAAAACATATTATTATGCAATAGGTACAATTGATTAAAGCATAATTACTTAAAATTCAAGGATACAAGTTATACATGCATTGGTACAACTTATTAAAGCTTTATGTTTGAATTCGTGTAACTAACTATACAACTAACTATATAGATAAACATCTAACTTTGAATATAAAAATTATAACATATAATAAGAATAATCATTCAACTCTAACAAAATGTTTAATTATTATATATATAAAAAATTTATATTATTAAACCAAAACATATTATTTCATTATTAAAGCTAGATTATAATTAAAAAACGGAATTAAAGAAAGCATACAAAAAATAAAACCGTATTATAACATCGATAGAGACAAAAAGTTAAAATAAAACATTAAAATTAAGATGGATTCGCTTCATTGCGCGAGTACCCTTCTAGTAAGTCTTAATGACAACTAATTAATTGTTAATTAAACCTTTCACTTTTTAGTCAACATGTCTATGAGTTGTCTATGTTAATGCTTAATTATTAATGTATATATGCCAGATCTTTTAAGGAAGAAAGTTTGTTGGACTTGGACTTGCATGAACATGAATCTGACGCTTTTTTTAATCCTCATAGGCCCTACTTCACCTTTATATTGTTTTACTTTCGGCATTTTTAACCTAACATTAATAACAGAAAAAGTAAAAGGTGTTTCTCTTCTACTTATAACCATTAAAAATGATAGATTCTTTATATATTAAAAAAAATCAACTTTAACCGTATATTAAAAACATTTTTAATAATATAATAATATATGTATTTATTATTATACTATTTAAACTATTTATATATATATATATATATATAAACTGAATAAAATATTAATATGTAAGTATACAGACCCGCCTTATTGGCCTTCAAACATAGGATAACGTTTTGTATTTTTAGTGTTAGATTGGAGATAGGTTAAAACACTAAAAATATAAAGGTCAATAAAGTTGGTCTCTACGTTTGACGGTCAATAAAGTTTGTCTTTATAAATCAAACATTAATATAATTTTATGTTTTTATAATTTTATATATATAATTTAAAGTTTTTATAATTTTATATGTATAATTTTAAGTTTTTGTAAACATATATATTATTTTATTACTATTACTATTAGTATTACTATTACTATTACTATTACCATTACTATTATAACATTAAAAGTGTTCTTAGTATATAACTGCATTTGATTTTTTTTAGCGTTTGGTGGATCCACCATTTTTAGTGGTTAATTTTTAATGGTTGGATTGGAGATGATCTGAATAAGTAACATATTTTAAGTCAAAAGTTCATAACAGATCACAACTTTTAGCGTAATAATAGTTTATATTGAATGCTTTCTAAACGTTATTATCTAAAAATTGAAGTCTCTTTAAGAAATGTATTGTAAGATAATATAGATGTACCAAAGGGCCTCTGGCCTAGCGGTACCGAGGTTTTACAACAACCTCAAGGTCTCGGGTTCGAGCCTTGGGAGTGGTGGTTTCCCTTAAAATGATGGAGGTATTATTCCTCATAGGTGATGTGGCTCTGTGGAGGTGCGAGGATTCGATCCCGCGCTGCCCCAGGGGTTGGAGTTTAACTCATTACTAACATAACTACTAACACTAACGCTGCCGTTCAAAAGAAAAAAGATAATATAGATGTTACAATCTCAGTGACCTACGACATGTTGAAAGATTGACAACACAAGAACGGACAACTCCAACCAAAGGGTCATTGCTCTAGTGTTATCCAACTTATTATAGAGTTCAATCTCTTAGGAGTCAAGATTTTTAAACAGTTCAATTCAAAGGTATGAGTTGTGTGTGATATGGTATATAAATATTATATAATACAAAAAGAGCCTCATGCTTTATTCATTTAGGAGACTTTTAGCTTGCATAATGTAAATTGATGGAAATGGAATCCAACAAATGATTTGAAATTTAAAGGAATTGTAATAAATTGAATGAAATTTAACCACGAATATTTATGTAATTTCAGAATTGGAATAAAATAATAATAGGTAACCAAAATACCCTTTTATGACGTTTTCATATTTTCTTGCTTAAATTATAAATACAATATAACAATAACATTAATCGGTATTTGGTGGCAGTGGTGGTGGAGCTATGGTGATGGCAACGACAACGGCGGTGAAGGATTTGGATTTTTTTTACCATGGAGCGATAAAATCCGTGAGCGGTGAAATCTAAAATTCAATTTCATTTCATTTACAAACCAAATAACCAAATGGAATTTGGTCAACTGAATTGACCATTCCAATTCATTAAAATTCCACGCGATGCCTTAGGTGGCGTTTATTTTTTAAGACGTGTTGAAGTCTGATTTCAGTTCTGAAATGGTTATGAAATGTCCAAACGAACAAGACATAAGTGGTGATTAAGAGCTTAAAATGAAAAAACAAACAAGTTTTAGCCTTTGTTTTCTCGATTTACCATCTTGTTCAATGATTTACATCTTTATTCCTATCTAACAAAATCAAAACCAAGACCCACCAAAGGGTCTTTTGGCCTATCGGTTTGTGGGCTCCTTGTCTCCTAGGAGGTCGGGGGTTCAAACCTCATCATAGGTGAGAAAGCTGTGTGGATTTGTTTGTTTGTTTCATTTGTCGTATATAAATATTATATACTTCAAAAGAAAAATCGGGACCCACAAAATCCAAACAAATTAACCATTCGAATGGACTAACAACACGAAAAATGATATCGAAAAAACATTACAACTTCTGGTATTTATATACACATCATATATTCTACCATGTAACAACAAGAAGAAGTTCTAAACCTCAATTTCAAAATGTTACAAAAAAGGATAATTCCAACTATATAAACCTAATGGATGTTCTTCAAGAAACAGAGGTTCACTTCACTTCACTTCACCTTAGATTAAATTTAAATTTAAATATCGTGTTTTCATTAGTTTGCACAAGCCATCCAGTTTGACGGAAGCCGATTCGTTGTCATAGTCGGCATATTACGAACGTTAATATCAACCGGCAACATTCGGTACTCGATATCAAGTTCTCGGAAGATTCTAATCATTTCTTCGACTAAAAGCGCTCTTCTTTGCCACCTTTCTCCCATATCTTGGAAGTTCATTCGGTGTGAAAGCCATATCGATATTTTTAGCCGATTTAAGTCTTCGATATCCCTCACCACGATTAATGGTGCAGGGTACCAATGATCACTTTTGTTCTCGATGTAGCTGCAATCACAAACATGTTATTAGAGTTAACTTTGCTAGTTGAATAGAAGTTCAAGGGCTCATATTGAAATACCTATATGGTATAAGGGGCGGGTTCAAATGAGAACTCAAATTTGGTTGTAGAACAAATGAGAGCGCGACACGTGTCATATTCAGACTGAATAATAATACTACATTCAGTCTGAATGTAGTATTATTATTCAGTCTGAATGTAGTATTATTTAGACTATTATTCAGTCTGAATATTTTCTTCATTATTTGGTCTGAATAATACAAAATCAGACACGTGTAACGCTCTTATTTGTCCTCACGTTCACAACCAAATTTGAGTTCTCATTTGAACTTTCCACTATGGTTTTATAAATGGTTATTGTTTTCTAGGGTTGAAGGGAGGGAGTTTCGAATAGCTGTACATTGTAACCTGATTCTCTCTCAAGAATTAATTAATCAAGCCGAAGACTGTGTTTCACTCAATTCTTTATCGTTTGTGTTTGATTATTCATATTATTATAATATACGTTATTGATCGTTTATTTTAGGGGTGTTCGCGGTGCGGTTTAGTGCGGTTTGAGGCAAAACCGCAAACCGCACCGCATATGCGGTTTGAGCATTTTCCCAAACCGCACCACATGAACCTCAAACCGCACCGCAAAATGCGGTGCGGTTTATGCGGTTTGTACCTATCGCACTTTATGTCTACAATCCAATATTTATAAGTTTAAAAATACATTATAGTATTAACAATAAAGTGACCATAGTTGAAAAAAATAAAGAGTTCCAATATATCCGATTCCCAAATACATATTGCATAATTAAAAATATTCTAAGAAGTAAAATAAATAAATTCCGAACTAGATTGGAAGTGTGAGTTGTGACTGTCCAATTAATTTATTAATATTGTCAATTCTCATATTAGATCAAAGTAAATGCGTAAAACACAAAGTCCAAAAATATTACATAAATAATAAATTATTCTATATATATGTATGCATTATATATAAAATTAAATTCTGTCTCGGTAGGACATGTATCTCTATTATTATGAATTTCATAAATGAAGTAGTTAATGGTGGGGTTACCATTATCCTTTTTGTAGTGACGAATCCTGTATGTAAAATATATAAAGCATGCGGTGCGGTTTGAACCGCGGTTTGATAGCTCAAAACCGCAAACCGCACCGCATAGTGCGGTTTGGTAAAAATGCAAACCGCACCGTGAAAGTTCTAAACCGCATTTTGCGGTGCGGTGTGGTGCGGGCGGTTTGTGCGGTTTGGATGAACACCCCTAGTTTATTTTGCGTAATTTTATAAAATTTTGATAATTGCAAATGAGTAATGATGCATACCTTGTTATCTTTTCCTTCATTTGAGCAACTTTTTCTACAGGAGTTGATACGTGTATACAGAAATCGATAGCATCTCCCATATCTGGACTACGATAGTAATTGGCGATGGGTTTTGTGGCTAAGACGCTGTTTGGATATATAATTTTCTGGTTATCGAACCTTAAGAAAACCGTTGTTAATATATTCATCTCCTCAACTATCATCTGCAATCAGAAAAGTTGAGAATTACAGTTTTGGCAAGGATAAAGTCCGTAACAGAAAAATATACGCAACCCCTTTGAATCTCTCTCTAAAAGACCACTTACAAACGGAGAACGTTCCTACATATATAAATGTGTGTGTGTGTATATATATATATATAGAGAGAGAGAGAGGGTCAGATTCAGGTTTAGGGGAAAACCTCAAAAAAAAGTGAAGAACACCCGAGGAGCCCTCCATCCAGACGGTATGCATACTTGTAATTTGTAACATGCACTCGTGCATAGAAAAATGCATTTGTGCATGCTGTCCAGATGGAGGGCTCTCAGGGTGTTATTCATTCAGTTTTTCAATTTTCTAATTTTTTGACGTTATCCCCAAAACCTTAGCTCTCTCTCTCTATATATATATATATATATTGGGGCTTAATCATTTGAGAACCCATGAAATTGTGATAACCTTGAGAACTTGTGCTTCATGTATTATTTCATATGATCTTTTTCTATCTAGACATAGCATTTAATGTATTAATTAACATATATTTGTTTCACAATGTGTTTGTTTCCCAAGTACTTGTTTCACAACGTGAAACTTTTTTATGTGTATTTTTGTTTCACAAACACTCCAAAAAGTTTCAGATTGTGAACCGACTACATGTGAAACAAACACAACAAACACATTGTGAAACAAATATATGTCGTTCAATATTCCATAAAAAAATTCTAGTCTTAGATGAAAAATAATAATATCAAATAACACATGATGCACAAGTTCTCAAGGTTATCATAATTCCATGGATTCTCAAAAGAAGACCCCCTATTTGAACTTCCCTCTATATATATATTATATATATATATAGGTTTATATATATATATATATAGGTTTGATGGTTCGTGCCTATCTGCTGTGGGACTTTAACAAAATTGTTTACCTGAACACTATCAACTTCACAACGATCGCCGACATCAAACGGATGCATCACAAACAAGAAAATAATGGCTTCGAATGTCGTCTTGCACGTGTTACCGAACACGAAAACCACCAAAAGCAGCTGCGAGCTTAAGAATATAAAGAAATGTGTGGTCGCAACTTTAAGTATAAGAAGCCAAATCACAATTATTATGATCGCCACCACTACATTCAACATCTGATGGAGTTTATTTACGGCCGTTTTTGTGTCATTAAGAGACAATGCAAGAGCCCTGCGTTCTCGAAATACATTAACCTGAAAAAAAAATAGAGTTTAAGGAATCCAAAAACCCGAATTATTGTTGAATATGCAAATTAAAAGTTAAACCGACCATCAGAAAGAAAAAAAGTCGTACCACCCAGTTTTTGAGAGCTCGTTTGCTGATTCCTTTTGTTTCACTTTCACTATCGAAAAGTCGTATTGCTTTTAACGCTTCATCATCTCTCAGAAAACGCTGCAAATCCGATAGATAAATGTGTCTGTCCAAATGAAAAATAAGATATGGTGAAAAGATCATTCAAATGATAACTAACTTGTACGAAAATAACAAGTTGCAAATGTCGGGGGTCTTCACAAAAACAATGATGAAGGCTATGTTTGGCAAAAGTAGCTTATAAGGTAGCTTATCAAAACCTTACTTTTATTAACTTATCAATAAGGTACCTTATAAGTTAAATTATGATCATCCAAACAATTACACTAAAAATAAGATACCTTATAAGGTGACTTATAAGTCACCTTATTTTTTGCCAAACAATGCCGAATAATATTCAAGAATATTTAGGTATATTCATCGTGAATAACTCATAATTCATGAATAGTTGGTTCTCACGGTTTTCAAGATATTTAGATCATCTCCAACAACTATGCTAAAATGGAAAAAAAAGTGGGATTTTAGCATTTTTGTTGCTCCAACAGCTATGTTAAAATAGAAAAAAGAGGAGAGAGAGAGAGTAAGAGCATCTCCAACAGCTATTGTAAATTTTTTCTAAAATAGCATATTAAAAGTCAAAATCTCTATAATAATTTGCATCCAACTCCAACAGCTACTCTATTTTAGCAACTTTATCATTAACAATATTAATAAAAAATTTCATCATTTAATAAAATATTACTTATCTCTCCTACACACTTAACTTCAATTATTTTGATTGGTTGAATATAATTAAAATATTGTTTATCTCTCTTCTATATATTTTTAGAGATTCTCTAAATTAAGAGATTTTTCATCTCTTTTTCCTCATTTTTCTATTTTAGCAATTGATATACCATAGCTGTTGAAGCACTTAAATTGTTAAAATCCTTCATTTTTCTATTTTACAATAGCTGTTGGAGATGCTCTAAGAGCATCTCCAACAAATATGCTAAAATGGAAAAAAAATGGGATTTTAGCATTTTTGCTGCTCCAACAGATATGTTATCCCCTATGCTAAAATAGAAAAAAGAGGAAATTTAGAGATATCTCTAAAACTCATTAGAAGAGAGAGAAAATAATAATTATAGTGATGAATTGCTAAAATAGATTAGTGGTTGGAGTTGGTTGTAAATTTTTATCGAGATTTTGACTTTTCTTACTCTATTATAGAAAAATTATAGCATAGCTATTGGATATGCTCTAACTTAACGAATAAGCTGCACATGATCTCTCTACAACACAAGTGCCATGGCCTTGTTTGTTTTTTTCATTTTAAGCTCTTAATCACCACTTATTTCTGCTTCCTTTAGACGTTTCATAACCATTTCAGAACTGAAAAAAAGACTTCAGACTTAAGCACCTCTTAAAAAAACAAACACTACCTTAAAAACTTGTTAAAAAGGCACTAAAACATGATTAAAAACTTACTTGGACCCTCGTTTAGCGACATTGCAAAAGATCTTCTTAGCTGCAACTTTCGCCTGCTTTTCACTCGTGATCTGAACCGAAGACTCATCTTCATCCCCTGTTGTACCTTCGAGTTGCTCGTCTAAAGTCGATAATACCCCTGTTCTAACAATATTCATCAACCGTTTCATATTCCAAGCCGATATATTCTTCTGATTCAACCTATGCAAATGATCAATCGTAATCCCTTCATCAACCTTCTTGGGCGTATTAACTTCCGAAAATTTACCACTTTTACCCGCCATAGGAGTACTAGTTCTCGGAGTGCCAATAAACCTCCCACTTTTCTTGAAAATATTCGCCTTTAAATCCGGCGGTAAAGTGGCCCCCGCATTCTGAAGCTTCTGAACTTCAGCAATCATCCGATCTTCTTCATCTCGTTCTTGTTGGATTTCAATCAACGGTGGGCCAGATAGGGTTTCGATTACAAACTGGTTAAATAAAGATTCTTGAATTCGGTCAAAAAACGTGCTCACGTGAAAAGACGAAGCTAGAGACTTAACGAGCACTGTTTTCAATAGCCAAACTAACGTACCGACTAAAAGACAAACCCAAATCTTGGTTACATATGGCAAAACTTTACCATCTGTAATTCGTTCGACTTTTTTATCGAATATACATTGCCAAGCTATCAAGACTAATGCTAACCATACGCAATTTTGAACGGCTTTCCTTAATCCGTAAACGAAATAAAGAACACGTTTTCGGAGTAAGAAGTTTCGTTCAATTAAGATTACTAAAACCCTAATTCCCCAACCGGAAAACAATCTTCCACAGATCAGAACCAGAATCATAACCCCCCATTTCCATAGTTCTAGATCGTATATGTGTTTGTGTTTGAAATAAGGGATTGTGAGTGTTGAAATTAAAGCAGCAACGATTAAGATTAAGCTAAATAATTGAAGTAAAGTCCATTTGCTATACCTTAATTCTTTATATTCATCTGGTAGATCGTCATCTAAGAATGGATCATCTTCATCGATGTCACTACCAACTCTACCTAAAACGCCTGATTTGGAAAACCTACCTGATTTCTGATCTGTATTATCTGGCGGATCTTGTAATCTGGATTTGGTTTTTGTTCGCATTAAAGTCGATTTTCGTCTGAATGAGGCGTTTGCTGAGCAAACGATTACCTCATCTCCGCCGCAACCACCACCGCTGTTCCGGCCGCTGCCGTGAGATCGCTGCCGTACCGGTTGTGGCTCAATCACTTCATCGTGAAACGAAACCCTAACTTCCTTCGGTGTAAGCATACCGTAGTTATTTGGACTCTCCGGTATCCTTGATAACGCCGGAGATTGCTGTGGCGATGGCGTATCAGACGTTAAGAAATCGAACTTTTCATTATCGTTGGTGAAATCGTAGCTCGAATCTCTCCATACTTTATTAGGGTTTTGCTGGTCCACAACTGGATTAAACTTGTAAGCTGCTAGTTCTGCTTCTTTAGTAACAGTACCTGCAACATTGCCGTTTGTTCCTTTTTCGATGTCTCTCCGGCGTTCACCGGAATCCGGCGGCGACGGAGACGAACGCATAGTGTTAAAAACAGTATCGATTGATGGATTTTGATCAACAATGGCGTAATCGGTTGGATGTAGAAGGATTTGCTTTTCTTCAGGTTCTATCTCTGATTCGTTTTGCGATGATTTGTTGAAGGATTTTCTGAATTTATCCATGAATGTGGAAAGGGTTTGAAGGATTTAAAGCAAAAGTTTGAGATTAAAAATTATTATTCTGGAATGGACAGTCCACAGAGCAGGTGATGAATCACCATAGGTGAAGCACCTAATAAATTTAAAAAAGGACAACGCAGATTTGTCGAAGGAGATAACCCCTCAACTTTATGTTGTATTACACTTTCAACCCTTGTAAAAATATTAAAGTTTCAAAACAAACCCTGATTTCTGTTTCCTTCTTTATTTTTTTGTAATTATTATGTGGATGTAATTTATTCTAAAAAAGGTAGTTGATCAGAATAAAGAATAAGATAAATGACTGTTATTGAATGGTATTTAGATATGTTTATTTGTTCGAAGCTGTAAACTTGTAATTACTTTTAATCTTGTTTTTTAATTTATAAATTCAATAAAATAACAAATATATAATAGTAAAATAAAATTTTAAAAGTAGCTTTACTATATTGGTTGACCATACGTTTTATTGCAATTAATATTAAAATAACTATTTTGAAAAAAAAACATTTAAACACCGTCTTGATATTTTGAATTTTGTGTTCTTTTTTCATATTTAAAAAGCAAACGAATTTTCTAATTATAATACTTTAAATCTTATTGCAAATTGACAATAAAACTTATTAATATGATAATAACAATGTTGAATTCATTATTTTTTTTATTTGGGTATATAGCATTATAACCAAAAAATTATAAATGTTACAATAACAACACTATAAAAAATTGATAAAAATATAAGTAAAAGGTTAAATTATGTTAGAACAAATTACTTTAATATCGTCTTTACTGTAAAATAATTATTAAAAACGTCATACAACACATTTGGGCATGCATTTTTTTAAATAATTATTGAGTCTTCATAAATTATGATCAGATAATTAGATAATTGTTTTCAATGTACTAAATGGTTATTGATAGATTATGAGTTGTTGCAAATAAAATAAATATAAACGTAGGGGGACCTTTTTTGCACGAATGGCATTTATTAGGGTTCATAACTTTAATTGCAAAAAGTTATAAAAAACTCTGGGGATTTATGTATGCTCCGATCATCACCGTACAGCTGTCCATCTGTAATTTCTTTGTCGGGAGGCCGCGTTTGAGAAACACCGCCCACCGCAAAACAATTACATGCGAAAAAGGTGGTACACTATTATTTGCCACATAACATATGTCGTCTAAATATATAATATAATATCGAAACTTTTTTTTAGATTATATAATATTTATTACTTCAAATATATATATATATAGGAAAGTTCAAATGTGAACTCATTTTTGATTGTGAACGTGAGGATGAATCTCAGTCACTTATCCGGTCAATAAAGGCGGCTTTAACCTGGTTCCCCTCCTTTAATAATCTCCACCCTCCCATGAATCGCGTCAATCCTCCGTGATCCCGTCCACTATAACCGAAGATGTGTGGCTGAGATTCGTCCTCACGTTCACAGCCAAAATTGAGTTCACATTTGAACCTAACCCTATATATATATATATGTATATATATATTATAGAAGAAAAGATTCATGCGAGTACGGTAACAATTTACGAGAATGTAAGGATAATTCACAGTCAATCATTTTGTACATGAATATTTCATGTATAAAATCACATATGATTTCATGTACAAAATCATAAATGATGCGGATGACTTTTCATGCGACTTAAGTGACCACAAAAGTCGTCTGCTACAGTTAGTGCAAAATCACATGTGATTTTGTACATAAAAAACTCCTCGCATTCTCGTAAATTGTTAACGTTCTCGTATGAACCCGCCCCTACATATATATATATATAGAGGAAAGTTCAAATGTGAACTCATTTTTGGTTGTGAACGTGAAGACGAATCTCAGCCACTTATCCGGTCAATAAAGGCGGCTTTGACCTGGTTCCCCTCCTTTAATAATCCCCACCCTCCCATGAATCGCGTCAATCCTCCGTGATCGCGTCCACCATAACCGAAGATGTGTGGCTGAGATTCGTCCTCACATTCACAACCAAAAATGAGTTCACATTTGAACCTAACCCTATATATATATATATATGTGGGAGGGATCATACGAGAACCACCCATCTTTAAAGAAACAAAGGAACAAGTTGTGGACCACATATGATGTGGGTCCCACATAATATTAAATCATTTCTGATTTAATATTATGTAGGACCTATATCATATGTGGTCCACAAGTGTCCCTTTATTCCTTTAAATTTACAAAGTTCTTATTTGAACCTTCCTCTATATATATATATATATATTGTATATATAAGAGAAAAAAACAAACAAACTCACGCATCCTCCATTCCTCCTCGTTTTTTATGAGGATTGAACCCCCGATTTCTTAAGAAGAAAAAAAATCACATACCGCTATGTCAAATGCCCTTTGATTATAATATCAAAACTTAATCATTTGAGAAGTTTGTATACTATAATAATCGTAAAAAAATGTACTTTATAATATTGTTTTTTATGATTTTTTTTCTTGTCTAAGGCTAGTACTGAATGTTTTAAGAAATATATATTTCTTTCGCAATATGTTTATTTCATATGTATTTGTTTCAAAATAAATTTATCAATGTACTTGTTTTATGTGTATTTGATTTATGATGTAAAAATTTTAAGTGTAACGTTTTTTCACAAACATGATAAAAAGGTTCATGTTATGAGACAAAAATACATATGAAACAAACTCATCATTAAACAAATATATGTTAATCAATTTTTTAAATCCTGCTTTCAGATGAAAACAAATATATGAAACATATTATGAACTAGTTTTCAATGTTATCATAGTTTAATGAGTTATGAAATGAAGTACCTTTCACCTCTATAATAATCATCTATATAAAAATTAGATGAGAATTATAAATATTTTGAAATTTTTTAAAGTATATATATACACCGTAAATTACAAAAAAATTATATAAAAAATAAAACTCAAAAAAAACATTTTTATATGTTGTTTTAATTTTCATAGATAAAATGATATAAGTGAAAAAACAAACCAATGAAAAACAATCAAAAATTTATCAGATGAGTTTGACAAGAGCATCTCCAACGGGTTTTCTATATTTTTTCTAAAACAGAGAATCAAAAGATAAAATTTCTAAAAGTAATAACATTCAACTTCAACAGATTTGCTATTTTAGAGATTTTAACATAAATTATATTAATATAATATTTTAAAATGTATCATTCCAATACATTTTTTTACAAAAAAATTTATTATAAAATGATAAAGATTTAATCTCATTGGTGGGATTGAATAAAATAATAATATATCTCTCCTACCATCAAGTTTTAGAGAAATTTCTAAACTTGGAAAATTTTCAAGTTTTTTCTATTATAGCAAACAAGATAGCAAAACTGTTGGAGAAATTTAGAGAATAAAAACTCATTTTTTTCAAATTTAGCAAAACTGTTGGATATGCTCTAATAAGTTATAGTTCATAGTACTTCATATATTTTATTATTGTCTATGATTATGAGTGCGTGCTTTTATGTGTAAACATATTTTTATGTTTTTTATACATAAAATATTCATTGATATTTCATAAATGAAACACATGTTTGAGGATTATATGTTCACATTTGATGTTTCGTCTATAATCTAACATATACAAACTTATTTTTATATAATTTTCCCTCTATTTATATAATTATATTACATAAATTTCGTTAAAATATGTATTTTGTAAATAAGTATATTCATGAGTGTATACAAACAAAAAGCTAGTTTCTCAAATATTAAAATATATATTTGTAATTCTCATCTGATCTTTTATGAATATATAACGTGAACAAGTGTATTCCTACTATTATATTTCTTAATTTACGACTGTATCCCTACTATGAAATTTCTCTTACTATTTTTGTTGGAACACGTGCATCCTTGTTGTCGACCTACCACTCGTTGCCACCTTTTGTCTCACTATCCATCATGGAAGCGGGAAAAAACACCCAAAACTTTAAACCGATATACTAAAATTCCAAACGAAACTTTAAAGCGTCTTTGAAGTTAAATCTGAACGAAAAATATTAAATCTTGATCGCAATAATAAATGTATGATAGTGACGAGTCAAAGGTTAGGGATACGATGAGGAGAAAGGAAATTTGATACGTTTTTGTTGCTATTGAAATGGGTGGAGGACTGAATTTGATCAGTCTACAAAATTTAAAATTTCTTAATTTTAAATTTTTTTCTAATACATAAATTTCATTAATTTAATTAATTTTTTAAGGGTTAAAATAAATAAATACTTACATATATTTAATTAATTCAGTTATTTTTTTTGAATACCTTAATGATGATTTATTTCAATAATTTTTCTAATATAAATTTTCAATTATAATAAATTTAAAGGATTGAAAAATATTTATATCTGCCAAAAGAAAAGAAGGTGCGAATTGCCAAACCTTTGTCGAGGTATATGATGTCGACCACGTAAAAACAATGAAAACCAATTGCAAAATAAATAAATTTTATATTTTTAATTCCATGTATAAATAAAAAATTCTACACAAGAAAATCTTATAATAGAGATTGTATTAAATTTTTCCGATTCATGTTTCGACTTTGTTATTCAGACTCAATGCAAAAAATAAAGGATTTTTTTTAGAATTTTTGGTGTTAGTAATAATTTTCAACGTTCAATAGATGTTTCAATTAGATATGTGTTCTCATGATTCAATCAGGTTGTATCTGTAAGTGAGCTAATTTAAAGGAACTTTGTTATCAGAGTTGTAATTGTTTGAGTTTAGTCTTTGTTTGTTCTGTGATTTGGCATGTTTTGTTGTTGGCTTGCTGACTCTTAGTTGTATTTGATTTGTTAAAGTTTGTTGCCTTTCAAAAGTGTATTTTAGAAAAGAAAAAAAAACTCATTTGTTAATGAAAATTCGCCAAAATGTTTCATGTTTTACGTTGCTTTTTGTTGAAAGATCTTCTTTTTGTTTCCACTGATTTTTCAAAAGTTATAACAGGTTGTAAGACATACGCCGCAAACATTTAAATATGAAATATAAATCGGCTCAATAACCTTGAAACAATTATAAGTTATAAGTTTGATCCTATTTTTAGTGTTTACAAAAGTAGTTTAAGGGGAAAAACTTTTTAATCCAGGTTACTCATATCAGAATTTTATTTTATAAAATTATCTTATAAAAAACATAAAAGACGGACTTGTCTTTTTTAATCTCAAGTTTTGCATTGGATTTTAAACTTGAATCTTCAAAAGACAGTTTTTCGTCAAATTAAAATCATAACTCTAAAAAATTTAACCAAAAAATCAAAAATACCAATTAAAGTCGAAAAAAAGAATTGGTAAATCGATTTTTGGTCAACCTTGACTTAATGTCCCAAGTTCCTTTGTATATGATGAGTGATAAGTTCTTGTAACTTATAAGCAAGTGTTTGTTGTCAATTTGTTATCGAATTTCAAAAAAAATATTGATAGATAAGTATATGTGTAAGCAATTATGACCACTGATGTTTTTGTCGAGTTAAGGCCACTATTTCATATTCTGCCAAACTTTATGATATTTAAAAAAATAGATTCATATTTGAAAGATGCATAGCCGTATTATAAGCATACTGACCCATCAATTTTGGCTCCACTACAAAGTCCGACAAAGCATCATAATTTGGGACCCGAATAATAAATAATGTATTATATTCTAAACCAAAAGGTGAAGATGATAACAAGTTAAAGTACATTATTTTGATAAGTACATCATCTAAATAATACAGTGTTAACGAGTAAATATGGAGCTGTCGTCAAACTCTTTGCAATAATTGGACTGTTATTGATACAATAATGTTGTCAGTTGGATGGTTATTATATCAACAGTGATAAAATTGTTATTCACGTAAACAATTATTTTTAATATCAAAAAGACAAATTATCATAAAATGAGACATATTTGTACTTTCTTTCTAACTAAATTATAATAACCACTACTAAACTCGTTATGCCTTTCAAAATTTGATTATTTAGTGATTTTTTACTACAATACAAAGAATTTAGCAAAATTGAATGATTTTTTATAATGTTTTTGAAAGTTAGGTATTTTTATTCTTTGAAGTTGATGGTTTTTATAACGATTTTTAAAAGTTTGATAACTTAAGTAAAAAATAATTAAAATTCTATGATCAGATCGGAAAGAAAATAAAAGTGTTATGGAAAAATGAATATTCTAAAGGATTTCAAGTTTTAGATGATAATAATAATAATTAATTTACAAAAGTTAATTATTTACCGGTTATAATAGTTATGTTTTCAACTGACAACTAATCAATTATGTATATATTAATAGCTAGTTTATTGATTAGTTTGTTTAACACAACCGTAAAAATATAAACTAGAGAAAATGTGTAGTAAACTTTTATATTCTAACTTATGGGTTTATGAATTATGATAGTATTGGCGAACGATTGAACCATTTGAATTACCACATTAACTAATTGAATCAAATTGGTATGGTGTCTCTCTATATTTATATCTCTATTGTATTATTAAAATGTTGAGAACTGTGAGAACATCAATCATGTGTTGTTTTACATTATAAAAAAAGTGAATACAAAAATAAGTGTTGTTTCATAATATGGTAATTTTTAAACATGTAATTTACATTTAAATTATATAAAAACATTGTATTTTCGCATTTTTATTTCACGTATACTTTTTTTAACAGCAATAACAAACTTTTATTAAAAAAAAATTCAACCAAAATTACAAAGAACAATTAGTAATTCTCAATAGTTTTTAAATCATTTTGTGGTTCTCACCTCATATACATACATACATATAGGGAGGTTCATTTAGGAATGTTAAATATTTTAGGACCACAAAAACAACTCTTCTTATAAGTGTTCATGATGAATAACATGATAACATATTTATCATGATGTTGTGACAAATATTCATAATAAATAATATTTTTTGTAAGGGTGTCCAGGTTATGCTTGGACTTATCCCGACAAATTATGACTGCAAAACATCAGTCTTGATAAACTCAGTGGTCACAATTATATATATAGGTTTTGGTTCAAAGGAAAACTTGAAAAAATTGAAGAACACCCCGAGAACTTTCAATCTGGATGATATGCATAAATACATACCGGTAATTTGCAACATCTACATAATGCACCTCATTAACATTAACATTAATATTCAATTAAGATTGATCCAAAAAAAAATATCTTCTTACGCTTATTAAAATAACTTATCTTCTTTACTAGAAACCCAACCCTATAAATATATATATATATATATATATAGAGAGAGAGAGAGAGAGAGAGAGAAAGAAAAGTTCAAATGAGAACTTTGCATTTTTAAATAAACAAATGGACACTTGGGGTGCGTTTGGTACGCAGTCAGGACAGGACAGAACGGAACAGAACAGAACATGACAGAACAGCTGTTACACTTTTGGTAAAACATGATATGACGGAACAGGACATGACAGAACATAACAGAATGACCAATTTACCCCCAGTGAGTTGTTGAGTGTTTTTAACCAAATAACCCCCATATATATATATATATATAGAGAGAGAGAGTGAGCAGAGAGAAAGGGAGAGAGTGAGAGGAGAGAGAAAGAGAGAAGAGAGAGAGAGATATGGAGGAGAGAGAGAGGATAGATAGAGAGAGGAGAGAGAGAGGAGAGGGAGAGAGTGAGGAGAGATAAAGGGAGAGAGTGAGAGGAGAGAGAAAGAGAGATGAGAGAGAGAAAAGAAAGAGAAGAGAGAGAGAGATATGGAGGAGAGAGATAGGATAGATAGAGAGAGTAGAGGGAGGAGAGAGAGAGTAGAGGGAGAGGAGAGAGAGAGAGATGATAGAGAGAGAAGAGAGATAGGAGATGGAGAGAGGAGAGAGAAGAGAGAGATGAGAGGAGAGAGAGAGAGGGCGCCGGCGGCGGTGGTGTTCGTGAGGAGGTCGTCGATGGTGGTGGCGGCATGAGGGAGGGCGGCAGTGTTCGTAAGGAGGTCGTCGGCGGTGGTGGCGGCGTGAGGGAGGGCGCGCGGCGACGGTGGTGTTTGGCGGTGGTGGCGGCGTGAGGGAGGGCGCCGACGGTGGTGGCAGCGTGAGGGGGTGCGCCGACGGTGGTGGTGTTCGTGAGGAGGTCGCCGGGGTGGTGGTGGCGTGAGGGAGGAGAGGGTAAAAAGGGAACAATTTCCTTGTTCTAGTTAGTTCTAGGGGGTAAGGGGTGAACAAGGTTGTTCCACCTTTGTTCCACTTCCTTAAATTCATACCAAACATGGGACTAACCTGTTCTGTTCCACGCTGTTCCACCCTGTCCACCCTACCAAACGCACCCTTGTGGATCACATATGATGTGGGTCCCACATAATATTAAATAATTTATGATTTAATATTAAATCATTTATGATTTAATATTATATGAACGTACGTATATGTAATTATAATTAGTTTAACTTTGTTTTAACTTTAAAAGGGGTGATTCTCATTTGATCCCTCCCCTATATATATATATATAGAGAGAGAGAGAGGAAGGTTTAAATTAGAACTTTGCATTTTTAAAGGAACAAAGGGACAATTGTGGATCAATGTGGGTCCCACATAATATTAAATCATTTATGATTTAATATTAAATCATATTAAATCATAAATGATTTAATATTATGTGGGACCCACATCATATGTGGTCCCAAATGAGTCCTTTGTTCCTTTAAATTGGTAGTGTTCTCGTATGATCCCTCCCTATATATATATTCTCAGAATCTTGTAAATAATGTACAGTTTGGACTTTGGTCCAAAACTGGCGTGCTGACATGTGTGGAATTTATTAGATGAACAACATGACTCATTATGGAGTGCACGACAGGCAAGATGATTCCCTCAAAACATTTAATACTAATCAACAATTAATTAGAAATTTAAAATAAATAAGTAATACAAGTGAAAATCGTCCTAATTAGTAACTGGTCTTGTATTTTGAACTTAATATCTCTTTTGTATTTAAACAAAATCGTCCCATTCTTACATCAATGAGCTATACATTAAAGACAAAACTAATAAATAAAGTATTAATAAGGAGTTTCTTTAACTACCATAAAACATATTTAATGTTTTTATACGATTAATAAATTTATAAAAATTTATATAAAGTGTATAGTTTACATCAATGAACGAATATTTTTGGTCTTTTGATTAATAGTCATTGACTCTCAAAAATTGTTGATGATGTCCAGCAAGAATCATGTGTCAAACACATGGTTCTAAAAAACGCGTTATGGCGGCGTTATGGCACGCCATAACGTCGAGGTGTGGCCTCGCTTCCACGTTAAAGCTCGTGGTGCGACTCTGAGGCGTGGCTTGCAGTAAGGCGTGTTATGGCGTGTTATGGCGCGTTATGGCATGTTATGGCGAGGCGTGTTATGGCGGGTTATAAGGCGTTATTTTGGTTTTTTTTCCTTTTTTTTTGTAAACTTTGTATATCTGATATAAAATTATGAATGCATGTTTCTTCCTTTGTTTGTAATTTTATATGAATTTAGTTTGTTTAATCATTATTGTTAATTACATTGGCTTACATAGACATATGTATATATAATATATATATAAAGATTTGCCGTCTTAAGTCACGCCTTAAAAAACGTCATGGCTTTGCCGTAACTCGTAAGGCTTGAGGCTTGACCTCGCCGCCACGCCAAGGCTCATGCCATTTAGAACCTTGGTCAAACATCATATTTCATTAGACAAAAAAAATTTATCAGTTTTAAAATATTTTATATATGTACTTATATATTATTTTTGTTTAATTTTAATTAATTATCTAATAAAAATATTAAATAGTAGTTAAACTGATTAATATTGTTCATCTTGTCCAAATTTGTTTTTCAATAGTATGTACAAGACAAACATTGCTCTATCAATAATTTTTTAGGGAAATTTATTGTGGCAGGTCATCTGGTTGTAATTTTTTTGGAAAACGTTAAAGAGAGGTGTTAATTTAAAAGGTATTTTTCACAAAATAGAAATAATATGTGTGGATTTAGAAGATTAAAATAACCATGAAAAGGCTAAACATGTGATTAAGTGGTTTGATGGAGTTAGATTATTGATCGATTAGTGTAGGTGAAATCGATTATGCTGGAAACAAGACAACTTCAAGTTGATTGTAATGATATACACATGTATATGTTTTCATACCTATACATAGTGTAGTAAAAAATTGAAATAGACATATTACACATATATAGGGGGTTCAAATGAGAACTCAAATTTGGTTGTGAACGTAAGGACAAATGAGAGTGTGAAGGAAAATATACGGACTGAATAATACTACATTCAGACTGAATAATACTGTATTCAATTTGAATATTTTCCTTCATTATTCAGTCTGAACATGACACGTGTCACGCGTTCATTTGTCCTCACGTTTACAACCAAATTTGAGTTCGCAAAGAACTTTCCTCTCCCTCTCTCTCTCTCTCTATCTCTCTCTCACTATATATATATATATATATATATTAGACCTGACAAACGTGTCGTGTTCAAAGTTAAACGGGTTGAGATTGTCTAACCCTAACCCGACCCGTTTAATTTTCGTGTCGTGTCAACCCGTTTAATTTTCGTGTCGTTTTCATGTCGTTTTTGTGTCAACCCGTTTACTTAAATGGGTTGAAATATATTACACAAATCCATTAAATTTGTGTCGAGTTCGTGTCTGGTTAGCATATCGTGCCAGTTTTTGTCAGGTCTATATAGAATGTATAATCATCAAGTTCGTGTCGGATTAGCGTGTCGTGTCAGTTTTTGTCAGGTTTAATATACTATATATATATATATTCTCTTATTGTAAGTTGTTTAGTAACTAGATTTCTTTATGTTGTCTGTGTTTATAGTCACAATAAGTAACATGAAACATGGATATGATCTTTGAGCCTTTTATTTGTTGTCCTTGTTGAATAACCGAATGTCTTATGTTAACCATGATAATACTTGTATGAAAAAAAAATGTATATAAAAAAAACAAACAGGATTTTAGAAATATGATAACTCTAATGTACTTTGTTCAATCGTTTTTATTTAAAACCCCCCCTCAAAATTATTTAATGCAATTTAACATGTTCTTATATAAAATTAATTAATTTCCAATAGTAACTCTTATTATTAGACATACATGTGAAAGCAAAATATAGACATGCATCAAATTGTATTCAACCTTTTTTTTTTTTGTCTTTTCTAAATTTATTCTTTTTTCCACTTGTAGGAAAAGATGAGTTTTTTGTTCCTCCAAAAAAATTATTCCTTCTTCTCCATCCTTTTTTCTCTATTTATATGAAGTCTCAGTCTGTGGGGTATTTGATTCATGAGATATTTTAAAATAATAGAATCTATTAAAAGAACTCAAATTTAAAGAATCTAGAATAAAATTAAATTTAGAGTAAACTACAATTTTCATCCTTGTGGTTTAAGAAAGTCCGTAATTTGGTTCTTGTAGTTTTGAAATTGCAATTTTGATCCTTGTAGTTTTGAAATTACGATATTCGTATCTATGATTTTTTATTGTTGCTTTCGTCCATAAGACTAAATACGTTAAAACCCATCCACTAACTTAGGGGTATTTTTTATTATTTTTCTTCTTTGGCTTTTTAAATATAATTTTTTGATATTTTAGTCTTTTTGATAGGGGTGAACAAAAACTGAACCGAAACCGGAAAAACCCGAAAAACCCGAAAAACAGAAAGAAAAACCGAAAAAACCGAAACCGAAAAACCAAACGGTTCGGTTTCGGTTTCCAAACCGCACCGAAAGCTAAAAACCGGACCGAACCGAACCGAACCGAAATAAATGTAATTATTTTTAATTTATATATATTATAATTAATTTTATATATTGTTTAACCTAAAAATGATATATGATTCTATTTTATATTTTTGTAAACATGATTCTATTTTCGTAAACATGATTTTGAACACGGATTTTGCATTATAATATGCGATATTGTGTTTTCGTAAACATGATTTTTAACATGAGATTTGCATTATGATATATGATATTATCACTATTAATATGTTTCGTAAACATGATTTTGAACAAATTAAAAGAAACTTACAAGTTGGAAATAGGGAAGAATTATAGAACCAAAAACCGAACGGAAAACCAAAAACCGAAAACCATTCGGTTTTAAAATCGAACAGAACCGGAAAAAAAACCGAAAACTGAAAAACCAAAAACCGAACGGTTTGGTTTTTCAGAAACCGAATGTGTCGGTTTTCAGTTCGGTTTTTTGGCCAAAAACCGCATCGAACTGCACTGTGCTCACCCCTGATTTTTGATATAATAAAATGATATATTTTTGATTAAAAAAATTATATTATTTTGTTTTTGTTTACGATAAACTAATTAACTTATTTTTTTATTACAATTAGTGTTTTTATATATTTTTTGTCATTGTAATTTTAGTTTCTTATGAGTTAGGTTTCTGCCACTAAGTCAAGGCAATGTTAAATAAAAATAGTAGAGCCAAGTTGAAAAACAACATCATCTTTTTTCACTCGGCCTCGAGTCATATAATGAATTATCGGATGAGGTAGGAATAAAAATCGAGTGATCTATTCGGGTGGGATAGATATGCAATTATTGACACCTTTAAAAATGATGACCAATTGGAATTTGAAAATTTAGTCTGAAACAAACTTAGATCAGAATTTCAAAACTTATAAATTGTAATGTCTGAAAATGAAATGTTATTAAAGAGATACGTAAGGAGAGAAGTCAAGGGTATATCTTGGACCAAGGCAACGTTAAAGGAAATTGCTCAATGTTAAGACGATTCGTCAAATATTCTACACCTGACAAGCTAAATGAAAGAAATAAGATCAACATTCATGATGATAGGGCCATCACAACAAAAAGTATGAACGACGTAGTGAGGGTGGAGTCAAACAGCAAAATGGTGGCTCTTGAAGTACTCGTATTAGGATCATCGCCTCATCGAGCCCCAAAATAGGGATTATAGAGATCATTTCGAAATTTTCCTATCATAGATTGACAACAATGCAAAGTGTTCAACACGCCATGCTCTTAAAATATGTACACAATAGTTATTGTAGTGTCTATATAAGACCGGTTTGGATTGTTTTCAAGTTGTCCAATAGGATCAAAATTTCCTCTCTTGTTCTTTACTTGTTGTATTAGATCACGTAGGATAACATAGTTGAACGATGAAAAAATATTGATGATGAAAAAAAAAACAGTATGGTGGATTGTTTCATTTGCTATTCCATAGGTTAAAGTTGTTATGTAATCGTGAAATTTAAGAATATACCCTGTACAATGATGTCTTGTGTAAGAGACCAAGATAATTTGTAAAGCAGTGCAAAGTTGAAAAACAACGATTCATTTCTTGGCCACTATAACGATTGAATATGGTTTGATGAACCATTGTAATTCATAATCATAGTACATAGATGGTTGGAAATCGTCATAGCCAAGTCACCAAGGATGAAAACAATCAAGTATGAGACATCAATAAGAATTATTATTCATATTAAAGGCTTTTGGCATAGCGGTATCTGAGTCTTTAACCTCCTAAAAGGTTAGTGGTTCAAACTTCACCAAAAGATGATGATGATAGTTTTTGGCCTAACGGTATGTGCAAAAACATACCATTACTGCTAAAAATTATAAATGTGTAAATGATAAATGTTTTGTTTATAAAAAAGACATGTAATCACAACCAAATGTTTTAACCACAAACATAATTCAAAATAACATCATTTTGGCAACATTTTAAAAGATGTAATAGCACACTCTCCTACCACTCTAACATCATCAAAAAGTTTTAATCTTATAACCTTTAAAAAACTGATGATAAAATAATTAGTCAATGACTATATTAGCAATAAGCTATAATCTACTTTGAAAAAATTGGACATAAACTGAAATCAGAATATAAAATTTGATTTACAATCCAAACAAAACCAAAAATAAAAACCGATTCAGCTTCAGTTTTATATAATTTTGATTTCCGTAAGATCTAAATTGAAAATACGATTTATCTTAAACCCGTTATTTATGTAATTAATCCAAACAAAATTATACAAAAATCATATAATTTGATCAAGAAATAGAATATTTAATATTGAAAAAATAAATTTACCAACTTTTTTAATGTTTTAAATGAAAATTTCCATCTAATGGTGGTCAAGAATCTCAAGCTAACTGCCATTCACACATGACCACCAGTTTGTGTAACAATCACAGCTTCCATTTTTTCCCCAAATTTCAAAATTTATTAATTTCTTCATCTACAGTTTATACCATCTCCAATTTCTAGAAACTCCCACCAATTTCATCTTTTCTTCTTCACCTTCATCTGTGATTCCTCTAATTTTACTCCACAATCATGGAAACCCTAGCTTCATCTGTAACAATCGTATCATCTTCTCCTACACCCCTTCAATTTTTCTCAACAAGATCCAAAAACCCTTTTGGGAAAAGACTCCTTCGCTTCCCAATTTCTTCCAAAAGTAAGCAATTTTGGATTTTTGTACGTTTTAGAGTACCTTTTTGTTGATTTTTTTTTTCAAGAAATAAGGATTTTTTTTTCTTCTTGATTTGTGGTTTCAGATAATGGGAATGATTCTGATCTGCGATCAGAGTCCAATGATGCGAGTATTGTCCCAATTTCCACCAACCGAACTTTCTCCAAGGTAATCATCATTCAATTTACTTCCAATTTACGTATAAAATCATGATTAGGGTTTTCAATTTAAAGTAATTTGATCGATTGCACAGTTAGGTATCCTGTTAGTTTTCCAATTTTACCCTTTTATGTTAACAAGTGTTGTGTAATTTGCTCAATTCTTTGTTAGTTTTCTATTTTAATCATGAATTTGGGGGAGAATTTGTGTTGATTGATGTGTATCCAACTTAGGGGCTGTTTACTTTCAACTTAATGGGCTTACTGGTAAAATTGGCTTATTCGCACAACTATATTTATGTGTTTACTTATGAAAAAATATATGGCTTTTTCGCACAGCCAAGAAGGGGCACTTGTCCTGAGTTGTCCCCATTAAGACAAAAAAAAAATTACTTGCCTACCCTTTGATAAAAAAAAAGACACTCCTTCCCATTAAGACAGCTAGTTTGATGAATGGTAGCTTTTTGGTTTGATGAAGAATAACTTTTTTGGTTTGATTTTGATCGAACTGGTGTAAACAAAGATCGGTTCAAACGTTTTCAAAAATTGATTGAAGGTAGATCGGTCATTTCTGTCATTCAGACCATTGATTTAGGTAAAAAAAAGTAAACAACAACACATTTTTACCCAGACAGACAAATTTATCCAGACAGACAGATTTATCCATACAGCACTTAAGGGTTGTTGTTAGCAACTTAATGACCTTAATGGGACTCACATCTTACTCGCTCATCTATACATGACTGTTTGGTAGTGGCTTAATGATATAGAAAGTGGCTTATTCAGTAAGCTTTTAGTGGGTAGCTTTCATGCAGAAAGCCAAGTTTTTTCCAAACCTGTCTGTCCCAATTAAAAAGCACGCTCATTCCATCTATGAAGTAACCCTCCCAAACAAAAACCTTCACAATCTATACAGACAGATTAATCCACAAAGACGGCTTTATCATACATGACTTAATGAGAAAATCAACCAAACATAGAAAATTTGGTAATGGAGAAGAAAAGACTATTTTTTTGATTCATTTTGTTGTATCTTTTTTGTATAAAATTTTGTAGGATGATGCTATGGGATTGGTTTTAAGTGCGGCAAATGTTAGGGGTTGGACTACAGGATCGGGTATGGAAGGTCCTTCGGTTCCTGTGGGTGGAGAATGTGAATCGAATACCGAAAAGATTTCAACTTTTCCGTGGTCTCTTTTCACTAAATCGCCAAGACGTCGAATGCGTGTCGCTTTTACTTGTAATGTGTGTGGTCAAAGAACAACTCGTGCTATAAATCCACACGCGTATACCGATGGCACGGTTTTCGTTCAGGTATTTCGTGCTTCATTTTCACAACTCTTTTTATGTTCGATTTGTTAGAGCATCTCCAACAGCTTTTCTATAATTTCTCTAAAATAGAGAATGGAAAGTCAAAATCTTTAATAACATTTTCTTTCAACTCCAACAGCTTTTCAGTTAGTACTTATATTATTAAAATATTCAATACATTTAATAAAATATTGTTTCTCTCTCATATACATTATATTCAATAAGTTTGATTGGCTGTATATATTAAAATAATGTCTCTCTCATAGTTTAAAGATTTCTCTATATTTAGAGATTTCTCCCCAAATCCCTAAAATAGCAAAAAAGATAGCAATGCTGTTTGGAGCACTTTAGAGAAGGAAACCCCAATTTTTTCTGTTTTAGCAAAGTTGTTGGATATGCTCTTAGATGCCTTAAAAGGTGTTGGCTTTTCTTACTATACTAGTAGTTGTCAGTATTGTGCTTTGTGTTTCCTTTTTGGGAAATGGTATAAATGAATGTGACTTTAATTTGGTAATTGGGAAGGTAAAAAGGTTTGATCTTTTTTTTAGGACTAAACCAAACCAAACGAGCCCAGTATATCCTACCCCAAGGTGGGATGTGGGTGAGATGATGTAGACAAATTATTTACCCCAAAGGGCGTATTTGGTATGTGGGATGGGATAACACAAAACCTTTTGTCCCAAATTTGGTGCGAAAATTAGACAAAGAAGACAAATCAAGAAAGAGTGGGACAAAAATGCATTTTTTGTGTCCTATTTGAAACCAGAGAGATGGGACAAGATTGGTAAATTACTAAACTACCCATGTTAAATCAAAACCCAAAAACCTTTGACAATTCTTTTAAGTCCTGATTATTGTGTTGAATAGGGTGCTAGATGCATACATATAATTGAAAAAGAATTTCCTATTGGCTTTTTAGATCAATATGCATACTTGTAATTGAAAAAAGACATGGAGCGCATTGCATAGATTTTAAGCAACAAACATCATCCATAAAAGATAAAATCAAACCAAACAAACACAGTAAATCAGTAATCCCACCTGAAGTAGGATCTGGGAAGGTAGGATGTATGCATACCTTACCTCTACCGGTAATAAAACATATTTTTCTCACATGGTACAACAATTGATTGATTCTTGCTAATGACCATTTTTTTTCTTGTTTTGATGGTCGTCTCTTATGCATAATCTTGATGTCGGCTAAACGAGTATTGTTGGTTTTGATTGAAATGTAGTGTTGTGGGTGCAATGTGTTTCACAAACTTGTGGACAATTTGAATTTGTTTCATGAAATGAAATGCTATGTGAGTCCATCCTTCAACTATCAAGATCTAAATGGGAATGTTGGCAATCTTGGCTTCAAATATCTAGACATGGATGATGATGATGATGATGATCATATGTTTCCACTCTTATGAGGTAAGAAAAATCTTGGAAGAAATTATGTATTTGCTACTTAAAGAACAACACACACTCCATGTTGTGATTGTAAATAGTTTTGGTGTTATATAAATAAAAGTAGATGAAACAATAATAGCTTTGATTGTACATGAATCCAAATGTTATATATATCTTACCCTCCGACTCTACTTCTGTGTGGGATTTATTGGGTTTGTTTGGTTTTATACTTTTATATATATGGTAACTAGTCGGGTTTTAGCTTATTTGTATTTTTTATTTTTACACACTTTCCACGAGGGTTTTCACATAAACAATCACTCTACTTGTTAGGGTAACGGTTAGATTTTCGTGCATTGGTGTCCTTGGTGGCGGGTTCTGTTTGAAACCGGTTGAGGTTGCCGGTAATAAACTTTTTCACCCAAATAGTTAATTATTAATAAAAAATATTTTTACATAGATTTAAACCATTAATTCATTTTGTTTTCAACACTAATATAAAACAAAAATACATTTAAATTTTTGTAGTGGAATTTTATATAATGTACTTCATGAAGAAAAAGAGCCAATATTCAAGCTAAAAAGATGAAGACGATTACCATATATATATAATTCATTTACGATTTTTAATTACAAATTATTTGTATTTATTATAATGTTTGTAATGATTAAATCGATTTAATAAAGGGAAAATTACAATAAAACCCAACGGACTTTTGTATTTGGAACAATTAAGTCACTGGACAATTTTTTGGAACAAATAAACCACTGGACTTTCTAAAACCTGTTAATTAAACCATTGCACTTTAAAAAACCTGTTGGATACACCCTTGTGACCTTTTTTAATGAAGAAGTCACTAGAAAAAATGGGAAAAGGTCCAAATATACCATTCCCTAGACATTTGTTAATGAAAAAAACACTTCAATTTATGAAACGAATTAAATATACCGTTCCCGTTCTTTTTCCCAAAACATAAAAAAGTTAGATTCAACATGTATAATCTATATATAAAAATTGAACCATAATTTACTAAAAGTTGAACCAAACTATATATTAAAAGTCGAGCCAAAAATACCAACAATTTTGCTAAATATACCAAAAGTTGTGCCAAACTATACCAAAAGTTGCGCCAAACTATACCAAAAGTTGCGCCAAACTATACCAAAGTAACGCCTAATCTAGGTTAAGATCGTGTCTTGAACTATTCTTCATTTGCATCATTAACTTCTGGTGGAGATTCAACAATTTGACTTTCTTGTAACCCTTCTTGATGTCCAACAACAGTCACACCTTCATCATGATCTTCATCACCACGGTCTTCATCATTAACAACAGCCTCACTTAAAATTGTATACGGTGGAATGCCTTCGGGCCATAATGGTTGTGGTACATCTGATGATGTCTTTAACAATGAAGATAAAGCGTAAGTAACATTAAAAATGGTATTTGAATATGAAAAATAAATAATGGCTTACCCCAATCATTGTTTCAATGGTCTTATAGAATTTGCATATGCCATCTTGAAGATATCTTTAGTAAACCATTTACTAACAAAATCCTCTGGATCCTTATTGATAAAGTGTATTGCAGCTATGGAATGCACACAAGGAATACCTGATATGTCCCATAGTCTACAGCTACACTTTCTAGCATCTAAATCAACCACCATTGCTTCATGACCATTTCGCGTTTCATGACCATTTCGCGTTTCTTCATTGTCATCCTACTCCACACCAACTTACCACCATCACTGGATTGCTGGAGTCAGTTTTAATTTGATCAGTTCTTAGGGATTTTTCATTTTTGTAAAAATCAAACTGTAGTGGTGGTTCTATTAGATGTTTTACAACTAGAATCCCTCTGCCTAATCCAATCCCTCAATCACTATAAACCCCATTTAGAATCAGGCATGCTACAATTTTTTGTTAGTGGAAGCTGTACTTTTAAGTGGGTGACTAAATTTGAATGGAATGGAGATTCCGTGTAGAATGTTAGGAAGAGCTATCTTGCTAAAAAAATGTCTTTATTTTCTGAAAACTTAGTGTTAGGAAGAGCTATCAATTGAAGAGGCGATTGAAGCAGCAAAAGGATTTCAAGTGATTCCCAACTGTTTGTTTGACAGAAACATCGAGTTTTGGCAGTGCACAGACTGCAATCAACTCTACTGGGAGGTATTTTACCCTTGTTTGACAGAAACTGGAGTGTCAAATTTGCTGCTATTCACCTTCTAATGTTAACAATGTTGGTTTCTGTTTAAGTATTGCTCATCTTGAATGTGCATATAGGTATATTCATATATGAATCGTTGCATAGTGTGAATAGTGTGACAACATATAGATGATGTGAATAGATACTAAGGTACATACATATCAGTGTGAAGACGGAATGTGCAGACGGCCGCTACTTCGCCGGTTTTTCCTGCTCGCCGCTGCTGCCTAAACCCCGCCGCTGCTCGCCGCTGCTCGCCGCTGCTCGCCGCTGCTCGCCGCTGCTGCTTCCCCGCCGGCTGCTTCCCCGCCGGCTGCTTCCCCGCCGGCTGCTTCCCCGCCGGCTGCTTCCCCGCCGGCTGCTTCCCCGCCGGCTGCTTCCCCGCCGGCTGCTTCCCCGCCGGCTGCTTCCCCGCCGGTGGTGTGGTGCTGCTGTGGTGCGGTGGTGTGGTGATGCGGGTTAGAGATATTGAAATTAGGTTTGGGTTTTTTTTTTTGGAGAAACTGATTAGGTCTTTAGTTTTAGGTTTTTTATTTTATTTTTTATTTTTTTTAAATTTAGGTATTACCTTCTATTCAGGTTTCAGGTCACCTAATAGACTTATTTAGAAGGTTTTTTAAAGTGCAATGGTTTAATTAAATGTTTTAGAATTGTCCAGTGACTTAAAATATATATGGAAGGTTTCAAAGATATTTTCAAAGATCGTTGTAATATAGACACACCAAATTAATGAAGAAAAATACAAAAGTTTGTGGCTACAACCTAACTTGGGAATCTGTCTAAATCGAAGAAAGCAGAGTGAACAACTTCACATCTTATTGATAACAATAACCGGGTCCATACAAGAACGATTCATGATGGGTTAGATCAAGCATAAAATTTACTTCTTCACATGTAGCCACCGTTCTAAAAGGCTCGTCATCGCGGAGCTTGTCTCAGACGTCATGTTAAACCTATAAGCAGGCCATGGTTCCGTTACTTCCATATGCACCCTTTTTGTGAGACATTTGACCTCTTTAAGAAATTTCACCTTTTATATGTTTTGTTCTTAAGTTTTAGTAATATGTTAGATAAATAGTAAAACAAATATGTGTATATATATGTGATACATATTTGCCGTTATAAGTCATACATTGAAGACGTGACTCCTATGGCTTTGAACTTGACCTCATTACGCCTCAAGCTATTTAAAATCTTGTCATTAGCATGCACTCATTTTTTATTTAGTTGTTTTCTTACTCTATCTGGTTCAAAGTTTCCCATAACACAGTAGTTAAGGACACCTAGCAGCTCATAGACCTCTTTAATCTTTAAATTATAGGCGATTTGCTGTCTTTTATCGGATGCAAACATATATGTAAAGTATTTGAAACTGTCTAACTGAAATATCTCACTATGAAACTTCTAAACCAACATACCCTGAAATCCATCGGTTGCCTTCCCTTCCTAGTTTTTATTTTATTGCAAAACCGACTAAAAGAATTCACAAGCAGAGCGGATGTTTTTTTGGCTTTTTGATACCTAAAGGCGAAAACTCTGAAGTGGGTAAACACTCGGCCAATCGACAAAATAGAAATTGAGAGAAAATGTCATGTTTGCATATTTTAAATGATTCTCGATTCAAATTTACCTATTTATATCATATCAACCCTTAAAAGATCCCAAATAGTCGATAAATACTCCTAATTTTGTCTTAACAAGGATAATTTTCAGATATTTGATTAATAATCAAACACTCTTATTAAACTATATATATCAAGCCGAACATCATAATTTTTTGGTACAGAAATACCAAAAAATACAAATAACACAATGAACACCAAGAAGTTATCAAAATTTGTAATATGTATAAGTTTTATTCAAAACTAATTCATTAAAAAAGAAAAAAAATTTATCTGGTTTACCTGAATTCCTAAGGTTTCATCAGGTAAACTCCCCTACCAAAAAGAAACATTTCTCATCCAAATTTACATATATACCCCTCTTGAAATGCTTCATTAATCTATATCATCCTAATATCCATGATCTATATATATACATATGATATAGACACAATGAACACATCTCGGTTTCTCTGGAAATCTTCACGAGAACGGGCATGCCATCGACTTTTTGAACCATCATACTTTACCTTCCGTTATAAATTAACCGATTCTTAAGAAAATCCCAAATGAACAATATAGTTTCAAAGAATAAACAATGTTCGTTACACATAAAAAACGTCATTTTTTTGTCAAAAAGAATCATTCTTTCAAAGGGTAGTGTTATTTTTTGTATTTCTATATAACAAAATGGTTTCTTTCCAGATAAAAAAACAAGTAAGATGGTTTAAAAAGTCAAAAGTCGGATAACTCGGAAATCTTCACGAGAACGGGCATGCCATCGACTTTTTCGACCATCATACTTTACTTTTCGTTATAAATTAACCGATTCTTGAAAAAGTTCCAAAGAATAAACAATGTGGTTATGCATAAAAAATGTCATTTTTTTTGTCAAAAAGAATCATTCATTCAAAGGGTATTGTTATTTTTTGTATTTCTATACAAAAAAATGTTTTTTTTTCAGACGAAAAAAAAGTACGATGGTTTAAAAAGTCAAAAGTCGGATAACTCGAAAAGTTTTATGTGGTCAAAGCAGTAGGGAGGTTGGATAGAGAACCAAGAACTTTACCCCCAATATCTGGGAAGTTTTCGTGTTTCGGTAACGGGCTTACTTTTCCGTTATCATCGACTTTTATCGGATATTTAAGAAGATGGCCTTTTAAGGGACTAAAATCATCGGAAGTGTATCTTTTCCAGTTATCTTCAGCCAACTCGTTTACACTTTGCACGCAGGTTAAGCTTTCGGGCTCCATAAAGTCATCATCAACTGATCCCATGTGTTCGGCCCATAACGACCTTCTGTATCCGTATACCTGATAAATTAATTATATTGATTTTAATAAGCTTCTCAACTAAGGAAAAAAAATGAAACAAGCCCAGTATACCCCACTTGGAGGTCGATGTATGCAGATCTGACATCTATCTCAAAAAGTAGAGCAATTGTTTATGTGAAAACCCTCGGCTTACAAAAAAAATGTGTGAGAAAAAAGGACGGACTTAGAGCATTCCAACAACTTCACCAAAATCATCTCCAAAATGGAGAAAGTAGGAGAGAGAGTGTTTTTTTCTCCAAATATGGAGATCACTCCAAAAATGATTACCAAATGAGAACACCAATAGAAAACTTTGAAAATAAATATTTAGAGGGAGAAATAATATTTTAATATTATAATCAATGTTGGATTCTCCAAAATGATAAATCTGCTGGAGATGAATGTAATTCTTTTTGGAGATTTTGACTTTTGGTTCTCCATTTTGGAGAAATTTTAGGGAATTTGTTGGGGATGCTCTTATACATCAAGGCTCCTTCCATAACCAAAACACAATATTTCCTTTTTGGACCAAAATAAAATCTCACAAAAATTTCAATGATTTCCTTATTGAGATGTCTCGTATATTGCAACTTTACCATTTTTGGAAAGTTTTATGGTAAAATCAAACCAAAAGAACGAAGTATATAAGTTTTATGATGTATGCAGATTTGACCTCTACCTCAAAAAATAGAGCTGTTGTTTCCTTGAATATCTTAAACTTTTGAAAAGTTTGTGAATGAGATAAAGTTAACCCAAAATATATATATTGAAGCGTAAGATTAAGGTGGCGTTTGTCTTTTTTAAGAAATGCTGAAGTCTGAAGTCTGATTTCAGTTATGAAATGGTTATGAAACGTCTAAACGAATCAGATATAAGTGGTGATTAAGAGCTTAAAATGAAAATAATGAACAAGGCATAAGAATGAGAATACTAACTTGACCACGGGGGTGATGGTTCTTGTTAGTCCATGTGTGATGAGGCTGATAAGCCCCCATAGCTATTTCGGTATCTCTTGAACCCGCCATGGATCTTTGATTAATGTTGGCAGATCCCAATATCACATATTCATCATCTACAATCATTCCTTTAGCGTGTACGTATATCATGAACCTTCCATTTTTATAAGAAGCGGAAACCTGAAAGATATACATGAATCACATCTTAAAAAAAGTTCCATATTTGTTCCATAAAGTAGAATATATATATATATATACATATATATATATATAGGGGCGGGTTCAAATGAGAACTCAAATTTGGTTGTGAACGTGAGGACAAATGAGAGTGCGACACGTCATATTCAGAATAAATAATGAAGAAAAATATTCAGACTAAATATAGAATTATTCAGATTGAATAATACTACATTCAGATTCAATGTAGTGTTATTCAATCTGAATACTACATTCAGACTGAATGTATGTCTTGGTAGAAGATATTATTTCTTGAAACTGTGGTTTACATTCAGTCTTAATATTTTCCTTTATTATTCGGTATGAATGATGTGTCATGCTCTCATTTGTCCTCACGTTCACAACCAAATTTGAGTTCTCATTTGAAATTTCCTCTATGTATGTATATGTATGTATGTATATATATATATATGGAAAGTTGCATCTTTACCGAATGAGCATTTGAAGAATGATAGATGCCTGAAGTTGACACTTCTTCCGGGCATTCTTCACGGTTACCAAGGCAGTAGAAATTTAAGTAATCTAGTGGATGTGCATTCTCAACTTTCGAACTCTTCAACTCTTGAGCAATAATTTCGTACATCATTTGCATAGTCAATCTCTGAGAAAAGACAATGTGAAACCCCTCTGAATCTCTCTTTAAAGAGCCATTATAGATATGGAAGGTTCTTACATATGGGGTCTAATCAAATAAGAACTGATTAGTTTGTGGAAACTGTAAGAACTAATGTGGACCAATCATTTTAAATAACTAATGTTATTTACAAAAATAGCATAAAGAGTAAATTGGAAAAATTGGGTATCAGAGTGGGTAACACAATGAGTATCAGAGTGGGTATCACAAATGCATCTTATATGTATTTGTGTATCACACTGGGGGTATCAAATTGGTATCACAGTGTGTATCACATAATTGTATCACGGTGGACTTTGGATGGAGAGAAGAGAGAGGAGAGTTTAAAATACCTAAAATCCCCTTTTATTAAATTTTAATCAAAAATTACCAAATTATAAGTTTCCTAATTTAACCACTGAGTTGTGGTTAAGATCGGTTCTTACAGTTTCTACAAACTAATCAGTTCTTCCTCGAATTGCTCCCTCCTACATATATATATATAATATAGGTTTGATGGTTTGTGTCTAGCTGATATGTGATAACATGCCCCCCTCAAAAGGGGACGGTTTCTGAGAGTGTTGTGAAATAAAAAAGTCGAATGCCACCTACCTGCCAATACAAAATTTGTTGAACGGCCACAGAGTTGGGATGACCTTCGGGCCACATAGGAATGACAACGTAAACTGAAAACCGCTCATTAGCCCTTATCTTACTAGCAATCTTCAATGCAAGCTCCATTGGGATTAAATGATCAGCACCTAACCATAGGAAAAAAAACATCTTAATGCAAAAGTGATTAACTGCTTATAAAACACTTAATTTCAAGAAAGCTTACCTTATTGGGTAAGTGCTTACTGGCAAAAGTCATTGTCCTCACTTACCTTATCGGATAACATTCTCGGCAATCAAAACGGATTGTTGGTAAGTTTTTTTACCCGGTAAGTGCTTACCAGGTAAGATTCTTGGGGCCTGTTTGTTAGCGGGTTAATGAGCTTAATGGGTCTCACAGCTTATTCTGTCAGCTATACATGACTATTTGGTGGCGTGTTAATGATATAGAAAGTGACTTATTCAGAAGGCCAAACCTGCCCCTCCCAATTAAAAAAACATGCTTCTTTTATCTATGAAAAAACCCTCCCAAAAAAAAATTCCCAATCTATACAGACAAATTAATCCACACGGACAACTTTATCCATACAGGGCTTAATGGAAAACCAACCAAACAAAACCTTGGTCTTTCCCCGGTAAGACAAGTGACATCTGGCAAGCACTTACCCTATTATAAATATAAGGACTAGATATGCTAACCAACATGTAAATATTAGATGGAGAGCTTTTAAGATAGAAAGTGCATAAACCTGCATCTTTATGGGATGGCCATGCATATGATGATCCAAGAAAATATTGATTCTCGATATAGATGAAGTTCTTGGCGGACCTTATGGCTCGAATGTATGCTTTCTGAATGCTTCTATCAATCACAAGATTTTTCGCACAGACTAGATTCTACAACAAGTGAAAGCATTAAGATTTAACACTCGTTGTCACTGGCTTAAACTCTGGTGAAATTTGGGCTGTATAGGAGAATAAACATTCTCATAGATTTCTTTTAAATGCATATGACCTTTTGACAGATTTAAGAACACCACATCTTTACCTAGACTATAACAAAATTGGGTTTATAGGATGCTAAAATTGTCAAGGTGTGCTAATAGACAACTCTACAGGACTTGATTTTCAAGCTGGGCTGTTCCCGGTTCGCTCGCCGTTACCCTTTACTTCATTTAATCAATGTTATTGCTAACTTGTATAGTTCACATTCTTCGGCTCTACCCATGAATTATCCAGTAATAGGTAAATTCTTTTATGCAACAATAATTTTTCACCGGGAAAATCAAGTTTTTTTGGAAGGGTGTCCCAGGTTATGCCTGGACTAATCCCGAAAAATTATGACTGCAAGACATCAGGCCTGATAAACTCAGTGGCCACAATTGTTGTGTATGACTGGATTGGAACCCTGGGCAGATGGGATATTCCACCACATCCCCCAGGGTCTCAACCACTACGCCACAATCCTGGTGGTTTACAAGACTTAAAGTTTATAGGATGAAAAAACAAAATGTCCTATCTAAAAGTGTTGTAATAAGTTTATAGGACGTTTTTGTGCGCCTTACAAAGTTTTTAGGACATTTCTAAAATGACGCGTCGTATAAGCTATTTTATAGGAAACTATTTGAAACAAATGTCCTATAAAAAGATATGTTCATAGAACACTTCTCAAAAAGTGTCCTATAAAATAGCTAATAAGGTGTTCTATTTTAAAATGTCCTAAAAAACTTGTTAAGACACACAAAAGCATCCTATAAACTTATTACAACACTTTTAGACAGACGCTTTGTTGTTTGGTCATATACACTTATCCTATAAAATAAAGCGGTCAATTAGGACACTTAAATATTGTAGGCATCCTCTAAACCCAATTTTGTTGTAGTACTAACAGAAGAATGTCTACTTATAATCTTTCTAAAGGTCATGCATTTAAAAAATCTATCAAAAGGTTATCTTCCTACTTAACCCACTGAAACTTCTTTATAACAAAAACAAACCTGAAGTTCAGCTTCTTGAACATCTTTCGGAAATCCTCTCAAAGAACCAGAATCAATTGACCGGAAAACCTGTGAAACATAAGAAACAGAAAAACAAATCAAACAGGCTCAAAATTTTGAAAAATAAATAAATATAAGACGTTTTTTGGTATACGTTGCAGAATTATGAACCTGAACGTGCCAGTTTTCAGGATCATCTTCCTCTGAAACCCATAAAGCTGGATCATTATTTGGAAGTTCTGATGAAGGACTTAGTATCCATGAAATACGATCTATCTTGAGTAATGAATCTTCATGCCAATGAGATATTCTTTTGAAACGTCTTCCAAGTTCAGACCATTTTGTGGCTTTTCTCCATCTTTGTTCAAAGTTTTTGAGGACATCATATGCAGCTGGACCATCAATTTTGCAATGTAAATCATGCCATGGTTCTCTTGGAGCCTTTGTACCTGACTATTGTGGAGGGATCAGAAGCATACAGTCTCAAGGTTACATGTGCAACCATCACCTTAAGGTAGCGTTTGGTATGCAGACCGGACAGGACTGGTGTCTTGTCTGGTGTTTGGTATGACTAGAACCGGATAGGACAGAATTAGACAAGTTGCCCCTAAAAGTTATTTGATGATTTTATATATATCATATAATAGTTATAGGGTCAGGTTCAGGGGAAAACTTCAAAAAACGAAAACTGAAGAACACCCTGAGAGCCCTCCATCTGGACGGTATACACAAATGCATACTTGTAATTTGTAACATGTATTAGTGAATATGTACTGATGCATAGAAAAAAAACAGCTTCAATCGTTTGTATGCATTTATGCATACCGTCCAGATGGAGGACTCTCAGGGTGTTCTTCAGTTTTTTTTTGTTGAGGTTTTCCCCTGAACCTCCCTCTATATAAATGACACAAATAAAGTGAATATTTAAATATTTTAATTTATAAACATTTTACAAAATTTTCATATACAAATACTTACATATATAATAGTATCAAATTTGAACAATAATTTGATATAATTGAAGGTAGTTGGTAGGCAGAACATGACAGGACAAGACAAAACAAAAACTTCTTGTCCCATGTTTGATAAGACATTAGACTAGGACAAGAAAAGGACTGAGTGAGACAAAACACCAAAATAGATGGAACAAAATCCAGGGAGATGAGAGAAGATTGAAAAATTACAAAACTACCGTCAAGTTGCATCAAAATCAGGGAGATGGGACAAGATTGACAAATTACCAAACTACCCATGTCAAGTTGAAGCTTTAAAACGTTTCATAATTCTTTCAAACACCTACCTCGCTTTCATTTGTACAGTCATGGCCTATCCAGTCTAGTCTGTGTAGTTTGTTCATTTAATACCTAAAAAGGTACAAAGTCTAATTTATATAATTTAGAGACTTACAGAAAACGTTGGATTGTGAAAATCGGTTTCAAATACAGTGTCAAGATCACAAAATAAACGATGCTCTGGTGTATCATAGCGTCCATCACATAGGTCCAAACCTCCAAGAAAGGCAGATATCTTCCTATAATTTCCATGGGCTTGTGTATCCACTATAACACATTTCTGATGATGTGTGTATAGGGTCCCAACGACCTGTGTCATGTACAAGTATCAAATCATTGTTAACGTGGATAGTGCTAGGCCAAAGACCAATATATAGATGTTAATTTGTTATAGTTGTCATTTTGAGTAAATATGACAAATATAAAGTTTACCATCATTTACACTCTTTTGAAGAGACATAGAGTGTCAACCATTAAAGTAGAGGATGCAAATTAGTAACATATAAAATGATCTTTATTGTAAAATTTGTCCCAAATTTTCAGTCTGAATATGACACATGTCCGCTATCATTTGTCCTCACGTTCACAACCAAATTTGAGTTCGCATTTGAACTTTCCTCTCTCTATATATAGGGTTGGGTTCTGGTGAGAAGGAGAGTTAAGGTGAGAAGCATAAGAAGGGATAAGCACCCTTGGATGTACATTAGAATGAGATGCACCGAGATGAGATGTACCAAGATGCACCGGATCAATCCCCTTACCAAGAGCAATTCATGGGTGGGTTTGAGATTAAAGGTGATCAAGGGTTCAAATCCCTTCTTACGCTTCTCACCTTAACTCTCTTTCTCACACGATCATTTGCCTATATATTATATATATCTTTTGTCTCTTGACTCTCTTCTATTGTAATTCTGATCGTTGTATTCAAGGCCCACAAGTAGAGCAAGTCAATTCAATTTCTTTTATGTTAAGGTCTTCAAAATTCTCTGGTTAATTGTCATTGAATTGTTTGCGATTTATTTCTCTGGTCTATAGATTATTGTTTTTTGTGTATTAGTTTCAAATTGTTAAATTGTTTAGGTTTAGGTTCAGATTGTTACTATATTGTTTGTGTTTCGCTCTTTTTTGAGCTTTAACGTATATGTATCTCTCTTATATCAAAAGCTTTCGGTGTAACAAAGCCTCCAAAAAGATTGAAACATCCCATATGATAATCTAATAGAAAAATAGTGTGAATTAAGTAAACTAGAATCGAAAAAATGGTCGTAAAAGCATACCTGTTGCTTAATAATACTAAGCTTAGTACTCGCATATCGTGGAGACAGCACGCAGTGTACAGACGAGTGTTTGAAAAACTTCCGAGTGTCTTCATCATGAGTTTCCATTACTCCTTCCTGCATAGAGAACCATCTGAAATAGTTATCATAGATATCATCATGAAGTTCATACTTTCTATTTCAGGTAAGTTGGTTAGGCACAATTTACTAAATTAAACTGCAAGATTTTGACTCCTTTTTGATATTTTATTTAGATTCATTAAATTTGATACCATGTTTGTTGAGTTTATAAAATTAGTTTCTAAAAAATAGTTTAATAATGTGTTATTAAGGTTGAAATCGTAACTAATGTCATTTAAGAATTTCAGATTGTTTATAAAACCCAATCCTTTTATTAAATCAGATGAGTTACAATTGGGTTTATGGAGGGTGGGCTTGAATTGCTTTTTGGATTGGGCTATTTATACTCATCTTGTTTCTTATACTGCTATCTTTTTAGATATTATCTTTTCACACATAATTTATGTTGGTTGTCATTTGTACTTTTTTATTAATTTATCGGTATTTATATAAATTTCCATTTTGTTTTTATAGGTTTATCTTATAAAAAGTTAATAAAAATAGATGGTGAAAAGCACATGGGACCTACAAAGAAGTTGGAAGAGGTTCCTACCATAGTGAAGTCTTTTTTTATAGGTTCTTGTTTTATGTGGCAATAAAAAGTGACATTTTAAGGTTTTTCAAGGTCACTCCATTATATTTATGGATACTCAATAATCATATGATTAGTGTTAATACACATCCTCATCTCATAATTTATCATCTACTTTATTTCTACAAATTTGTAACATTTTGTCCATAATTCCTTATGGTGTAACACATGTTAACAAAAGTCTTAAACTTAGCACATGGAAAAAGGAAATTGTCTAAAACAGCCCTTTCGATCAAAATAGTCAAAATTTCATAAATAACACTTTAGCAACTCACAAAATCAACTTTTTTTTAATATAATATTCATAAAGTAGCAATTTCACAAGTTGCTAAAATGATATTGAGCACTTGCTACTTACACCCGCTTGTTAAATGGATCCTTACCACTTCAGCATTTTTGCAAGTAACACTTTAGCAACTTGCTAAATTGGTACTCTATGAATATCAAACTCGGCTGTTTGGCAGTTGCTAAATGGTTGGGTGCAGAATGGCTAAGTAATCACAATGATTAGGAGACTCTTCTGATATAGCGCAAAATGAAATATATTGTTTGGTAATTGTCCATGATGTAATTGTCCATGATGTAATCAAGGGGGCTCTAAATGGTTAAGGGAAGTCCAAATACAAAATGATTCCGAGGGTTTTAGAACCATTATGTGGCAGACTTATTTTTTGCCAAACAGGATTCACCTCTTAGCGATTCAGAGACTACATCTAAATGAAACTATTAAGAGGTAAACAAAAAGCCACTAAGGTCCTAGATTCCACAAGTGGTTGATGTGTTACTTGCGAAATCTTGTATATGTCGATAAATTAAGTAGAAAACGGCTATAAAATAAATCGGGGAGTTCAAAATGACTATTTTGTCCAATTTCTCGTGACCCATACCAATCAATGAACAAGGAGAACAATATTGGATATAAGTACATACCGTTTTAATGAAGAATTTATTGTGTGAAGTCTTGTCATCCCAAACAAGCAACAAAACCCTCACCCCTTCTTCTGATTTATACTTCAATAACTCACCAAGTGTCAAATCTCCACCATTTGGTAATGGACTATTTGGCTCTCTAACCAACTTCACTTTATCATAAATTGACCACCCAACAATATACACCAAATGATGAGCTTCTAATATAGCATGACATATATCTTCCCAACACCCCCTCTGCTTATAAAAATTACACTTTCCACCCTCTTCTTCTTCTCCTCCACCGCCCAATTCAATCTCCGGTAACTCCCCTTCAACAACATGCGCATCCTGATACAGAGTCACATTTCCACCGGATCTCACCGGAAAATAACTATCTCTCAGGCAAAACGACTCTTTGCCGTCGTATGATTTATCGTTCTTCTCGTCATCATCACAAGAGGTAAATTGGATCTGTAACCTAATTGAGGCATTAGGTTTTGGGGGTTTACCAAATGGACCAATAATCGAGAACCAATCGTCGATTAGCTCGCCGGATTTTATCCTCTCGGCGGAGATCGAAGCCACACCGATCAATTCAGCACCGAATACATCGTTATCCTTAACCTGAAACTCCACATGTTTTACCGGATGCGCGACTGGCGTAACGAAATGTTCGTCCCAAACAGGGTCTTGTGAGTTAGGGATCACGCGCGTCCGTGCGACGGTGGCTCCGGCGAGACAGACGGTGACGTAAGGGTCGCATGTGACCATTTTACGGCGGCGCGGTGTTCCTTTCTTCTTCGGTGGTACAGGCGGTTTGCAAGAGTCGAAGGCGTTCAAACAACGTCGAACGCGTTGCGTGAATACGTCCATGTTCGGTAGACATTGAGCTTCGGCTATGGTGAAATCCAGATCTCCGTGAAGGTAAACGACGGGATCGGAATCTCCGATAACCTTCGTCGCATCACAAAGCAACAACATCAGTATATTTTGCTTTTGTGATTTGATTAATGGAAGTTCATAATTGGCGTTTCTGGCCGGAGGAATTGACGAAGGTATGAAGTTGCCGTTGGACTTCCGGCGGTGGCATCCAACGGCGGCGAATTGTAATATATGGCACGGCTGCGGCGGTTGGAGGCAACGAAACAGCAACCGTTTATATGAAGAAGACGAGATGGTGGTGGTCGTATGAAGATTGGGCCATGAAATCGTAACTGCTAAACACGTGGAGGACCTAAAAATTAAATATATTTAAATATGTCTTGCATAAAATGTTAATTGACTTGAATAAAATAATGTTTTATTTTTATACAACTTATTAAAAACAGAGGAAGTCAATATAGGAAATTTATCCAAATAGTATTTTTGAAAAAAATGGTTTATCTTTTAGCTTATTTCTTTTGAGTTTTATTTAAATAGCTTTTAGGTTTTAAATTACGAAGATTTTTTTCGCTTTTATAGTTAGAATTAAATGTAAAAAAAATTGAATTAGGTTGGTAATTTCAGTATCCAAAAATGTAAATTTTAGATATTAATTCGCAATTGAAAATTAAATGTTACGATCCTATAATTTTTTATACATATTTAGTTTCTGAAATAACGAACGTAGTTTAAAAACATTTTTTTACATTTTCACCATTTTATAATTACGAACCCAAAGACTATTTAGACAAAAGTTGAGATAAATAGGTTATAAGGTAAAATCAATATTTGAGAATGGCTATTTCAATAAATTTCTGAACCAATATTTTATTCTCTATGATGTTTTAATAGTTTCCTTATCTTATTTAAAAATAGAGAATTATATAGAAAACTAGTATAAATAATTCTTTCAAAAGATGAGAGAGAAATAAGTTTTTTATTCATTTTATAAATGATGGTTGAATTAAGTGGATTAATATTACTTTATATAAAATCTTTTCTTTAATGAGTGGAGTGAAATTATAATATTAAAATAATATAATTGATGATGAATATCTAAAATAGATAATTTGGTGAAGTTAAATATAATTTATTTTAAAGATTTTGATTTTTGGTATTTTTATGTTAGATAAATTATAGAAAATATGTTGAAGATGTTTTAGTAAATAAATGGTATTTTCTTAGTTCCAAAATAAATAGCTATACACACACTTTTATAAATATATAATTATTACACTTTTTAAATAATTAAAAAAAACATTTTTATTCATTGATAATCAAAAGAGGAACTTTATCCGTTTCATAATTGAGAATAAAACGAAAAATTACAAACTTACTTTTGAAAGAGGGCATTTATTCTAAGACAAACTAAAATATTAATGTGGACGCTGAATATAGGACGGAGAAAGTATGTAATAAACTACATCTAGCCTTCACGTGCAACAAATATCATCAGATTAAATAATTGCTTTTATAGAAAGGTTTCAAAAGAGAACGGTATCATTTACGAGAATGTAAATATATTGATATAGACAATTAAGCTGCAGGTCAAGTCGTTTGTACACTATATTTTTACGATACAATATTACATCAGACAATTGCTTGTTTTAAGTGTTTTGCATTTTCGTAAAATTGTATCGTTCTTGCTTGAACTTGTACCTTATTTTTATAATGTTTTATATTTCAAATATGAGCATCAATTTAATATCATAGTACAAGCAACTTGTCTCTTTCTACAAGCAGGGGCGGAAGGCCCTTGAGGCTACTAGGGGCCAGGGCCCCTGGGCTTTTTAACCTGCCAAGTATAAAAAATTTAGGTTTTAACTTAGTAAATTGTTTTTTTAACTTTGGGCCCCCCACTAACAGATTGCAGACCGCGTCTTCTTCACGTCTTCAGCAGCAGAGTCGACATCGAAGACCTCTAAGGCTCTAACCAAGAACTAAGCATCGATGCGATGACATAAACCAGTTGACGGCTCGACCTCCAGGCTGGACCCTCTCTCTCGACCTCCAGGCTCCAGCCTCTGCCGTCTCTCTCGATGGTCGACGATTGCACTTGATGACGACCTAAGTCACCTAACACGAAGTCACGCTAGCGCCCCCTACCTCTCTCGACTCGCCGACCTCCATCTTCTCTCCCTCTCCCATCTCCAATATCCATGGATGAGCAAGTTGAAGAACCAAACCCAAATGCCAGTGGAATCCCTGTGATTTTAAGTTAATCTTCATCAAATACTAGGATTCCTACCGCCCCTAAATCACAGGTATAAATTTCGTTGAAATTGATGAGATTGAAATGATTAGGTTTAAATTTGTTTAATACTTTGATTGGGTTTAAAATGCTATTGCTTGAGCCTTAAATCTTGATGTTTTGAACAGTTTTGAATTGTTTGATTATATTAGGTTTAAAATTGTTAGAAATAAGCTGTGGAAAAAGTTGTTCAGATGATGGTTAAGCTGTGCAGGCTTAATGAAAAGTGGAACATGTCATCCGGAAAGTGACTAAGTTGATGTAGCCTTAATAGTTATGGATTAAGTTGTCCAGAATTTAGTTAAGATGTGCAGTCTTAATGGAAGTCTAATAAGTTGTTGCAGCCTTAATGGTTATGACTTATGGATTAAGTTGTCTAGAATTTAGTTAAGATGTGCAGTCTTAATGGAAGTCTAATAAGTTGCTGCAGCCTTAATGGTTATGAATTAAGCTGTCCAGAACTTGGTTAAAATGTGCAGGCTTAATGGAAGTCTAATAAGCTATTGCGGCCTTAATGGTTATGAATTAAGTTGTCCAGAATTTGGTTAAGATGTGCAGGTTTAGTGGACGTCTAATAAGTCCGGCTTTGAATGGTTATGAATTAAGCTGTCCAAAATTTGGTAAGATGTGCAGGCTTAATGAAAGTCTAATAAGCTGCTACGGCCTTAATGGTTATGATTAAGCTGTCCAGAATTTGGTTAAGATGTGCAGGTTTAGTGGAAGTCTAATAAGCTGCTGCAGCCTTAATGGAAGTCTAATAAGCTGTTGCAGCCTTAATTGGTATTTTTGAAAATATATAATATATTAGGTCCGGCCCCTGTGGTTGAAAAGCTTGTGTTCCGCCCCTGTTTACAAGTCCAAAAATATTTATCGATCCAAAACATTGAACCTGCCTATCATAGTAGATTTTCTAACAATAGACTTTTGACTACATCTAGCTAGTTGATATTATATCATTAAGTTTGAAAATGTAATTTTTGTTTGTTTCTTATTAAAATATTTAATTTAAGAAGATTGTAAATGTATCTGATCAAACCTTACCTAAATGATCAAAAATATGACCCAACAAATTCATATGTTCAAACTTGCACGAAATACTTCAAAATTAATTAAAGCCATCATCTTTGAAATTTGCAATCAATTTTGAAAGGACAATGAATCAATTACAAGTAACCTTTAGGCCCATATATATTATATCGTCATAGACAAAAAAAAATCCTTTTTTATGTTCATATAAAATTTTTAAAACGATACTGTTCTGGAGCAACGCACCCAGATTTGTTGCAGTTGTGTGAAATTAAGTTTCTTAAGTTTTAAATTGAAAAAGTGAAGCAAAATACATCAAAATGTAGTTAATTAAGTTGTTTTGCTACCTAGCTATATCTAATTTAGCTTAATATTAATTTCGAACCCATTTTACATGATAACGAGTCATTCACATAGCTTTATGACTTCAATTCACACCCATATCATTAAACATACATAAGGTTAACAATCAGAATGGATAAGAAATACAAAAAAATGAACGTTTATTATATTGATCGAGGAAAAAAAATCATTATTACACTAGATAATAATAACTAAAACAATTTTTTTTACATTTCATAATTTTTTAGCCATATATAAAGATCCAAAATTTACAATTTCTATTTACATATATGAAACAAACAAATCAAAAAATATTGAATAAAAGAATTTTCCAAAAAAAAAACAAAATATCTTATGATCCCACCCCAAAAAAAAACAAGAACCCTAATTACCATGCAATTGAAGAGGTTTAGGTTGAGCCATGGTTCTTCTCTTCCACAAATTAATTTCTTTTTTTGGCTCCACATTTATTCTTCCAACCCTAATGAATTTATCATCAAACCCTAATTGATTCCTCATAACTACAGGAGCAGAAGAAGGAACTATAACCTCTTCACCATCACTTTCTTCATCGGAATAAAATCTCCGGTCACCGGAATCCATGGCGGCAGCCTCTTTTGTCCAATCAAAATCCGAAAACTTACCTCTTCCGCTTGAAAACCTCTTCATCGAGCTCAAACTAGGAGTTTTATCAAGATACAACGGAACCTTCGATGACTTCTTATCTCCGACGGTGCCGGATTTTCTTCCTCCGGCGCCGGCGCTGCCGGGAGTACCGCCGCCAAAGATTTTCTTGAACCCTAACTTTTTCTTACTCTTATTACTTTCGGTTTTCGATCCTTCTTCATGATCATAATCAACACTATGTGTTTTTTCCACCGTAAAAGATGTAATCCGTGAGCCTTTATCGGTGGGTTTCACGACGGTCGGTGGTTTTTTACCGGCACCGGCGCCGCCATGGCCATTTCGGTGGAGTTTTTCCTTTTGGTACTTGCACTTGACTTGACCCATACACGAGACTCTTGGGGAAGTGGGTTCATAGACGATGGTGTAATCCGAGTCGTTCTTGATTTTCCGGCGAGTGTCAGCCGGAATCATGGAAACCATGGGGCCGGAGAAGCCAATTCCGTGATGGGATTTATGGGTTTTTTCCGATGATCGTTTGTCTTTCGCCGCCGGACTGTAAATCGGAGGGTTTTGAAACGTAACCGATGATGTTGCTCTTGGTAGAAACTTCATGATTTTGTTCTTTGACTTTGATGATGATGATGATGTCTTTTGTTGATCCATTTGTGTATATATATAACACCAAATCTTATCTTTTCAAGAATGAATTATATGGATTTAAACACTTTTTGTGTGTATATATATATTGTGATCAAAGGAAAGAGAGAGGAAGGGGTGGGGTAGGGTGGGGGTGGGGGGGGGGGGTGGAGAAAAGTCTTGAACTCCGGCGAGATGAGATTAGACAAAATTAGGGTAACGTGTATGAAAAAAATGTCAAACTTAATATTAACCTAATTTGACTCATTTGAAACTTTTTTCATAAACAACCCCTATACTTTTGATGTTTTTATGTTTTAGTCCAAAACTGTATTATGATATCTTATAGTGTATAGCTATAGACTTAGAATCATGTGAGACCAACATGTTTTCGTGAGACCACGTTTTTAAACTTGAAGCTTCATAGAAAAACACTGTGAATGCAACATTCATAGTGTGCATTCATAATATTTTTGCTGTGAATGTAACATTCACAATGTTTTTCCTGTGAAAGTTAAGATTTTTTTTTATCTTCACAGTGTTTTTGCTGTGAAATTCCAAGTCTAAGAAAGTGGTCTCACGGGTTTCACGAAAACAGGTTGGTGTCACGTGACCCCAACACTATAGGTATATGTTAATAAACGTTTTGATAACACATTTTTTTCTTCTATAATTTGTTTTATTCTCAAATTTTTATTAGAATAGTTTAGATTTTAAAATAAATGTAGAATTTATTTTAGTTTCAATGACAAATTCTAAATTTTTTGTTTTATATTTCACACCTCAAGTTATTACCTTAATCCTTTGTATTCAATGTTGTATGTGTTACGTATGATTAAAAGTTAAAAAATCAAGGTATTTATATTTATAATAATTAAATTCTTGATTTGTTTTATTCTTGAATTTTTATTAGTATTTGGATAGTTTAGATTTTAAAATAAATGTAGAATTTATTTTAGTTTCGATGGCAAACTCTAATTTTTTTGTTTTATATTTCACACCTTAAGTTATTACCTTAATTCTTTGTATTCAATGTTGTATGTGTTATGTATGATTGAAATTTTAAAAAATCAAGGTATTGTTATATTTATAATAATTAAATTCTTGATTTAATTTCTTTTGAATGAATAAATTCTTAGATTTAATGAAATCCATCTAATAAATCTTTAAACTAATTAAACTGAATTAATAAATCATTTAACTTACACGTGTTAAACAATAAAAGGAATGTGCTATTTTTCCTCTTGATGTATCAATACTCAGTAGTAAAGTAATACAACATACAAAACATTGAATTATACAAACCATATAATCACTTGTATTAGAAAACACTTGAGATAATTCTAGAAGATGATATAGTTCATTAATTATGATATTTATTGTTTTAATTTAAGAAATAATTGAAATATTTACAAAACCAGATAATTATTATGCTAGATAAACTGCTAAGATTAGTTTCTATGATTTTAAAAATTCATTGGTTGAGATTGAAACTCCTCTTAAATTTTGTATTCTTAAAAATTTAAAAGTTGCTGGAAATTAAGGTAGTGTAGATGTGTGTGTGTGTGTGAGAAAGAGAGAGAGAGAGATGTTGATATTAGCAAAGTATCAATGTATATCGATCAAACTTAGAAATTGAAATTAAAAAATTGTTTACTATATGCTGACTAGACCGACTCGGTAACCAAATCACATATCTGACAAATATCTTACCGAGTCAGCATCAAAATAATACTTATTCGAGACAGATTTTGTTTTCTGATGTACGCCCCTTTCCCTCTCCCTCTCCCTCTCCCTCTCCCTCTCTTGCAATTTGGTAGACACTATTGCACAAAAAGCCCTTATCTGAGACAAAACTTACTCGAGTCAACACTTTTATCTGGATAATACGTATCCGGTAAAAGTTGGTAAACGGCCTTTAAATATATGAAGGACGAAAATGAAATAAAAGAAAAGTTTAGGGAGTGAAATGTAAGAGGATAAATATGCATTATATAAATCCCCAGTCTGACTAGACTAGATTTTTCACATCCAGCTAAGCACATTACACGTGCAATTATATATTTATTTATTTATTTATTATAATATTTAAATAATATAAACCAAAAATCCCGATGATGAATTGACTTTTGCCTACGGTTTAGGTCATGTTTTATCCATAATTATCTTTTAAAAAAAAGAGATTTATGTTCTTTTCCGATTGTACATTTATATAATTATTAGTTACTGTTATTAATTATTATTATAAACTATTAAAAACCACATTGATTTTTTTAATATTACTGTTGTTATGACCATAAGAATTATAAATGACCCTCAATAATTCAAAATATTTAGTTTTATCGTTAAAATTGAAATACTATAATTATAAAAATGTTTTGTAAGTCATGTAAGTATTGAAGTTTATATAATTTTTTTGTTACAAATAATAGAACTTTGATAAATGGCTTTAAAAAATATCTAATTATTAAATATTTGGTTTGAATAATTATTAATTAATTAAAATTTTACCTTTAAGTTTTTTTGTTACTTATATAATGTTATTCAAGACGATCAATTAATATAACAGATTCTTAAAACTTCATATTTGGTTTTACTAACGGATTATCTCATTTTTATATTTTCCCAACAAATAATCATCATATATAATTATATTACAAATTTATACTATATTATAAAGCATTTGGTCAAAAACTTTTAAAAACAACTTTTTAAGCTTCAGTTACTGCTATTTAATGTTAATTACTTAATTTTTAAAATTACAAATAATAATGCGTAAGTACAACATATTAAAGTTTCATCTCTAAATTCATGTAACTAACTACAGATAACTATAATCAACTACATGATAAACATCTAATTTTAAATATAAAAAATCTAAAATATAATTAAGATAATCATTGACTTCTGACAAATAAAATAATTATATTATTAAACCAAAAATAAATTATTTGGTTACTAAATATAAATTAAATTATGATAAAAAATTGAATTAAAGAAATCAAATAAAAAAGAAAACTTAATTGAAATACTAATTTTTTTTTCTCAAAACCATATAAACCATCAGAACATCGATAGAAACAAAAATTAAAATGAAACTTAAAATCGAGATATATGTAGTTGCATTACACAAGTAGTCTTCTAGACCTTAAAACTAAATAATTAGAAAACTCTTTACTTTTAACAACTTATTTTTATATGATATATGAGATGTATTATAAATTTGTTTTAATTATATTATGTAATATTGGAATTCAATTAAATTTTGAGATTATTTTTTGTTTGTTTAATGAAAATTTATATTAGAACGAAAAGATTATTTTGGTAATGATTTTAATTCATAACCTTATATATTTATTTTGCCGTTAATTTAAACATATAACATAACATGAGCTGTTTTATTTATTCAATGATTTGAGTTTAATTTTTTTATTTAAAATGTATTAAAATATTTATAACATTTTAGATAATTTTATTTAAACTAACTTATATTATTATACAAAGAGCATAGTTTTGTGATCATACATAATACATTGATTATTTTTTAGAGTAAAAGAGAAACGGATTAAATGTTGGGATTTTTCCAAAACACATGCACAAATGTCCCAGGTATAAAAAATGTGCATGAACGATTCAACAGCTGAAATGTGAAAATACAATATGATGTATCAGAACAATTAATAATATCAAGAAATAACTAACAATGTAACAAACACAAGAATATTAATGTAGGTTCATTGACCTCATAACCTTATAAATTATCCCAATGAATTATCTATATGACGTATTTTATCCAAACAAAGTTGTAGTGCTTACCCAAACAACAATTGTAAGCAACTATCACTACTAAACAAAAGACTTTTGCCTACGAACATTTCTCTTAGAAATTTGTTACTAAAGAGTTATTCCTTACAAAAGCATCACAAAAGTTGGTGAGTAAATTGCTAGTGGGTAATTCAAATCAGTGACAAATTACCCAGAGATTCTCTGGGTGATTATTTGGTATTTTCACGAAAAATATCAGATTTTACTGAACCATTGGTACTTTCTGGGTGATCCGTGGATAATCACCGACGAAAATCTTCCTGGATAATTTTTGTGGGTAAAAAACATTTGTTTTGTAGTGTAAATTAGTACTTCAAATTTGGAGATGAGAGACCACCAAATGTGTCTGCTCGTCAAATTAATCTTCAATGTGAAATGAGCCCTAAAATTATCGAGTCAGCTACGTATGCTACATATACAAAATGGCATATATAGGTTGTTAGTTTGAATCTTGAGTGGTTATTTGAGATTTTAATTTTCTGACGATTATATTTAATTTAGGACGCATGAAATTAGTCGAGGCGTGTTCGTTCAAGATGGCACGAATATTCACAATTACAAGTCATCCAGTTTCGTCTTACATGTATGCTAGCTAGTTACTAAACTCGTATCTATAGCTTCCAACTTGCACACAACCTACAAAATGCTACGTACCTAAGGTTGCATAGCTTCCTAATTGTTAAGTTTCTCCAAAATTTAATAGTAAATTGTTAACCCACCCCAAACCAACTTATTTTAATTTAAACTCGTTTTTATTTGTTGTTCAAATCATTTGATCTGTCCATTCTTTTTAAACTGATGGATGTCATGCCAATCATTTATAAAGGGGATTTTTATTCATATCCTCTCTCACTCACATACCAATAAGATGTATGTAAGTGAGTAGAGGGGATATATATTATACGGTATGTGAGTGAGGAGGGAGTATAAATAGAATTCACATTTATAAATTGCATCTCATGATCTGATTCAAATTATATGTTATGATAAATACACTCCCATTAATTTAACCAATTGAAAATCAATAGTCATAAGTCATAACCAATAAAATTAAATAATTAATTTATAAAAAATATGTAGTCATTGTTTATAACGAAGAATATCCCTTAATAATTCTATGTGACATGAACTTATATACTCGTATATATCATCAGAGGCTACGCGTTTGACCGGGCGTTATGGTCAACGTAACCAGCCGCAAAAATTAAAATTATATAAAAAAAACGTGAGGTTTATTATAGGTTTTGTTTGGCCCTTCCATTTTGGTTTAAATAAAAAATGGTCCCTATAACATATTTCAATCATCAAAATACAAATGTGTATTCTTCCTATTCTATATAAATAACAATTTCACTAAATTAAACTACAATTTTCTTATAGAAATAATTTAAGCATTAGCCATTTATGATCTGATGTTAGTCAAATATAAATACCTTTTAAAAGATAAAATTTTGCAAAACTTATGAACCATTTATGATAAATGTTAGTCAAATATAATATCTAAACCATATTCAATTCTTTATTATTTACCTAACTTGAATTCTTTCAGTTCAACTCCTCTTTTCTTACCCCAAAACCCGATAGGATATTATCATCATCCACCTGAACCCGCCCGACGCTCCCCCTAATCCCGATAGTTGAAAATGTTGTAAAAAGATTAACAACTTTTAAACGATTTAAATTGTTTCTCATGGATTCAAAGGCGTAAAATCTCATGTTCATACCTTGGTGTAAGTGTATTACCACTTTTTTTAAGAGGGTTTACATAAAATTTGGTTAATAAAAATTATGCACCCTTCACAGACACACATATACACATGTAAGATGCATTTTCACTTTATAATGGACGAATCTACTCATTGATGACCGGATTCTAGATCGTGCTACTATCAGTATTGTGTTTCATAACATAAAAGCTGAACTTTATTAATTTTATATTTTGATAATTATTTGTGTCATTATTAAGAAAAAAATATATAAATTCCACAGATAATAATAATCAATTAAAAATCAGATATCAGGGGCAGACCTATGTATGTCTGAGCGGTCTCCCGTATCCCCATTCAACTTATTTTAGGATTTTTATAGGTAGAAAATATGCACCAATCAATCTTTGAGGGATGTTCATGGATATTATAAAATATAAAAACAACCGAAAAGATCTCTCGAAATAGACCATAGAACTTAAAATAATCCCTTCAAATATGAAACTCGGCTAAAAACGGATATGATAAATGATGATTTACAGACCTTTAATTCACTTTAAAGTTATATCCGCCTTCCTTTTGGATCGTTATTGTCAGATACCACAAATACCAAAACAAATAATCCATAAAAAAAATATGGTCATATTTTGTAGAATAAAATATTAATATTTGTTGCATAATAAAATATGGATCAGAAGGTTACGCGTTTGACCGTATTTCATGGTCAAACGTAACAACCGACTTGAAGCTTGTAGACTAAAAGCCGTTAAAAAAATAAAAAATAAAAATAGAAGGAAAGGAAAGAAACACGTGACGCTTATTGTATGCTATAGAGCACACTCCTGTCACACGTGTGCAAAACGTTGTTAAAGTTTATGTTCCCCCCCAGCAATTTTGTTTAAACCAAATACAGTCCTTATACATATATTTCTCTCATAAAGCTACATATAAAATCAATAATTTGTATAAACTTACAAATCAATTTATATTTGTTGTTTCGTATATGAAACAATATGTATAAAAACATTTTTCATACAATGTTATTTCAAATACTGTTTTGTTTATGAAAAATAATTGTCTTAAGAATCTCACTAGTCACTGTTCACATATGGAATAGAACTGCATAAATATTGCATGTTCAACGTATTTTAAGTTTGTATGAGTTATACAACGTATTTTCTCTATCAAAAATTTAAAAAATTGAGCTTTGATTTAAGACGGTGTTATTTGAGTTACTTTTTTGAATGACAACTAAGTAATTAAGGGGTAAGAGAAATGAAGAATTTGTGTTTTTAGGACAATTTTTTTTCTCTGTAAAAATAACCATATATCTTGTCATTTTTAAGTTTAAGTGGAATGACTCTTTTTTTTTCGAAAAAAAATTCAAATAGAAAAAAAATACACAAACAGACAAGCTTATTTGATTAATAGTATTTGCTTACGACTTAATCATTAAGCCACAATAGAAGTCGAGACTTCCTCCTTTGGTCGCTTGTCTCCTACCTTTCTTCTATCCAAGATTTTTCTTTAATTTCAGTGGTTTCTCACCTTGTTCCATTATTTAATTTCTTTGCGATTTATGTGTTTAATTTCAACGATTTTCGACCTGTATTAACTGAATTCCATTATGTTTTACATTTTCTGTGTACGATTTTGCAATATAGACGATGAGTCCATTTTGATACAACATAATCTATTCAATTTTTGGCAGCTTAATCTTGTTGATTTCCACATGTTTTTCCAATATTGATTTTAGAAATGGTTGTTCACTTGTTTGTATTATACAACTTGTTATAATATATAAAAAAATATATACACACAACGACTTGATTACTTGGCACAGCTAAATAGATCTATACTCATTATTGCCATGTTTATTATTGATTCATTTATGACTGTTTGATATTACGATTTTTATGATATATTTGTTATGTAAGGAATAGGGTGGATTTTTCTCCAATACCATGTACCAGCCAATTATAATTGTTATATCAAATCTTATATCGTGTAGTAACCAACTATATTTGGTACATGTTGGTACTGATTTTGTACTAACTTCAAGTTACATATATGAAAATTTATCATTTTCTTTAAAGTTTGAGTGACATTTTGAATTTGCAGTAACACATCATGTATTGCAAGGAATATAACTAGCAAACATTGAAATACTCAAATGGACAATTTAAAGTTACAATGTTTAATATTCAATACATCAAACGACAAATACTGATACATGTAGTTACTCGTTTTGTGGCAACTTAACGGCGAGCTATAAGAGGAGCAAAACTGATAATGTCAAATGATTTTTTTTTGAACCCTTTAAATTCAAAACTTAAAAATCAAAAGATATGTTCTATTATCAATTAATAATTAACTAAATCATTATGATGGTACATTGGTACTACTATGATACGTGGCTTCCAGTACCATAACTAACCACATTTGTATGCTTTATACGACGCTACCAACCGACGATATGACTGGTTTGGTTTCGTACAAAATTGTAATCATAATATACATATACAACAACCATCAAATAACCACATTCGATCAGAAGTATGATCTAGAAAGGATAAGATGTAAGCAGACCTATAAAAACTGTTTCCATGAAAACCAAAAGATTTATACAACCACCACCAAATGTTCTGATAATATCCAACACCAAAATCTAGTAGGAGGCCAACTAACTTATAGAATTACCACATAATGTGGAAAAAAAACACCTAAAACCTTGTTAAAAGAATTATAGTAACCAATAACTAACCAAGGCTAATAGAAAAACAAAGAAAGAAATACATGTAGTAATCTTCATCTATATCCAAAACAAGTCTCCATAATTTCAACTTAGCAGGTAAGGAGGTGGACATCCTTACAGAATAAAATATAAGTTTCAGGATTCAACTCCAGATACCACTCACTGTTGACCTCTATGATGGCCATGGGACCAGTATAGTGGTGGCGGTCCAGAGGATGACATCATACCCTTTTTGCAGAATTTATACTGAAAACATCCACTCTTTAAATTTCCATCAAACGGGTTTATACGGAGGGTAGATTCCCCGAATTCTCTCATTGTCGATTTCCACAAGTTTCTCTAACTCAAATCTTGTAAGATAAACAACAAAGCAATTCATATCATCCAAATTACTTGCTAGAATTGCAATTGCATTCTCATGACCACCAACAACATCACTCATTATGCTCAAATAAGTTTCCATTATCTCATCTGCATCATCTGTAAAATTCTCCACATATATTTCATACATTTGCCTTTCTCCCTCTGAAATCGGTATGTCCATTTCGTCAAAAATCTCGGTTTTTGTGGGCGTTATGTTTGTATTTCGCAGAGGTAGATGGTCGATTTCCATATCTTTTTTTTCGTTTGTGTTGGTTAAATGCATTACGTTCAGTGAACTAGTGACATCGTTTATGGTCGTCATATTGCTATAAAAACGTGACATTTCTTCTAATATGCGTAAATCTTGATATGGGCAGCAAAAACTTGTTGGATTAATCCGCTTTCACTGATCCATAAAGAATGGAATACACAAGTCTGAAAGAAACCTGTTCAGCTGATGTGAAAATGAATCAGAAAATAAGTTCTGTTAGCATCCTGACGGGTGTGTTTGGTATGCAGACGGGACTGGATGGGTGAGGGTGAAGTGAGTGGGTGAAAGAATTCTGGAAGTTTTTTAGGGTTTTACTTGACATGGGTAGTTTAGTAATTTACTAAATCTTGTCTCATATTTCTGATTTTCGTTCCATTTACTTTGGTGGGACAGAAAATATGTATTTTTATTCTCACTCATGTCCTGTGGACAACAAGTTTTTGTACTATCATGTCCTATGTCCTGTGCCTTATACAGACACCCAAATCCAACAATTATTAACTATTAAGCACCACACTATATGAATTTCATACAATCATAATCCAATTAATTAAGGGGTTGTTTATTTACCTCTTAACAGTTTCCTTAAGAGGCATCCTTTGAATTGCTAAGAAGTGAATCATGTTTGGCAAAAAATAAGTATGTCTCTTAATGGTTCCAAAACCCTCTTAATCATTTTGTATCATGGACCTCCCTTAACCCAGTTAACCGTTCAGAGCCCTAATTTTATTTTGAACAATTACCAAATAATTATATTTCATTTTGAACAATTAATCATTCTGCACCAAACCATTCAGCAACTGTCAAATAGCCCTAAATCACATAAGTATGTCCAACTAATGCTAAAAATGATTTAATTCACAACCGGTTTAAGTTCGAATTCTGAAATTTCTCCTCACATTTGGCTCCTATGGATGCCGATAATCAACTTTTTGCTCAAATATTAAGAAATGTATCGATTTCCATCCAAAGTTTTATTTGTTAATTGAAAATTATCATATATTACATAATGGAAGAAGCTTAAAATCATCAATATTCTTTTTAGCCATGGAAGTAACTAACTAAGGCATTGCAGATGGAAAACATAATACTTTCAGAGAATCAAATCTTACAATCTTCCACAAATGAAAAGAATATGTAGAAACATCAATCATTCATTCTTTTTATCCTGATTTCAAAATTTTAAGAAAGAAAACACATACGATGGAATCGAACAACGGAAATCAAAATTTCTAGAATGCGATGTAAATTAGGTTTTCGATATCAATAACATAGGGTTTGAATTTGATCATTCAATTACCTGCACCGCCTCCTGGAAAGTGAAATTGAATCCGGCTCCGATGGTGATTTGCGACCGATTTGGACCTCAGCCGTCGCCTGGCGCTGGTGATTCGAGAGGGACCTTTTTTTTTCTTTTTTTTTCAAAAGTGACGAAATTGGGTTCGAATGATTTAACAATAGAACTAATAATGTAGGTGTTTTTTATTTAAAAATTTTATAATCCCTTATACTATAGGGACAATATGGTCATTTTAACAATTTTGTCCAATCTCGTTTTAGGCGTACCAAGCGCAGAACAAACAATTAGTCTTGTCCTATCCCGTCTCGTCTCGTTCAGTCCTGTCTCATCTTGTCTGCGTACCAAACACTGCCTTAAGGCTTAAAAACTAGGGTTCAGAATGCATATAACTAATTTTTAAAATTTTGATTTTTAATTTATTTTAAAAGAATTTCAAGGATTTATGATTCAGAAATAAAAAGATTGTTGGATTTTTCTAAACTTTTTCATAATAAAAACTTTTAAAAATTGAAATATCGGTCTACTACATGATCATTCCCGGCCTCGTAACCGGTCCACTGTTAGCCGTAGACAGTTGGGCCAAAATCATACCCCAACAAGCCCAATTTGACAATTTGTACTCCTTAGGAGTTTAAGGATGCACATTTCAGATCAACATGACTATGTTCCGATTAAGTACAAAGGCGTAGGAAAATGTTGCAAGAAGAAGAGTACACTACATAGAGATTAATTGCTGAATATGACAACGGATTTGTCAAAGTTGGCAGAAAATACGATAGATGAAATGATTTGTAGAAAAAGTAAATCCATATGCAATATAGGAGAAAGTGCATAATATCTAAGTGTTTATTACGTACTTGCACTTTGTAGAAAAAAAATATAAAGATAGCAAAGTAAACTCTAAGAAATACAAAAAAAAATATGAAAATGTTGATGACTCAATTGATTAAAATAAATTGCAAAAGGGTATTATAGGAATTTATTGAACAAGGAGTTACTTTTGCATCTCAATTGTCATGTTCCTTAGTATTAGAACATTTTCCACTTGATACGTTCTATAATAAACATTCTTATCTATTGATCGTCCAATAATAAAACATATATTTTTCATATGAAACTCAAACAATCAGTAGAACTATCTCAATTTAAAAAGAATTTTGAGTGATAGTTTCTTAGGCAAAATTGGCGTCAACAATTAGTAGGACTAACTCAATTTTCAGATATGACAGAGTACATTCTTCTATTACTTATTCAGTCTTTAGCAAATTTGTCACCAATCAGATTGTTTAGGATCGGGTCTTACCACCCTAGCTTCCACAACAATTTTATAATTCTTTGTTTTTAGTAAACATACAAAATCAAAAAGTGAAAATCTCATGTGTTTCTACCCAACTCCCATTCTGCAAACACTTTATGTATTAGTCACTACCGTTACAAGACCAACAAGGTATGTAACTTTAAATTAGATTTTAATTAAATTTTAACCTTATAACCTATTAAAAGAATAATTAATTAATACTCATCAGAATGTTCTGAATATCTCATTTAACATCTCATTTAAAGTCACATACCTAAATATCTCTCTTAGGGCCTTAGGAAGGTAGGTTATTTGACACTTTTTTCTTGGTTTTCAACAAACTACTGTATTCAACGAATAAAATGCATTAGTCTAGGCAAATGCCTAGAACATCCTTTCACAAAAAAAATACAGAAAATGAAGAGTTTGAGAGAACATATACACAAAACAATACTTAGTGGTTGTTTCGCAGTTGCTGAATGGTTTTGGTGCATAATGATTAAGTGGTCAAAATGATTAAGAGGATTTTATGATATAGTACAATATGAAATATAATTGTTTGGTAATTGTTAAAAATTATATTAGGGCTCTGAATGGTTAAAGAAAGTCCATGATACAAAATGATTCATAGGGTTTTGGAATCATTAAGAGACATACTTATTTTTTTACCAAACAAGATTCAACTCTACCAATTCAGAGATTCCCTTTTAATGGAATTGTTAAGAGGTAAACAAACAGTCCCTTAGTCCTTGAGCTTCTCGTAAGACACATTATCCACTATGTTATGATTCTTAATGGTAAAATCAAAAACCTTATTAAACCTGATTTAATGGAAAATAGTGGTTCACAGAACTTGTCAGATTTAGTTTATGAATCATCAAAAATAAAGAAATTGATAATTTAGATAAATATAAAATGTAATTATGTGTGCTCGCCCCTACATCATTGATTAGTAATGTTAACCATATTTGTTAATTGTTAGGAATAACCGATATATGATGACCTCCGATGGACCTAGAGTGGTTACGACCTAACCTTAGTCGGCTATAAATAAGATAATTAGATGATGTGAGAGCCCCTTCCCATCGGTTCCTAGGTTTGGTGGACCAAAACCTTTTACTAGGTTTGGATAGAGAATGATGTCGGTATGCTTTAGACATAATTATTTGGTCCACATGGTTCACGATTATATACTATTTACTACAGCTTTTATAATAATGTCCCATCCACTCCAAAGTTAAAACCACAATTTGTTATTTTATCTTGTTGTAAAAGAAATGTAACATTTTTATTAAGATTTTGATTCACATTTACCCCTTACAAAAACTTTATAAATAATCTTTACTTTTTTTTGGTAAGATTTAAGCTCAAATTAATTTGGTTATATTATATCCCAACAAACATCGCTACCTTTTAGGGCCGAAGATTTCTTCACGAAATCCTAAATCACTGTCTATCCCAGATACAAATGTGAACCAGATTGGAACCAAACCGAAATCAAAACCAAAACACAAAAAACTAATGAAATCCAACACCAAATCAATTCAAATAGGTTTTGTTACGGTTTAAAAGGAGTTCAATCCTAAACCAGACTGTCGAGTGTGAACTGAATACATACATGATTTAGTTTTAATTTGAAAAATACAAACTTAATACCCCATTGTTTATCAAGTTTGAAAAATAAAACAAAATGATTCGATTCCGAATCTACACTGGACTTGACCAAATCAAAAACTATTTTAAAAGAAAATCTTGAATAAAAATTTGATTTTAAAAAGATATAGACTTATAGTATTGAGAACCGAATCAAAAATAACTAATTCTGATTCAGTTTACTCCGAACCCGATTCAGTTCTTATACTTATCAATTTAAATCAAGATTTAACACCCTTAATCCAAATCTTACATGTAGTTGATCTTTTCTAAACAAGCTAAATAACCCATATCTAAAAAAACATTAAAAAAAAATCTTGATATATTTCTTGTATTGATTTAAAAAAAAAAAGGGTTATGATGGTTTTTGAATGTTTTCAAAGTTCAAGGCATGAGGGAAGCATCAACCCATCAACCCTAGCAAAAAAAAAACACACACAAATCAACCCCTTTGATCGTCACTTTTAAAGCTTGTATTCCCATGACTGCTGCTGATTACTTTCGTTTCAGTCAACCTTCTTCTTCATCTGTATAAATTTCAAAAATCTCAAATACTTTCTTTACTCCATAAACCCTCTTTGAATTTCTTCTCTAATGGCCGCTCCAAACGGGTATGTTTTCTAACCCACATCTTCAAGATTCATGTTCGTTTTTAGATTCATATTCTTTATGGGATTTACTATATAAAACCCTAAGTGGTATTGAGTCGATTCGGTCTATATTTGTTTGATGTTGTTTTGTAGCTACATTTGGCGAATCAAGTTTTGACCTTTTTTCTTTTTTACTGTGTTTTTTTTTTGAGTAAAGTTACTTGCTTTAATTGTAAAAAAAGTTTTCGAATTTGTTTGGTTTGATTCATCTTTTTATTATTGTTGGTACTGATAATGTGTAGGGTTTCAAGATTATGGTTGATGTATTGTTGTTTTATTTACCTTATGGATCCTCTGTAAAAAAAAGCTCATGCTTTCTGGGTGTACAAAAATATACCTAGTGGTTCTTTTTTTAGAAAGTTTAGAAATTTTTATTGTTTTTAAAATGGATGAAACAAATTTGGACCATTTGGTTCTCTTATTGAATGCTTGGGTTACTTTTGGGTTGAAGAATCCTTTTTTTGGTAAGTTTGAATAAACAAGTTTTTTTTTCACTCTGTTGTCCATTATTAAGATCTTTGGGAGCAAATTTAGATGGAAAAAATTGGGGATTTTTAGCTTGCTTTTTGGGGTTTTTATGATCTTTTATGGGTGTTTAGTGATTGGCTGGAGAATGTACTTTTTTTGCACCCTTCCATTTACCAACTATGTGGGTCAAGAATTGATACACTTAACTTAGCTCACAATCGAATGGTTTCTTTCTAGATGTCTGTGTGGATTAATCTGTCTGTATGGATTGGGAAGGTTTTTGTATAAGAGGGTTTTTTCATAGATGGAAGCAGCGTGTTTTTTTTTTAATTGGGAGGTGCAAGTTTGGAGAAAAAAACTTGGCTTTCTGCATAAGCATAAAGCTCCCCCCTAAAAGCTTACTGAATAAGTCACTTTCTATAAGTCATTAAGCCACTACCAAACAGTCATGTATCGCTGACCAAATAAGCTGTGAGTCACATTAAGCTCATTAAGCTGCTAACAAAAGATTGAAAGATCTTTTTAGTTTCATAACTTCAACTCGAAGGATAATAGGAAAGAAATAGAGAGTTAACTAAGAATAACTAGTGTTATTTTACCACTTAAGTAGTGTTACATAAAGTTTGCAAACTCTAAGGTTCATTTCCTTTTTGCTATTAATTATAATTCATATTGTGATCTTTAAGATATTTAATTATCAACTAATGAATTAAGAAACCTTCAATTGTGAAGTTTTTTGTTTCTTCTATGGCCGTTTCAACGGCTATACCATCTTCACCTATCCACTCTATTCTTATTTGCTTTAACTTCTTATTTCTTTTCATCGTGATTGTTGATTGAATTTACCAAAAAGCCCCAATTTCTTTTTTCGTATTGGTATGCCATCAATTTAAAGTTGTTGAATCTTGTTCTGCATTTTCTTGTGTAACTGAATTTAAAGTTGCTTGCTTGAATTATTGAAAATCTTGATAAATAATTTCTTGATTGGGTGGATTTTTTCCGTTTCACTTCTATTCAAATATATCCATTTTGCTTTAATTGACTTTCTAATAATATTCATTATGGTAATGTGTATTGTTGTCTAAAGTTTGGTGATATATTATGGATTTGTATGTTAGAGGAATTATGTTGTATTTACTTGCTCTTTTATGTGATTTAAAACCAAGGTTGAAATTTATTTTTGTTTACTTTATAGTCTTTTAGATAAAGATCCTCTTTTTTTAGTGTACGAAGATATCGAAAATTTGTCTTATAAAGTATTGGAATATTTATTGTTTTTCGGGTTGATTGTTGTATAATTATGTGGGTTCTTTTCGTGAATCTTATGGTTATCTTGGGCTTTATCATAAGAACTTCTGCCTATGGCAAGTTTAAGTAAAAGAAAAGAAAATTATTTCATCATGTATCCAAATGTGGCATTTTTTGCATGAAGTAATTGCTTTTTTTTCAATAATCTATATTTAATTCATTGTTTCTGTCTTGGTTTAGGGGCTTTTTACTATTTTTTTTCTTCCCATTAAGCCCTATATGAGTTAAGTTCTGTCTCTTGATAAATTTGGCTGTTTTGAGGGATGCGAGACCGACGGGTTTGAGGGATTAATTTGTTTGAGGTGGCATAATGGGACAAGTGAGTGGTCCTGGCTTATTCCATATAGGCATTTTGGCTTAATGGCTTAACAATTAAGCCTTAAAGAAACACTCCTGTATGACTGAGGGAATAAGCCACCTAGACTATTAAGCTCATTTAGCTGTAAGTAAATATCCCCCTAGTTAGTTAGCTTAGCCACATCCCCTTCTCTAAAATGATGAAATCATATGGTCAAAACCAATATAATAAAGAAACAAATCTATTCAACAAGCAAAAACGGAGAAGTATTCTTCGTATAATTGCAGGGTCTATCAAGGCTCTTTTTTTGTCCAAATTGGTTACATTCTCATCAATCATCTACTATTTCCGCTACCATTTCTATTATATTCTTCAAATCAAAGACTCTCTGAAGTCTTTTTGTTAAAAGTTTGACTCGTGATATAAATTATATCAAACACAAGTTGAGATGACTCGAATAGAATGTATAAGGACGCTTCTTGCTAACATTGAAGTTTTTATCTTTTTGGTAACGAAATTATAGAGGGTTTATATAATTAATATTGTGAAGTTTCATAATGAGAAAGGTACTATTATGATGTACATGTACTTTTTTGGAATCTTTGGAGTAAACCTTAAAAGAAGGAGAGGGCCTTCAAGTACATTTGTTATTATTGCCCCCTATGTTCTTCTTTTCTCTTCGCTCACACTTTTGCACAAGTCAAAGGGTCTTCATGGAAACAACTGTTATACCCTCTGGGTAGAGGAAAGGACCCTACTTTCAAGTGGGATATATTGGGTTCGTTTGGTCTGGTTCTACCGGTGAATTTCTTTAAAAAAATAGGTATATGTATATATATAACTATATATATAGAGAAAGAGAGGGAGGGAGGGAGGGAGGGAGGTTTAGGGAAAACGCTAAAAACGAGAAAACTGAAGAACGCCTTGGGAGTCCTCCATCCGGAGGGTATGCACAAACGTACATAGGCGATTGAAAACTGGTTTTTTTTTCTATGCATTAGTGCATATGCACAAGTGCATGTTACAAATTACCAGTATGCATTTGTGCATACCGTCCAGAGATGAAGGGCTCCCAGGGTGTTCTTCAGTTTTATCTTTTTTTGGCGTTTTCCCCTGAACCTGACCCTATATATATATTTATATTTATATATGCCTATTTAGTGTAGTTGATAGCATTACTCGTGGTCCCACATCGTTTAGCAACCAAAATTCAGCTCTTTTTCATCCCGATATTAAGCCCTCTTTCTTCGATATTTATTTTACACCTTCAATTGAGACTCAATAGCCTCGGCATCATTTCTCTTAATTCTCCCTCTTGATCTCAAAAGAGGTAATCCTTTTCATTAACCCTCCTCGTTTGAAATGCTTCTTGTGTATTCTCATATATTCGTGTTTTTAAAAACGTTTTCCTAAATGTTCTAATTTCATTGCAATTATATAGTTTCTATTACCAAGTGTTATGATCTCAATTCCTCTTTCAAGATCAAGAATCTAGTATCGAATCACAATAGTATAGCAAATATAGGTTATGCATTTTGTATAACTATATATATACACACGCACACGGCGTGTAATTGCTATATCTAAATGAGTGAATCATGATCCATTTCCGATTTTTATTTTTAGGGCTTTTAATTGGGATTTTTAGGTTTTCAAACCCTAAACCTAAAGAAATGAAAAGGAGAGAAGGATGAATATACAACAAGTTCATGACTTTCCTAACCTTCTTCACTCTTAAAAACTTCTTATTCGTGACCTTTTTAGTCTTTTTCACATTAATATTGTGATTTTTTGCTATGAATGTTCATCAAGTATGTGCTTTCTTTCAAGATCTCGGACTTTCTTTTAGATAACAATTGTGATCTACTGTTTTGCATAATGTGATCTTTAATTATTAATCTTGAATGGTCTGATTCTGTATGAAGTACTCATATCTTCACAAGTTTATGTTGTCTATTCACTTGTGAATTTTAGTCGTTTTCACATTGATTTTGTGATTTTTGCTATGAATGTTCTTCAAGTATGTGCTTTCTTTTAGATAACAATTGTGATCTACTGTTTTGCATAATATGATCTTTAATTATTAATCTTGAATGGTCTGATTCAGTATGAAGTACTCGTATCTTCACAACTTCTTGTTGCCTATTCACTTGTGAATTCTAGTCTTTTTCAAATTGATATTGTTATTTTTGCTATGCATGTTGATCAAGTATGTGTTTTCTGTCAAGATGTCAGACTTTCTTTGAGATAATAATTGTGATAAACTTTGCATAATATGATCTTTAATTATTAATCTTGAATGGTCTGATTCAGTATGAAGTACACATATCTTCACAACTTCATGTTGCCTATTCACTTGTGAATTTTAGTCTTTTTCACATCAATATTGTGATTTTTGCTATGATCTTTAATTATTAATCTTGAATGGTCTGATTCGGTTCGAATACACATACATCTTCACAACTTCATGGTACCTATTCACATGTGAATTTCAGATCTAACTCGCATTGGGCTGATCAAGTTCCGATTGCTGTAGCTCCTCTCAACTGCGTCCCATACACGGGCCCACCTCTAGACCATTTCGATTCCGATATGTCTCAAAATGAAGTCAACCTTCCATTAAAGAATCAACCTGCGATGGTTTTTCTCCCTCAACAAACCACCGAAAAAGAACTTAACGACATTTTATCCATCACAAAACACGGAGTAGCGGTTTCCGGAAGTGCTGCAAGCGGGAAAATCGGACCAGTTATCGGTTCAATCGACATTTCGGAATCCGATGAGGGTTTTCTGTTTCGTGTTGCTCTCCCGGGCGTCAAGAAGGACGAAAGTAAGTGCCCGTTTTCATTTTTTTTACATTGCATACGATAAAAATGTAATTTTAAGTCTATTATAAACTACAAAGTACAAGCTTAAAGTAATAAATACAACAATCCGATAAAATTGTAATTTTAATTCTATTATAAACATTGATAACTCGTTTAACTCTAACCTAAAAGATAATATAACTTCATTAATAAATATATAAAATAATGTTTATTTAAAAGTAGCTGGTACCCGTCGGTTCCGGTTCTCACTACCCAGCGGTATTGGGTACCCAGTCTCGGAACCAGTCCCGGCAGGTACCCAATGGGTAACGATTCCTAAAAAATGAGAACCGGAACCGGAACCCGTCTTGATCGGTTACGTAGTTTAGGAACCAGAACCAATCACATTGGTTCCGGTTCCGGAACCGGCACTTCTAGAGCGGTTATGGTTCTCGCCACTTAGCGGGACCAGGTACCCAGTCTCGGAATGTACCAAACGGGTAACAATTCCAAAAAAAGGAGAACCGGAATCGGAACTAGTCCTGATCGGTTCCGTATTTTAGGAACCTGAACCAATCACATCGGTTCCGGTTTCGGAACCGGCAGTTCCAGAGCGGTTTCGGTTCTCGCTACCCAGCGGGACTGGGTACCTAGCGGGTAACGATTCCAACAAAAGGAGAACCGGAACCGGAACCAGTCCTGATCGGTTCCGTATTTTAGGAACCAGAACCAAATCACATCGGTTCCTGTTCCGGAACTGACGGTTCCAAGTACGGGTACCTGGTTCTGATGCTCACCCCTCCACACCCCCATACTTCTATAACTTTCTTGAAGTCTATCTCATGTTTCCCGGGCTTACAAACAACTAAATCGTTCCAATTTACGTTCTGTAAACTTGCAGAATTCAAGTGCGATATCCAATCAGACGGAACCATCACAATCAAAGGCGTAACAAATACCGGCGAGAAAAAAGTTCACGCCCACAATATGGTGTTCGAGATGCACACACAAAATCTTTGCCCGCCTGGCGACTTCTCGGTTTCGTTCCAGTTACCGGTTCACGTGGACCCACCGACCCTAAAACACGTGTTAGCTAACGGTGTTCTCGAGGGTGTCGTTAAGAAAAAAGTGGTTCAGGGTTCGTGATCTCTAATCTCGTTATGAAGTTCGTAGGGTTTAGAAAAACATGTTGGTTGTCTTCTTGATGTATATTGAAGTCGAAGATCGGTTTCGTGTTTTTTGGTTTTTTGTTTTATTCAAGGATTATAAGCAGGTGGAGTTGGGTGTTTTTGAAGGTCCTTTTTGAGGGTTTTCTTTGTTGTAATGTTTTATCCTGCTGTTGTTTTTATGCCATTTTTGGCTCTTTGAAACAAAAGAAAGTACAAGAAAAAGAGGGGTTTTTTAGGGTTGAAAACTTGTGTTATTTTGCTTTAATATTGATGTTTATGGTAGCTAGGGTTAGGGGTCAATGCTAATTGGGTAGTTGTTTTACTAGGTAAGATTCTCGACGATTAAAATAAATTTATAAAATTATTTGTAAGCATCTGATGCTTAATAAGCGCTAACTGGGTAAGAGTCACTGTGTCACTTGCTATATAAAATTCTTGGTTTTTGTCATGCTGAACTGATAGATAAATGATCTGGTAAACACTTATCCGGTTAGTATTTGTAAACGCCCTTTAGTGTGAAAAATTGGATCACTGAAGTGGGACCCAAACCGGTTGTATTTTGTTTATTTTTTTATTTGAAAATCGGTTTTTTGGTTCTAGATATTTTCGAAAACCGGTTCTTGGTTCAATTTGGTCTAGAACTGAACCGTTATTTATATTGTTTCTCATTTTACTTTTTGAACTTGAAATAGTTTTACTTTTCGAAAACTCAAGGATCCCATTCTCGTGCCTCTCGGGTCCTCTTCATACTCTTCCATTTGTGCTTCCATGGCATGGAACCCGGCCTTCTTCGGACACTCTCGTACTCGGTGCAGGCCATCACATAGGAAACACTTTATCGACGACTTCGGTGATCCTTCAATCTCTTTTCCCTTCCACTTCTCCAGAGAGGGTTTCTTGACTTCGTGGGTTCTTTTCTCTGCCCCACCTCTCCTCCGTACTTCTCTTTATGTTTCACCTCCTCATGAAGCTCGGCAATTGACTCGGCTTCCGCTATTGCACTGGCAAGGTCTCGTACCCCACGGCCTCGTATCTCCATCTTTGCCCATGGAGAATGCCCATCCAAGAAGTAGAATAAAGCATCATCATCCAATAGATCCGGGATCTCAAGCATGAGACCAGTGAACTCCTTCACATAGTCACGAATCAATCCCGATTGTTTGAGTCTTCAGAGTCGACTCTTAGCCTCATGGATGGCGTTCTCCGGGTAGAATTGCCTCTTAATATCGGAAATGAACTCATCAAAAGTGTGCATCGTACACGTACCTCTCTCGATGTCGCCATGTCGCCTACGCCACCATAAAGCCGCAGTGTCCTTTAAGTACATCGTGGCGGTGTGAATCTTTGTGGCGTCATCCTCTATCCCCATAGCTTCGAGATATCTCGTGACCTCCCAAAGAAAATCATCGATGACCCTAGCTTCTCTCTAGCCATCAGAGGTTGTAGGCTTTGGGACTTCGACTCTTGGTGTAGGTGCAATCATACTTACTCCATTCGCTACGACTCGCTTGCAAACGCCTATGTCGGTCTGAACTTCTTCAAGTTGGTCACGAGTGATGGCTTGCTCTCTTTCCACCCTCTCGACTTGTGCGCGCAAGGTAGCTAGCTCATTTCGAATGATGCCTCGAAGATCTTCAACTTCTCGGCGAAACTCCAACTTCAAGATATCAAGTGTGGCCTTGACATCTTCTCGAACTTCCGAGTCTTCTGCTTCCAAGACTCCAAGTTGTTGTTGGACATCTTCAAGGTGGTGATCAAGGTCATCGATCCTTACCTTTAAATCTCCGGTGGACTTCTCCACATCAACGACTCTAGCATTCAGGCTGGCCATCAACTCCTTTGATTGCCCCCGGCTCTTGCTTCGAGTCGTGACCCCTTCATGACGATACTCTTCCCGTCCTCTAGTTACCTCCTCAACCATAACATCCAACTCCACGTTGTTTGCCATCGCCTCGAACCTTGCTCTGATACCACTTGTCACGGAGTTGTCTTTACAAGCTTGCGTGCGGCCTTAGTTCTTGAACTAAGTCAGCCAAACTACGAGAATTTTGAACAATGATGAGCAAACAAGAATGTTAAGAAGATTGGGAGAACTCAAATACTTCTATTACTCAAAGTGTAGAAAGTGGAATTTGGAGTGTGTTTACAAATGAAAGACTATCTCTATTTATACTAGTCTATGGATCTCTCTAGAACCCTATCTAGATTATTCTATTAGGTATTTACAAGGAAGCTTCTAGCTAAACATAGACTAGAAGTGCATGGAACCTTCTAGAATATAATTATCTCTTTTTGATCCTTTCTTGGCTCCTCTTGAATATTCTCCAAGGTTCCTCCATTCTCTTGATTTATCCGAAATGTTCCGGATTTCTAAAGATCCTTCTAGCGGGATGTGACAATGAGCTTAAATGAGTTTTCAATTAGAAGGATGACCTTTTAAAAAGTAATATCCATTACCTTCAAATAAGTCTGCTACAAAATGGCATCACTCGTAATTGCCCAAAATGAAAGCAACACCACAGATTATAGGCATGACAACAGAGAGCGAGGATGGGACGGGGAATAGTTCCACTCTCTCATCCCCGTCCCAGACCCTGTTGGGTACGGGGGGAATCGAATCCCTTCCTGTTTTTTGTTGGGTGTATCCACAGTCTACTCTGGTACTCCCGATTGAATAATAAAATCTCTTCAAAAAATGGTCAAATTGATTGAAAAATATAATGTATTATATAACACATATTAATTTTTTTTAATTAATAAAAATAAGGCAAATTCGCTTTTTTAGTCAGCCTTATTAGCTAGTAAGGGTGGGTTGAAAAGGTTGGGGCAGGACGGGGAAATACATTACCCCACCCCAGCACCAGTTTTCAACATGTCAGGAAACCCGGGTGCCGGGTTTTATAGGGAATCCCCGGCACCAGGTTTTATGGGGATCCCCGGCCCCCAGCGGAACAAATTACCATCCCTACCTACCTTGGATCTTTTATTAAAAATATAATCAATATAAAATTTTAATTAATTATAGAAATGAAAAACGCATCGGATAAAACTATCCGTCCAATTACCAAACAATTAGATGGATTCTTTTGACCCGACCCGAATGAGGACTTGATTTGCTTTCAGCTGAATTCGATCAGACAATGAAGATGAATCCTCGAATCATGAATGGAAGAAACTGAGAACTGACGACTGGAAGAAAGGAAAGCTCCATAAGTTTTGAGGTGATTCTTTTCATCGTCTTTTTTCTCTATTTCTTGATAAAAACCCTAGTTTTATACAGTATGATTAGGGCTTAAGATATACGTCGATATATATCAGGCTTCCGATTCTATATGATTCTTGGCAAATTGATCGTAATTTCATGTTAACCTTACTGGTTTTTTGTTTTTGTGGTAATCGAACCTCAAGTATGCTTGAATCGGATCCTTCATTGTGAGTTCTAGCTGATTAGAAAAGACTAGATTTGTGTTATTGATTAATTTTGATTTCATTGTTTTTAGGGTTTTATTTCTATCTTTCTGGGTAAGATGTGTTCATTTCGCTTCTAATTTACTGCCTTCCAGTCCTAATATATAGATACATTTTGAGTTTTGGAAGTCAATTTCTATAATTTAGGGATTCCAGAATTGAAGCAAACCAAATAGATACAACAGTTATCTTTTGGTGCCTCAGAATATATTATAAATATTATATGCCATCCTTTCTGTAACAAAATTCAACCCAAAGTTATTGCTTTTTGGTATAGTATTAGGATTTAAAAAGTTGTATTTCTATAGTGAAATCTTTCTAATTTGGAAGAGAGGGATTAGATTGATTATGCCTCTTTCTAGAGATGATGAAGGAGGGCCTATAGGAGTTCACTCATGATTCATCATCAATCTTTTGAAATTTTAGGAACTAAGGAAGATCCATCTCAATTATGATATTCTATAAGTTTCTAAAATCGAGATTGCACTTAAATTTCAGTAATTTTCATTGAAATGCAGCGTTAATCTTTGATATATATATATATATATATATAGAGAGAGAGAGAGAGAGAGAGAGAGGAAAGTTGAAATGCGAACTCAAGTTTGGTTGTGAACGTGAGGATAAATGAGAGCGTGACACGTGGCTGAACGTAGATTATTCAGACTGAATATAGTATTTATTCAGTCTGAATATCCTGAATGTAGCATTATTCAGACTGAATAAAATACTATATTCAGTCTGAATATGACACGTATCGCGCTCTCATTTGTCCTCACGTTCACAACCAAATTTGAGTTCTCATTTGAACCCGCCCCTATATATATATATACTATATTCAGTCTGAATATTTCTTTGATTATTCAGACACGTGTCGCGCTCTCATTTATCCTCACGTTCACAACCAAATTTGAGTTCTCATTTGAACCCGCCCCTATATATATACAAGATATAGTTTGAAAATTTATCATAGTTTTGATAAATCTGTGTTTGAAGTAGATTCTAATCCGATATTATTGGACGACAGGGGAGATTCAGTTATGGTTGTCTCCTTTGATTTGCAGACTTTCATTCTGCGTGCTCGAGTGCTGAAGCTGTACAGACAAGCTTTACGAGTTGCTAAAAGAGCGCCTCCTCCCAGTAGAGGTGAACTTTCTTATGCAACAATTCTATTAATATGTGAATCCTGTTTGGCAAAAAATAAGTTTGCCTCTTAATGGTTCCAAAACCCTCTGAATCATTTTGTATCTTAGACCTACCTTAACCATTCAGATCCCTAATTTCATTTTGAACAATTACCAAACAATTATATTTCATTTTGCTCTATATCATAAAAGCCTCCTAATCATTCTGACCACTTAATCATTATGCACCAAACCATTCAGCAACTGCCAAACAACCCCTATACTTTCGTGGTCACTAAAGGGCTGTTTGGTTTGACGGAATGTTTTTTAGGGATTTCGAATTGGAATAATTTGGAATGAAATTGAATTCCATTCTTTATAGACAATTTACAAAAAAAGTTATAGATAATTATAAAAATAATTAAATTATCCTTTATTAATTGATTATTACTTAAATAGTTGGACTGAAAATATTTGCAGGCGAGTTAATACAAACGATTAGACAAGAGATGGAGAACAACCGAGCTTGCAATGATAAACAAAGGATCCGTTACTTGATTAGTGAAGGAATGGAGAGATTGAAAGGTTTAGATGAGATGCTCGATATGCAAGGCCATTAATCATCGTTGTTTTACGGTTCGAAAGAATGAATATCTTTTTTGTCACATTTTCATCAAAAAAAAAATTAAATTAAGATTGAATTTATAACCTCTTTGGAATGTTGAACATGAGTTTTACTTGGAAAAAAGCAGAAAGGAAAGATGGAAATATGCAACACAATGGGTTTTATTTTTCTAGTTAACTACATTTGTGCCATTTTTTAGATGGAATACATCAATAGAAATATTTATCCTTTTGCAAGTTGGGCTTTTCACGAAAACAGAGGCAAGATCCGTGTACATTCTATCCCTATATCCCTAGATTTACCTGTGTGGGATTTACTGATTAGGGATTTACTGATCATTCTATCCCTAGATTTACCTGTGCGGGATTTACTGGTCCGTTTGGTTTGGTTTGGTTTGGTTTTAACTCCCATAATCATGATTTCTATCAAATCTAGAAATGTAAATATCAGTTATAAAAAAGGGTTTATGCTACTTGAATGGGGAAATATTTTTATTTTTCAAAGAGATGGTTGTAACCATATTTTTAACCACATCCATCGGATTATCTTGGATGAGTTTTTCAGTTCTTTCTTTTTCAAGGGTTCTATCTGGATCTTATCTCTTCTCCCAACACACACACACACATAAAAGACTCATTTGTATAAATCTCATCATCTACATCCAAAAAGTTGTATGTTTTGAAAGAAGCTTATACAGTTTGGGAAAGGATTTTGATTGATAAAATAAAAGAATCTACTTCAACCCATATGCCCTTTAGGCACGCCCATATAGAACACTGAAGTCACCAATGGGGTTGTGAGAATTAAACTACCGAGTGTGTAATATTATGTGAATGCTTGATCTTTACATCATCTTTGAAGTTCTTATTTGAACCATTGAAATCATACTTAGGAGTCGTTTACCAAAAGCTTACCCGGGTAAGCACTTACCAAGTCATATTATCTTACCAGAGGAATATGACAAATAACAAAAATCTTACCCGGTAAGAGCAAAGACAAGGAAAACAAGGACCAAGAGTCTTACCCGGTAAGTTATGGCGACGACTCTTAACACGGTAAGGACTTACCGGGTAAATTGTTGCATACGATACCCGTTTTGGTGGACTAAAATCTTACCCAGTAAGTAAGTGGTACTGTTGAATTTTGCCGCTAAGCACTTAATTCAATCAAAGTTGATTAATTTGATTTGGTTGGGTTCAAACTAATCAATATCGACGTAATTGGTTCTGGTTCCAATTAAAAAAGCTATTGCATTAACATATTAAAGGGTATCTCCCAACTCCCCTTTAATGTTTATGATTTCGAACCCTTAACAAGTTACTCGAGCTCGAGTTTATATCGAACACAAAAAATGGCTCATTTAACTTGACAAATTGAGTTTGATAAGACATTCGATCTGCTCAAAAGCTCAATTAGATTTTTGTTGAGTCAAACCAAGCCCACACAATCATACATTTTTTCGAGTCAAGAATGTTCATATGTTTATAAACTACAATTAACCTTGAACCCATAAACGAGCTAATACATATAGTTCAAACCCATAAATGTGCATATAAAATGTGCATATAAACTTCAATTTTATGTTATAATGCTACTTGATTAGTTAACATCAAACACGCACAAGACCGAGAATTCCGAACCTTTTTTAAGAGTGCTGAAGTCTGATTATAGTTCTAAAACAAATAATTAGCATTACATAAAACAAAACAAAACAAAATTTGATTATAAGAATAACGGTTTAATAAAAAAATGACATACAAATAGTTTTTCCTTATGCAATGACACTGCCTGTAGACTGCAACCACTATCTGTAAACTTAGAGGTGCCCCTATCAAATTAAAACGCGGGTGCACCTTTTAAGACCCCTAATTTTTTTCTATTGCGATGGACCGAAAGAAGTGGGTCCCAACCCGCCCATGGCTTTAACTTAGCGGGCAAAAAGGCGGGTCATCCTATGGGCGGGTGGCACCATAACCATACTACAAAGGTCTAGCAACAAACCCCCTACTCACCATCTTCTCCACCAATTCTTCATGTTTCTTGATCTGCCCAGCCTTCCTAAGCTGCCCCAATACCATTTCATAATCACCATGGCTAGGTTTCAAACACTTTTCTTCAATCATCTCCCTAAAAAACTTATAAGCATTATTCCAATGCCCCATTCCACAATACATCCCGATTAAGATCCTATAGCTGTTCACATTAAGCTCAACTTCATTTTCATCCATCTCCTTCCTCAACTTCAACACCATATCAGCTGATTTCGAATCAGCAAACATCCTCATTAAGACGTTATAAGTCACAGTATTCGGTTTACATTTCATCTCCTTCATCCTCCCAAATAGTCTGTGAGCACTATTCACATCGCGGGATTTCAAGATTTCTTTGAAAATAGGGTTGAAGCTACTTGCATTTGGTTCACACCCTTTCTTGATCATAGAGTTCAGAATCTTGATGGCTTCATCGCGATTTCCATCTTTACAATGGCTTTCGATTAAGAAGTTGTAAGTGATCAAATCAGGGGGGCAAGAAAGTCTTTTCATTTGATTGTAAACTTGCAAAACCTTTTCGGTTCGGCCGGATTTGACATGAACCCGCATTAGGTTATTGTAAGTGATGGCATTGGGTTCGATTTTTTGGTCAAGCATTTCAGCGAACACATCGTGGGCACGAGTTATCTGACCGTTTCTACATAAAGCATCGATAACAATGGTGTAAGTGTAGACATTTGGTTTGATTCCAGATGTTTTCATTTCGTGGAAAACCCTTTCAGCTTCTGAAATGTTACCAGCCCTACACCATCCATGGACTAAACTGGTGTACAGAATAACATCTGGTTCGAATTTATACTTCAAGCTATCGAAAAACGATTGAGCTTCTTCTGCTCTTCGTTTCTTGCAAAGAATTCCGATCACAATGGAGAAAGCGATTCGATCAGGCTTACAATTATATTCCTCCATTCGATTAAAAGCATGAACAGCTTCAGCTGCTAATCCAGCCCTAACATACCTACGTATCAAAATCGAAAAGGTATCAATGGAAATTTGTATATTTCTTGCTTTCATTAGCTCAATTACCTGCCAAGCTACGTCAAACTGGCGAGATTTTCCGGCGAGATCGATCATTTCGTTATAAGGGTCTGGTGAATCGATTCTTGTGGCGTCGTTCATGGAGGTTGCCCAATTGAAGAAAGCTAGGGCTTGTGTGAAAGGAATACCGTGACGGACGGCGGCGCATTTTTCGATTACGCAGCGGATGACGGCGGCGGAGAGGGGTTGGTGGTGGGAGAGGTTGGAAAAGTCGAAGGAGAGAGACGGGATGGTGAAGTCCGGAGGGAAAGGGGTGATGATCGGATTAGGGTTAGGGTTTTGACGGTGGTGGTTTTTTATTAGAGAGTGGAGTTTTTCTGATATTAGGGTTTCGGAATGAGATAGTTTCTGAGTGGTGGTGGTGGTGGTGGTGGTGGTGACGACGGCTGTTGTGTCGGTCTCTGTGTCGGAATGAGAGGCGAAGATGACGGCGGAGGAGGAAGAAGAAAAGGAGTTGACGGTGGTGGTCAGGTGAGAGATACGGCGGAGAGTTGGCATAACGACGGCCATTGACGGTTGGCTTTATTTTCCGATTGAGAGCTTCCTGTGTGTATATAAGAGGTGGATGAAACAAAAGGTACCAATATGAGAGTTGAGTTAGGGTTTGGATTGTAATCCCGATTAGGAAGACTCGCCGGAGTTACAGAGAAGCGGTGGAGCCGGAGTCGGAGAGAGGCGGAGCGGCCGCCGGAGGTCGAACTTCGTAGTTTGGGGGCGAGTTTGAGTTGAGAAGCAAAGAGGGATCCCTTGTTTTTATATAACACTTATCTTTTTAAGCCCCTTTACTTTTAAAATCTTTCATATCACACCTTAGATTTTCAAAATTTCCAAGACATCCCTCAAACTCGGATGCATCTTAAAAGACTTTAAAGGATTGTTTGACAGTTGCTTGTTGAATGGTTTGGTGCAAAATGATTAACCATTAAGTCACTCTTATGATATAGTGCAAAATGAAATTTTATCGTTTGGTAATTGTTCAAAATGAAATCAGGGTTCTGAATGGTTAAAAGAGACCCAAAATATAAAATCATTCAGAGGGTTTTAGAACCATTCAGAGGTAGACTCTTTTTTTGCCAAACAAAATTCACCTCTTAACGATTCAGATGCTGCATCTTAAAGAAACTATTTTTCTGTGTCGATGAAACACATAGTGGATGGATGCATATCCTCTTGTTGGTTGTAGACCCACTTCTATATGTGAGCGAACTTTTCTTTGGATTACTCGGTTTTCTCTCAAAACCATGAATAATTGTTTGTTTTGAAACTGTTTACAACAAATGTTATTCGGATTAATCATTTGAGGTAGCTTGATGATAAGACTTTGTGTTTGCTTCTTAATGGTCATCCAATTTGATTCTCCTCGTGGTGATTGGAGGTTTGCATGATGACTAACTTTAATATACATAGAACTAGTCCCTGTTCCCTTTGATCCCACAAATGTTTAAAAATCATTGTATCAATTATTCATGTTTTTAAAGCACTAGTTTAGTCATGTAAAACTCATTACAATGTCTTCAATAATGTAGTTTGATAATTACAAGTATTACTCGTAAAGTAAATGAGGATGATAACCCTTATAGATAAACGTTCACCTTATATGTATATGGTAAGCAACCTTTAGTTTATTTTGTAAAACATTTCATCTACATTACGGTAATTTTGATTAAGAAGAGAAAATTTCAAGGTATTTATATAAAAATAATGGGATTAATGTTTTTTTAAGGGGATCAATTTGTGTTATATTTTAGAGTAAAATACAAACTTGGTCCATGTAGTTTGTCAAAAATAAAAAAGTTCGTTCATACAACTTTGAAATTACAAGATAACCATCGTGATTTGTAAAAGTGTCTTGATTTGATCTATTTTTCTAACAACCATTAAAAATTTCGTTAAACGTTGGACATTTTCGTCATTTTATCTTTCTTTTTTTTGTTTTTTTCAAAAACCATAGATGCTAAAATAAAAAAAATCGATTTTGATGGGGAAAAGGACAAAAAAAATCAATAAAATAAAGAAAATGTCCCACATTTTAAGGAGATTTTTAATGGCTGTTAAAGGGATAAATCGAATCCAGATGTTTTAGCAAACTACGAATGGCATCTAGAGCATCTCCAACAGCATCTTCATAATGGAGAAAATGAGAAAAATAAAGATTTTGGATGAAAATTATGCTCCAACAACATCTCCATAAGTTTCTCAAAAATGAAGAAAGTATAAAAGAGAGTGTTTTTTTTCTTTATATTTAGAGATTACCCAAAAATGATTACCAAGGTAGAAAAATTAATATTTATTCATGATCTCACTTTCCTACTCAAAAAATCAGTTAAAAGTTACCACTTTATAGTCTATAAAACTTTATTGAAAATTACATTTATGAAAAATATGTTTAAAAGTTATTATTTTATAAAAAGTTTGTTGAAAATAATATAAATATGTTTAAAAGTTAGTTAATGTATTGAATATTTAAATAATATAATTGATGTTGATTTCTCCAAAATAGAGATGCTGTTAGAGATGAGTGCATATTTTCTTTTTAGAGATTTTGACTTTTTAATTCTCTATTTTGGAGAAACTTTAGAGATGTTGAAGATGCTCTTATAGTTTTAAAACTGTAAAGACGAAAAATGTTACTTTAGACAAACCACAGGGACCAAATTTGTAGTTTACTTTATATTTATGGATGATAAATAAAATAAGTAAAATTTAAAGAAATAGATGACGGAGATGGAAGGTTAAAAGTCGTTTAAATGTAACGGTGTGTTTATAATCTGCTAAATCGCCGCCGTCCCTCCGCCCCTCAACGACCGTCGCCGTCCCTCCGCCCCTCAACGACCGTCGCCGTCGCTCGACCACCGTTCCTCCCCGCCTCATATCTCTCGTAATCAGGTAATTCTTGATTTTCTTCTACTTTCCAAGGCTTGTGGTTCGACATTAACAAAGATTTGTTGTTTCTCTGCTTTCCTTTTGATTTTGTTATTATTGTGATCTCCTTTTTTTTGCTTGAATCTCTTGCTATCTGTTGCTATCATTTGTTGTTTACTCGTAGGTTCTTCTATTTCTACCTATTTCAAAGTTCTAGCGTTTGATTCTCTTTTCGATCAATCTAATCTGATTTTGCAAATTTAGGTCCTAACCCTAATTTTTATGCGTAATTTTTGAGGTTTTCCTTGGCCAGATCTAATAGTATAATATAGAAGAATCATTCTGAAATGGTTTTTGTTAAGACTATTAGGATACGTGGAACGCCTAGATGAATCTCCAAAAGAGTCCTTGAGGAGAAAGGGAGGTTCCAGAAAATACGCCCCCTCCAATGAGGCTAGATGACACTGAATTGTCTAGAGGGGGTTATCAGGAAGTGTCAAGTCCCTTTGAGTGGTAGACTTTGACTCTGATACCATATTAAGATATGTGGAACCCCTAGATGAATCTCTAGAAGAGCCCTTAGCCCTTAAGGAGAAAGAAAGGAGAGGTTCCAACATATATAGAGGAGAAATGGTCCAAGTCTAGCCGATGTGGGACTCTAACAAAGACCATTAGATGTGAATTGTTCTTAACTCGAAGTGAATCTTCCTGCCTTGTTTAGCTCTTTCAGAAATGCAGCCTTTTTCTTTGTTCTAAATGCAATAGATAACAGGTGGTATTAGTGCTTGTGTGCTTGTATTTGTTCAAGTATTCAAAAGCATTCGATACTTTTTCATCTGGAATTCATCTCATACATTGCCTCTGTTGGAAATTTACAAAAAATGAACTAAATAGGAAAACAGATTAGTCCCCATTCTAGATGATTTATGGGTTGTTGGCTAATACACCCCAATGATTCTTAATCTAGAATAAGAACACAACAATTGTTATTCCCCATGAACATCTTTTGTGGAGTGAAGATAAAGAAGGAAAGAAGATATATCATAAAGAAGTGTTAGTTGGTATTTAACTATTTATAGGGCAGAAATGACAGATTTTGACACTTATATATTGTAACCGAAAGCTCAACTGATTGTTGCTCCTGAATGCATACTGATGTAGCAGTGCAAATTGATACAAAAACACCAGAAAAAGGTTGTTAGATGATAATAATATTGATCCAACTAAGTAAACGCAACGACTGCTGACCGAGTCAGATTTGCTGACCCAGTCAGTCTGGTCAGCAGTTAGTAAACAGCCCCTAGTGTTCCATTAAGAGGATGCCACTGATTCGGCCAGACCCAATCTTGTTTGGTAAACTGCTTAGCATATGTTTTTATATGTTTCTTTGATGTATATGATGGGTGGACTAGTCCTATGCAATATTGAAAGCTTTGTGATATACCGATGTTAATGTTTTCACCAAACTTTCTGAAACTTGGCTTATTTTACATTAGAGCTGATAGGCACCATTATTTTCTTATAATACCAAAGTTGGTCATAATTTATGCATTTGAGGATTTAGGTGGTTTTTTCAACTAATGTTTTTTGGGAATGTAAATGTTGCATATGAAGTTTTAGGAGGAAATAACTTCTTGCATTTTTGAATAAAGAACCACTTATCTGCATAAAACACAATGACCACGGCATACCATCATTTGCATCTAAAATACACATAATGAAAATTAGTAACTCAGACTTTTTGGTGTGTGTGTCTAAATGGATTAAGTGCATCAAGCATTACTCGACTACAAATAGGTCGGTACAAAAACATAAATAAATTTATTTATTATAAATAAATTTGTAACTTCAACTTTTAGTTGGTACAAAATCGTACCAACTGAAAAAAGTTGGTACTAAGTATAGTTGGTTGTTTGTATCAACTGAAAAAAGTTGGTATGAAGTATAGTTGGTTGGTATATGGTATAAAATTTTGCGTACCAATTATAATTGGTTGGTACACGGTATTTGAAAAAAAAACATGGTACTGTACTACTGTACCATGTTCACCCCTACACTCTGTTTTACCCTCTCCTTTTCTGATAAATTGCTTGCTATTTCACATAATTTATGAATTATAGACCATCATATATTCCAACTTATTCATAAGTTGCAAGATTTTGATTTCTTACATTATACCTTGTGATACAAATTTCTCATTTCCTTCTACAAAAGTGAAGTTATACTGTCGAAAAGAGAAGATGGCAGTTGCTATCGGGAAATGGCGGACCCTTGCAACTTCTCTTCAATCTGACCTATATTTTCACCGCCTCCACTGTCGATTTTTCTTGAATAATGGCCCTGATACCATGGAAGAGTTACTGGATCGGCATGTAGCCAAGAAAGATAAAAAGAGTTACAATGATGATGAAGATGAGATATTAACTCGGCAAAGACTTACGACCACCCGCCGTGAGGTTTTGGGTCTTTATCGAGATATAATTCGTGCAACCCGTTACTTTATGTGGGCTGATTCACATGGCGTTTTGTGGCGTGATGTTCTTCGAGCAAATGCTCGAAAGGAGTTTGAGGAGGCTCGATTTGAGAAAGATCCGGAAGTTATCACTCGGTTGCTTATCGGTGGACATGATGCTGTGGAAGGTGCTCTTGATAAATTGGTGGAAAAGCAGAGGCAACAGATTGCGAAGGAGAAAGAAGAGCGTGATCGTCGATGATTACAGGTAATGATGTATATTGTTTTTGAAAGGCGTGATCGTGAATTTTTTTGGCTTTTCTGTTTGTACATTTTTAGTTTTCAAACTTTAGATTTTACATTTTTACAGATTTACCTACTCAGTTGAATATTTGATTACTTTATATAATACTAATATATATATATATGGTTTTTCTTCTTCTAATATGAAAGTAATTTCTTTTTATCTTTTGACTCATTGAATAATAAATAGAAAACATATACATATAGGGGCGGGTGGGTTCAAATGCGAACTCAAATTTGGTTGTGAACATGAGGACAAAGGAGAACGTGCCACGTGTCCCATTTAGTCTTGAATATATTCAGGCTGAATGCTGTGTTATTCACTTTGAATGTTATGTTACTCATACTGAATAACGTATGAATTTCACCTTCGTTATTCAGACTGAATGAGATACGTGTTGCACTCTTCTTTGTTCTCATGTTTGCAACCAAATTTGAGTTTGTATTTGAACTTTCCTCTATACATATATGTATAATTATATATATGACATAAAAATTTATCACTTTATTATGCAACACCTTGAAAAACTAGGTGTCCTCGCTATGGCGTGTAAGATGTTTAGAATCTTGATTTTTTAAGTATATTTACCCCTTGGGGTAAATGAAAAGTCTTAGTACATCCACCCCCCCCCCTTTTTCTCAGATCGTATATTGTCTGGGATTTACTGGGTTTGTTTGATTTGGTTTGAATTTTATGATTATGTAATTAAAAAAAGTGTATTTATTGGTATATTGTTAGAAGGAAAGTATTAGGGTATAAAAAGATGGTTGAAGTTGATATGGTATTAAGTATTATTAACTTGTAAAATAGAGAATCAGTTGACGAGTTCCCCTTTGAGGTTGGTTCATGATAGTTAAAAAGACACAACTACCCTCATGGTGAGTTCATGCTCTTTGATCTTGAAAAGAAAAAGAGTTCCACTTTGAGGTTGGTTCATGAATGTTAAAAGACAGAACTACCCTCAGTGAGTTCATGCTCTTTGATCTTGTCCGTTTTTCTTTTTTGTAAAATTTAGTATAAGTAAATAGTACGGTATGATTAAACAGAGAACACAGTCATAATAAAAGAACAAATAAAATTACATGTGATTATGGAACATGGTCAATACAAGAATAAAGTGGTGTGAATCACATGTTACTTTGTTGTAAAATTATATGTGATTTGGTTGTTTTCGACTTTCTTTCTGTTCTCTTATCTGGTTTTTAACCAAATTTAATGTAAGATCTGATACCGCTCTTACAATTATTTGATGACAAATTTGGTAATTTGATGTTTCCATTCTATTCGAGACTGTCTGAGTATTACTTTCAATATTTGTTTTTTCGTGGGACTATAGGAGTAGGTGTCCTTTTTTTAAGTATATAATATTTATATACGATAAATAAATACATACATCCAGTTATCTTTGATAAGGTTTGAACCTCAAACCTCTTTAAAGCTAGTGTCTTGTGTTGGGCGGAATAGGCGTGACAATTCTCAACACAACATGAAAATAAACGGGTTTGAGTTGAAGTTTCTGACCCGTCAACCCGCTAAATAAGCGGATCGTGTCCGGGTTGATACAGACGGGTCGCGGGTTGACCCGCCAATCTACCAAAAAATATATTTTTTTGCAGATATTCTATACTTTACTTAAAAATCTCAAAAAGTCAAAATAAGTTTTGTTTTGTATAATGTATATTAGGTGAATTTGCTTGTTTGCACTTTTTATTTGTTTCAAACTTGTATTTGGATTTTTTAATTTAATTGGATTATTAGGTGACCTGCCAACCTGAGTATATACGAGTTAGGGTTAAACGGGTCGTGTTCGGGTTAACCCTTTCCAATCCTATTCGTCAACCTGAACACGACCCAATTATCACTCCTAAGGTGGAAGGGGAAAAAGTTGAAAAAGGAATAAAATTCAACTCTTCCAAATCCGAGGGCAGAGGCAACTCCAAAGCAATGCCCATTGGAACTAAATATCTATTGACCAAATTAGCCTCCTTACAAAATTGGTCAATTGTATTTTCTATATATTCTTAAAAATGGCCTCCTTAGTGTATATTTAATCATTTTTATTAACTATTTAAATTAAATAAAAGTTTGTTTGATTTGATATAATGTTATTTTTGTAAGGTTTGGATTTGCGAAATGACTTAGAATCTTGGATAGAATTGAATTCAATTATTTATAGATAAATTAAATAATTAAACTACTTTTTATTAGTTTATTATTATAAAATAAATGTTCTTGATACATTTTAAAATATTATCCTACATTATTTCTATAAAAAATATCGTAAAATACCAATTATTTTTATAAGATTTTTAAATTTAATATTTATAGGATTTTAATTATAAAAATATCTAATTTTAAATTTCACCAATTCAAATAAACCAAATGAACCCCTTAATAAAATATAACAATTTATACATGCATAAGTTAGAATTATCCTTCTATTTTTTAAACCTTGCTTTATATTAAAATACTACTAAATTAGGTCCATTCTTTTTAATTTTGTTTAAATGGTTTTTTATAACCATAATTTAAAAGGTTATTTTACAAAAATACTTAAATTTTAATATCTTTAAAGCAATTAGACCATAAAAAGCTGTAATTATTAATCAATTAAATTCGATTTTGACGGAATGAAAGAGTTTAATCACTTGTTACTTATTAAATATTTATCATTTATTAAAATAACATTTAGATATGTACTAATTATCAAAAGAAAAAATAAAACTTATATTTAGGTATTTAGAGGCGGGTTCATGCGAGGACGATAACAATTTACGAGAATGCATAGATAATCCTTAGTCAATCATTTTGTACATGATTTTTTTTTTCATGTACAAAATCATATGTGATTTTATAATAGCATCAAAAATGACACGCACGACTTTTACTACGGAAAAAGTCTCGGCTAATCATATATGATTTTGCATGTGAATCATATGTGATTTTGTACATGGAAAATTTTCATGTATAAAAATGAGTGGCTAAAGATTGTACTTTCACTCTTATAAATTGTTAATATCTTATCGTTATCGCATGAACCTCTTTCTAGGTATTTAAGCTAGTAAAATGTCTTTTTATTCGAATAAAAAAAAGTATGAGAAGCAAGAAAATGCGTAAAAATTCTAGAAGCAAAACAGCACAGGGACATATCCGTCATTTCCCAAACGCTGTCCGAGAGCCGCTTTCCGTTACTTCCTTCTTCCTCCAACACATGTTATTCATAAAAACCAAAAGAAAGTCTTCAAAACTGCCATTTTCGAGTCCTCAAAAAACCACACACAGATTCAGCTGAAAACCCTACGAATTAGGGGTTTTTTTGTTCTTTCTTCTGGTTGAGAAATCTTTGCAACAATGCGGAAAGGGAGAAGCTATTTGGGTCGGCATCACCAAGGGAAGAGATCGTCGACGGTAGCCTTGGTTCTATCAATGCTTTTAATGCTCACAATAGTTCTGCTGGTACTTCTTGCTTTAGGGATTTTTTCACTTCCGATCGGTTCCGACGACGGTTCTTCTTCTTACCTTAACGATCACATCACTTTCAAGCGGAAACGACTCCTTGTGTACGTAAATTTTACTCTCAATTTTCGTCTGAATCTAGGTTTTATTGGTTTTTTGTTTTTTGAGATGTGATTATTGTTCGACTTTTTAGATGATAATTTATCATTTTAGCATTTGGATTTAACTTCGGTAATTTGCAAAGGGACTGTCTGTTAGGGGCCTTAGGGCATAGGGTTCGAATCAGGTGGACAGCTGAAAGTTGCCTGTGATTTGTAAAGTTTGGCATACAATTCGGATGATACAGTGGAAAAATTTGTTCAATTTATAATAAAGTCCATCTACTTTAACCTTCTGAAATGTACTAGGTTTGACAATCGACATCAAAATTCAAGGTGCATATCTTGCATAGAAAGAGAGAGAGAGAGAGAGGGGGGGGGGGGGGGGTTATACCCTAAATGACAATGTTTGTAATTGTAGGTTTATAAGTTGATATTGATCGGTGTACCAGATATTGTCTGCTTTGTCCATACACTTGGACTCACGGTTTTAAAACGCGTCTGATAGAGGAGGTATCCAAGTCCCTTATAAGACAACTTTTGTTCTCTTCCCCAACCGATGTGGGATATTACAAGCCACAGAAGAATGGTAGACTAAAATAGGCAAACTGCTACCATTGTATATTTGTCAATAGTGGTGTTTAGAAATATATTGTTCTCTCTTTCTTTTTTAGTATATAAATCTACTACTAGAATCCGGAGGGATTTGCATTCACAAATTCTATGATTTGGTATGAGTTTAAGCAGTTATGACAGAAATTCAACCTTTTATTATCTGAGATATATACTAAGGCTCAAAATTCCCAAGATCTGTGTGAATCTATGGTGATTAGGTTTTTATAATTTGTTGATTGCATCCCATTTGTAAGTGAAATGTAGAGGTTACTGTAAACAACTATGCCCTTTTAAAAAAAATCATGTTTTGTCTGATCATCTTGTAGTGGCATCATTATTATTTTCACTATTATCTTCCCATTTATGCAATATAGCTAAACTTGATTGATCTGGAATGCAGTGGTGATGGTGATGGTGATGGGATGGGAAAGAGAGGAGATCAGTGGACTGAGATTCTCTCTTGGGAGCCTAGAGCTTTTGTTTACCACAATTTCTTGGTGAGTATCCCTTCTGTAGTGTTCATTGTTCAGCTTCAATATTATATCTAAAGATGCCCTTGTGTAAAAGTTGAGATTCATTACTTCATAGTATTATGCAGTACTATATTGTATATTTGAAAACCACTGTCATTGGGTTTAACCTATTCTATCTGAATTTTATGCTTTTTTGAGCTTATATCTCCAATTCGATAGAAATACATGAACAAGTGTTTTATGTTGGGTTTTGGTCTCCCATGTTACCTTAGTATTGGAAGGAATTAATATTTGATTATAAAGTATTAGGCATAGAATCGAGTGAGAAGTAGAGTTAAGGTGAGAAGCGTAAGAAGAGATCTGAGCCATTGATCACTTTTAATCTCATACCCACCCATGAATTGCGCCTTAGAAGGGAGTTGATCCGGTGCATCTCGGTGCACCTCATCTCTGTGCATCCAAGGGTGAAGATCCCTTCTTACGCTTCTCATCATAACTCTCCTTCTCACCGGAACCCAACCCTAAAGTATTAAGTATTAACTCTTAATTCTATTGTGAAACAGTCGAAGGAAGAGTGCGAGTATTTGATAAATCTTGCAAAGCCTCACATGACAAAATCAACAGTTGTTGATAGCAAGACTGGTCAGAGTAAAGATAGCAGGTCCGTGCTGGCAAAGTTCTCATCTTTACTTATATATATGTATATATATATATATTACAGTTGGGTAGGATTTGTTTTTCCTGTTTCTTGATGGCAAGTTGACAATAGCTGCCATTTTCATTTTTTTAGGGTGCGTACAAGCTCAGGAACGTTTTTGAGGAGGGGAAGGGATAAAATCATACGAAATATAGAGAAAAGGATAGCAGACTTCTCATTTATTCCTGTAGGTATGGCATATTAATATCTCATGGTTTTATGTCAGCCTTTATATGCTCAATTACATGTCCTTAAGACATCAGCAGTAGAAGATATGCTAGCTTTACTTGTGCCTGTTTACACCCTAAACTCTTATGTCTTCTATTTTCTGGATATTGGTTAGAGTTACGGGCTGTTTGTTTACCTCTTAACAGTTCCATTAAGAGGTAGCCTCTGAATCGCTAAGAGGTGAATCTTGTTTGGCAAAAAATAAGTCTGCCTCTTAATGGTTCGAAAACTCTCTGAATCATTTTGTATCCTGGACCTCCCTGAACCATTAAGAGCCATGATTACATTCTGAACAATTACACCAAACAATTATATTTCATTTTATACTATATCATAAGAGCCTCTTAATCATTCCGACCACTAAATCATTCTGCACCAAACCATTCAGCAAGTGCCAAACAGTCCCTTAGACATTTAAAATTCTATGATTTGGGTGTGCTTCACTAATCTTAATACATGGCCAAAACTTGTTAATGCATTTTATGTCTAGTTACTGGAACATAGGTGGATTATTATACAACTAATATTTTTCTCAATTAATAGAACATGGAGAAGGCCTACAAATTCTCCATTACGAAGAAGGTCAAAAGTACGAGCCTCACTTTGACTACTTTCTTGATGAATTCAACACTAGAAACGGAGGCCAGCGAATAGCTACAGTTCTTATGTATCTGTGAGTATCATGCATTCACATTGCATCTTTTTATATTTTAAATGCATTTGTAGCATGCCCTTTTGTAGACACTTGGTTCAACACTTATTTATCTGCTATGATTGCAGTTCGGATGTGGAGGAAGGGGGAGAAACAGTTTTCCCTGCTGCCCAGGGAAATTTTAGCTCTAGACCCGAGTGGAATAATTTGTCTGAGTGTGCCAAAAAGGGTATTTATGTAAAACCAAAAATGGGTGATGCATTACTTTTTTGGAGCATGAGGCCAGATGCGACATTGGATCCAAGTAGTTTGCATGGTATGTCCCCTGTGGAACCTTTAATTCATCCACATTTTTTTGAAGTATATAATATAATATAAATTCATCCACAGTTACCTGCTGAAAAGGAATAAAAATTGGTTCCAATGCTCGAACTTAGTCTTAAAATCACTGGATTAGATTCCACTTCATGCTCAGATGCTCTAAACATGCGCATCAGTTTTCTTAATTTTGCAGCAGCTGTTGGCTATCTGTCTTTAGTAACGTACACACACACACACATATATATATATATAGAGAGAGAGAGAGGAAAGTTCAAATGCGAACTCAAATTTGGTTGTGAACGTGAGGACAAATGAGAGTGCGACACGTGTCTGAATGTAGATTATTCAGACTGAATAATCAAAGAAATATTCAGATGAATATAGTATTTATTCAGCCTGAATAATGGTTATTCAGTCTGAATATTTCTTTGATTATGCAGTCTGAATACGACACGTGTCACACTGTCATTTGTCCTCACGTTCACAACCAAATTTGAGTTCTCATTTGAACCCGCCCCTATATATATGTATATATATATATATATATCGGTTAATAAGATTTATCTTATAAATTTCAGGTGGTTGTCCTGTGATTAAAGGAAATAAGTGGTCATCTACAAAGTGGATGCATGTTGAAGAATACAAAATATAAGTTAAAGGTTAGTTTTTCTACTAGTGCAACACCTTCTGGTTTTGTGCTTATTTATTGTGGTTTCAACAACTTGTGCACAAAGAAACAAATGAATCAAAGCATGTCCACCATGTTTTGTTTTTCTTTCTCTTAAGTAAGCTAAACAAAAGCTTAAGGAACTTTATGCTGCATTCATAATGGCATCAATTTGACCAAAAATAATAGCCAAATAAATACTTACATAGTTACATGCTTATCAGAAACCTCTCTTGTGATAATACACGCTTTTAATTAAAAGATGTGTCTTAAAGAATAAGAGTGGCCGAAGTGAAACTGAAGATCACCCTATACTGTTGCTGAAGAAGAATCGAATTTTATATAAAGGAGTAAAATGAGATTCCGCTTTCTGGGTAATATCACCAAGAAGATTTCTTGAATAACTCATGCCTAGTTTCTGTGCCATAGATTATGACTCGTAACTCAGAAGCTTGATTCTTTAATTTGTGCAGTTTTGGCTTCTTTTTTGTTTTCTTGTCAATTGGGTCCAGTAGGACTCTCCTTCCATTTGTAATAGATCATCTTCATCTTAATGATGACACTAATAAAGTTAGCCATGCTACCCTCTAACCATGTTGTATAGCTTGATCTACTTTCATCTTTCTTAGGAGTTTCTTCAACTAACATCATGTTGAATCAACTAAATTCTTAATATGTAACTTTTAATCATTTAATTTATCGTCTCTGGAGAGAGATTGGTTCTTATAATTCCATAATGAGAGATGCGCATAACTGCAATTCTTAAACATGCCCATACCAATCTGGTAGGAGAAAAGATGATAGAATTAAAGAACAAAGAGCAGTTTACTCACGATATGATGCACCTAAAATAAGCACCTAAAACATATATGTATATATATAGTTATAGAGGAAAGTTCAAATGTGACCTCATTTTTGGTTGTGAACGTGAGGACGAATCTCAGCCACTTATCCGGTCAATAAAGGCGGCTTTGACCTGGTTCCCCTCCTTTAATAATCTCCACCCTCCCATGAATCGCGTCAATCCTCCGTGATCGCGTCCACCATAACCGAAGATGTGTGGCTGAGATTCGTCCTCACGTTCACAGCCAAAATTGAGTTCACATTTGAACCTAACCCTATAGTTATATAGTTATACATGGGCGGGTTCAAATGAGAACTCAAATTTGGTTGTCAACGTGCGGACAAATGAGAGCGTGACACGTGTCATATTCAGACTGAAAAATGAAGGAAAATATCAAGCCTGAATGTAGTGTTATTCAGACTGAAATGAAGGAAAATATTCAGACTAAATGTAGTGTTATTCAGAATGCATAACACTACATTCAGTCTGAATATTTTCCTTAGTTATTCGGTCTGAATATGACACGTGGCGTGCTCTCATTTGTCCTCACGTTCACAACCAAATTTGAGTTCGTATTTGAACTTTCCTCTAGTTATATATATGATATACATATATGCCGCCATAAGTCATGCCCTGAAAAAGGCGTGCCTTCGTTGTGGCTTCTAATGCTTGAGGCTTGACGATACCACCACATCAGGCCTCGTGCCATTTAGAACCTTGCATTTAGTAGAGGCAACATCATATTCAATAATTACTATCACAACCTTAAGCTTTCAGGATACTATTACAACTTTTAACATTAGGATTTTGTGAATGCCAAAAAGGCGACCGATTAGTCTACTTTTAATATTTTAGTCATGTTTCTTTCTTTTTCCTGCATTTTCTTCTATTTGGTATGATCGATAATTACTTAAAATTACCCTTACCATTTTATATTCTTCATTTGGCAGTACATAAATGTAAGTTGATCCCTTTCAAGCTGCTATGTAATATACACTCCCCAGGTGCTTTTCTTATCCTATAACTTCAGAATGGATCGTTAGCAGTAAATTATCGTTGCGTTTTCAGAAATTAAAAAACCCGAGCTTCGTGTTTGCAAAGGGGGTCAGCGTAATTCAACAGGAAAATTGATCGATTAATTACATATACAGATACCCATGATAACTTATATGAGAATAGCCAAATCTAGTCGTTCTTTTTCATGTTTTTTTGGTTCTTTTATACTTGTTTGTCGTTCGTTGTTGTTATGGGAAAACAAATTGTAAAATGTCATTGTCGTCTAATTGAGTTATTTTTGGTTCTTTCTTTTTTTATGCCCATTGGCTTGGAACACATTACAAGAGTCCTGTGATAAATGGAGGGATGGTGTGATTTTTTGTATGTTTTAATGTGGCTATTTCTTTATTGTTTCTTTTTATATTGTTTACTATTTACTAGTCTTGGTTCTTCTTTCCTTTGTGCTCGTACTTTTTGCACAAGTCGGGGTCTTAACAGTAACAATCGCTCTACTTTTTGGTGTACTGGGTTTGTTTGGTTTGGTTTGAAATACAGTATTTGTGTTTTACTTGGTTCAAATCCTTGAAGCAAGCATACATTATGGTACTATAAGGATGCGTTTGGTACATGGGATAGGACAGGACAGAAATCACTGTCCCGCGTTTTTTGCGACATAGGACAGGACGAGAATTCACTGTTCCAACATTTTGATGCAACATGGGACAGAAACTGGGACAAGGATGTGTACCAAACACTACTTAAATCATGTATGTAAGTGGCGTGATGTTCTCGATAAAGACCCTTATGTCATGTCCAGTTTTGTTCAGTCCTACTCTCTTGTCATGTCCAGTCCAATCATGTATGTGTACCAAACACTACTTAAATGAACATAAATACCAAAGATTCTAACTAGTTATGACTTTTGAGCCTTCCAAGGACTAGAAATAATGGCATTTAATTTATGTAAATGCCTTCAGCATTTACTTAAGCTCGATTTTCAGTTAAAAAAATTACACAAATTTACAATTGTTTTAACACAAATTTACAATTGTTTTATGTTATGGATCATGTTGCTTGTCGACCTTCAGTAAATAAAAGTTTTGTATAAATCAAATGTCGATAATGGTTAATGTAAAATCCTTACATTTTATGTAATCAAAATTCAAATATCACGATCGAAAAAGGATAAATGCACCCAAAACTATGGATTTGTGATTTATAATCTTTTATATAGAACCGATAACTTCTATAGCAAATATACTATTTTAGATACGAGAAAAGTTTGTTCCGACAACTATGTTAAAGTCTAATTTAAAATGAAGGGAAAAAAAGAGGAGAAATAATGGAGATGCTCCAAAAAAATATACCATACATGTTGGAGATGCTCCAAAAATGATTGAGCTTAAAGATAAACAAGTCAAAGTAGAACACACCACCCACACACACACACACACATATATATATATATATATATTTATATATATTTATAGATCAAACGAATCACCCCTTAAGCGAACAAAGGAATAAATCATGGACACATATGATGTGGGTCCCACATAATATTTAATCATTTATGATTTAATATTAAATCATATTAAATCATAAATGATTTAATATTATGTGGGACCCACATCATATGTGATCCACAAGTGTCCCTTTGTTCCTTTAAAAATATAAAGTTCTCATTTGAACCTTCCTCTCTCTCTCTCTATATATATATATATATATAGGGACGGGTTCAAATGAGAACTCAAATTTGGTTGTGAACATGAGGACAAATGAGAGCGCGACACATGTCATATTTAGACTGAGATAATCAAAAAAATATTCAGACTGAATAAAACTGAAATAGTGTTTATTCAGTCTGAATAATGTTTATTGAGACTGAATAAACATTATATTCACTCTGAATATTTCTTTGATTATTCAATCTGAATAATCTACATTCAGATACATGTCGCGCTCTCATTTGTCCTCACGTTCACAACCAAATTTGAGTTCTCATTTGAACTTTCCTATATATATATATATATATATCATAAATTGATGTATAATTTGCATGAAATTACTATACATATGATGGTAAATATATCCTCTTAGTTAACCATTCAATGGTTAAGAAAAGACATTGATGCAATTGTATTTTATAAGAATGGTTGTGTGATATAGAAGACCACAATAACAAAGAGATGGAATTGGAGTGTTGGTAAAAGGATTATACTACTTCAATGTCTCCTCTAATATGGTTTAATGGTTCCAATTATGGATTTAAAAAATGTTAAATAAGAAGTGCCTTACAATAAAGAATACAATTGAAAATTTAAAGTATGAAGTGACACCACAACTGTATTTGAATTTTATTAAATATCAATTTTGTTTTGTAAAATATTTTTAGTTGTGCACATGAGCTAATAACTAATAAGTATGGATACATGATGAAAAAAGTTTTTCATAGTCATAACATTACTTTTTTTTATACATTCTTCGTGCAATATAAGATGGAACTGAATGTCTTTTATTTTATAAAAACGTGCTTATACAGTTATATATATATTTTACATACATTCAATCTAAATATTGCATTCCGACATATTGTACAAGTACATAACTAAAATGATTCTAAAATAAAAATCATGTCTATTTTTAATGAAATTTACTCTTTTTATGATGTAATTTACAATTTATGATTAATACATATAATCATGTTACATACCATTATAAAGTAAAGTTCAAATACGAACTCAAATTTGGTTGTGAACGTGAGAATAAATGAGAGCGTGACACGTGTCTGAATGTAAATTATTCAGACTGAATAATCAAAGAAATACTCAGACCAAATAAATCTGAATATAGTGTTTATTCAGTTTGAATAATGCTTATTCGGTCTGAATAAGCATAAACTGAATAAACATTATATTCAGTTTTATTCAGTCTGAATATTTATTTGATTATTCGGTCTGAATATGACACATGTCGCGCTCTCATTTGTCCTCATGTTCATAACCAAATTTGAGTTCTCATTTGGACCCGCCCCTATCATTATAATATATATTTATCATAGGGTTATAGAAGGGGAAAAGGGTTAGCATTATTAGTACAAATTAAAGAGAATAAATGTTTAAACATTTGATAATGAAATTTTATTACAAGTGATTGAATTGCCTATTCAACTACTTATTATATAGGATTGAGGGGTGGACAAAAACTTGTGCAAACCAACAAAATTGAATCAAGATTATGCTAAACTAGACAAAAACAACTATATTAGATTTGTTTATCGGTTTAAATTTAAAAAACCTATTTTTTTTAATTTTTATCTCAAACTTGAAAGCATATACTTTTTAGGTTTTCATTTTTCATTTAATGGATTGTGATGACACTAGTTTTTAAAGTATTTTAAAGAGGTCTAAGTTTTGGTTTCATTTTTTTTATTGTTGGGTTTTAATTTAGAACTAATCAACTATTATAAAAATCATTCAATTTTAAGAGCATGTTACAAGTTTTTTAATTAAGAATTACTCAAAAATATTCAATTTTAAAAAATAAAAAACAAATTTTAAACCATACAACCTTAAAATATAATACGTGGGTATCCACTCTTAATAGGGCAAGGATTTTCTGTCTTAGTAAGTAATATGGTAGGGATGTGAATAAATTTTATATCGAAAGCAAGTTCGAGGTGGGTTCGAGATGATACCATCCTCCCCCTGATTATATACTGAGGAAATCAAGTACAAACTTAACAAAAAAATGTTATAAATTTATAAATCGGGTTTCATATATGAAATGTTTATGACTGTTTTATATATGGAAAATAGACTCGAAAATACGTTTATATATGAAAAACACACACATACACACACAAGTACAAAACATATGAAACAATATCTAATTTGGCTACCTACTTTTTTGGGGGGGGGGGGGGCGAGATTAGATATGACAGAGATGGAGACCATAAACCGAGAGCAGGGTCGAGGAGGTAGTGGTGTTATTCGACCGGTTTATTTGGTTATCAAAATTCTCTAAACTAACAGATAAACGAATCTTACTTGGTTCAGTTTAATTGGTATATGGTTATTCAGTTCGATTATCTGGTAAATTGAATAGGACTTGAGGTGTTTTAAAATTTAAGATAATTTATAAATATAAACATCTGCAATGGTTGTTTGAAGATGACTTGACCATTAGAGTTAGTGATTTGAAGAAGACCTTTTTTTATTAACCACTTAATGTTTCTAAGTCTTTGAAGAAATGGATGTGAAATACAAATAAAGACAAAAAAATATAATATGATGAGACCAAAACTTTTTTTTATTATATATTTTTATTTAATCAGATCTTTTACTCAATTTGACCGTAGTAGAATCATCAATATCTTACAATATAAACTTGGAATTCGGGGCAGTTGGGCCGCGAAAAATAGACCAAATATAATTAATATCTTTTAAATTTTCAACATAATTGAAAAATATGAAATATAAAAATAAAAATAAAAATAACAATAATAATAATAATAATAATGTATTTCCTAACCAACGAAAAACCTTACAAAAATTACTGAAAAACCAAATAAAAAGACCTAAAACCAATGTTTTAAAATCCGGGTTAACCTGGTCGGTCGAATCGGTTGGACCGGGACCAGCAGAATGTAATTAGGTTAACTAACACCCTGGTTAATGCATACGACCTACTGTTTAAGGCCGTGGCCGGTTTCTCAAAAACCCGGTTAAACCGATGGTAAACCCGTTTCTCAAACTCGGTTATCCCGTTTTTATATTAAAACTCAAAAATAAAAAAAATGTGTGTTATGTGTGTTTTTTAATGTATTTGGATTGATGTAAAACTTATTGTTTGTGTATGTTTAATGTTGGAACTTGTGGACAGTATATATGTATGTACGAAGGAAAATGAAAAAAATTATAAATAATTAAGAAAATTATTGAAACTGGTTAACCTAATGGTTGAACCGGTTGAACCAGTTAACCCGAGACTACCACATCGGGTCAACTAGAAATCCGGGTTTTAAAACATTGCCTAAAACCAAAATACCAAATAACCCGAATTTAAATATTTAATTCAGTTCAAAAGAATTATCCGATTAACTAATTAAGGCCTTTTCGACACTCCTATCGAAATATTAATTTCCGTTCTTATCCCATCTTTAATTAAATAAAAAAAAATAAAAAATAGAAAAAAATAAAATAGAAAGTAGAGAAAATAAAATACAAATTTAAGTAAATTACCAAACTACCCCTTGTTAGAAAAGAGGAGGAAAAGAAGAAGAAAAAACCGAGTCAAAGCAGTCGAACTCGAACCCCATCGAAACTGGGTCACTATTCTCTCTCTCTCTTCTCTTTCTTCATCCCCTAACCCCCCTTCCATCTCTCTCTCTCTCTCTCCAACTCACCCATCAACTCTAAGTGCATATACACAAATACTCCTATATACCATCAATTCTTTCTTTAATTCTTTATTGGTTTTACGATTATCATCTGAAATCAACTTCAATTCATTGATTTCAGCTTCGAATTCTCACTGTTTTGATGCCCATATGAGCATCTTTTTTGATGGAAAATTTCACTTCATTCGGAGAAACTGAAGTTGAAATTTGAAGGATCAGAGGGGTTTTTTTTAATCTATTTTGCTTCATTACTGTTCATCTCTTGGTAAGCATCACTATGTCTCTCTGTGTTGTTATTGGGAATTTGGGATTGAGTTTTGGATGATTGAATTCGACCTGAGTTTGACTTGTTGTATTGATTATTGAAAAGTTTATTTCTTTTTCTTGTGGTGATTTGGTTTCGAATTTCAGTATAGGTGTTGCTTAGGGTTTTTGTTTCTGTAATTATCTGTACTAGGATGGAGCTTGAAGTTCCAATCAGATGATTTTTTAGAGATAATGTTGTGTTTATTTTGTTATTTGTTAATTCGATCATTGCTTCATGAAAACTCTGAAGGTTATTGAGCTTCTTGAAGATGAAATTTATTTGTTTAGTATGATTTTGATTGTTATTGTTAATTTTTAAACCCCACCAAATAAATCCATGATTCTTTATGTATGGATTTTAGAACTCAAAACAAAATTAGATGGATAGTTAATCAACCGTAATGGATAGAAAGCTTCAAATGATGTTTAGCTTTTATTGAATTTGAATTCTGGATATGGTAGAATGGTGTTAAAGCAGTTAAACTTGTTTACCACCTAAAAGCTAAAAGAATAAAAATAACGTATAGCTTCGAACATTTCCTTCTTACGGGCATCCTTATTTTTTAATAGGAGTCTATACTCGATAGTTAAGAAGAGAATCTTATGGGCGCTCTAATATATTTCTTGAGTGTTTGAATCTTTAAATAGGGAAATCTGGTGTAGAATGGAGGGTTATGGTAAATGTATTTTATCGATTTCTAAAGGTCATCTACAAGATCCCCCTTTTTTGTAAAGGAAGCTTGTTATGGGACCAATAATTCTTGCTTTATCTTAACTTAATATCAGGAAAATGAACTTCATAAAGTTTTTGTTTTTTACTTCTCTTTTTGTGTTGTTTATGATTGCGACTTGATTAGGGTATTGTACTTTTTGTGGACAAAGATTAATTAGAGTATTGTCCCAAACAGGAAAAAAAGAGGATACTAATATAGTAATTCGAAAAGTAAAGAATAGTCGGCTACTTGAATCGGATTTTAAGATGATTTAAGAAGTTGATACTTATCTCAGGCTACTTCTTGCTGATGTTTTGTTTATTCATGTGAAATAGCAAGAATATATATATATATATATATATATATATATATATATATATATATATATATAGAGGGAGGTTCAAGGGAAAACACTAAAAAAAGAGAAAACTGAAGAACACCCTGGGAGCCCTCCATCCTGACAGTATACACCAATGCTTCTATCATTACATATGGATTGATGCATAATTGCATATTCACAAATGCATGTTACAAATTACCGGTATGCATTTGTGCATACCGTCCAGAGTGTTCTTCAGTTTTCTCTTTTTTTGGTGTTTTCCCCTTAACCTAACCCTATATATATATATCATAGATGGCATGCATGATGTGTGAGTGATAATGCCATATGTATTCACGTTTTAGTCGTTGAAAGTTACTGTTGCGTAAGTTCAGCAGCTAGTATAAATATAAGATATTAATTTATTAAACAACCGCTATGTCAGCATTACATGATTTCCGTTCTTTCTCTACTATAAAGAGGAGTTATATTCTTATTAAATTGCCATACTTTTTTCCCTAATAAATTATAATATAAGAGTTTCATGAAGTTTTTACGACTATCTGAAAGGAAATCAGTTTCATATTCATACCTTAAGTTTCTTAAATTTGCTATAGGAAATTCTGCAATGCATCGTGTGGCCAGTGCAGGCAATGCCTCCAATTCAGTCCGTCCTCGAAAGGAGAAAAGGTTGACTTATGTGTTAAATGATGCCGATTACACAAAGGTCAGGGTTCACTTATGTTTTTTTAGTAAATGTTTGCTATTGATGGATATATATTTATACATTCACATAATATATTGGCGTTAACTTTAGAAGAGGTTTGCATATAATGATATAATTATAAGGTATGAAGTTAAAATACATATAAGATCTAGAGGGAATCTGTCTACATTATACCGTGACAATCTATCTTTTTTATACAGTAGGAGCCAACTTTCTTGGTAGTGTCATTCTCCCGTAATTTAAGATTATATTTGATGAGTTTAGTTTAGCCTCAAGTATAAAATCCATCACCTATGGAGGTATAAAGTCCCTCACTGAAAGGTTTGAGAACTAAAATCGTGGTTACATCTCCGAAGATATCCTTTTTGGTCATTTTACATGCTCATAAGCTAGTTTTTTCCCAAACACAACTTGTTCATCAACTAGCTTATAAGTCACCAGCTTGCTTATCAGCTAGTTTGCCAAACATAACCTTAGTATCTCACTCACATTTAGATTCTATAAACTTCTGGACGGAATCGCACTCATCAGCTAGCTTATCAGCTACCAACTAGCTTATCAGTCATTAACTAGTTTGCCAAACATTTAGTATCTCACTCACATTTAGATTCTATAAACTTTTGGACATCATCGCACGGACTTCTATTGTTGTATGCTGGGAACCACAGTTTCTTGATCCCGATTTCCCACCAAGGGCAAGGGATATTATCTTGTCCAAAGAAAGCATTTATTAGATTTATCATAAAAACAAATATGGATTCAGCCATGGTTCGGAATGGAAACTATTGTTAGATGTAGAAAGTATTTGAAAGACTTAGGTGGCGTTTGTTTTTTAAGAGGTGCTGAGGTATGAAGTCTGATTTCACTTCTAATTTATAAGAGGTGGTGCTGAAGTCTGAAATCTGAATCAGTAAAACTGTTTGTTTTTACGTCTGAAGTTTGAAATCTGAATCAATATGACTATTTCTTTTCATCTTGTGTGAAAGAACCGAAGGCGTGGGAAGATAATAAGAGGGATTTAAGAGGCTAGGTTACCACTTATTTGTTCAGACCATATTAAGTGATAAGAGGCTCTGAAAATAATAGAAAAACAAACAGTCTGAATTATGAAACGTCTATACGAATCAGACATAAGTGGTGATTAAGAGCTTAAAATGAAAAAACAAACAAGGCCTAATGAATAAAGCATCAGAATATATTCCAATTTGATGGTAATTCAAAAATATTTTACCCACTTGCTGCCAGAAAATACATGTCAACCATCTATTAAAGAGAAACAAGCAAAAAAAGTTCTTGCTATCTTCCTATTACCGATTCTTTCATTATAATACGAAATTCTGATCCCCTTTATTTGCAGCATTGTGCAGGTGTGAACTGTTTAGCTCTTTTAAACCCTTCAGAACCAGATAATGGTAGTTACCTTTTCACTGGGAGCCGTGATGGCACGTTGAAGAGATGGGCATTGGGTGAAGAGGGTGCCACCTGCTCAACTACTTTTGAGTCTCATGTTGACTGGGTATATTTCTAAATAACCGGTATTTTTTACTATTAGTCGTCGTCTTCAAGAGGGTACCGTCGGCCATTATTATAAGTTGATGTTTGTTACTTTAAATTTTGACTTAAGTTTTTATATAAAATATAAATGTTAATGATCAATAAGATGGAAGTTTTTGGTAATGACTAATGACATCTTGTGAAATTTTGGCCTTCGGTTGCAACTCAAGTTGGTACAAGATGTCAACTAGTAGGGTATCTGGACTCCTTTTATCCGTCTTAGGCTAATTTGAGATATATATATATACACACACATATAGGGGCGGGTTCAAATGAGAACTCAAATTTGGTTGTGAACGTGAGGACAAATGAGAGCGCAACACCTGTCATATTCAGACTGAATATTTCTTTATTCAGACTGAATAATCAAAGAAATATTCAGTCTGAATATTTATCTGATTATTCAGTCTGGATAATGTACATTTAGACACGTGTCACGCTCTCATTTGTCCTCACATTCACAACCAAATTTGAGTTCGCATTTGAACTTTCTTCTCTCTCTCTCTCTCTCTCTCTCTATATATATATATATATACAGGGACGGGTTCAAATGAGAAATCAAATTTGGTTGTGAACATGAGGACAAATGAGAGCGCGGCACGTGTCATATTCAGATTGAATAATCAACGAAATATTTAGACTGAATATAGTATTTATTCAGTCTGAATAATGCTTATTCAATCTGAATACAGTGCGAATAATGCTTTTTCAGCCTGAATACAGTGCGAATAATGCTTATTCAGCCTGAATACAGTGCGAATAATGCTTATTCAGCCTGAATACAGTGCGAATAATGCTTATTCAGCCTGAATACAGTGCGAATAATGCTTATTCAGCCTGAATAAAGTGCGAATAATGCTTATTCAGCCTGATTACAGTCTGAATAATCTACATTCAGACACGTGTCACACTCTCATTTGTCCTCACGTTTACAACCAAATTTGGGTTCACATTTGAACTTTCCTCTCTCTCTCTCTCTCTCTCTATATATATATATATATATCACTCTTTATAAGAACATATCTTCAATTAATAGTACTTCAACTTCTTATAAATACAAATCTATAACCCGATTAAAGAACGAGTTTGGTTATACAGGTCAACGATGCAGTGCTTGTAGGAGGGAATACCCTTGTCTCCTGCTCCTCCGATACTACCGTCAAGACTTGGGATTGCTTTTCCGATGGAACTTGCACAAAGACTTTCCGTCAACACACAGATTACGTTACTTGTCTTGCTGCCGCAGAAAAAAACGTAAATTCTATGACCAACATATGTCGTCCTTTCTTTCATTAAGCTCATATGAATATGTCGTCCGTTCTTTCATTAAGCTCATATGCATATGTCGCCCGTTCTTTCATTAAGCTCATATGCATATGTCGCCCGTTCTTTCATTAAGCTCATATGAAAACGGCTTTATACTTTATAGACCTTCTATAAAAAAATGACACCTTTTTTGGGGAAATTTGAAATTATGTTCATAGTGTGGAGGTTCAACTTCTAGTACTTAATTTTTATTTATCTTTTTTAGCGCAATATTGTTGCTTCTGGTGGTCTGGGTGGTGAGGTATTCATTTGGGATCTTGAAGCTGCCCTAGCTCCATTAACGAAGACCAATGAAGCAGCTGATGGTGATTCTTTAAATGGAACTAATGGTTCGGGAAATTCATTGCCAGTTACTAGCTTACGTACCATAAGCTCAAGCAACAGCATAACGTCACACACAAATCAGCCACAAGGATACGTACCGATTTCTGCTAAAGGACATAAGGAATCTGTTTACGCATTAGCTATGAATGATACTGGAACCCTTCTGGTATCTGGTGGAACGGAGAAGGTATATATATATATATAGGGGCGGGTTCAAATGAGAACTCAAATTTGGTTATGAACGTGAGGACAAATGAGAGCGCGACACATGTCATATTCAGACTGAATAATAAAGAAAAATATTCAGACTGAATATAGTATTATTCAGACTGAATATAGTATTATTTAGACTGAATAATACTGAATGTACTATTATACAGTCTGAATAATAATGAGTGTAGTATTATTCAGTCTGAATATTTTCCTTCATTATTCAGTCTGAATATGACACGTGTCGCGCTCTCATTTGTCCTCACGTCCACAACCAAATTTGAGTTCTCATTTGAACCCGCCCCTATATATATATTCTTATGTAGTAGTTGATTCTGTAAAATTTATTTTATTGAGAACTCTGTTATTGACTTAAGTTTTTGTAGGGATTGTTTTTGTTAATCATTATGTGGATTTTTTTTTTTAAATTTCTTGTAGGCTGTACGTGTTTGGGATTCGAGAACTGGTACGAAGATGATGAAGCTTCGAGGGCACACAGATAACATTAGGGCACTCCTTCTCGACTCTACGGGGAGGTTTGTTTTTTCGTTTATATTATTTGTTTTGAGACTGATTTAGGGACTTGGTGGACTTTATATTTAATTTGATATATAGAACAAAATTTTGATGTCCATTTACAAGTCAATCTTGTTTTTTTACAATTTTTTTTGAAATAGTGTTCTTGAAACCTACAGATGAATGAATCCATAGCAATAAGTATGCAATTTAAATGTAAACTTTTCTTTGCTATGAAATAAGATATGAAGACCCTTCATCTTGTATAGTTTAATTGCTTATTTTTATGAGAAATCATTAAACTATTTAGTCAATATGAGTGCATAATAGTACTTCAATTACATGATTGCAGGTTTTGCTTATCAGGATCCTCCGATTCTATGATCAGGTACGTCATTATTTGTTTAGACTGATTCAGTGTATCTCATTAGTGTTGATCTAGTGGTTCTCTTCAATTAGGATTGATCCAAGGGTGAAGATCCCTTCTTACCGTTCTCACCATAACTTTCATTCTCACGAGAACCCAACCTATCCACTAATGGGGGACTATAATTAAGACAAGCAAAGTTGTTTCTTGAATTTTTTTATTTTATGATGAAAATGACGACTTAATGTATACTTGTGGTAGATTGTGGGATCTTGGTCAGCAGCGGTGCGTGCACTCATATGCCGTTCATACAGATTCTGTATGGGCACTTGCTAGCACTCCAACATTCAGTCACGTGTATAGTGGTGGAAGAGATCTTTCTGTGAGTGTGCTTCTGTCTTTATAATTATATATATATATATATATATATATATTCTTGGGAGACTATATATATCATCGATTACCCCTTTTCTACTTGTAGTTGTACTTGACAGATCTTTCCACAAGAGAAAGTGTACTTCTTTGCACCAAAGAACATCCTATTCAGCAATTAGCGCTTCATGACGATGGTATATGGGTTGCAACAACAGATTCATCTGTGCACAGATGGCCTTCTGAAGGGCTGAATCCTGAAAAGGTGTTTCAAAAAGGCGGTTCCTTCTTGGCTGGAAATTTGTCTTTTTCAAGGGCAAGAGCCTCCCTAGAAGGATCTACCCCTGTAAGTCATCTTATTCCTACTTTGGCTGAATGAATCAGCCTTGAAAAGACATCCTTTATTTATTTCTATCAAGTTAAATCTTTTTATTTGGTTTCATATTTTAGGTTCCTGTGTATAAAGAGCCCACCTTTAGTATTGGTGGAATTCCAGGGATAGTCCAACATGAAATATTGAACAATAGAAGGCATGTCCTCACTAAGGTAATATCAATCTTTTGCTATTTATAAAAAAATTCAACAATTTTTAGCTGTTTTAAAAACGTCTTTTTTATCTTTTTGTTTCTTTAGGATAATGCTGATTCTGTTAAGCTTTGGGAGATCACTAGAGGTGTTGTGATTGAGGACTATGGGCAGGTTTATTCACATGATTTATATTTGCATTTTTGTTATGTTGCCGTTTAATTTATTTATCAAATGTTTACTTTTGTTTTTTTGGGGTTAGTAACTAGTTAAGTTTATATATTCTTTCATGATGTTTATGTTTTATGCTTTCGTGTTTCAGGTTTCGTTTGAAAAGAAGAAGGAAGAACTGTTTGAGATGGTATGTATCAATAAGATCATTTATAGGAATAATGTATGCAGACTTTATCGTTTCTTCTTCTGAATTTTAATCTTGCTTTTTCAGGTAAGCATTCCTGCATGGTTTACTGCCGATACTAGGCTTGGGAGTTTGTCTATACATTTGGATACCCCCCAGTGCTTTTCTGCAGAAATGTATTCAGCTGACCTCAACATCACCGAGAAAGCGGAGGATGACAAGGTGCCTATCTTCGTGTGTGTTTGTGTATTTTGTATATATATATATAGGGAGATATATATATATGTATATATATATATATAGAGGGAGGTTTAGGGGAAATCGCTAAAAAAAGTGAACACTGAAGAACACTCTGGAACCCTCCATCCGGACGGTATGCACAAATGCATACAAGCGATTGAAACTGTTTTTTTTTCTATGCACCCGTGCGTATGCATAAATGCATGTTACAAATTACCGGTATGCATTTGTGCATACCGTCCAGATGGAGGGCTCCCAGGGTGTTCTTCAGTTTTTTTTGGCGTTTTTCCCTGAACCTGACCTATATATAATTTATATATATAAATATATATATATATATATAAAAATTGGGCAGTCTTTGATTTTATAACTTAAAGCTCAGGAGGTTATGGAGCTGAAATATCTCTTTCTAACGCTTTGAACTTCAAAGTTACATTTAATTAACCTAATGCAGCTGAAATCGATTTAGGGGCCGTTTGGTTGGTTTATTACTAAGTTATGTATGGATAAAGCTGTCTGTGTGGATTAATCTCTGTATAGATTGGGAATTTTTTTGTTTGGAAGAGTTTTTTTAAGACAGAAGAAGCATGTTTTTAATTGGGAGGGACATGTTTGTAAAAAACTTGGCTTTCACAGAAAGCCCCCCCTAGAAGCTTATTGAGTAAGGGGCTGTTTGGTTGATTTTCCATTAAGTCCTGTATAGATAAAGTTGTCTGTGTGGATTAATCTGTCTCTATAGTTTGGGAAAGTTTTTGTTTGGGGGAGTTATTTCGTAGATAGAAAGAGCGTGTTTTTATTTGGGAGGGACAGGTTTGAAAAAAAACTTGGCTTTCTGCATAAAGCTGCCTCCTAGAAGCTTACCGAGTAAGCTACTTGCTATATCATTAAGCCACTACCAAACAGTTATGTATAGCTGACCAAATAAGCTGCAAGTCTCATTAACCTCATTAAGCTGCTAACAAACAGGCCCTACACCACTTTCTATATCATTAAGCCACTACCAAACAATCATTTAGAGTTGACTGAATAAGCTGCGAGTCCCATTAAGCTCATTAAGCTGCTAACAAACAGACGCTCTTTGTTGTTTTCAGATTAATTTGGCTCGAGAAACCCTCAAAGGACTGTTATCTCATTGGTTAGCAAAGAAAAAACATAGATTCGGATCCCAACAACCTTCAGCTAATGGAGAACTTTCTTCTGGAAGAGATATATCTTCTAGAAGTATTACACTTTCGAGAGCTGAGGTAGATAGTAATGCTGAAAACGACTCTATGGTGTATCCTCCTTTTGAATTCTCGACAACTTCTCCACCTTCAATTATTACCGAGGGTTCTCAAAGTGGGCCATGGAGGAAGAAAAGTACCGATCTTGATGGAACTGAAGATGATAAGGATTTCCCTTGGTGGGTTTTAGATTGTATCTTGCATAATCGGTTGCCCCCAAGGGAACACACCAAGTAAATTCTTTATTCTCATTTCTCTCCATTTTTATACTCATTTATATATATATATATATATATAGATCTTGTATGCTTTTGTTGGCTTACAACATCCTCTCTCCGTCCCGAAATAACATGTTTTTATTTAAATTTGTCCCAAAACAAATGTCCACTTTCTAAAATGGATAGTTATAATTTGCTAAATTTCCAACTTTTAGGGGGTGGCGTTTGGTTTGATGGAATGATTTTGAGGGATTTGGATTTGGAATTGGAATGGAGTTGGATTTCATTATCTATAAATAATTTATAAAAATAGGGTCAGGTTCAGGGGAAAACGTCAAAAAAAGAAAAGAACCGAAGAAAATCCTGGGAGCCCTCCATCTGGACGGTATGCACAAATGCATACCGGTAATTTGTAACATGCACTAGTGCATTGAAAAAAACAACTTCAATTGCTTGCATGCATTTGTGCATACCATTCGGATGGAGGGCTCTCAGGGTGTTCTTCAGTTTTTTTTATAGGTTTTCCCCGGAACCTCCCTCTATAAAAATAAGTTATAAATAATTATAAGAATAATTAAATTACCTTTTTATTAATTGATGCTTGCAAAACAAATGTTTTTAACATTACTACATACAAATCGTACGAAATCTCGTGAAATACCAACCCCCGTGGGATTTCAATGAAATCCCGAAATTTCAAATCCATGAAATCCTTCAAACCAAACATGGGATTGACATGGAATTCAATTCCATATCCCTCCTAATGCAATCCAATCCTGCAAACCAAACGGGACCTTCCTTTTAATTATGATGTACAAATATGAGTTGAGGATATATATATATATATATATAGAGAGAGAGAGAGAGAGACGAAAGTTCAAATGCGAACTCAAATTTGGTTGTGAACGTGAGGACAAATGAGAGCGCGACACGTGTCTGAATGTAGTATTATTCAGTCTGAATATGACAAGTGTCGCGCTCCCATATGTTCTCACGTTCACAACCAAATTTGATTTCTCATTTGAACCCGCCCCTATATATATATATATAGAGAGAGAGAGAGAAGGTTTGCCTCTATCTTAGGTAAAATTGTCGTTCAGTTAATTAAAAGATGTAATAGTTACACATTTCTTGAAATGCCGTCTCTTACCATCTATCATTAAAAGATGCTCATTTAAGATTCTCTCTTTTTCAGGTGCAGCTTTTACTTACATCCATGTGAAGGTTCAGCTGCCCAAATCTTAACACAAGGAAAGCTGAGTGCACCTCGGATTTTAAGAATACACAAGGTGCTGTATGATAAAAATGACCTTAATAAAATAAGCATTTTCAAGCTCTTATTTTTTCCGTTCTTTAATTTTTTGACCAACCTTTATCATATGTTCTTGCACACTTTACACAAACCGGGGAGGTCTTAATGGAAACAGCCGCTGAACATATAATGACAGATATGCAGACAATAGTTCTCAAATTAAATATAGTTTTATTAATTTTTTTACAGGTTATTAACTATGTTGTCGAGAAGATGGTTCTAGATAAACCGTTGGATAGCTTAAGTGGTGACGGAACTTTTGCTCCTGGGCTACCTGGAGGGCCATTGCAGCATTCGATTCTTGGAGATGGTTCTCTTAGATCTGGATTGAAGCCTTGGCAAAAGCTTAAGCCTTCGATAGAAATCTTGTGCAATAATCAGGTAAGTTCTCAACTTTCTTCATAATATAAATTTAACAAAGTTTCAAAATTTTATATTTATTTTACCCGTTTTGATTTGTAAGAGCATCCACAATGGTGGTTCCTGATGAGGTTCTTCTTGGGGTTTTTTATAAGAACCTCCACTGTGGGACAGAGGTTCTTATTGGAACCCAGGTGCTTGAACAAGAACCCGGGTTCTTCCGTACTTTTCTTTTCTGTTATTATTTTTAACCATTTTATTTAATAAATCTATAAGGAAAGTGAGGTTTTTGTAAGAACCTTCATTGTAGAGTTTTATGGAGGTTCTTACTTTGTTGATGTGGCAGAAGAAAATATGGCAACTGGGGTTTTTGGAGGTTCCACCACTGTGGATGCTTATCTTCTAACATTTATGACGTGGATGTTACGTTTTATCGTTTAATTTACCATAACCCTTTTGTAAATCTTTCCTAAATGGGATATTCATGTCATTAAATGTTACAAGATCAGCAAGTTATCGGTCAAAGGGTACAAAATAGGAAACTTTGTTACATCAATTGAGAAAAAAATTTCTTCTTTGCACTAAATATGAACCAAACCAAACTACATTGCATTTTGATGCATTTTGCCCTATTATAGTATTATTTCAAGAAAAAAAACATAGAATAGCATATGGATGACATTTTATGTTTTGATGTAGCTTCGCTCGCGAAAGACAGTGATTTGTTTGTATTTGTATTTATTTTCAGATGGTTTTTTTAGCTTCAAAAACATAATCTTTTTGTAGTAAAAGAAATGATCAAATATTTTGTGCCAATATTTCATTTATTATGCAACTCCATAGGAAACTATTAGAACATACGGACAGATGATCTTTTAAAAAAGATTTACATCTTTTATGCAGGTCTTAACACCCGAAATGAGCTTAGCCACTGTACGAGCTTATATATGGAAAAAGCCTGAGGATCTTGTCCTCAATTATAGGGTCTCGGGAAGATGAATTGATTGGATCCATGGATGTGATTCATAAGGTATGTGTGTGCTACCTCACGTCATTTAATTTTTTCGGATGAGATCATTAATCTTATCTTCTTGATGTAAATTTTTTTAAATATATAACATTTTTATACGGCAAATACTCACGCACGCTAATGTCACTTGGGGCTTGTTTGTTAGCAATTTAATGAGCTTAATGGGGCTCATAGCTTACTCGGTCAGCTATACAACCTGTTTGGTAGTGACTTAATGTTATAGAGTGGCTTATTCAGTAAGCTTCTAGGATATGCTTTTTGCATAATGCCAAGTTTTTTCTAAATCTGCCCCTCCGGATTAAAAAACATGCTCCTTCCATCAATTAAAAAACGGGAAATTTATCAAAATAGCCAATTTTTTACCTGTGGTTTTACCTCCTAGCCCATTTCTTCCGAAAGTTACCAAAATAGCCATCAAGTTCGCAATTGCGAAGAGGTGAAAATGTAAAAAAAGAAGTTTTTGAACTAGGTTCGCAATTTTAGGGACCAAATATGTCGTTTTTTTTTTGTCTAGGTTTGCAATATTTAATTCGCAATTGCGAAGATAATATTCAAAATTTACATTTTTGGTCCTTGAAATTGCAAACCTAGTTTATAAACTTATTTTCTTTTACGTTTTCACCCCTTTGCATTGCGAACCTGATGCCTATTTCGGTAACTTTGAGGAGACATTGGCTATTTGGTGAAACCACAAGTAAAAAATTGGCTATTTTGGCAAATTTCTCTTAAAAAAACCTCCTAAACAAAAACTTTTTCAATCTATACAGACAGATTAACTAATCTAATACACACAGATTAATCCACGCAAACAACTTCATCCACACAAGACTTATTGAAACACCAATCTACTTCTATTATCGCCATTCTCATATCAAGGCCATCAACCAAAAAATGGCATTTTTTGCATCAATTAGTTTCTATGTTTTTAAGCAGATTATGTGGCCTTTTGTTCAACTTGGTCTTTTTTTTTTGTAGGTTCTAAGAAGCAATTGCAGAGGCTTCAAAATCGTCATCTTTCAATACAGATGCTAGTCATATTGGTATTGCATCCATGTAAATCAAGTTAGGTTTCTGATTCATTAAGCACTTCCGTTTGAAGGATCCGTCTTTTGACTTTTTGACCCGAGCCATTGACTTGAGAGAAAGAAGAGTGAAAATAGAAGCAAATAACTACCCTCTTTATAGGGATCCTTAGTTGATGTCAAAAGGCTTTTTAGATTTGTATTATTGTGGGTTTTCTTTCTTTGGTGTTTGGGTGGGGGGTATATTTGGAAAATCACAATACAAGTGTGACTGTTGTACAAGTGTGTTTGTGTTCCTCCCTACACCTTATTAATGTGTTATTAATTTGGTAAAAAAGAAAAACTCGTGTTATTGAATGTATTGTGGACATTTGATTAGTAATTAAAACAATTTTTATTATAATTTTTTTGCAAGAAGTATTTGGTTATTGTTTGTTTGAAGTACAATTTGATAGCATGTTTACTTCAAATGGTTTATTAAAATCATTCTACAAATGTGGCACATTTAATTTAATTTAATTTTTTTTTTTGTCGTGGTTTGTTATCCTTAACTCGGTTCTTCAATAATTGGTCATTGAATCGGTTATTTAATGTCTGAATGAAAAATAATTGTTTGGTAAGTTTTCTAAATTACCATTTTAACCTTAGGTGTTGTTTAGTTGTTTTTAAAAAATTTACATGAAATTGATCGATAACAATACAAATTAATATTTAAATTTGTTCGGTCTGAATAACATAATATTAAATATTAAATGATAAATACATTTAGTTTTTAATATTGGTAATTAATCCCTACTTTGACATAATCTTTTTGGATTAAAAGCCAAATTTTCTATGAATAAAGACTAATATTGATGGTTTTTAATGATTTTTTTTCCTTCTTATCTCATTACCTTAAAAATTAGTAATTATGTAGTTTACGATTTTTGGATCTGAAAATTACTTTATATCTATTTATATCATGCTTTATTTGTTTTCAAATATATATTGGCTTTTTATAATTATAATTAGAATATTAGAATATGAAATAGTTTTTATATATCTTCTAAAATAAAATAAATAATTATTTGATATAAATAATTTTCATAAAATAAAGAGAGAACTACATACTTGGTCCCTAGGGTTTATTGGTTTTAACAGTCCGGGTCCCTAAAATGAAATATCTATGACTTGCATCCTTGTGGTTTCCATTTCATAACGTATTGGGTCCCTAAAACTAACTTTGTTAGACTTTTTCTGTTAAGTAGGTTAAGTAAGAGGGTCATTTTGGTCATTTTAAGTTTAGGGACCAAACATGTAATAAAAACCATAGGGACCAAACATGTAACTTACTCTATATTATATATATATATATATATATATATATAATTATTAATTAATAATATATATATTTATATATTATATATAATTTATCACCATAATTTTCACAATTTTTTTTATAACATTGTTTTTTTTATTACAACAATATATTTTTAATTTTGTATTTTTATTATGGCATGATAGTTATATTTTTCTTTATTATAGCAACGTATATTCAAATTATTTTTTTATTATGGCATTATAGTTACATTTTTCTTTATTATAACAATATATTTTTAAATTATTTTTTTATTATAGTATTATAGTTACATTTTTCTTAATTATAGAAATATGTATTCAAACTATTTTTTTTATTATGTCGTTATAGTTACATATTTTTCTTTATTATACCAATATACTTTCAAATTGTTTTGTATTTAGCCATTGTACTTTTAATTTTTTTAATTAAATTGTAAGAAAATTATATATTTTAATGTAACATATATTTTAAACATATATGATTGTTTTTTTTCCTTTAAAACATATATTTCTTTAAATAAATTACGTGGCATAGATAAAATGGACCATCAATTTTTTAGATAGTTTCCTCACTTTATCTTCCGATTATTCATACATTTTTAAAGGAATTCTTAAAAAATAGATGAAAAACATAATATAGGTGGTATATGAATAATCGGGAGAGAAAGCGATGAAGTTATTTAAAACGTGTTTTACATTTTTTGAATAACTTCATCGCTTTCTCTCCCGATTATTTATATACCACCTATATTATGTTTTTCATCTATTTTTTAAGAATTCCTTTAAAAATGTATGAATTATCGGAAGGTAAAGCGATAAACTATCTAAAAAATTGATGGTTCATTTTATCTATGCCACGTAATTTATTTAAAAATATATATATGTTTTTTAAGAAAAAAAAACAATTGTATATGTTTAAAATATATGTTTCATTAAAATATGTAACTTTCATACAATTTAATAAAAAAATTAAAAGTACAATGGCTAAATACAAAACAATTTGAAAGTATATTGATATAATAAAGAAAAATATGTAACTATAATGACATAATAAAAAAATAGTTTGAATACATATTGCTATAGTTAAGAAAAATATAACTATAATACCATAATTAAAAAATAATTTAAAAATATATAGCTATAATAAACAAAAATGTAACTATAATGCCATAATAAAAATAATAATTTGAATATATTTTGCTATAATAAAGAAAAATGTAACTATCATGCCATAATAAAAATACAGAATTAAAAATATATTGTTGTAATAAAAAAAACAATGTTATAAAAAATTGTGAAAATTATGGTGATAAATTATATACAATATATATGTTATTAATTATTAATTATTAAGTATTAAGTATATATAAAATATATAGAGAGTAAGTTACATGTTTGGTCCCTATAGTTTTTATTACATGTTTGGTCCCTAAACTTAAAATGACCAAAATGTCCTTCTTACTTAACATACTTAACAGAAAAAGTCTAACAAAGTTAGTTTTAGGGACCCAATACGTTATAAAATGGAAACCACGAGGATGCAAGCCATAGATATTTCATTTTAGGGACCTAGACTGTTAAAACCAATAAACCTTAGGGACCAAGTATGTAGTTTACTCTAAAATAAACTTTCAGGTTATATTAGATAGTAATAAACCAAAAACGAGTCATATAAAATTTAATCCGCTTAGTAGAAAAATATATTTACCCATTCTTTTTGTCGACTATCTTTGTAAAGCCCGAAGTGGATCCCCTATCCCATCTTTTCCTATTCCACACCTATGCCACCAATCAAATAATTACACCTCATATTTATTTTAATAATTAAAAACAAATTTAACCGCCGGTTAACTCTCTCTCTAAACTATGATTTTTGCCCCTGTATTTTACCAAATGTTTCTGTTTTAGTCCTTGTAGCCTTTTAAAGTTTTTGTTGTTTAGTTTTATTTACTGTTTTGAATTTTCAGTTTATATCTTTATAAATTTTCATTTATTTATTTTATATATCTGTCTTCTTTATTATTCATCTTATAATTTTACTATATTACATTACTTAAACATTGTTTTACACTAAAACTACATATTTAATTTTAGTTAATAAATCATACGTTTTAAAAAACTCTTTTGCTCCTAGGCTTTTTATTTTATCTTTATTATTTTAATTAATTAATAATATTTTAACTAAAAATACATTTTATACATTTACAAATAAAAATATATGTAAAAAACAAAGTGTCTTCTACTTTACGGTTTGATTTTGAAGTTTACATCCTGTATATTTAATATTTATCAAGTTTTATTTATTAATTTTTATAATTATTTTTTACTATATATTCTTATTATATTAATTAATCAAAATATTTTAACCAAAATACATTTAAAAAACATATTTTATCTTACAAAATATATTTATTAAAAAGAGTTATGTCTTACAAAATATACTTAACTAAAGGCTCTCAGTACTACTAAAATAATTTTAATATTGAAATCATTTAAAAAAAAAGCTAAGGATATTTTTAAAGTTTTTAACTAATATTTAAATAAAGATGAATTTGAAAATTTTATAGTTTTTCAAAAGCAAAGAGACACAAATAAGTTGAAAGGCGTATAAACATGTTAAATATAGGATTATAATTTTTTTTAATTAGATTATTTATTTTTCAATAAAGTTTAATTTAAGTTTTGAAAAGTAAAATCAATAATTACAAGGATGAAAAGTGGAACATTTGATATATTAGAGGTGTGAAATAGGAAAAATTGGGATAGGGGATTTTTATCCCCCTTGGTCTTCCTTCTTAGCTTTCATTTTGACCAAATTCCTTCAATTTCTTCTTACCTCAAACTCTAGTCTGGAAATTGAACATGTATTACGCCGTCGCCGTCGACAATTACCGGCGAGACTGTTAATTTTTCCGATCTTCAAACATACAAATTTATGCCATAGAAGATGTGGAAGATCCCTCTGTGCAGATTCGTTTTCTTTTCATAGATCTACAACATATAAGATCGCAGGACTATGATCTTACCTTCATTGTTGGAATCGGTGGTCTCGGAATTACAGGTAAATTTTAATTTCTTCTATTTATTTTCCAGTTTACTTTACATTCACAACTAGGGTTCGTGTTGTAACTTCTTATCATTTATTTGTTTTTACTTGAATATGACTTAGAACTGCGTTTGTAGGAGTCATCACACTATCACTCTAGCACTAAAATACACATTTTTCGTAAAATATTTTATGTTATGTATAAATATACTAGAAGGGTAGGCATGGGAATGGGATGGGGAATCGGAGATTTTTTTAGAATGTTTTAAATCAAATATGTTAAACATAACACTCAATCGATAACAGTTTATGTTTAAATCTTACATATTTTTAAATATTACTTTTATAAAGTATCAAATATTCATATATTGAACAAAATCACAATATCGTATGTAATTATTTGATCAAACACTCTCGACTTTCAACGTTTTTTAATCTAAAAAATAGTAAGCCGACTTAAAAAAAAATATATATATAAAAATGTCAAAATAATATTTATAAATCTAAAAGATAATAAATATAATTATGTATAAATAATATATTTAATCATAAAAATATATAATATATTTAATAATCGAGGACGGTGCACTGACCATGTTACCCGTCTCCATCCCCATCTTCGGTTTTTAACTTTCGGGGATTCCTGTACCCATCCTCGTTCCTCGATTTTGCAGGGAATCCTCGTCCACGTTGGGGCTGATACACCGGTTTCCCGATGGGGCGGGTCTAATTCCCATGTCAATAGAAGGGTCATCGCGCAATGTAGCGAGATAAATCTCGATTTTAACATTTTATTTTATTTTTTTGTCTCTATCGATGTTATAATGGTTTTATGTGGTTTTGAAAAAACGATTTTTAATGTTTCATTTAAAAGTTTTTTTTAATGTAATTTCTTTAATTCAGTTCTTTTATTATATCTTTGATTTAGTTCTAGTAACGAGATAATTTATTTTTGGTTTAATCATATAACTTTTTATAATAATATAATTAAGTATTCTGTTAGACTTTAATAGTCAATCCTAATTATATTCTAAATTTTTTATGTTTAAAATGAAATGTTTATCCTTTATTGAATTATGTTTATCTGTAGTTAGTTACACGAATTCATAAATGAAGCTTTAATAAGTTGTACTTACGTATAATTTACTGGTAATCTTGAATTTTAAGTAATATGGATAAATAAACAGTACTACATGCAAAAAAAATGGGGTAATTTTTTTGTAAACCTTTTAAGGTAAAAAAAACCCATTAATAAAGTTGTTCCTTGGGAAAGAAAAGCTAAACTTTAACCGCGAAATATAAAATAAACATTAAAAATGTATTTATTTTTATGATATTTTATTAAGGGAAAATTATTTTAATAACCATTTTGAAAAATCTAATACCCAAAATAACCAAAATCTCTTCCAAATTACAAAAATGACCAAAAGTTCCGTGGACCCAATGCGTGACTCACGGACTCCGTTAAAAAGAGTTCAAAAAAGGGCAGGAATGGTCTATGAGTCCGAAGAAAGCATACCGTGGGAGTCCCATTCCGTAAGTCCATCTCCCATTCCTTGAGTACATCCTGCATTCCGTGTATTTTAACTCAATTTCGTAAAACTAACTGGATTTCATGACGGAACTTAACCCCATTCCCTGAGCCACGACATGCATTCCATGAGAAGTAAAAAAAATTCGTTTTACCGCCTTTAAAGTTTAAGTTTTTTAAACAATATTCACTAGGTAACGCCTAGCCACATTCTCAATACGTATAGACGGGGGTATAACCCCTCGACCCGCCTTGTGGCTACGCTTGCCGAGGAGCAGGCTTGGTATATAGAATGTCGCGACTATTTCCAGAATGTGGGGGCCAGTCGACCGTCCAAGAGGGCCCAACATCCAACGCGATCCCTAAATGGCTCAACTCCCCCCACATGGTCCCAGTCCGACGACCAACAAGAGGAGGAACGAGCTCCGAAAGTTGAAGGGGTTAACGTCGAGAGGGAATCCACCAGCTCCGCCCATCACGATATGCCGCCTCCCGACCAGTATCAACATAGGTGGGACGAGGTGGACATACATAGCACCGAGATTTTTAAGTCAAGTCACAACGCATACTAGTCAACTAATTACAATTGTTTTCTTTAAAAATCTTATAAGGTCAATTAGGGGTGAGCATAAACCGAAACCGAAAAAATCGAAAAATGGAAACCTAAAAAACCCCAAAAACAACCGAAACCGAAAACCGAAAAACCAAACAGTTTGGTTTTGGTTCCCATATCGACCGAAAAAATTCGAACCGAACCGAACCAAATCGAATCAAAATTAATGTAATTATCGACCGAAAAAATTCGAACCGAACCGAACCAAATCAAAATTAATGTAATTATTTTTAATTTTTTATCATATATATATATATACATATACATATAGTAATTAAATTATTGGACCTCTGGACTGTCAAAACCAAAGCCAATTCAGATTATTTAAACCCCTCTACAGCGGTAGTCACTTTGAATTTCAAAATTTCTTAAAGCTTTTGCCTTTTGATTTGTACTTATCTCATTATCTGTCACTATTTCCAAACATGGAAATGACAAAATTGACAAGTGGTAGTAGTGTGTCATGCGTATACTAACAAAATTGACTAGTTTATTAACATAGTAGCACTTTTCTTTTGAAAATCCATCAAACTTATTGTCAAAACCAAAATGAACATAACAATTGACAGCCACCACCATAGTTTGCACATACAATATCGTTATTTTGTTAACAGCAGTGGGACTAGTTTATTAACAACACCAATAAAACATTCAGTATCATAATTTTGTTCATTGAAACATAGTGGGACTTGTTTATTAATTTTGTTTACATTTGACCATCCTTTATCCTACACAGAATATACTTTTGTTTACATTGTAGTAATGGCCAGTGATGAACCGATATATGATGTTGATAACAATAAAGAAGAAGAGCAACAACCAACCAATGAAACTAATAAGGAAGAAGACAAGAAGAGTAGGAGATCATTTGTTTGGGATCACTTTACATATGTACAAGGCGCGACTGAAGTACAATGTGCTTACTGTAGGAAGGTAATGACTTATAACCCAAAAAAAATTGGTACGAGCGCATTGTCGAATCACTTATATAACGTATGTCGGACATCGCCACTTTATAAAAATATTGTTTTAAAGAAGCAATCAACTTTGAGTTTTAAGCCACAAGCAAAGAGGGGTATGGGAGTGGGTCTTTAGCTACTCATTCATTTAGCCAAGAAACATGTAGAGAAACTTTGGGGAAAATGTGTATTAAAGATAATCGGCCTTTTAGCGTGGTTGATGACGAGGGTTTTAGAGACCTTGTATGGGAGTTGAATCCGTTGTTTAAGATTCCATCAAGGCGGACTCTCGCACGAGATTGTTTGTCTATTCATAAGGAAGAAGCTAAAAAACTTAAGGATCTTTTGAAAGGGCAAACAATGTCTCTTACCACTGACACTTGGTCTTCGGTTCAAAATTTCAATTATATGTGTCTTACAGCACATTGGATTGATGATGATTGGGTTTTACAAAAAAAGATTCTAAACTTTTGTCCGCTAGCCAATCATGGGGGAGACACCATAGGGAAACTTGTATACACTTGTTTACAGAAATGGGGAATTAAGAAGGTATTTACTGTCACAGTTGACAATGCTTCTTCTAATGACGGGGCTATTAAATTTTTGAAGATGATGCTAAAGGGACCTAATGATGTGTTGGATTGTAAATATTTGCACTTACGATGTTGTGCACATATTATCAATCTTGTGGTCAGAGATGGATTAGAAAGAGCAGTGTGATTCAATTTCTAAAATTCGGAATGCTGTAAGGTACGTGCGATCATCACCTGCTAGATATTCAAGCTTTCAAGACAGTGTTGAGCGGGTGGAAATAAAGTGTAAACGAAAACCATGTCTTGATGTTGATACAAGGTGGAATTCCACGTTTTTAATGTTGGAAACAACTGTGAAATTTCGAGATGCTTTTGATAGGTACGTTTTATTACTTAATTTACATATATTAATACTTATGTGTTTTTTTATTAATTATTTGTATGTTGTCAATAGGCTTTTCGCTATAGATTCTAATTATAGAGCTTACTTTCGCGGTGACATCGATGACGATTGTGAAGGGAGCACAAGGAAAAGAAAAAGACATGATGGAGCAACCGGTGCTCCGAGTTCACAAGATTGGGAGAAAGCTAGGTTTGGTTTTACTTTTTTAATTTATCTATCTTATAATATTTTTTTAGTCTTTTAGATACTAATGCATGATTATTTTTATTTAATATAGGAATTTTATCGAATATTTGCGAAATTTTTCTGAAGTTACAACCAAAATTTCTGGTTCCAAGTATATAACATCAAATCTATTTTTCTCTGAGCTTGTGACGATGCAAGCAAAACTCAAAAGAATGTGCATTAATGTTGATGAAGAAAAGCAAAAAATGGCAAAGTCAATGAAGGCAAAGTATGACAAATATTGGGACAACATAGAAAATATGAACTTTTTGTTATATGTTGCCGTTGCTTTGGATTCACGCAACAAGCTTCGTTATGTCGCCTTTTGTATAGAAATGATTTACGGTAAAGGGACCGACAAAACGAAAGAGATTTTAGGAAAGGTGAAGAAAACTTTGGAAGATTTGTTCAACCACTACAAGAAGAAAGCAGAGAAAACAAACGTGCCAAACACACATGATAGTTCTTCTAATGGTGTGTCTAGTACTTTTGGTGACACAAAATTTGATTTGGAGCGTGAATTCGAAAAATATGATGATGAAGTTGAAGATTGCAAGAGCGAGGTTGAGATTTATTTGGATGATGGAAGGGAGAAAAGAGATGAGAGATTTGATCTTTTAGGTTGGTAGAAAGCAAATTCGATAAAGTTCCCTATACTTTCACAAATAGCTAGGCATGTGTTGGCAATGCCGATCTCCACAGTTGCATCGCAGTCGGTATTTAGCATCGGTGGTAGAGTTATTGATAGATATAGAAGTTCACTTAACCCGGATATTGTGGAAGCGTTAATTTGTACGCAAGATTGGATAAGATCTTCTCCGACGGATATCGAGCTAGTTGGCATGTCTATTGCTTCTATAGAAGAGTTGAACGAAAAGTTGGGAAATATAGAAATTGGTAACGTTTTCTTTCATTTCCTAAAATTAATATTTTAGAATTTATAGATATACTAATATTTTATCTTCTTTTTTTGTAGATGAACAAAACACATCGAAGGATTGAGAATTTGAAACTTGAAGATTGTTAATTTGTTATAATTGTCGATTTCATAAACTTAGACATGAGATTTGTATTATGCTATTTGATATTTGATATTTTGGATTTGGATTTGTATTTTATATTTTCGTAAACATGATTTTGAACATGGGATTTCTATTGTGATATATGATATTTTGTATTTTCGTAAACATGATTTTGAACATGAGCTTTGTATTATGATATATAATATATTGCTATTTTTTGTAAACATTATTTTGAACAAATTAAAAGAAATTTACAAGTTGGAAATAAGGAAGAATTATAGAATAAAAGACCGAAAACTGAAAACCGAAAACCAAAAAATCAAAACATTTTACAAAAAATGAATAAAAATATGCAGCAAGATTTCGAACCCTAGACCTTTTCTACAGAGTTTTAATTAGACCAAGGCTTCCCATCTTGCCAACTACATTTTGTTTTATAAGTTTAGTTTTAAAATATTTCAGAGAACACTCAAAATCAAACAAGTCCACTAACAATTTACCAAGCCTTATAAAAATATTGAAGTTCTCTTTTCTTACCAATGTGAGATGAAGGAAAACCTCTAACCTCATTAATATTTTCAGTATTAAATATATAGAAAAGAGAAATAATATTTTAATAACATAATTCATATTATAATTTTCGAAATGGAGAAGCTACTAAAGTTAAATATAAGTTTTTTTTATACATATTTTGGTTTTTATTTCTTTATTTTGAAAAATCTGTTTGAGATGCTCTAAATTCATGTCAAGTCTCAATGTTCCAAATGATTGGTATATTTTTAAGGATAAAAGTAATATATATATTGTATGATGAAATATTTAGATTAAACTCTTAAAAACTATTTTTTATACTTCAAGTAACATTTATTAATCCATATTACTTAAAATTCAAGATTGCGGGTTGATTAAATATAGATACAACTTATTAAAGCTTCAAATTTAAGTTCGTATAAATAACTGTAGATAGACATAATAAATATTAGATATACACTACTCGATAAAATTTATCTTTATCTTCTAAAATATTAAAAGTTTTCGTATAATTTTTGAACCAATAAACATAAGAAAATCCGAATAGAACACCTCGTTTTATCTTTTATTAAAGTACATTATCTCTTTAATTTTAAACATAAAATATCTTAAATATAGTTATTATTTAAAATATCTTAAATATAGTTATTATTTAAAGGGAAAATCATTAATGATAATCATTTAAAAAAATTATATATCCAAAATCTTTCAAAACTTACCAAAATGACCAAATACGATCCATTTAATAGGTCATGGAATGCTTCAAACATACAAGCAATGCAAAATCACACATAATTCATTCACGGAATTAGGGGGAGTGGGGGTGATATTCATTCACCCAATTTGGGGGATAAAGTATGATAGAAATAATTTTTATAAAATAAGCTTCAGGTTAGATTAGATTTGTAAAGAGCATCTCCAATAAGGGTTCTTATAAGAACCTCCTTATTGTACACTTTTTTGCCACATCAATGCCACCTCATGAAATTAGGAACTCATCAAAATTTTTATAATGAAGGTTCTTATAAGAACCTCCTTTTTGTGGGTGTCACTGATTTTTTTAACATCAATAATTTAAATAAGTTATATTTTAATAATTAAATAAGTCAAAGAAATAAATAAAATACGAATAAAATGACATTTTTCATAAAAAAACATGATAAGAACCAAGATTGTTGTTGAACTACTTATACTTTATTAGGTTCTTATAAGAATCTTTCTTAAATGGTAGTTCTTATAAGTTAATGCATTTGTTCCTTGTAATAACCTTACATTGGAGATGCTCCGATAAACCAAAAACGAATTATATAAAATTTAATCTGCTTAGTAGAAAAATATATTTACCCATTTTTATTTATGGACTATCTTTTTAATGCCCAAAGTGTTGGTAAAATAAAAATATAAAAACAACACATTTATAGTTTACCCTAAAAATAACACAGCGGCCACACATTCATCTTTCCTTCGTCTTCCTTCTTAGCTTTCAATTTGACCAAATTCCTTCAATTTTTTTACCGCAAATTCTCGTCTGGAAGTTACATCTGTATCCACCGTCGCCGGCGACAATTACCGGCGAGATTATTTCTTATTCCGATCTTCATACACATCCAGTTATTACCGGCGAGATTATTTCTTTTTTCCGATCCCTCTGTTTGTGCAGATTCGTTTTAATTTCACAGATCTACAAGACATAAGATCCCATGACAATGATCTTACCTTCATTGTTGGAATCGGTGGTCTCGGAATTACAGGTAAAATCTAATTTCTTCTATTTATTTTCTAGTTTACTTTACATTCACAATTAGGGTTCATGTTGCAATTTCTTATTCTTGATTATTTTACTTGAATTACACCTGCATTTGTAGGAGTCATCACACTATGAGTCTATCACTAAAATACACATTTTTTTTATATAAAATATTCAATGTTATGTATTAATATATATAGATGGGTAATTCTTTTGTAAACATTTTGGGGTAAAAACCCCATTAATAAGGTTGGTCATTTGAAAAAAAGAAGAAGAAGCTCAACTTTAACTTTAAAATATAAAGGGAAACTTATTTTAATATCCATTTTGAAAAATTTAATACCCAAAATAATTAGAATCTCTCCCAAGTTATAAAAATGACCAAAAGTTCTATGGACCCAATCCGTGACTCACGGACTCCGTTAAAAAGAGTTTAAAAAAGGGCAGGAATGGTCCGTGGAGTCCCATTCCGTGAGTCCATCCCCCATTCCGTGTATTTTTTAACTCAATTCCGTTAAAACTAACCGGATTCCATCTCCGTTAAACTTAACCCCATTCGTGAGCCATTGAATGCATTCTGTGAGAAGTTAAAAAATCCGTCCTATTTTGTAGATTTGACTGGTTGCATGCATTGGAAAGGAGGATTTTTGTACGGGGAAGGAGGATATGACTAGTGAATAGTAACCCTCCCGTTAACCTTTTTGGCCGTATAAATGAGGAACCAAGATTCCTCATTTTTCATCGGTTATCTTCTTTCTCTTTGTATAAGTTTCTATGTTTCCAAGTAGTGATGGTTTGATCCAAGTAGTGGTGTCGATCGTTTAGGATACACGGTTGTTTTCGTGAAATATCGGCAACTAAACGACGCATCACCTTCCAATGGCTTGTGTTAACGAGGTAAGTGTACGTATTAATTTTCGTTTTATGCTCCAAATGCTCGTTACGGTTTATTTATTTATGCTACTTAAAAACACATGATCGTTTTATGATATTATGCATAAATTATGTAAATTAGGGCCACATATAAAACCCCGTACAAATTACGTGATGATTTTGTGATTTTATTAATCTTTACAAAAATTACGGTTTATTGTTATTTGTTATTTATTATTTATTAGGACATTATTCCGTATAATTTTAAAAAGGTTCTCTTTACGGTTTACTTATTTTACGTATTTTTGGTATAAATTACATTGTATAAATATTTACACCGTTAAGTTTACCTTTAAAAAAAGATAACTTAGGGCCTTGAACTTTTAAAAAATGACAACTTAGGGGCTTGAACTTGTAAAAATGACAACTAAGGCTCTTGAACTTTTAAAAATAACAAATTAGGCCCCCAAACTTTTAAAAATGACAAATTAGGTCCTTGAACTTTAAAAAATGACAACTTAGCCTCCCAAACTTTAAAAATGACAGCTTAGGTCCTTGAACTTTAAAAATGACAACTTAGGTCTTTGAACTTTAAAAATGACAACATAGGCCCTTGAGATTTAAAAATGACAACTTAGGTCCTTGAACCTTAAAAAATGACAACTTAGGTCCTTGAACTTTAAAAAATGCCAACTTAGGTCGATTTACTAAGGTTTAATCATTATATTTAATTTATTTATGTCCTTGAACTTTTAATAATTACAACCTCTGTCACTTACTTTATGTAGACTGATTTTAAGTACCCGAGCTTGACGTTGAGGAATAAGTTTTCGCTTAAAAGCTTTTTAAGAGAGGCTATTACAGTAAATGAACAACGAACTCAACTTTATCGCAACACACCTTTCGGTCCTTGGTTGGACATTGGCAAAATTAGAGGCGATCCGATGCTAGTCCATATGTTCCTTCAGACGGAGGTAATAATGGAAAACGCAGCTCCCGAGGAGCTATATTTTAAACCATACGGGGAAGTATTTCGTTTCGGCCGACAGGAGTTCTGCCTGATAACAGGACTCCGTTTTGGACAGAAACCCTCCATTCCTACCCTTCCATTAGAGCAAAGCTTTGTTAGTAGGGTTTTTCCTGGACAATCCCGGGATAAGCTGCAGCTTAAAACCGTGGTTGAGAGAATGAAACTAAACTGCATGCGCGAGCTAGGACACGAGGATGCCGTTCGTGTGTGTTTAGTTGTGATGGTGGAGTTGGTTTGTATGGGTCGTGAGCTTACCACGTATGTCAGCGACACGGTCCTTAGGGCCGTTGAGGACTTAGACGACTTCAGCAGTTATCCGTGGGGTTCTTACTTCTGGACACACACATTCAAGCAAATGCATCGTGCTGTCATTCGACGAGCCGATACTTCAAATAAGTTGACGATGTCCGGCTTTATATACCCTTTCAAGGTTAGATAAAAGGGCATATAAATTAAACCATTTATATACCCCTTCAAGGTTAGTTTTCATTTTAAACTTGTGTAGTTGTTTTTGTTGATTTATTGCAGATATGGATTTTGGAGCTTTTTCCTATCGCCCGAAAGTTATTCACCTGGCACGGGGATAGGTCTCCTAGGTTATTCCGTTGGGAACGGACGCAATACTTGAGTAAGCTTGATTGCCTTAGTATCTTTTCTTCAATCGGCGAAGTAAGTTGTTTTACGGCCTTTAAAGTTCCAGTTTTTTTTAAACAATACTCACTAAGTAACGCCTACAATTTTAATGTGACCACATTCTCAATACGTATAGACGGGGTATAACCCCTCAACTCGCCTTGTGGCTACGCCTGCTGAGGAGCAGCAGACTTGGTATATAGATAGTCACGACTATTTCCAAAATATGGGGGCCACACGACCGTCCAAGAGGGCCCGCCGTCCGACGCGATCTCCAAATGGCTCCAATTCCCCTACAGGGTCCCAGTCCGACGACCAACAAGAGGAGGAACGAGCTCCGAACGTTGAAGGGGTTAACGTCGAGAGGGAGGCCACCGACTCCGGCCATCACTATATGCCGCCTCCCGACCAATATCAACATAGGTGGGACGAGATGGACAAACATAACACCGAGATTAAAGCAATTAAGGACCGCCTCGACTACCATGATCGTATAATGTCCCACTTTTTCAATTTCAATGTAAGTGTTTAACTTCTTTTATCGTCCACAGTGTTTTACTTTTTGTATTTACGGTACGCTACATACTTTTATTAGATATCTGATGGCTTTCCGCCCCAATCCCCGGTTGGGTACGACCAAACGCGGGCTGCACCACCTACTTACTCTACTTCCCTGATTAGAATTGTTTTCTTTCAAAATCTTATAATGTCAATCCTCAAACAGTTTGGCCCGACCCGGATGCCGAGGTCATCGTACGAGAGGGCGAGGTCGGCGTACGAGATGCCCAGTTCGTCGTGCGTCACACCGTCAGCCCACATGCAAGATGTAAGTTCTTTGTAGTATAAATGATTATTCGTTTTCGGTTGGTTTCCTTTTTTAACTCTACATACTTGTTTTTGTGTGTATAATTTCAGGCAAGGATCTTGGAGATGTTTTCTATCGTCCTCAACCATTTCCAGAGGCACATGGACAAGTCTCCTAGGGGAATCAGTTGGGACCGTGGTACTTTGGTCCCGAGTAGGATGCAATGCCTTGAGTTCTTCAACTCTGTTGCGAATGTAAGTTATTTTACTATCTTTCCAATTTGAGTGTGTAAACAATAATCACTCAATGTGATATGTTTCTTAACATATTTAGGAGAGGCTTCACCCGTCATCGCGACTTGTGCCTACGTCTGCCGAGGAGCAGATGGATTGGTATAAAGAGAGCCGATCCTTTTTCCGGGGTGAGGCGGGCAGCCGACCGTCGAAGAGGGCACGACGACCCTCAGACTCCCCACCTGGCTCCAGTCCTTCTGCGGGGTCGTCAGACGGCCAAGACAACGAGGGAAATGACGCCGCCCAATCCCGTCATCAAGATATGCCGCCTCCCGACCAATATCAAAATAAGTGGGGCCAGTTGGACCGACTCCAGACTACGACCGATGACAACAGCCGACGCCTAGATGAGTTAGAAGCGTTTTGTCGGTCGTTTGGCGCTTTTCAGGTTAGTCTTTAACTTAATTTATCGTCAACGGTATTTTACTTTGTGTATTGATAGTACACTACATACTTTTATTAGATGTCTAATTCAATTAAGGAAACATATTATAATTTTATAACAAAAAAATGGAACATATACATGATTTGCCCTCAAGATATATTTTATAATGAATAAAATGAAAACACATATCTGCTAACATACTTTTAATTTTTGAAGAAGACACGTCTTTGGTCAAGATAATGTAGCAATCATGTAAGGCCTACCGAGCAAAGTTTGTGATCATGGTCTAAAATATGGTCTAAAATATGCAAGGTTGGTCCTATGGTTTTGGATGCCCTGGGCGGAGAGTAAAAAAATGCCCCTATTCCAAGAAACATATAACATTAAGAGGTTTGGAACCTAGTCGGACTCTCACATTGATTTATAGAGGGATGTTACCTTTCTTAGGGGAGAGACTAGATCCAAGGCAAACAGGGAAGTCGAGAGATTGGATCTAGATCATAGAATCATTTGCATGGTGCACCAACATGATTTTATGTTTAACGACTATGAGTAGCTATCATGACAACCTCTCCTTTCATTGTTGATTAATAACACCTTGTAGTTATGGCAGCAGACCTGTAGTAGTGGCCACGGTGGCACGGGCCACCGTATTATTTCTTCGAAGAAGGGTAAATTTTTAGGTTTGTGAAATGTGCAACCCAATCGTTATGTAAACTTCAAAAGGGTGTACCTAAACTCTTGAAATCAACCAAAAAACAGTCTTGAAATCAACCCAAAAAACCGAAAAACTCTTGAATCAATCAAAAATCCTGGAAAAAACTCTTGAACCAAAAAACGGGGAAAAAAAACTCTTGAAATCAATAAAAAAAACCGAGAAAAGAAAACTCTTGAAACCAATTGAAAAAACGAAAAAGTCCCTCGAAATAGATTAAAAACACCGAAAAATTATTACCTCGAAATCAAGCAAAAACTTTAAAAATCCATCGAAACGATGGAATTAGGTTAAAAACACATCGAGCGATATTGAACATTAGTAAAAACAAGAAGACACGTCAATAGAAACCGTATTTTTTGTAATTATTTTTTGTCTATATTGTGTGGTGCCACCGTATTAACAAAAACTTGGGTCCGTCCCTGAGTTATGGGATGAAAACGAGAAATAGAGATTTAACCAAACAAGCAAATCACTTAAATAAGTGAAATAGGTTTAAGAAAATCACTTAAATAGTCATATTATCAATATAAAAGTAAATAAACATCAAGAAACTAAGAAAGAAAACATCAAGATTCAAGAAAAATAAGCAAATCAGATAACTAAATGAGTAAATAAGAAACTAAGAAATAAAACATCTGGGTTCAAGCTTGAAAAAAAACCTAATCATGATTTGAGAACCAAGAATGAGAGCTGAGACCGGAGGTTAGAAGCTGGGTCAAGGTGAGAGGCTGAGAGATGACTGCCGAGAGCAATAGTGGGCATTGGCAGCTAGCGACTAGCGTTGTGCGTCGTAGGTGAGAGGCAGAAGGCCATTCGTGAAGGGAAGAGGTGAGATCGAGAGACCAAGAGCGGTAACATTCTTTGGAAAAGAAATCAACCAATGAGCCTACTAAACCCTATTTGACTGTTGTGATGCTCTTTGGATTTTGATGCCCTGCCGGTCGCCCAGCACTAGGGCCACCCCTGAAACTATGTTCGGCTTAGTAGGTACTATTAACAATTAGAAAGCATATTTAATGGTCATAAAAACTCATAATTGTTTCAATTCATATAAAAATAGGGTTTCACGTTATCAAATATATTTATTGGACGAATCTTTCCATTTTAGACTAAACTTGCTATTTAAGACGAATCTGTCTTACATTTTTCAGACGAATCTATCATACTTTTCAGACGAATTTGCAAAAATGTTCAATAAAGTTCGTTAAGGTTGAACTACATTCAGTTACGTTCAATGAAGTTCAAATACAATTAATAAGATTAATTAACATTCAATTAGCTTCAACAAAGCTCAATAAGATTCATTTCTGTTCAACTTAATTCAACTTCAATAACAAATTTTTATAAGTAATAAATTATTTCAATCATTTTGAAATAAATTCAAACAGGTTACTTAATTCAACAAATACCTTCAATTACTTATTCAAATATAAAAGAAATAACATTTTATTTTTTATTATAAAAAACAATTGACCTTTCATTTGCTATACTTTTCTTAAATAGAACTTATCATTCTGAAGGATTTTTCTTGTATTCCAAATATTCTCTCTTAATTCTAATTTTTTTTTTCTCTCCATTGCTTTTCATTCAATGCTTTCTTAGAAGAAACTACCTCCCTCAACCCGCCTTGTGGCTATGCCTGCCGAGGAGCAGCAGGCATGGTATATAGACGGGCGTGACTATTTCCAGACTGTGGGGGCCAGGCGACCGTCCAATAGGGCCCGACGTCCGACGCGATCCCCAAATGGCTCCACTTCCCCCACAGGGTCCCAGTCCGACGACCAACAAGAGGAGCGAGATCCGAACATTGAAGGGGTTAATGTCGAGAGGGAGGCCACCAGCTCCGGCCATCATGATATGCCGCCTCCCGACCACTATCAACATAGGTGGGACAAGGTGGACAAACATAGCACCGAGATTAAAGCAATTAAGGACCGCCTCGACTACCATGATCGTATATTGTCTCGCTTTTTCAACTTTAATGTAAGTGTTTAACTTCTTTTATCGTTAACGGTGTTTTACTTTGTGTATTTATGGTATGCTACTACGTTTATTAGATATCTGATGGCCTTCCGCCCCAATCCCCAGTTCGGTACGATCAAACGCGGGTTGCACCACCTACTTACTCTACTTCCCCGACGTTTGTCCAGCAATTTGTAAGTCAAGCCACGACGCATACTAGTCAACTGATTTCAATTGTTTCCTTAAAAACAATTTGGCACGTCTCGGATGTCGAGGTCATCATTCGAGATGTCTCGGTCGTCGTACGAGATGCCGAGGTCGTCCGCTTTCTTAGAAGAAAATAAGCAATTCTAATTTTTAATTTTTTTCGTCTCTTCATTGCTCTTCATTCAATGCTTTCTTAGAAGAAGCTACCTCTTTCTCTTGAACATTTTCAACAACAAAATTTGTTGCATCAGCTGCATCCATTCCACTAGAACTGTTTCTCTTCTCTGCATTTGACGATAAATTTCTTTAAAACTCAATAAGATTTAATTTTATACATTCATCATTAAATAAAGTTCAATAAGATTCAATAAACTTCAATTACGTTAAATAAGATTTCAATAAACTTTAGTAACTTTACCATCATTCTCTTTCTTTTTGTTACCTTCTTCATCATCTTCATTCCCTTTATTACTTTGCCTAGGCATCATATTCAATTACTTCTAGTTGACTCCTTCCAGAATACTTTTCAAACATTAATTTTACTTTTTCCTTCAGCCTTTCAATCTCCACATTCTCTGGGTAGTCTTTTTCAGCTTTTTTTAAAGTTAAGTGCATATTATTCAGCACATGATCTAATTTCTTCAAGCATATGTCTACAAACTTTATTACTTCCTGTAAAAACATTAAAGTTAAAAATTCTTATTAATTTTGTTATATAGAAGTGAAAATAGTATTAGGATCGATTAGATAAAAATAATATTATACTACCTCCATATCCATTTTTTTGTTTTTTACTTGTAGAGCTTTCATCTTTTTTCTTTAAGTACGGTTAATTGATTTGTTGTTGAATTAATCAATCTCTTCTTTTCCAAACAAATCATTCTGTATTTCATACGTCTCTCTCTCCTTTAGAAGTGCAGTGTTCCAATTCCACAAAGCAGGTCGTTTTGAACCAATGTCCATATCTTTTGTCTTTCTGAACCAGTGTCAGTATCTTTTATTCAGTTCAGTGACATCACATTCAACTAATTTAAAAGAAAAAAGTTGTTTTTTTGTGAAGGGTATCCCAGGCTATGACTGGACTAATCCCGGTAAATTATGACTGCAATACATTAGCCATGATAAACTCAGTGACCACAATTATTGTGTACGCCTGGATTCAAACCCTGGGCAGATGTGATATTCCACCACATTCCCAGGGCCTTAACCAGTGCGCCACAAGCCCACAACCCTTGTGGTTTGTTAACAAAAGGTAAATACTGTTGTAGGCATAGGGCGTTACTAACTTAAAATACAAATACATTCAATTGCCTATAACTAGATTATAACATAAAGTTGTTTTCAAAAGTCAACCACTATTGTTTTACACACAGACTAGATGTACCTTAAAGGACTAATAATTCAAATACATTCAAATAAATTTGATTCCAATAAAAATTCATAACTAGCATAAAAGTCATTCTCAAATATGATAACATTTAAATGAACATAACTCAACTACCGTAATCTATGTTGAACTATAATTAAATAAAATTACATACCATTAGAAAGGTCATTGACCAACAGTAAAAGTAGTTAGCATGCCTTTTATCCCACTAATTTTTGCTATTCTTTATACAATCAAATAACAAATTGATACCGGTCGAAATCTTTAATATCTTTATCAGCATCTAAGCATTTCACGAATCTCTGGTTAATGTTACCAGATTTCATGGCTTCTCCCAAACAACTGCCCATCAGTACCAAAAAGTTAAGTTTGAATAATCTTTCCGGATTTTGATCTTCTTTCATTTTTTTTTACCCGCAAAGTTGCCTTGATCTCTTTTAACTTCCCAAACTGCTCCCTCCACTCATTGACTACTTCTTCTTTAGCCAGTGTTGTAAAACTCGGCCTAGGCGGTCGAGTACTCCCCGAGTATTCGGTCCTCGGCGCTCAGCCGAGGGGAGTTAGGGCAAATCGGCCAGCTCGGTGGTCAAACTGGGTCAAAGGGTCAAGTATGCACAAATTTAACACATAGAGGACCAAAACTGTTATTTTTTGTTTTAAAAAGCAAAAGGGAACGTGAAAGGTGAAAATTTTAGCAAAACCTTCGTGTCCGCAGATGCGCACGCACATGAGTTCGGTCGATTTAGCCTATAAAATCGACAAACCGCACCCCCCCCCCTGCGCGCGTGTAGGTGTTGGAGGAAAAACCTATCAAAGAGCTTGTAAGCCCTTTGAAGGTTTTTACTTATAAACTACTCCAAGTTTACTCCTCCCTCCTATGTGGGACACTTTCCAAGTCATCAAGATTTGCTAACATTTCTAACCGAATGCTCTACTTTGAGCATCGATATCTCATTCACACAATCTTCATTTTGGACACACATAATATATGGTTTCGAAGCTCTCATATAGGAGAACACAAACCCATAAAAATATTATTATATATAACACATATACATATAATTAATTGTGTCCAAAGTTAGTTAAAAACCACATTTTTAACTAAAATTTCCAACAATTTATAATTTATGAACATGCTATATATGATAAATTTTGGGTACTATCTATGATAAATTATCTTTATATTTGGTTATTTATAATTTATGAACATGCTATATATATATATATATATATAAATATATATAATTTTAAAATTTATATAATCCGAGTACTCCCCGAGTACTCCCCGCCTAGGCCGAGTACTCGCTACAAGGGGGTCGGCCGCCTAGGTACCGCCTAGCGAGTTTTACAACCTTGTCTTTAGCACTTGCCTTGGTCTGAGAAATTTTTATATTACCCATTGGCAATCCTAGAATATCTTGAACAGATTCTCGGGTAATTGGAATTTTGCCATTCTCTAAGTTTAGTGCCAAGCTGTTGACATCTAGCTTATCTTATATATAATAAGCCAACTTAGTTGGCAAATTATCTATATCCAAACTTAATAATGATCCAAAACCCATCTCCTTTACAAGATTTTCCTCTTCTTTTTTTTCATTTTCTTGATATTTATATCATTTTTCTTGATATTTATATAATTATTAGTCCTTTAAGGTACTTTTAGTCTATGTGTAAAACAATAGTGGTTGAATTTTTTCCGGAGGTCAAAGCATGTGATAAAAAGTTTAGATTGGGGTACGTTTTTCTTGTTCCACCTCAGTATGATCTACCGGGGTCGACCCCAAAGCCATAATGTCTCAAAACGAGGAGGCCATAGAGAAAGTCTTTTTTATTCCTTTGTCCGCAGAAAAGGGGGAAAGCTCTCCGTTCCAGGTTCTCCTGTAGCTGGATCCTCCGGCACCCAATTTTTCCGATTCGGCGGTTCGATCTATGATTTATCATTCATGGACGTTGATAAGATCCATCCATTTAGCAGCACCTTAGGATGACATAGCCTTAAAATTAAGGGCGAAGTTCAAATGAGGATGAGTTGGGTATGGGATTTCTCTTCTGAAATTTATGTGCCCAAGAGAAAGAATCTAATCGTAAGACGAAAGTGTATCGATTTTTTGGCAAATGCCATCAATGGAATTTTCGGCCTCACACCTCCTTGGCTCCGTCATAGTCTAGATTGGAGGAGTTACTTACCCATGCAAGTAATAAGGACTTAAATGAGGTCTTGTTAACTACAACATTAAAAGGGGCATATTGCTCTTTTCATAAGACCACCTGCGTTATAAAATCCTCTTGGTTAAAACCCCATGCAAATATGTGGTTTTATTTTGTGAAGCACACGTTATGCCCTACCTCTCATGATTCGGATTTGTGTGTGGTATGCGCGTTTTTGGTGTATTGCATCCTAAAAGGGTACCGTTTCGTTGTTGGAAAGTTCATTTTTGACAATATCAAGAGATACCCATGAAGGATGATGGCAACATTACCATATCTGATGGTAATTCACAAGCTCGTGGCTACAAAACACGTCCCCACACTACCCACCGATACTTCTTCAAACGAGAAAGTAGACATGGATAGGACATATTTTACTCGGTTGTGTAGGAGAAAGAACCGAGAGTCGTAGTACATTGCTATCAGAAAGCAGTGGAACAGATTCTTGCATACCATCATTTCACGATCATCTGTTCAGTTATGTTGAGATACAGGGTACAATGATACACTACTAGAAAAACGAGCATTATCGACAAATATTTCCGATGGATCAATTCCGTCGGTGATTTCCGACGGGTTCCTGACTGACGCAATTAAAAATAAAATGATAATTATCCGTCGGAAATTACCGACGGAATTAACAGCTCTCGGTAATTTCAGCTGATTTCCGATGGATTATTTAATTTTAATTTTTATTAATTTACAATTGCGATACTCCGTTGGAAATTACCGACAGAGTTGACAGCCGTCGGTAATTTCCGACGGATTATTGTAATTTTTCCCGATTTGTCAACTTTATCTTATTCGTATGACCTTTAACTTGAATTATTTAGTATAATTGGTTATCTTTATATGTGTATATGTATGCATGTGTGTGTCGTATATGTTAGTTGATTGTGCGTGTATGTTACTTCAGCATCGGGAAAGAATGGTATTCTTTCATCTACTATATTAAATATATATTATTTATCGTGAATTTGTTGTCTACTAACAATTGAAGTTGTATATTGCATGTAGAAAGAAGCACAAAACCGTGACCCCACAATCAGTGAGGTTTTTGACCGGACACACTGCACGAGCAAGAAGCTAGCTCCGGGCGCGACCGGACCGTCCACGGATCCTCCGATATACATTGATCCGAGGTCGGAGGTGGCGGCGGTAAGTTCAATTTTTGTACCAGATTTAATTTGTTTTTTTAGGATCGACTAGTTTTATAGGATAAATGACTAGTAATTAGTTTAGGCTGCCGTCGATAGGTGTAATTGTTATATTTGCATTTTACTACTTAAAAAATGTAGTGGATATGTTCCAATTACAACTGTTATGCTGCCGAAATGTCTATAAGTATATTAGTTAACACAATTTTGTTTTGGTTTTTGTAGACGTCGTTTGTGAGGACTAGAGATGAGGAATTCGCTGTTGCTGATCCTAGCACCAGTACTCCCGAGATAGAGGCACAGTTGTGGGAGCGTATGGTCGGAGGCCCGCGCAAGGACTGTGTTTATAGTTTCGGTAACACTCCGGGTTTCTTGGCTGCGACAGGTCATCCCGGCGCCAGTTCAAGCAGGGTGTCGGATAGTGCTCGTGATTCGGTGGTATGTTTCATATGGTTGTAATACATGCCTGTATTATGTTTTTAATAATTATCGCTTAACATTGTTGTTTGATGTGAAATAATTTCAGGTACAGTCATTGAGAGAAGAGCTGTCGGAAGAACGTAAAAAGAGAGAAGAAGCCGAGCGTGTACAGAAGCAACAAGCAGATAAGCTTGCTAGGTACGAGGAGGAGATGCGACGCCTGCGTGATTTGACGTTGCAGTTCGAGGCTTTCATGTCACAGTACAAGATGCAAAATCCTCCTGGCCCTCCTTTGTAGTTTTAGGATAACTAGTTAGAATTTATGATATAATTTTGTAATCGCAAAATTATTTCGTTTCGTGTGTTAAAATCTGGGCGGGAAATTAGGTTTTTTTTAATATTTAAAAAGAAAAACCCATTTCCGACGGATTACCTCGGAAACCACCTTAATATTTTATTAAAATCTGTTGGAGTCCGTCGGTAATACCTTTACCTACGAGAGCCGGTTTCTGACGGTCTTTTATCGACAAAATTGGCCTTTACCGACGGATTTCTGGCAGTTTTTTCCGTCGATGGTGATGCTTTCCTTTGTAGTGATAGAAAGGATACTACAAGGTCAACAAAGGATACTATACGGACAACAAATGATCCTACAAGGCTACCAAAGGATGCAAAGGGAAATACCGTGGATAAGAAGTGAACAATTGAGAATGTGGATTTATGACGCTCAGAGGGATGGATGATAGAGAGATGTTCTGAGAAAAACATACCCGGAAATGGTTTTGCGGTTACCATTTTTCCCACCAATCAGGAAATTCCCGGGGGGAGAACATCCATCTACTCGATACGAGTTGGGAAGGTTTGATATTCTTTCACCAATTTATACGTACTACTTATATTTCTCTCTTATCTTTAGTTAATTTTACACATTTTTAGCCTAGTATGAGATTGTGGTCTAATTGAGTGATGTACTCATTTTTTTAACTTTTAAATACTCCATTTTATGTATATGCCATACATGCACAAAACAATTTTTGGATTCTTCAATGTTGATTATCACACTTCATATCATTCTGGCATGCACAAAATTATGTTTTGAGTTTAAGTTAAAAAAAATTTATAGTTTTCGCTCCCCTAATTTTTTTGGTTTTTAAGTCTTCAAATTTTATTTTAATTTTTGCGTTTTATAGTTTTTGTCATTTTATTATTTTCGTTGCTTAGAGACAAACAACATCTTAAGTTTGGGGGTATGATAAGGTTAATTATTTAACCTTATTTTTTTAGTATTTAATAAAAATTTCTTTACTTTTGTCTTAACCAATTGAGTCGTTTATTATATATAGTTTATGATTTTATTAACCAAGCAGAGTTGGTGAAAGAATTATTTTTTTTGTTAATTTCATGCCATAAATTGATAATAAAATCGTTTACTTTGTGTGTCTCTTGTATAAATGTGCAGGATGGTAGACTCATTCGGTTCACGTTTTGAAGAAATGGTTGGTTCGGAAAAGATGTCATGAACCGAATTCTTTTGGCAACTTTTTGGCTGAAATGCATGCTTTATAAGATCAAACTTTTGGGTTCCTACCTATATATTTTGGGATGGTTTGTTGATTTTATTTTGGGTCATTTTTTGTAAAAATTATATGCTCATTTTAAGGCTTAATAGATTAAGCTATTTTGGCTCTAAAACCCAAACTTTGTGGTATATATATTATAGATGTATTGTAGTATGGAAAGGCATCCCATTCCATATCTCATTCCATACTTCACTTTTACATTTCCAGGATGAAGAAAGTGTGGATTTTGCTTTCTTTGCTTAATCCCTCCTTTTCTCTTCTTCTTTACTTTCTAAGCTAGCTTGTCTTAGTTTGTTTTTCTTTTTCTTTTTTTTGGAAAGGGTATCCTAGGCATTTGCCTAGACTAATCCCTGACAATTTTAAGACCGTTAAAGCGTGCAGCCCTGAGATAATTCCCCAGTGGTTACAAGTTGTGTGCGTCTGGATTCGAACCTGGGATAGATGGGTTATCTAGCCTCATCCTCCACATGCCTTAACTTGTGGTTTTATTTTTCTTTCTTTCTTGTTCCTCATGCAAGATAAGGAGAAACATTGTTAGTTCATCTTTTGTAATTTTCTCTCAAATATTAGTTAGGAGATAACTTAAGAGCACCCTTGGAGTTTGCCTCTTAAGTTGATTTCTAACTTATGGTTTGTATGAGAAAAGTTGGATTAAATCTCAAGAAGTGACGTTTGATATTTATATAGTTTATGTTGTCTAAATCCATACTCTCATACTACTTACGTTTTATTGTCTATAATCGAGTTGTAATTTAATCGCTTTTCATATAAATTGTTGTAAACTGTTTATCAACACTTACCAAGAAGACTTGATCATTGAAGTAATAACTTGAAGATTTTTTTTTATCAAACACTTGAAGTTTCTCAAGTATAACCACTTTTTAGTGTACTTATAAACTTAATCTCATCAAATCATCAGTGAATTTGTGAAAAAAGAATGTGTGTTTTTGGATGAGTGTACATGTACATCTACAGTGATGAAACTCTTTTTGAGAAGTTTGTCTGATAAGTACTTCTACCCAGGTATGAATTTTCCAAATCTTATCTGGGTTTTTTTTTTATCATGATCATATTACAGTAACTGTATTCACATTGACAGTTTCGATTGATCATGCATACGATTGATTATGCATATGAAACATATAAATCTATGGTTATTTATATCAAAAAAACCCATGTAATTGCAAAATCTTGGACACAAATAAGAGGGAAAAAAACGTATTGAATGGAGCAAACAAGTCTTTAATTAAGAACTCTTTTAGTCTTAAAATTTAGGTAATTTATATTTGTTTTGATGCACCAAAATCTCATAGAACCGTTGTAAGTATCTCCATCCTTTTGATATGCAAATAAGTTTTTATTTTTTTTATTTTTAATTGGGTTTATGCAAATTACAAGTTTTTACAATGATTCGATAATTGTATTTCTATTTTGTTATATTATGATGAATAATGTTATGATAGTTTTTATATGTTTTTTATTCTGAACAAATAATTGTATTTGTTTAGATTTAAGAAGATAAAAAAAAATTGAACAAATAATTGTATTTATTTAGATTTATGGTCATTTGAATTTTTCTTAATTTAATAACCATATTTTGAGCATCTTCAATGGTTGTTTGAGGATGACTTAAAGAAGACTTGCTCATTGAAGTAATAACTTGAAGATTTTTTTTTTATCAAACACTTCAAGTTTCTCCAGTATTTTAAGAAATGAATGTGAGAGAGAAAGAAAAAAAAAATGTGTATTAGATGGAACCAAGACTTTTTTATAAGTCTTTTACATAATTTGACCAATAGGTTAGTTTGTAAAAGTTAAAAAACAATATACCCTATATCTGTTATTATGTGTGACGTAATGATATGGTGTTGTTATGGTTAGAGAGTAGAGATGTTGATTTATAATACGATCTTCATAACATTCTTGAAACTGTTTGTTATTTCAAATTTGTTATCTAGCTCAATCACCAAGCATGAGCAACACTTAAGAAGTTGATGTTAGCATGGATTATGCAAATGAAACTTGCTATCATAATATTTGATTATTTTTTCGATTCATGTACAATGCTATTGTACACTGTGAATGCTATTCTTTTTTCTATATCACTATATTTCTGGTTGTTTGTTAATTATCAACTACTATATTATCGGATTTTTATTCCCTTTGCAATTATTTATATTTACACGATTTACCCATATAATTATGTACGGGCATTTTGTAGTGGTGGATCATTGTACCGTTAACGAGTAACCTTGGAGCTATAACTTCTACTAGGTGTTTTTGATGTATTTGTTAACTTTATTCTACCTTAGTATTAAGTTACTTTAAACTAAATGTATCCTTAAATTGTTTGTTATTTGATAGATATCATGATTGTTACTAATAATTTTCTAAAGAGATGTAACATATTTCAAAAACTTATCAGGCTAAAATTGGAAATATTAAATTTTAGCCAACACCTAATTTCATCGTCATGAATATTGCATATGAACTTGATGATATATATTTTTTAAGAAAATGATGATAATTTTTTTTATGAAAATGATTACGAGACCAAATTTTAAACACTAAACAACGCACGATGCAAAACACTAGTTTTCATAAAATAACCTTTCAGGTTAGATTAGATATTAATAAACCAAAAACGAATCATATAAAATTTAATCCGCTTAGACCATCTCCAACCCACCCTTAAAATCACAAAAATGGAGGGATTTTGCTCTCCAACCCAAAACTAAAACACTAAATAAAATGGAGGAGATAATTCTTGGCCTCTATATTTGAAGGCCATTAAAAAAAATATTAGTATTTTATTCAAATTTTCTAATTACACATAGAGATTAATAGTTTAATAAATTAATAAAATAGTATAATAATAGATAGATATATTATTTTATTATTAAAAATATTTTTAGTGTTCTTTTTATAGTGTGTGGTTGGAGTTGCGATTTTTTTAGTGTTTAAGAGACCCAATATTTTTATTATTTATACTGTTTATTTTTTAGCATTTAGGTTGGAGATGCCTTAATAGAAAAACATATTTACCCATTTTTTATTGGACTCCTTAGTAGAAAAACATATTTACCCTTTTTTTTGGACTATCTTTTTTAAGCCCAAAGTGTTGGTAAAATACCAAATAAAAATAATAAAAATAAAAACTACACATATATGGTTTACCCTAAAATAACACAGCCGCCACACAAGCATCTCTCCTTCGTCTTCCTTCTTAGCTTTCAATTTGACCAAATTCCTTCAACTTTTTACTGTAAATTCTCGTCGGAAAGTTGCATCTGTATCACACCGTCTCCGGCGACCATTACCGGCGAGATTGTTTCTTTTTCCGATCTTCATATACATCTACTTATTTCTCAAGTGTTTTAGATACGAATTTATGCCATGGAAGATGTGGAAGCTCCCTCTATTTGTGCAGATTCGTTTTATTTTCACAGATCTTCAAGATATAAGATCACATTACTATGATCTTACCTTCTTTGTTGGAATTGGTGTTCTCGGAATTACTGGTGAAATTTAATTTCTTTTATTTATTTTCCAGTTTACTTTACATTCATAACTAGGGTTCATGTTACAACTTCTTATCCTTTATTTGTTTTACTTGAATATGAATTAGAACTGTATTTGTAGGATTCATCACACTGTCACTCTAGCACTAAAATACACATTTTTCGTAAAATATTCTATGTTAGGTATAAATATATATACAGAAAGGGTAATTTTTTTTAAACCTTTGAAGGGTAAAAAAAACTCATTAATAACGTTGTTCCTTTGAAAACAATAAAAAAAGCTCAACTTTAACAGCAACATATAACATAAACAATTAAAAAAAAAGAGTGTTAATCGTACCCTCAAAAAGATTAAGGCAAGTAATATTTTGATAACCTATTTTATAAGTAATTTATTAATTACTTTTGTCAAACATAGCCTAATTTTAATCGTAAAAAATAAAATAAATAACATTTTTAATAATAAAATAATAAATACATTTATTGTTATAGTATTTTGTTAATATATTAAATTGTTAATTTATATATATATATATATAGGGGAAGGATCAAATGAGAACAATCCATCCTTAAAGGAACAAAGGAATAAATTGTGGACCACATATGATGTGGGCCCACATAATATTAAATCATTTATGATTTAATATTAAATCGTATTAAATCATAAATGATTTAATATTATATGGGTCCCACATCATATGTGATCCACAATTGTCCCTTCCTTTAAAAATTCAAAGTTCTCATTTGAACCTTCCTCTATATATATATATATATAAGGGAGAATTTAAATACAAACCACGTCAATTCGTACAAACCACGTGTTTCCTTTTTTTTTGAATAATTTTTTTTCATGAAAGTGTTTAATATGATGAATTTGTTTCATATAATTCTTTTCTGAGAATTTTGCTGAAATGACCATTCTGGGAACTGAAATTGCGAAAATAGTCATTTACTACGCCAAAGTGGACTACGCCATTTTTTCCCATTTTTTGCAAAAAAGTCCCTGACTACGCCAAATATGGACTACGCCATGGTGTAGTCAGTCCCTCAACTTTGAAAAAGTGGCAATAATGGCCCTTGGACTTGAAAGTATGGCAAGATAGTTTGAAAAATGACAATTTGGTCCCTGTAGTATACTACGCCATGGCGTAGCAACATATGGCGTAGTTGCCATTTTGAAAAGTTGGCAAAAATGGCCCCTGGACTAAGAAGGGTTTTGAGTAAGAATTAAAAATGACATTTTGGCCCCTGGACCTTTCTACGCCACGGCGAAGTGGCCAGTTTGAAAAATTGGCAAAAAATGGTCCCTGAACTTGGAAGTGTTTTGAGTAAGAATTAAAAATGACGCTTTGGCCTTTGGACTGGTACTACGCCATGGTGTAGTGGTCAAAGATACCCTAGAATATGCTTTTTGACCGACCTTGAAACTTTGAAAATTTGGCAGGAAAGGTCCCTACGCCATGGCGTAGTACTGTTTTGGCGTAGTAGTCTTCTGAAATTTGACCGATTAGACATTTAATAGGGTAGCTGAGTAATTAATAGGATAGCTGAATGGTTTGGGAAGCGAGAAATCACGGGTGTTACTCTTATTTTCCTTATAAATTGATGGTTGTGGTCCTTACCATCAATTGCTATCACTTTCATTTGTCCTTAAATTTTTGTTGCTTCAAAAACGACAAGAATTTTGCAATCCACGTCAAAAGCCGAGTTTTTTTTCAAGCTCACGCGCCTTCGAGAATTTTGCAATTCACGTCAAAAGCCACTAATACAAACTGAATATGGAATTTCCACACCTACAAGCAACGGTAAGTTATTTCGTTTTAAATTCAATAAACGTAATTTTATCTTATCATTTTTCTTAAGTTTATCATTTTTCTTAATTTTCTGTTTTTGATTAATGTTTTTCTTAACTTTCTGTTTTTTTAAAAATATTTTTTTTAAATTTCATTTTTTGAAAAATATTTTTTTTTAAGTTGAGAATTTTGATTAATATTTTTCTTAACTTTCTGATTTTTAATTTTTTTTTGAAGTTTCTGTGTTTTTTAAAGAATTATTGTAATTTTGTGATTTTTTGAATTTTTGTGAAAAGTAAAAACAAATAAAAATAGTCTCATTATTAAAAAAAATTCTTAACTTTCTGTTTTTTAAAAAATATTTTTTTTTTAAATTTCGTTTTTTGGAAAATATTTTTTTTAAGTTGAGAATTTTGATTAATATTTTTCTTAACTTTCTGATTTTTAAAAAATCTAAAAGATGTATTATAATTTTGTGATTTTTTGTATTTTTGTGAAAAATAAAAACAAATAAAATAGTCTCATTATTAAAAAAAATTGTGAGAAAAAAATAAAAACACATAAAAACAGACGTTATTGAATATATTTGTCTAATATATCTATATATATATATATATGTTTAACATACAATATATCTTTTTAATTAATATACACCTGTTTAATATATACCTGTTTAATTAATATATGTCTGTCTAATATATATCTGTTTAATTAATATATGTCTGTTTTAATTAATATACATCTGTTTAATATATACATGTTCAATTAATATGTCTGTCTAATATATATCTGTTTTTCCAAATATATATCTGTTTAATTAATATATATCTGTTTTAATTAATATATATATATATATATTTTAATTAATATATATCCTTTTAATTAATATGTCTGTTTTAATTAATATATATCTGTTTAATTAATATATGTCTGTCTAATTAATATATATCTGTTTAATTAATATATATCTGTTTTAATTAATATATATCTGTTTAATTAATATATATATATATATATGTTTTAATTAAGGGAATTTAATTATAATAACCAATTTAGAAAACTGATTTACCAAAATGACCAATTTCTTTTTGAGTTTACTAAAATGACCAAAAATTCCTCGAAATACACCCCGAAATACAGAATTTTCGAGGATGTTTATTTGAATTCGGGCATGTACATAAAAGACCCTCGAAAAATTGATGAACACCCTCGAAAAAAGTGAAACACCCTCGAAAATTGATGAACACCCTCGAAAATTGATGAACACCCTCGAAAATTGATGAAGACCCTCGAAGTGAAACACCCTCGAATTAATTGATTTATTAAGTGAAACACCCTCGAATTTTATACTTTCGAAATAATATAATTAAATCTAAAAATATTTAATATTGGGCTCATTTTGAAGGTATTGACGAGACAGTTTTCATGGTGTAATTTGTTAAAATTAAAACGTATTTTTAAAGCGTATTTTAATTGATATACGATTATATACGTTAATGTGATAAAGGTGTAAAACGAAAAATTAAAAAATAAAGGACGTAAAGTAATTTATTAACTAACTTTAGGGGTAAAACATGTAAATTCAAATTAATAAATCAAATTCAAGTAACAAATTTGACATTCAAGTATGTTTCATTTAATTCTTCGAGGGTGTTTCATAGACATTTGAAAAAAATTGTAAGAGCCTCGAAAAAGAAACAAACACCCTCGACCATTTTAGAACACCCTCGACCAAAAATGAAGTCCCTCGAAATTGCTAGAAGACCCTCGAAAATGTAGAACACCCTCGATAAGTTGGTCAAAGCCCCTCGAAATTTTGGTCAGACACCCTCGAAATCAACTAAAACCCCTCGAAAACATGCTCGAAAATTCTATATTTCGGGGTGTATTTCGAGGAATTTTTGGTCATTTTAGTAAACTCAAAAAGAAATTGGTCATTTTGGTAAACCAGTTTTCAAAATTGGTCGAAATAATCAAATTCCCTTTAATTAATATATATCTGTTTAATTATTATACAACTTTTTAATATATACCTGTTTAATTAGTATATGTCTGTCTAATATTGATGAACGACTATCAACAAAATCGAAAAACACTAACAAAAAAAAACTATATCATAATACAACTGCTTAGTATATCTGTTTAATTAATATATAACTGTTTAATTAATATACAACTGTTTAATAAGTATACAACTTTCTAATTAATAGACCACTTAAAAATGTTATAATAACTTTTGGAAGTCACAGTTCCACCCCAATGAAAACGTTCAATCGTATTTCATTAAACGAAATAATTGCATAACACTGAAAGATTTTGTCAAACAGGTGTAAATAACCCTAAGGTTGTAGGGACTTAAGTAATCCACGTGATTCCCTACTATCTGGAAATCCAACAGGGGAACTGCCATTAATTTCGAATGATGAAATATTGATGAACGACTATCAACAAAATCTAAAAACACCAACAAAAAAAAACTATATCGTAATACAACTGCTTAATATATCTGTTTAATTAATATACAACTGTTTAATTAATAAACCACTTATAAATGTTATAATAACTTTTGGAAGTCACACCTCCACCCCAATGAAAACGTTCAATCGTATTTCATTAAACGAAATAATTGCATAACACTGAAAGATTTTGTTAAACGGGTGTAAATAATCCTAAGGTTGTAGGGACATAAGTAATCCACGTTATTTCCCTACTACCTGGAAATCCAACAGTGGAACTGCCATTAATTTCGAATGATGAAATATTAATGAACGACTATCAACAAAATCTAAAAACACCAAAAAAAAAACTATATCGTAATACAACTGCTTAATATATCTGTTTAATTAATATACAACTGCTTAATATATCTGTTTAATTAATATACAACTGTTTAATTAATATACAACTTTTTAATTAATAAACCACTTAAAAATGTTATAATAATTTTTGGAAGTCACACTTCCACCCCAATGAAAACGTTCAATCGTATTTCATTAAACGAAATAATTGCATAACACTAAAAGATTTTGTCAAACGGGTGTAAATAACCCTAAGGTTATAGAGACTTAAATAATCCACGTGATTCCCCTACTACCTAGAAATCCAACAGTGGAACTGCCATTATTTTCGAATGATGAAATATTGATGAACGACTATCAACAAAATCGAAAAACACCAAAAAAAAAAAACTATATCGTAATACAACTGCTTAATATATCTGTTTAATTAATATACAACTTTTTAATTAATATACAACTTATAAATGTTATAATAACTTTTGGAAGTCACACTTCCACAAAAAAAAAACTTAAGCGTGATACAACTTATATATACATCATGGTTTTAGCTCACGAATTTTTCAAACTCAATATGTAGGTCCCTGTGTTCACAATAAGGAATAAAATTTCCTTGATTAAGGACATTCGGGATTCAATTTTAGTTTTTCCGGCTAGAGAAGAACTTTTTAGGACTACTCCCTTCGGTCCTTGGTTGGACCTCCACGTGCAGCCCCAAGACAGTCTTTTGACAGCCTTGTTCCTAGAAAGGCAAATTCCTCCTATCAAGGACAAAGAGGAGGAGTTATGGTTTAATATTTCCGGCCACATCCTTCGTTTCGGCCGAGAGGACTACTGCCTTATCACAGGGCTACCATTTGGGGTCCTGCCGAACATCCCTCCCCTCCGAAAGCACAGCTTCCTAAGGAGGGTCTTTCCTGATGCTTGCAGAGAGACAGTTCATCCCGAGCCTCGTCTGCAACTTTCCTTGGTTATTAGCACAATTAAGGATAAGATGTTAAACTTAAGCGACGAGGATGCTGTCCGAGTCTGCTTACTAGGGATGGTGGAACTTGTATTCGTTGGACGTCAGGTTTCCCAGTTAGTTAATCCCGATCTATTTAATATCGTGGAGCGTTTTACAACATTTAATCGCTATCCATGGGGAAGCTACACATGGGAACCGACCTACAAGCAGTTAATCGTGTTTGGGCTCGACGCGACCAACACAACAAGATGTCGATTACGGGTTTTACATACGCCCTAAAGGTTAGATAATTATTAATTTGAAATTTGTTTCCTTTATGATAATGTTCATACCTTTATGTGTTGTTGTATGTTTGTAGATATGGATCGTGGAGGTGTTTTTAGTCTTCCGACAATGGTTTACATGCTCCGACGCGTCCCTGAGGGGGGTTCGTTGGACCAGGAACCATAATTTGAATATAAGTGTCTGCCTTGAGTTCCTTGAGTGTCAAGAGGTATGTTTTTGTGTGTATTTGGAAGTCTATTTATAATAAATTAAGACTATGATTTGCTTAACGTGTTATGTTTTCAATTTTCCAGGAAGGGCGGCGCCCACACTATCGTCTTGTAGCTTATCCGTCGGAGCAACAAACGAATTGGTATAGGGATAGCCATGCTTACTTCGATAGCCATGAGGGCCTTCGAGCATCGAAGAGGCCCCGATGTACGCAATGCTCTCCCTCCCCATCAAGCTCCGGCAATGGATCCGGCTCCGGCAATGGATCCCACTCGTCTATAGAGGTGGACCACCCCCAATCCCCCAGTTTAGTTCGTGGGGCTATGCCAGCCTTTTCGGAATATATCCGCCCTGACGATAGTCTCTCACGTGGACATTATGAGCCGTACCCGGACTCATATGATTCCCAATGGGACAGTTTGGATCGGCAAAGGTTGAATGAGGTATACTATGATTTCTATTACTACAAGGAGCAAGTAGATAGAGATTTGTTTACCCACTATGACGAGCAAAAGATAATAAATGCCGATAAAAAATAAATAAATGAGGCAATAAAGGCCAGTATTACAGCCGTATTCCCAACGGCCCATCACGCTCTATGTTGTCGGCATCTCAAGATGAACGTCAAAACGAGGGACGCAAACATAAAACACTATAAATATCAATTCTGGAAGGCATGCAAAGCCTATACGGAATATGAGTTCATCCGAAACATGAATGCTCTACGACTCCATGTAGCTGCAGGAGTTCAATTAATGGATGAGCTTGGCCCGGAGAAGTGGTCAAGGGCATATTTTCCTGGTGTTCTGTTCAATATTATGACCTCCAATAGTGCAGAATCGGTGAATGCGTTGTCCCGTTTTGCCCGCAGATTACCGATCGTCATGCTTATGGATTACTTCAGAGATTTTCAACAACGGTGGTACTTTCTACGCCGACAAAAAGGAGGTTCCTAAGATGAGAATGTTTTAAATATATAAATATAAATATAAATATATAAATCCTAACATAATTTATACATTTTTGTAGAACAAATGCTTCACAATCTAACACCGTGGGCGCAAGCCAAGATCCATAGGAGGATGGGTAAGTCTACAAGATGGAACGTACACGGCATTGTAGATGGTTGGTATGATGTTCGAGATGGTCATAGGGATGCAAAAGTCGATATGCGTACAAATGAATGTACATGCAAAAAATGGCAACTATCTGGGTTATCTTACGGTCATGCCATCACCGTTGCGATACATCTCGGATATACAGATTGTAGCCATTTGGCTTCAGCCTTCTTTTATGCCTCAGTATACCGGGAAACATATGAAGACGTAATTCTTCCTGTTGGACCTACTTCAACATGGTTGTCTCCAGATACCCCTCTACCACCAGTCTATCCACCCCTAATAACAAGTAACCCAGTTGGCAGACCCCGTAACAACGATCGAAGGCCATCTCGCGGTGAAGGTCGGATACAGAGAAAGTGTAGTAGGTGTGACCAAACCGATCATAATCGTACAAACTGCCCAACTCCTGCTGCATCAAGCGAGCCTACAAGAAGGCCTTCAGGTAGCCAAAGAAGGCAGTCTCAGTCATCAACATCGTTGGAACCACATGGAACTTTGGACTATAATAGTATTGACCTTAATATTGATTTTTAGTCGACTGTTTCAAGTGTTTGTTAACTATTATAATGTTTTTCAATAAAGTTAACGTTATTGCAAACTTTTTATTATAATGTTCACTTGTTATAATATTAATTATTGTTTTATTAATTTTAAAATATCACTACACTAAATAATTTATTCAAATATTAATTGTTGTTTTATAAAGTTATTGTTAGCTAAACAATAATTTGATATAGTAAGGATAATGCAAACATCTTAAAAAACATCTTAAACAATGAAAAATGTTACAGTGCAAACATTTTAAAACAAACATTAAACTAGGAGACATTTAGTGAGGATAGATGTCTTGGCATTGGATGATAAATTGAGCCTTTTCGTTGATCTTGTCCTCAAGAACGTCGTATTTTTCTTTGATTTCCTTTACCAACATCTCCTCAGTACTAATTGTTTGCTCTACGACTGCAAGCTCTGCTTTACTTTCGTTAATCACCGCCTCTTTTTGAAGTTGTATTTCCCTGTTTTTATTCCATTTCTCCCCAAGCGCTACGATCTCCCGGTTCGCTTCGTTAACCGCTGCCTTCAATTTCGCCGGCATTACTTGTGACGCCGGAGGGTTTGGGTCAGGGTATAAAAACCTGGAAGAAAACATTTGTGGTTCATTGTATGGAGATGTCTCCGTGTAGTTATAGAATGCGTCTTCCCAATCGACACGCTCTTTATCGGTTATTGGTTCGTCGGTAAAAGTTCTCCCATGCATTGTCCACTCCTCTTCTGTTGCGGGCACATGCCAGGTACGCCTATACATTCCATCATTCTATTGTCGTAAGGGTGCAGATCGAGAACTTCCAGCCTTGGAAGCTGAATTCTTCTTGCCAGATCGGTTGTTTCCGGACATGGTTTATTGAAGGTTAGCTAAATTTACGAAGTGTTATAAAAAGAATGAAATGGTAGATAACAAATTTGTGTGTTGGAACTTCTCAAGGACCATTTATTTATAGTGGTGAAGTTTTAAAAAAAATATCCGCTAGCACCTGAACTTTAAAAAACTGCCACATTTAGTCCCCAAAACTCTGGTACTACGCCATGGCGTACTTGCCTTGGCGTACCTGACGGAAGCTCGTCTGAAAAAGTAGTCAAGATTCGGCTGAAAAGTTATGACAGATTCGTCTGAAAAAGTAGTCAAGATTCGCCTGAAAAAGTTATGACAGATTCGTCTGAAAAAGTAGTCAAGATTCGGCTTAAAAGTATTGACAGATGTTTGTCACGGCTATCGTGACCAATCTCTAACTTACTAAATTATTGTTTGTAATATTGTATTTTCGGTTTAAAAATTTATAAAACAAAATATTAAAGTGTTCTTTAATAATTAATTATATAAAAAAAAGTTTATTAACAAGTTTATAAGAAATTATTAAAACGAAATCCTTAAGGTTCAAATAATTAATTATATAAAAAAAAAGTTTATTAAAAAAAAATTAATTCTAGCCATGGCGTAGTACCAGTCCAGGGGCCAAAATGTCATTTTTAATTCTTACCTCGAAACCCTTCCAAGTTCAAGGGCCATTTTTGCCAACTTTTCAAAATTGGGTCACTTCGCCGTGGCGTAGTACCAGTCCAGGGGCCATTTTTACAAACTTTTCAAAATGGCAACTACGCCATATGTTGCTACGCCATGGCGTAGTATATTACAGGGACCAAATTGTCATTTTTCAAACTATCTTGCCATACTTTCAAGTCCAGGGGCCATTATTGCCACTTTTCCAAAGTTGAGGGACTGACTACCCCATGGCGTAGTACATATTTTGCGTAGTTAGGGACTTTTTTTGCAAAAAAATGGGGAAAAGTTGAACTACGCCATGGCGTAGTCCACTTTGGCGTAGTAAATGGCTATTTTCGCAATTTCAGTTCCCAGAATGGCCATTTCAGCAAAATTCTCTTCTTTTCTTCATGAAATTATTTTTCTTTCTACAAGAAAATGAATTGATTCATGAAACTCTCAATTTGATGAATCTTGTTTCACATATTCTTGATTCAACAACCTTCATGTATTCTTGATGAAATTTTTTCATATATTATTGACTAATCAACTCTAATAATTAAGAAAAAGTGAAAAAATTTAAAAAAAAAATATTGGTTGCATGCTGTTTGTATGGTTTGTACGAATTAACGTGGTTTGTAACGGAAATCAACCCTATATATATATATGTAATTAAAAGAGTTAAATATAATATATATATATATTATTAGATTGATCTTTAAATACACTGACATATATTTTGGACCTTTATTTTAGGGTGGACCTTTATTTTAGGGAGTTACTATGCCCACCCCGTCTGGAACACTATATTCTTGTTATTCACCATTTTTTTCCTCCTCCCTCATATACCGCCTGATCAAGGGAATGTTTTTCAAAATTTTAATTTTAAAGTTATATTTTATATCCTTATAGTTATTTAATTAAGAGAAATTTGTTCAAATAGTCATTTCAGAAATGTATTTTTTTTAGACCAAGAAGTTATGAGTTATTTCGTTTTAAATATTCTTGGTTTTGTTGTATTTGTTAAATGTTATTTGATTACATATTAAAATAAATTATATATTTCGTTTTTCTTGTAAGTGTTATATTTCCATTTTCAAACATTAAAGTAAACTATATTTCATCTTTTCTTGTTTAATACGTAGTTGTACATTGCGTATCTCAATCACAATTAATTTATAAAGTTGAATAATTATTTCGTTTTATAGAAAAATAATAAAAAATTATTGCTAATTGTTTTGGTTATTTAAATTAGTAAAATCAATAATGTGAATCGTTTAGGAGATGCTTGTTGGATCATAATTATATAATTATTATAAAACAGATAAAATGATCATCAAATTTTTATCTTTATTTATTAATTATGTATTTATAGTATATACATAATTCAAGATACAACTCTGCCTTTGTATATAAATTGAATTTTATATAAACATCTTATCACGTCACATATTGTTGCATTTTATTTAGGGAATTTAATTATTTTGACCATTTTTAACCACCAATTTACCAAAATAACTATTTTCTTTCTCATTTTACTGAAATGACCAAAAGCTATTCAAAATACATACCGAAATATATATCAGATCGAGTGGATTTGCAATATAACCAAAACCTCCGCCAAATACTTAAAAGGGAATTTAATTATTTTGACCCATTTCTAAAATGGGTTTACCAAAATAACCAAATTCTTTTTTATTTTACCAAAATGACCAAAATAAATGCGAAATACATATGGAAATACACCTCAGATCGAGTGGAATGAAAAACACCCAAAACGACGTCGTTTTGATGAAAAAGCCTCCCCCAAATACTGAATATCTCCGCCACATAGCGGAGGGGCCCAAAACGACGTCGTTTTGGGCCGTTTTTCCTCTGTATCCCTGGACCGTATAGCTACCTCCGCCACACCGTATGAATACCTTTGCCACATGGCGGAGGGGACCCAAAGCGACGTCGTTTTAAGCCATTTTTTTGCCTGAAAACCCTAATCCATCGAACCCTAAAACCCTTATATACCCAATCGTCCCCACCCCCACCCCACACGGCTGTAATTGCACTCCATTGTTTCTTCTCCTCTTCTTGCTTTGTTCTTGCTTTCTTCTTGCTCACACACTAAAGATTGGGACCACTACAATATTTTAAGGTCTTGCTTACGTAACCAAAGAGGAGTCAACCACCACGTGCTTGTCATATCAAATAACTCAAGACGTTTACGAAATGGTTAGTTCAAAACCCGCACTTTATTTAAATGTTTACAATTTACGTGTGTTTTGAAATGAAAAAATGGTTATGTTTGTCCATTACAATGTAAATATAAATGATTTGTAATATGTGTAATGCATTTTTAAACAAAGATTGCAAATAGTTTAATAAAGACTTGTAAATATTTATAATTTTAGTAACAGTTTATTAAAAAATTATTTAGAAATAATAGAAATTTTAACTGTTGTATGTTATACGTGATTTTATCGGTTGTATGTTTGTAATATGTTACAGGGTTGTTGTAAATCGCTAAGCTTATGTTGAAAATATTTCTTTTGAACTTGCAAAAAACAGTTCCAAAAAAATAACTCCAAATTTTTCCCTTTTTTAAAAGTTAAAAAATTAAAAGTTAAACGGAAATAAATTTATATAAAAATAATGATTATTACGTTTAGCCTAACGGAAAAAGGACTAATTTTGTAAAAAACTTAACAGAAAAGATAACCCCCTAATGGAGTTAACAGAAGTAACGGAAAAAGAACTAACTTTGTAAAAAACTTAACAGAAAATATAACCCTAACGGAGTTAGCAGAAGTAACGGAAAAAAGACTAACTTTGTAAAAAACTTAACAAAAAAGATAACCCTAACGGAGTTAACAGAACTAACGGAAAAATGACTAATTTTGTAAAAAAAACACAACGAACAATCATATTTTCAATGATTAAGTCTTAAAACTATTTTTTTGAATGAAAAAATATTAAACTTTAGCATTTTGAATGATTAAGTTATTAAACATTAATTTCAATAAAATAAACTATCAAACTTTAAAATGAGTTGCTTACATTCGTTTAACCCAAAAAAAAAATTGGAAACCAAATTTGAAAGTTTCAAACAAAGAAACAAAACTTAAATAATTTTTATCGTTATTAGTCACTTAAAAAGGACTATAATTGACATGGAATTTTAAAAATATTTATGCAGGCCGCCGACGACAGTGTAGCTTCGTTGAATGTGAGGGCAAAGATATCCCTCATGCAAGAGATTAAGAGTAAATTATCCCATAATAGGGCGGCCATATTCAGGGAAACCTGATTTGGTCGATGGTTGGATCTCTCTGATACTTCTGCCGATCCTGTGTTACTTTACACATTTTTTGAGAGGCAGACCTTCCCCGCTCATGGTACGATCGATGAGATGTATTTCCAGATCGGACCTCATACACTTCGTTTTGGTCGTGAGGATTTCTGTCTGGTTACGGGGCTTCTGTTTGGAAGGGCTCCGAACGATCCTGCTGATAGTGATGGTTTCTTTTGCAGGATGTTTGGTGATGGCACACCTAAGTTGGATATGGTGCTGGAAAAGTATAATCGCATTGGGAATGAGAATGAGGATTTGGTTGAAAACGATGCAGTGCGGGTGTGTTTGATTCTGGTGATTGATATGTTTTTTCTTGGCCACTGGAACAATGTGAGAGTTTCTGATCTGGTGATTAAGGCGATAGATAACTTGGAGTTTTGGAACAGTTATCCATGGGGGAGTTTTATTTGGCTTTATACGATCGGGAAAATGTATAACTGTCTACATACAGGAAAACAGATAGCGGGGAGCAAAAAACTGACGGTTCAGAGCGGGAGACAGAAGCGGAGCAGAGACGGATAGAGTGGGAGGCAGAAGCGGAGCGGTGACAGAAGTACGACGAAGACAGGCGACAACAAGAGGCCACGAGGCAGCAGTTTGAGGCCTACATGGCGCAATTCCAGAACCTGGACCAGATGCAGTCCTTCATGCAACAGTTCCATAACCAGAACCAGAACCCTCCTAACCCTTCTCCGTAGTTTTAGAATAATAGATACAATTACGTTGCTTTATAAGGGCGGGTTCAAATGAGAACTTAAATTTGGTTGTGAACGTGAGTACAAATAAGAGCACGACATATGTCATTTTCAAACTGAATAAGGAAGGAAAAATTAAGACTGAATATAGTATTATTCACTCTGAATAATACCATATATATATATATATAGAGAGAGAGAGAGGAAGGTTCAAATGAGAACTTTGCATTTTTAAAGGAACAAATGGACACTTGTGAATCACATATGATCTGGGTCCCACATAATATTAAATCATTTATGATTTAATATTAAATATTATGTGGGACCCACATCATATGTGGTCCACAATTTGTTTCTTTGTTCTTTTAAGGAGAGGTAGTTCTCATTTGATCCCTCCCCTATATATATATATATATATACAAAATAGAATGAGAGGGAGGTTCGCAACCAAGTTTGCATTTGAACTTTCCCATTTCGAGTGGTTCAACGAGATTTTTTTTTGTTTAGATAAACAAATGAACAATTCGTAGCCACATATATATATTTCAGAGTAAACTCTAATTTTGGTCTTCATGGTTTAGTGAAATCTTTGAAAGCGAAACCTAAACTTTAATAACTTTGAAAATCGTCCTCGTGGTTTTCATCTCTGAAAGAAGTCCTCCGTCGTTAACTCCGTTAATTTTCTCAGTTAGTAGGAGGGGCAATTTGCTCAATTTAAATTTACCCTTTAGTTAACCCGACCCAAGGAGGTGTTTGGATAAGCTTATTGAACTTATTGAATTCTTGGAAAAGTGCTTATTAAATGTTGATAAGTTAAATTTTTTGACTTCTTAAAAAATGACTTATTACCGGTTTGACATCGGATAAGTTGTTTTTGCCAAACACTCAAAATAACTTATTACCGGTGCCACACTTGATTAAGTCAATAAGTTTTTTTGATAAGCTAAAACAAACACCCCCTAAAAATCTAGAAACCCAATTCTCATATAGATCGATCCTTGTTCGTCCCTTGTTGAAGTCGATCAATCAATCCCTCCTGCATATTTGCCAGTGACCCTCCACCTTCTATTTTTCAGGCGACCCTTCTATGCCATGCCTTCTCTCTGCTTTATGTTTTGATAATTGACGTACAATAATACAGAATGCGTTCTGTTTTACATTGACACATACATAGATATACAAAATGCTTTGATTGTTAGAGTGTGCGATGATTCTTCTTAAATGATGCATATGGATTTCACATATGAAGCCATGCCACTTTTATTTTGTAAAAGAGTTCCTTCGTAAAAAGTACTTGATAGTTGTCAAGTGGAATCCAAAATATGGAACTTTAACTTTTGGTGGTCCAACTAAGATAGTACTCCTCTTGCCACTAAATTTATTGAATTGGACTTGATGGTTTTTAGTGATCCTCCCATCACTCCACCTTAATGAACATGTTCTTAATGCAGACACAACATTTGGCTTAAACCATGGTTTGGACGGACCTATATATAAGAGCACATGGTGGCACGTGCCACAGTATTACCTCTCCGTTGAAAAACTAAAAAAATTATGTTTATTAAAGGTGCAATTGTATCGTTTTAGAAGGTATCACCGTATGATATTTAGATGTTCAAGACGGTGCAACCGTACTCAGTGGCGGATCCAGGATCTTTGCTTACTGGGGTCAACATTAAGGTAGACTAAAAACGTGTAAAATCATCCGACGTGTTTTTACTCTAATTACACCGTTTTGAGGATTGATTTTGACAGATTTTCTTAGTGTTTTTATCGATTTCAAGGATTTTCTTAGTGTTTTCGTCGATTTCAAATGATTTTTTCGGGTTTTTTGATTGACTTTTAAAGAGATTTTTTAGTGTTTTTGGCACTTGCCGACATGAGTAAGGTTTATATTTTTGATTTTTTAAAACTATGTAATTTTTATTTTGACCTCTTGATTGGGGCCCTTCCCCCCTCCTTTTATATGCTAGATCTCCCATGACCGTACTTCGTAATCAACGGAAAAAAAAACTCTCTTGAAATCAACCCAAAAAACCAACTATTTTTTCTTGAAATCAAATAAAAGAAACCGAAAAAATCTCTTAAAATCGATTAAAAATAACTTTAAAAAAATCCCTCGAAATCAAGCAAAAAAAACTTTAAAAATCTCTAGAAACGATGGAATAGGGCAAAAAACACACCGAGCGAATGAACAATATTATAAATTAGTGAAAATATAAAGACACACCAATACACTGTGTTTTTTGTAATTATTTTTGTCTATATTATGGGGATGTCTGGGATTGCTTATTTAAAACAGCTTATGCTTTTATAAAAAGTGTTTATTGACTTATACAGTGAAAAATCGGAGTTCTATAAAAAGGTGTTTAGATTAACTTATAGTGGTACCACACCGAAATAAGTTAATAAGTTTTTTTTAAAGGGTGTTTGGGATTGCTTATACATCTAATTAAAAAGCTAAAAGGGGGTTATAAGTCCTAAGGAGTTTTGATAAGGCAGAAAGGTTTAACTATTAAACCCTCCTTATCACCAGTGTGGAACCGGTACACGCTTCTTCCTTTTTTTCTCAATCTAAATACTCAAAACAACTTATTACCGGTACAACACTTTTGGATAACATTCCTTTTTAAAATTTCCCAAACTTTGACCAAAAAGCTTCTAGTGTAACTTTTTTGTTGCATATATCATATAAGTTCTCAATGTTTGAATTTCTAGAGTCGGTAACTAACAAGAACTCTTTCCAGAAAGGAATGTTTGTTTTTGATGCAGCTCACTTTGATGGAATCCTAAAAAGGATTTCCGAATAATAATGTTTTGTGCTTGTATTATCATTGTTCCATTGTATACGGTAATATCATGGTGTTTGTTCCCCTGAGAGCAGTGGCGGATCCAGGATTTTTGTCTACTGGGGTCCCGTTAAGGTAGACTAAAGGCGCGTGAAGTCACCCGACATGTTTCGAATTTTTTTTAAGTTTTTTAGTTGATTTAAAGGGATTTTCTTATTATTTTTGTCGATTTTGAAAGATTTTCTTATTATTTTTGTCGATTTTGAATAATTTACTTAGTGTTTTTTGTCGATTTCGAAAGATTTTTTCGATTTTTTTATTGATTTCAAGAGATTTTTTAGTGTTTTTGGTCAATCGCCAACAAGATGGGGTCTTTTAGAAAATTTTACTGAGGGAAACTAAGACTAAATATAGTATTTTTAAGAATTTTTAGCCTGTAACTTTTTTTTTTAAAGATTGACTGTGTCCTGGGACCTCCCCTTTAAAGGGCTGGATCCGCCCCTGTTGGAGAGGCTGGGATTATCTATTACTTCTGGCCGATAAGAATCAGAACATTTTTCCATAAAATATCTCATGAGAATTTAAATATTTCCTCTATTAGAAATTGTTTTACTTTATCCATTATTCTGATTCTAAAGATTGTGAAAGTAGTAGGGGAGAAATTCAAAGGTATTTTAGACATGCTAAATGAAAATTTTATACTGTACAATTAAGTTGGACTTAGGGTGTTTGCAGTGCGGTTTGGTGTGGTTTAAGGCCAAACCGCAAACCGTACCGCATATGCGGGTTGAGCATTTCCCAAATCGCAAATCACACCAAACCGGATCGCAAAATGCGGTGCGGTTTATGCGGTTTGTACCTATTGCACTTTTTGTTTACTATCCAATAATTATACGTTTAACATACATTATAAATCAATGATAAAGCGACTGTAGTTCATAAAAATGAGGTGTTTCAATATATCCAACTCCCAAATACATATTGTATAAAAAAGTAGTATAAGAAACAAAAAATAAACTTCAAATTAAATTGGACATGTGAGTTGTGAGGTGACCAACTAATTTATTAATATTGCCAATTATAATATTGGATCAAACTCAAAGTGCAAAAGATAAAATTCAAAAATATTACATAAATAATGAATTGTTCTATATATATATATATATATATGTATGTGTTATATATAAAATTAAAAAAAATACAAAATATGTGATGCGATGCGGTTTGAACCATGGTTTGATAACTCAAAACCGCAAACCGCACCGCATAGTGCGGTGTGATAAAAATTGCAAACCGCAAACTGCACTGTTGAAGTTCTAGATCGCGCTTTGCGGTGCGGTGTGAGCGGTTTGTACGGTTTGGATGAACACCTTTAGTTGGACTGCAATTCTTGTGTGATGGAGGGAGTTTTATAGTGATATCATTACATTACATTACATTTTTGGATTGATCGACTCCAATAAGGGGACGAACAGGGGATCGATCTATATGAGAATTGAGTTTGTTGATTTTTAACGGGCTTGGTACTAATTGAGAAAATTAACGGAGTTAGTGATAGGGACCATTTTCAGAACAAAATGAAAACCACAGAAACGATTTTCAGAGTTATCAAAGTTTAGGTCCTGTTTTCAAAGATTTCACTAAACCATAAGAACTGAAATTAGAGTTTACTCTAATAATAATAATAATAATAATAATAATATGATACTGATAACGATAATGATAAAAACAAAAATAATTTAAAAAACGTTTCCAATAACTTTCAAAATTTTCTAAAAAAACAGGTGGGTTGTAAAAAAGTTAAATTAAAAAGAAATATCGGGGGACATATCAACCATTGATCCGCAGGTAAATACCAGAAGCCTCGTCCTGCATATAGATACCAAAAGTTGTCCCTATGCCCCCTCTTCATGACCAACGACTACATGAACACCTCCCCTCACCGGCGACCTTCCCCTTCAGTGTTCTCCCGCCTCCCCAACTGTCGACTCCAGTTTTTATTTTTTGGTTAGAAACCTTTTTTTCCCTATTTTATATGTATGTGTAAATACAATAGATTTACCCCATACTGAATACTCATTTAAATCTCTAGATGCCTTTCTACATACATATACAATTATACATCTAGATTTTCAAATAGATTGGTCACGGTGCTCAACTGTAGATGGTACTTGATGGAACTTGTTGAATTTGTAATGATTTTTTTTAGTTTGATGATTTAGAGAGAGAGAGAGAGAGAGAGAGAGAGAGAGAGAGAGATAACTCGTAGATAATTGATTGTTGAATAAGTCTTCAACAATCGTCACTGTTTTTACTTTTTAGTGATACCATATCCGAAAAGATATTTTACAACATATATGTTAGATACTTATATGGAGTAACGCTTTTTCTAGCGGATTTTTAAAAAAATGCGATTGTCATGTAGTGTTGGTTGATTGTAATTGGAATTGGAATAGGATATCAATAAAGGGTGTGGTGAGTTGGAAAAGAATGCAATGAGGACATGTTTTTACAGCTGTAAAAGATTGAAAACACAGAAATGACATAAAGATGGTCTTAATAATTTAACAAAAGTGATGTAGGCAAACAATGACAAAATGTTCAATCATGAAAGATGGTCTTAATAATTTAACGAGGGGTTGTTAACTTGTTATGTATACCCCCTTCGATACCTTTCTACCCCCTGCCAACTTGTTCCCTCTCTCACATTCCTAACTTTTTAGGATTTTAATTATAAATTTATTGTTTATGTCCTTATTATTAAATAGTTGATTAACTTAAGGTTTGTTGTTTTTTAATTTTTCGTTTTACATTTTTATCATATTAATATACATAATCGTATATCATTTAAAATATATTCAAAAAATACGTTTTTATTTTAACAAGTTACATCATTATAATCATCTCGTCACTATCTTCGAAATGAACCCAATATTAAATACTTTTTGATTTATTAATATTATTAAATCTTCAGAGTTAATAAATGTTGGCACCTGACTGAATAATATAATTAAATCAAAATATATTCAATATTGGGATCATTTCGAGGGTATTGAAAAGATCATTATAATAGTGTAATTTGTAAAATAAAAACGTATTTTTAGACGTATTTTAATTGTTATACGATTATATATGTTAATATGATAAAGTATAAAACGAAAAATTAACAAAGAAGAAACGTAAGGTAATTTATTAACCAACTATAAGGATAAGAAATGTAAATTTTAATTAAAAATTAAAAAAACAAAAATGAGTGTTAGAAAGGACATAGGGGGTAGAAAGCGTAAGTCAGATTTATAATCTCCCTTTAACAAAAGTGGTGTAGACAAACAACGACAAAATGCTCACTCACATCAAAAGCCGGTCTTAATAATTTAACAAAGGGTGTTATCTTTTGTATCCTACTCTATATCATATCTATCAGTAAGATTATAATATTTATTTTTACTTTAACTTTTTATAAGTGTTACCATTTACATTATAGAGTAGGGTGTATGGTAGAGTAGGGTGTAAAAGGAAAACCCTTAAACAAGAGTGATGTAGGTAAAAATGAAAAATTGTTCACTCATAGTGCCCGACCATTTGTGGACCACATATGATGTGAGTCCCACATAATATTAAATCATTTCTGATTTAATATTAAATAATATTAAATCAGAAATGATTCAATATTATGTGAGACCCACATCATATGTGGTCCACAAGTGTACCTTTATTCCTTTAAATTTACAAAGTTCTCATTTGAATCTTCCTATATATATATATATATATATATAGAAGGAGGTTTAAATGAAAACGCTAAGTATTTAAGAAAACAAGAAAACTTTTTTTCATGTACAAAATCACTTATGATTTTGAACTAACATGAAAAAATGGACACGCGCGACTTTTGCCACAAGTTAAGTCGCGGGAAAAATCGCGGCTAATCATATATGATTTTGTACATAAAAAAAGTTTTCTTAAATAGGTAGTGTTTTCGTTTGAATCTCCCCCTATATATATATAGAGAGAGAGAGGGAGAGAGAGGGAGGTTCAGGAGAAAACGCTAAAAAAAAGAAAACTGAAGAACACCCTGAGAGCCTGCCATCTGAACGATATTTTTTTTTCTATGCATCAATGCATATACATGCATCAGTGCATATGCACAAATGCATATACGCGACTGGAGCTCATTTTTTATATGCATCAATGCACAAATATGCATTAGTGCATATGCACAAATGCATGTTATCAGATGACGGCCTCCCAAGGTGTTCTTCGGTTTTCTTTCTTTTTAGCGGTTTCTCCTGAACCTTCCTCTATATATATATATACCTATATATATATATATATATATATATATATATATATATCAACAAGAGTCCTAAACCACCTCCAAAATGCATGGAGATTTGCATGGATGAAGAGTTTATCTCAACCAACTAAACTTCACCAAATCTATCAAAGCAATGTTTGGCAAACTAGCTGATAAGCTAGCGGATGACTGATAAGTTAATTGGTAGCTGATAAGTTAGTTGATGAAAAAATCATGTTTGACAAAACTAGCGTATAAAAATATAAAATGACTAAAAAGGAGATATTGAAAAATAAAAAAATAATTAATAATTAATATTAATAATGGTTATAATTGAAAAAATGACAATAAACTTTCAAAACGTTACTCCAAGTAGCGTTTCAATAAACTAGCTTATGATTTACCAAACGTGTATACCGAAAATAAGCTAGCTTATAAGTAAGTTTATAAACTATCTTATTTTTACCGAACATAGCCCAAAACCCCAATTTGAGCCTCTTACTTTATTTCATGAGCTTTTTTTGTACTTGGATTATCACTTACGTTACTTGTCTTTTTATTTCACACGCTTTACAAATAACGTCTAAAATGGGGTGTTACATATTCCCAAATAAATGTCTTGTTAATAGCAGGATTCGATCCTAAGCTTTCTTGAAAGGAGTGGTTTAAACAAACACTCAAAACTAACCTGATTGCCTTAAATTTACGTTATTATAAGCGTATACAACGAATACGGTGGTACCTTTTAGAAAAGTAAATTTGTCGTCTTCAACGAAATGGTTTTGGCAAACTTATAAGTCTTCTGAGGACTGATTGGAGTATTGTTCCTTGGGGTATTTGCCTTTTCCTTTTCTTCTTATCATAGACTCCGAACATTTTTTTAAATATCGGTTATTAGTGAAGATATATCAGAAGATGTACCTGAATCAAGTAAATGTTCTGATAATAATTGTGATTATTATAATGTCTTATGTAAGGCTAATGGTCTTTATGGTCTATCTAAAGTTGAAAATCTTTTTTTAGATTTAACTGATAGAGTAACGGATCTTGAGACCAATAAAGAAATGCTTAAAAATTCTTTCTTAAAAATATCTTGAGTCTCGTTTGTATATAAGTAATATTTCTTTGGAAAAAGAACCACATGTTTATAATCTCAAAACACTTATTGATTGAGTTAAAATGAAGCTTCTAGCTCTAATTAGGTGCCTTTAGTGCAAAATGAAGCTAGCTTTCAAGACTTTAACGCATGAGGTAGAAATTCTTAAAAATAGTTAGTTCTCTTAAGATGTCTAGCTCAGTTGGTTTCTTCAATGGCGGTAACATCCTGGGCGAGATTGTAGATGGTATCCCAATCTACCCGGGTTCGAATCCAAGGGGAGTCAATTTGAGGGCATGAGGAGTACCCAGTCCTTGGACTGGTCCAGTATTTGACTGGGCTGCCCGCAGCCTAGTCATAGACTGGGTTGGGCTCTAGGTCCAGTGTAAGCCGGACCGGGACAACGGCGGATTAGTGGGCTGCCCTTGGATGCCCGATATCGTCAGGGAGGCGTGTATGCGTGTGTTCGTGGTAGTCGTTCGTGGGTTCGATACCACTATGTCTTTCAAAAAAAAAACCATAAAGAGTGATATGAAAGTGGTAAACAGAAGAGGTTATGCTCTTGAATTAAAATCTGTTTGTTATAACATAGGAAGAAAAACACAAAAAAACAAAAAGGATAATAAATTCTCTTACCAAATAAGAGTTTGCTCCATTTTTTTTAACATGGTAGATAATTTTATTACTCATAAATGATAAATGACACATATAATTAACTATAATGGTGCATAAAGAATATGTATTTTCCACTATAACTATGGTTAATTCAGGTGCATTTTTAAATTACAATAAGGTCTAGTACCTTCTATGTATTTTGCAAAAAGGAAAATATGGATAAAGAAACCACATTGTGTTTTATTTGATTGAGAAAAAGTTGGTATTAACGTTTTGTTTTAGAATTTAGGGAGAAAATAAAATAAAATAAATAGATAGAAAAGGAGGAAAATATATATTTTTTATTTGTGTTCTCGTATCATAGGTACATAAGTAGATTTGAAGGGGGTGGGCCATCAATTAGAAACATATCTAGTTTTGATTTGATTTAGGTTCAGTTTTCGTTTTAGATTAGGTTTTGGTTTTTTGTTTAGTTTTTTGATTTAGGGTCACTATCCATATATCACGATACATAGATTGACTATCACACCCGATATCTTTGAGTGGCGGTATCCACTTGTACGACCTTGCTTTATTTGGAGGAATAATATCAATTTGACTTTTCAAGAGATGCCCAAAGGGTTGGAAGCCTATGTCTTGAAAACCAATATAGGTTATGTTTGACAAAAATAGCTTATAAGGTACTTTATGACTTATAAGGTAACTTATCAAAACCTTACTTTCATTAATTTCTCAATAAACTACCTTATAAGTTAACTTGTTGTCATTCAAACAACTAGACTAAAAATAAGGTACCTTATAAGGTGACTTATAAGTCACCTTATTTTTGCCAAACAATGCTATAGACTTTTTGGTTGTTAAACATATTTGTTTTTTTTATTGGATTAGTTTTGACCGGATGGTTTTATTATCATAAAGAAAAGGAAATGGTTGATTATTCCTGCCTAGCCAAGCCAGAAAAATGGGCAAACTCTTGAAAAGAAATGGTAATAAATTTTTCTTGATAACGATTTTTTGATATAACATGATTTTTTTTCTTGATGTTCGATCTTGTATGTATTTGATTTACATTTCTAAATCATAGGTTTCAATTGGAAAATTTCATGTTCTTGATTTTCATGGACGAATTTCATGTTCATCATGGTTGCCAAGGATGAAAACCAATTAAAATATAGAAAAAGAGTAAAATGACATTTTGTCCTCACACTTGGAGGCAGGGACGGACCCATAATGTTTTTGATACGGCGACACCATATAACATAGAATTTTTTTAGTTATAAAAATACAATTTTTATCAACGTGCCTTTACGTTTTTACTAATGGTCAATATCTTTTTATGTGTTTTTAACTCAATTATACCGTTTCAGGGGATTTTTAAAGTTTTCTGTCTGATTTCAAGAGATTTTTTTAAATCTTATGGTTGATTTCAAGAGTTTTTTTATAGATTTTTAAGCTCTTTATCGATTTCGAGGAATTTTTTCGATTTTTATGTTGATCTTAGGAGTTTTTTGGTTTTAATATTTGATATTGAAGGTTTTTAATAAGTAAAAGCAAATTAAATGAACTTTTGGGAAAGTTAAGGATTAAACATGAAGTTAATATAGTGTTTATTAAATGTTATTTAGGTACAAACTTAATTGAACATTTAGTATGTTATTATATGTTATATAGAGTTGCTACCTAAAAAAGTTAATTATTTGCATCTCACAAAAATTAAGTTTTAATTTAAATGGAAAAAGGTCACTACACCAACAACCCTATTTGTGTTATAAGTCCAATTTCAAATTATTTAAGAGCACCCCTAAAATAATACGGTTGCATTGTTAATAAATCGAAAAACTTTATTTTTCGATGAAGATATAATATGGTAGCCTGTGCCACCGGTGAACTATGCTAGGTCCGCCCCTGCTTGAAGGGTCAATTTCAATAGAAAATGCAAAACTTAAAGAGTATTTTTGTAATAATTAAACTTCAAGGACCAATTTCATAATTTAAACAAAACCATTAAAACCATATTTCACCCTAAAATAACATATACATATATATATATAATATAATATAATATAATATATCTTTGCCTCTGGTCTAACCTAAAAGAACACAGCCGCCAGACTTTCATCTCCTTTTCCCTATATCTCCTTCCTCTCCCTTCGTCATTTCAATTTCTTTTTACAAATTCCGTTCAGAAAGCTGCATCTGAAAAATTACAGCATCGCCGGCGACAACTAGTACAGGCGAGGTGTTATTTTTCCGATCTGAATATATGCTTACTTTTTAAGTGCTTAATTGGATCAGCCAACAATACGAATTTATGTTATGGAAGATGGGGGAGCTTCTTCTGTTTATACAGATCTATTTTCTGTTCACAAACCTACCGAATATAAGATCCCATGGCGGTGAATTTGCCTCCATGGTTGGAATTGGTGGTGTCGGAATTATCGTTTCAAATTTATATTTATGTAAGGTAAAACCTGATTTCTTTTAACTTAATTTTCAATTTATTTCACATTCACTTGTTAGGGTTAATGTTGCAACTTCATGCTACTCCTTTGTTTGATAGGAATTAGGGGGTGTTTGGATGGGTTTATTGACTTATAACTTATTATTGGTGTGGAAGAAAAGTGGTTATAGAAAGCCGATAAGTTAAAAAAGTTACTACTTGAAAAACAACTTATCTCCTGTTTGACACTAGATAAGTTGTTTTTATCCAAACCAACTTATTACCAGTGCCACACCACATCAGAATAAGTCGCTAAGTTGTTTTAATAAGCTCAAACAAACACCCCTTAGTGGCGTTTGGTTCGCAGAATGGAATTGGATGGAATGAAATCTGTCAAAGGAATTTGACTTTGGAGGAATTGGAATTGGAATGTTGTCAGGTTTGACCAGCTGGTTGACAGAATTGGAATTGAATCTGTTGAAAGAATTGGAATCTGTCTGTTTGGTTCACAGAATGTAGTTTTGGAATTGGAATGAAATTCCAGTAAATGACTAAAATACCATTTTTATTAAATTTAATTTTTAAACTAAAATTAGTTTAATAAAATAATTATTAATTACTTAAATTTTTTTAACACTAAAAATAATTTGAGCTTTTTTACAGCTAAAAACTACATAAAACAGTTAAAAACTACATAAAACAGCCAAAAACTACAGAAACTGCTAAAACAACAAAAATCATAATTTTTTTACAGCAAAAATAGCTAATAACTGCAGAAAAAAGCAAAAAACTATAGCAAGACAACGTCTATTAGGGCAAGACATATTTTAGTTGTTGCAGGAGACGATGGAGAACCTAGCTGCTAGGGGTGAGGAAAAATCGAACCGAAACTGAAAAAAAACCAAGAAACCGAAAACCCGAGAGCCGAAAAGCGAAAACTAAAAAAAACCCCAAAAATACAGAACCGAAATCCAAAACCCGAAAATTGAAAAAAAAAACCCGAAAAAAATGAACCGGACCGAAATCGAAAAACCGAAAACTGAAAAAAAACCCCGAAAAAACCGAACCGAAAATCCAAGTGAAGAGGTGTCGGCTTCTTTTTTTAGAGATTAGGGTTATAGTTCTTTTTTATGATGAAGGTATTTTAGGCATTAATAAAAGAACCAATTCAATTCCAATGAAATCCCATGGGTAAGGTAAGAAATCTCAAGTTGCCCCATTTTGGAATTCTTAGTAATTTACCAAATTCCAATTCTTGAAAATAATGAACCAAACAAGGGAATTGGAATCTGGTCAAAGGAATTCAGGTTCCAATTCCACCAGATTCCATTTCATTCCGACGAACCAAACGCCCCCTTAAATTCTTGTATGAAGGATTTATTATGTATTATAAGGTTGTTTTATTCTTCTATTCAAACTGTTACTTCTAAAATAATATAAGGTTGTTATAATAAGGTGTTAATATGGATATATATATATATACATGTGCGTATATATAGATTGGTGGTTTGACATATTAGCATATGGATATATACGTATATGAAGGGTTGATACTAATCACAGTCGTATATATGGATACAAAATTTTGGGGGGTTTTCATATATTTTCAAGTTGGTACTTCCATATAAAAGATTGGGAATTTTATTGAAATAGTCTTTCCAGAGAACTAATTTAAGGGTATAATGCAAGAAATAGCAATCTATTTTCATAAATTTTCTTATTATAGTATTGTACTTTTAGTTTTTCTTATTACAGTAATGTATTTTTAAATTATTTTTTATTAAAACATTGTATTTTAAAAAATCTACCCATTATAGCATTGGGTAACACTTTTCGTTTAAATTTACCCACTATAATAGGTTTCCATGCCAACTCATAAATATTGAAAAAATTTCAGAGGTTTTCCCTGACTTTGTCCGTGTCAACAAACAATTCGAAATACCTCGACTTTTTAGAACAGGTCCGAGTCAAATAGCAATGATTTGTTGTCCTTGTAAATTGTCCACATGTAATATATTGCTGATTTGAGATTTCTTATTACAACATTGTATTTTCAAAACATTAATTTTACATGTTATGTGAAAACTGTCAAATTTGAACTTCCAGGTTAGTTTTTATTAAGTTTATTAGTGTTAATTTAGATAAATTATAAGATTGGAGTTAGTTAGATTAGATTGGCCGAATTTTTTTAGAGTTACCGGTAATTGCTTAGAGTTACCGAGAAAAATGACTTACTTTTGGGCTTCCAACATATCTGAATTGCTTATAAAAATGTGTATATGTTGGAAGTAGTATGTATCTACATGTGTATACATATATGTATGTATGTATGTGTCTATATATATGTACGTATATGTGTACTATACGACCTATCAAAGCCCAATTAGGTTCGTTAAGTCTCATCAAGTTTCATTTTAGTTCATTAAGAGTCATTAAGGGCCAACAAAGCCCATTTTAGTTCATTAAAGCCCATTTTAGTTCATTAAGATTTGTTAATGAAAGATCTATATGCTCAAGAATCATTATTAGGATGATATTGCTAATAATATATGATCCTAAAGGGTTACACCAATAACAACTTGATATAAATAGATTATTTATAAGAATTTGATTATTGATAAATATTTATAACTCTTATAATTAAATTGAAAATTATTTGTTTTATGAAAATGACAATTTTCAAGGTCAAGTATCAACTATATCATAAGGTATGATTTATTAAGTCATGTACATCATTTTGAACTAGTAAGACTTTTGTCTTTTAGTTAGACATGCTTCTATTATTTAAATAGGAAAGACATGCTTTAGAAGGATGTCTTGACACTATGATTAAGCATGGGTAGGATGTCTTGACACTATGATTAAGGATTATTTGAGGTATGGACCACATGGGAAGACTAACTCAAGTAACCATATACTTGATGTATTCTCTTATTCTTTAATACTCTAAAAACTTGTTAAAAGAAAAGTCTAGAGAAGAATTGATACTTGCATACTCTCTTTAAGTCAAAACTTGGTTTTTGTCTTAAAGCTTAAGAGTTTAGGACTAGCATCCTTTCAAGTTGGTAATTGTTGGTGAACATCTTTGGAGGAGTTCTACTCTTGCACTCTTGCCATCTTCTTCAACGATCTAGCCTCCCAAGAGGAACCAAAAGCTACAAAGGTTGTTATTCTTTTCTTCCTATGGTTGCATAATCTTTCCATACATGTAAAATGATCCTTGGAGGGTATAAACTTGTTTTATGTTGTTCAAATCTTTATTGCTTCCGTTGCCATCTATGTGTTTTAGAAACCAAATCTTTGAACAAAACCCAACAGTTAAAGCCCATTAAGACCCATTGTAGTTCATTAAGAGTCGTTAAAGCCCAACAAGGTCCATTGTTGTTTAATAGGAGTCGTTAAAGTCCATCAATCCCATTATAGTTCCTTAAGAGTTGTTAAAGTCCATTAAGACCCATCCAAATGGATTGTAGAGCGTTAAGAGTTGTTAAAGCCCATCAGGGCCCATTGTAGAGCGCTAGGAGTTGTTAAAGCCAATTAAGACCCATCCAAATGGATTGTAGAGCGTTAAGAGTTGTTAAAGCCCATCAGGGCCCATTATAGAGCGTTAGCAGTTGTTAAAGCCCATCAGGGCATCAGGGCCCATTGTAGTTCTTTAAGAGTTGTTAAAGCCCATCAAGGTCCATTGTTAGTCGTTAGAAGTGGTTAAAACCCATCAGGGCCCATTGTAGGCCGTTAAGAGTTGTTAAAGCCCATTAAGGCCCATTGTTAGTCGTTAGAAGTGGTTAAAATCCATCAGGGCCCATTGTAGTTCCTTAAAAGTTGTTAAAAGCCCATCAAGGCCCATTGTTAGTCGTTAGAAGTGGTTAAAACCCACCAGGGCCCATTGTAGGCCGTTAGGAGTTGTAAAGCCCATCAAGGCCCATTGTTGGTCGTTAGAAGTTGTTAAAGCCCATCAGGGCCCATTGTAGAGCGTTAGGAGTTGTTAAAGCCCATCAGGGCCCATTGTAGAGCGCTAGGAGTTGTTAAAGCCCATCAGGGCCCATTGTAGTTCCTTAAGAGTTGTTAAAGCCCATCAAGGCCCATTGTTAGTCGTTAGAAGTGGTTAAAACCCATCCGGGCCCATTGTAGGTCGTTATGTGTTGTTGAATTGTGAAGAAGTTCAACCTTCTCTGAAGATCTTTGAAGAAGAACTAGAGCTAATACAAACCCTACTTGACGGTTGTGCCCGGGCACAAGTTGGGGAATCAAAGTTTGCTTCTTGGTTCCTAAACCACGTGAGTATATATACCAACATATTAAATTTACACGTAAAATTACCAATAAACGTGTTTAATTTTCTATGTTGTTTTATAGGTCATGGGGGATTCATGTGAATCAAATGAACAACTACAACATCTAGCACGCCGACCATCCCGATATGCACGGTCATATAAAGGATATTTCTTCAATGGTTACAAGTTTCATACGGTAACCCATGCTGTTGGTCGGGTCACACATAACAGCGGTGTATATGTGAGGGGTACTAATTACGACGACTCCGAGTTAGAGGAGGACTATTACGGATTGTTGGAGGACGTGTTAGAGGTTGATTTTTTCAGGCATAACGTTGTGGTGTTGTTCAAATGTACATGGTTTGATACTCCTGGTGGAGTTAGAGTTGATCGTAAACATGTGTTGGTCGATATTAAACACAAATCCAGATTAAAATCCGATGACCCTTTCGTCCTAGCATCACAAGCCGAGCAAGTGTATTACACACCATATCCTTCAGTTGCAAAGGAATTGAAGGATTGGTGGGCGGTAGTCAACACAAAGCCTCGTGGAATATATGCAGTTGCAAAATCTGCTAAAGGTGTCGACGACGATGATGATGATGATGATGAACAATTCTTTCAAATCAATGAACGAGTAACTTTTACAACGTCCACGGAACCAAATGAGGACGTTAATTCAGTCTCTCTTGCAACCGGGGAGACCACCTTCGTGGCTACACATTCCGAGCAGGAAGATGTATCCGAAAATGATGCTAGTGACGACGAGGAAGAATTTGAAGACATAGACGATGATTCCGATAACGAAGATGCATTTATTTTATCTGATCATTCTTCTGATGACTAGTTATGTAGAACTTATTGTTTGTGTATGTATATCTTCTGTCTTTGTGTATGTATATTTATCTTTGTGTATGTATATATGTCTTTGTGTATGTATATCTTCTATCTTTATGTATGTATATTTAACTTTAAACCGTTATCTGATTTCAGATGGTGGGAAGGGGTCTGAGCAACAAGGGAAAGGCGATTTCTAGGAGATTGTTCAGTCGCGAAAGTAGCAGCTCATCCGGTAGTCAACAGCCGACACCCGCGAGTGAAGAGACCACACCTGCGAGTGAACAGACCACAACCACGGGGTTGGATCATATAGAAGAGAACGAGGATGATCAGTGATAACCATTGAGAAATCAATGGTTAAAGCACTCTTTCTACACCTTTAGGATAGTTTATTTTACTTATATATCCCTAAATTGAGTCTTTTGTTTCTTATTTTCTATTTATTGAGTCATGAAGCTAAAAGTTATGATTTGAATCTGTTTTGGTACCAATAGTATAATTCTTGAGGTGTTTTGACAGATCTGTGTTTTACAGCATTGGGACAGCATTGCGGGCTGTGTGTTTTTGGCTTTTTGGCGAGCTTATTGGAATCAGCTGTGGGAATTTGGGCTTAATCTGGATTTTTGTAATCTGCAGAAGGAAGCTGCCAAAGACTTTTGAAGACTTAATTTTCTTGTTTTAATTACTTGCTAGTTAAGTTTGTTGTGTACTTTTGTGGACTTTTTGGCAAACTTGGTGGCCAAGTTTGTTGGAAGCTTCCTTGTAGGATCTCCTCTATTGTTAGTATAAATAGGGGTTAGTGTAAGTGTTTGTAAGGAATCTTGGGGGTGACAACCAAGACAAGTTCTAAAAACATTTGGTACTTGATCATCTCAAGTACCTTGGTGAAATTACATAAGTGATCTAGATTAATGCTTTGCACCTTTCCTTTCTTTTACTTTTCTTGTCTTTAAATTTCCGCACTTTAATTTTCTGCATTTCAATTTCCGCACTTTAATTTTCTGCATTATAATTTCCGCACTTTAATTTTCTGCATTTCAATTTCCGCACTTTAAATTCTGCAATTTACTTTTCGCAATTAATTTTCCGCACTTACATTTCTGCATTTTACTATTAAGTCATTTACTTTACGCAATTTATTTTATGTCATTTAATTTCTGTCTTTAATATTCAGCAATTTAATTTTCCGCACTTAGAATTATGCAATTACTTTCAGTTATTTACATTTTCGTATATTTACTTTCCAGTATGAGTAGCTAAATTTCTTAAGTGTGGGTGTGAGGCAAATGGTGAGATTATAACCCAAAGGATGGTGGACATTGTTTCTTAATAACAATGTTCCATCATTTCATTTCAAGTTTTATAACTCCATATAACACTTTCGACGAGTTGATCACTTTGAAAAGTGTTAAAGTGCCATGGACTCTGACAGGAGCCATTGAATGCACATCAATTTGGATGACGTAGGAAGTAATATGTGACAATTACTAACAACGACAGTTGTAAACTATTTTATTTAAATTGATTAATTCTCGACGGGTTGGTCGCTTATCAAAGTGTTAAAGTGTAGTCGGACTCTGAAAGGAGCCACTTGGAACACACCAACTTGAATGATATGGGAATCTGCTCGACAGAGTGATTTTAAACAACGACAGTTGTTATCCATATATTTTGAGGACTCTACTCGCGCGCCACTAGTACCGATACCGCATAGAAATATGGGTTGAATCTAAACATCAGTGCAGGTATTGAAGTCCGACAGGAATACCCTCAAAATAGATGGTGGCACTTGTTATTTTTAAACTACAATACTGAGAGGTATTGGTCCACTTGAATTTGTGTTTATGTCTCACCAGAAGTCTTACACCCATACTGCTTTCTTTATTTTGTTAAAACAATCATACAAATCCAATCCAAATCAATTTTAATCTTCCAATTCATCATCTGAAATCATTTCTTTCATTCTACTTTTATTAAGCTTTACTACAATCCCTGTGGACGATACTCGGTATTCTATACCACTTTTATTACTTGAAAGACGACATTAGGGTTAGAAGTATACTTGCTTTTGATCTTAATTGCCCTGTCTGTAGGTGTGTTAAAACCCCTATCAATCAGCTAGATGCAGAGATCGAAATAGACGAGACCCCGACACCAGAGCTGAGACGACGAGGCGTCGCTGTTCTACGTGAGACTCCAACTAATCCCGATAACCGACGGGTGATCGGGCTTCTGAGTGGTCGGTAAGTAGCTAGTTGTGGTTAAGGTTTTAACTTTTAACACATAACAAACTTTTAACTTTTATGTTGTACATTTTGCAATCGAGAAGTTTATCGGATAACCATGTTATTCGTGACGTGGCTGCAATATGGAGGTCCATGTTCAATGGTCCGTGGGCTCGTTATACGCAGACCCCTCACGAAAATCTTGTTGAAATGTTCGAGGAGTTTAAGGTTAGTAGAAAAGTCTATACAAACTATTTGTTGTAATTTTATAACTTAACACAAACAATGATCAATATGCAGACTCGCTACCAGTGGCCATCCAAGACGGATGAGGCCGTGTTCCTAGCATTTTGTAGTTGTTTGCAATCCACTTATGCTGATAGGATGAGAGAGCGTCGACTAAAGGCAGGGAGGAGGGCACAAGCCGTCGATGGGATATCGTGAGATCGGCATGACTTTGAGCGGATCCGACCATTCTCTCCAGACTGGATGGACGCGACCTTATGGCACCAGATGATAGACCAGGTATGACGGATTTTTTGTTGTTATGGGTTCGTTTTAGTTTGTATGCATGTTGATTTTATCTTTTATGTTTTAACAGGTCTGGGCTGCCGATGATGGTGTAATTCAGCGTCAATCCGCGGCCAATACGGTCAATCATTCGCGGTCAACGGCCCCCAGGCATACTGGAGGTTCTATTAGCACGGTTGTCCATCGGGCACGGATGGTATTGATCATTCATCTACTATATTAAATGTATATAATTTATTATTTTATTTTGTCTACTAACAACTGAAGTCGTATATATATTGAATGTAGAGAGAAGCATGGAACCGTGAGCCCCTGATTAGTGAGGTATTTGACCGGGTACACTGCACTAACAGGCAGCTAGTTCCCGGTACGACCGGACCTCCCACGGATCCTCCTATATATCTTGATCCTAATCATGAAGGGTGGTCGGTAAGTTTAGTTTTTACACAAGATTTAATTTGTTTCTTTACGATTGACTTGTTTTATAGGATAAAGTTGTAATTAGTTTGGGCTGCCGTTGTTGGGCTGACGATAGGTGTAAACTAGTTAAAAGCATGTAATAGATATGTTCCAATTACAGTAGTTATGCTACCGAAATGTCTATAAGTTTAACATTTTTGTTTTGGTGTTTGTAGGCGTCGTTCCGCAGTATGACACAAGAGGAATACTCGGATGTTGATCCGATGACCCTTAGTCCGGAGATACAGGGTCGGTTGTATGAAAAGGCTGTCGGAGGTCCTAAAAAGAATCGTATGCCCGGGTTTGGTAAGGTAGACGATTTCATATATTTGACCGGTCCACCTCGTCATAGTTGTTCAAGCACCCTTTCAGAGGTATGTGTAATATGGGTGTAATACATGCATGCATTAATTATGTTTTTTATTAATTAGCGCTTAACATTAATGTCGTTTGTTAAATGTGGATTCATTTTAGTTAGAGGCTTTGACAGCCGAGATGGAGGCTGAACGGAGACAGAGACGACTTGAACGAGAGGCGGAAGCGGAGCGGTGGCAGAAGTACGAACAAGACAGGCGACAATAAGAGGCCACGAGACTGCAGTTCGAGTCCTTCATGGCGCAGTTTCAGAACCCGGAGCAGATGCAGACATTCATGCAGCAGTTTCAGAACCAGAACCAGAACCAGAGCCAGGACCAGGACCAGAACCCTCCTGAATAAATAGATACAATGACGATGTTTTTTTTTATGTAATTTTGTAGATTTAAAATTGTTTATGACGGATTATTTTGTAAGTTTGTTAAAAACAATTTAGTTTGTTATATACAGCTTTGTTCAAAACTTTGTGGAAATGCTTCCTGAAATCCGTCGGTAAAGGTAACCGTCGGAAATGTTAAATTTTCGTCGCAAATAATCCGTCAGAAAAGCCGTCGGGAATCCGTCACAAATAATATCCGTCGGAAAACCTTTTCCGACGGAAAAGGGAATTCTGTCGGAAAGACCTTCCGTCGGAAATCTGTCAGAAAAATCCGTCGGAAATCCGTCGGAAATCCGTCGGAATAAGCTTTTCCGACGAGGTGTTTTCCGACGGATATTTTCCGACGAATTTTGGACCTTTTCCGACGGAACCCACCATTTCCGACGGAATTCTGATGGAGAAAAAGGGTCCCTTTTTTGTAGTGCTCTCTCTCTCTAAAACTCAAGGGACTTCTTCAAAAACTCTACTTTCTCCTTTAAGTTCCAGTCATTTTCTTCATCAAAAACCCATCAAAGTGCAAGGTTATTGAAGGTATTCAACACATTTCATCATTCATGTAAGTAGTAGCATCATCTTCACCATTTTATTGTCAATTTTAAGTGAAAAACTCACTATTTCTTGCATTTTTAGTTACATATTTCTAACCTTTGACATTTTCTAAGTTTATGGAGAGATTATACACCAAAAACATGTAAAAATGTTCATATAGTGGTGGTAATCTATGACCCAAACATTTGAACTCAAGAAAGTAGGTAAAAATCATGTTGCATGAGGGTTTTAATCATTGAAAAGAACACTTTGGTGCTGACAGAATATATACCTACGTTTGTGTCGTCCATTTCTTGCAAATAACATGTTCAAATGGTATGAATCTTCTTTTAAAAGTTTGTTTTATGCGAGGGCCTAGGACGATGAGAACTGCCCGAAAGCGTGTTCTCCCTCCTAGGAGGGTGACTATCACGGTCCCCTCCGAGCCTTCGGATGAGCCATCTAGATCACGAACCCGATCGCAAAGCATGACCTCTCTTCCCCCAGCAGTTGGGGTTCCCGTGCCGCAGCCTCAGGGCATGACTGCAGTGGAAAACTTTTGGGTCTCGGGCATGGCTAATGAAGTACAGACTCACCGACTTAGGTTGGACCATTTCCAGCACTCTCTAGACGCCGTATTGACAATCCTGAACTCGCAAGATGAAATTACTGGTAGAGTCATGGAGGTCACCTTTGAGACTAGGAGGGCAATCACGAGGTTGTACTCGTACTTAGCTTGGGCGATAGGAGCTTTGATGGTGATGATAGGACTGTTGGTTTGGGTGATGATGCATTAGTGAACCTCCGTTGTTATGAAGCTTTTGGGTTGATAATACTTTCTTTTGAGGGGTTTGGAGCATATACAAGATAATGAAGATGATCAGCTGGATGCAGAGCTCGATATAGATGAGACCCCGACACCACAGCCGAGACGACGAGGCGCCACTGTTCTACGTGAGGCTCCAAATAATCTCGATAGCCGACGGGTGATAAAGTAGCTAGTTGCGGTTAAGGTTTTAACACATAACAACCTTATATATACTAATGTATTTATGTGTTGTACATTTTGCAATTGTGAAGTCCATGTTCAATGATCGGTGGGCTTGTTTTTCGCAGATCCCTCAGTCAGTTCTCGTTGAAATGTTCCGGCAGTTTAAGGTTGGTAGAAAAGTCTATACAAACTATGCAGGCTCGATACCAGTGGCCAGACGAGAGTGATGAAACCGTGTACCTAGCCTTTTGTGATCGCTTGCAATCCCATTATGCTGACAAGATGAGAGAGCTTCGTTTACGGGCAGAGAAGCTGGCAGAGAAAGGCGATGGGATACCATGGGATCAGCAAGACTATGAGCGACTGATGCCATTCAATCCAGACTGGATGAACGGGACCTAATATAGAGAGAAACATGGAACCGTTAGCCCCTCATTAGTGAGGTATTTGACCGGACACACTGCACGAACATACAGCTAGTTCCGGGTGCGACTGGACCTTCCACAGATCCTCTTATATATTTTGATCATAATCACGAAGGGTGGTCGGTAAGTTTAGTTTTTAAACAAGATTTAATTTGTTTTTTATGATTGACTTGTTTTATAGGATAAAATGTAATTAGTTTGGGCTGCCGTTGTTGGGCAGACGATAGGTGTAAACTAGTTAAAAACATGTAATGGATATGTTCCAATTACAGTAGTTATGCTACCGAAATGTCTCTATAAGTTTTTATTAGTTAACACATTTTTGTTTTGGTGTTTGTAGACGTCGTTCCGTGATAGGAGACAAGAGGAATACCCGGAATCTGATGACCCTTACTCCGGAGATACATGGTCAGTTGTGGGAAAAGGCTGTTGGAGGTCGGAAAAAGAATCGTGTGCCCGGGTTCAATAACGTGGCGGATTTCATGAATTTGACCGGTCAACCCTGTCATAGTTGTTCAAACACCCCTTCGGAGGTATGTGTAATATGGGTGTAATACATGCATGCATTAATTATGTTTTTATTAATTAGCGCTTAACATTGTTGTTTGTTAAATGTGACTTCATTTCAGTTGGACTCTTTGAGAGCAACGTTGGAGGTAGAGCAGGAACATATACGGTTAGAGCGGGAGGCAGAAGTGAAGCAGAGACGGATAGAACGGGACGCAGAAGCGGAGCGGTGGTGGAAGTACGAAGAAGAAAGGCAATAACAAGAGGCCATGAGACAGCAGTTTGAGGCCTTCATGGCACGGTTCCAGAACCCAGACCAGATGCAGACCTTCATGCAGCAGTTTCATAATCAGAACCAGAACCAGAGCCCTCTTAAATAGATACAATTACGTTGCTTTATTATGTAATTTTGTAGATTTAAAATTACTTCATTTGTTGAAAACAGTTTCGTTTGTTTACAAACAGCTTTGTTCAAAACTGTGTGGTAAATTCTGGGTATAAAATGTACACGAAAAATGATCTTTAATTTTTTTTTTCTTCAGGAAAACACCATTTCCGACGGAATTTCCGTCGGAAATGGTATCCGTCGGAAATGTTGCTAAATCCGTCGCAAATAATCCATCGGAAAATTCGTCAAAAGTCCGTCGCAAATACTATTCGTCGCAAATCTTTCCATCGGAAGACCTTTACTGACGGAAAAGTTCATTCCGTCGGAAAAGGCTTTACCGACGAGCCAGTTTCAGATGGATTTCTGACGGATACCATTTTTTCTGACGGATCGGGCCGTCGAAAAAAGGGTTATTTCTTTGTAGTGGTATATTATGAATTAGAAAAATTAAATAACAAGTGTTATGTTTTCTTATAAATAAAATATTTATCTTTAAGAAAAATATCATATTTGTTAAAAATGTTACTCTAAAATATTTAATTTGTACAATTTAATAAAAGTGTTTTTTTTAAAGAGTGACGACATAAAGAAATTACTATAAAAATTGAGAAAATTAAAATAAAAAATAAATCAGCTAAAGTGAGAAAATTAAATTTTTTTTGCAAGAATTCTTTTTTGTTAATGTCATGTAATCAAAATGACATGTCATCTCATATAAGTCATGCAAGCAAAAAAAGTGGGGGTTAATTTGTTTAAAAGGTAAGAAGTTACCATTGCTATTTTGGAAAAAAATTTCAAAGTACAATGCCTTAAAAAATAATAATTTGAAAGTAAATTGTTGTAATAAGTAAAACTGAAAATGCAATGCTATAATAAAGAAATCTATGAAAGTAGGTTGCTATTTTATACATTTAACACCTAATTTAGTCTCCTATCTATAATCTCCCTAAAATTGATGAAATAGCCATTAGAGTCGGCAAAGGGGAGTGTCTTCTTGGCGACCTCTTCATTTTTTATTTTATTTTTCAGATCAGTTCCTTGGGTCGCCATACTTGAGTATCGCCATGGCGATTTTGGTCCCTCAAGTTTCAGAGTTTGTCATTTTTGGTCCCCGGATTTCACGGCCTCCCTAAAGGTGCGTTTGGTACGCAGACTGGACGGGACATAACTGGACAGGACGGGACATGACAACTGTTCAACGTTTGGTGAAACATGAAAGGACAAGACAAGATGGGACAAAACTGACTAAATGATAAATTTATCAAATAAACTGGACATGACGTTTAGTATTTTTTTTAAAACCAAATAATCAATCCAAATTAAAATCAAGCAAAGAAGTTGGACTAAATCAAGTTGAATAAAAAATCACAAGAAAGTAGAGGTGAGCAAAAACCAACCGAAACCGAAAAAAACGAAAACCAAAACCGAACTGAAAACCGAAAATCCAAATGATATGGTTTCGGTTCCCATATTGACCAAAAAAACAAATCGAACCGAAAATCCTCGGGTTCTCAAAAACCAAAACCGAATCGAACCAAAAATACTCGGTTTCTCAAAAAAACCGAACCGAAAATCTTCGGTTTCTCAAAAACCGAAACCTCACCGAACCGAAAATCCTCGGTTTCTCAAAAACCGAAATCGAACCGAACTGAAAATCCTCAGTTTCTTAAAAACCGAAACCGAATCGAACAAAAAAAATATAATTATTTTTAATTATAATTATTATTATATATATGTACATATAATACTATGAAATGTTTTTAATTTTTTTTACTATATATATAAACCTACATTTAATTTTAAACATATATGAAATTTTTGGTATAGGTCAAGGGTAAAATGGTCCATTAACTCTTGTTCTACTTAGTTCCATGGGGGTAGTAGGGAACAAGCTTGTCCCACCCTTGTGCTACTTACACTACTAGAAAATGGGGCATTTGCCACGGAAATTTTCGCTCGAAAATTTCGACGGAAGCTATTAAAAAAAATTAAATTTTTTTTAAAAAAATAACCGTCGGAAATTTCTGGCTTTCTGACGGAAATTTCCGAAGGATTATGCTGATTTAAATTTTTTTTTTTTAAAAATAATAATAAAATGGTGATGATGATGATGAACAATTCTTTCAAATCAATGAATGAGTAACTTCTACAACGTCCACTGAACCAAATGAGGACCTTGATTCAGTCTCTCTTGAAACAGGGGAGGTCACCTTAGTGGCCACACATTTCGATGATGTTGTACCGAACGAAGCTAGCAACCAGGAATATGTATCCGAAAATGAAGCTACCGACGACGAAGAAGAATTTGAAGGCACAGACGATGATTCAGATAACGAAGATGCAATTATTTTATCTGATCATTCTTCTGATGACTAGTTATGTAGAACTTATTGTTTGTATATGTATGTCTATCTTTGTGTATGTATATCTATCTTTGTGTATGTATATATAAATCTTCTCTAACTTTAAACTGTTTTCTGATTTCAGATGGCGGGAAAAGGTCAGAACAACAAGGGGAAGGGCGTATTTAGAAAATTGTTCAGTCGAGGGAGTGGCAACTCTTCCGGGAGTCAACAGACGACACCCGAGGGACAACAGACGATACCTGAGGAGAAACATACAACACCGGAGGGGCTGGAGCAGATTCAACAGAATGAGGATGATCTGCTAATGCGCAGGCAGATATTGATATTGATATGGATCATACCCCGACATCATCACAGCCGAGACGACGAGGCCCCGGTGTTCTACGTGAGGCTCCAAGTAATCCCGACCACCGACAAGTGATCCACCATCTTGAGGGTGGACGATAAGTAGCTAGTTGCGGTTAAGGTTTTAACACATATATAACAAGCTTATACTAACGATTTTTTGTGTTGTACAGTTTACGATTGTGAAGTTTTAAAGAAAGCGAGCCTATTAATGACATGACTGCAATACGGAAGTCGATGTTCAATGGTTCGTGGGCTCGTTTTACGCAGATCCCACCGGATAGTCTTGCTGACATGTTTAGGGAGTTTCAGGTTAGTAGAAAAGTATACACAAACTATTTGTTACAATTTTATAACTTAACACAAACAATGATCAATATGCAGGCTCGGTACCGGTGGCTAGAAGTGCGAAATGAAAACGTGTTCCAAGCCTTTAGTGATCTCTTGCAATCCCGGTATCCTGACAAGATGAGAGAGTTTCGTTTATGGTCAGGGAAGCAGGCAGAGAAAGCCGATTGGATACAGCGGGATCGCCAAGACTAAGAGCGGCTAAGACCGTTCCATCCAGACTGACTCCCGGGCACCTCTGGGAACAAATGATAGACCAGGTATGTAGGATTTTTTTGTTGCAACGGGTTCATTTCAGTTTGTATGTTGATTTTTATCTTCTATGTTTTAACAGGTCTGGACTGGGGACATATTTCAGCGTTAATCCGCGGCCAATACGGCCAATCGTGCGCAGTCGACGATCTGTACGCATACTAGAGATTCAGTTAGCACGGTTGTGCATCGGTCACGAATGGTATTCATTCATCTACTATATTAAACTTATATAATTTATTATGAATTTGTTGTCTACTAACAACTAAAGTCGTATATATATATATATATATATTGCATGTAGAGAGAAACATGGAACCGTGAGCCCCTCATTAGTGAGGTATTTGACCGGACACACTGCACGAACAGGCAGCTAGTTCCGAGTGCGACCAGGACGCACACAAGTCCTTCTGTATAACTTGATCTGCCGTTGTAGTAATTAGTTTGGGCTGCCGTTGTTGGGTAGACGATAGGTGTAAACTACTTAAAAATATGTAATGGATATGTTCCAATTACAGCAGTTATGCTGCCGAAATGTCTATAAGTTTTTATTAGTTAACACATTTTTGTTTTGGTGTCTGTAGACGTCTTTCCACCGGAGAAGACAAGAGGAATGCCCAGATGTTGATCCGATAACCCTTAATCCGGAGATACAGACTCAATTGTGGGAAAAGGCTGTCGGAGGCCTGAAAAGGAATCGTATGTCTGGGTTCAATAAGGTGAAAGATTTCATGGGTTTCTCCGGTCAAGCCCGTCGTAGTTGTTCAAACACCGCTTCAGATGTATGTGTAATATGGTTGTAATACATGCATGTCTTAATTGTGTTTTTATTAATTAGCGATTAACATTGTTGTTTGTTAAATGTGATTTCATTTCAGTTAGAGTCTTTAAGAGCATCGATGGCGTCGGAACAGGAAGATAGACGAAAAGAGCGGGAGGCAGAAGCGGAACGATGACGAAAGTACGAGGAAGACATGCAACAACAAGAGGCCACGAGGCTGCAGTTCGAGGCCTTCTTGGTGCAGTTCCAGAACCCGAACCAGATGCAGGCCTTCATGCAACAGTTCCATAACTAGAACCAGAATTAGAACCCTCCTAACCCGTAGTTTTAGAATAATAGATACAATTATGTTGCTTTATGATGTAATTCAAAATTGTTTGATTTGTTAAAAGACCGTTTCGTTTGTTAAGAACAACTTTGTTTCAAAACTGTGGTTAAATTTCGGCAGGTACAAAATGTACAGGAAATTTGTTTTTTAAATTATTTTTTTGGAAAAACCATTATTTCGGACGGATTTTCGTTGGAAAAGGTCCTTGAAATCTGTCGGAAATGCTGCTCGAATCCGTCGGAAATGGCTCCGGAATCAGTCGCAAATTATCCGTCGGAAATCCGTCGCGTGGCCGTCGGAAAAGGTATTCGTCGGAAATCCGTCGGAATAGGCTTTTCCTACGACCGGATTTCCGACGAATTTGTTCAGACAAATTTCCGACGGATACCCCTTTTTCCGACGGATTTCCGATGGATCTGGCCGTTAGAAAAGGGGTGTTTGGGGGTGTAGTCTTAGTTCCACTTTGTTCCATATTTAACCACACAAAACATGGGACAAGCCTGTCCTGTCCACCGTACCAAACGCACCCTAAAAGAAAACCGAGTTTACACTTTTGGTCCTGGGCCGCCATGGCGACCTTGGGGAATATTATTTGGAATATGTCATTTGACCAATTATTCCTTCCTTTACCATCTTGGAACATGCAGCTATTGATGGTAACATTCAACCTACCTTCACCAATCGTTCCAACTGTTGGAATGGGTGTCTAAAGTCATAACTAATTACTCATGATTTTCCATTAATTGTAGGGTTCATTTTGGGTTGCTCTCAATTGTCCAAGGGTTATTAGAATATTTAAGAGAAAGAGATAAATAGTTTATTAATTATTATTTGATAATAATTAATTAGAAATTATTATGGAAATTTATAGAATTAATTTAGAATTAATTTGTGCCAACTAAAAGTGCAGGGGCTGAAGTGTTCGAGTTCTATAAGTGGATCAATCCAATTACAAGTATGAATTAAAGATTGGTAATCTCTTTCTTTCTTGTCGTTAATATCATCTACTAACGTTTCCTTGTATGGTTTAGTTATATGATACTTGTCATAGTTTTCGTTTGCCGTGTCTGTTTGTAGTGCATATAAAACCCATCAGTGGTATTAGAGCCTTTAGTTTGGTTGATATTAGTACTTGTTTTAGATCTTGTTTGCTAAAATTTTCGTGAATGCATATGTTGGATTAAAAATTAGAAGATAGTTGGTGTTTAAAATTGTTTTGGAATGTTTAAAATATTTTGGCAATTATCTACTAGCTTTTGGTAAACACTGAATAATGATTCGTTAAATAGCAAGTATCCAATATTTATTTAATAGTCAAATTTCAGAAATTTGATGATTAAATAGAAGGTTGGATAATTTTGGCTATTGATTTTGGCAATTTGAAAGATTTAAATAGGTTTAATTTAAAAGGTTTTAATTAAAAGGGATTATTTTTATATATATGGCCGATTTTTTTAGGTTTATATATAGATAATTTTTGATTTTGTTAATCATTATCATGTGTCCTCACATGATTTAAAGTTTGATTGGTAAATTTAAATTGTCATATGATTTAAATATGATAATTAGGATTAATAGAAAATCAAATAGAATTATTATATATATATCAATTAAATTTCGTCATATATGATTATATTATGTTAATTATTTACATGTGCCTCACATGATTAGAATATTTAATTATGTATTAATATTATCTTGTAAGGTTACATGGTAAATTGGAATTAACTTAATATGTTTAAAATCTATCCTATTTTTATACATTGTTTATATATATATATATATATATATATATAGTATAACTAATATTAAATATATCGTAGTTGGATCACTACTAGACACATCAATCTTCTAAAACTATAAGAAGGTACAAGGAAACAGCCTATAAAATGGTAGCTAATGAGAAGGATTTTTAAAATATCTTGCGTTGCCAGCTCACCGACCTTTTATGTTAAAGAGTGCGAGTTATCGGACGGATCCAATTGTCGATATTGAGATTAAAAGTATTAATCTAGAACTTATATCTTAAATAAATTTCCCTTTTTAGATACATATAGAAAAATGTGAATATGTATGCAAACCCATGAAAACGACATCATTTCTATATAGTTTATTAATGGAGCGTATGTGGTTAACCGACACATTAATTTGAGACTGTGATAGGCAAGATGATGTGGCAATTCATTTTTATAGTTTATTGATGGAGCGTGTGTGGATGGTTAATTCACAATCTTATTTGTGGTCCTCGGCGTACCAACGAAAATAAATAAGATGCATATCCGAGATTAAACATGCCCTTAAAAGTACAAGGAGTCTCAAACATTCTAGGAATTTCATAAAGATGAAATTGGCAAGTTTGTATGCCTACCTAAATTAAATTTGTATATTATTACGACGCCCCTTTTTATATAATGAATGTTAGAAATTGGATCATAGCCTTAATATATTAATTGGATAAATATTTAAGGATTATTTAATATCACTAACTAAAACCACTTGTTTTATAGATGTCTGGAATCAATAATGATCTTCCTCGTCTCCTGCTCCTATCAGAAATTTCGGTTTCACCCTCCTTCCTATTCTAGCGAAGAAAAAGCTTGTGGGCCCCAATTACCATGATTGGATACGTGCCCTAAGATTGACCTTGCGCTATGAAAACAAGGAATTCGTGCTTGATAACCAAATCGTCAAAATCGACACGAACACTGCCTCTCCCGAAGAAATTGATGCTTACAACAAGCATTGCACAGACTCTACCAAGGCATCTTGCATCATGGTGTCCACCATGTCCTCTGAACTTCAAAAGATGTTCGATGAGAGTTGGTCATATGAAATAAATGAGAAACTTCGCGAAATGTTCGCTAAAGGACAAAGGTAAGAATGCTTGGAGGTTCTTAAAGCCCTGAAAAAGTGTCAACACAAGGATGGTGAGTCAGTATGTGCCCATGTGTAAAAGATGCAAAGGCTCATTGAAAGACTTGAGAAGCTGGATGTGAAGTTTGAAAAGAACCTGGCCATTGACATGGTCCTTGATTCACTTCCGGATTCTTATGACTCGTTCATTATGCAGTTTCATATGAATGATGGTGAGACCAACATGATGCAGCTGCAAACCTGCTGCAAAGGACTGAGCAAAACATGAAAAGGTCTCATGCCTCATCAAGCTCAACCCATTAGGAAAGGGAAAGCCCATGTTGGAGAGTCCAACAACGGATCAAAGAGAATGGTTAATCATGACATCTCGCCTTCCAAAGATCCGAAGGAGGCAATGTGTTTTCACTGTGGAAAAACAGGGCATTGGAGGAGAAACTAACCAAAATACCTTCAAGAGTTGAAAGAGAGCAAGGGCAAGTCGTCTGCCACTGCATCTGGTATGTACTTAATCAAACTCACTGATATGAAATGTTATAATTCCTGGGTCCTTGATACAGGACGTGGTATTCACATATGTTCTGGTATGTTCTGTTCCCAGGCGACTATTAGACCGGGAAGAAAAGTGGGATAAAGAGGGGTAGAAGGATTGACACCAAAGAAGGATTTGTAAAGATCAACACATTGTTATATAGAAAAAAGTTACGTTCGTCAAAGACTGTAACGATAGTTTGTGGCATAATTTGTAAGATTAAATATTTTATTTATGATGCAATGTAAGTGTTTGGTTTTGGAATATTTTTTTTAATATATTGAGGTATTTTAAATTTTGGGATGTTACAAACATTATTACGAGTACGAATGTTTTAACACGGTTATGGATATGCAAATTCAAGAGTTTGGTGACAGTTGCTCACTTGTATGGACGATTTGAATCCTTATTACTTATTTTGTGACTTTGATCCATCATAGTTACTAAGGTTGACAGAGTTTTATCCTAACGAATTTACTAATGACGAAAGAACGACTCTTCAGCACCAACTTCAACTCTACATTGACAATGTTCAACATTATGAATTATTTGCTAACTGATATATATCTGAGCTTGGTAGCGTGATGATTGAAACAAGTAAACATCTTGTGTTTCCTTTGGCTTATCGATTATTGAAGCTTCCATTGGTTTTGCCTGTTGCAACGACAACAATTGAGAGATGCTTTTCTGCAATGAAGGTTTTGAAGTCGGTTTTGCTCAATCGAATTTGTGAGGACTTTTTGAATGCATGTGTAATATGTGTAGAAAAAGAATTACTCGCTAAGGTTACAAACCTAGATGTAATGACTCGTTTTCAAATAATGAAAACTCGTAGAAATCAACTTATGTAAGCACTTATTATTCATTATAATGATATGGCATTGATACTTGTTAATAAAAGGGACCCTATTCTATTAAATTTCTCGATCAGTCACTGATATGACCCGTCACTAGAAAACGTTCAGCTTTGAAATTGAAACACAGCCTTTTTAAATCAAGCGTTAGACATCAGATTAATTATCAGTTTAGCCATCAAAATTTAAATTTGGATTCAAAAACCGATTTTGTGATATTGGTTGCATTATTCCAACACTTTGATAGCATATTTATATGCCCAAGAGCATACCCCAAGGGGTAGGGGTGCTCACGGGTTGGGTTGATCGGGTTGAAGGCATTTCAACAACCCAACCCAATGTCTTCGGTTTGAAAAATCTCAACCCAACCCAACCCAAATCAAAGTGCAACCCAACCCAACCCGTGCGGGTTAGTCAGGTTGATCGGGTTGGTCGGGTTAATACTTTGGTACAACAAAATATTCTCCTAACCTTCAATATTTTGTTTTCTCTAGTCTTCTCATAATTTCTTTTTCACCGTCAGCCATTTGGTACAACATATTCATATTTCTTAAATCTTAAGTATATCACATTCATCTCAATGTTATTTATATATATATATATATATATATATTCATATTTAATGGACATGTATACAAAGGAAATTATATAGAGATGTAAAATAGATTAACTATATATATATATATATATGAAAAGAGTATGTGATGGTGTAATTGTCTAATATATATTAATAAATACTCAACAATTATATTAATATTCAAAAAATAAAATGATATCGGGTTGATCGGGTTGGGTTGGGTTCAAATAAAAGTAACCCGATATCAATCCAATACCTTCGGTTTGAAATTTTTACTACTCGATTAGACATCGGGTTACTTCGGGTTGATTTATTTTACGTCGGGTTGGGTTGGGTTGATCGGGTTGGTCGGGTTGATCGGGTTTTTGAGCACCCCTACCAAGGGGGGTTGAAGTCTTGAAGATAAGAAAGATATTTGAATGGAGTTCCTTTTTAAACCTATTCCTATCCTTGCTTTTCTATTATTGGACCCTTACTCCAACCCTTTGTCTGAAAATACACAAATGAGAATTTACATTTCTATATTTTAATTAAAAAATTTAATGATAAAGTGATATTTCTTTCATCTTAAAATAATTATTTAAAATAAAAAATTATACGGTTTTATAAATATGAAACTTTTATACCTTTTAATTAATAAAAAGATAATTTTACTCATAATTATAGTAAAAAAAAAAATTTCTTCATTTTTTAATTAAAAATAAAATGATAAAGCAAGATTTTACTTTTAAAAATAAACATTTATTTTAAAACAAACTTAAATAGTAATATAGACCCTTATTTCATAAAAAACTAAATAATAATATCTATTATGATTTTAATTAATTTGCATGTTATTAAATTAACCTGCTAAATTTAAATTAATTTTCACCATAATCTTAAAGTATTGTGTTTTTAGGGGGGAAATATTATTATTATTCTAAGTTTTAGGGATTTGGATTGAATCACTAACCTTAAAATAAACCCAACAACCCTAGTGCTTCTATCAACAATCCAACTTGATTATTGAATGCTCCATAGTCCATACTATATTTAAATGTTTGTGATTCTTGAAGTTTAATAATTATTATTTTCACTATTTACTAAAAAAGTATATTATATTTATTAAAGAATCTTGATACAAAAGTATTTTTATGTCGATATCTAAAATATCTTTTAAAGTAGCTGAATTAAAAGTATTTTCCCCCTTTGATGGTTGCTTATCTATTCTATGTTGTTGAACATTAATAGATTTTTTTGCCTTTTCAAATGTTGATGAATTAATGTAAATTCGATAGGAATCAATTGAAAAAATATATTAAATTTTGATAGACAGCTTAAAATAGTTTATCGTTCTTCTAATATGATGCTTGATAGATAAATAAATAAATAAAATTAGTTGAAAATTAAAATTTAATATAAATTGAAGTAGGGGGTTTACACGGGTTGGGCTGGGTAGCTTTTGACATTTTTACAACTCAACCCAATTATGACAGTTTGAAAAATCTCAACTCTACCCAATCCATTTAAAAGTACAACCCAACCATTGTGATTTGTGGCGGTGGTTAAGAGTTTGGTAGTATACATAAAATTAAGGAATGAAATAAGATAAATACTACTAAAAATATACAGAGAGTTTCGTTAGAGAGTTTCTATGTTTTTGTCGTATATATCAATTGTTGTCAGATGTTTTCACATTTTTCCAAAAGAAAATTATAAAGAATCCTGACGAAAAACATAATGAAATCATTTAGTACTGCTAAAATCTTTATATGTATGTGTGTATATACGTGTGATTTTGTTATATTGTGATACCATTAAATAAATTTTCTTAAATTTATTGACATTGATTTCTGATGCTATGTGACTCAATTTAGATGATATTGTCACATCAATAGAAGTTGTATTCATATAAATGAATGAAAACATATATATACCAATTATTTCATATTCGCATCCATTGATCCGACCAATTAATTTCAAATTTATATGGATTTATCGTGTTCATTTGTAAATGTTGATAGATGTCATGACTTAAAAACCAACATTGCTTAAAGCTCAATCGTTAAACCCTAATTTACAATGATAGATTAACGTTTATCCAAGAACATTCTCGCTTACTTGGATTAAGTTTTGACTTGGGTCTCTAAATTGAACTAAGGCATAATTTGGTAAAACTAAGCTAGCTTATAAGCTAAGCTAACTTATTTTTTGAGTAATCGTTTGGATGCACATAAGTTAGCTTATAAGTCAGCTTATAAGTTAACTTATTGATAAACTACTTAGAGTAGCTTAAGCGAAGTTTTTTGAGACTTTTTCCAATTTTAACCCTGATTCATATTATTATTTATTATTAATGAATATTAATTATAAATAAATATTAACACTTAATCATAAATAATTATTAATACTCAATATTAATTTATACTAATTAAAAATTATCAATTAATTTTAATTACACATTATTAATTAATTTTAATTTTAACTATACATTATTAATTAATTTTTATTATACAATAAATGTTAATTATACTATACCAATTATTATTTTAAATTATTATTCAATATATTAAGATATCAAAAATCAAATGTAACAATTCTAAAAAAATTCATGTAGGATACATAAAAATTAAAGTCATGCTTATTTTATTTCATAGAGAAATTAAAATATGCTAAATATAAAGTATTTACACTAATTATTAATTATATTTTTTTTAAATAGTAATTAATTATAATATGAGAAGTTGATCAATTTTATTGATATTTATATGTAATGGTTATGAAAATCATAGATAATGAATTTTTTTCTAAAATTTGTTTTAACAAATTCAAAATTTATAGTATATATATAATAATCAATTTTAAATTCATTCAATTAACATTTTATATTATTTAATTATTTACGATTTTGTTTGTAATACTTAACATATTATATTATTAGAAATTTATTTGAGTTATATTATGAAATATTTGTAATTAAAATATGTCTATTTTGGACATTTTAAATGTTCATAAACCAGTTTTTGTCAAACATAACTTATTCATCAGCTAGCTTATCAGCTACCAGCTAGCTTATAAGTCATCAACTAGCTTATCAACTAGTTTGCCAAACATAGCCTAATAATATATGTATTTATCTTTTGGGATGTAAATTGGAATAAAATATATACATATTTTTGGGTTGTTAATTATAATGTTGTAAATATTATATAATTTTATTGAAATATTATTATTAGCGACGGGTTGGTGGTTTGGGTTGGGTTTAGTTTTTCTAACCCAATTTCAACCCTCCTAATTAGCTGGTTGGCGGCTTCATGGGTTGACGGGTTGAGTTTAATCGGGTTGTTACCAGGTTGGGTTTAACGATTTTCGTTGGTTGATGGTTTTTTATACACCCTAAATTGAAAACATCTTTCTCTTCTCTATTTTCACTGTCCTCTTTTTATAACATACATGTACACACATATTTCGAAGATTCTTGACACTGATTCATAATTAGATATGTACACAAGTGGTAGGTTTAGATTCAGTCAATGTTCTAAAAAACTCGTCGTGGCAGCCACCATGGCACGCCGTGGCTTAAAGCTTGTGTCTGACGCTTCTTTATACCCGTGGCACACCATAGCCAGAAATTTGATTTTTCTTACCATTATAGTGTCTTTTTTCTGTTTTTAATATATAAAACTCGTTGATTAATAGTATAAAACAAAGGTTTATATATGCATAATAATAAATACGATATATAAATTTGTCGCCATAAGACACGCCTTGAAAAACGCAATGGCTCACTGTGGCTTCTAAGACTTAAGTTTGACCTCGAGTGTCATGTCGCGCCTCATGTTATTTAGAACCTTAGATTCAATTTTGTTGATTTAATCCATCTTGACAATATGCTCACAAACTATATTAAATCTCAATTGTTGTTCATAAATTATAATAGTATTTATAAAAAGTGGTCATAATGTAGCCCAATTTAATCCAAAAAAAACTCTTGAAATCAACCAAAAACACCGAAAAAGTCTCTCGAAATCGAAAAAAAAACCCTTAAAAATCTTTCGAAATCAAACAAAAAATTTTAAAAATCCCCCGAACGATAAAAGCAGGTTAAAAATACTTTGAAAGATATTGACTATTAGTAAAAACTTAAAAGCACGACGATTAAAACTGCATTTTTTATAATTATTTCTTGTCTATGTTGTATGGTGTCACCGTTTCAAAAAAAAAAATCCGGATACATCCCTAACAACAAATATGGTGTATTATACCTCCATTATATCGAGTTAGAATGACAATAGTTGCATTGTTCACTTTGTTGACCCTTTTAGATAAACTTTTTTTTCACACTTTTACAACCCAAAAGTTTTTCAAAACAGTCGCCCTACTCTTTGGAAGTAGAGAAAAAATTTGCATAATATCACCACAAATCCACACTTTTGGGTAGGATATAATGAACCCGGTTGTATGCTTAGTGCTTGTAATTATTTTCTAATTAATACCTACAAGTAGAGCTTGGGGTTTTTCTGGTTTTTTCAAGCTTGTATGATCTTTAGAAAAAATAAGTAGTTTCGATCATACTTTTAGGTCTGCAACTTGCTGAGCTTCGAACTTTTTATGCATCACTACCTTCAAGCAGGGAATAAGTATTTTTACCTAGTGGGGTCATCTTTAAGGTAGACTAAAAACATATAAAGTCGTCTGATGTGTTTTTAGCCTAATTATACTGTTTCGAGGGATTTTATAGTTTTTCGATTGATTTCAATGATTTTTTACCGTTTTTGTCGATTTCGAATGATTTTTTTTGACTTTTTGGTTGATATCAAGAGACCTTTTTGGAATCGATAATGATCAGCTTGTGGGATCCCTTACAAAAAGTTACTGAAAGAACTAAATAAGAAGTTAAAAAATGTCTTTAACCCTTGTACCTCATCAACTCCCAAGTCCTAAGTGAGTCCGCCGCTGCCTACAAGTACCAAAAACTTAACATATAATTCAATTAGACATTTGCTGAAAAGGAGGAGGAAAGGACCCCAGTCAACAGGTAAAAAAACAAAATTACATAGGTTAAAATACTTAAAAATACAAAACTTACTCTTAGTTCCTCCAGTAAAATTTTCAAGGGACCCCATCTTGTCGGACATTGCCAAAAACACTAAAAAAAGTCTCTTGAAATCAATCAAAATAACCCAAAAAGTTCTTCGAAATCGATAAAAACACTAATAAATCCTTCGAAATCACCTAAAAAACTTTAAAAATCTCTCGAAACAGTGTAATTAGGGTAAAAATTCGTTGGATGATTTTACGTGCTTTTAGTCTACCTTAATAATGACCCAACTGAAAAAAGTTCTGGATCTACCACTATTAACAAGACAAGAAATTTTGCATGTCCATTGATAAGCTTCCAATACAATAATAAAACACGGATGGACCTAAAAGGGGACATAAGGGCCACTACTTGGTAATGGAAAAAAATTGCGTTCATGAAAAATGACGCCAATTTTTTTGGTTGTGTGGCCTATTGACATTTTAAGAGTAAAGTTATGATAGAGGCTTAAGGTATTTATATTTACGGATTGGCAAAAATAAGCTGATTAAGTTAGTTTATTTTTGGGGTATATATTTGAATATATATCAGTTGGTTTATTGAAATTTTATTTAAAGTAGTGTTCTGAAAATTTATTATCACTCGTTTTTATTTTAATTTTTATTAATATTAATTATTATTTATTACTATTAGTTATTAATGAAATTAAATATTAACATCTAACATTAGTTAATATAAAAATGAAAATTAATCATTAATCATTAATCAATTTTAATTATTTATTAATAGTACTTATTAATTATTTATTAATTATTTAATTACAATAATTATTATTTCATATCAGTTATTTGCATATTATTATTTTTAATTATTTTTCAGTTCATTTAGATATTAATATGCAAATAATAACAATTCTAAAGATGTTTTTGTAACATAAAAATTAAAGTTATACTTATGTTGTTTCACTGGTAATAAAATTGTGTTAAATAATTTTATAAAATCTTTAATTTAATTATTAAAGTTTTTTTAAAAATTATTAATTAATTAGGATATGTGAGGCTTACCATTTTTGTTGGTATTCATATTAATGATTATCTAAAATCATAAATAATAAATTTTTTTAAATTTGTTTTAACAAATTCAACTATTATATATAGATAGGGGCGAGTTGAAATAAGAACTCAAATTTGGTTGTGAACGTGAGAACATATGAGAGCGCAACACATGTCATATTCAGACTGAAACTGAATGATGAATAAAATATTCAGATTGAATGTAGTATTATTCGGTCTGAATAATATTACATTCAGACACGTGTTGCACTCTCATTTGTCCTCACGTTCACAACCAAATTTGAGTTCACATTTGAACTTTCCACTCTCTCTCTCTCTATATATATATATATTAGTCAACTTGAAATTCTTTTAATCAATATATATTCTTTTTTTAATATATTAGTTAATATATTATATTATTAAATATTTGTTTTAATTATATTTAGAATGTTATAATTAATCATTTTTTCAAGATGCCATTTTTGGTCATTTTTATATTCTTGACAGTTAGTTGTAACAAATATAATTTATTCATCAGTTAGTTTCTGAAACATAGTTTTGATTTTATTCCTTGAAAAAACTTTGGTTTAAATCATGTTGTCAACAAAATTCCCATTTTTTAGGTTAAGATGTTGTGTTGACATTACAACAAAAATGATTTTATAGTACGCTTAAAATGAAAAAGTGTCCTAAAACAATATTGTTATAGGACACAACTTTATATGACAAAACCAAAAAGCGTCCTATCTAAAATAGTTACAAAATGCTTTTAGGCTTAACAATTTATACGACACTTTAAAAATAAATTGTAATATTTATTATAATATAGGACACTTTTGAAAAGTGTTCTATAAAAGTATAGGTTTATAGGACATTTTTCAAAAGTATCCTATAAAATAGAACACTTTATTTTAAAAACGTCGTAAAAACGTTTAAAAACGTCCTATAAACATATTTTAATGCTTATAGTTTGGTCTTATAAACTTATGTCATATAAAATATTCTTTTACGACGTTTTTTCATTTTAGACGTCCTATAAAATTAATTTTGTTGTAGTGTGGGTTTCTCTCTTACTTTTTTTTCCGTCAAAAACAGGTGCACAAAACTCGAATCAATGATCATTGCCTACAAGCACAAACAACCAAATAACTGATCTATCGTAATTTTGTAAAAAAAAATTATATAGTTTTCATTCTTATAATTAAATGAGTTACCGTCTGAGTTAGGTCTGGTAAAAATTGACACGACACGCTAACCCGACACGAACTCGACACGAATTAAACGGGTTTGGGTAATACATTTCAACCCGTTTAAGTAAACGGGTTGACACGACACGACACGAAAATTAAACGGGTAAGGTCAGGGTCAAATTTTTCAACTCGAAAATGACCTGAATAACCCGTTTATATTAGGCCCCTTTGGCCCTAGGCAAATAAAGTCAACAACTCACATTTTATAGTTTTTTTTAACAAAGTATATACTAAATAATAATAAAAAATGATTGTACATTTCATGTATACCTGACAAAAACTGGCACACCATACTAACTAGACACGAACTCGATACGGATGAAATGGATTTTGGTAATATATTTCAACCAGTTTAAGTAAACGGGTTGACACGAAAATGACACGAAAACGACACGAAAATTAAACGGGTTGACACGACACGACACGAAAATTAAACGGGCCGGGTTAGGCACTCTCAACCCGTTTAACCCTTGAACCCGACACGAACCCGACCCGACACGACACGACACGTTTGCCAGGTCTAGTCTTAGTTTTAGGCCCGCTTTATTAAAAAAGCAAAAGGTTGTCACATTTATAAACAATAATATCATAAAACTCATAATGTTTTAGGTATGCTTTAATTCTTTTTGAAGTTTTGCTAATGATTGAAATTAAGTGGTGCCAAGTGTTGGGATATTTACAACTGCTTCTTAGAAAGAAAAACATTAATTGCAAAATGGTACATGGAAAGGTACATCAAATGTACATAAAGTTAAGATACAACACAACTAAATATAAATCACAAGTATTAATTATATGCTAATAGAGTAATAGGCATAAAAATATAGAAGTGGTGGATGCTAGCTTTTGCTCACCTTTCTTATCTTCTATATTGATGACTTTTAAGCTAATAAAGTCATAGAAAAAAAATTATATATTTCAAGAAAAAACAAACAACTAGAAATGAAAAGGTTTTTATGATCTAATTTAATGCATCATATCTTGTATCTATAGTATGACAACTCAAAAGGGAAGGCAATGCTTTCATGGACAAATAATAGTTATAATTAGGTTTCAATCATCGAATACTAAAGCACGTCTATACATTTGATTATTGTACGACGTATGTCTACATAAGTTTAATTTTAACAAGTTACTTAACTGTTTCTGTATAAAACAGTTCTTTTGACAACCAATTGAAGTTTTTAGGTTAAAATGATTTTTAGACCAGATGTTATGATGTTTCCCCTACTCTTTGTTGAGACATTACTAAGATCCTATTGTTGATAGCTTCCACGATGAATCATTTAGTTAGTTGACATTAAATGAGTTTTCTGTGAGAAACATGACTTAAAATTAACTCAATAACCTTCAAATGACTTGACTCTAACTTAAAAGTTGAACACCCTTCGTGTTAAAAAGTTTGATCACATAAAATCTTTTAAAAAAAACTATTGGTATTAAAAATGACTTATATAAGATATCATTTAACAAAATAGCCCCTTCAATGACATATAAGTTACTAATCTTTTAAAAAAAACTATTAGTATTAAAAATGACTTATATAAGATATCATTTAACAAAATAGCCCCTTCAAGGACATATAAGTTACTAATCTTTTAAAAAAACTATTAGTATAAAAATGACTTATATAAGATATCATTTAACAAAATAGCCCCTTCAAGGACATATAAGTTACTAATTCATAGTAAATTGGATATTTAGAAATAAGTATTAAAACTCGAAAAAAATAGTTAGTTTTTGAAACAAACCTAGCTATAGCCTATAGAAACTAATGTTGTATTTTTAAAATGAAAACAATATTATTATTTTAGTTTGAGGATTGGCATTGAATCACTAACCATTTTTATAAACACTTAGTGCACCCATCAACATTCCATTCGAATTGTGATTGATGAAGATTTCATATATTATATAGTGATCATGACAACAAATATGGTTACAATATTTGTGTTAAACTATAGCCAACTTTGTTTTTATGATTCTTGGATTTTATTAATTATATTATTTGTTAAAGAATATATCTGTAAAAGTGTTGTCATGTTGGTATCTATAATATACTAAAAACTTGTCCAATTATAATTTTTCTATTTGAAGTTGTTGATAATAATTTTTTGTTGAACATTTGGGTTGAAAGATTCTTTTTATGCTTTGACATTTTTGTTTCGGTAATTATCGTCTTGCCAAAAGTGTATTCATTATTATTCGGAGTGTTGGCGTGATTTATTACATTGTTTATTTTGGAATAATTTTTATTTAATTGTTCTTGTACATGGAATTTATTTATGTCAATGAACTTTAAAGTTTAAAGTAAGTACTTTGATTAATATAAAAATGTATGTATGTATGTAAGTAGAAAGTGGGGTATTCTTTTTGACAACTATCTAATTCGTAAATCCATAAAATCCAACTTACACCACAAATAGTTAGTTAAAAGATTTAATCTAATATAATCTCAATCTCTCTCTCTCTCTCTCTCTCTCTCTCTCTCTCTCTCTCTCTCTCTCTCTCTCTCTCTCTCTCTCTCTCTCTCTCTCTCTCTCTCTCTCTCTCTCTCTCTCTCTCTTATGTTTTCTATGTCTACAACTACTATGCACCTAACCACAAGGCTTGTGGCATACTGGTTAAGACTTGTGGGAGACGAAACTAGTAACCCATCTACCACATGTTCGAATCCAGACGCAAACAACTTGTGACCACTCAGAACTTATCTTAAAACTGCATCACTACTAGAAAATTGAGTATTTTCAACGGAAATTAATTTTCAACAGAAAATGTCGTTGAAAATTTTCTATCAATTTTAGAGGATTATTGACAGAACATAAATTTTCTATGAATTTTCAACGAATTTCCGTTGAAAATCTCTCACAAACATATATGCATTTTCAACCAAAAAAATTTCACGTCAAAAAGTTTTTGGTTGAAAATGCATTCTGTGAGAAATTTTCAACGGAAATTCGTTGAAAATTCGTAAAAAAATTATGTTTTGTCACTAATCCCTTTAAAATTCATAGAAAATTTTCAACGACATTTTCCGTTGAAAATACTCAATTTTCTAGTAGTGTATGTTTTAGCAGTTTTGAAATTGTCAGGGATTAGTCTAGACAAATACCTAAGATACCTTTTCTATAAAAAAAAAACTAATACACACACACAATTAAATGTGAACACATAGTGAATACTTTTATAAAAATACTATTATAATTTGTGAATACATAACGAACACTTTTATAGAAATATTATTATAGTTTGTGAATACATCTGAATCTACGAGATTTATTATAGTTTATAAATATATTGTGAACACAAACTAAATCTAAAACTAACAAAACTAAATCTAAAACTACCACATGTGAACATCAGTAAAAAATTCTTTAAGGTTGTTTACATTGTACTTACATTTTCTGTACGGTTTATTGTGTTGTGTGTATGTGTGTGTCATGTAGAGAGGAGATGAGAGAGATATCTATAGAATTTGAAATTTCTAAAAAATGCCTTAATATTTATTTAATAAATAACATTAAATTATCCCATTAATTAATAACACTGACTTTTTTTAAATTAGTAGTTTAGGATTGATCTAACAGATGTCACAAATTTCAAGTTTTGGCTAAGACCTTACAGGAAGTTAACAAACATTTACATTTTAACCCGAAAAAAAACCGATGAAAAATTCTAAGATGTTGATTCTATAGTCATTAAGTCAAATTAGAGCATAATCAAAACAATTATTATTTATTATTTTTTAAAAAGTTGATGAGAATATATTTTGTGTTAGTGATTTTAGTGTCATCAATCATTTTGGTGTGATTGTAATTTACTTGGGATCGATTAAAGTGAAAAGGCAAACATAAGCGAGTTAGGAGGCGCATGATGCACATTCACAAATGATTCCCCTTTCAATTTATATCGACATAAGAAGAGGGTTAAGAGGGTGTCCTCTTGTGGGATTCGAGGGACAGCACCCCTAGCGGGGTTTCCAAGGGGTAAAGCCTCTTGGTGGTGGTTACATTGACCGATCAGCAGGCGGGTTTAGGGCAGCACCTTGAGAGGATTTTATGAAGAGTTGTACTTAGTTAAATTGTGAAAATGTTCATTAATTGCAAGTATGAGGTAGTGTAATTAGAGATATGATCCTTCTTATCAAAGTTCTGATCTATCTTTAGAAATTCCTAAGTGTAAGTTTGAGTAAGAAAGATCAGAAACCTAAACAATAGAACCAGAGAATTCTAATTCATTAAGTCTAACTCTGGACTTTGGAGTTAGAACTATGAACTATTGAATAAGAGTTATGTGCACTTTGGCGTAGACTATGTGCACCCATACTTAAACTTAGGAATCAGTCTTCGATACTTGGAGTCAGAGTTCGATACTTTGAACCGGATTTTCGCTTAGTACAATCAGACTTCGGTCCTTGGAACTCTAATTCAGTTGTAACTGTTATTCAATCTTATTCGTTAATAGTTATAACTGTTTAACCGTCTGTAACTGTCAACCTCTCATCTAAATATGTAAACGAGAATCGACGTATATAAGGTCTCGATCACACGGCCTTTGAGAGTGAATTTTTTCTCTTGGATTACCCAATACTCAATTCGTGATACCCAAAACTATTAAGAACGGATTATTATATTTGAAAAGTATGTTCTACCCAATCCCACTAGATTATCTAATCAACATATTATCTCTGAATCCCTCTTTCTAACATTTTGTAAATAAGAGTATCTTTTTTGTTTTTTGGATTACCATTGAATCACTAACAGGCAATTTTATAAATAAGAGTATATCATAATGTTAACTTTTTTAATTTCAATTTTTATTACTTGTTTATTTTTATTTAAACTTATCAATTATAATTATATGAACTACTTATAATTTGATTGACTTTTAAAAAAAATCAGATATATATACACACAAATATAGTTTTCTATATGAATTTTTTGTTAAATTAAAATAAATACACAGATATAGACGATATATATGTATATATTAGAAATTATAGGTTGATTTTATATATTAAATTTAAAATTTGTTTTTAAATTTGTTTCAAATGTTATTAAATCCTTATGAAAAGATGACTAGACACTTTAAAATTAAAAAAAGGGAATGACTACGTTTATAGTATTATATAGTGATCATGGCGACAAAGATGGTTACAATTTGCATAAAACTAAAGACCAACTTTTTGAGTTTATGATTCTTGGAGTTTACTGAATAATGTTTTTAATTGTTTATTAAAGAATTAAATTAATTTCAAAATTAGTTGTCATGCTAATATCCATCTTATCCTTGAAAGTTGACGAATTAAAAGTTTTTCTATTTTCTATTCGTCATCTAATTTATCTTTGTTGTTAAATATTCGTCGAAAGTTTTTTCTTAATTTTCATTTTGTTTGGGTTCTTACCGTTATGAATTTTCATTCATTAACTGATTAGGAGTGAAAATTTTACCCGAGTGAATATGGTAGTTATTATTTTTTTATAATATGTAAAGAACGTATTTCTCATAGATAAATATCATATATATCTTTAAGTTATGTGATTTTTAACTTATGATTCTCTAAGTTTAAGAGTTCTTTATCAACCAAATTTCTAAGATATTATGTAGAATTTACTAGGTGTAAAACGAGAGGCTGGTCTATGATTTTTTGTGTGGTGTAACAAAATATACCATGGAGTTTTTATTCCATGACTTTTTTTCATACAAAAATCCCTCGGGTTATTAATGTTTATAGTTTCATCTAAAAAAAACTTAATGGCTTCACCTTTAAAGAAATAAAAACTACAATTAACCATTTGAACTTTGTAGTTTCATAGACAATTGGACCCCTAAGGGTATGTTTACTACAAAGTTTTCTCTAGAAAATCTGCTACTAAAGGATGATTCGTCACAAAATCGTTACAAAATTTGGTGGGTAATTCAAGTTAGTGACAGGTTATCCAGGGATTCTTTGGGTGATCCGTTGGTATCTTCTTGAAAAATGTCGGATTTTACGGAACCACTGGTATTTTTCAGGTGATCCGTGGGTAATCACCAAAGGAAATTTCCCTGAGTAATTTTTGTTGGTGAAAGTCATTTGTTTTTGTAGTGGTTTGTCTCTTGTGTAAGGTTTGGTTCACTTGAGGTGGTTTCATTTGCAAACCTCCCTTATACTGCAAACTTTGCAACCCTTCTATATACCCTTGATGATATCAATCAAGGGCAAGATTCATTTGGGTTATTTATGTCAATGCAATTTTCGGTAATTAATTGATTAACATAAATAATTTAAATGAATCTCAGCCCTTGATTAATATCATCAATGGTATATAGAAGAGTTACAAAGTTTGCAATATAAAGGAGGTTTGCAAATGATCCCTCCAACCCAGGTTCACTTAAAGTACATTTATGATATCAATTTGTTGCATCAACTATTTTCTAGATCGTGACATCTTAACATAACTTGATACATTGAATACATAGATATAATGATTGTCTCGACTACGTGTAACATAACATCACGTTTGATTCAATCACATAATTTCCCTTTCAACATTTATAACAAACTTCGATACGTCATTACTTGATGTAACGTAGTTCTAACACGTCAATGTCTAGCACGTGTCTAGACTTTCTCATTCCCTTTGCTATTATAGGTCGCGCCTCCCTTGCCATACATGCCAGCAACCAATTATTGATCTCAATAAATTCATGGTTTTCATATGAAACACCTTTTCATGCAAATACGATATTGAAGATGCCACCCGTTTTTAAAACCACCGCATGAATTGTCATGTATACATGATGTCATACAAGCATCACTTGGATATAATTATGCATTTCATCACCACAATAATATACTTTCAAAATAACATATCATATATGATATATCAATTTATGTACGATATTGTGCGACAACAAATCTCTAACGATGCAGCATAGATAGGTGCATCCAACTTATCCGATCTTTACTCCACAGATACATCTCGCCTGATACAACTTATACTGCCTTTCTTTTCATGCTTCAATTTTTTCCAGATTCAACATAGTTAACTTTAGAAGTAGATGCATCATCCAAATTCTTTTCACGAATATGATTTCCTCTTCAATTTGTAAATGTTTTTGAATTTGATCCAAAGAGAAATCTTCCAAAGTGTGCATCAACTTTTTTTCAAGTAATTCCTCCAAGATGTGGGCAATTTAGTAATGATAGCCCCAATCACCAACTTATCTGGAATTTCAATGTTGAGGTTCTTGAATTTGAAAACAAAAATCATAAATTCGTGGACTTTGTCTATGATAGAAGCATTATCTGTCATAACAAATTCAAAGAATTTAGAGGTTATGAAGTTATTTGCTCCTTCTTTTTCAGCGTTGTACTTTTCCGATAAAACGTTCCACATTTCCTTTGTTGATGTCATTGGTGTGTAGAGATCATACAGACGGTCAGTGATGGTTTATAGATGTGTCCTCTACATAGCATGTCATCATGTCCGCGATGTCTCTGTCCTCTTGATCGAGAACAACAATTTGAGGTGTCTCTTAAACATATTACACTTTTGCAGCATTCAACAGAAACTTAATCTTCTCCTTCCAGCTAGCGGGTAAAGTTCATTCCATCCATTATGCCAAGTTTGATGGAATCTTGACGTATCATCTTCAGCATAGTACTCGAAGCATCCATTTCATATTCTTAAGTTTGTTAGAATAGAGGTATATGGACATAACCTAATTCGATCAAAGCAGAAAATGAGGACGTGATTATATCACCATCCTTAAGGAAAATTAGCCCCCACTAGGTCGTTGATGGATCTAGACTAATTTCCTCCCAATACCTCCTCGAGTTTAAGAACTGTAGACAACAATCCTACAAGTTCATCTCATGATCATGATATTTTAGTGATATAGTGAAGAAGATGAAAAATTATTATTGAACAAAAATTGAAGGCAAATATCATGTATTTATAGTATAAAATTCCCAAAAGATGCAACCTTTCATGAAATGATGCAATAAGCATAAAACTACCAATTCCTGTTTCCCTCCAAAAATAACCAAAAACAGTTTAACTGAAAGTTTAACAGAAAAATTAACTTGCCATTAAACTTTAGGACAAAAAACGTAAGGAATTTTATCCCTCTAGGGTTTTCCCCTTTGTGTTACCTTCAATTTACTTAATAAAGCACGAAAACTTTTTTCACTCTTCCTATGTGCGACTAATGTTAAAACAAGTGATAAATACTATATGTTCCGACACATATCACATTTCAAACACTGAAAATATACATAAGCATGTATATCATTTTAGTACAGCACATGAAACCTACTTTAATGTGCATATTTGGCAAATTCTCTTAGAATTGACACCTTCACAAATCAAAACATACATATTAAGGGTTGTTTACTAAACATTTGTCGTAAATCTAACACGGTAATTGAACAGTTGTTGCTTCTTACATCTCTTGCCCGATCAAAAACGATGCTCTTTTCCATCACATTACCGTGTCATTTTCATCTTACAAGTACTATTAATTCTATAATATGTATTAAAAACAAGTGTATTGAATGAGACTATTACTTTTGAACTACCAACTCATAATAGCTCTCAACCACCTTATTTGTACATCAATATTTCATTTTTATTACCAATCTTTTCAATGTGTCACAATCTTATTCCACCAAAAGGAGAATATGAATAACAAATCTAACATAAACATAGGTAATGTTTGATAAATTAGCTGATAAACAAAATATGTTTGACAAAATATATATCTTAAAAAGATAGTCGATTAGAGTACTTTATAATAGTTAAAATAAATCTCTAATTATATAATATATTAATTAAGACAAATCATATAGTAAATAAAAATTAAAAAAATTATTATGTTGACTAAAATAATCTCAAATTGATTACTAAGTGTATTATAAATTTTGCATTTGTTAAAAATAAATCTCAAGTAAATCCATTAATTTGTGAATTTAAATAATCATTACATATAATATGAATAAAAATAAACCTAGGGTCCGTTTGGTTTGTGGGATTGTTTTTGAATGATTTGGATTTCATGGAAGAATTTGGATTTGGAGGGATTTGGATTGGAATGGATTTGACTGGTTCGTAGGATTTGGAATTGAATTGAATTTCATTATTTATAAAAAAATTATAAAAATAATTAATTTACATTTTTATTAATCAATTATTACAAAACAAATATTATTAACATTTTTTAAAACATTATTTCATACAATCCTACGAAATCCAATGAAATCCCGAGCACCATCCAAGGATTTCAAAATCCTATGTTTGTAGGATTTCAATTAAATCATAGGATTTTAAATCCGGACAATCCAACAAACCAAACATATGATTGGAATAAATTTAAAATCCAAATCTCCCCAAATCCATTCCAATTCCGCAAACCAAACGGAGTCAATTTTACATATCCTAATTAATTATTAATTTTCAAAAAAAAATTAACAATTAAATTAAATATTTTATTTAAATTATTTAACAAAGTTTTATAATCTATGAAACAAAATAAGTATACATTTTATATAACTTACATAAACATTTTTAGAATTATTGTGTTTACTTTTTTATAACTAAATATATTGATTGCTAATTATATATTTATATATAAGTAGTTGATATGTTTAATAATTATTGTAAATAATTAAGAACTAATATTAATGTATAATTTAAATTAATTAATAATTTTTAATTGGTATTTATTAATATCAGTAATAACTACTTTTTATTAATATTTATAAAAAATAATATTTATTTATAAGTAATAGTAATAAATAATAATTAATATTAATTGGGGTTGTATTTGGAAAATGACAATAAACTCGAGAACGCTACTCCAAGTAGCATTTCAGTAAGCTAGTCTATATTCATCCAAACATATACTCAAAACCGAAACTAGCTTATGCTTGTCAAACAATGTTATAATATATTATAACACACACACACATATATATAGAAGGAGGTTGAAATGAGAACTTTGCATATTTAAAGGAACAAAGGAACACCTTTAGGACCATATATGATATGAGTCTCACACATTATAAAATCATATCTGATTCAACGGTGGGCCCCATTGAATCTGATATGATTTTATAATGTGTGAGACTCATATCATATATGGTCCTTTGTTCCTTTAAATAGAGGGTGTTCTTGTATGATCCCTCCCCTATATGGCTATATATATATATATATATATGTAAAGAGAGAGAGAGAGAGAGAGAGAGAGAGAGAGAGGAGTAGGAGAGGGAAAGTATAATGCGAACTCAAATTTGGTTGCGAACATGAGGACAAAGCAGAGCGCGACATGTGTCCTTTCAGTCTAAATAAAGAAAGGGATTTGGTATGAATAACGAAGGTGAATTTCATACATTTATTCAGTATGTATAACACACATTCAAAGTGAATAACACAAGATTCAGTCTGGATATGCACGTGTCACGCTCTCCTTTGTCCTCATATTCACAGCTAAATTTGAGTTCGTATTTGAACCCGACCCTATATATATTATACGGTGAATGATTGTGTAAGAAAGAGTTAAGGTGAGAAACATAGTAAGGGATATGAAGCATTGATCACTTTTAATCTCACACTCATTCATAAATTGTGCTTCTTATAAGAATTGCTCTCATGCACCTTGGTACATCTCATTATTGTCGATCTTTAATTAAGATTGATCCAACAGATAAGAATTGTTTAGATATTTTTTAAAATAAAAATAAAAATACCTATGGATTTTCAATTACCGTTCACCATTTCGATCAAGCACATTACCCTCAGGCTTTCGACGACCCTTTACCGTGAAAGGTGTCTATTGGTAATGCTTTGTATCGCATAACGACCTTGAAACCCAAAAATCTGTGTAATTAATATGTTGGTGAATCAAATTGTCGTAAATCTACTGATAAAAATCCATCGATAATTTATCGGTAAACTGTCAATAAAACATGGTTTCACAATTTATTTTCACAAGTATGAAAACGAGTTTTGTGACAAACAATCGACGTTTTAGATTACCAACTAATCATTGATGATTTATCTTTATGGGCTGTACATCTATTTGTCAACAATCTAACTCCACAAATACTATTTGAAAAGTTAATATACATTTATATGATATGTTTTACAAATACTATTTGAAAAGTTAATATACATTTATATGATATGTTTTACAAACATGCCGTAGATTTGTAAAAGTACCATGATACGAATGTAACATTACTACAACACAATCAGGTTTATAGGATGTCAAAAAAAATTAACATATTTATAAGATTTAATTTATAGAACCAAAAAATAAAGTGTTATATATATATATATATATATATATAGGGGTGGTATCCGTTGCAAACTGATCAATATTTGCAAACTTGCAAACTCAACATTATCTAATAGAAATAAGCCATGTGGATAATATTGTTTTAATATTTTATTCATTTTATTAATAGTTTATTAATTCATTGGGGGTATCATCATCATTTTTATAATTTAACCATTTTTAATTAATATTTACTAATTTCATGCCATGAACACACTTTCCGACGACTTCGTCTTCTCCGGCAAGTTTTCCGGCAAGTTTCGTCATTCATGAATATACTTTCGCCATTCGTGAATACATTTTCACCATCCGTGAACACTTTTAACATTCATGAATATCCAATTGGTGTTTTATCATTATGTTCACTACGAGTTTGCACAGTTTGCAAAAATCGATTAGTTTGCAACGGATACCACTCCTATATATATATATATACATATATATATATATATATCTAAAGTTGGTGTAATAAGTTTATAGGACGCTTTTAAGCGTCTTATAAAGTTTTTTATGTCACTTTAAATACAAAGCATCACATTAGCAATTTTATTGGATTAACTTGAAAAAGTTTCCTACAAAATCAAATGTCCTATAAAAAATGAGTTTATAAGAAATTCTCAAAAGTATCCTAAAAATTGCTAACGGACACTTTGTGTTAAAAGTGTCATAACAATCTTGTTAAGATATCCAAAAACATCATACAAATTAATTATAGCCCTTTAAATAGGACACTTTAATTTTTTTTTTGTCATATAAATTAAGTCTTATAAAACGGTGTATTATGACACTTAGAAATTGGTGGCGTTCTGTAAATCCAATATAGTGCATCCTCTTATTTTCATCATATTAAAGATTTATGTTATCTTAAATGTACGTTGAATAGTGATCAATATTCAACAATATAATTTTCACAACATATACGTAGCGGACAAATATAACTTAAAACATAAGCATAAATAACATTACATGACTTACATAAGACGAATGATCGTGTGAGAATATGAGTTAAGGTAAGAGGCATATATAAGAAGATATTTGGAATCTTTATCACTTTTAATCTCACCCTACCCCATAATTTATGTTTGATACAGAATTGATTTGTTACATCTCATTACTGTTGATCTTCAATTTGAATTGATCTAAAGATTGTGGAGATCCTTATTACTCTTCTCATCGTAACTTTCATACTCACTAAAAATCAAATCAGCATCTTACAAAAACTCTAAGTCTAAACTTTATATACAAACATGTTGGCAATATTGTAACAAATAAAAAACGAAGATATCAATCTCAACAACATAACCTAACTATTAACTAAGTCGATATTACAACTATACCTTCTTCTTGCCCATGTTTTGCCTCCCTTGGATCAGACTTGAGCCGTTCATGGGCGGGACGACCCATTAGGCCCGCCCTGTCCAACCCATTAGAAAAACGGGTTTGGACAACCACTCTAAAAAAAATGGACGGATCCGGACTGACTTGTTGAAATTAATGGACGGGCACGGACGATGCAAAAAGAATATATGGGCAGGCCCGCCCGACCCATTTGTATATTTATAATGATTTACTTTTTAATTAAAATTTACAAATGAAATTAAGAATTCTTGATAATTATCAATTCTCAATTAATTATGACTATTGTTAATAACACTCTTTAAAAATATAAAAAGTACAAATATAATTATCTCGATAGTTAATTGATCAATTTTTATTATCTCGTTTAGTCTATTCGTGTCTACTTTTAAGTTGAAAATATTGTTGTATAATTTGAATTATTTTACATTAATTTGTGCTCTTATATAAATTTGTTTTCTTAGAAATATAAAAAGATTTTTAGGCCAGTTAGCCCGTGGGCAAGCCCGGCCCGTTTATTGGCGGGTAAGGACAAGTTTTCAAGACCGTTAAAAAGGACTTGGGCTTGATATATTAAGCTCGTGGGACAAAAAAATAACTTATGACCGACCCGGACCAGGCCCAAATCTGCAAATGATCACCTCTAGATCAGACATATATCATTAATAAGCTAATAAGTTCAGTGAATTCATAAATTTTCATGTTTCACTTCCTTCAAAAATCATATCATACAAAACACATTGTAGTAGGAAGATGTGTATCATATTATATTATCAAATCAAAAGGGGATCGGTTTTTACGACACAACCAAATGATTGCCAAATGGTCAATGGTCTACCAGCATTCAGCTTATCAGTACGTCGTATTCTTTTTGGAGGCCAAGAACTTTTCTTTTGTTAACCAGGGGTGTTTGGGCCATCTTGCATGCACATGAACTAATCCCATGGGTTCTAGAGAACAACGAGAAAAATCCTCAATGGTCTTGCAAAAATCGAATCGGTGGCCTGTTGAGGAGGATCCCTAAGGTCCGACATTAAGACCAAGAGTCTATGCCTCACTAAAGTTGGAGATAAAAATTTGACCGATGAAACCGGCACTACTAAAATGAAGCCGGCACTACTAAAATCTGTCGCTAAATGGTGATTCGTCATAAAACCGTCACAAAAGCTGGTGGCAAATTTGTTGGGGGGTAATGCGGTAGTATTTTCTTGAAAACATCGGATTTTACCAGAAACGTTAGTATTTCCCTGAGTGAATATTTGTGGATGAAAGTTCATTTGTTTTATAGTGCAGGTACTAGTAGGACCAACCCATAACAGGGTGGGGATGAATTAGAAGGTATCAAATAAACATTATTGACGTTTACAATTACGTCGACATCTTAAATCACTTTTTATGTTGTATACAATGTTTTAAACGAGTAAAAAAAACGCCTACAATCGCTTGTAAAGAAAAATAAAATAAAAAGATGCATTTCACATACTAAGGTTTTTTTTACCAACGAGTTTGTTTGATGTTTTTGTGTCTACATTTTTTGAAAGAATGGGAAATAGATATTTTAAAAGATTTTTGGAAACAAAAAAGTTCCGTTTAAAAAATCTTTTTCTGGAACTGTGAGTGTTCAAGCACTACTAAAAAATTGAGTATTTTTAACGGAATTTTTTCAACTGAAAATGTCGTTGAAATTTTCTACGAATTTTAAAGGGATTATTGACAGAACATAAATGTTCAACGAATTTTCAACAAATTTCCTTTGAAAATCTCTCACAAACATGCATTTTCAACCAAAAAAAAATCAACAGAATGTCTCGTCAAAAAGAAATTGATTGAAAATGCATGTTTGTGAGAGATTTTCGACGGAAATTCGTTGAAAAATCGTAGAAAATTTATATTCTGTCAATAATCCCTCTAAAATTCGTAGAAAATTTTCAACGATATTTTCCGTTGAAAATACTCAATTTTCTAGTAGCGAAGTTAGTTTGTACGTATATTGACTAAAAGTATGTGGTCCTGAAGATAACCAGTAGCGGACGTAGGATTGTTTTTCGGACGTAGAATTGTTTTTCGAGCAGGGGCATCAAAGGCTTGCAAAATCGTTTGAAGTCTTTAGCCGAATTCAACCTTTCCGAAAGAATTTTTCAAGTTTTTTGTTTTATTTCAAGTTTTTTTGGTTGTTTTTGAGGAACATTTTTGCCTTTTTGGTTGATGTTTTTTTTTTTAATATTCTAAGGTACTATTCTAGTTTAGGGGATGCATATTTCATGCCCCAAAAAAATTCTAGTTGGAAAAAGAAGTTGAAAGGTGGCATAGGACCTGCTTAGGGCTTCATATCTCGACCTCTGAAGATAACAGTTAAGAAAATCTAAGATAGCCCTAAAAAATTATAAGAAAATTCCCCAAAACTTACTATTTATTTGTTAGTTAAGTTGACTCTTAAAATTATGTTTAAACATGTTATAAATGCATATTATGTAATTCAACATAATTTTGATACTTTTATCGTTAAAATGATCATCATTTAACTAATTAACTTTAATGAAGTTGAGCAAAACACAATAAAGTACAATTTTATTATTTATTTTGAGTTTTGTTCTTCATTCTAGTAATTAAAGAAATGGTCTTGTTAAATGTTCGTTTATTATGTTTTCATTATTATGTTTTCAGATAAAAATATATATTTAAACATATAATCAACAGATAAATTATTCCGAACGTTATTATTATGATAAACTTTTTCATTTTCGACCTAATGATTTAGATTTTTCTTAATAAAATAAGAATTTCATTTTATCTCCAACAATAACCCAATTAATTTACGTTACAATAAGTTGTTAGGATAAAATTAAGCAACATAACACACATACTATCTCTATTAAACAATAACTTATTACGACAACCTTCACAAATTTATCCAACTCAAAAAACGATTATTCTCAAAACCATTCATAATAACAGCTATAAAAACCATCCAGTTTTAAAAAAATTATATTATAAAAACTATTATTTTTCTTTAAATTCACTATTCAAGGTTTTTTGTCACATTAATCAATTTTGAAAGCCTCCAACGTGTAGTTTAATTTGTCAAAAAATAGGATGATTTTAGGGTTGTTTGACAATTGTTGAATGTTTGATACATAATTATTAAGGTTATGTTTGGCAAAAATAAGCTAACTTATAAGCTAGCGTATTTTTAAGATACACGTTTGGCAAATCATAAGCTAGCTTATAAGTTAGCGTATTGAAACGTTACTTTGATAAACGTTTTTTAAGCTTATTGTCATTTTTTCCAATTATAATTCTCATTAATATTAATTATTATTTATTACTATTAATTATAAATAAATATTAGTAAATATTAAATATTACAAATACTAATTAATTTTGATTAACATAGATTATAAATTATAGTATTATACAACTAATATTATTTACTAATTATTTTTAACAATAAAATTTTGTTAAATTAGTTTAATAAAAAATTAGTTTAATTATGAAATGTATTTCTTTTAAATTATTAATTGATTATGATATGTGAACTTGTCCAGTTATATTTTTATCCATATTATATGTAATGATTTCTTTTAAATCATAAATAATAGATTTTTTTCTAAAAAAATTTAACTAATCCAAATGTTGTAATATATATAATCTATATGAAATTATTTTAATCAATATATTATATTTTTTTAAACTTTTTTACCATCTTGTTTGTATTGATTAATATATTATATTATTAAAGATTTGTTCGTAATTATATTTTAAAATATTATAATTGATTAATTATTAATATGTCATTTTTGGTCATTTTATATTTTTATAGACTAGTTTTTGTTAAACGTTATTTTTTTTACCAGTTAGTTTATCCGTTACCAGCTAACTTATCAGGATGTGAATGATTAAAAATGGTTCAGGATACAAAATGATTCAGAAGGTTTGTGGTTATCTGTTTTTGAAAATACCTCTTAGTTATCCCTTGATATTTCTAGCAATATTTTTGTGTATTATGATATTTGTGGTTACTTGTTTTTGAAATTTTTGTGAGACGGTATTTTTCATTTTTTTTATTGAAACACTTCCTCTTTTATGGTTGTAAAAATAGTTAAATTTTGAAAAATGCTAACTTTTTTTATAGTATTTAACAAGGTTTAAAAAGGCGTGAGGCATAACGTGGCGACGAGAACAAACCTTAAGTCTTACGCGCCACGACGAGGACGCGGCGTTTTCCAAGACGTGACATAAGACGGCAAATTTATATGTCATATTACAATTATATATAAAGATATATGTTTTGTACATAATATCTAACCAGATAATGATATTAAAAAACGTACATTCATATTAGAATAAGAAAAAATCATATAGATTATTATTATAAAAATAGTTTTTTGATTAAATATTTAAAATATAACTTAAATAGATAACTTTACGACTTCATTTTAATCGTGAGACCATAACGTTTATAAATTCGTGAAATTGTGAGTGATTTGATTAGATAAAGAGAAATTAATTATTTTAACCATTTTACAAATCAAGATTACATATCCATAATATTATACTTTGTTGTTAAATCATAATAGCATTATATTTTAATTAATACTCCGAATTTTATGAAAAATATTCATATTCACCGATCAAGAGGATAATTGGCTTTAAAAGTATATATAATTAAATCGAAAAATATTCAATATTGGGCTCATTTCAAAGGTATTGTCGACACGATTATAATGGTGTAACTTGTTAAAATAAAAACGTATTTTTAGACGTATTTTAATTGATATACGAGTATGTCTGTTAATGTGATAAGGGTGTAAAATGAAAAATTAAAAAGTAAAGTACTTAAATTAATTTATTAACTAACTCTAAAGGTATAAAATGTAAAATGTAAATTAGAAACTGAATTCGGAGGTATTTGGCGGAGGTTTTTGGTATTTGGCGGAGGTTGGCGGAGGTATTTGGAGGAGGCTTCGATTTCGGTGGATGTTTTGATTGTATTTTGACCATTTTGTTAAAAGTGGAGAGAAAATGGTTATTTTGGTAACCTTTATTTCTAAAATGATTAAAATAATTAATTTCCCTTAGATAAATCTATAAAATTGTAAAATTTAAAGTTAAAAGTGTAAAAATACAAAAGATGAAAAAAACTTTAAAAAAATTGAAAAAAATTCATGTCATACAAAAATACGCACGCCATGGCGCGCCTCAAGCCACCATCGTGAGCCACGCCTTATGGAAACGTTATGGGCTGTTTCGTAACGACGGAGACGCGTTTTACGCCATATCACGCCACGATGCATGCCATGACGCGCCTTTTTGAACACAGGTATTTAAAGGAAAGGTTCATTTTAGAATTGGTAAAAATTTGAGAAATAAACAAGTGATCCTATTTATTCATCCGGTCAATATTTACGGCTTTAATCGTGAAGCACCAAATAATCCTTTGCTTAGGTATGTGAAAGATAGAGCGTAGTTTCGTAACTTTACAAGTATGAAGCAAACGGGTTTATATATGAACTCATATGATTCACATATGAACTATACGCTCATATGTGAACTCGTTAATTAGTTTTCATTTGAAGTTTTTAACTGATTCGTATATGAACCCACAGTTTTATATATGAATCAGTTAAATTGTCCATATGTGAATCACATTAGTTCATATATGAATCAGTTAATTAGTTGATATGTGAATCACAAAATTCATATATGAATTAGTTAATTATTTCATATGTAAATCACACGGGTTCATACGTGAATCGGTTAAAATAGACAAATAACCCATATGTTAATTACACGAGTTCGCATATGAACATATAGTTCATATGTGAATCACATAGGTTCATATATGAACTCGTTTGCCGTCTATTTGTAAAAGTTACAAAACTACCCCCTCTATTTTTTCCACAACAACAATTTTTGACTCGTCAATGTCACCATTATTGACCAATCAAATACGATATTAACCGTACGGAGGGCTAGGATCATTTCTTTAGTTCTCAAATATTTACCATTTCTCAAAATAAACTTAGGATATATAGGGTTGGGTTCTGATGAGAATGAGAGTTAAGGTGAGAAGTATAAGAACGGATTCACACCCTTGGATGCATATTAGGATGCGATGCACCGAGAGGAGATACACCAGATCAAACCCTATATCAAACGCGATTCATGGATGGTTTTGAGATTAAATGAGAGATCAAGGATTCAAATCCCTTCTTACACTTCTCACCGTAACTTTCTTTGTCACAGAATAACGTGTATGTCTATATATGTATATAGGCATAGGATCATGTGAGAAGAAGGGTTAAAGTGAGAAGCGTAAAAAGAGATCTGGACCCTTAATCACTTTTAATCTCATACACGCCCATGAATTGTGCTTTAGAAAGGAGTTGATCCGGTGTATCTCGATGCACCAATCTTGATGCATCTCATCCTAATGTCCATCCAAAGGTGAAGTTTTCTTGTTATGCTTCTCACCTTAACTTTCCTTCTCACCGGAACCCAACCTTGTATATGTATATATACATGGATGGATAGATGGCATAAAATCGTGTGAGAAAAAGAGTTAACATGAGAAGCGTGATAAGAAATCTGGACCATTGATCACTTTTAATCTTATGCCCACCCATGATTTGCGCTCTAGGAAGGGAATTGATCTGGTTCATCTCATCTCATCGCATCTCATTCTAATGTGCATCCAAAGGTAGAGATCCCTTCTTACGTTTCTCACATTTAACTTCTCTTCTCACCGGAACCCAACCCTAAATAGCTAGATACGTTTTCTAGTTCATATTTGTAGCAATAATCACTTCCATAAATGTATGCCTATAGGGCATAACACAGTTAGTTCTACTGTCAAATTCACCTTCGATTATCAACCTACCATTGACAATCGATTTTGATGTATCAATTATCTGCAGGTGGTTGTTTCATTATTTTTGTTGTAACGTTTTGCCGTGTAGACTTGAAATATAAAGGTAACCCATATTTGAACATTCAATATATATATTTATAAATAGTAATCGTCTTTTTCCCCAAAAAGAAAAATTAACAATCACAAATAGACAAAATCGTACAAAAGCTAAAATTATCACTACAATAAATTTCGTTCGGTAGGATGTCCAAAATCATCCAAATAGAATATTTAAGATACATTTATATTTGTTTTATACAAATGTGTTATAATAGGTTGTCAGAATAAAGTTAAACAACGTAAAATATGTAGGTTATAGATTGAAGTGACTATAATACTTTAGACTCTAATCTAACTTAAAAATAAGTTTTCAACATCTTTAAAAAAATGCTTTATAAAAACATCTTAAAAATCGAGTTTTATTTTTATTTATTTGTTAGTATGATATTTTATTTTATATTAACAAACAATGTTTTGTTAGTTCATCGTTTCATATATTCAACAAAAAATTATTTTATAAAAAGTTGACATTAATGTAAAAGAAAAGGCTTCACATTTCAAGATCCTTTTGGGGTTTAGACTCCACCTTCAATTGTATTTATTTTGATTTCACTTTTTATACTACAAAATAAGGGTGCTTAAAACCCGATCAATTTGATCAACTCAATCCAACCCAACCCAATACGAAATAACTTAATCTGAAATAACCCAATGTTTAATCGACTTGTAAAATCTTTAAACAATAGGTATTAGATTGATATTGGGTTATTTTTATTTGACCCCAACCCAACCAGATGACCGATATCATTTTATTTTTTGGATTTAATATGATTGATGAGTCTCTATTTATATGTACATTAGACAATCATATTATCACGTACTCTTTTCATATACATATATTTTTAATACATTCTTTCATCTCTATATAATTTTTTTATATATTTATTCAGTGAATGTGAATGTGAATATATATGTATATATATAGGGGCAGGTTCAAATGAGAACTCAAATTTGATTGTAAACGTGAGAACAAATGAAAGTGCAACACGTTTCATATTCAGACTGAATAATCAAAGAAATATTAAGACTGCATATAGTAGTTATTCAGTCTGAATAATGTTTATTCAAATTGAATAAATATTATATTCAGTCTGAATATTTCTTTGATTATTCAGTATGAATAAACTACATTCACATACGTGACGCGCTTTCATTGGTCCTCACGTTTACAACCAAATTTGAGTTTGTATTTGAACTTTCCTCTCTCTCTCTCTCTCTCTCTCTATATATATATATATATATGTAAATTGAGAAAATTAATTGAATGTAGTATACTTAAAATTTAAAAATTATGAATAAATTGTATCAAATGGTTGGTGATGAAAAAGAAATTACGCATAGATTAGAAAGAAAAAAACATATTCAAGGTTAGTAGAATATTTTGATGTACCAAAGTACCAACCCGTATGGGTTGGGTTGGGTTGTACTTTGGTTTGGGTTGAGTTAGATTGAGATTTTTCAAACTGCTATTACTGAGTTAATGTTTTCAACCCGATCAACTCAACTCGTGAGCAACCCTAATACAATAAGCCACTCAAACTCCATCATTAATTTCTTTAGACAAATAGATAACTCAATTTTTATATCAAATTCATAAAAACTAATGTAAACAATAAATCTACTATAAAGATAACACGGAATCTCACATAAAATATGTCAAATCTTAGGTATATTCATTTTTATATTTTTTCTGATTGATATATACATGAATAATATTACAATAAATTTGGCTGTTACTAGTTATTTATTACACCAAATTTAAGGTTCAATTTGATATCCCTATTTTACTGCAAACAATAAATCTTTTTTGATAAAAATCTTATACCAAAAGTAAAATTGTAGATATATATTCCCTTTTATCTTTTTCAATTAATGTCATATTTGATGTAAACGTGAATATTGTTGCATCAATTTTGACGTAATATATGGTATACCCGTTAAAGTAATTTGACGTCAAATTTAATACAATCTGTATATATTATATTATAAAATATTTGGTCAAAAACTTTTAAAAACAACTTTTTTAAGTCTTAGGTACTGCTATTTAATACTGATTACTTAATTTTCAAGATTACAAATAACTTATGCGTAAGTACAACTTATTAAATCTTTCATTTCTAAATCTGTGTAACTAACTACAGATAAGTATGATGAAATACAAGATAAACATCTAATTTTAAATATAAAAAAATATAAAATATAATTAAGATAATCATTGAGTTCTAACAAAATACTTAATTATCATCTATATAAAAAAGTTATATTCGTTATTAAACCTAAATTAAATTATGATAAAAATTTTGAATTAAAGAAATTACATAAAAAAAAAACGTTTAAATGAAACATTAAAATCGTTTTCTTAAAACCACATAAAACCATTAGACAAAAATTAAAATGAAACTTAAAACTAAGATGTGTTTCGCTGCATTGCGTGAGTACCTTTCTAGTGTTATAAAATAAGTGTCTATATTTTTATATTGTGGACATTCATGTTGAGAGATAATAAGAATTCCATAAGATTTACGTTGTGTTCTAAGAAAGAAAAGAAATGGATGAAAAAAATTATTTTTCATTTATGTTCTCGAAAGCAAAGAAAAATGGAGAAAATGAAAAGACAAAAAAACTTGTTCTTAAACAGAAGAGAAATGATAGAAAATTTGTCTTTTTTACAAATATACCATTTAAAAATATGCCTCTTCTAATAACAGGTTGGGTAGTTTTATAATTTTAAAATTATTTTTAAGAGCAATTTAATCCTTTATTAATTTAACATTTTGTTAATTTATAGTTTACTCGGTTACTGACTTGTTTTTACTCATTTCAAGTTAGGGGTGAGCGCCTAATAAGTCATATAAACCCTAATTCCCTAAGTCTTTAACCCATAATCAGTAGCCTTGTCTTCTTCTCTTCTCAATTCACGCCTTCACTATAAGTAGGTATTAAATTATTTGGACAATAGATTATATTTAGAGTAAACTACATACTTGGTCCCTAGGGTTTATTGGTTTTAACAGTTTGGGTCCCTAAAATGAAATATCTATGACTTGCATCCTCGTGGTTTCCATTTTATAACGTATTGGGTCCCTAAAACTAACTTTGTTAGACTTTTTCTGTTAAGTAGGTTAAGTAAGAGGGTCATTTTGGTCATTTTAAGTTTAGGGACCAAACATGTTATAAAAACCACAGGGACCAAACATGTAACTTACTCTCTATATATTTTATATATACTTAATAATTAATAATTAATAATATATATATTGTATATAATTTATCACCATAATTTTCAAAATTTTTTATAACATTGTTTTTTTTATTACAACAATATATTTTTATTATGGCATGATAGTTAAATTTTTCTTTATTATAGCAATATATATTTAAATTATTTTTTTATTATGGCATTATAGTTACATTTTTATTTATTATAGAAACATATTTTTAAATTATTTTTTTATTATGGTATTATAGTTACATTTTTTTTAATTATAGCAATATATATTCAAACTATTTTTTTATTATGTCATTATATTTACATATTTTTCTTTATTATAACAATATACTTTCAAATTGTTTTGTATTTAGGCATTGTACTTTTAAACTTTTTTATTAAATTATATGAAAATTATATATTTTAATGTAACATATATGAATGTTTTTTCCTTAAAAAACATATTTTTTTTAAATAAATTACGTGGCATAGATAAAGTGGAACATCAAATTTTTAGATAGTTTCCTCACTTTACCTTCCGATTATTCATACATTTTAAAGGAATTCTTAAAAAATAGATGAAAAACATAATATAGGTTGTATATGAATAATCGGGAGAGAAAACGATGAAGTTATTCAAAAATAAAACAAAATTATTCATTAATATAACAATATTTAGAAAATTTGTAAAACACATTTTCCATTGCTAACGTTTAAAAAATGTTAAAAAGTATGTGTTTTTTGAAGGAAAAAAAAATGTGTCTGTTTAAAAAATATGTTACATTAAAATATTTAATTTTCATACAATTTAATAAGAAAAATTAAAAATACAATGTGTAAAAAAAGAAATGATAGTATATTACTATGATAAAAAAATGTAACTATAATGCCATAACAAAAATACAATTTAAAAATATATTATTTTAATAAGAAAAAACGAAGAAAATGTTATAATAAGAAAAATGTGAAAGTATTTGATAAAATATATAATATATATATATATATATATATATATATACACACCCACAATATATATGTTATGAGAGAGTAAATTACATGTTTGGTCCCTGTGGTTCTTATTACATGTTTGGTCCCTGTGATTCTTATTACGTGTTTGGTCCCTATACTTAAAATGACCAAAATGCCCCTCTTACTTAACCTACTTAACAGGAAAAGTCTAACAAAGTTAGTTTTAGGGACCTAATACGTTATGAAATGGAAACCACGAGGATGGAAGCCATAGATATTTCATTTTAGGGACCCAGACTGTTAAAACCAATAAACCCTAGGGACCAAGTATGTAGTTTACTCTTATATTTATGTTAATGAATTTGTAAGTGTAACTTCATTTTTAAGATAGTGATACAAAATCATACCAACATGTACCAATAAAAAAATTGACTTCAATTAATTAATACCAAATAAAGTTAATTGATACACGACATAAGAGCATCTCCGGCAGATTTTTAATAATTTTACTAAAATAGAACACAAAAACTTAATATAACTCCAATACACAAACTATATTAATATAATATTATCTAATTTATTATCATTCTAATACACTTTTTAACAAAAACTTAATCGCATTTGTGGGATTGAATAAAATAATCATTTTTCTCTCCCACCATCAAGTTTTAGAGAAAACGTTCTAAACTTAAAGCATCTCCGACAAATTCCCTACAAAATCTCCAAAAAAAAATTGCATTCATATCCAACAAATTCCCTATAATTTCTCCAAAATAATATTAAAATATTAAATAATCTATTACAATATTATTTCTTTATTTAAATATTTAAATATTTAATTTTCAAAATTTTCTATTGATCATTTCATTTGGTAATCATTTTTGGAGTGAACTCCATATTTGGACAAAAAACCACTCTCTTTTACTTTCTCCATTTTAAAGATGATTATGAAGAAATTATTGGAGCAAAATATTTGCTCAAAATTCTCATTTTCTTCATTTTCTCCATTTTAAAGATGCTCTTAAAGAAAAATTCAAGTTTTTTTCTAATATAACAAATAAGATAGCAAAGTTATTGAAATTTTTTTGATAATAAAAATATATTTTTTTCCATCTTAAAAAAACTGTTAAAAATGCTTTAAATATTTACATATTAATTACAATGGATTGATACTCGGTATCATTAAAAAAAACAATACATTCACCCCTAGTTTTTTTAGAACACAGTGTTAGTGTGTTATACGCCAATTTTTATGACCTTTTTACCCCTCATAAACAATCTTTCACCCAACAAACTCCCCCACTTTCAATGGTGGCGCGTTGCTTCCACGCGACCCTCACCGCCACCTTTTAATCGTCTTTCTCTTTCACATGTCACCACCTTCAGCTTTCACCACATTCATACGCCATTTTCATTCCATCACCAATAATTTACAGAAATCATCAAAAACCCAACATAAAATTTACATTAAAAACTAAATAAATAACCAAAAAATCGAGAATTAAAACAGTAATTTCTACAGAGAGAAAGAAAAAATGACTGAAAGAGAAAACAGAGGGTGTTAAAAACTGCTGTCATTTCTCTCATTCACACGATTCACCATTTCCGTGATCAAAATGCAAGATTTTATAATTAAATTTCCACAGAAATTAGCAAAATTTACAACATTTTTAGCCTGAAAAATGGTTTAAAACCCCCAAAAATCAGTAATATTTTAGACATAGAATAGAAGATCAAAATAAAGAAAACGAAGAGTTGAATGAGAAACAGAGAGTTTTTTAAACTGCAAATGTTCATATATTTAAAACGTTTTAATTATCAAAACTGAAGCTTTAAAATGAAAATTTCCCAAATTAAGAAACTTTTAATAAAAAATTTATTACAAAATCAATTAAAAGAACAAAAATTCTGTAATATTTTAGAGAAATAGAGGGTTTTCAAACTATCGACATTTATTAATAAAACCAATTTTATGATCAAAATTCATACACTTTTGAGTAAAATTTTCACATAAATTAACAAAAACCCATAAAATTTACATTTAAAAAATCAAAAAAATCATTACTTTTTATATTTTATTGAGAAAAAGAAGCAAATGAAAAACAGAGGGTGTTGAAACTACTGACATTCATAGTATTTCATACGCCTACTCCATTTTCATCATCAAATTTCAACCATTTAAAATCAAAATTTTCTAAATTTTATCAAAAAACCCACAATTATTTACACAAGAAAATTCAATTAGAAAACTAAAAACTAATTCTTGAAACCAAAAAAGAATAAAAAAAGACGATCAAGAAGCCATAGATTGACAGCAATATCATCCATATTATATATATCATATACAATCTTGAATGCTATCAAAAACCAAAAAAAAGGGCAGAAATCATAACTAAATGATCAAAAACATTTCTAAAAGGGGCAACGATTGATGATTTCAGCAGGGATTAGTTTCAGAAGATTGAAATAACTCCGGTTCAAGTTTATTCCGGCAAACCGGACAGACCGGATTTTTTGAGAGCCAAGTATCGGCGCATTGTAGATGAAACCCATGGTTACATCCCGGAACCATTCTCACCGGTTGTTCCTCTTCGATATCTTCCAAACACACCGAACATTCAGTCTCCAATCCGAGTTCTTTTCCGGTGGTCGTCGGAAGTTTCTCGAGCTCCGCCGCAGAAAGACCATTTCCGGTGGTGGGTTTTACCGGAGACGTCATTTCCGGTAGGTGACGTGCGGCGTACCATAGCAAACACATGTACACAAGAAACACCACACTCATACCGGCGCATGGTAGAAACAACGCGAGAAACAAAGAAAGCATCATCTTTTTTTTTCTCTCCAAAGGGTTATCGTGCGCACCTCGGCGTACGCTAAGGTTTTTTTGTTAGATAATGATGAGAACTTTTGAAGTGCACCCCTTTGGGTTATAAACTAAGGGATATTTGTGAAGAATGATTGATAATTTATACAATGGGATGCTTTAATAACCCCTTTTGTTTTATTTTAAAATCATTTTCTTTTAAAATTTTATTTTATTTAGGTTTGAAAATATTTCATTCGAGATAAAATTACAATCATATTCACTATTTTCGTCTTTTTTTATTCGAAAACGGTTGAAACGAATGATTATTTGAGGTTCACAGTCATCATGTGGAATACGTCATTGATCATGCATATTAAAAACAGGGTTGTATTCATAAAATCAAGAATTATATCAATACAGATGTATGTGGTCATGTTTTTAATAATTTGGGATTTTCAATTATGCAGTTTCTTTCCCGATAAAAAAGAGAAATTAGGAGTTAGCAAATTTGTCCTCACGGAGTACTTGTGCAACTTTAGAAACTATGGGCGCGTTTGGTAACGATAAGATATTTGATTTGAATTAATCTGCTAAAGTTTCATGCTTTTATAGGTAATTTAAATTGAAATAATTTTAATTAGAATTTACTTACGACAAAACAATTGTTTACGACTTATTAAAATCCAAAAAGATTCATTAAAACCTAGTAAGATCTTTTACGACTTGTTAAAACCTAATAACACCTGTTAGGTCCGATTCAACAAGATTAAAGAGGAATCATATGCAAATCATTGAGTCGAATGTTTTATTGAAAGCTTTCGTACGAACTACAAACGCGAAACTGTTTAGACGACTCTCATTAACGAATCCTCTAACCCTATACTCCTTTATATAGTAGATGTCTATTACATGGTAAGCCCAAGCCCATAAGATCAAAACACAGTATATAATATTACAAAAAGTCTTTTCCTACTTCATAAAACTTTCTAAACTTAGGACTTATGATCCTAACAACACCAATGACATCTTATTACGTGTTTGTATATAGGTATGCACTACTATATGTATGCAGTGTGTATTGGGCTAAATAAGACCACCAAGACCCAGTAAAGCTCAATACGATCCACTAAGATTCATTAAAGCCCAATAAAATATTTTATGACTTATTAAAGCCTAATTAGATCTTTTATGACATATTAAATCACAATTACACCTTACTACGTGTTTGTATGTACTACTTATATGTATGTGGTGTGTATTGGGCTCAATAAGACCCTCAAGACATACTACAGCTCAGTAAGACTCACTAAAATTCATTAAATTCCAATAAGATCTTTTATGACTTACTAAAACCCAATAATACCAATGACACATTATTACGTGTTTATATGCAGGTATTTACTACATATATGTATGTGGTGTGTTATGGAGTCAATAAGACCACTAAAACCCACTAAAATTCATTAAAGCTTACTAAAATAATTTATAACTTATTAAAACCCAATAAGACCAACGACACTTTACTACATGTTTGCATGCAGATATATATTACATATATCTGTATGGTATGTATTGGGCTAAGGCTATGTTTGGCAAACTAGCTGATAAGCTAGCTTATGACTGATGAGCTAGCGTATGACTTATAAAGTAGCTGATGACTTATAAGCTAGCTGGTAGCTGATAAGCTAGCTGATTAATAAGTTATGTTTAGTAAAAACTAGCTTATGAGCATGTGAAATGACCAAAAAGGGCATGTTAAAAATAAGTAAATAATATTAGTTAGGGGTATAATTGGAAAAACGTCAAAAAGCTTCCCATAAGCTACTCCAAGTAGCTTATCGATAAGCTAGCTTATAAGCTGACTTATAATCTAGCTTATGTACATCCAAATGATTACTCAAAAAATAAGCTAGCTTATAGGTCAGCTTATAAGCTAGCTTATTTTTGTCAAACAATGCTTTAACATGCAGGTATGTACTAAACCATGAAAAATGTAAAAAAAAAACCCAAAATAGACATATTTTAAAAAATATTTAACAGTAATATAAAAATCTTTTCTATTATAAAAATCCGACGGTAATATTTTACGGTAATATAAAAATCCGCCAAAATATAAAAAAATTTTCTTTTAGAAATTTAAAAAATAATTATTTTCAGATTTTCGACGGATTTAACCATTGGAAATTTAATATTTTTTTAAACAAATATCTTTATTAAAAAGTTGTCATTTTTAACTTCCAGCGGATTTCCGGCGGCATTCATCGGAAAATTTAAAATATTCTTATTTTTTAAGAGCTTTAATATTTTTCTAACTCTAATTACATTAAATTACCGACATATTTTAATTTAAAGAAAATTGATTAAAAATTCGACGGTAAGTTAATCTAATTAGAGTTAATTATTTTTTAATTTATGCGGAAAATATGGCCAGAATATATATTTTTTTAACAACATTCATTGGCAGATTAGCGGCGGAATTCAACGAAATTCGACTTTTTTAATGGCCATCGGAAATCCCCTGATAATCGTCGGAAATAACCATTTTTCTCGTAGTGTAAAGTTGTACAAGGTTTAGTTGTAGCCCTTATAGATGTTCAAACCCTTCAGTTGTCTAATGGAATACAAATGTATGATAAAACGGAATATACGTCAATATAGCAATACAAACTTTCATAAATATTCATATAGAATTGTCGTAGGTGAAAGTGAAATCTTGAATAGTGTATATGATGTCATATGTCACCAAGTTCTTATATTTTCATATTAGTTTAAAAATATTTTCACAAAAATATTGCGTCTTTTAAATTATTACCATATTACATTTTTCCAGACGGTCATCACCCCTTGCAATCCACCAAACAGACTCTGGAGATGGGAAATAAGAATTATGGATGTAAAGTGTATACGCTTTTTTTGAACTCTTTTATTTTATAGCGCAATACAGCGGTAAGAGGTTTGGTGTAAATTACTTTTCAAAGTTAAAGATCCTTTCATAAGATGAATACAGATCTAAGTTTAATTGTCACATCCTGAGACATTAATGTGATTTTTCCAGTAGGTGGACATGTATTTATGAGTTTGGTTGTCCCCAAATAGGTCATATAGTCTCTTAAAGATCGTCAACAAACTCTAAACATTTATGTGGATTCGCTTGATGGAAAGTTTTCTACGCAACTAAAATAAGTTCAATCAATCTAAAAATAGTTATTCTACACACCATAAATTCAAATATGTGCACATTAAGAAAATGCAATATTTTGAAATATATTACAAATGAAAAAAATAGCCATAAATTATTATATGGTTTTTCATGGGCATACATTGCACATGATATAGCTAATTAAAAATCAATCATTAAATAATTGTATCTCGAAACAATTCGGTCATGACTAATAAAGACATTATAAGTTATTACTAATAAAGACACTATAAGTTGAGATTGCCATATGTATAGTTGGTATGTAGTTCACTAAGTTACAAGTTGGTGAACTTGTATAGTAGATAAACATGTCACGATAACATTATATGGAATGTTATATAAGTATCATAAGTGTTTTTCATATAATCATGGTAGAATAATGTCATTTAACCTTGATGCTCTTATGGTCGACTATGGTTAAGCCTAACATTTTGATGCTAAATCTAATGGTATCATCATTGGGTGACATAGTACTCAGTGTATGACAATATATATATATAATGAGACTCGCATGATCAGATAGGGTTGGTTAAGGTGAGAATGTGAGTTAATATGAGAAGCGTAAGAAAGGAACTCCGCCCTTGGATGCACATTAGGATGAGATACACCAAGAGGAGATGCACCAAGATGCACCAGATCAATTCCTTGTATCAAACGAGATTCATGGATGAGTTTGAGATTAAAGGTGATCAACGGTCCAAATCTCTTTTTACGCTTCTCATCTTAACTCTACTTCTCACACGATCTACAACATCACTAACCCCTTGATAGGTCTATATTAGACAATCCATGCCTACTCAGTCGATATGAGATATCAAAATGTATTTAAAGTCAATATATTCACGATTCAAGAAACTAAGCATTTACCATAATGCGGATCACAAGTTCATGCTCTGTCTAATCTAAACATCAAAGACGAAGATACACAATATGTATACTGATAACGATCACGAGATTTATGATTAGTTGAATCATCAATTATTGACATTTGGATGGTTGTGATGTATTGATATATAATGCTCTTTGTTGTAGTTATTAGAGATGCATAGCCTGGGACACTCTTTCAAAAAATATATTATTTACTTTAAAAATAGATTGTTTTCAAATATATTTAGCGGTAAATTTGGTATCTTAGTTGTGACACACTGGTTAAGCCTCATAAGGATATAATGGAAAATCTCATTTACCTTATGTTTGCATCCAAGTATTACTAAACTTCTTGTGACCACAAAAAGTTGTACCTAGAGTTGTTCACGGACGGGACGGCCCGCTGGGCCCGCCCTGTCAAGCCCACTAAAAAAGCGGGCTTGGACGATCATTCTCGAAAAAATGGGCGGGCCCAGACTGAATTGTTGAAAATAATGGGCGGGCACGGGTGATGCAAAAAATTATATGGGCGGGCCCGCCTGCCCCGTTAATATATTTATAATAATTAACTTTTTATAATTGTAAATTACAAATAAAATAAGAATTCTTGATACTTCTTAATTCTCACTTAATTATTACTCAAATTTATAACACTCTTTAAAAATCCAAAAAGTAAAAACATAATTATTTCATTAGTCAATTGATCAATTCCTTATTATCTCATTTAATCATTTTATTCATTGATACTCTATATTTTGCAAAACATTTTTTTTTTCAAAATTATATACATTGTTATGTATTCACATCTAATTTTAAGTTGAAAAAATTGTTGTGTATTTTTAATTATTTTACATCAACTTATGATCTTATATAAGTTTGTTTTCTTAGAAACATAAAAAAAATTAGATCGTTAGCCCGTGGGCAAGCCCGGGCCGTTTATTGGGCGGATAAGGGTAAGTTTTTAAGACCGTAGAAAAGGGCTTGATTTTGCTATATTAAACCCGTTGAACAAGGAAAATAACTTAGGTCTGGCTCAAACCCGCAAATGATCACCTCTAGCTTTACCTATGATGACTCCAATCTCCAAACCGTTCATAACTGTCCAAAAGATTAATTGGTACCCAGGGACGGACCCAGAATTTTTTTGATACGGTGGCACCATACAACATAGACAAAAAAAATTTATAAACAATACGGTTTTTATCGACGTGTCTTTACGTTTTTTTTAACGGTTAATATCTTTCGATGTGTTTTTTTACCTAATTCAACCGTTTCAGGAGATTTTTAAAGTTTTTTACTTGATTTCGAGGAATTTTTAAGTTTTTTTCTTGATTTCGAGAAAAAAAATTCGATTTTTTGGTTGATTTCAAGAGGGTTTTTTTGGAATTATGAAATTCTTTATCAATTTCAAGAGATTTTTTCGGTTTTTTTGTTAACTTCAAAAGTTTTTTTTTTCGGTTCTTAATATTTGATATTGATGGTCTTTAATAACTAAAAGCAAATTAAAAATACTTTTAGGAAAGTCAATTAATAGAGTATTTACTATGTTATTAATTGTTATATAGAATTGTTGCCCAAAAAAATTAATTATTTGCATCAAACTAGGATCGAACCTGAGACCTCTCTCTATAAGAAATTTTAATTGTTGGGAAAAGCCACAAGGCCGCCAGCTGCTTTATTTGTGTTATAAATTCAGTTTTAAATTATTTAGAAGCACTCTTAAAATTATACTGTTACACTGTTAACAAATCTAAAAAATTTACTCTTTGATGGCGATATAATATGGTGGCCCGTGCCACCGTATGAACCATGCTAGATCCGTCCCTGTTGGTACCTGTAAACACATATACTAAAAAAAAAGATTTTTTGTATATATATCTTGCGGTACGGGTGGCGTACACTTAAATAATGTGATAAGCTGATGGACATGAAACAGAAAAAAGTTGTGTGTACCGTGAAACACAAGAAACCTTTCTATGTATATTTATATACACATACAGTACTGCCTTTTGTTATGCCATTTTGGTTCTTTCTATTTTCGTATATCTACTCAAATGGTCCCTACATTATCACCAAATGCCAATATTTCCCTCTATTATCCAAGTTGATCAATTTGAACTTTTATTATGAGTAAATTACAAATTTGGTTCATGTGGTTCATACCTTTTATCCATTTTAGGGGTTGTTTGTTATTTTTTAACAATTCCGTTAAGAGAGAGTCTCTGAATCGTTAAGAGGTGAATCATGTTTGACAAAAAATAAGTCGGTCTTTTAATTATTCAAAAATCTTTTGATTTTTTTTTTATCCTGGACCTCCCTTAACCATTCAGAGCCCTAATTTCAGTTTGAACAATTATCAAACAATTATATTTCATTTTGCATTATATATCATAAAAGTCTCTTAATCATTCTAACCACTACAAACGGCCCCTTAGTCTCAAAATCAAAATAAATGCAACATGGGACTCGTGGTTTATATTCGCACTTGTGCAAATGAAGATATGTTTTTATGAAAAAATAATATTAATAATAAAGGGACAAAAGGATAAAACAATGATAAATGACTAAAATGCCCTTTGAGTTAACTGGGTTAGCAGAATTTGTTAGAAGGATGGACTCAATAGGTGTGAAAATGTAATGCACGAGTCTCATTCTTGTATTTATGTTGATTTTAGGACCGGAGTGAGTAAAAAGTGTGAAACACATGGACTAACTTAGTCATCTACTCTTTTATTATTAATGAATTACAACTATAAAGTTTTTTCAAAAATGAGCTAAAATTGAAATATGTTAGATGGGTCGAAGATTGCCTAAAACATAATCAAGGTGTCACAATCTTTTAAATTGTCTACTGTAAAAATATATTGTTGTTTGTGAAATTGAAAATAAAAAGATAACAAAAAGGTTTTGGTAGATCAACATGACCCATTTTTACTTGTCTTGTATGTAACTTATCTTGCTCACTTGTTCATGGATATTATGAGTTGTTAAATCCAGTCTGTCAGACCAGTTAAAAATACGAATTTAAACAACCATTCTTGAAAAAATGGATGGGTCTGACTTACCCGTTTTATTAATGGGCAAACATGAATAATGCATAAAGAAAACACCAGACGGTCCCGTCCAATCCATTTATATTTTTTAGTATTTTGCTAGTAAGATGACCATATTACAACTATTATTCTTACAAGCTTTTCTTGTTGGTTCACAAAGATTTTAGATTATTCAATCATTCTTCTATAGCTTGTGCTTAATATTTATACCAATATTGTACAATTTCTACAGTGTTAAAATACATACATCTATTTACCAAGTAACATATATGATGTTTAATTTGATGGTCAAAACTCGTGCCACCATTAAATAAACATTTGGGGTTGTCCTAAACATTTAATGTTAATTCTTTATTTTACAGATGTTATATTCATCTGATGACAATGTACTTTTTAGGTCCATTAACACGTGGGCAAACCCAAACCCTTTAGGACAGATATGTGCAACTTTTCAATCTCGGAAACAGTGGCGGAACCCCATAGGGGCCTATGGGGGCCATGGCCTCCCCTTTTTTTCCGGAATATGCTATATATGTGCAACAAATGATGCATAGGATTGGTTTGCTGCGTTGGTGACACTATGTCAAATTTCAAGAGATCTTGGGATCGAATCCCATATGCTGATTTTTAAATTTCTATTTTTCTTATGCATTATGCTATAAAAAAAACAATTTTTTTCAATTTATGTTTTTCCATCCATAATTTTTTTTTCTTAATGTATTATGATATAAAAAAAATAATGTTTGAGTTATTATATAATATTATATTAATAATCAATTTTTATTATTCTTTTCATAATTTCTATTTTTCTTCATGATTATGATATAAAAAAAGTAATGTTTGAGTTATTATATATAGTGTTATATGAATAATCTAAAAGTTTGGTTTTCATTACTATAATAAATTTGTATTACTATTTTTTGGCTAATAGTTTAAATATTTTGAGTTTTAGAAGACTGTTTACCTAAAAATACTTATCTGGTAAACATTTTCTAGTAAAACTTGACACTATTACTTACCTTGTCGGGTAAAATTTGTGCTCCATCAAAATGATATCACATACAACAATTTACCAGGTAAATGTTAACCGAATAGAAGTTGTCACCTTTATTTACAAGGTAAGACTGATCCTTACCATCGTTTTTACAGAGTAAGATTCTATGTCCCTGCCATGTCCATCCGGTAAAGTAATATGACTTGGTGAACGCCTATCGGGTAAATGTTTTGTAAACGACTCCTTAGTCTTTCATTAACAAATTTTTCTTTAAAATTTAATATTATAACATAAAAGAAAAAAAAGTTTCCTACATATCATTTGGATCTCTAAATTTTTGTAATATTATATCTTTGGCCCCCAAGACTAAAACGGTTGTGTTCCGCCCCTGCTCGGAAAGGGTTTGAATTTGCTATAATAAGCTCGTTGGACAAAAATCAATAGATTGGATCTGACATGTGTCCATCTCGATCATTTCTAGTTTGTACTTGGTACCTATACTTTGGATTATCCGTCATAAAGGGTGCGTTTGGTATGGTGAACAGAATGGAACAGAACAGAACAACCTTGTCCCATGTTTGGTGTGATAAAATGTTGAACTAAGTGGAACTAAGTGGAACAAAGGTGGAACAAGTGTGTTCTATCCTACCCCCTAGAACTAAGTGGAACAAGGATTTTATGACCATTTTACCCTCTAACCTAACACACATACACACACACTCTCTCTCATCTCTCTCTTTCTCTCATCTCTCTCTCCTCTCTCTCTCATCTCTCTCTATATATATATATATATATATATATATATATATATATATATATATATATATATATATATATATATATATATATATATATATATATATATATATATATATATATATATATATATATATATATATATATATATATATATATATATATATATATATATATATATATATATATATATATATATATATATATATATATATATATATATATATATATATATATATATATATATATATATATATATATATATATATATATATATATATATATCTCCTCTCTCTCTCTCTCTCTCATCTCTCTCTCTGTCTCTCTCTTGTCTCTCTCTCTCTCGTCTCTCTCTCTCCTCTCTCATCTCTCTCTCGTCTCTCTCTCTCCTCTATCTCATCTCTCTCATCTCTCTCTCTCTCCTCTCTCTCTCTCTCTCTCTCTCTCTCTCTCCTCTCTCTTCTCTCTCTCTCTCTCGTCTCTCTCTCTCTCCCATTCTCTCTCCTATATCTCTCTCCCCTTCTCTCTCTCCTCTCTCTCTCTCTATATATATATGTGGGGGGGTTATTTGGTTAAAAACACTAAACAACTCACTGGGGGTAAATTCGTCATTTTGTTCTGTTATGTGCTGTCCTATTCCATCATATCATGTTTTACCAAACGTGTAACATTATTACGTGTTCGTTACATTCTATTCCATTACGTTACGTTACGTCCCATTGCATACCAAACGCACCCAAAAGAAACTTTTTTGGATTGAAAATTTAAAGGAATTACTATAAGGATGAAACCGTCAATTGCACGTAAGTCTGATACGGGTAATTTATTACCCCTATTTATATCTCATTTTAGTTGATTTTAGTTAAATTCCTAACGTTTTATTAGGCTTTTTATAAGTAATTATAGTAGTTTAATATATATAATATAAATAAAGAAATATGAATTATTGGTCACCAAACTGTTTAATTACGAACCATTATTCATGTTTTTATTTAATTTCAGGAATGAAGGAATGCGGTAGACAAAAGAAGAGAGCAAACCAATGATAGGCAAGTTGTGAAAGTGATTTTGAAGGCCCATGGTGTGTATGGGTTATGTTTAATTTTTGTAATCTCTTAAAACATATTGGGTCTTGCTACTCTTGAAATCTTTTGGGTTAAAATTGTATAGTTTTGTGGGCCATGTAGTTTCGGCCCAAACAGCCCATTGTGGATCCGGCTTAATCATTAAGCCACGGCTGTTTAGGAAGATGCTATATAAAGGAGGCCAAGGTGATGAAAAGAAGACATGCCATACTTGATACAAGTCCACGCTCCACACTCCATACTCCTTTAAGTCTCCTACCACAAAAGTCACACTTTGTTGAAAGTTGCCATGCACTTTGGATCACCACCTTTAGCATCTCCTTGTTCACTTACACAAGGCATCATCTTTTGTTTAGAAAGTCTTAGGATAGTACTAAATTAAGTAACTTGTGGCTCATCTTTGTAAGTCTCAAGAAGAAGAAATCATTTGGTTACAAGTCACCTACTAAGCATTTCTTCATGTTTAGTAAGTTCCTTGTTATACAAGTGGGTCTTCACTATTAATACAAGTAGGTATTTTATGTTCAAAAAGGATTCAAGTTTTCTACATTCATCTCCCTCTTAAGTTTGCATGTTACCATCAAAAGCATTCAAGATTTACATATTGTTCGAATTTCTCCACAAGAGTGCTTCGATCTTCATCTTCATCTTTTATTATTATCGCATTATTATTCCATTGAATTTCAAGATCATTAATATTATACTTGTCCTTGAATATTAACTCAAGATCACCAATAGTAAACTTGTCCTAAATATTCCACTCAAGAATAATATCGATAAACTTGTCCGTTTTAATTTCCTCAAGATTGTCAATGACAAACTTGTCCATATATTATGCTTTCTGTTAGTATGTTTTCTTTAATTGCTTTTATAATCATTAGTTAATTTCTCGTTTACGTTTAGTTATCAACTTAATTAATTGCTTATTTTACTTCTCGTTTATAATTAGTTTTAATTATCGTCATAGTTAACTGTTTACATTATTTCGTGTCATCTTAGTTATAATCTTCATAATACTTTATAAAAACCCATTTTAATGGAAGGCTAAAAACCTTATTTTGGGGTGTAAGTTCATAAATTGAGATTTACGTTAGTGATAAATAAAGAGGTGTATTTAACTTTATGATAATAGTTTATTAACTTGTCATTTTTAGATCTTTGATATTTCGTGAAATTTCCCCTAAGGTTAACTGACAACTAACCATCGGTATATAAGCGGCTTAACCTCAATGAGGTTATAAAATGTATCAATTTTCTAAGACAATAATTGTTATTATAAAATATCTCTTTATTTCATTATTAAGTTCATCTCAATTTATCCTTACACCCTAAGCTTGCTTTTTATAATTGTATTCTCTCAACGTTACCAACCAACCAAACAAATCTAATTAATCAACAAACTCCTCTTATTTTTTTTACCCTCTGAAATCAGTCTTTATAAAGGTCTAGTTTTTCATCCTTACAAGCTTTAACACCATCTCTGTGGGAACGATAAATCCGGTACTTTGTACCATTATTACTTGTTTTGATACGACAGTATTCCGAGGTGTATACTTGCGCCGAGGTTTATTTTTGTGTTGATTTTAAGGGTAGTGATATTCTTGCAACAAAGTCCGGGGATGATTTTTGTAAATCTTTCTCACACGTTAATAATTTCATTTAGTTAACATTCACATCACATTCATTCATATCATCATATTATGTATGATTTGGTAACAATCGTTTTACAAAAATAATTATTTTTTGTTTTTTATAAAATAGTTTATATTTTACTTTTTGCAAGACATATAAGAAGTGACAGGTTGCAAGATGATAATTTCATAATTTTGCCCAAATATATTAGGTTGGGTTTCTTTATATATTTTATGAAAAATAACAGTATTTTATACAATAATAAAATTGACGTTACAAGTTAGTCATAAGATAAAGGGGGAAGAATTATTTTCCCATTGGGCAACTCGACTCTGGTCTCCAACATTCAGCAACCTATGTCTCAATTCAATCACGATCATAGCATATCATGGTTGTCGTACGATGAACAACACCACCAAAATCAGCAACCGTATGTCGTCTGATGTGACATCCAGTTCGTCTCATTGAAAATTTCAATAGACTGATATGACATAGTGAAGGTACAAAAATAAAGAATTCAACTTTACAACAAAATGTTTTATTTTTCTCGTTATAGATGGATTTAAATAAATTCTCATAGATTTCACTTTTGGTATGAAAATAAGCATCATTAAAGCTATAAATGGCCAAATGGGTCCAGTTTTGAACCGACGGAGGACCGGGATCGGGACCAACTTGGGACCGTCCTAGCCTGGAACGATTGGGACAGGGACCGGCCCGACAGTCCCGTAATCTGTTACGATATTCCACCGAAAACAAGGCCCATCTCGAGACCAGTTATGGCCTTATGGGACCGCTCGATTTTTTATTTAAAATTTATTTATGATTTTTAAGTACATTTTTAAATTTATCATTAAATGTATTTGATTGGAGATCAAAATGTATTTTTAGTGTATTTGATTGACCCAATTATATTAAAAATGTATCTGTTAGTGTATTTGAATGACCAAATTCTTCAAAAAATATTTTTATATGTTAAAAATTCCTGGGCCAGGACCGATTCTCATAACCGGGTCTCATACATTTTAACCGGGCCTTCGTATTTGGATCGGTACGAGGATCCGGACTGGTTACGAGATCACTATTTGGGTTCGGAACTGATTTAGGCCTGAGGAGCTAGGCTTGCTAGGCTTGGGTGCTTTTAAAACGGGTTTGGAACTTAAGCTTTTTTGTGCATCTCTAATTTAAACTTCTTCGGTTAATAATAGAGTGAACAAAATCTTTTGAATGAAAATGATGTTATCAAAAATTTTGTATAAATATCTAACCTTTCTTTTGAAACATACATACTATACATTGCTTAGTATTTTGTCTTTTATCTTTTTATAACGAAAAAAATATGTTTAATAAATCATATAAGTAGTTGTTTTCTCATGAAACGGTCATCAATTCTCATGTAAACTTATTTTTCATGTGCTTTACCAGCCCGATAAATTAGGTTATGAATGACTCGCTTAGTTGATTGAAAACAATGTTTTCCATACGTGTTTAGAGTTTGTGAAACATTTCATATCTGAAGTTCATGGAATTTTAAACGGGTTATATCTTGTCACAACTAATTACAGTACGTTATTACGGTAATTTGGTAAATTACCAAACATGATGTTTGGGTCTGTTATAGTTTAATTAATATAATGGGTAGTTTGATGAATATACTCAAACCTTAAGCAGCGGAATAACAAGCGGGGAGTAGAGGTGTTGAAATCATATGAGGATAGAGACACAATTAGGAATCAGTTGACTGTTATAAAAAACCTAAAACCAGATACTAGAAACAAATACGTGTTTGAAGTAATCATGGTGGGTAAGGTGTATAGAAAGTCGATCCAATTAAAACTTAGTGGTCCGATTAGTATTAAAAGTCATTTGTTCCAAGTAAAAACATTTAATTTGTTCCAATAACTATTGTAATGTTACTATCAAATGTATTTAATCATGATCATAGACTATTTTACTCGATAAATATAAAGAAAAAACAAGTTAAATTTATATATGAATATACGAGATGTAACATCATAGGCAAAAAAGATGTTTTAATTTTTTCCAATAACTATTGTAATGTTTTATAATTGGCTATTTTAGGTTTATTTTGACTAGGGGTGCTTAAAAAGTCCGATCAACCCGGCCAACAAAAAAAAATCTAAATCCAAGGTAAACCGACACATAATTGATACAAAATTTAGCCAAACCACATATATTGGGTTACAATTAGGTTAGGATAATTGAACCCAAACCAACCCAACCTTATGAACATGATATTTTTATATACTATGAATTAATTATGATTGTTAAGTTTTTGATTATTAGACATTAGACCTACCCATAATGTATTCAAAATTATATTTAACAATTTCAACCTTAATTTTTACTTTCTTATTTGCAATTTTGCATGAACTTTCAACCTTTTTTGAGTTTGTTACTTGTTTTGTATATTCTTATTTTGATTTTACTTCGTTTAAACAGAACGTTTAGCTAGATTGTAAAATGATGTACAAAACTTTCAACCCGATCCATGGACCAACCCAATCTGCACGGTTTGAGTTGATTATGTTGGGTTGCAGTTTTGCTTGAGTTTGGTTGAGATTTTCTCAAACCGTAAACATTAGGTTGAATTGTTTAAATGTTTTTAACCCGACCCAGGTGCAACACTAATTTTGACCATTTAACATGAAATTCACCTTTATCATCTTGCCCGTACATTTTTATAAAAACAATTTAAATTTATGTTTTTACCAATTTGCCCTCCATAACAGCTATATTTTGGAAAGGGTATCCTAGGCATTTGCCTAGACTAATCCCTGACAATTTTAAGACTGCTAAAGTATGCAGCCCTGAGATAATTCCCTAATGGCCACAGGTTGTTTGCGACTGGATTCGAACTTGGGATAGATGAGTTATCTAACCTAATCCCCACAACACCTCATCCCCCACAATACTTAACCTATTGATGGCTGTTTTGTGGGTATTTTTGTCCAAAACTTTTTAAATGGATCACTTTGACATAAACTATAAATACAAGATTGTATTTGGTTATTTTCTAACGACAATCAAACCATTTCTCTTTAAACTCTTGGATCATTGAACTTTTTATGTGATCTCAACCAATCGAGCAAGCACTCGTTATTTTCCTCAATAAAAATGGAGGGCATGTTTACTAAACACTTACAATTTTTTACCATATAAGTAAAAAGTTATTTACCCACACCAACTGTCCAAAATGTTGTTAACCAAGATGTTATCCCTAAAATGAACTTACCATGTTAGCACTTACTCACTTTTGCGTTGGTAAACGATCCTTTACTGGTGTCGAAATTTAGGTTTTTCTCTCCAAGAACATCAATCTCAGTTCCAATTCAACGAGGTACGTAAAGATGGTTTTAATCGAGTCCCTTGCTAAGGGTTCCAAAATACGTCAACTATTATGACTTAGTTTTTATCTGAACAGTTTTTGTTCTAATTTGCATTATGGTGCATAAATATGAATTATTATTCTCCATTATGAGCCATGTCGTTCATGACCACAACAAAATTGAGTTATAAACCATGATTGTTTCAACATTTTGAGGCTTAAGACACTACTAGAAAATTGAGGAGGCGTTTGGTTCGCGGAATGGAATTCGATGGAATTTGACTTTGAAGGAATTGGAATGAAATTTGATGGAATTTGACCATGCGTTTGGTTGATAGGAATTGGAATGGAATCTCGTAAAAGAATAGAAATATGCATCTATCGGGAGTGGGGGTGACAATTGTGATGAGGACATTAGTGGTGGGTGGTGGTGGTGGTGGGTAGGTGGGTGGGGTAGGGTGTAGGGGTGGGTGGCGACTATGAGTATGCCGGCAAAAAATAGTGACGTGGTGGGTGGGGGTGGGGGTGGGGGTGACGGTAGCGGTGGTGGAATGATAATATTAATTGATGGTGGTGGTGGTAGTGGCGGTGGCGGTGGCGGTGTCGGCGGTGGTGGCGGATATGTTGTCGATGAGGGTGGGGCGGGGAGAGGGTGGTGGTTAAAATTATTGTTGTCTTTCTAAAAGAAATTTATAAATTATGTTGCATTTGATACAAAATGGAATTCAAAATCCTTCACATATGTTAAGGAATGATCAAATTCATCAACCATGGAATTCGGTGGAATCCGATGGAATCCGGTCTATTCATTCCGCGAAGCAAACAGCATTAAGGAATTCGGTCAATGGATTTGGCCATTCCAATTCCTTCCAATTCCATCGGATTCCGTGAACCAAACAGCCCCTGAGTGTTTTCAACGGAAAATGTCGTTGAAAATTTTCTACGAATTTTAGAAGTATTATTGACAAAACATAAATTTTCTACGAATTTCCGTTGAAAATCTCTCAAAAAATGCATTTTCAAGCAAAAACTTTTTGACGAGACATTCCGTTGAAATTTTTTTTGTTGAAAATGCATATATGTTTGTGAGAGATTTTCAACGGAAATTCGTTGAAAATTCATAGAAAATTTATGTTCTGTCAATAATCCTCTAAAATTCGTAGAAAATTTTCAACGACATTTTCCGTTGAAAATACTCAATTTTCTAGTAGTGAGATACTGTATTGGATCTATTCAACGTATTTAGGCTTAAGAGACTGTATTGGATCGATTCAAAGCTTTGTGGCTTGAAGATACTATATCGTCTCACAAGAAAATAGCTTTGAAGAGTTTTATGATAATCGCATCGTATACCAATACCATGTTGAAAGTTCAATGAAAGTCGTTGAAGAAAATATAGCAATGATAACAGTAATCAACGATCATCTATCAGTTCAGCTCATGAAATAAGAGATACTTATCCTAATTTCATTTTTCACTATCAATCTTTATTGTTGATCACATCAATCTTCCATAATTGAGAGTTCCACAGCTACGAATATTTGTGATAGTAAACACAAACCCCAAAGATTTACTCTGTTAAAAATCAAATATAACAATTAGATAAGATTTCAAACAAATTTAAAGATTTTTATTAAAAAGTTGGTGATTGGACATATATCTGAAATGAATTTATCAAAGATATTTTATCTTCAACGGCAAAATTTATAAATTTAAATAAAATGAATAAAGTAGTCAAGTGGGGTTAGAAAGGCTTGAAATCGTGTGAAAAGAAGAGTTAACGTGAGTAGCATGGAAGAGATCTGAACCCTTGATCACTCTTAGGCTATGTTTGGCAGTAAGCTAGCTTATGGTTTGTCAAATGTGTATACTGAAAATAAACTAGCTTATAAGCTAGCTTATTTTTACCAAACATAGCCTTAATCTCATGTCCACCCATTAATTGCACTTTAGAAAAGAATTGATCGCGTGCATTTTGATGCGTCTCTTTAATGTTGACATTCAATCAAGATTGATTCAAAGATAGAGATCTTTCCTTACGCTTCTCACTATAAGTACTTATTATCTTTTAAATCACTTTATTAAAATAAATCATATTATTAGTCTAATAATATGGTTTTATAATCATATTTGATACATTAGTTATATAATTAGCGAAAGATAATGGACAGAAAAGTGTTATACAAGTCAGCTAAACCCAACTCAATCTTTACCCGTCCAATTTGCCACATCTAATTTTTGGGTTAAGTACACAAACTTGATCTCTACCCAGAGAGTAGAACAATGTGAAAACAATTAGCTTGTACAAAGTATGCGAAAAGAAAAGATAAAGTTTGCCAAAAAAAATTGTGGAACCAAAACATAAGAGCTTGAAAATATAAAAATCGGTGCTAAATTTGAAAACAAATAGTAGTAAGCAACAACATTCAAACAAGCGGACAAATAAATAAAACTTACAAACATAAGCAGGTACAAGAAGACATAATCAAGGTAGGAATAAATACACACCCTTGGGTCGATTTAGGACTCAGAAGATCACAAGTTCCCGACCTAGTTTGCGACTCTAATCTTGCATCTTCAAGAATCTCTAGGTAGGTTGGGTTACTAGATGTCTCTAGGTCAATGGCTTTATGGGTAAACAACTAGTTTTTGAAATAATAGAATTTCTCAAGAAGAGTTTGATTTTGAATGAATTGGAATGGAACTGAACTTTTAGTTGACATGGATTGGAATGGAATCTGTAAAATGATTTGGAATCTGTCTATTTGGTTGGTAAAATGTAGCTTCAGACTTGAAACCCTGTTTATGATATTTTTATACCCTTTTGAATTTTGGAACTCACATCGGAAACTATTCCATGAACCCATGTAAAACCTAAAATTTGAAATATTTAGAACTTAGATCGAAAATCCAATCATATCAACCCAAAACTCAACCTAAAAACCAAACCCTAATACCAAAACTCAATCAAATCAACCCAAATTATGTGTATTGGTCGATGAAAATGGGAACCCAAAACAAAGGAAAAAAGAAGTTGTTTGATGAAGGTGTGAACTCAAAACTATTAAGAAACTTGTTCCTCGAACGATGAAGGTGGAACCCAAGACAGAGAAGAGACATGTTGCACGATGAAGGTGGAACCCAAAACAGAGAAGAGACATTGGTCGAAGTGGAAAAAAAACAAAAAAGAAATCTGGTAGTCAATGAAGATGGAACCCAAATCCATTCATGAACACAAAGTTGTTGGTTGATGAAGATGTAGATCGAAAAAGGATAGAAAAATAGGTTTCATTGGAAAAATGGATCCGTGCAAGGAAGAAGGAAAATGCAGGTCGAGAAGGGGTGGTCAATGGCAGTCGACGATGGTAAGTGGCAGCGTTGTATATCGGATTCTTCATCATCTCCTTGCTCTTTGATTTGGTGATAAGAGTTTTTCAGATGGAGGTCATATATGGGTAAATCAAATAGGTAAGATGGGAATAATTGTCATTTTTTATAGAATAAGATGGAATGGAATTGAATTCCTTCTCAAATGTGATGGAATAACCAAATCCATGCATTTGTGAAGTTTGTGGAATCCAGTTCCATTCCATAGGTAAACCAAACACCTGATGAAATTTGGTCACGGAATTGGTCATTCAAATTCCTTCGAATTCTGTCGAAATCCTACGAACCAAATGCCCCCTAAGAGCCATTTGGTTTCATGGAACGTTTTTAAGAGATTTGGATTTCGTGAAAGAATTTGAATTTAGAGGGATTTGGAATCTATGGCATGTTTGGTTTGTAGGATTTGAACTAAAATTGAATTAAATTGCCTTCGTATTAATCGATTGTTACAATAAAAAGTATTATTCTATTAAAGAATAATGAGATAAAGAATAATACAAATTTTTTTAACATATTTTAAAACATGATTAAAACAAATCCTATGAAATCCTATAAAATACCGACTATCCACATAGGATTTAATCCCATGTTTGTGAATTTTAATAAAATCCCCGGATTTCAAATCCAAGGGTTACTTTAAAACGATTAAAATAGAATTCAATTCCAAATTCTATCAAATCCTGCCAACAAAACGGGGCCTAAATCAATTTTTTGGGCTTCTAATTTCAGAGGATTTATAGGATTCTTCTAGAATATTCTTATAAAAGCATTCTAAAAACCTTTCTAAATAAAGGTTTTACAAAAAGTTGATAGAACATTTTACTTAGGTTGTCCAATTTCATTTAACAACCTAGGTTTTATAAGAATAAAATTTTCATAATGACAAACTTTATGGATCCGCCACTGGTTGGGTCAGTTTTATTCGGTCTATATATATCTCGATTATCAAACCCCCGAATCACCACCATTAGTGGCTACATTAGAAGTTATGTGGCCGGCATTCATCACAAAATACGCTTTTCACATAATAGTAGATATATAAGTTCATATATTACTACTTTCCTTTTGATCCGAATTCGAAATGCTCATATGTTTTAGCATTTTATTTTATAAACAACACTAGAAACCCTGCATACGAGCATAGTTTTTAAGAGAAACGAAAAACAATTTTTCATTCAGAAGACATTCGAAGGATACTTACTCCTCCCGTGGTGTTGTTGTTGTTGTTGTTGTTCGGTAATTAATGGATCGATTATTTTTCTCCATCCATTATAATCCAATGTGTCATCATCGTTTACGGGTAACAAAAACCCGTTTACAAAGAAGAAAGGCGTGCCATACACCCCTCTCGAACATCCATACTACAAAAATTAAGAAAGTATTCCGTGAGTACTACCATTAATGCATAGAGTACAACACGATTTATGCACAAATTTACTACAAATTTAAAGCAAAAGTTGGTCGAATTTACCTTAAACGAAACCCTTGTTTTAGTACCGGTTTTTGAGTCATTGAATCCCGACCTAATTTTGGATTCCAAGGAATTCCCGACAGCCCGTGATGCGAATGTTATAACTTGTTCGAGAACAGCGGACCGAGACGTGTTTAACGTTTTCGCGTTGTAAAAACGTGTCTATTTATTTTGTCATCAATAAGAACATAATTAACGGGAAATAAAACAAAGTTATCGGTATAATAAGCACATGATTAACGGGAAATTAAAAAAAAGTTATCGGTATAATAAGCACATGATTAACGGGAAATAAAAAAAAAGTTATCGGTATAATAAGTTAGAGGGACGTTCAGAGGAAAACGTAGAAAAAAACTGAAGAACACACTGGGAGCTCTCCATCTTGACACTATGGACAAATGCATGCAAACGATTGAAGCTGTTTTTTATTCTATGCATTAGTGCATGTTAGCACTAATGCACATACACTAATGCACGTTACAAATTACTTGTATTTGTGCATACCGTCCAGATGGAGGCTCCCAGAGGGTGTTCTTCAGTTATTTTTTTTTTACACCTGAACTTGACCCTAATAAGTTAATAACCATGATTAAATTTTGAGTTAAGAGTTGTGATTAACCTGGTGCTTAAAAAATGATGTCAGCAAACGATACGTAGCCGAAGCATTTAACTCGTTGACAATATGCAAAGCTCGGGAAGTAACAAAAGCATTGTCATGGTATCTGCAAAAAAAGTTGATAAGTAAATCAAGCTGGTGTAGACACCCACAGTTATAAAAATAATAATAAAAAAGAACCAGTTCAGTTTCAAACTTTCGATTCTAAATAGAACCAAGAACCAATACTGGTTTCAGAATCTAGAACGAAATCAGATATATCGGGTTTCGGTCTAGTCCTGATTCAATTATTTGGTTTTGACGGTTCGAATCGAGTTTTTTTTTTGTGAAGTTGTTTCCGGTCATAATCAATGACCAGAAAGAAAATCCAATTACTTCCCAAAGATGCATAAAATGTTGTACTATTAGTTTTATGAGTTGTACAATTTTGTAACAAACCATCTTTAGATGAAAGTTGACGCTTGATAATGTGGTCCTCTACAGCTACAAGTGTATTAGTGTAAGGTCACATCAACACATTTGGTATTTGGCTATGTGTTATTTTAAGTCCAAATATGTACTCTATGCATTAAATGTTGTACTATTATCTTTAATAGTTGTACCTTTGATGTAACAACTACAAATAGTTTACAACGGGGGAGGCTAATGGCACCCCTAAGTTGTGCTTATGGCACCCCTAAAAGTGAATTGTCAAACTCACACAAATGAATTAAATTCAGGGCACACACCTATAAAATGCATTATATTTCCTGTCCACCCCTAGGTGCCATTAACACTCCCCTTTATAATACATTTATCGAGTAATATTTCCGGTAATCAAAGTAAATTTGGTTAAATACTAAATCGTTAAAAGGTGAATCATGTTTGGCAAAAAAAAATAAGTGTGTCTCTTTAATTGGTTCCAAAACCATTTGAATCGGTCGCACGCTCCCGGCCGCTCAACTTATTTTCGCAAGTAGGATTCTTGTTGAAGTATAAAAGATGCACACACTAAACTTTGAGGAATGCTCTAATGGCACCCCTTTTTGTTGAAAATTTTGTACTTTTTTTACCTTGGAAATGTAAAAAAGGGGTTCTGATGTAAGTGACGATAAATTCACTTTATAAAGGCAATGGCACCCCTTTTTGTTGAAAATTTTGTACTTTTTTTACCTTGGAAATGTAAAAAAGGGGTTCTGATGTAAGTGAGGATAAATTCACTTTATAAAGGTATCATCAATAACATATAAGAATGTTATTAGACTTCACCTATCATAATATAACCAACATCAACCAAAAAAATAAAAAAGTTACCTTGAATCAACCAAAAACACCGAAAAATTCTCTAAAAACAAAAACAAGACCAAAAAAAACTTAAAAATCCTTGAAAATCAACCAAAAAAAACTTTAAAAATCTCTCAAAACGAGAATTCGGCTAAAAAAACATCAGACAACTTTACGGGTATCTGAACTATACCACCTTAAAGACGCACACGCTGGGAAAATATCCTCAGGTAGAGCTACATGTGCTCTAGCTCTACGCAATAAATATTGTACCCTAAGCATTAAATGTTGTACAAACTATCCAAATCAAAACCAAAATCAACAAAATTTAGATAAAATATACTACTTTCGATACAACAATATTAGTCTTAGAAATTAGAAAAAGTAATCGCCATTGATGAACAAAAACACCTCGAGTATAATTGAAAGATAGAAAGTGGAAGAAGAAGAAAGATGTAAGTAATAATAATACTGACGGTAAAGGGAAGGTGTGAACGATTAGAGAGACGGCGGCTGGACCGTAGTGATCGACCGCTTGTTTCAGTGGCGGCCATGAATCCCTACTATCAGGGCAAACCGGATCGTAAAACGCCTCTATCAACACGGTGGCGGTCGACGCCGCCGGTTTCTTGTACACGAATCCGTCGTATCTAGACGGAATTACGGAGTGTGATGGGAGTAAAACGGCGGCAAAGGATAGAATGAGTATGAAATTCAAAGGAATTGTAGGTTTGGACATGGCGGAGTTGATGGTGGTTGTGAAATCGTGAAAGGCGGTGCAGCGGCGGCGATCGGAGGAGGAAGGGGATATCAGGTGGTGGGGGGTTTTGAAGGAGTTTTTGTATATGGAATTGCTTTTTTATTATCTTCTCCACGTGTTATATACCACTTGACAAAAGGGTTTTTGTTTAAAGAGTAAACTACGATTTTCGTCCTTGTGGTTTGCGGTTTATAACTATTTTCGTCCCTGGTCTTTAAAAATTGTTTTTTTAGTCATCATGGTTTTTATTTGGTTTCTATTTTCGTCCCTCTGATTAAAATCCGTTGAAAGAGATTGTTAAATCAAGGATAACTTGGTCTTTTTACACTTTTTTTTTATTTCTTATTAAAAAGTAATAATATTATATTACATTTTATGTTCTATATATTATTGTATTAATCTCATCCGAACGAGAACCACCTTCATCTCCGGTGAACAACAACGTCTTTAATCAACCAGTGTCCCTCCCGCAAATCCTGTCTTGATAGATTCAAACACCCAAATTGATAAATAACATAAAACCCTTCTTTGATACTGGTATAATCTGGAACAAGAACAAATATTATTTTTATTTTGATGTATTTAGTTTGAAGGGTTTTCATGAAATTAGAGGTGGAGAGGCTGTTAATGGTGGTCAAGAAAGGTGGAGAAGGCCAGAGGGATTGTAACTACCGGCGTTGTGCTTGGGAGGATGGAAGGAAGTGTATATTTCCATACACTAATGGTGATAAGAAGGTTTCACTGGTTTTGGGAAGGAGACGGATGGTGGGAGGGTGGGAAAAGAGTTTCACGTGGGTGGTGTAAGGGATTAGGTTAGGGTTTGTTTTATTTTACTTTTATATATAATTATAAATGCTATAGTTTTTTGTTTTTAAACTTTAATAAATAATATAATATAATATTATTTAATAAAAAAATAAGAAAAACATAAAAAGACCAAGTTACCCTTGATTTAACACTCTTTTTTAAAAGATTTAGTAAGAGGGACGAAAATAGAAACCAAATGAAAACTATGATGACCAAAAAAGCAAAATTTAAAGACCATGGATGAAAATAGTTATAAACCACAAACCACAGGGACGAAAATAGTAGTTTACTCTTGTTTAAAAGATATACTACCTTTTTATATTGATTGATAGAGACAAGCATGAGGTCTAAATGCACTTTAAGGATCATTATACAACGACAAGTTCAAATGAGAACTTAAATTTGGTTGTAAAATTAAATAAATGAAATCGCGACATGTGTCATATTCAAACTGAATAATGAAGAAAATATTTAGATCGAATAAAACTGAATATAGTGTTTATTCAGTCTGAATAAATTCGGTGTCCTTGGGGTCACGGACCGACCATAAAACTTTGTTCAATAAGTGATTCGCTTCTTTGGCAGGTTTATTGAGAAGGATTTCCCATTCCTTGGCCGGAAAATGGAAATTGATAAGGATTTTTGATTATGGTGAAGAACATTATGAAATTGCACGACGAAAGTCGGCCTTAGTGATCCGATGGTGCCGAGTGGAAGGGTGGCTCTTCTTTGTGGATCATTATTATCAGTAACACTTCTACCGGCAATCGCAATGGCTTCTTTATTTATGGTTTCAAATGAAAAGGATATAGGATTTTTACATTATTCAGATTGAATAAACACTATATTCAGTTTTATGCAGTCTGAATATTTTTTTATTATTCAGTCTGAACAATTTACATTCAGACATGTGTCGCGCTCTCATTTGTCCTTACGTTCACAACCAAATTTGAGTTCGCATTTGAACTTTTCTTTAATTACATAAGGTTAATTATAGTAATGTATTTTTCAATTCTTTTATTGTAGGAAAGTAGGAATGTATTTTTTTTTATTCAAATATTGTATTTTAAAAAACCTAAGAATATTTTCAACAGATTTTCAAAAATAAAAAACCGAGAATATGATGATTTTGAATTGATGTTTTGGTCCAAAAATTCCCCAAAACTATTTTTAGAATAAAAAAACTAAAACTTCTTTAAAATAATATGTCAACAGTTAAAATCTCTACAAAAATTGCATTCATCTCTAACACCTACTCTATTTTTGACAATTCTATCATAATTATATTATTAAAATATTTAATATTCCAACAATTTTTTAAAACAAACTTTCAAACAATTGATGGAAAACTATTAAAATAATCATTTATCTCTTTCTTTAGAGATTCTCTAAATTTAGAGATTTTTCTCCTATTTCCTCCTATTTCTCTATTTTAGCATAAGGAGTATCATACCTGTTGGAGCACTAAAATAACTAAAAACCTTGTTGTTTCTATTTTACAGTGTCTGTTGGAGATGCCTTAAGAGAGATAATGGTTTTTTCTCCAAGTATTAAGATCATCCCAAAAATGATTATCAAGTGAAATGACCAATAAGAAAACTTTGAAAATAAATATTAGAGGGAGAAATAATATTTTAATATAATAAATAAATATTTTAATATCATAATCAATTGGAAATTAATGTAATTTTTTAGACATAACGAATCCATGAATTTTTTCAAACGATGGCACCGTTTGACCATAAGAAACAAATATCGAGATATTTTTTACAACATCATAATTGGTATGTTGGTTAGTTCATTGATTTTCATGTGTGGGGTCTTGTGTTTAAGTTTTTTATTGCAATTTTTTTTTCCAGAAACATAATTAATCTAAAATTAAAAACTAAAAACTAAGAAAAATGATAATAACGGGATTCAAACTCGGGGATCTGGGATATTGGAAGAAAAACTTTACAAACCAACTTTACCAAGAAAAACTTGAGTCTTTATTGCATATTCAAAATATATATGATGAAACACAACAAATCAATATGATTACACCTTTCACGAACCTAAAATTTTTTACACTACGATGAAGGAATGAAACGATACCATATGCTATCGTTACCACTAAACTAGATCTGTCCTTGGTTTACCACACCCTTAGACTACGATATTGATCAACACAAAGAAAATATTTTTGAGTCCGTTTCTAAGGGGCCGTTTACCAACTCTTACTAGGTAAGTGCTGTCCGAGTAAAATTATTGACCGAAGTAAGTGCTGTTCCAGGTAAGTGTTTTTTTTGGGTAAAAGTGTTTACCAAATGTTTTTGGTAAGTGCCTACCAATAATAAAATAACCATTATAACTTCAATTTAAAGCAAAGATCAAAACATCATTGCTTTTAAATAAATTATATTTTTTTAATTCAATTTATTTACCAAAAATATATATTTATACGAAATTAATTATAGTATTTATTTTTCCTAAAATATGTATTAGTTATTTAATTTTCAAATTAAATATCTTTATTAAATTATTAATATATTACAATTTTATAATCTAAAAAACCTAATATATCAAGTCAGGAGATATTTATTTATCAATTTAGTGGGTGCTCTAGGGATGAAAGCCAATCGTACTAGAGGGGTGTGCATTGAAGAAATGAAATCTGACCCGAATAAGCATCATTTCGAAGGTGGCTCGATCAGATCTCGGTCAACATTTCGGTCAAATTCGTAATTTGGTAAACACATTGACTACCGACCGAGTCAGATTTACTAATTGAGTCAGTCTGACCAACAATTAGTAAATAACCCCTAATTCTTTCCACATCAATAAATTGTACCCACAATTAATATCTAAATTCTCAATATACAAATCGTGAAATAAATAAATAAGAAGGTTTTAAAAAATTAGAATTGTATTTTTCGTCTTATTTAAGCAGCACCACACACTAACTAGATTCACATATACATACATACAATCACATGATTTTTTTTGTGTCAAAATCAGACAAATGGCATACAATTTTGTAAAGGGTGTTATTATTTACACTCTAGTATATTTATTAAATTCTAATTTATATATATGTCATTCAATTAAAATTTATAAATAAATATGGAAGTTAGTGTGTTACCAATTAAAATAGATAAATAAAATAGACTATGGTGTATTTAGAAATTAGACTAAGGTGTAAAAGAAAAAACCCAGGATGTTACCATTTACACCCTAATCTATGTATTAAACCCTAAACCCTAATATGTAATAGTTGGTCTACAATATGGTAGGCCTATGTGCAACCAAACAAATGCATAGCATGGATTAAACTAATTTTGCGTTTTCTACCATGTAAATAAACAAAAATAGGTTAAACTAATTAACTAAATAACTAATATTGGGCTTTCTATCATGCAAATAAAACGAAAATAATAACAATTGTTTGTATGTATTTCTTTTAAAGAAAATATTAAATGATCAAAACATAGGAAAATATAACATCTTGGTACTCATTTCTTACACGATCGTATGTGAAAATTGACGAGATTTAAAAAATTGTGTTTTTAAAATAGATATTTTTATAAACCGTTAAATAAAGTTTCGAAGACCCTTTCCATAATAAATTTTTATATTTTTATATAGTTCTTCCAACTAAATAAGAGCGTACTGATATTAATTGGGTGGAGTTCAGAGATGGGCAAAAATCAATCCTAGACCAGTCCCAAATTGGTCCCTTCCAAATCGGGCTGACCGGCCAGTCTTGATCCCTCAGATCGATCACAAATTCAGGTCATGGGCCTGGCAGGCTGGCACATTTTTAGTTTAATTATTTCTACACAAAAATGTTAGTATAATATATTTAAATAGATAAAATCTTGAAAACGTGAAAAAGACTAAAACTTTTTTGAAAAGAAGAAACTTAAAAAACTTTTATCATAATTTCTAAAAAAATAATTTTCTTCTCGAAAAAATGGGTCCTCGCCAAATTGGGTCTTGAAATTACGTTACATTTATAGCTAATATTAAGGGTTATTTGTCAATTGTTGAATAGTTTGATGCAGAATGATTAAGAGACTCTTATAATATAGTACAAAATAAAATATAATTGTTTGGTAATTATTCAAAATGTAATTAGTGCGCTTAATAGTTAAGGGAAATCCAATTCAAAAAATGTTCTAGATGGTTTTGGAACCATTAAGAAACAAACTTATTTTTTTTTATCAAACACGATTCGCCTCCTAGCGATTCACATGCTGCCTTTTAATGGAACTGATAAGAGGTAAACAAACAATCCCTTAGACCGTTGGACCATAGCTAGCTCCGACTGAAGAATGAAGATCGGCAAAAATCAATCCAAGAACGAGCCGAGCCTTGTTTTCGTCAATGTTTTAAAACCCGGGTTTTTAGTTGACCTGGTGTGATGACCGGTCCCAAGTTAACTGGTTCAACCGGTTCAACTGTTGAGTAACCGGTTTCAATAATTCTCTTAATCCCTTGTATTTTTTTTTTCATTTTCTTGCGTACATACATATATATATATAAAGTAATAATTAATGTCCACAAGTTTCAACATTAAAAATATACAAAACAACAAGTTTTACATCAATCCAAATGCATTAAAATACACACATAACACACATTTTTTTTAAATTTTAATATAAATACGGGTTAACCGGATTTGAGAAACGGGTTTACCACCGGTTTAACAGGGTTTTTGAAAAAACCCGGCCAGATTGAAACGGGCCGATCATATGTATTAACCCGGTCACTATCCGGGTCCCGATTTGACCGACCAGATTAACCCGGATTTTAAAACATTTGTTTTCGTTGGAATATCGTAATCGGTGCGGGTTGGGCCAATTTAACCATTGATCCGTATTTGTATTTACAAGAAGTGGGGAAAATTTAATGTAAAAGCCCGGTCCAGTACAGAAGAAAAGAAATCAGCCACCGGTTCAACGGTTTAGATCAGAGTTCTGAGTGTAAGCGTTGTAGACTGCTGCTATAAATACACCAAACTCCGTAGCCATACGGTTTAGGGCTTAATCGAAGAAAATTGAAGCCGGAGAAGAGGGCTATTCCTTCACTGTCTTAATCTAAATCTTTCAACAAAGGTATATAGTCTTTGAATTTAACTCCTATTATCTGATTCTTTTTGTGTTTCTATGCAAGTGATTTGACTCCAATTTACATATATTTTGTGTTATTTCTGCCATTTTTCGACCGATTTAGTTGTGATTTTGTGTTGTTTTGGCGATTATAGGAAGGAAGTATTGTTTTTTGGGAGTGATTGTTTCAACGATACTCATCTAATTTGAATGTTCTTTAAGACGCACTGTTTAATTTTACATGCATACAAAGTTGTTGATCATACTAATTCGCAATCGATTATAAGAAATGATGAGCCATTTGACATTTTTCCAGTAATTAACTATTGTTTCCGTGCTTTGATTCTATTTTGATTTTGTTTTGTTGAGAAACTCTAGGTTTTACAGTGCATGCAGACACTTAGTTTTGAAATTTTCTTGTTACTTTTCCTTCCTCTTGGAATTAGTGTCTGATTGTGTGATTCTGTAATCTGCTGATGGGGATTGGTGAGGGAATCGCATCTTTTTAGACTGTTTCAGTTGTAATCTTTTAGTGATTAATGAGGTTTTGATTTGTGGGTTTGCATTTTGAAGATGGATCGGTACCATAAGGTTGAAAGGCCGAGAGCAGAGCAACCAATTGATGAGAATGAGATCCGAATTACCAGTCAGGGAAGGATGCGAAACTATATCACCTATGCCATGAGTTTGATTCAGGTATTCCTTTTATTCCTAAATAGTGAAAATGGTTGCCAAATGGATATCTTAATTCTTAAGCTGTTCAAAAGATATGTGGTGATTGTGCATGCATATAGATCTGTCTAAAAAGTTTATTTAAAATTGTGAAGTTATCGAGCAAGCCAATGAAAGAATTTGTTAATATTGTCTCTATCAATGTTCCTTTCAGTCTTTCAGTTAATATACTTTTGTAGAACTATATGTAAACTTTTAAGTATTGACATTCTCTTTTGGGCAACTTTTTATAATCTTTCTCTATTAAAAATTGGTAGTTTCTTGTGCAGTTAAGGATTTTGGTGTCTTATAACTGTCAATTTATCTGTTCTTCACCTTAGTGTATTCCCTGATAGGAAAAAGGCTCGTCGGAAATTGTGTTTAAAGCAATGGGTAGAGCAATCAACAAAACTGTTACAATTGTGGAGTTGATAAAGGTATTTCATGTCTTACATCTTAAATGTTCTCATCTTGTACCATTTATTGGCATGTCCAGTGATAAAATCTAGAATTTATTGTATTGCAGAGGAGAATTGTTGGTCTTCATCAAATTACAGCCATTGGATCCACAGACATAACTGATACATGGGAACCGCTAGAAGAAGGCTTACTTCCGTAAGATCAGCTTTGTACCCTTATAAAAAAAGAATCATCTTTTGATGTTGTATGACTGTTGTTAAAAAATTGCATATTATTAACATTTGCCACTTACTTCTATTCGTCTAAATTTTTTGCTTCTGCAGTCTAGAAACCACAAGGCATGTCTCAATGATCACTATAACGCTGTCTATGAAAGAGCTGAATACATCATCCATTGGGTGAGTTGGCTTTGCTTTTTAATCCTTATTCATTGGACTACATTGATCGAGTACATTTCTGATCTATTGGTGATAGCTAGACTTGGTACCAAAATCAGGATCCTTTGGGTGTTTTTTGTTATGTTTATTTTCTCTAGTTTTGGTTTGTTTTTCATTTAACAATGTTGGTTGCCTTGATGTGAAAGAAATATGTATTTATTTCTAGGCATCTTCTAATTATTATCTGCAACATGCATGCATTTCTGATTAAATAATTGTAGTTTCTTGCCTTTGAATGTGATTCTAAACCAAATGAACCCAGTAAATCCTATATGGTGTTGGGTTTATGGAGGGTGAGGGTTTTGCAGAAAAGCTTTTGGGAATAAATTATGGGGTGTGTTTAGTGACTCTGAAGGTTTGTCTAAAAATAGGAAGAAGATAAGAGTTTGAGACAAATTTAGGAAAGGAACCAAGGCTTGGAAAAGTAGAGCAGACAGGAACAATAAACAAGAAAAAAATATATATTAAGGCAGACACGTGCGTTAAAAGCATAAGCGAAAAATTATGATGAATTCAATATTATAAAAAACATTTCTTAAGGAGAATGATAATCTCAATATTATACTGCACGGAGCCTTTTCTCTTTTCTCTTTGTTCTTTTTCTGATCTATCCATCTACATGCTCTGAAATGTGCTCAGATATCAGCCCCCATTGCCAGCTGACCAGGTGAAGGTGGCAACTGAATTTGAGTATGAAGGAGGTATGTCATTCACTCATTCCACTAATCCAGACATCATATGTTTGTTGATCTTCTATATATATATATATATATATATATTATATATGTAGAGGAAAGTTCAAATGTGAACTCATTTTTGGTTGTGAACGTGAGGACGAATCTCAGCCACTTATCCGGTCAATAAAGGCGGCGTTGACCTGGTTCCCCTCCTTTAATAATCTCCACCCTCCCATGAATCGCGTCAATCCTCCGTGATCGCGTCCACCATAACCGAAGATGTGTGGCTGAGATTCGTCCTCACGTTCACAACCAAAAATGAGTTCACATTTGAACCTAACCCTATATATGTATATCTATTTTGACATTCTTGCTGATGTAGAGGGATCACCAACTGGAAGAGGCAGGGGTCGTGGTGGAAGGGGAAGAGGAAGGGGGAGGTCCAGAGCCATGCCTGGTATGATATAATTTACAAAGTTCATTTCTGATTTAATATTTCATTATTTGCGTTCTTTGTCATGGTTGATACATATATTTAGTGATAGTTCTCTATGGGTTAGAATTTTTTTGTTGCTAAGGATGGTTTAGTTTTATATCTTGCTTTAAATATTTTGTTTCTTTTTTGTAAGTGTCTAAATTTTTAGATGGTCTTTAAAGATGAACTTGGTCATTGTCTTGTGTAACTATTGTTGTATTAACAAGAATTGTAATTGGGTAGGAAGAAAGTTGTTTATTTGAAAGCAAATTTTTGGTTTAGAATGGTTTACAAAGTGTTGGAATCTGAATACTGAAACCTAAGTAATGTAGAACAATGTTGGTCTTGTTGTCTTAAAAATAAGTTTAGGGGCTGTTTAGCAGTTGCTGAATGGTTTGGTGCAGAATGATTAAGAGGCTCTTATGATATAGTGCAAAATGAAATATAATTGTTTGGTAATTGTTCAGGATGTAATTAGGACTCTTAATGGTTAAGGGAGGTCCAGGATACAAAATGATTCGGAGGGTTTTGTAACCATTAAGAGACGTACTTATTTTTTGCCAAACAGGATTGACCTCTTAACAATTCAGAGGTTGCCTCTTAAATGAAACTGTTGAGAGGTGTTTTTGATGTTTGGTTTGAATATAATCACAGGAAATGGTTTTGGACCAGGAGAGTATGATGATGGGGGATGGGATGCACCTCGTGAATACACAAGGGGCAGGGGCCGAGGAAGAGGACGCAATAATTTCCGGGGGCGTGGAAGGGGAAGTTACAATAATGGTCCGTATGTGGATGATCAGTATGATGGAGGATATAATCAAGAAGCACCCATGCAAGGGCGAGGTACTTGTTTCTTAACTCATAAAAGTTCTACAAACTGAGTAAATAAATATAAAATGTCATATTAATAGATACATCATATATGCTTGCATGCTAAACTAATAGGTTGCACCTCATATTAAGATACTTCTATGTCATTGGTACTATCTAGATGGGAATAGCTAGATTATCTTTATTTTTTTGAATTGCTTGTATGCATTTATCTTGATTTTTTAAAAAACAACTAGAAACATAAATCAGTTTATAGTACTTGTTTTATATTTATACATGCTATTTAGTAATCGATATCCCTAAGCATTTCGAATAAGAGTATAAAACGAAACAAAACTATCTCACTATGTGTCATGTGGATTTGGGGGTTTGATGTACATAGCCCTGACCTCTACCCAAGGGTAGTAATGTAATATTCCCTACACATTTCTGTTAAGAGTGCTTTGGCGAATTCTATGCATACCTAATGGTATGTAGAAAGCTAAACTATGAATGATATTTGAAGATAAAAGGGAATTATGAGAATTGATCTTTTTCATACTTATATCATAATCGCTCCGTCCCAAAATAATTGTCCACAATAAAAGAGGCATACAGTTTTAGCCTTTTAGGATTGTGTAATGAGGCAAGCGTTAGAAGAGATTTGAACCCTGGATCACTTTTAATCTCATACCCACCCATGAATTGCGCCTTAGAAGGGAGTTGATCCGGTGCATTTGGTGCACCTCATCTTGGTGTATCTCATCCTAATGTAATGTGCATCCAAGGGTGGAGATCCCTTCTTATGCTTCTCACCTTAACTCTCATTCTCACTGAAACCCAACCTTGTGTAATGATTACATTTTTTAATCAACTAAATGACCCATTTTTTTCCTTAATAACGGAGGGACTAATAAATTTCTCCGTCTCATAATTAAGGATAGAACTGGAAAGTACACGCTTTTGAAAATGGACACTTATTTTGGGACAAACTAAAATAGAAATGCTGATAGTTACTATAATAGTAATTATCCTTCTTCATCTAGATTCATCGAGTGTGATTGCTTATTAACATTTTCCTCTTATGCGGTCCTATTTATAACATGGGCCCCATTTAAAAACTTGATTTACGGAGAAATGTAGATGGGACCCATCTTTGGCCTGCCTTCTCTTTTTCATTTTTTCATTTTTGGCTTTTTGATGAGGTATGCAGGGCGTGGACGTGGGAGGGGAAACCGTGGGAGGGGTCGTGGATTTAGATCAAACGGACCGATTCAGGCGGCAGCAGGCGGCGGCGGTGGTGGTGGCGGTGGAGGTGTTTAAAAGCATGGCAAATGGTTTTGAGAGTGTTCTTGTTATGTGTTGTTTTTGTAATTTGGTAAAACCTTTAGGACATTTATGAGTTTTTGTAAGAGTTTCGAGTGTTTTTTCAGAGAGTAGTAGTGTTGAAAGTGTGTCATGATATGCCAGCCATTTTTATTGTGAGCTTGAGCTTCTTTTGTTGTAATTGTTTTATTCTTTTTATCTTTTTTTTAATGTTTGTAGAAATTGTAGCTCTATAAATACTACTTGTTCAATAAGGTGTTTTGAATGTCATTTTTCTGCTTTCCCTTTTTTCTTTTCTTTTTTTATATAACCTTGGTATTCATTATTCATCTAAAAACAGGTATATCCCATTTGAAGATTTGGTCTGGGGTTAGGCCCAGACTTGCTTGTTTGTTTTTTCATTTTAAGCTCTTAATCACCGCTTATGTCTGATTCATTTAGAGGTTTTATAATTCAGACTGTTTGTTTTTTCTATTATTTTCAGAAACTCTTATCACTTAATATGGTCTGAATGGATAAGTGGTAACTTAACCTTTTAAATCACTCTTGTTATCTTTCCACGCCTCCGGTTCTTTTACACAAGAAGAAAAAAAATAGTCATATTGATTCAGATTTTAGACGTAAAAACAAACAATTTTACTGATTCAGATTTTAGACTTCAACACCACCTCTTATAAATTAGAAATGAAGTCAGACTCCAGCACCTCTTAAAAAACAAACGCTTGATCTCTACTTAATGATTATTTTCGTAATGACTATTTTTATGAAAAACGGTTTTGGGAGTATAATGAACAGAAAGTGGCTGTTTTTTTAGATTATTTTTTTTTTCTCTTAAATATGTATTGTTCTCATTTGAACCCGACCCCCTCTCTCTCTCTCTCTCTATATATATATATATATATATATATATATAGAGAGAGAGAGAGAGAGAGAGAGAGAGACACTTGGGATCATGCTAAATCAAACTCTTTTCAAGAAACTTGTGAGACTACATAAATTAGGGGTGTTTGCGGTGCGGTTTAAGGCCAAACCGCAAACAGCACACCGCATAAATTAGGGGTGTTCGCATAGCGGTTTAAAAGGGTTCTGCTAGAGGACAAATAAAAAGTGAATATATGACAAACGTCAAACCACATGAACCAAAGTTGTAGTTTACTCAAAAGAAAATTGGGGATGAAATTGAAACCCAATCTTCAGTAAATGGATCAAGCCCATTTGAGTGAACAAACTCACAATTTTCTTTATCTTCGTGTTGGAATTTAGAAGCCACACAACTTATCTGTCTCTACATCCAAATTCCCATTAATCCTCAAAGAAAAGAAAAGATGCCGACGTTGAAGCTCTTCACCAACATTCCGGTAGACTCAGTGATAGCTTCCGATATTCTCAAAGATGCCACTAAAGCTGTTGCAAAGATCATTGGCAAGCCTGAGTCTGTTAAGTTTCCTTATCAACCATCCACTTTTTAATGATTTATGTGTAATGCTCTTCAACTGTTTGATGAAATGTCTCTGTGAATAGTTTCAAATTTGGAGGTTCTTATATATACGGGTTAACTTTTTTATTTTATTTTAATATGTTAAATTGTTTACGAAAAGCTGCTTTGCTTTCGTTTCTTTTCGAGTTTCCCAATTTTTGATTGTTGTCACCTTTAAATATCATGTTTTTATTATTTTTTTGTTGCTATATGTGTGCCTCCTTAATCAATCTTCCTAGTTAAGTTTTATATACTAAACCCTTCTTTAAACCCCATAATGAGTTTGAGGCCAATTGTAAATCTATGTGTATATATATATATATATATTCAATTTGGTATGTATGTATATATACATACATACATATTGGGGCAGGTTCATTTAGGAACATAGGAACCAATTCATCATGAATATTTTATCATGTTATTCGTTGATTCTTGGGTTCCTATTTAGCCTTCCTAAATGACCCCCCCTCTCTCTATGTATATATCTATATATGTATATATATATATAGAGAGAGGGGGGGAGGAGCTTAATTGGGATCCCAAAAAAATAAAAACTAAGGAACACCTTGGTATCCATTCATCCGGACGGTATACAAGTAATTGAACACCCTAGTTCAATGTAGAGAAGTTTTTTGGTCTTTTCTCCTTTGTAATATTCTTGTTATCTTGAGATAACATTGATCTTCAAATGGGCAGTACGTTATGATTTTGGTGAATGGAGGTGTGCCGATAGCATTTGCGGGCACAGAAGAGCCAGCTGCATACGGAGAAGTGATTTCAATCGGAGGACTTAACCCAACCGTCAACGGGAAGTTGAGTTCAACCATTGCCGAAATTCTTCAAACAAAGCTTTCTATCGATAGCTCACGATTCTATATCAAATTTTACGATGTTGAGGTATGTAATTTCAGAGGGAGGTTAAGGGGAAAACCCCAAAAAAATGAAAAACTTAGGTGACCATTCATCTGGACGGTATGCACATATGCGTATAAGTAATTGAAGCTGTTTCTTGGTTTTTATGCACGTGTGCATACCGGACAAATTACTGTTATGCACATGTGCATACCCTCCATATGAACGGTTACTAGGGTGTTCCTTAGTTTTTCAATTTTTTACGGTTTTCCGCTGAACCTGACCTTGTACTTTCTTTCAATCTCTATATTTTCTTGCAAAAATAAATCGTGTGTTTTCCTGTTGTTGACGGGGTTGCAACTTCATTTCGTTATTTTCCAGCGGTCGTTTTTCGGATTTAATGGATCAACATTCTAAGTCGAAACTCAACACAAGGAGCATATATATTATGGTACTCATCTTTGACCAAATTTGGTCTTTGTTTGTATGTTGTATCATAGTGTTAGTTCTTGTTTACATTACTCTTTCAAGTAGCACATTTAAATTTCTGGTTTTTGATTGAATTCTAAGATGGAATTGAAGTTGGTTTTTAGATGGTTAAATTTATAAGGTTAAAAGAATCTTTGTGCATCTTAGACCTTGGTATTCATTATTCATCCGAAAACCAATATATCCTATCCGAAGGTGTGATCTGGGGGTGATGATATGATTGTTTTCCGATATGACGTTTTTTCAGGGTTTATTGAAAACGTACTGAAGTACTACCAGCAGATTTCTTGAATTCTTAAAAAGAGTTGCATGTTGATAATTTTTTTGATGTTGTACCAAGTGATTTTTAAATGCAAAGTTGATTTGTTTTTTTCGTTTTTGTGTTGTAAATTGAACATCTAAAGAGGTTGTAATGCTTAAATGCAGTTAGGAGTTGTTCTTTGATCTCAAACTGTCAAGTTATTGCAATTTTTTTTTGTATTTGGTAACTTAGAGGCGTAAAAAAAAGGACCGTGAAAACTGGTTGAACTAAATCAAACTGCATGTTAGTATGGTTTTGACGGTGTTGTTTGGTTTTATGTACTTTTATGTCAATTGTGGATTGATTTTCTAGTAGAATGATCTGCTAATGTTAAAACTTAAAACTGACAAGTCTAAGGTGGCGTTTGTTTTTAAGAGGTGCTGAAGTCTAAAGTTTGATTTCAGTTCTGAAATGGTTATGAAACGTCTAAATGAATTAGACATCAGTGGTGATTAAGAACTTAAAATGAAAAAACAAACAAGGCCTGAACCTTTCCTAAGCGTTGATAGATCGATAGGTTACAAAGAGACATATTTTTCAATGATGTATTCGATTAGATTTTGTAGTGTTTTTAAAAAACTAAACATGCATATAATAGATGTTGGTGTTTGCTTGTATTGTTCTCTTGATTGTGACATTTATACGAAAATTCTTTGAAGATTTAAGTTCTTGTAACACATAAACGGGGAAGATCTCATGAATGACGATATTATGAATTGTTTCCTGGTTTAACCTGGCCGGCCGAACCGGTTGAACCGGGGCTTGGGGAAGCGACCGGGTGAACTACGACTGGGTTAACGACTATAACCGGCCCTTTGCAACCTGGCCGGGTTTCACAAAAAACCGGTTCAACCGGAGTTGAAACCCGTTAAAAACCCAGTTAACTCGGCCGAAATAATAAAATTCAAAAAAATTAAAACAGTTTTTTTATTAACCTGGATATCCAACCCATTATGCTTATGACGGTTACTTGGTTTGATGGTTATGTTTCCTTTTGATGTATTTAGATCGATAAAAAACTTATGGTTATATGTGTTTTTTAAGGTATTTGGATTGATATAAAATTTGTTGTTTTTGTATTTTTATTGTTGAAACTTGTGTACATCAAATTATTATATATATATATATGTATAACTAGGGTTTGGTTCAGACAAGGACTAATTTCAAATTGAGAATCAAATTCATGTTGAGATTAGCTTGAGGATCGGATTTGAAAGGATCGGGCCTTCAAGACCGACTATATGCTCGATCTAAGCCTTCAGGCTTGATTGAAATGAAAATTTTAGACCTAGGACTAGATAATAAGGCCGATCCAAAAAAAGGGGTTTGTTAAGGAATATGGGCCCGGTCTACGAACGATGATTTGAAAACAACTATGAACTTTTTTAAAGTAAAGCACACCGAGTTCGGAACCGAATAGGACTATTTGACCAAAATCAGTCCTAGACTCCTAGTTAGGGGTGTAATCGAGCCGAGACAGCTCGTGAGATACTCGAGATTGACTCGGAAAGTATTCGAAATCGACTCGTGAATTGTCGAGTCCAGCTCGAGCTCGAGTAGATAATTGAGTCGAGTTCGCCTTATAAATTACTCGGCTTGAGCGGCTCGCAAGTCTTATCGAGCTTCTATAAAATTATAATCATATCCCATATATGTGTATATATTAAATCATCGAGCTTCTATAAAATTACAATTAATATTTATGTTGTTATGGGTTTTTTTTAAGACACTAGCAAGTCGAGTCGAGTCGAGCTCGAAAGTGTCGACTCGACCAAATTTATAATAAAAAACATATATAATTTTATAAATAAAATATTATAATTACTATATTCTTTAATTAAGTAAATTATATTTTTATCCTGAAAAAACGAAAGAAAATGATCAAGAAGGTCACCGGAGAATGAAAAAGAGCATACAGCAGCAGCCATGGCAAGGCAAGCTCTACGAACAGTATTCGATAATCATCACATTCTCAACTCTCTCGATACAACCACTACTTCTCTTTCACAAACACTTCAAGCTCACGCCCAAATCCTCCGATTAGGTCTTTTCATCGATACCCATTTCACCACAAAGCTCCTTTCTCTTTACGCTAATCACCTCCAATTCTCACAAGCTAACTCCCTCCTAAACTCCATTGAAAACCCAGATGTCTTCTCCTTCTCCACCCTCATTCACGCTTACCCAAAGCTCGGTCGTTTTAATGATGCCATTGTTTTATTTTCTCGTATGATTTCTCATGGGTTATTACCTGATACCCGTGTTGTTCCTTCTGTTATTAAAGCTTGTAGTGGATTATCGGATTTGAGAGCTGGGAAACAGGTTCATGGGTTTTGTGTAGCTTCTGGGCTTTTTCAAGATTCGTTTGTTCAGTCTTCTTTGATTCATATGTACGTAAAATGTAGTCAGTTAAGATATGCACATAAGGTGTTTGATTTAATGCTTCAACCAGATGTTGTCTCGTGTAGCGCTTTGGTTTCGGGTTATGCTCGACAAGGGTATGTGAGTGAAGCTAAAATGGTTTTTGGTAGAATGGGAGAGTTGGGAATTGAGGCTAATTTGGTATCTTGGAATGGTATGGTGGCAGGGTTTAACCAAAGTGGATATCATTTAGAAGCTGTGATGATGTTTCAAAAAATGCATTTATTTGGTTTTAAACCTGATGGAACAACTATATCTAGTGTTCTTCCTGCTGTTGGAGATTTGGAAGATCTTTTGATTGGTGTTCAGATACATGGGTATGCACTTAAACAGGGTCTTGGATCAGATAAATGCATTGTTAGTGCACTGATAGATATGTATGGAAAATTCGCATACACTACGGAAATGTCACAGGTGTTTGATGAAATGCCTCAGAGAGATTTAGGTTCTTATAACGCGTTGGTTTCAGGGTTTGCTAGAAACGGTTTAACCGATAAGGCACTTGAAGCATTTAACCAGTTAAAAGATCAAAAATTGGAGTTAAATGTTGTTTCTTGGACATCGATCATAGCTTGTTGTTCACAACATGGAAAAGATCTTGAAGCTCTTGAGCTTTTTAGAGAAATGCAAGATTCTGGAGTGAAACCGAATGCTGTAACGATCCCTTGTTTACTTCCAGCATGTGGTAACATTGCAGCATTAATGCACGGAAAAGCAGCTCACGGATTCTCAATTCGAAAAGGGATTATAGATGATGTTTATGTGGGAAGTTCTTTAATTGACATGTATGCTAACTGTGGAAGGATACAATCAGCTCGAGTTTGTTTCGATAGAATGCCCATTCGTAATATAGTTTGTTGGAACACAATCATGGGTGGCTATGCAATGCACGGAAAAGCCAACGAAGTCATTGAAATATTCCAATTAATGCAAAAAAGTGAGCAAAAACCCGACTTTATAACATTCACTTCTCTTTTATCTGCATGTAGCCATAGCGGTTTTACAGAAAAAGGTCAAAGTTATTTCGATAGTATGACAATAGAATATGGGATTAAACCGAGGGTGGAGCATTACGCGTGTTTGGTGACCCTTCTTGGGCGGGCGGGTAAGCTTAATGAAGCTTATTCAGCCATTAAGCACATGCCTTTTCAACCCGATGCTTGTGTTTGGGGAGCTTTATTAAGTTCTTGTAGAGTTCATAATAATTTAATGTTGGCTGAAGTGGCTTCCCGTAAATTATTTGAATTAGAACCAAATAATCCCGGGAATTATGTTTTATTATCTAACATTTATGCATCTAAAGGATTATGGAAAGAAGTAGATAGAGTTAGGGATTTAATGAAATCCATGGGAATGAGGAAGAATCCGGGGTGTAGTTGGATTGAGATCAAGAATAAAGTTCATATGCTTTTAGCTGCGGATAGATCTCATCCTCAAATGGCGGAAATATTAGAAAAGATGGAAACTTTAACTATGGAAATGAAGAAATTAGGGTTTTTGCCGGTTACTTCATTTGTACTTCAAGATGTTGAAGATCAAGAAAAGGAACATATTCTTTGTGGGCATAGCGAAAAATTGGCTGTGGTACTTGGGATTTTGAATACTTCACCAGGGTCGACAATTCAAGTGATTAAAAACCTTAGAATTTGTGGGGATTGTCATACCGTTATAAAATTTATATCGGGTTTTGAAAAGAGAGAAATATATGTTAGAGATACGAATCGTTTTCATCACTTTAAAGATGGATTGTGTTCATGTGGAGATTATTGGTGACTGATATTTGGTGGTTTTTCATGAGAAAGTGATGCGGGCTTGGGCGTGGAGAATCGGGCCTTGATGTTTTTGGAGGCCTATGATCAGGCCACCAAACAGGGGCCGCACTTAAACAGCCATAATTTTCGCTCCGGGTGTCCGTTTCGGGCCGATGACCAGGCGATTAGAAGCTACTTCTTTTGTTGGGCTTTTGCGTTTGGCCCATTACCTTTTTTAGGCCCGTTTTGTTTTGACCTTCATATTTAAGGTTTTCTGGTGTAATTTGGATGGCCGGACTGAAATTTTGTGATCTTTGATTTTCTCCCAAATTTTGAGTTCTAGGAATTCGATTTTTGAAGCCTAAGATTCGGTATTCGTTGAATCAACGAATCTTAGTAGAGATTATCCATGGGTATTCGTAGAATCAACGTGGAAATCTTAGTTTTGATACAAATTTTGAGTTCGAAATAAGTGGAAAGTTACATTGTGAAAGAGAAGATTTGTTGTAATAGTTGGATCAATAATTTTGGTACTTCAAGAAACATAAATCAGAAAAGTTACAGCCATGGTTAGTAAAATCTTATACATATGTTGTACATTTGAGAAGTTTTATGATCTATAGAAAGATATTGGCATCATGTTATATGCTTTATGATTATATTTGACATTCTTGAATGAATTCTTTTCTTTATTCGAGGATAAAACTAAAAATGGCAGCTTGATGATGCTAATAATTTGTTATGCAGCGAGATTATGAAGCTGGAAGATGAAGATATTGCTAACATGCAGTGAGGAGTGGCTGATGAATACTTTTCAGGTGTTGAATCCAACTTTATTTCTTTTGAGAAATCATTTTGATCATGCTTTAAATGCTAGGATTGTTGGATTGATGTTGTTCACTTTTAATTTGAAATGAATCATTGATATTTCAGGTCTCTATTGTATAGTTGTTTTCAGTAGTTCCTGTTATTCACAATGAATAAATGGGTTGTTAATATTATTACATGTCATCATATGTGATGTATTGTTAGCATAATTAGGATTTTTCATTATACAATGCAACAGCTGAACCATAAGAGTGGTTATATTTTTTCAATTTGTGAAATCATGTATGATATACAGATTAACATAAATTGGTATTGATGTAGTGTTAAAGAAAGTATGAAGTATTGATGATATATTCCATATAAGTGATTTTAGTGTCGATTGTTGATGATTTATATATGATTTACAACTTAACATAAAGGGTTGTACATATTATTGACTAATGATGTATGATTTATGGAAGTTTTAAAATTATGATATGTAATTTGAACATTCTTTGCAATTGATTATATAGGGTAAAATTGATGTTTCTAAATCATAAATGATGTAAAAGAGTAGCAAATTTGGGTTGTTCATATGATCATTTATCTTATTCATATGTTTCTAATATTCATATGGTTGTTAACCACAATGTAGTTGTATTTGTTTTATGGGTTTGTGCCTTGCACATGGAATGATACGCACAGTGAGAAGTAGAGTTGAAGTGAGAAGCGTAAAAAGGGATCTGAGCCATTGATCACTTTTAGGTGGCGTTTGTTTCTAAGAGGTGCTGAAGTCTGATTTCAATTCTGAAGTGGTTATGAAACGTCTAAAGGAATAAGACATAAGTGGTGATTAAGAGCTTAAAATGAAAAAACAAACAATGCCTTAATCTCATACCCACCCATGAATTGCGTCTTAGAAGGGAGTTGATCCGTTGCATCTTATCCTAATGTGCATCAAAGGGAGGAGATCCCTTCTTACACTTTTCACCATAACTATCCTTCTCACCGGAATCCAACCCTGGAATCATATAAGATTTAGAATTTCATAGAAATGGGTTGTTATTATTGTTACATGTGATGAGATGTGATTTAATGTAGATTGTTTTCTTATCATATGTGATATGCAATATTATCATCTTCACATGGTTTGGAACTACATTGTAGTTCGGTTTTATGGGTTCCTAAACCCTATAAAACTACAATCATATATCGCATTATTATGGTTTGGAACTACAATCAATTATGGCATAATTATGGTTTTAAGGGTTCCTAAACCCTATAAAACTACAATCATATATGGCATCATTATGGTTTTATGGGTTCCTAAACCCTATAAAACTACAATCATATATGGCATTATTATGGTTTGGAACTACAATCATATATGGCATTATTATGGTTTTATGGGTTCCTAAACCCTATAAAACTACAATCATGGTTTGGAACTACCAGGTTGGATTCTCAATTATAAAGATTTGAGTAAACTCTAATTTTGGTCCTAGGCTTAATGAAAAGTCTAACACCAGGCGTTGGAATAAGACCCGTTCCTGACCGAGACAGGGATTCCCATAATTAAGATTCCCATAATCGGGGCCAGTTCGGGTGGGTCCAGTCTATGGGATCCTCTATCCTGCCGGTCGGGTTCAGCCATAGGTTGGGTAAGGTCGCAGTGGATTAGTCGGATTGCCCGTAATGGAGGCCCGATACCGCTGGAACGTGTGTGTGTTTACTTGCCGTTCAAAAAAAAAGATGGAGATGGGATCTCCAGAAAATAAAAACCGGGGATGGGGATGGGGATGGGTAATTTGGTCCTTGCTCCATCCCATCTCTCTGAATATTAAGTATATTATATATTTAATAAATTATTTATAAATAATTAGATTTAATATATTTTAGATTTATAAATAATATTTTGATATCTCTTTTTATGTACAGTTTTTTTATTTGTTTTACTTTTTTTATGTACCGACCGACTAGGGGATTACTATTTGGGACCGAGACTGATTTGGGCTTGGCTTGGAACCTATATTTGGTCACCTCTAGTTGTGGTTATCATTTTGGTTCCACACTCTCTTAACTCTCTTAAAAGATTTATGTTACAAGCAGGGGCATTTTTGTCTTTTCTATTTTATTTCATTTTGCCTTAAAAATAAATTTTAAGAATATATTGTATATTAGAGGTGTCTTCTTTTGTAAACCACCAAAAATGTTATAAACCATTAATACTAAGTAATTAAGATATTTATTGAATGATGAACGTCATTTATTATTATTTGAATATTTAAGAAATATGATTAGAGTTTACTAAATATGATTAACACTTTATATTAAGAAACAATCAATATATTTATAAAATCAGTTTTTTGTTAGACTTGATAGACGGTTAAGATTGATTTACACGGTTTACAACCTTTTGATGGTTTACAAAGTGAAACCCCTGGAAAAGTTAAATGTTTACATAAACGCTTCTAACTTCATTTACCTACTCGATTCATCCTCCAAAACTTTAGTTTTCTCATTTCTTCTTCCTCAAGTGCGGTATTCGTTGAACATATTCGAATCCATAACCCTAACTCTCCAATTTGGTATTATCCGTGATTAAACTATTGAAATCTCATCAAATATGTTTGCGATGTGGAATCAACAACTATTTCATTAAGTCGTTGTACCCGATGATGTTGGAGTCACCTGAATTACGGTGGTCATTTATTCAGAAGATATACTCAATCGTTGCCTTACAATCACTACTGTCTTCGTTTCATATCATCCTATTGTCATTTTTCTAACCACTACTAACGTTCAATTCACTTGTTATATTCTTTAGATCATTGCTCCCTTCATCTTTATGATCTCAACAATCTTGTTTTAATTTTAATTTTATTCTTTGCACTTTTGCTTTAGTTGTTTGCATATGGTTATTTATTGTGATCTACAACTATCGACCTGTTGTCTTACCATTATCAGCATCCGGTCTACTACGCATTTATTGACATCTTCACCATCTATCTTGCTTTTGCAATCTGTTGTACGTTTAGTGTCTTCTTGTATCAATAAATCTGAAGTTGGAAAACCAGCACCAAAGAAAATTAAGGCCAAGTCCCTCACCCTCACTTCAAAAACTAGGAGTCAGAAAGTCTTTCATTCAAAAGAAAATTTGGACCACAAATGCATAGACTATGAGTGTATATTGAGCATGGAGTCAAGACTCAAGTGTTCTCCACATATAATTAAAAACATCCATCATCTTTTTGTTTTTTATAGGAATTTATATATATATATATATATATATATATATATATATATATATATATATATATTACTGAGTGTGGGGAGTCACAAAATCGCTATTTTAATCATATTATATGTAATGATTATTTAAAATCATTTAACTCTATATTTTAAAAAATTCACATTTTATTATACAAATACAAAATTTATAATAGTGTTACACACAAATAAATATAATAATAAATTCAACTCAATTTTTTTAATTAACGTATTATATTACGTAATTTTCTTTACCATTTAACTTATAATAATTAATGTGTTACTTATTAGTGATTATGTAATGTTAAAACTGACTAATTTTTTAATATTTTCTTTTTGGACATTTCAGATTTTTCAAATATCTTATCAGCTATTTTTTGTCAAATGTAATTCGTTCATCAACTAGTTTGTGAAACATAGTCTAACACAAACAATTAGAACGAGTTTGGTCGATAAAGTAATGTCTTCTTACATCAATCAATCTGAAGTTGGAAATTTTGCACCGAAGAAAATTAAGGCCAAGTCTCCACCCTCCAATTTGAAGACTTGAAGTCAAGTTTTTCATCCAAAAGGAAATTTAGACCACAAACTCATAGAGGTTGAGTGTATATTGGGCATGAAATCAAGACTCAAGTATATTACACATATAGTTATCATCCTAGACGACCATAAAGGCTTGAAACCCAACCAAGTACTTAATTTCAAGAAGCTTCATCGATGGTGGTGTTATCAATTTTTTCTACATTAATTTGTGGTTTGCAAAACTTTGCACAGGAAAACGAAACCCGATGACTTGAAAGGTCTATCCATCATATTCGGGGTTTTTACAACCTCTATTATATTATTACATATAGCCTATCTTATCGTATCAATTAAGTTAGAATCAGGTAATGATTAAGAGTCTTTTATGATATATTATAAAATGAAATATAATTGTTTGATAATTATTCAACATGGTATTAGCGTGTTGAATGGTTAAGGAGGCCCAAGATACAAAAATTATTCAAATGGGTTTAAAACCATTAAGAGACATTTTTTTGTCAAATAATATTAATTCAAATACTATTTCTTAATGAAACTATTAAGAGGTAAACAAACAAATTCTAATACATTAGTTATTATTAGTTCTTTTAGTTTTATGTCATCAACTTTTTAATTTTATGTATAACATGGAAATCTAATTTGCATTTATTTGGCCATCTCATGCATGGTTATCGGGTCATGAAGTAAAAAAAAAGCGTTAAATATATATTGTAAAAAGTTTGACCCAATCACCTAAAATGAAATTTTTAAAAGTTGGTTACTTAAGATATGAATCAACCCAAACTTGATCCTTATTTTCGAGTGAAATCTTTCCGATCATAAGAAGTGGGAAAATAAAAAAATAAAAAATGAAAAAATTGGAATTGTTTCTTAACATTTTGTTTATAGTTGAGAAGATTAAATACGATTGAATTAACAAAAAAAATTAAAAATAAGAAAAAATCTAATAAATATTAAAAATTACACGATACACAAACCTCGTATGCTTATTTATAGCAATGAACTACTTGACATTTTGCAATTAAAGAAAATGAATCATTCAATGATGTGTTTTCTCTCCTTTTTCCTTTTCTCTTTCTTCGTTTGCTCCTCTTATTCTTCCAATAACACCACCCTCACAAGATGCTCTCCTAGAAACACTCATGCTTTGCTTCTCTTCAAACAAAATCTTCTATCTTATAATCACTCGTATGATGAATATGATTACTATTGTCGTGATTGGCTTGGTTCCGACTATTATCCGATTATGATGAATTGGAACAAGAGTATTGATTGTTGCAATTGGGATGGTGTAACTTGCAACCCCTTCACGGGTGATGTAGTTGCTCTCGATCTCAGTTGTGGCATGCTACGAGGTACCATCCACCCTAACTCCACCCTCTTCAACCTTCCTCATCTCCAAAGACTCAACCTTGCTTTTAATGATTTTACCGATTCCCAACTTCTACGTGAGATTGGAAGGTTTTCTAATAGTCTCACACATCTCAACATCTCTTATAGTGGATTCATAGGCCAAGTTCCTACGGATATCACAATTCTTCATAAATTAGTGTCTCTTGATCTCTCTTCTTCGAATGATTTGAAGTTGGAACCTCATGTCTTCTACAATCTCCTCCATAATTCTACTAGTTTGGAAGAGCTTTTGCTCAATCGTGTTAATATCTCGTCAAGTTTACACGTTTATCTTAATATATCTTCTTCTATGAAATCACTCCATCTTGCTAGCACTGGTTTGCTTGGGATATTTCCTGATGACATCTTCAATCTTCCGCACTTGGAAGAACTTGACTTGTCATATAACTATGACCTTACTGGTCGATTTCCCAATGTTTACACAAACACTAGCATCCCTCTCAAGTTGTTAGATCTCTCACACACCAACTTATTAACCGCAGAAATACTCGAGTCAATCGGCCATCTCAAGTCATTGATTCTCTTGGATTTCTCAAACACCAACTTATCAGGAGAAATACCCGGCTCAATCGGGCATCTCAAGTCTTTGATTCGCTTGGATCTCTCAGACACCAACGTATCAGGAGAAATACCCGACTCAATCGGCCATCTCGAGTCTTTGAATTACTTGGATCTCTCATACACCAACTTATCAGGAGAAATACCCGACTCAATCGGCCATCTCGAGTCTTTGAATTACTTGAGACTCTCGAACACCAACTTATCAGGAGAAATACCCGACTCAATCGGCCATCTCAAGTCATTGGAGCAGTTGACCCTCTCGAACACCAACGTATCAGGAGAAATACCCGACTCAATCGGCCATCTCAAGTCATTGACTTACTTGAGTCTCTCAAACACCAACTTATCAGGAGAAATACCCGACTCAATCGGCCATCTCAAGTCATTGGAGCAGTTGACCCTCTCGAACACCAACGTATCAGGAGAAATACCCGACTCCATCGGCCATCTCAAGTTTTTGATTTGGTTGGATCTGCATTCAAACATGATTCAAGGGTCATTCCCTCCATCAATTTGCAACATGAGTAATCTCGGATATTTGGACATGTCCAATAATAGATTTGATGGTGTGATTCCGCAATGCTTGGGTAACATCAGCTCCAACCTGCGGATGGTAGATCTGGGAAACAATAGTTTTCAAGGCACTATTCCAAATGCATGGGATGATTGTGGAGGATTAGAGGGACTTGTTTTGAATGGAAATTCATTAGAAGGAGAGGTGCCGACTGACTTGTTTAAATGTAAATCCTTGAAAGTGCTTGATTTGGGAAACAACCATTTAAATGGTACATTCCCTCACTGGTCAGCTAATCTTCAACATCTGCAAGTTCTTGTTCTCAAATCAAACAAGTTACATGGTCCCATAGAAAGCTCGTCAATCATCAAACACCCGTTTTCTAGTCTGAAAGTTCTTGACTTATCTCGTAACAAGTTTGTAGGCCATCTCCCTGGAAAATATTTTCAAAAATTCGATGCGATGAAAGAAAGGGTAAAGAAGGGTGCAAAACCAGAATATTTGAGCATTGGCAAGTTCTATTCTATCACTATTGCGGTGAAAGGTTCAGAGCTCCCATTTGCAAGAATTTCTGTTGACTACACAATTGTTGATCTATCCAGTAACATGTTTGAAGGAGAGATTCCAAACGTTATTGGTAGTCTCAACTCTTTGAAAGTGCTAAACTTATCCCACAACAACCTCAATGGTCGAATCCCAAATGCTCTAGGAAATCTCCATGAGATCGAGTCCTTAGACCTTTCATGTAACCAGCTAAAAGGAGAGATCCCTCGAAGTCTTGCCGTTATAACGAATCTTGAAGTCTTAAATCTCTCGCAAAACCATCTTGTGGGTCGCATTCCTGATGGACCGCAGTTCAGGACATTTGGAGCAACCTCATTCCAAGGGAATCCGGGACTATGTGGGTTTCCTCTGTCCAAATGTGAACATCCGAGTCCCGCACAGCTTGAAGTCGATGAAGACGAGGATAGTGGGTTTACATGGAAAGTGGTGATGTTGGGATACGGATGTGGAACCATACTTGGAATGGTGATGGGATATATCATGTTGTCAACGGGAAGACCAAAGTGGTTCAATACAATTGCTGATGACATAGAGTATATGATCCTGGTAAGGCGAAAGAAGAGAAGATATGTTTATATCGGAAAATGAGATCTATTCGTAATTAACGGTGAGTTTTTTTTTGCTTTAATTTTTATTTCATCAAATTGTGCAAAACACTTCATCCTTGTTTTGTTTGAAATTTTGTGATGCAGAGAGAGATGAAGTTTGGGATGTTTTATATAGCATGATTTGATATATGATGGAGCCAGATTGGGCATGTTCTTTGAGTTGTGCTATTTAATTTTTTTGTTGCTTTATCTTCTACTTTTTACACTTTTGTTTGTAGACTTGTTTTGCATTTTAGTTTTTGATTAAATTTTTATTTGGTTTTTGATTTTTGTTGGTGACATTGGATGGTAAAAATAGTGTTCTGATTCTTATTTTGGATAACATATTTTTAAAATATTCGATTTGATACTTTATACGTAGCATTTTAAACATTTAGGTACTTACTTGACCTAACAAGGGTAAAGTATTATGAAGTTTTAGAACACTTATAAACAAAAATGCATGAATATCTCATTAATGCTTAATCAATGTTAAATTCCATATTTGGGCTACTTTCTTGTCAAATTTAAACATGAATGGTCTAAACATTACTTCCTCCGTCCCAAAATAAATGTCCACAATAAAAATGGAACATAGTTTTAGGAATCTGTAACTATTACACCTTTTAAACAACCAATTGACACTTTTACCCTTGATAACAGAGAGAGAAACTTTCTCCATCTCATAATTAAGGGTAAAATGGGAAATTGAAAACTTACTTTTGAAATTTGACACTTATTTTGGAACAAACAAAAATAGTAATGTAGACACTTAATTTAGAACGGATGCAGTACTTAATTAAGCATCTTCGGTAATTTGTATGTTATTTTTTTGGTCATCAACAACATGTTTGTATGCACAATCCATTTCATTATTTTAGATGCCACTTCCAAGTCAAAGGATTAACAGGAAGGCAAAAATGACAATCTTGAACACAAAAAGAGCTCAAAAACCTGGTTTCATTAACGCTCTGTTCTCGAGTTTTTAAAGGAAAGAAAAGAAAAGAAATGAGAGGAAAAGAAGAGAAAGGAAAGGAAAAGAAAGTAATTTTTTTATTTGTGTTCTTGAGATTGTAGAGAGTGGAAGGAAAGTGAAGGAAAGAAAATAAATTTTCATGTTCTTGAGTAGGAGAGAAAGAAAAAGAAAGATGTCATTTTTACTAATATATCCTTATTTATTTTATAGGAGAATGTAATTGGTGGGTAAATAGGTAATTTTATAAATATTTCTAATTATTATTAAAAAAAATCTTTCTTTCCTTCCCTTTCCTTCCACATTTGGGAGGAAAGTTTTGAGAGGAAAATTAAAAGGATTTTCCTTTCTTTTCCTTCCCCATTCTCTCCTTAAAAAGACTCGAGAACACAAGATATTTTCTTTTCTCCCTACTTTCCTTCCCTTTCCTTTCCTTTCCTTTCTTTAGAAAAAAAAACTCAAGAACACAATGTAACAGAGAAAAAGAGCCATATTTTGATTCTTGATCTTAAAACTGATCAAATTTTAAATTGAAATAAAACTGACCATCAAAGTTAAATTCTTTTATATATACTTGTTTGCTGTTAACTAAATTCAAAGTTGTACATTATTGTTTGAAACTAAAATATACTCATTACTTGAAGAAACCCTATAGAAAAAAAGAAACCATGCATTTTCAAGAAAAAAAGGGCAAAAGTAATTAAAGCTAATGAATTTAGGCTATGACACAAAAGTAATATTACCGGCAAGAAAAATGGCTAAGAACTTAGAAGCATTCAACATTAATGTTGTGTTCTCGAAACTTTTTTAAGAGAGAAACGAAAGGAAAGAAAGGAAAATAAAGTTTACTTTTCTTTCAAATCTTTCCTCCCAAATATGGGAGGAAAGGAAAGGAAAGGAAAGGAAATGAATTAAAATCATTTAAAAAATTAATAAAATTACAAAACTACCCAATCTTTCATCCTAAATTATATTATTTTTAAGGTTATATTAGTAAAAATGATATTTTTTCTTTATTTTCTCTCCACCTCAAAAACATGAAAATTATTTTCTTTTATTTTATTTACTTCCTTTTACATCTAAAATGATATATTTACCTATGTAGTTAGTTACACGAATTCAGAAATGAAGTTGTAATAAGTTGTACTTAGGTATATATTACTTGTAATCTTGAATTTTAATAAACATACATTAATAAACAATACTATATTTATAAAAAAATGCTTTTAAGAATATTTAGGAGGTGTTTGGATGAACTTATTGACTTATAACTTATTACCGGTCTGGAAAAATGCTTATGAAAATCTGATAAGTTAAAGAAATTTACTTCTTAAAAAACAACTTATTTCCAATTTTTGGCACCGGATAAGTTGTTTTACCCAGACACTTAAAATGACTTATTACCAATGCCACACCGGAATAAGTCAATAAGTTGTTTTGATAAGCTCAAACAAACACACCTTTAATAAATGCTTTATAATACAGTATAGATAATATAGATTTAATCTTTTCCTTGTTAAAGGGGGGTTATATGGTCTTTTTTTCAATGCTATACAAAAAATACAAGTTTTCTCCATCAAAATGGTTTTCTCAGGTAACATCGATTTCTTCTACGTTCGATGTTTAAATCGATTTCTCCATCACTATTTTGGAGTCGATTTTGGTCATTTTTTTAGAATCTGTTTTAGAGTCGATTTTGGCCAATAATTTATGTCTGAATGTATGTTTGGCCTGAATTTTTATATTTTGATAGTTCTACACTAATATATCAAGAGGTTGGGCCTAAATGACCATGGGCCAGGACTTGGGCCAAAACGGCTATTATTATCACATATATTAACATTCATTAACATTCCTGTTATTATTCATTAGGCTACCCAACACACTACAATATACATAACCAACATATATTTATAACAGAGAAGAGAAATTTATTTACAATGTCGGATAACGGTGAAGAAACTGATAAGAATATAAAGATATGGAAGATTAAGAAGCTAATTAAGTCATTAGAAGCTGCAAGAGGCAATGGTACATGTATGATTTCTCTTATTATGCCTCCACGTGATCAAAATGCTTAATGATGAATACTGAACCGCTTCAAATATTAAGAGTCGGCTGAATCGACAGTCTGTTTTAAGTGCTATAACATCTGCCCGGCTCAGACTCAAGCTATACAACAACCACCTTCCTCCAAATGGACTTGTCCTTTATACCGGAACCATACTTACTAACGATAACGGAAAGGAGAAAAAGGTTACAATCGACTTTGAACCATTCAGACCAATTAATGCTTCTCTTTACCTATGTGACAACAAGTGTCATACCGAACCTCTTAACCAACTTTTGGAATCTAACGATAAGTTTGGTTTTGTTATTATGGATGGTAACGGAACCCTTTTGGGGACATTAAGTTGCAACACAAGGGAGGTGGTACACAAATTTACAGTTGATTTGCCAAAGAAGCACGGACATGGAGGCCAGTCAGCTGTCCGATTTACACGTCTTAGAACGGAAAAGCGTCACAATTATCTGAGGAAGACGGCTGAATTTGCGACACGGTTTTATATCAATCCTGCCACTAGCCAGCTGAATGTTTCTGGACTTTTACTTGATGGATGCGGTGGTTTTAAGACTGAGCTGAGCCAATCAGCTATGTTTGATCATCGTCTTAAGGCTAAAATCTTGAATGTGATTGATGTTTCCTATGGAGGTGAGGATGGTTTCAATGAAGCCATTCGACTATCGTCTGAATTCCTTGCCAATGTTAAGTTTATGAAAGAAAAACGTCTGATTGGCAAGTTTATCGACCAGATTAATCATGATACTCGTAAGTATGTATGCGGTGTGGATGACACTTTGAAAGCTTTGGAGATGGGTGCTGTTCAAACTCTGATTGTGTGGGAAAATCTTGAAATTAATCATTACGTGCTACAAGTGAAATAACCATAGCTTACTTTAATAAGGATCAAGAATCTGACCAGATAAACTTTCGAGAAGCTTCCACCAATGCTGAGCTGGAAGTTGAGGAAAAGATGTCGTTGGTCGAGTGGTTTGTTAACGAGTATAAGAAGTTTGGATGTACACTTGAATAAATCCCAAGAGGGTTGGGAATTTTGTAAGGGTTTTGGAGGAATTGGTGGGATACCAGATTGATATTCTATCATTTGATGATGATATTTCTGAATCAGAATAGCAATCAACCAGTAGTTGTTATGTGATGCCGGTGGTGCAGGGGGATGAGCCAGCACCGCGGCGGCACTTTTTAAGAATCTTACTCTTATCGACCTCCCTCGCTGTTCAAGGAATTCTCACAAAGGTGTGTGTGTGTTCGTTCTTTTATATTTTCTTGTTTTTAACTTTTTTGCTATGCATGTCATATATTATTTTTTTCGATATATATATATATATATATATAGGGTTAGGTTCAAATGTGAACTCAATTTTCGTTGTGAACGTGAGGACGAATCTCAGCCACACATCTTCGGTTATGGTGGACGCGATCACGGAGGATTGACGCGATTCATGGGAGGGTGGAGATTATTAAAGAAGGGGAACCAGGTCAAAGCCGCCTTTGTTGACCGGATAAGTGGCTGAGATTCGTCCTCACGTTCACAACCAAAAATGAGTTCACATTTGAACTTTCCTCTATATATATATATATATATATTATATAGAGAAAAGTTCAAATGCGAACTCAAATTTGGTTGTGAACGTCAGGATAAGTGAGAGTGACACGTGTCTGAATATAGATTATTCAGACTGAATATACAAAGAAATATTCAGGTTGAATAAGCATTATTCAGACTGAATATTTCTTTGTATATTCAGACTGAATATTTCTTTGTATATTCAGACCAAATAAATACTATATTCAGTCTAAATATTTCTTTGAATGGGACAAGTGTCAGCACTCTCATTTATCCTCACGTTCACAACCAAATTTGAGTTCTCATTTAAAACCCCGTCCCAATATATATATATATAGACTTGGAATACGCAGGTTGTTTCCGTGAGACCCGTGAAACCGTTTTTTTCAATTGAAATTTCAACAAAACACTGTGAAAGTAACCTTCACGGTATTTTTGCTGTGAAGATTCGGAACTTTTTTACTTTCACAGTCTTTTACTATGAAGTTCAAATATAAAAATATGGTCCCATGGGTCTCACGAAAACATGATGGTCTCAGTGAACCCAACCCTCTCTCTCTCTCTCTCTATATATATATATATAATGTAGAGTCGGGTTTTTTTGGGTTTTGAAGTCCGAGTGTGGTGAGAAAGATGAGTGTAATTACTTGAACAACGTTGTGTTAGTTAATGTGTGTTAAATCAGTTGGAATATGTTGCGTGGATGATGATGATGACATAACATTGAGAAGCGGATTGCACAAGAGCGATGTTTTTAACCGTATAACGTTTGCTTGATTGTTGCTTTTTCGTATCCATGGCTTGAGAAGAAGAAGTTGCTCATTGCAGATGCTTAAATTTTGAGGTGAAGATTATATATATATAGAGAGAGAGAGAAACTTTGTAAATTTAAAGAAATAAAGGACACTTGTGAACTACGTATGATGTGGGTCCCATATAATATTAAATCATTTCTGAAATTATATTAAATCAGAAATGATTTAATATTATGTGGGACCCACATCATATGTGGTCCATAAATTATTTCTTTGTTTCTTTAAAAATGAGTGGTTCTCATATGATCTCTCCCCTATATATATATATATATATTTTGATAGACAACAACACCTTCATTTTGTTTGATTCTTTTCGGTTGTAGGTGTTGGATGGTTTTTATACTATCTCATTAATTTTGCATTAGTTGGTGTTTAACTTTAATTTGGTGAGTACGCTAAATTTATTTGTTTCATTTGCCATATATAAATATTATATACTTAAAAAAACCAAATATGCTACACTTTTACATCAGTTATTTTTTAAAAACATCAAAACACTAACAAACAATTTTGCCCTTTATAATTCAATTGCAAAGAATGTTCAAATTACACATCATAATTTTATAACTTCAGTAAATCATAGATGATGAGTCATAATATGCACTACCATTTGATGTTAAGTTGTAAATCATACATAATTAAATCAGCAACAAGTGATTCATGTGTAAATTGTAATACAAAAAACCATAAATACACAACTATATTTTCATTCACAACAGCATGAAGATTAGATAACTGAAAATATTAAAAATTAAAATTATGTTACCGGCGGAATATTCCGCCAGAAAAAATACCAGTAAACAGACTTTTTCAGGTATTTTTCAATGAGTTCTTTTTTTAAAATTAATTTACCGACAGGTTTATCCACCATTGATCCGTTGGAAATATTGGGCATTTAAAAAATTGAATTTTCCTATATATTTCGTTGCAATCCTGTTGTTTTTTCGAAGTCCTTTAACAAAAAAAAACAAAACGAACATTGTCAAAATTGAAACTAGGGTTTAACGACACAAAATCGAACATGCATGATTAAAGCTTCAAAACCCCATAATCATACTTTGCACCTCCATGTTTGATCATCGAAATCGTGGAAAAGGAGCTTGGATTAAACAGATTTTTGATAAACCTTTGAAAGCTATGAAGTCGATTCGGTAGATCAGTAGAGTGTTTCTGAGAAATTTCTACAATATTTCAACCCGTTTTTGGATGTCTATCACTACAACAAAATTAGGTTTATAGGATGCCATTAATAAATAAACGTCTTAATAGACCACTTTATAAGACAAAAATAAAACATCATATTTAAAGACGTTGTAATAAATTTTTAGAACGCTTTTAGGTGTCATAACAAGTTAATTATGACACTTTTATAAAACAATGTCATATTAGCTATTTTATAAAACACTATTTGAAAAGATGTGCTAAAAATTATAGAGGTCTTTATTAACCTCTATATTTTGAAAAGTTTGCCTATATAAATGATGTATTAATATAATATTAAGTTTTTATAATCATATACAAATATTAACTTTTTATAAATACATATTGTTAGTCCCCAAAGAGAGATGGCTAACTAAAAGAGAGTTTGTAGAAGGGGGGGTTGAATATAAAACACACAGAATATACTCTTTTTAAATTTTTTAATATAAATATTAAAAATTTACACACAGATAGTTTGATGCGGAAAAGAACAGGCAGACTATTCTATCAAACTAAACACACAGATAACAGTAATTAACTATTACACTAAGCAAGTTAAAACAATACTGTTATAGCACACAGCTTTGCCACAGTCAAACAAATAATCACTCTGAAGATTTGTTGAAAGCGTGAGATTTCTGGGAAGGACTTCATCTCCTTTTATAGTGTCCATGCATGGGATGCAAGTGGACGGTATCCAAGGTTTCATTAGGTTTGGAAGATTATCTGATGGACAAAGGAAGAGACCACTTCCTTTGTACTAGAATAATGGATGAACCATTCCTTGTAGCACGTAATGTCAGATAACTTTATCTTCTTTTCTTCATGCTCTGTGAAGTCCCATCAAGCCTTTTAGCTAAAAGACAAATATTCCTTTTATAAGAATAAAAGAGAATGTCTTTAATTAAGGCTTGGTGCCCAAGTTCTTGCTGGCTCACATGTCTTGCAATTGATGTGAGTCAAAAACTTATCTCTTTGAAATTGCTAAGTGATACATCTCACTATGTATCACATCGGTGGATACCTTATAAGGCTGGAGTTGATAAGTGTACACTTTGCTTGATAACTTCTTCTTTCACTAAGTGACAAAAGTGTATACCCTTGTGAGTTGATATCACAGCCTTAGAAAATATACCTGCAATCTCGGTGACCAAGATCATAGTGTCGGTGACCATGACATCAAACTTGATGACCTCATCTTATTTGATGTCCTAAGTACTTTTGATGACTTTTGAGTGTACCATCGGTGACCCACTATATTGGTGACCCAATCTTGACTTGGCAAGATGGTCTGAATATTGAAGTTGGTTGATACATCCAAAATTCCACTTTTTGATGTACAACCCTTTGATTGAATAGTCTTTGACTCTTCAATACTTGAAGCATATTTCAGACCTTCAAAAGAACCTGTAAAAATTCATTCATACAAAGGAAGGTGGTTCATCACCAAATCATCGGTGACCCAACAATCTCCCCCTATTTGATGATGATACCTGTAGGTTAGAAAAGAATTCTTTTTGACCCTTTCTATTTTTCTTTTGGGTTCTTTTGACTCAGATTTTTTTTTTTTTTTTGATTTTTTTTTTAACTGAGTATGTACAGTATAGAGTATAAAATAAATGAAAGAATAAGTATAAGTTTAAATATGTGCAAAGCTTGTAAAAATATTAACAAGAGATGGGATGGAAGAAAAGTATGAACTTTTATTAATCAACACATAGGATTGATCAGAGTACATGATTAATAAAGTTCATACTGTACTATACGTCTGCAAGATCATGAATCTGAGGGTTCTCTTCGTTTAAGTTCATCCAAGATCATTCTTGTGATGCCATGGTCTTCAATGGGAGGCACTCCAAGAATAGCAGAGAGGAAAGAGCTGTGAGCCCTTGGGATGTCAGATGCTCTGAAGAAACCGATGTTTCCAAAGATGTCTTCAAAGAAAACCCCAAGCTCTGGAGTAGTCAGCATGGTTTGCTCCGGGTAAGCAATAGAAGTAGGAATGGAAAGATCTATACCCGAAGCATTTATCTGGATGCCCCTTTCATGAAGCATAACAAAATGTCCCTTCTTCTTGTTTTTAGGAGCAGTGATGACCTCTCCTTTAAGACCCTGTTGAATGAAGTACATTTGTTGTGCTTCAAGGTATGTCACAAGAATATTATTCTCCTTTTGGATGTTGAGCATCTTGATGAAGAGTTTTCTGAGAATATTAAGTACCAGCTCCTTGTACTTGCTTTTGCTCTTGGAGATGCATTTACCAACTTCCATCCACTCAGTCATCCCAAGAACTTCCAACCATTCAGCTTCATATACTTTTGATAAAGTATCAGCTCTCTTAAGGATGATAAGTAACTTGGGAGAATTCTTGGTTGGAGGTTGGATGGTAGCATTGATAATCTTGGAATCATCCTTCCTATTCTTCAACCTCCTTTTGAACCACTCTACTTCCTTTGCCTTCTTGGCCTCATCAACCAATTTTGCAGCTTCAGATTTCTTCTTTATATTTTCAAGCTCATCTTTTTGAGCTTGAATTGCATCGGTGACTTTGGCATGAACAGCTTCATCATGAGCTAGCTTGAGTACATTAGTCTGATCATACTCAAGCTGAGCCTTGATAGCTTCCTCTCTTTCAGCCTCAGAGAGAATTACCCCAAGAGGATCGGTGAGTGCTGGGGCAGGCTGAAGTCTGAGAGTGTCTGCATGAGGATCTCTCATCTTCTTCTTTCTCTTCTTTTCTTCCTTCTGTTCTTCAAAGGAAAGAGGCTTCTTTCCTTTGGCTTTTTCTTTTCTTCTTCTTTCTTCTTCAGTTTCAAGGGGTTGAGCACTGACACTCTCCCCCTCAACAGCTGCTTCGGGTACCAAAGGAACAGGGACCACCTCTGTGACCACACCACCATCGGTGGCTGTAAGAGCCACTTTGGTGGCTGCCACGTCGGTGGCTGGATGAGTTTGAGAGGCCACATCGGTGGCTGGCTGGCTGGCGTCGGCGGCTGTTTTGGCAGTGTCGGCGTCGGCGGCTTTGGTAGCTGGTTGAGTGGTCTTCTCATTTTTCTCCCCCTCAGTGGTTGAACCCTTGAAACCCACTGAAGAGAGAAACTCCTTCACTCTTCCCATATCAGAGCAGAGACCCCCAAGTTTCTTCTCTACCCTTTGAAGGACAAACCTGTCAGTGTCCTTGAAGAATGACTCACCAATATCAAGTTCAACCGTTGGAGAAGAGGTTGGAACTTTATCAATTTTGGTGTGTAGATTTGAGAGAGACTCCATTATTGCCTGTTGATTTGCAATAAGAGTAGAGATATCGGTGGCTTGCTGAGAAGAGGTGCTTCGAAGATCCCGAATGGATGAAATCACAGAAGCTTGGCTTGAAGAGAATCCTTGCTGAAGATCAAGGATGTCCATATGTAGGAGATCTAAACATGTCATTAGGGTTGGGTGACTCACCGACAACTCCTCTATGTTAGATCTGAGAGAAGAGGAAAGTGAAGCCATTCTTTCCATTTCCTTTGATGCATGGTCTTCTAAAGCCTCCACCCTTTTGATAGTATCACTGGTAAAGGTGGTGAAAGCCTGTAGAAGGTCATTCCCTTGCTTTGAAGACATGGGAGCAGAGGGATGAGGCTTTGGTGGTTGATCAGTATCATTATCATCACTGGAAGAATAATCCACCAAACCTGTAGATTTTCTTGGGGGGGATTTAGGAGATGAGGGGGAGACACTCTTAGGAGAGTGTCTTTGAGGGGATTCCTCAGTAATGGGTTCCTCCACACCCTTGTCATGTACGGGAGACGTACCTGTCCAAGGAGTAGTGTCGGACATCAGAAAATCAGTAAAGAGGGTTGCTCCATCAAATGCACCTGGTTGTGGTGCACTCTCACGTGGAGTGTGGACACGGAGCTGAGAGAGCTCTAGGGGTGGAGAAGAGGTACCTTGGATGGGAGACTCCAAGTCATCTTCATCAACTAAGGAGAAAGTTGATGAAGGAATAAGAGGGGTGTCCTTTGTACAACCATGTCCTTTTGAGAGGGCATGGAGGAGCCGGGAGTAGCTAAGTGTTCCTTGGGTTTTGTGAGGATATTTTCAACACCTACTGGCTTTTGGGAGCCAGTAGATGGATCATGTGCTTTAACCCTTTGGGTTCCCTTAGACTTCTTTGAGGAAGTCTTTGGGGGGCTTTTAGAGTTTCTCCGCTTATGGGATTTGGATGCTTGGGTGGAAGCCAAAGGCTCTTTTGGCTTCGTAGCATCGGTGGGTGCGGAGGTAGATGTGCCCGACGCTTTGGATCTCTTAAGAGATTTGGGCACACCAGTGACTCTAGGTACAGAGGGGGTAGAAGACATACGAAGTTCTGCGAAGACGCGGTTCATTCTCTCCCCAAGCAAGAGTTGCATTCTTTGCAAACTCAACCATAGAAGGTCTGAGAGGGTTGTCTGATGCTAAGACAGCCTTTTTCATGATCTGGTTACCCAGTTGGTGGAGAGGGAGATCATATACGATATCATCTCTTTTCTCTAATTTGTCTGCCAACTTTGCATGAATAATAAGAGAGAAAAGTCGCTGAAATGGTACCTGAGGACGTCGGAGGGTAGAGAACGAGGAGATCATTTCATTAAAGAAATAGCTGGCATAATCTATTTTTCACTGAAAAATAAGAGCATGTGCCAGCTCAGTTACTTGAGAAGGTGACTGATCCGGACCACCTGTCTTCTTGCTTAGGCACAGAATCAGATGAGCAAAGAAGAAGTTCCAAATACTTCCCATGTTTTTGCGCAATAAAGTACCCGGACCCTTTGACTTTGAACCCTTCTTCTCTTCCAAATAGTTCAACACATCAACCACCATTTGATGTTCATTACCAAGAGGGAAAGGTTCATAGGAATCATAGACAGGAAGCTGGAGAATGCTTCTAACATCTTCCACATTGAAGATCGCATCATGTTCATCATTACTTAAACAGATGCAAGAATTTGATCCGATGAGGCATCAAATGTGCAAGTTAACCAAAAGTTTCCAAGAAGAAACTTACTCATTTTGGGTTTTGCTGTCAGTGCATATTGAAGAGGGCATCTCTGAAGAAACCAGCAAACGTCATTGTACTCTGGATGAGCATTGTCAACTCCTATTCTTCCAAAGTAATTGCATGCAGGGAAGGAGAGAGATCCAAAAGTGATTGTTTGTTCTTCACCAATTCTTGAAGGAGAAGCCATTGAAGAAGAAAATGAAGTTGTAGGTTGAGGTTTTTGCTTTTGAAGGTGAGGAGAAGATGGGTGCGAGAAAGGTGGTGAAGTAGTGGGATGGGTGGTTATATATGAGAGGGAAATTTCAACTTTCAAAAATAATGATTATTTTTGGTGATTGAAAGGTCAGAATTCTAAGGGTTTGTAATGGTTACCTTGGAGAGTTTAAAACGTCGGTGGCTTCATAAAAGGGACAAACGTCGGTGGCTTGTATGAGAGAGAGAGAGAGACGTCGGTGGATGAAGTGACGTGAGATAAACGTCGGTGGCTTGGGGTAGTTGTCGGAAGGCTGACGTCAGCAAACGTCGGTGGATGACGTCATTGAAAAACGTCGGAAGGTGCGGGCGCCGTTGGTAACTCGACGTCGGAAACCCGGGGACCGTCGGCGGCTTGGGCGCCGATGGTGGGTGGCTCTCGGTGGTTCTTGTGACGGCGTCGGAAAGGTCTGGTGGTAGCAGTCGGTGGGTAGACGGATGGTGGGTGGTCCGCCGTCGGTGGCTTCGTGACTGTAGGCAACGTCGGTGGGTTGTCGTCGGTGGTTTGGGGCGCCGACGGTGGTGTTTCTTGGTGGCTTATCGGAAAGTGGATTGGTGTTTTTAGGGTTAAGGTTTTGGGAAGGGATTTTATGAGAGAGAAGAGAGAGAGAGAAGTTGTCGGTGACTAAGTCACCGACTTTGTATGCATATATATATATTATTTTTATTTTATTTTTCTTTTTATATAAATATATTTATATAATATAATATATAATATAATATATAATATATTTATGAAGTATACATATAATATATATATAAAACATATAACATATATAAGTTATAAATATATAAATGTATATATATATATATGGAATATATATATATAAAACATACATTATATATAAATATAAAATATTAGTCTATGTTTACCATACCTAACTCACCGATGAGAAACTTGAACCTTGCTTCATCAAGGGGCTTTGTGAACAGATCAGCTAATTGATAATCAGTGGGAATAAAGTGAAGTTCCACATCACCTTTAGAGACATGATCTCTTATAAAGTGATACCTAATATCAATGTGCTTGGATCTTGAATGAAGCACAGGATTGTTGGCAATGGCTATTGCACTTGAGTTGTCACACATTATTGGGATCTTTGAGAAAATCTGATTGTAATCACACAAATGATTTTTCATCCACAATATTTGTGCACAACAACTTCCAGCAGCCACATATTCTCGCGGTAGATGTAGACACCGAATGTTGTTTCTTACTTGACCAGCTCACAAGCTTTCCACCAAGTAACTGACAACTTCCAGTTGTACTCTTTCTGTCTATTTTTGAACCTGCAAAATCAGAATCAGAGTACCCGATGAGATCGAAACCTGAGTCTTTCGGATACCAAAGACCCAGATTTATGGTACCTTTCAGATACCGAAAAATCCTTTTCACAGCAGCCAGATGTGATTCTTTAGGATTTGCTTGGTATCGGGCACACAAACAAGTAGCAAACATAATGTCAGGTCTACTTGCAGTTAGATAAAGAAGAGATCCTATCATGGCTCTATAATTTGTAATATTAATGTAAATGCCATCGGATCGTAAAAGAGTTTAAGAGGAGGAGCCATGGGAGTTTTCATGGTAGAGCAAGTATCAAATTGAAACTTTTTCGAGAAGATCTTTAATGTATTTACTTTGATTTATGAAAATACCTTCTGAAGACTGTTTTACTTGCAAACCAAGAAAGAAAGTTAACTCCCCCATCATGCTCATTTCATATTCTTTTTGCATGAGGGAGCTAAACTCATCACACATGGATTCATCGGTGGCTCCAAAAATAATATCTACATAGATTTGAACAAGAATGATATTACCTTGTGATTTCTTGAAGAAGAGAGTGTTGTCAACCTTGCCTCGTATGTACTTATTTCTAAGTAGATATTCTGAGAGAGTGTCATACCAGGCACGTGGAGCTTGCTTCGACCCATGTAGAGCTTTATCCGGCCCTATATACATGATATGGATGGATCGGATCTTCAAACCCGGAGGTTGCTTCACATACACTTCTTCAGCTAATTCACCATTCAGGAAGGCACTTTTGACATCCATTTGGAATACCCGAAAATTCTTGTAAGCTGCATGGGCAAGAAATATTCGGATAGCTTCCAATCTGGCAACAGGAGCAAAGGTTTCATCATAATCAATTCCTTCCTCTTGCTGATATCCTTGAGCAACCAACCTTGCCTTGTTCCTTATGACAGTTCCTTCTTCGTCCATCTTGTTTCGAAACACCCATTTTGTTCCAATAATTGTTTTGTTGGATGGACGAGGAACTAATTTCCAGACTTTGTTTCTCTCAAATTGTGAGAGCTCTTCTTGCATGGCAATTACCCAGCTAGGATCAGCTAGGGCTTCATTTATCAGCTTAGGCTCAACAATGGAAACAAAGTTGACATATAAGCACAGATTGCTTATGCCTCTTGTGGTTTTTACACCAACTTGTAGATCACCTATGATTTGATCTATTGGATGATCCATGGTCCACTTTAGTGCAGGAGGTAAGGAGGGAGGTAGAGAAGAGGATGAGGTAGGAATTTGAGATGGTGAAGAAGGGTTTAAGGGAGATATGGTGTTTTGGTGGGTAAGGTCTTCTGAAGAGTTAGTTTCAGGAGGTGGAAAAGAAATAGAAGGTTCTGAAGGTAAGGTGGTGTTTATGGGAGGCTGAGAAGATTTGCTATCTGGAGGATTGGTTTGAGAGGAGGATGGAATTTCACCAACACATGAGTTTATCCATAGGTTTAATTCTTCTTCATCACAAGATAATGAAGAAGTTTCAAACTCATCAAACTTCACATGCATGGATTCATCTATGCATTGTCTTCTTAGATTGAAGATTCTAAAGGCTCTTGAGGAGAGAGAATAGCCCATGAAAATTCCATCATCAGACTTTGGATCAAACTTTCCAAGTTGTTCCCTGTCATTTAGCATGTGACAAGCACAGCCAAACACATGGAAAAAGTCAATTGCAGGTTTTCTACCATGGAAAACTTCATACGGGGTCTTGTCATGCCTTTTGACTATGATAGACCTATTTTGAGTAAAGCATGCAGTGTTAACTGCTTCTGCCCAAAAATAGGTTGGCAACTTGGATTCACTCAAAGATAGACCTTGCAGCTTCACAAAGTGTTCTATTCTTTCTCTCAACAACACCATTTTGCTGAGGAGTGCGTACGGCAGAGAAGTTCTGAGAGATTCCTTTTAGGTCAAAGAAATCTTCCAGAGCAGCATTCTTGAATTCAATGCCATTATCACTTCTGAAAGACTTCACCAGTTTACCATTCAAATTTTCAATCTTTCTTGTAAACTCGATGATTTCTTCAAGAAGCATCACTCTTGTGTTTCGTAAAGAACACCCAAGTATATCTAGAGAATTCATCGACGATTACTAGCATATACTTTTTACCACCCGCATCGGTGTACCGACCGGACCGCATAGATCCATGTGAAGCATTTGAAGAGGTTGAGAGATAGAAGAGCATTGTTTTGTTTTAAAGGAAGTTCGGTGAGTTTTCCTTTTTCACATGCTCCACACATGCCTTTTTTTTTCAAAAACTATTTTTGGCATTCCAACAACCAAATCTCCTTGTTGGAGAGTTTGTTCAAGGTTTTAAAGTTTAGATGAGAGAACCTTTTATGCCACACCAACTTTGTTTGGCTAGTTCTTGAGAAAGGAGACACACGAGCTTCTCCTATTGCACTTTCCTTCATGTTGATTATGTACACGTCATTCGGTCGGGTTCACCGCTAGTACAATCTTGTTACGTACGTCAAAGACCAAGCACACACATAGTTGGAACATGACCTTATAGCGCAAATCCCATATTTGGCTTATGCTTAGAAGATTGTACATCAGCCCTTCAACATGAGCTACTCGGAGAAAGTGATGGTTCCATTTGAAATGGTACCATATCCTTTGGTGACCCCTTTTCCATTTCCTCCAAAGGAAACAGTGGGTCCCTTTTCTTTTGAGAAGTTAGAGAGAAGAAGTTTGTTTCCGGTCATGTGTCTTGAACACCCACTATCCATGTACCATATGTGATCTTTATTTGGTACCTGCACCCAGAAACAAATTTAGACTTTTGGTACCCATTTTGAGGTGGGTCCTTTGGGATTAGAAGGCATTTTAGATTTGCAAGGAGCCAAGTCTTTTGGGCAATTTTTAGCAAGATGAAGAGTGTTGCCACAGTTATAGCACTTCTTTAAAGGAAAGACCTTTTTAAAATCCCTATCATCTAAACTTTGGACAGAGGTTGAGGAATGGAAGAAGAGGGGGTGTCCAACACCTGGTCTTGGTCCAAGAATACCTTTACCAGGATTTCTTGATTTCTTCAAGTTTACTGACCGAGGAATAAAGTCAGTAGCTATTTGAGATTTCCTTTTAGATGAAAAATTTGATTTAGAAAATTTTTTCTTTTGAGGAGAAAATCTTTTTGAAGAAGGATACTCAGCAACTTCAGAAGGCTGCTTCTGGGAGTACCTTGACTCATGCAGACTTAAGGAATTTAAAAGTCTTTGGATAGGTTTTGGAGAAGAAGAAGAGCTTGGAAGAGTTGAAACCATTGAAGACTCAGAAGAGATTTCTTTAGCTTTAACAAAGACTCCAAACTTTTTGGAACCAGATTCTACTTTGAGCATGTCAAGTAGATCTATAGAGTAAACGGAGGTAGAATCCTCAGATGAGTAACCGAAGAGATCATCATCGTCATCGGAAAGGAAACCAGCAGGAAAACCTTGACACTCAGAAGAAGAAGGGAGTGGAAGGTCAAGAGGTTGAGGAATATCTTTTCCATAACCAAGGCCAGACTTATCCTTGCTGGTGATTTGATCTTGAAGGATCCTTTCTAGATTCTTAGAGGATTTAGTCCATTTAGACAAAACCTCTTGTTCCTTTTCAAGAGTGGAAGAGATCTTTGATTTTTCCTCAGAGAGACTGTCGTTTAAGTACCGAAGGTTTTCCAGATTAGCTTTCATTTTGTCAAAATCTTTTAGTTTTGAAAAGCAAGAGAGGAGTTGATCATTTAGACATTTTATGTGCATATCAGCCTTTTTCTTTTGAATCTTTAAGTCACAGAAGTCAACAGTTAAAGAATCAAAGGCATCAGCCTTTTGATCATCAGAGAGAAAGGTAAAAGGATGTACCTGAGATTTTGTCCCTGAAGTGGATCCCTCAGCAGATACAAGAGTGGTGTAGAGTGATTTCTCCATGTCTTCTATCTCATCAATTTTGGCCATGAGGCACTTAGTGACATACTCACTCTCACTCTCAGAGGTTTGCTCATCTTCCCAGCAATGAGCCTCAGCAACTAAGGTTTTATTTTTACCTTGGTTTCTCTCCTTTTCTCTCTTGTATTTGGCTTTGTATTTCTTGTACCTTGAGGTTTCTTTTGATTCAGAATTTTCTTTAGAGGATTGGCTATTTCTCTCTTCATGCTTCCTAGAAAGTGATTTTGAGAAGTCATGGCCATAAGAAGAAGAAGGTTTAGAAGAAGAAGCTTTTGATCCGCATTCGAAGCAAAATGACCTTTCTTTCCACAATTGAAGCATTCTTCATTTGCTTTATCGTAAGAGGATTTTTTGAGAAAAAGGTTTTCTATTAAATTTGGAGCGGTTTGAAGAAAATCTTTTGTTCTTAAGGTTTCCGGCAAGCATTGCCATACTATCGAAAGTATGTCAATGGTCGATTCTTCTCCTTCATCATCGGCGACTATAGTATGCATCGACGGATGAGAAGAGTCTTCCTTAATATCTTTTTCAGAATTAGAAGAAGGATAGGTGATTCTAGGAATACAAGAAGAAGGTTTTGAATCACCTATCAAAGCAATAGAGGAGGTTTTGATATCCTTTATAAGAGATTTTCTCTGGTTCTTAGTTTGTTCATAGTGAAGAAGAGTTCCATAGAGAGCAGTTAAAGGCATTATTTCTAAGTCCTTGGTTTGCTTGATGCAAGTACAGATAGTTTCCCAGAAATCTGGAAGACAATCCATAAACTTGCAGAGAACTTCTTCATTATCATAAACTCGTCCAAGAGCTTTGAGATCATTGAGAAGACAGTTAAAGCGATTAAAGTAGGTAGAAAGAGATTCTCCCTTTTCATGGGAGAAGAGTTCATACTTTCTGACAAGACGGATCTGTTAGATTTCTTTACTTCTTTGGTGCCTTCATATAAGACACTCAAAGTATCCCACATCTCTTTAGCAAGTGGGAAGGTTAAGAAGAGAATGATACACATCATCGGGGAAGGGAAACGACAAGAGCGATTTGAGCTTTAGTATCTAAAGCGACTAGGCGTTTATCATCTTCACTAAATTTGTTAGAAGGTTTGATGATATATCTACCAGTTTTCTCACTTCTTTCGTCATCTGACTCTATGTCCTTTCCTTCAGCGTCCTTTTGAGGGCCAAAGCGAGCCCATATTTTAGGAACAATAGGTCCTCACTGAGAATGTTGGGATACCTGCAATCGATCCCTTCCAAGAATAATAACATGCGATTTTTCCATAACCCAAAGTTGTTTGGGTTGAATCTTGGGGGTTTAGCCAAAGATCCTAAATCATATGTATTACTGGAAGAGGGTCTGCAAGGTACCATCAACATTTGAGGTAGTAGCCATCACGGATCCGGTTTATGAGATTAAACCAACCGCTTTCCGATACCAATTGTTAGTCCCCAAAGAGAGATGGCTAACTAAGAGAGGGTTTTGTAGAAGGGGGGTTGAATATAAAACACACGAATATACTCTTTTTAAATTTTTTAATATAAATATTAAAAATTTACACACAGAATAGTTTGATGCGGAAAAGAACGAGGCGGACTATTCTATCAAACTAAACACACGGATAACGGTAATTAACTATTACACTAAGCAAGTTAAAACAATACCGTTATAAAGACACACGGCTTTGCCACAATCAAACAAATAATCACTCTGAAGATTTGTTGAAAGCGTGAGATTTCTGGGAAGGACTTCATCTCCTTTTATAGTGTCCATGCATGGGATGCAAGTGGCAGCTGTCAAGGTTTCATTAGCTGGAAGATTATCTGATGGACAAAGGAAGAGACCACTTCCTTTGTACTAGAATAATGGATGAACCATTCCTTGTAGCACGTAATGTCAGATAACTTTATCTTCTTTTCTTCATGCTCTGTGAAGTCCCATCAAGCCTTTTAGCTAAAAGACAAATATTCCTTTTATAAGAATAAAAGAGAATGTCTTTAATTAAGGCTTGGTGCCCAAGTTCTTGCTGGCTCACATGTCTTGCAATTGATGTGAGTCAAGAACTTATCTCTTTGAAATTGCTAAGTGATACATCTCACTATGTATGACATCGGTGGATACCTTATAAGGCTGGAGTTGATAAGTGTACACTTTGCTTGATAACTTCTTCTTTCACTAAGTGACAAAAGTGTATACCCTTGTGAGTTGATATCACAACCTTAGAAAATATACCTGCAATCTCGGTGACCAAGATCATAGTGTCGGTGACCATGACATCAAACTTGATGACCTCATCTTATTTGATGTCCTAAGTACTTTTGATGACTTTTGAGTGTACCATCGGTGACCCACTATATTGGTGACCCAATCTTGACTTGGCAAGATGGTCTGAATATTGAAGTTGGTTGATACATCCAAAATTCCACTTTTTGATGTACAACCCTTTGATTGAATAGTCTTTGACTCTTCAATACTTGAAGCATATTTCAGACCTTCAAAAGAACCTGTAAAAATTCATTCATACAAAGGAAGGTGGTTCATCACCAAATCATCGGTGACCCAACACATATATTATTTTATTATTATTATAATATTAAAGAAGGTTTTTTAGTGTTCAATAGACCTACTAATTTTAATATTTTATTTTTAATGGTTGGATTCAACACGGGCTAACGGATTCATAGTTAAGGAAACAAAGAGAGCTTGACTTAAATGACCATTCTCTTCATTGAAATTGCTCTCATAACTCTTTCACTCCGGACTTTACCCAAATATCACTTGGTCCACGATATTGCGGACCTAGTTAAATAACAAAAAAAATGCAAGACAATCGGACAAGATCCCAAATAATGTCAGGTCTGGAATAGGAACTAAATGTATAAATCTTGTAAGTTTAGGGGCTTTTCTAGTGACGACACATGGTGGATCCATAATCATTGCGGACCAGTCATAACGGACCTAGACCAAAAAAACTCGAAAATTTTATCGGTTAGTGGATCAGTAATTATTACGGACCTAGTGACATTTTAGTGAAGTCCCGAAAAAAAGAATTAAATGATAAAAGTGGTCATTTAGGCATTGTTTGGCAAAAATAAGCTACCTTATAAGCTAGCTTATTTTTTGAGTAATTGTTTGGATGCACATAAGCTAATTTATTGATAAGCTACTTGGAGTAGCTTATGAGGAGCTTTTTGACACTTTTTTCAATTATACACCTGATTAATATTATTTATTTATTTACTATTATTATTAATTATAAATAAATATTAATTTTAAATAAATATTAATTATTCATAAACATTAATTTATAGAAATTAAAATTATTTTTATAAATTATTAATTAATTTTAATTACACATTATTAATTAATTTTAATTATACAATAGATACTAATTTTACTAATTATTTTATAAACGTTATTAACTACTATATAATTTATTTTTTAATTATTATTTAATATGTTTAGATATCAAAAAACAAATATAACAATTCTAAAAATGTTTATGTAAGATACATAAATATTAAAGTCATACTTATTTTATTTTATAAACAATAAGAATATACAAAATAATTGTAAGAAAATAATTATTAATTATATTCTTACAAAAAAAATTAATTAATTAAGATATGTGAATTTGACCAATTTTATTGTTATTCATATATGTATTAGTTATTTAAAATCTTAGATTAATGTATATTTTTCTAAAATTTATTTTAACAAATTCAAAATTTATATTATGTATATATAATAATCAACTTTAAACTATCTCCGTTAACATATTATATTATTTAGTTTTTTACTATTTTGTTTATATTAATTAACATATTATATTATTATAAATTTATTTTAATTATATTATTGAAAAATTATTTGAATTATAATATGAAATGTTTGTAATTGATTATTTTTTCAAGATGTCATATTTAGTCATTTTACATTCTTATAAGTTAGTTTTTGTCAAACATAATTTGTTCATCAGCTAGCTTATAAGTTATTAGCTAACTTATAAGTTATCAGCTAGTTTGCTAAAAAAAAATTATCAGTTAATGAATCATTAATTATTACGGACCTAATGACATTTTAATGAAGTCCACGAAAAAAAAATTAAGTGATAAAAATGATTATTTAGAGCAATTTCTCTAAAATAAAAAGGTTGGGTACAACTCGTCATTGTTAATCACTTGTACGGACACAGCATGTGCTAGAATGTGGACTTACAATTGTTTTAAGGCATCTTTTTCCACTTTCTTTTATGTTATTTTAGTCTTCAATTAATCATGATGAGTTCTATCTTTAAGAATACGCGTAGTTACATAGACAATTACATGTAAACGGTATATAAAACAATATGATTTTATATGTGATATGTGAAACCTAGTTCTAACATATATAAAAAAGAAAAAAACTATTTTAATTGATATAAGACTCCAACAAACCCCTTTAGTGAAGGATAAACGAAGGTGGTGCTCAGAGTGTGGAGTCCCTAGAGGTAAAAGAGTACAACTCTACACCATGTGAGATATATGTAACATATATCATATTACTTTCCAGAAGATTCATTTGTAGAAAAAAGAGATATTTCAATATATATATATATATGTATATATATATATATATATATAAATGTAGATTAAAAATAATCCGTTGATCTAGCTTATGTGAGACCTCAAAATATATTAAGTTGTGATTAACGTTATCGTAATGTTACAACTGTCTTTTAATGTCATGCCATGATAAACCGTAACTTTATACCAAAAGACCCAACTAAATTGCCGATAAATTGTTGATAAAGAAATTTTTGATTTTTTACATTCTGAATGTATGAAATAGTTTTATGTTGATATTAAAAAAGTACATATAACAATCCCCTTTTTTCTCATAGATGTCAATATTAACATCTATTCTTTCAATTTTTGATATATAATTTGACTTAATTTTGAAATTAAAAAAAAGGGAAAATGTTAAAAAAAGGGAAAATTATTATTATAACCATTTCAGAAAAGTGTATACCCAAAATAACTAAAATCTCTCCCAATTTATCCATTAATTGATTTAGTAAGATGCTATAATATGTGTGTGCATTTCGCATGAGATAAGAATTTATGAACAATCCAATGTGATCCATACGAAATCCATACGAAATCCATACACAATTCAATGTGATCCATAGTTCCATACACAATCCACCAAATTCCCCATACGAAATCCATACACAATCCACGAAATGCATCATACAAAATGCAATTTACAAATCTTACCCTTATAATTAGTTAAATAATTTATTTTCCATTCTTTCTTTTTTAATTTTACGTTTTACATCTTTATCACATTAACATACATAATCGTATATCAATTAAAATTCATTTAAAAAATACGTTTTTATTTTAACAATTTATATCATTATAATCATTTCATCAATATCTTCAAAATAAGCCCAATATTAAATAGATCATGTATTTTAACGTATTTTTAACATATTTTAGTTAATTAATTTACTTTATGTCCCTTCCTTTTTAATTTTTCATTTTACACATTTATCACATTAACATACATAATCGTATATCAATTAAAATACATCTAAAAAATATGTTTTTATTTTAACAAGTTACATCATTATAATCGTTTCGTCAATACCTTCTAAATGAGCCCAATATTGAATAGATCATGTATTTTAACATATTTTTAACATATTTTAGTTAATATAGAATTATGTATTTTAATGTAATAAGAGTGTAAAATGAAATTGAAAAAACAAATAATGTAGCATAAATTAATTAAATAAACATAAGAGTATAAAATGTAAATATTAAAAATATTTTTTGGTATTGTATATAATAATAATATAATTAAATCAAAAATTATTTTTTCTTTCAAAAAAATTTAAAAAAAAAATCAATATTGGGCTTATTTTGAAGGTATTGATAAAATAATTATAATGATATAAATTGTTAAAATAAAATCGTATTTTTTAAGTGCATTTAATTGATATACGACTATGTATGTTAATGTGATAAAGATGTAAAACGTAAAACTGAAAAGGAAAGGATGTAAAATAAATTATTTAACTAATTATAAGGGTAAGATTTGTAAATTGCATTTTGTATGATGCATTTCGTGGATTGTGTATGTATTTCGTATGGGGAATTTGGTGGATTGTGTATGGAACTATGGATCACATTGAATTGTGTATGGATTTCATATGGATCACATTAGATTGTTCACAAATTCTTATCTCATACGAAATGCACACACACATTAGAGCATCTTACTAAATCAATTAATAGATTTCGTATGTTGTACCCATACACACATTGGAGCATCCATTTCGTATGATACATATTGAAAATTTTGATTTCGTATAATACTAAATGTTTTAATGGAAATTTTGGTTATTTTGATAAGTTGGGAGAGATTTTAGTTATCTTGGGTATACACTTTTGTGAAATAGTTATAATAATAATTTTTCCTAAAAAAAATTATAGATCGATGATAATTTGTGGTTGATGTGTCCTTTGATGCTTTGACTTGTACGACCCTTTCATAAGGGTTCATCACATGGCCAGGAAGCCATTGGATGAGAAATTGATTATATAATAAGTTCAGTTTATACTATAAGCTAAAAGCACTAGTATGTGTTATGTTATTCGAATTTTATATCAATTAGACTTTGATATTTTTTTGTATATATGTTGAAACATTTTTTTAAGAGATTTTTTAGAGTTCACATTTTACTGCTTAAAGGACTTGACACTTTTGGCTAGTTTGTACTCGTCTAGCTCTCTAACATGTCTACACCTCTACCGACAGTTTAGGACAATAAATTTGTATAACATCAGTTGGAAGGGGTGTGTTAGAGTCACACATTGGATAAATTTTCATCATTTTTCTTCATATATGTTTGAACTTCAATTCTCTCTTAAATGGCTCTTTTAGAGTGATACGAGGTTCCACATATGACACATGCTTATATATGTGCCGGTAGTTATTTGATTATTAGCTAAATATTTAAAATATCAAACAATAATGATAAATAAAATAACTCTATGCTTTATGGACTAAAATAAGTAATGTCAATAATTATTTTTTCCGTAACCATGGGTATACGGTTCAATTTTGTCTGCATGTTAAATAATCTTATTAAATCCAAAAAATTAACAATCAAACAAACATCTAGTAGTCTGGAATATGAAATCAAGTTGATGACTAATTAGGAACAATGTCAAACTCTCACCATTAGAGTTACCCAAAGGTCATAACTAATGTCAATAATATTTGATTTGGATTAAAATTTTGTCGAGTTTAAAACAACTCAAAGAAATCATCGTATTTTTTCTTTTAAAATGTGTTTTTGAAAAAACATGTTAAATTTTATTTGTATTATATTTATGTCATGTCGATATTAGCTACATAAAGTAAATATTTTTTAAATTGTTTGGTCTTAAATATACATTTAAAAAATATGATTTTGAATATTAAAATGAAAATGCATGTTTTATGATTAACACAATTTGTCATTTTTTTGCCGTCAAGTTTTCTTTGTCCATCTTTGGGTACGGATCTAAGTCCTTTTTAGATCAATCATTGACCCTAATTTTGTTTTGGGAGGAGTTTTGCTCTTAATATGATATGATAATTTTTGCCATTTATAATTTATTTGTCTAATAAGTTAGGGGGAGGCTAGTGGCACCCCTAAGCCATGTTAATGAGACCCTTACAAAAATGAATTTTTCTCACACATTTCAATGTCAAAACCTACTTTTTACAATCCCAATGCTATAAAAATACAAGAAATTTTGTGCACACCCCTACTATAAGGGTCAGGGACGGAGCCAGTATAGAGCCAGAGGTGGTCTGGGCACCTCCTGAAATTTAATTTTTTTAAATTAATATAGATATAATTATTAAATTATCCTACAATATTATTTAATTTAATTTAAAACACAAACAGTCCCTTGGATCAGTTGACTAGCATGCCTTATATGTAGTGAGGTGGTTTTGGGCTCTAATCCCCTCCAATGCATTTTAATATAAAATACTTTTTTAATATAAGTTATAATTGGACCTCTTACTTTGAACCCATTCAATCTTATTTTTTAATTGGGTCTCCTAAAAGTCTAAAACCACCAAGACACTAACCAATTAATTGTAATATCATATTTACCTCCAAAAATCTGATTTTTACACTAGCCATACGTCGTCAAAATTAGAATTCAATCATATTTACCTCCTAATGTTGATAATGAAAAGGACGTTTTTACCAATGTTGATATTGAAGATATCATAGATAGGTTTCAGAAAATGAAAACTCAATGAGGTCATTGGTCTGAATATTATGAATATAATATCATTATTTTGCTATTTGTATTTTACCTTGTGCTCCCTCTCATAAAAGTTTCTGGCTCTGCCCCTGATAGGGGTGCCATTAGCACTCCCCAGTTAGTTATTGGTCCTTATAATTGAAGACTTACACATGAAGTGCTTGTAGAAGGGTTTGAATAGATATGTGGATTTGATGATTTGTCTTCTAAGTTCAATAACATTGTCATTTTAATCTCTGACTCGGGAAGAGAGATTGTTGCAATATGTGGACCATTTTTAAGAATATGAAGAATTTGATTGTCAACTCCTTCAAGAAAAAGTAAGATCCGACTTTTCCAAAGAGAGAAGTTGTCTTTTTGGAAATGAAGATGTTTGGATAGGGAGTCATTATCATTGGTTATGGAAGTCCTTTCGGATCTTGCTTTGAGATTTAGACAAAGCGCGCTGATACCACTTGGTGGTCCTCGGAAGTGAAGTTTTTATAAAAGGGGGTTGAATGCAAACACACCAGAGTTTCACTTTTAATTATTTCTTATATATTCTGTATCAAAACAAAGAATTACATATTTGTTGCGAAAGTTAGGAAACTAAGACCTGTAATCCTAAACAATCTGACAGTGACAAATTTCTAAATTGTGACAAGTTTTTCAATTGTTACAACCTGGTGATAATTTCTACCAACATCGCAAACCTACAAAGTAAAATATGTAAAATAACGCCAAATACGAATAATGCTCAAACGAAGTCCGAGGTTACAATGTTAAAAACTCCAAAAAAATATTACAAAGTTTCAAACAAGGATGTATTAATTTTCGGGGTCTTCAAAAACCAAAAAAAGTTACATACATGTAATGAAACATCTAAACTCAAAAGCAAATTACACAACAAGATAATATAGAAAAGAAGGTATAAAACTAAAAACACAAAATATATATACTAAATAACTATAATACAATACAATCCAATATTATATTAATTTATTTTATATAACAACCGACTTTGCATGCTTGGTACGGTAGTACGAACCGAAAATGTTAGCACCAATTTAATTGGTGAGATCATTATTAATAGTAGTTGGTTTGGTTTGATACAATTTTCACATGCTCCTTGTTGGAGGAAAAATGAACGATATTCTGTATGTGGGAAACTCTCCTGTAAGGACGATTCTTAGTTTTCGGATCGGTTGTAAAAAAGATTCTTCAATATTGTTTTGATTCTTTAATTTAAAATAAGTTCTGATTGTAAACAAAATAACTCATAGATTTGTTAATTTTGTATTATATAAATAAAAGCTTAACTGAAATTTTTATTAAATTCGTGATCTCCTATCTATTAAAAAAAGTTAATTTTATAGATGAGAAGATTATTGATTTAATTAAAATCTAATTTAAAATTATACCTAAATAATTTAAAAAAAATGTATAAGTGTTCAAATTATCAATTAAATATTTTTAATTTATCGTTTAATTTTCACTAACAATAAAACACGTACACTGTGTTTTTATGGTTTTATGTAATAGTTAATTTTAATCTTAAACAGCATTCTCATTGCTTTATATAATAAAGAATATATTGGATCATAACAAATCAAATGTATAATTTATTTATGAAAACATGGAGTATTAATGCCCCCCTTTTTGGGTTTATTTTGATAGACTTTAAAAATCTTCAAATACTGCCAAATTAACGTATAATTTTATATTACTATTACTTTATTTTCATTCAGATCCAATATTAATTCAATTAAAAAATCCACAAATTGTTATATACCCATTTTAAATTAATTTTTTCTTTGTTAATCAGAAACGAACCTTCCCCTCTATAAAAAAAGTTAACTCTATTTCAATTAGTAAGTATATCTGTGTAATTGTAATGTGCAATGCTAAAATAATACTGGATTTATATGATATTAAAATTTTATAAATGTTTTAATAAATTGATTTTATAATGTTTAAGTTTATAGTACCAAACAATAAAATGTCTAAAAATAGTTAACTTATACAAAAGTTTTGGGATGCCTTAACAAGTTAATTTTTAGTACACTTTTATAATAAAATGTTCTGTTAATCTTTTTTATATGAGACGGTTCAAAAATTCTCATAAAAACGTCCTATAAAAATATGTATCACTACTAAATAAAATACTTTTGTCTACGGACTTTTCCATAGAAAATCTGTCGCTGAAGGATGATTCCTCGTAAAACCGTCATAAAAATTGGTGGGTAAATTGATGGTGGATAATTCAAAACAGTGACATATTATCCAAGGATTCTTTAGGTGATCCGTTGGTATTTTCTTGAAACACATCGGATTTTACCGAACCATTAATTAGTATTTTGCAACATATATATATATATATAAGATATTAAGTTAAAATCCAAAAAAATCAAAACATGTCTAGCCTAGTGGTAAGGTAACATCCTGAGGGGTCAGTGGATGGTATCCTTGACTACTCGGGTTCGAACCCTGCAGTGCACATTTGGAGATATCCAGATCATGGGTCTGCCACTTAATTAGGCTGGGCCGTGATCGATAAAGATTAGTCGGGTGACACCCTTAAGTGGAAGCCCCAAATCTTGATACTCTAAAAAATGTATGTGTTAGTTTGCCTTAAAAAAATTATAATCCAAAAAAGATATGAAATTATATTTGGCATATCTTTGCATATCTCTGCAAATCCATGTTCAGAGCTGGATGCTATGAATACCAACAGAGTCCACAATGATATTATATTCACATATGTATTATTACCCTCTATATTTTTTATATATATACACGTGATTTAATGGTTCATGCAAAATGTCGGTTTTTATGAAATTATTTCTACGAAGACTTGTATGAAATAATAAACTTTATACAAAAACCCTATAGTATTATTCAGTAAAATAAATGAATTTGATACCCGAGTTTAGAATAAAGTATTTTTTTTAACCGATAAAAAAATGATAGAAAGTTATTAGTAGCTCGATATTATAATTACACCATCGGATTTCTCTCTGACACGAACATATAACCTATCAATCACAAAAGAGGCATTTTAATAAAAACGAAGTGAAACCAATAATTCGTACACGCAACAGAACTTGAAGATGGTAGGATAGAATGCATGCAAATCTTATCTCACTTACAGATGTGCACCTAAAAAAATTCGGAGAGAAGGAAACATAATATAAAACAAAAATTAAAAATAGGGTTTAACTAAAAAAGACATACAAGTAGTTTTTTCCTTTTTTTACCCTTCTTTTTATGTCGTTGTTACTTGTTACCAAAAAATTAAAGAAAAAACCAAAATGGCTCGAAACTGGAACATATAATGTCACATGTAATAACGATATCAATAAGCTACAACAACTTCTTGTTAACTTGGAAAAACACACGTCAAATTAAAACAGGTACACCTTTATGACTGCTAAATTCTAAAGCATGGGTATGGGCACGGACACGGGCACCCTTAATCCTAGGCTGAAAGTTGTATTCTCAAATTTGGGAAGAGAAAAATAGAAGGAAATGAAATAATTTTTTTATTTACGTTTTTATAAGGAAATGAAAATAAGGAAAGAGAAGAAAAAAATAATCATGTTCTTAAACAATATATAAATGAAAGTGAAAATGTCATTTTTACAAATATATTCTTTTTAATATTAGAGCAATCAAGTTCTAATTGATAGTTATATATGTAATTTTATAAATATTATAATTGTTATTTCTTTCTTTTCCTTTCCTTCTCCTATTTGAGAAAAAAGTTTTGGAACAAATATCAGTATTATTTTTATTCTTTTTCCTTTCCCTTCCTTTCTAAAAAAAACTCAGAAACCCAAGATTTTTTTTCACAAAAAAAAACACTACAAAACAAATGACTTTTACCCATAAAAATTACCCAGGGAAATTTCCGTCGGTGATTACCAACGGATTACCCAGAGAATCCCTGGGTAATCTGTCACTGATTTGAATTATCCATCAACAATTTACCCACCAACTTTTGTGACAATTTTGTAAGGAATCACTCTTTAACGACAAATTTCCCAAAGAAATGTCCATAAACAAAAGTCTTCCGTTTATTAGTGAAAAAACTCGAAAACGCAACGTAAATTCCGGCCATGTTCATGTTGTTTCTATGAACACCGACTTAAATATGCAAATTATATATGAATAGTCAAAATGGTTGGGATAAAATGTGTGAATAATTGAATAAGATTGAGAAAATTTTGAATAATTTAAATGAATTTATAATGGAAAACGAGTATGAGTTGCAGATTTACATGTGAAGATGTTCCATTGATGATATATAATTAATTTGGTATCTTCCCTTGTGATGCCATAAATGTGATACATTTCCCCCTTCAATCTTCTTCATCATCATCTCCAATACCTTCTTCTTCTTCTTCTTCTTCTTCCTTATTCTTAATTCTTTGCAGACTAAAAATGGTGAAATTAACCACCATTCTTTTGCTGGTTTCACTATCTTATCTTCTTATTCATGTTAATGGTTTCACGGCTTCAAGATGGATTAAAGCTCATGCAACCTTTTATGGCGGCAGCGATGCTTCTGGAACAATGGGTATGTTTTTGAATCGTTGGTTTTTTATGTTAACATTAATTCGAGTTTAAGTTCTACAAGAAAATGGGTATCGTTAATTTGTTTTGTAGAACATCTATGATAGAATCTCTAAAATACAAATTTTGGAGATTTTGAATGTAGATGATTGTTTGTCTTTTAGAGTATTTTTAACAAAATCTTAAAAATGGAGGAAAAAAAGATTTAAAAAATGAATGATGATAATCGAGAAAAATAAAGATTTTGGAGATTTTGAACAAGATGGTTACTTGTTTCTTGGAACATCTTCGAGAGAATCTCCAAAATGGAGAAAAGAATTTTTTTGCTGATTTTAGAGATGGATGTTGACGGTCGTTTGTTTTTGTAGTAAGTTCAATAGAATCTTTAAATAGAGAAAAAAATGATTTTTGGAGATTTTGAAAATGAACCTAGAGATGATCGTTTGTCTTTGTCTTTTCGAGCAATTATCACACAATATCTAAAATGAATAAAATAGGAATTTTGGAGATTTTGGAAACGAAATTGATGATGTTTTTTTGTTTGGTTGTAGGGGGTGCTTGTGGGTATGGTAACTTGTACTCGAGTGGGTACGGTACAAGAACCGCTGCATTGAGTACGGCTTTGTTCAAGGAGGGTGCAGCTTGTGGCCAATGCTACAAGATTATATGTGATCACAAGGCTGACTCTCGATGGTGCAAGAAAGGAGTATCAGTGACTGTTACTGCAACAAACTTTTGCCCACCAAATTATGCTCAGGGGAATAATGCTGGCGGATGGTGCAACCCACCCCTTCAACATTTCGATATGGCTCAACCCGCTTGGGAGAAAATCGGCATTTACAAAGGCGGAATCGTTCCGGTCATTTTTCAAAGGTACCCTTTTTCTCGCTGTTAGTGCATAATTTCAATTTTTTTAAGTATATAATATTTATATACATCAATTGCAATAAATAAACTCACACACTCTCCTCATATTTGAAGAATTCTATTGTTAGTCACTCAAATTGATTGCACGATGTGAAAACGCGTTTGTTGATCATGTTTTGTGTTTTGTCTTTAGGGTACCATGTAAGAAACATGGCGGAGTTCGGTTTACAGTGAATGGAAGAGACTACTTTGAGCTTGTTTTGATCACAAACGTCGGTGGGGCTGGGTCGATTCGATCGGTACGTGTAAAGGGGTCAAGAACTGGATGGTCATCTATGTCAAGCAACTGGGGGGCTAATTGGCAATCGAACGCCTACCTGAATGGCCAGTCAATGTCGTTCATGGTCACAACAACAGACGGAGTAACAAAAACCTTCTCAAATATTGTCCCTTCAAACTGGAGATTCGGTCAAACCTACTCAAGCCGATTACAATTCTAAACATGTTACTAATTTTCAGGGTTTAGGGTTTGGACAACTGACATGCTTTCTCTTTTTAAGGAAGCATTCCAATAGTTACTTTTTTCTTTTATGTTTTTCCAAATATTTCCATTTTATAGCGTATATGAATTTATGAGGAAATGAGTTTTATCCGATCCGGACAAAACTCATATACACTCTTTAATGTATTTGGCAATGCCAAAAAAGCACCCTCTTTCCTAGAAAGGAAGTCACACATACTCCTAATAAACAAATGTTTTCTAATGTACTTGTTGAGCGAAAATTAGTAAAAAAATACACAAGCGCTAAAGTGAGCTGGTGTCGTTTGTTTTTAGTCATCATTTGATAAACGGATTGCAAATTTGAATATTACTACTCAAAGCGGTAATAATTATTTTTTACTATGTTTAGTATAAATCAAACGGATTGCAAATTTGAATATTACTACTCAAAGTCGTAATAATTATTTTTTACCATGTTTAGCATAAATCAATTTGTGGTGTTTGACAAATATGATTCAATTTTAAATTTTCGATTCTATATAAAAAGAAATCAACTTTTGAGAAATATTTAATAGTTTCAACAATAAATTTTATTTTAATGGTATATAAAATTATGTGTGTATCATTAACTTTAACAAAAAAAAATCGGTTATTTAGTTTTGATGTTTGAATATCGTAACAATCCATTAAGAAGCACACGTCTAAACATAAATGATATATTTGAAAACAGATAATATTGTAATATATTTATCAAAAAATGATTTGTTATAAGTTTCAAAGTAATAAATGACAAATTATGAATATTTATAAACAAGGTTTACGAGCCAAAAACAATATTGCTTATTCAAGCTCGAGGTCATAAATGAATTTATTGTTCTAGAGTTGAAATACTAACCAAATACTTAAATTATTAAATCGACAACAATACTCAATTTTAAAGACTAATATAATAATCTTCGAGCTAAAAAAAACAATAATGATAAAAACTATTCGAGATCGAATATGTTCAAGCCTAGTATTAATTTCTCGAGCCAACCCAAAATTCGTTATTAGTTGACTCAATTCGACTCGGAAGTTTCCGGAAATAGGCCCTTTTTTTCTTTCCTAAAATATCCCTGTCGTTGGGTCTATGTTAAAACTTTAAATGAAATAAATATTCGAGCTTAATAAACTATTACAAAGAAATATTCGTGCTCGAATGATGTTCGAGCCTAGTATTAATTTTTCGAGCCAAACCCATAATTGATTCTTACTTGACTCGGTTCGACTCGAGTCAGCTCAACTCGACTGAGAAAGTTTCTAGAAATAGACCCTTTTTCTCTGTCTCAAAATACCCCTAGCGTTGGGCCTATGTTAAAACTTAAAATCCAAAAGGGGCCATTAAGAAGATGTAAATGGGCCTTGTACAGTCGCAAAAAATAAATATTGTTACAATATTTATCAAAAAATGATCTATTATACGTTTGGAAGTAATACATGACAAATTATGTATATTTATAAATACGGTTTACAAGCTAAAAAATATGTTTATTCGAGCTCGAGCTCATAAATAAATTAATTGTGTTCAAGTTAAAATCATAACAGTAAAAACATTAAATCAGAAGCAAACTCGATCTTAAATAATTAATATAATATTCGAGCTTAATAAACTATTACAAAGAAATATTCAGGCCCCAATGATCCAAACCCAAAATTCGTTATTAGTTGACTCGGTTTGACTCGAGTTGGCTCGACTCGACTCAGGAAGTTTCTAGAAATAGACCCCTTTTTTTCTTTCCCAAAATACCCCTGGAATTGGGCCTATATTAAAACTTAAAATCCAAAAAGGCCCATTAAGAAGATGTAAATGGGCCTTGTAGAGTCGCAAAAGCCCTCGGCAAACCCCTCCCTTTCTCGTTCACTTTCCGATCAATTCCCTAGTGGTGGCTGTTGTAGTCGGCGACGGCTCGATCACTCTCTTTTTTCCAAAACCCTAAAATAATCAATGTGAAAATTTCTTCAATTTTCATCTTCAATTCAATTCAATCAAACCCTACCCTCATTGTTGCAAATTAATCAAATATTTACAAACACAATGACATCTGATTCATCATCCACTGCAACGGAAGGAACCATTGTTGGTGTTGGTGTTGGTAACAGTTATTCTCAGCGGAACAGTTTGCCATCGCCGTGGGCTCAAGTGGTTCGTGGAGGCGGTGAGCCGGACCCAGTCCCAGTCCCTCCGCGCTCTCCGTCTGCATCGCCGTCGTCTGTATTGACGACGGAGCAAAATACTGTGTTTTCTGATCAGTTGACGGTAATGGAGCCGCAGACGGTGGCGGCGGCGGTGGCGGTGGCGGTGGTGGAGACTACTCAGACGACGGAGGGTTCGGAAGATAGTAGTAATAATAATGGCAATGCGAGTGGTGTAAAGAAGTCGGCTTGGAACAAACCCTCGCCAAACGGTGTCGTTGATGTGACTAATACGCCTGTGATGGGTGCTGCTTCTTGGCCGGCGCTTTCTGAATTGACTAAGCCGTTACCGAAATCATTGTCGTTCCCATCGGAATCATCTTCTAAACCTACATCTGATGGATCAATCACCGTCCCTCAGGTTCGCTATTAGATATGTTTTTGATATAATGTTTCTATCACATAAATATATAGATATAGATATATGCATTATGTATTGTATTATGCTGCTATTTTAGATACAATCAATACTGATAATTACAAATTCAGTAGAAAGAAATGAAAACCACAATTACTGTTTCCATCACACACACATATATATATATGTATGTATATGTTATGTATTATGCTGCTATTTTAGATAGAATCAATACTGATGATTACAAATTCTGTAGAAAGTAATGAAAAGCCACAATTACTGTTTTCTATGAGTTTTATATGATTATATGTTGTTATTGATTATCTATACAGGCACCTGTAAGCTTGCAACCACAGCAGAAACCTGTTAAACCTAATGCAAGCCATCATTCAAATCAAAATCACACCCAAAATTTCCGGCAAAGATCAATGAAACGAGGAGGAGGAGGAGGTGCAGGGGGTGGCTACAATCGGCCGCCAATGCCGCCACCCCCTCCACCACCAATGCCGCCATTCCCACTTTTCGACATGCCATATGGTAGTTTTGTACCAGCAGTTTTGGATTCACCAGTAAGAGAACAATCTCCATATAATGGCAACAATTTTGCCCCAAGACCGATGGGTGGCGTTGGGTCCCACTCCAACGCCATTCACGATCACCCTTCTAACAGAAAGAGGAATAACTTTGGTCCTCGCCCACGTGGAGATGGAGGACTTTATCTTAACAATGGTCATGGAGGCAGGCGGGACCACCATGATCGCGATTGGCGTGGTCCACGAAGTCACGGTGCACTGCCACCACACCAAATGGTTCCTCCACCTCCACCTCCTCCTAGGGGTTATATGCAACAAGCTCACCTGGGTCCTGCTCCTTTTATTGCTCCCCAGCCCATAAGACCATATGGAACCCCCATGGGTTATGGTGAGTTTTTAAACTATATAATTGCAAGTTAATACAAATTTGTTGGTTTCTGGTTAATTGGAAGAAATATATATTAACTTTTTATAACTTTTTGCAGAGATGGCAGCACCATTTCTATATGTTCCAACTCTACCTCCGGAGCCTTATAGGGGAGCTCCCCTTCTTCCTCGGGCAGCTCCGCCTTCTATGTTCATGCCTGTTATGGATCCACCTTTGTCTGTTTTGATACTAAATCAGATTGAATACTATTTCAGGTATGGTAGCTTTGTTAAAAGATAAGTGTTTACTTTGGATAAATTTTTTATGTTTTTTCTGATATGCAATTTGTTTACCACAGTGATGATAATTTGGTGAAAGATAATTATTTGAGGTCGAATATGGATGAAGAGGGTTGGGTGCCTGTTACTTTAATAGCTGGATTTCGTCGAGTAAGTAATGTTTTTATTTATCATGAAGCAAGGAGGAACCCTATTAACCTATATATATATTACTTAAAGTTAATGATGGAGTACTTGATGGCTGTATGTTTGAATTTTTTTAGCAGAGAATACTCAGACTACGAAAAAGGATCAAATTAAGATTAAAAGTTATAATTTTCATCATAACTCAAGATAATCAACCAATGTGAGAATGCTATTTATGAAGTAAGATCGCATTGTTTAATCTTTTTTGTTTTTTAAATCCAGAACAAATACCAAGCAATGGAACAATAATGATTTTATTAAAATATGTGAGTATGAAAGGTTGGTTGAAATGGTGCCTCACATAAATGTGGCCAATGCTCATATGAAATTAAATTAGTTTTATGTTTGAATGATTCTAATGGAAGAATATTGCTGGTTTTTACCTTTACTATTCAAATGAAATGCTTTTCTTTCTTTTTTAACTTATTCTCCTTTAGTTATTCTCTTTATTGTGTGAAATTTTATTTAAAGGTGAAAACACATTACGTTTTTTGTTTTAGTTCTTATTCTCTTTTCTTAATGTGTTAAAATTCTCTTTTAGTTCTTATTCTCTTTATTGTGTGAAATTTTATGTAAAGGTAAAAACACAGTATGTTTCTTTTAGACTTTTAGTTCATATTCTCTTTTCTTAATGTGTTAAAATTCTCTTTTTGTTCTTATTCTCTTTATAATGTGAAATTTTATGTGCCTGTTGATGTTAGTGATCCATTTACCGAGCTTATTTTATACTGTTTCTAATGGCCATTTTTTCAACCTGTGTGAATTTATAATATGCAAGTTTCACCGTTCTGAGAGGAAGACGATACTACCCCTGAATGCAAGAAATATCGGTTGCCACTTACAAAAAAAGATCTTTCGAAGAAAGGGTCCTTATAAGGAAAAATGAGAAAAACAAATATAAAGGGTATATTTGTAAAAATGACGTCTTTTCTTTCCTTTCTCTTCGGTTCAAGAACATGAAAAATTGTTTCATTTCCATTTCTTTCTAGAACGCAAATAAAAAAACCTTATTTTTCTTTTCTTTCTTTACCTTTCCATTATATTCCCTTCCTTTTTTTTTCTTTTCTTCCTAAATTCGAGAACACATTGTCAGTGATGACTGCATCATCTCGAATCTGAAACTTTCCCATAAATGTATTTTGTATCCTATGGATTTATGATCGTTCATGAGTCAATTTATCTTGTAAAATGAAAATGAGGGTGAAACATTATAATGTAAAGGTATATTGGTAGGGGAGCAAGATTTACAGTCTGTGGCCAGTAAGATCCTGAATTGCATGTTGTTGATTGTTTTACTGTACAGTTAGCAAGTTTCATTGCTAACTGTATGGTAAAAAAATATAGTATGGCTACCATTGAAGTCTCTGATGCCCACTGCAACTAACTTCTTAGAAGATGAATGTTTATGTCACATGAATATGCCTTTTTATGTGCTGATCCCACTTGGTGTGGTAATTGGTATTGGAATGTTATTTTCGTCACTGATGTTTTTGCCAATTCCTTAATTTATTCCTTTCTTGTTTTCATGTTCTTTCTTTATATATATGTGGGCGGGTTCAAATGAGAACTCAAATATGGTTGTGAACATGAGGACAAATGAGAGTGCGACACGTGTCATATTTGGACTGAATAATGAAAGGCATTCAGAGTGAATAATGAAGGTGAAGTTCATACATTATTCGACGGAATAATACTACATTCAGACTGAATATTTCCCTTCATTATTCAGTCTAAACATGACACTTGTCACACTCTCATTTGTCCTCATGTTCTCAACCAAATTTGAGTTCTCATTTGAACTTTCCTCTCTCTCTCTCTCTATATATATATATATATAGATATCATAAGGTATGTATGTATTATTATATGTGTGTGCATATGTTCTCTATCCAAGATTACACCATGGTAGGGAGTGGCTGGAATTGTTAAGGGTTTACATGTTTAAAAATTAGCAGTAATTTTAATATTATTTAACAGACTAGTTAATTTTTCTTCTGTTTTGGCACACTGGTCTTTTTCCTAGTTTTCTGCTTGTTTATTTGATCTATGATAGGACCCCTTGTAATTCCAGCTATGCATATAACAAATAAATTGAAAGATAATATTTCTTGTCGACCTCACACAATAAATAGCTTTATAGGGATCATCGGGGGATCTACAAGGTGATTGGTGTGGTTTAAGGGCTTTAACAATTACATTAATCATGTGGGAATTCCACAAATAACATTTTCTTTCATGTATTATGCATTTATGTATTATATGTCACTAAACAGAAATCCATATGGTTATTATATATTTATATTCCTGATCCACAAAACGTGCACCTGAATCCTTGCAATGTAGATGAATCCCATAAATGAAACCACATCTTATATGTGCTATATTATATACTTGTTATGACTTCAACGTGAATTTTAGCGTTTTTTTATACAACGGAACATTAGACGATTATTACTGACATTTTTATTTCTTGTTTTTGTCCTTTTCGGTCTTTAAGTAAATATAGTTTAGTACCAAGACCAACTTATGTAGAATTATTTCTTTCTTATGTTACTTCCTTCTTGTGCATGATCAAGGTTATTTTATTGTTGTTTCCACCGTGAGGTAGATTTACGCTTTACATAGGTGAATGATTCCAATTTCTGCATGCTTTTGTTCGTGTGAGCAGTTGACGATTTTATCCTCTCTTGGATATATATATATATATATATATATATATAGGAAAGTTCAAATGCGAACTCAAATTTGGTTGTGAACGTGAGGACAAATGAGAGCGCGACACGTGTCTGAATGTAGATTAATCAGACAGTCATAAATACTATATTCAGTCTGAATATTTATTTGATTATTCAGTCTGAATATGACACATGTCGCACTCTCATTTGTCCTCACGTTCACAACCAAATTTGAGTTCTCATTTGAACCCGTCCCTATGTATGTGTATATGTAGCGTGCACCTCAACTAATCCCATGGGGCTTTGAAGTTAACAGCCGGGAAAATCTTTAGTGGTCCTAAACGGACTTGAACTGGTGGCTGATTGGGATCAGACCCATGGCTTGACCACCTGAGCTACACCCCTAAGGGTTTGCTGTATTCTCTTTATCAAAGCGGGAATGGTCTTTTCAATATAAATAACAATGTCTGGTTATATCTTAACTACAATATATCTAACGACATGACAATCAGCTACCCAAATTGGAACAGCTTTACTCGAGTCGACCTAATATTGATGTTTTTTTTTGCTTTTCTGATGTGATTTTCAGGTTCAAAGTTTGACAAGCGACATTCAAATGATTTTGAATTCCTTGAGAGACTCAACGGTTGTTGAAGTTCAGGTACCTTCTATTCTATACATGCCTCAATCATCTCTATATTTACTCCAAATTATGTATAACTTCTCGAGATTTTAGTTTAATGGGACCATATTTATTTTTTAATTTTTTTATAGTTCATAAACTACTAACAAGATTTTTCGGGTTTCTTACTGGCTGTTTTTCATGTTGTATTTGGTTGACGAATATTTTTGTAGTTGTTTCCATCTTTTTCTTTTTTAATGATTACAAATGGCGTAATTATATATATATATATATGGGGGGGGGGTTCAAATGAGCACTCAAATTTGGTTGTGAACATGAGGACAAATGAGAGCGTGGCACGTGTCATAATCAGACTGAATAATGAAGGTGAAGTTCATACATTATTCAGACTGAATAACACTACATTCAGGCTAAATATTTCCTTCATTATTCAGTCAGAATATGACACGTGCCACACTCTCTCATTTGTCCTCATGTTCACAACCAAATTTGAGTTCTCATTTGAACTTTCCTCTCTCTCTCTCTCTCTATATATATATATGCTTAGGCTATGCTTAGGAAACTAGCAGATAAGACAGATAACAATGTAAAATGACGTAAATGTATATGTTGAAAAATTAATTGAAAACACATATCAAGGGCATAATTGGAAAACTATAAAGGGGCGTATTAGCAGTGAATCAGATCGGATTCCAATTTATAACCATCTAATCTGTTTCTCTCTTCAGGTTCTATGATTTTTATAGTTTTTTAACTTCATTTTTAGATATTTAACGGTTCTTGATGCATCATTATACAAAACTTTCGGACAATTTGTCTTAATTTTATGCAGGGGGAAACCGTAAGGAGACGTAACGAATGGACAAAGTGGGTAAAACCGTCCAATAAGTTTCAAGCCGATTCCACCTCTCATTCACCACGTGCACCAACTGACAACTCGCCCGTAGAAACTCCGTTACAGAAACTCACATTAGATGAGTCAACAACAGTCGAAAAGACCACTATCGATACAAACAATGCCCACAATGAAACCAATTCATCCAATCTTCCTAACGGAGATATCAACATCGGCGAGCAATCTATGAATTCGAAATCTTCAACATCATCTTCAAATCAAGATCTTTGAGTGAACCCCAGATTTTGCAGGTTGCAGTAAATAATGAGAGCGGTTCGGTGAAAAACGGAGTGAAGTATTTGAATGACTCGTTGTTTGTATAGATACGCCATTTCTGCAGGTAATTTCTTAGCATTTTAGCGGTTTGATTTGGATAGAAATTTTGAGGCGGTGGGCATCATGGATGGAGGTCGAGAGGGATAGGATTCACGTTTTTTTTGGCTACTCGGAAGGAATATGTTTGAAGATTGGATGGGATTTGTTCGTATTTAACTTGGATTTTCACATTTTTTTTTTGTTTCAGAAAGATCGGAATTTGAATTACATATTCTTGATATACCTTGATTTGGTTTTTTTAAGACTTTTGGTAGAATGTTGATGGTTTAAAGTTAATTTTTTGGTATGTTTTTAAGATTTGTAGATATTAAATTTTTATGGGTGTGTTTTAATTTTATCGATTGTTTTTGTTATATGAAGTTTTGGCCATTCAGTGTTCTAAAAAGTGCGCCATGGCAGTTATGGTGTATTGTGGCGTATGGCTTGTTTTCGATGTCACATTAATCTTTATAGCATGCTATGGATTTATGTCTCTTTTTCATAAGGTGTTATTTGGTCTTTTTTCTTTAAATGTTTTCGGTTTGTAGTATATAACCAACAACTCAACAAGTATATGGTTTTTAGATCAAATGTATGTAAATCATGTGTAAAGAATGGTGGAAAACATGTGTATGCATCATGTTATAAAAAATGTTACACCCTTGATGAACATCGCTTCACGTTTGGCATAGTATGGGACAGAACAAAAATTTACTGTTCCATATTTGGTATGACATGAGACAGTGAGACAAAAAGGGCTTTTGGAACGTGTAACATATTCACAGTGTTTTCAAGCTATTCCAGTTTTTCAATCGAAGATGTCTAGTTGAACGTTATAATACATGTTATGTTGCAATGATTTAGCTTTGATCTTTGTGTGTGTGAGTGTTTATGTGTTAAGTGTTAATGAATATTGTATTGATCCTAGAAACCCAGTTGCAAAAGAAGACAATATCTGATTAAACTACCACCAGAATACTAAAGAAAATCGAAATAACACCAGTTAATACAAAATAAAACGTAGACAAACAAAAAGTGAATGATCAAAAACCATATTGACTTGTATCTGTATCGGAAACCAAAACGGTCTTAATTATTAACGACACGCGTAAAGACAACACATGTATATGAAAAGGACATAAGAGTCCAACGAACATATGTTTAGGGGTATTTTTGTAATTTTAGTGAAAAAGAGAAATGGATGAGGATTGAAATAGTAGTAATGGGGTAATCTATTGATTTGATTCTTTCCGTACACATTGGTGGTCCTACATGCTTGTTATGTGCAGATCTCCGTGACCTTGGTAGCTATTCACATGACAGAATATTCAAAGTTTGAGTTTTTAGACGTTAATTTTGAAGGTTTGTCTGACTGTTAACTTAACAGAATCTCGTATAATCAGTTACCATACTTGCAAAATAATACGGATAATCACCATCTATAAAATGTATTTTAAGTGTTTTAATGTTTTTAAATTATTTTAATAAAAATGGACTAGTATATTAATACCGGGTTTCCTAAGTAGGAAAAGGTTTATACGAGGACGATAACAATTTACGAGAATGCGAGAACAAATCCTCAGCCAATCAATTTGTACATGAAAATTTTCATGTTGTACAAAATCATAAATGATGCGAACGACTTTTCATGCGACTTAAGTGACCTCAAAAGTCGTCCGCTACAATTAATTCAAAATCACATGTTAGTATGAATCCGCTCCTTCCTAAGTATGTTAGTGAAAAAGAAGTGTCTATATTTTTATTTTATGGACAATTTACTTAAATGCTTACTTGATAAACATTTACCACTAAAAGTCAACATTCTTAACTTATTTAACAGGATAAGATTGTAGTCCATCTAAAAGGCATCTTATGCAACAATTTATTTGGTAATTAAGAGCTTGCTGAATAAGAGTTGTTATTCTCACTTACCGATAAGACTCTTTATCTTTATCATCCTTTCTACTGGGTAAGATTTCCGGCCCTTGTCATGTTCATACGATAAGGTAAATGACCCGATAAGCATCTACAGGATAAACATTTGATAAACGACCTTTTAACTTGTCCCAAAAGAAATGTTTACTTTCAAAAGTAAGTGTCCTTTACTATTCTACCCTTGAAAAGAAGGTGGAGAGAAAAACATATGTCTATTGTTAATCATAAAAATGTCATTTAGTTAATTAAAAAGTGTAATAATTATACATATATAAAGATGTATATGTTTCATTGTGAACATTTGTTTTAGGATGGGGGAGTGGGTATAGTTATTTATTGAATTTAAAAAATTGTTGGTTAGTTGAGCTTAACAATATATATATATATAGATATATATATATATATATATATATATATATATAAATATAGGGGAGGGATCATACGAGAACCATCCATTTTTAAAGAAATAAAGGAACACCTTGTGGACCACATATGATGTGGGTCTTACATAATATTAAATCATATTAATAATATGATTTAATATTATGTAAGACCCACACATAATATTAAATCATATTAATAATATGATTTAATATTAAATCATAAATGATTTAATATTATGTAAGACCCATATCATATGTGGTCCACAAGGTGTTCCTTTATTACTTTAAATTTACAAAGTTCTCATTTGAACCTTCCTCTATAAATATATATAATAAATATAGTATTGAATGTATTGACTAACATATATTTGTTTCACAATGTGTTTGTCTCACATGTGCTCGGTTCACAATGTGAAATATTTTTGCGTGTTTTTCTTTTTGTTTCACAAACACATAAAAAATGTTTACATTGTGATCCGAGCACATTGAGACAAACACATTGTGAAACAAATATATGTTAATCAATATTCTAAATTCTAGTCTTAGATGAAAATAAATCACATGAAACAACACATGATGCACAAGTTCTTATGGTTATCACAATTTCATGAGTTTTTAAAAGAAGACCCCCCTATATGTGTGTGTATATAGATAATAATATATTGCAATTACCAAAACAAAACTAAATATGAATACGTAGGATGATGATCAATTTTAATTACATTTGAAAGATGTTATAAAGAGTTACGTTATGTTTTCGTTTTTCTTACCGCTTCTTTCAACATGAACTTTCAGCTTTTCAATCCATGCATTTCAAATTTTAGCGGAAATTCTAAATTAGTTTAACTTAATGGCAAATCCAAGAATTTTAGTAATGAGACAACAACTAATTAATATGATTAATTGATTATGGTATATAAAAGGTCAAAAAAAAAAAGAATAGAAATAAGAATCATCTATATGGGACAAAATAATGTAATTATTTTGAAAATTTATGGGACAACTGACTCCCTAGTTACTTAACCGGTCCACTTTGGTTAGTTTGGCATGACCAAAAAACTCAATAATTTCGTCGGCTTGATATGTAAAACTGTTAAATGAATGTACTTCATTGTAATTCCCCCACCCAGAGGATCGCACATTACCTTCTAGGGATAGGTTAAATGTGTATTTATTTATCGTTAAATGCACACCTACCTAATAATTTCCTCGTCACATATATAATCAAAACTTATTTTTGGCATTTTCAATGTATGGTTTAACCTGATTTTGATATATACAAATATACATATAGCAGCACACCCTTTCAGGATGGTATATTTGCACAAATAAATAAGGGTTCGAGTATACATCCAAAGTGTGAGAGTTATAACTTTTTGGCGGATTAAGCTCTTATAAATCAGTTGCCTAACAATCGAGTACTAACATGGTTTGCTTCTCAGTAGGTGATTTTCACAAAACCCTTTCCGTTTACAGAAGCTTATTCTTTTTATGGATATTTAACTGTCTCTCCGACCTATAAATTAGTGTCCATATTTTTATGTATGTTTGTCACAAAATAAGTGTCTAGTTTCAAAAATAGATAACTTAATTCTCAAATCTACTTAATTAATGCATAAGTATTTAAAAGTTGTAAAAAAAGATAAATAAATAAAGGTATGGTTGTCATTCCGTTAACTAAAAAAATATAATAATTATACATATCTAACATTGTATGACATTTTTATTATAAACATTTTTTAAAGAGAGTAGCTACTTTAAATGTAGCATCTCAAACCAACCATACCAGATATTTTTCGGTTTACCCACACATTTAGACTCACGGTTAAATGCGTCTGATAGATGAGATATCAAGTTCCTTATAAGACAAAATTTATTCCCTTCCCCAACAAATACGGGGTATTACAATCCACCCCCCTTAGAAGTTCAGTGCCCTCGCTGGCACACCAATCCGGTTCCAACTCTGATACCTTATGTAATATCTTAGGTTAATCGTACTAGATATTGTTCGTTTTATTCACACACTTGGACGCATAGTTTTAAAATGCATCTGATAAAAGAAATAAAATATCAAATCCCTTATAAGACAAAGTTTATTCACCTCCAAACCAACACGATATATTACATTAAATGGGTCAAATTTAACCATACACACACATAAATTATTACTACTTCAATAATATATATATATATATATATATTATATACATTAAGATATAATTAACACATAAATCAAGAATATAATAATGATAATCCATAGACAAGCATGAACCCCCACCACCCACCCCTTTCATTACTTATATCTTTTCACACACACACACAAACACATACACACATACATCTCAAAAAAAAAAAAATTAAATCTGAAGAATGAAACCTATGGATGATGTCTGGAAAGATATCAGCAGTCTTCCATCTCTTCACCACCCCACCACCACCCATCACTTCCAAGATTTCTTTGCTCCGGCCGCCAGACCCACCGGAGCCACCACCGGAACCACCATGATCCACCCATCATCACCACCACCCACCACCATGTTAAGCCTCAGTACTAGTGGCAACTCTGGACCTGATCAAGAACCACCACCACATAATACATCAAATAATTCAACAACAACAGGAGCCACTTCACCTCTTTTAGTTAAAAAACAAAAATCCCCTTTGGAATACACCGAAAAATTCAAACGATTGATGAAAAATCGCGAATCGGCTGCTCGTTCTAGAGCGAGAAAACAGGTATTTCTCGACCTTTTTATCATTCTCGTTTGAACCCCTCTCTCTCTCTATATATATATATATATATGTATAATTTGATTTAGTAATATATAGTTATTAATTTATTTTGTTAAGCTTAATCAAAATTTAACAGCGTATAGATTGATGACACGTATTGATTGATGAACAATTTTTATTGGGTAGAATAGAAATGCGATTAATGGTTGAAAGATGTGAAATATAAAAAAATGTTGGATTTATATTTAACATTTATACCCAACATTATAATGATCAAACCAAAAAAGAAATGTCTTTTTTCTTATCTTGAATTAAACATACTCATTTATAATTATTATTTAATTACCCCACTCATCTAAGGGAATTTAGTTTTTGATTTCATAGATTTAAAAGTAATAATTTTTTTTGTTTTAGAATAAATGCCACATTTTTATTTTGTATAAATTTTAATAAATGCGGTGTGTTTTGCTTTTAAAAATAATATAATTTTTTTTTGTATATAGTTTAGTAAAGAAAATCAAATGTTTAGTATTTTTTTTTTCTGACAAGGACATAAAAAATAATTAAATATTTATGAAATATTTATCAAGAAATATTTTAGATATTTAAGAAAATGGGAAATCATAACTAAAAAAAATATTTGTTTTGGGTTTTTTGTTTGTAGCATGTTTAAAGTCATATTTTTGGTCAACTTTAAAGTAAACCAAATTTTTCCAAAAGAAATTTTTTGCATATTTAATTTGTCAAGGATATTATAAATATATGAATAACATTTTTATGGATCCACTTGCCAAATAAAAAGTATCCATATAAAAGATAAAATATTATTTTAATCAATTTAATTTTATTATCTTGAAATGAATGAATGGATGGATGATTTGGATTTATGCTTTAATTTAGGTAGAATATTAATTAATTTTTTTTCTTTATAATTTCATAAAAATTATGTCGACAAAATTATTTTGATATGTTTATACTCAACGAAGAAATACCTGGTACACAATTTTTGATGTTTTACCTTTTGTTTTAGATTATACTAATAAGGCAATATTTTATATAAGGACAAGTTTGCTCGATTAATATATATATATATATATATATATATATATATATATATATAAAAAAGAGCAAGCTTCAAATGAGAACTTTGAAAATTTAAAGGAATAAAAAAATATCTTGTGAACCATATATGATATGTGTTTTGTATAATATTAAATCATATCTGATTTGATTTAATGGTGGGACCCATTGAATCAAATATGATTTAATATTATGTGGGACCCACATCATATGTGGTCTATAAATTGTTCCTTTGTTTATTTAAATAAGTGGTGTTCTCGTATGATCTCTCCCCTATATATATATATATATATATATATATATAAGAGAGAGGGAGAGAGAGTGAGAGAGAACGGAGGTTGAAATGATAACTTTATAAATTTAAAAGAACAAATGAACACCTTATAAACCACATATGATACAGGTGCTACATAATATTAAATCATATAACAATAGATTCAAATACTATAAAGTGGATAAATCAAAGATAGAAACATGTAGATTAGTTGCAAACAATTGATCATTTGTTTTTTTTATCACCCCCACAATCTACATCACCTAATCAACTTTATTTCAACTTTACCTTTAAGCCTTGGTTGTCAACTACTAACTTCCCCCCCTTTTTTTTCTTTTTTTTAACAAGATTTTGGAATTTATATTGTATATTAATTTATATTTAATTTTAAATATAATTATATTTCAAACATAATTTCATTTTCATAAAAATTCTCACAAGTTGGGTTCCTATGAGAATTATGAAAAATCTAACATTCATATAGTATAACATAACCTTCACATAATATGTATGTCAATATGGCGGTCTTACAAAAAACTACTATACATTCATGTCTTAAAAAAACTACTAAGAGTATACATTCATGTCTAATTAGCTTCATCACCTTTAAATATAATGCTACATTCACACAATATAAACGGTACCTTTACCATTTATCATGTTTATCAATAAAACTCTTTTTTTATCCGAAATCTATCTATCTATATATATATTATATATATACATATAAATAGGGGTGTGATTGGGAGAGAACACCAGTAAAAAATTGAGAAATCAATACAAATAGTTGGATTGAGATGATTCATTAGGTATGGTTAAACAAATAACTTTTCAAAAAATAAGCATATTTTCCCCAAATCTTCCATGAAAAATGGATAGAATATAACAACAAAAATTGAAGCAAAACTAAACAAATAAAAAATAAATTATTTTATTATCTTTTATTGGATACTTATTGGAAAGTGTTTGATGGATGCTTCTAAATACGATCCTCTAAATACGATCCCATGATTAAATTAATAGTACGATTTATTTTCTTTAACTCATATTAGATATCTAACTTCCATTTATCCAAATAATTTACTGAGTTAAATATATTGTTTAATAACTTCTTATAATATGATCATAATCAAATGAGAACTATAAAAATGTTATAAGTTTGTGAGAATTAATATAAAAGAATATTTTTTTACTTTATTTTTTTAATCAAGAATTATGATTTAAAATATTATTTCACATATGTTTGTGTTCACTTTGTGAGAAAATAACATTTAAACTTTTTTTTGGTGAAACAAGTAAAAAATTTGATTAAAAAAATAAACGTAAAAAATATTCACGAGTTTGTAACTTTATAAACATAAAAAATATTCACATGTTGAAACAAATAAATTTGAAACTATCACATTATGAAACAAGTATATGGAAAGCAAATATCTTAAATCTTCAAATTTGATTAAAAAAATCATGTAAAAAATTACTTTTAAATTGGTTATCACGAGTTTGTAACTTTATCCGGTTTTCATTTAATTTAGCCCCAATTAACATCTATCTAGAGGCTGGTTCATTTAGAAACTAGACGAATGGTAGAAACTATGGAAACTTTGGCAAATCAATATAAAAAATAATTCTTTTCATGATTTTTTTTTATCAAATGTTATGATTTATAATATTATTGCACATATGTTTGTTTCATCTTGTGAAAAATTACATGTGAAAATTTTACACCAAGAAACAAAACCATATGAAACTTTTCATAAAAAAATACATGAGAAACTTTCAACTTATGAAAAACAAATACACGTGAAACTTTACATTATGAAACAAACATATGTGCAATAATATCTTAAAATATAGCATTTGATGAAAAAAACCATGAAAAAAATTATTTTTTATATTGATTTGCCAAAATTTCTATAGTTTCTACCATTCGTCTAGTTTCTAAATGGAACCAACATCTATCTATATATATATATATATATATATACAAATAGAGAAAAGTTCAAACGTGAACTCAAATTTGGTTGTGAACGTGAGAACAAATGAGAGCGTGACACGTGTGTAGATATTCAGATTAAATATAGTATTTATTCAGTTGACTAAATAAGTATTATTCAAACTAAATAATCAAAGAAATATTCAGGTTAAATATAGTATTTATTCAGTTGACTGAATAAATACTATATTCAGTCTGAATATTTCTTTGTATATATAGACTGAATAGGGCACGTATCACGCTTTCATTTCTTCTTACATTCATAGCTAAATTTGAGTTTTCATTGACTACGCCACTAGAGGAAGGTTCAAATAAGAACTTTGTAAATTTAAAAAAATAAATGAACATCTTGTGGACCACATATAATGTGGGTCTCGCATAATATTAAATCATTTCATATGATTTAATATTAAATCAGAAATGATTTAATATTATGTGGGACCCACATCATATGTGGTCCATAAAGTGTTCATTTAAAAAGGGGTGGTTCTCGTATGATCCCTCCCCTAAGCCATTATATATATATTATAGGTTTGTAAAAAATAAACTTATAGAATAACTTTATTTATTGGATGGAGTAGTGAGGTGGTGGGTTCATGGTCTTAAAATATTTTACAGGCTCGTGCTGATGAGTTGGAGCACGAAGTGTTGAGATTAACAAAAGAGAACGCCAAACTCAAAAGGCTGCAAAAAGAGGTATTTTTTGTATTTTAAATTTTATATACTTATTACTTAAAAATAATTAAATAAATTATTTTATTAAACATCATTTTAGACAACCATCATATAGTCAAATATTTTTATTAAATTATAAGTTAAATACTATATTTATTAGTTTTTCCGCAAGAACCCATAAACATCATATTTAGTCTCTGACATATAGCTCAGTCGGTAAATGAGTAAGATGGCTCTGTTCAAATACAAAACATGCTTGGATTCGATCCCAAATCCTTTGCTAGCCTTAATTTTTGAGTCAGTCAAAAAAATGCTTTAAAAACGAATTTCATCTGGGACCGGTTAGAATTGTTAATAATAAATTTTTTCTATAAATAAATACTGTAATTAGAAAATCAAGTATAATAAAGTGACTTAATTATATTATATAAGTATATTCTAATAATTGTTAAAAACAAAGTTATACAAGACAACAAGTTTTTGTTTTTCTAAATCATATTATAAGACTATTACTAAATTATATTATAGTACAATATATTTTAAGAAAATAACTTATAAAAAGATTTTAAAACTCAAATTTTGTTACAATGAATATATTTTTTTAAAATTGATTTTAATAAAAAAGAATATATATTAATGGGAGTTCCTTTAAAAAGGAAGAATTTGCTTGTTTAGGCACTCACAAAGGTTGCCTTTAATGTACCGACAAGTGTCATGTCCTTTTTATATATTTTATTATTATTATTATTATTATTATTATTATTATAATTATCCACAAAATGCTTTTTTAATTAATATATTGTTTTTATTTTATTTTTGCAGTTGTGTTCAACTTCAGCCTCTACTGCTCAGTTTCCCCAAAAGCCCATGCTTCATAGATCCAAAAGTGCCCCTTTTTAAGGACACCCATGTCCATATCAACATTTTCTTTAATTTTTTTTAAAATATTAATGTAATATCCTTAAATTAATTCTACTTATATATCTTTTTTCAAATAGTATTTAACAAAATCATATGTTTATTAAGATCTTCTGATGTGATGTTTAAATTTTTTGTTAAAAACTGTAAATGTTTTGAAGACAATAAGAGTCAATTATTCATGAATTAATTATAAAAATGGCTAGATTTTGAATATATATATATATATATATATATATATCAGGACTCAAATGAAACAGTTAAAATTTATAATCATAGTTAAAGGATTTTTCCATATACACATAAATATACTGTTATTATACCAGATTGAGCTTTGGAGAACTAAACTTGTGTGTATCGGCTAACACACTTGTGCCACCACCAACCTTTTACTAAATCCATCAATAATGACGATGATATGTGGTTTTTTTCTTCATTAATTTGTATATATAAATATATTATTTTAGTTTTTATGTTTTTAATTTGTTCCATCTTTAGTTGTTCGTCTTTATCATCTTTTTGAAGAACGAGTTAAACAAATTCAAAGAAGAAAGTAAAAGTTAAGCAAAAAGTTAAAATCAAATTCAAAATGTATCTCCAACCCAAGGCACAACCATTTTCTATTAACAAATTTTCCAACCCAAATACCCATGATGTGTTAAGAGAATTTTCTGATAACATTTTTGTAGCATGGTTAAATTTTTTTTGTAATTGTAGCTAGTTTTTAGAAAAAATATTCAATAAACAGATAAATAGTTGAATTTGTACAGAAAAAGGATTTAATATTTTGAAACACGGATTTATAAGTTTCTCAACAAAGACTTATGAGAAAGAAAAAGTCTAATTATTCTCTAAGTTGTGTTTACAGTGATGTTCAACAATATAAACCGTTAGTATCGTGATACATTGTGTGGTTTAGAACATTTGAAGTACAATTATAGTTTGTTTGTTTTTTGGTCAAATTTCATCAAGTAGTTCTACTTTCGGTTTTGAATTACAAAACTACGGTTCAAACTACACAGTAACACATTAACTTTCATGTATCAAAAATAAGTAAAAGCCCATTTGTACATAACAAATAAAACACAGCCCAAACCAAGTCCATTAAAATTAGGGCTCATATATTTAGGATTGTGATGAAAGATAAAGCATGATTATTTGTTTTGGATCATGGTCAAGATAAATATGAGGTGATATTAAGGTTTAAGAAAGTGTAAACAATCGCGTGGCATGGTAGCGAGGTCAAACTTTAAGTCTTACACGCCACCATGAAAAAACAACGGTTTTCAAGACGTCTACAAATTTCTATGTCATATAGAGAATTATATATTTACATATATGTTTTGTCTATATTATATAATTAGATAATGATATTAAAATTTGTACATGTATATTAAAAGAAAAAAAATCATATAGATTGTTATTTTAAAAATAGTTTTTAATTAAATATTTAGAATAGGACTAGTAATCGTAATTTTACAACTTCGTTTTAATCGTGAGCCCATAACGGTTATGAATTCGTAAAACTATAAGTGATGTGACTAGATAAATCTATAAAAATGCATAGTCTAAAGTTAAAAGTGTGAATTTTTTAAAAGAATCACGTCTTATAAAAAAAAAAAGCGCTGCAGCATTAGCAGGGCTTACGGAAACATTATGGTTATTTCGTAACAGTCGAGATACGTCTTACACCATAACACATCTTTTTGAACACTTGGTGACATAAAGAAGGATAGGGTGGATTTTACTTAAAATTGTTTTGTGTATGAAGATCTTTTGAGTCTTTTTTTCTTCCAAAATTTGTATGAGTACATTCACATAATAAAAACATATTTTAGGGCCAAATTTGATTTTAATTATGTATTTCTCCTCGTTCATTTTAGACAATATACCTTTTTTTTCCTTCCATTTTAGGCTTACATATTATTATTTATGATTTGATAACTTTTAAAATATGTTAATTGAATAGATGGTAAGAGTAAACACAAACGAACATGATGAAGTCAAACCTCACGACTCATACTAGGAGAGGAGCATAAATCTACTTATATAGTTAAGGTAAGGATGAACTGAGAATTTTTTTTATACGGTAACACCATACAATATAGACAAAAATAATTATAAAAAATACGGTTATTATCGATGTGTCTTTACGTTTTTACTAATGTTTAATATCTTTCGATGTGTTTTTAGCCTAATTCCACCGTTTCGGGGGGGTTTTTTAAATTTTTTTGCTTGATTTCGAGGGATTGTTAAGTTTTTTTATATGGCTGTTTTTCTCATCTTTTGTTCATTTTGGAAACATGAAATGAAAACCAGGTTCTTGAGCTTTTTTTTATTATTATCCTGAATCCAACTCGTCTGTGTTCAAGAAAAATTGTCATTTTTGCCTCCCTATTAATCCTTAGAATTGGAAGTGGCATCTAAAATAATAAAACGGATTGCGTATACAAACATGTTGTTGATGACCAAAAAATAAAATAAAAATGGTTACACCTTATCGAAGATACTTAATTAGGTAATATATAGACCATTCATGTTTAAATTTGACAAGAAAGTAGCCCAAATATGGAATTTAACATTGATTAAGCATTAATGATATATCCGGGTATTTTTGTTTATAATCGTTCTAAAACTCCATTATGCTTTGCCCTTGTTAGGTGAACTAGGTACCTAAATGTTTAAAATGCTACATCTTAAATACCAAATCAAAGATTTTAAAAATATGTTATTCAAAATAAGAATCAGACCACTATTGCTAATGCTAATGTCACCAACAAGAATCAAAAACCAAATGAAAATTTAATCAAGAACTAAAATTAAAAAAAAAAAAAAAAAAGTCTACAACAAAGAAAATAGCACAACTCAAAGACCATGCCCAATCTGGCTCCATCATATATCAAATCATGCTCTACAACTGCACAATTCAAAACATCCCAAACTTCATCTCTACCTGCATCACAAAATTTCAAACAAAACAACAAGGATGAAGTGTTTTGCACAATTTGATGAAATAAAAATTAAGGCAAAAAAAAAAAGCTCACCATTAATTAAGGAATTGATCTCATTTTCCGATATAAACATATCTTCTCTTCTTTCGCCTTACCAGGATCATATACTCTATGTCATCAGCAATTGTATTGAACCACTTTGGTTTTCCCGTTGACAACATGATATATCCCATCACCATTCCAAGTATGGTTCCACATCCGTATCCCAACATCACCACTTTCCATGTAAATCCACTCTCCTCATCGACTTCAAGCTGTGCGGGACTCGGATGTTCACATTTGGGCAGAGGAAACCCACATAGTCCCGGATTCCCTTGGAATGAGGTTGCTCCAAATGTCCTGAACTGCGGTCCATCAGGAATGCGACCCACAAGATGGTTTTGCGAGAGATTTAAGACTTCAAGATTCGTTATAACGGCAAGACTTTGAGGGATCTCTCCTTTTAGCTGGTTACATGAAAGGTCTAAGGACTCGATCTCATGGAGATTTCCTAGAGCATTTGGGATTCGACCATTGAGGTTGTTGTGGGATAAGTTTAGCACTTTCAAAGAGCTAAGACTACCAATAACGTTTGGAATCTCTCCTTCAAACATGTTACTGAATAGATCAACAATTGTGTAGTCAACAGAAATTCTTGCAAATGGGAGCTCTGAACCTTTCACCGCAATAGTGATAGAATAGAACTTGCCAAATAATGCCAAATATTCTGGTTTTGCACCCTTCTTTACCCTTTCTTTCATCGCATCGAATTTTTGAAAATATTTTCCAGGGAGATGGCCTACAAACTTGTTACGAGATAAGTCAAGAACTTTCAGACTAGAAAACGGGTGTTTGATGATTGACGAGCTTTCTATGGGACCATGTAACTTGTTTGATTTGAGAACAAGAACTTGCAGATGTTGAAGATTAGCTGACCAGTGAGGGAATGTACCATTTAAATGGTTGTTTCCCAAATCAAGCACTTTCAAGGATTTACATTTAAACAAGTCAGTCGGCACCTCTCCTTCTAATGAATTTCCATTCAAAACAAGTCCCTCTAATCCTCCACAATCATCCCATGCATTTGGAATAGTGCCTTGAAAACTATTGTTTCCCAGATCTACCATCTGCAGGTTGGAGCTGATGTTACCCAAGCATTGCGGAATCACACCATCAAATCTATTATTGGACATGTCCAAGTATCGGAGATTACTCATGTTGCAAATTGATGGAGGGAATGACCCTTGAATCATGTTTGAATGCAGATCCAACCAAATCAAAAACTTGAGATGGCCGATGGAGTCGGGTATTTCTCCTGATAAGTTGGTGTTCGAGAGAATCAAGTAATACAAAGACTTGAGATGGCCGATTGAGTCGGGTATTTCTCCTGATAAGTTGGTGTTCGAGAGTCTCAAGTAATTCAAAGACTCGAGATGGCCGATTGAGTCGGGTATTTCTCCTGATAAGTTGGTGTTCGAGAGTCTCAAGTAATTCAAAGACTCGAGATGGCCGATTGAGTCGGGTATTTCTCCTGATAAGTTGGTGTATGAGAGATCCAAGAGAATCAAAGACTTGAGATGGCCGATTGAGTCGGGTATTTCTCCTGATAAGTTGGTGTTCGAGAGTCTCAAGTAATTCAATGACTTGAGATGGCCGATTGAGTCGGGTATTTCTGCGGTTAATAAGTTGGTGTATGAGAGATACAATTCAATCAAAGACTTGAGATGGCCGATTGACTCGAGTATTTCTGCGGTTAATAAGTTGGTGTCTGAGAGATCTAACAGCTTGAGAGGGATGCTAGTGTCAGTGTGAACTTTGGGAAATCGACCAGTAAGGTCATAGTTACCTGACAAGTCAAGTTCTTCCAAGTATGAAAGATTGAAGATGTTATCAGGAAATATCCCAAGCAAACCAGTGCTAGCAAGATGGAGTGATTTCATAGAAGAAGATATATTAAGATAAACGTGTAAACTTGACGAGATATTAACACCATTGAGCAAAAGCTCTTCCAAACTAGTAGAATTATGGAGGAGATTGTAGAAGACATGAGGTTCCAACTTCAAATCATTCCAAGAGAGATCAAGGGACACCAATTTACGAAGATATAAGATATCCGAAGGAACTTGGCCTATAAACCTACAGCGAGAGATGTTGAGATGTGTGAGACTATTAGAAAACCTTCCAATCTCACGTAGAAGTTGGGAATCGGTAAAATCATTAAAAGCAAGGTTGAGTCTTTGGAGATGAGGAAGGTTGAAGAGGGTGGAGTTAGGGTGGATGGTACCTCGTAGCATGCCACAACTGAGATCGAGAGCAACTACATCACCCGTGAAGGGGTTGCAAGTTACACCATCCCAATTGCAACAATCAATACTCTTGTTCCAATTCATCATAATCGGATAATAGTCGGAACCAAGCCAATCACGACAATAGTAATCATATTCATCATACGAGTGATTATAAGATAGAAGATTTTGTTTGAAGAGAAGCAAAGCATGAGTGTTTCTAGGAGAGCATCTTGTGAGGGTGGTGTTATTGGAAGAATAAGAGGAGCAAACGAAGAAAGAGAAAAGGAAAAAGGAGAGAAAACACATCATTGAATGATTCATTTTCTTTAATTGCAAAATGTCAAGTAGTTCATTGCTATAAATAAGCATACGAGGTTTGTGTATCGTGTAATTTTTAATATTTATTAGATTTTTTCTTATTTTTAATTTTTTTTGTTAATTCAATCGTATTTAATCTTCTCAACTATAAACAAAATGTTAAGAAACAATTCCCATTTTTTTCATTTCTTTAATCTTCTACATATTCCACTTCTTTAAAACAATATATATATCTATGGACTATGATGTAAAAGATTTCACAGGAAAGTATCATTTTTAGGAACCAACTTTTAAAAGTATCATTTTGGGGCCTTAAGTCAAACTTTTCATATATTTAAGGTTTTTTTACCTGATGACCCGATACTCTCGAGATGTCCAAATAAATGCAAATTAGATTTCCTTGTCATTTTTAAAATTAAATAAATTGTCGACATACAACTAAAATAACTAATATGTTAGAGGTTGTTTGTTTACCTCTTAATAGCTCCATTAAGAACCGGTGTTTGAATTGTTAAAAGGTGAATCTTGTTTGACAAAAAAAAAATATCTTAATTTAATTGTTTATATCCCTGCTAATGAATTTGGTATTTTGGACCTCACTTAACCATTCAACTCGCTAATAATCATATATATATATTGATATGTTTCGTAAACATGATTTTGAACAAATTAAAATAAATTTACAAGTTGGAAATAGGGAAGAATTATAGAACCAAAATCTAAAAACCAAAAACCGAAAACCGAAAACCAAAAACCATTTGGTTTTAAAACCGAACCGAAAACCAAAAACCGAAACCAGTTGGTATTAAAACCGAACCGAACCGAAAACTAAAAATCGAAATCATTTGGTTTTAAAACCGAACTGAACCGAAAAAAACCAAACCAAAAAACAAATCGAAAACCGAACGGTTTGGTTTTTCAAGAAACCGAATGGTTTGGTTTTCGGTTCGGTTTTGGTCAAAAACCGCACCAAACCGCACCGTGCTCACCCCTGGCTAATATCATGTTGAATATTACCAAACAATTATATTTCATTTTACACTATATCATTAAAGACTCTTAAAACATGATGTGATTCTAGCTTAATTGATATGATAAGAGAGGCTACATGTGTGATTGTGATTGTAGCTTCTAATAATATAATATAATAGAGGTTGTTAAAAACCCTGAATATGATGGGTAGACCTTTCAGTTCATCGGATTTCGTTTTCATGCACATAATTTTGCAAACCACAAATTAATGCAGTGAAAATTGAAAGCACCAACGTCGATGAAGCTTCTTGAAATTAAGTACTTGGTTGGGATTCAAGTCTGTATGTTCGTCTAGGATAATACTTGTATATTGAATGGGAATGTGGATAATACGAGTGATATTTGGTGGTTTAAGTCTTGGAATTGGAATTTGGATATAGGAGGGTATTGATTACAATTGTTGTGTAGACTTTTCTAGTAAACTTAATAGTTGATGATTAGATCATTAATTTAAAGTAGAAAAGTTATCACCCTAATACTTCAAATTATTTTGTGTATGTAAACGTAAAGTAGGTTTTTGTGGACAATTTTATGGAAAATATGGCGTATAGAAGTGGATGTATTGAAAGCTTGTTTGTTTTTGGAATGGCTTGTATTGATAACAAGAACTGATTTCAGATAATCAAAAAGATAATAGATGTTGTTTTTAATTATATGTGTAGAATAATTGGGTCTTGACTTCTTGCCCAATATACACTCAACATCTATGAGTTTGTGGTCCAAATTTCCTTTTGAATGGAAAACTTGACTCCAAGTCTTCAAATTGGAGGGTGGAGACTTAGCCTTAATTTTATTCGGTGCAAAATTTCCATCTTCAGATTGATTGATGTAAGAACTAAGAAGACTTGACCTTAACTTTATTTGCAGTCCAACGGGTCAATGCTTGTCAATTAAAGGCATATGCCAATTAGACTACGTTTCACAAACTAGTTGATGAACGGATTACATTTGAGTTTTGACAAAAAAATAGCTGATAAGATAGTTGAAAAATCTGAAATGACCAAAAAGAAAATGTTAAAAAATTAGTCAAGTTTAACATTTCATAATCACTAATAAATAACATGTAATATAAAACATTAATTAATAAAATTTCAGTTGACTTTATTATTATATTTATATGTGTGTACAATATTATAAATTTTGTATTTGTAAAAAAAAATATGAATTTTTTAAAATATCTGGTTAAATAATGATTTTAAGTAATCATTACATATAATATGATCAAAATAATGGTTTTCTGATTCACCATTGTAAGTAATATATATATATATGGTTTTCTGATTTACTGACGCAGCGGGGGTTTTGCGGAAGGATCGACAAACGTCTAAATCCAAAATGGTTGAGAATTACGTTTAGTAAAACTCAATAAACTAAGAGAAAAACTCTTAAAAAACTCTCAAAGAGAAGAATTGTATTGAATAATAGTGTGAATAATAATGAAAAATATGAATCCTATTTATAACTAAACTAATTAAAATAACATGGAAACTAAATCAATCCTAATTCTAATCTAACTAGGAAACTATTTAAAAAAGGAAACTAATAATAAGGAAATAAATAATAATAATCCTAATCTAATTAGAAAACAAATAAATAATAATTAAAACTGAATATTTGTCCTAAACTAATTAAGAAATAAAATAATCAAACAAGCAGATAAATGCGATTCGTTCAGGACTCGTCAGAACGCGTCCTCGACACGGCACGCGACCCAAGTCGCGCAAGGAACTGTTTTTCAGTTTCCGGTGCAGATTTACGACCTTCTTTCGAGCCCGTTTTCTTCGTTTCCAAATATCAAAGAAAAGTCTCGTTAAGTCCCGAAACCTCTCTGTATCAGTCACCCTCACTTGAAAAGAACTCGCCCTCGAGTTCATTTGAAAAACATCTTCACCTAACTTGTAGAATATCCATTTATTTAAAACGTTTGAATTCATAACTCGGCCTTTGAAATTCGAAAAAGATGACCAATCTTCAAATCCCAAAGGATGTTGTCGTGATTGCCTCCATACAAGCAAGATTCTATCAAACTCGAAAGGGTAAAAGGTGACATAAACTTTACCGAGAATTGTCTCAGTTTGGTCCGGAATGATTGTTGTCGGAATTATGGAAGCATCGTCTTTAGGTTCTTCCTTCATGATTTCTTGTGACAATGGTCTTGTTGACTCGAGAATATCCTCAAACGGTTCACCTTCGGGTGCTTCGATCGTCGGCTTGATATCGGGTTCGAAGACTTGGGTTTTAATAACGATTTCTTGTTGTGATTCCATTACCACGGGGATGACCTTTTTTCCGATCTCGTGGGATAAGTTTTCGTCTTTTTCTGCACTTGTCAAGCCTTTGACAACAATAGGGCAAAAGACTTCGACTTTCTTTGCGTCTTCTTCCATTTTTTGCTCACTAGTAGTTACTATAAGAATATTATCGTTTTTCTTGTTGGGGATCTTTTCAAAGCTATTCAATGGCGCCATCGCAATCTTCCGATTGCCCCAACGGAATAGCATCACATTATCTCGCCCCTTATAAGTGACGTCGTTATCAAATTGCCATGGTCGGCCCAATAGGATGTGACACGCATCCATGTCAAGGACATCACATAGAACCTCCTCTTGATAATATTTTCCGATCGATATTGGTACCCGACAAGTTTGTGTGATCATAACTTGCGAGTCTTTGTTGACCCACCCAAGAGAATAAGGAGCTTCATGGGGTTGAGTGGGTAGGTTGAGATAATCGACCAACTTTTTAGACACAAAGTTTTCACAACTACCGTTATCAATAATGAGGTTACATACCTTTCTGTCGACGGAGCAATAAGACCTGAAAAGATTCTTCCTTTGTCCCTCTTCTTTAGATGAAAAGAGTACTCGTTGGAGTATGAGGTTGATCTTTTCTTCGGTTTTGTGAGACAAGATTTCATCTTTTTCCGGTGTCTTCTCTTGTACGGGTGATCGTTTGCTTACGAGAGGAACCGAACTCACAATATAGTTGTAGATATCATCATGCGAAACCTTACCGGATAACACTTTATCTTTTGCATGCGGCCTCTTACGAACGAATGATTGTTTGCCCAGGAGAGAAATCGGATCCGTAATATTGTTGTAGATGTGGCCGCTCGAAACTCTGATCGATTTCTCGTGCCTGTCCCTTCTTCGACAATTGTCGTTGTTGGGGTTAGGAAAACGTTTGTTAACGTATTGTCGGATCGTAGACGATAAGAAGGGCCGATAATCTCGGCTAAGTACGCTTTGGTAGACGGTACATTGACTGCCATGATTAGTGAAAAGACAGGCGAATCCTGCTCTGATACCAACTGACGCAGCGTAGGTTTGCGGAAGGATCGACAAACGTCTAAATCCAAAATGGTTGAGAATTACGTTTAGTAAAACTCAATAAACTAAGAGAAAAACTCTTAAAAAACTCTCAAAGAGAAGAATTGTATTGAATAATAGTGTGAATAATAATGAAAAATATGAATCCTATTTATAACTAAACTAATTAAAATAACATGGAAACTAAATCAATCCTAATTCTAATCTAACTAGGAAACTATTTAAAAAAGGAAACTAATAATAAGGAAATAAATAATAATAATCCTAATCTAATTAGAAAACAAATAAATAATAATTAAAACTGAATATTTGTCCTAAACTAATTAAGAAATAAAATAATCAAACAAGCAGATAAATGCGATTCGTTCGGGACTCGTCAGAACGCGTCCTCGACACGGCACGCGACCCAAGTCGCGCAAGGAACTGTTTTTCAGTTTCCGGTGCAGATTTACGAGCTTCTTTCGAGCCCGTTTTCTTCGTTTCCAAATATCAAAGAGAAGTCTCGTTAAGTCCCGAAACCTCTCTGTATCAATATATATATATATAATTTAAATTCATATGAAAAACAAGAAGATGATAGATGTTTTTAATTATATGTGCAAAATACCTAAGTCTTGATTCCATGCCCAATAATACACTCAATGTCTATGCATTTGTGGTCCAAATTTCCTTTTGAATGAAAGACTTGACTCCTAGTCTTTGAAGTGGAGGGTGAGGGGCTTCGCCTTAATTTTCTTTGGTGCAGGTTTTCCAACTTGAGATTTATTGATATAAGAAGACACTAAACTCATAACCGACTACAAAAGCAAGATAGATGGTGAAGATGTCAAGAAGCGACGGATGGCTAAAAATAGTAAGACAACGGGCCGATAGTTGTAGATCACAATAACCGTCAAAACCATACAAACAATTAAACAGAAATGAAACAAAAATTGAAAACAAGATTGTTTGAGATCATACTGATGAAGGGAACAATGATCTGAAGAACGTAACAAGAGTTAGTGGTGGCTAGAAAAATGACAATAGTGAGGAGTAATTGTAATTAGGCGACGATTAAGTATATCTTCCGAATAAATGACCACCGTAACTCCACTGATTTCAATATAATCGGGTACAACGGATGTCTTGACCCCGATTCTACGTTGGTTTTCAGAAAAAGAAAAACAGTTGTTGATTCCACATCGTAAACATATTTGATGGGATTTCGGTAGTCGCTCCGATCATCTCACTAATCGTAATCGGTAAGTAAGTCGATAATATATATATTTTTTCTTAATTCTCCTGCCTATTTGTGTTAATTCATGTTTCAATTCGATTCTAATGGTGAATACCTAATAGCTGCTTGAATTACTCTTTGAATGATTTAATATAAGCTTGATGGTAAAGAAAATTACGTAATATAATACGTTAATTAATAAATATTCAGTTATATTTATTATCATATTTATATGTGTGTACAGTATTATAAATTTTGTATTTGTATAATAAAATACGCATCCTGAAAATATCTAGTTAACTAAAGATTTAAGTAACCAGTACGTACAATATGACGAAAATGACGGTTTTCTGACTCACCATGGTCAATAATATATAATTTAAATTCCTATAAAGAAAAAGATGATAGATGTTTTTAATTATATGTGGATGTGCAAAACATTTGACTATTGACTCCATTCCCAATATACACTCAACGCCTATGTGTTTGTGGTCCAAATTTCCTTAAAGACTTTGGCTTTATTTTCTATGATGTTGTTTTCCAACTTTAGATTTAATAATATAACAGACGTTGTTAAAAACCTTGAATATGATGGGTAGACCTTTCAGTTCATCGGATTTCGTTTTCTTGTGCATAATTTTGCAAACCACAAATTAATGCAGTTAAAATTGAAAGCACCAACGTCGATGAAGCTTCTTGAAATTAAGTACTTGGTTGGGATTCAAGTCTTTATGTTCGTCTAGGATAATATTTGTATGCATGTTGGAAAATTTTGGTTTTTCTAATATATTGAATTGGAATGTGGACTATACGAGTGATATGTGGTTGTTCTAAGTCTTTGAATTGGAATTGGATATAGGGTATTGATTGCAATTGTTGTTGGATATTTGTGTAGACTTTTCAAGTAAACTTATCTCTTGATGATTAGATCATTGATTTAAACTAGAAAAGTTATTACCCTAATACTTCAAATTTTTTGTGTATGTAACATAAAGTAGGTTTTTGTGGACAATTTTATGGAAAACATAGCGTATAGAAGTGGATGTATTGAAAGCTTGTTTGTTTTTGGAATGAGTTGTGGTTAATAATAAGGATGGATTTGAATTTTAGAACAACAAAATGATAGATGTTTTTAATTATACGTGCAATATACTTGAGTCTTGATTTCATGCCCAATATACACTCAACCTTTATGAGTTTGTGGTTTAAATTTCTTTTTGAATGAAAAACTTGACTTCAAGTCTTCAAATTGGAGGGTGAAGACTTGGCCTTAATTTTCTTCGGTGCAAAATTTCCATCTTCAGATTGATTGATTGATTGATGTAAGAAGACACTAGTTTATCGACCAAACTCGTTCTAATTGTTTGTGTTAGACTATGTTTCACAAACTGGTTGATGAATAAATTACATTTGACAAAAAATAGTTGATAAGAAAATTGAAAAACCTGAAATGATCAAAAAGAAGATATTATAAAATTAGTCAATTTTAACATTTCATAATCACTAATAAATAATACATTAATTATTATAAGCTAGACGGTAAAGGAAATTACATAATATAATACGTTAATTAATAAAATTTCAGTTAAAATTTATTATTATATTTATATGTGTCCAGTATTATAATTTTGTATTTGTAAAATAAAATACGAATTTTTAAAATATCTAGTTAAATAATGATTTTAAGTAATTATTACATACAATATAATGAAAATGGCGGTTTTCTGACTCAGCACGGTCAATAATATACATAGTTTAAATTCCTATGAAAAAAACAAAAAAGATGATAGATGTTTGGTGTTTCTAATTATATGTGCAAAACACTTGACTCTTGACTCCATACCCAATATACACTCAACGTCAATATGTTTGTGGTCCAAATTTCCTTAAGGACTTGGCCTTAATTTTCTATGGTGTTGTTTTCCAACTTCAGATTTATTGATATAAGAAGACATTAAATGCACAACCGACAACAAAAACAAGATAGATGGTGAAGGTGTCAAGAAGCGCGTAGTTGACGGGATGGTTGAAAATAGTAAGACAATGGGCAGATTAGTTGTAGATCACAATAACCATCAAAATTATACAAACAGTTAAAGCAGAAATGAAACAGAAGTTGAAAATGAGATTGTTTGAGATCATACTGATGAAGGGAGCAATGATCTGAAGAATGTAACACACGTTAGTGGTGGTTAGAAAAATGACTATAGGTTGATATGAAACGATGATGGCACCGACGACGGTGGTGAGGAGTAATTGTAAGGCAACGATTGAGTCGGTTTTCAGAAACAATTGTTGATTCCACATCACAAACATATTTGATGAGATTTCAGTAGTTAAATCACAGATCAATACCAAATTGGAGAATTAGAGTTCTAGATTCAAATATGTTCAACGAATTTCAGACTTGACGAAGAAGAAATGAGATAAACGTAAGTTTTGGAGGATGAATCGAGAAACATTGACTAGTCAGCATATGTCGCACAAATGAAGTTAGAAGCTTCTAATAATATAATAGAGGTCCATGATACAAAATGATAAGAGAGGCTACATGTGTGATTGTGATTGTAGCTTCTAGAGGTTGTTAAAAACCCTGAATATGATGGGTAGACCTTACAGTTCATCGGATTTCGTTTTCTTGCGCATAATTTTGCAAACCACAAATTAATGCACTGAAAATTGAAAGCACCACCGTCAATGAAGCTTCTTGAAATTAAGTACTTGGTTGGGATTCACGTCTTTATGTTCGTCTAGGATAATATTTGTATGCATGTTGGAAAATTTTGGTTTTTCTAATATATTGAATTGGAATGTGGATAATACGAGTGATACATGGTTGTTCTAAGTCTTTGAATTGGAAATTGGGTATAGGGTATTGATTACAATCATTGTTGGTTATTTGTGTAGACTTTTCAAGTAAACTTAATAGTTGATGATTAGATAATTAATTTGGAAAATATAGCGTATAGAAGTGGATGTATTGAAAGCTTGTTTGTTTTTGGAATGGCTTGTATTGATAACAAGAATTGATTTGAATTTCAAATAACCAATAAGATGATAGATGTTGTTTTTAATTATATGTGCAATATATTTGGGTCTTAACTTTATGCCAAATACAGAGTTTGTGGTCCAAATTTCATTTTGAATGAAAACTTGACTCCAAGTCTTCAAATTGGAAGGTGGAGACTTGACCTTAATTTTCTTCTGGTATAAAATTCCCATCTCCAGATTGATTGATGTAAGAACTAAGAAGACACTACTTTATCGACCAAACTCGTTCTAATTATTTGTGTTAGAAATGAGGTATTTGCAGTCCAACATGTTAATGCTTGTCAATTAAAGGATGTCAATTAGATTATGTTTCACAAACTAGTTGTTGAAAGGATTCCATTTGACAGAAAATAGCTGATAAGATAGTTGAAAATTCTGAAATGACCAAAAAGAAAATGTTAAAAAATTAGTCATTTTAACATTTCATAAACACTAGTAAATAACAGGTTAATTAATATAAGCTAGATGGTAAAGAAAATTACGTAATATAATACGTTAATTAATAAATATTCAGTTGTATTTATTATCATATTTATATGTGTGTACAGTATTATAAATTTTGTATTTGTACAATAAAATATGCATTTTGAAAATATCTAGTTGACTAATGATTTTAAGTAACCATTACGTACAATATGACGAAAATGACAGTTTTCTGACTCACCATGGTCAATAATATATAATTTAAATTCCTATAAAAAACAAAAAGATGATAGATGTTTTTAATTATAGGTGCAATATACTTGACTCTTGATTTCATGCCCAATATACACTCAACCTTTATGAGTTTGTGGTCTAAATTTCTTTTTGAATGAAAAAGTTGACTTCAAGTCTTCAAATGGAGGGTGAAGACTTGGCCTTAATTTTCTTCGGTGCAAAATTTCCAACTTCTGATTGATTGATTGATGTAAGAAGACACTACTTTATCGACCAAACTCGTTCTAATTGTTTGTGTTAGACTATGTTTCACAAACTAGTTGATGAATGAATTACATTTGACAAAAAATAGTTGATAAGAAAGTTGAAAAACCTGAAATGATCAAAAAGAAGATATTAAAAAAGTAGTCAATTTTAACATTTCATAATCACTAATAAATAATACATTAATTATTATAAGCTAGATGGTAAAGGAAATTACATAATATAATACGTTAATTAATAAAATTTCAGTTAAAATTTATTATTATATTTATATGTGTCCAGTATTATAATTTTGTACCTGTAAAATAAAATACGAATTTTTAAAATATCTAGTTAAATAATGATTTTAAGTAATTATTACATACAATATAATGAAAATGGCGGTTTTCTGACTCAGCACGTTCAATAATATACATAGTTTAAATTCCTATAAAAAAACAAAAAAGATGATAGATGATTGGTGTTCCTAATTATATGTGCAAAACACTTTGACTCTTGACTCCATGCCCAATATACATTCAACGTCTATGTGTTTGTGGTCCAAATTTCCTTAAGGACTTGGCCTTAATTTTCTATGGTGTTGTTTTTCAACTTCAGATTTATTGATTTAAGAAGACATTAAATGCACAACCGACAGCAAAAGCAAGATAGATGGTGAAGGTGTCAAGAAGCGCGTAGTTGACGGGATGGCTGATAATAGTAAGACAATGGGCAGATAGTTGTAGATCACAATAACCATCAAAATTATACAAACAATTAAAGCAGAAATGAAACAAAAGTTGAAAATGAGATTGTTTGAGATCATACTGATGAAGGGAGCAATGATCTGAAGAATGTAACACACGTTAGTGTTAGTGGTGGTCAGAAAAATGACTATAGGATGATATGAAACGATGATGGCACCGACGACGGTGGTGAGGAGTAATTGTAAGGCGACGATTGAGTCGGTTTTCAGAAACAATTGTTGATTCCACATCACAAACATATTTGATGAGATTTCAGTAGTTAAATCACAGATCAATACCAAATTGGAGAATTAGGGTTCTAGATTCAAATATATTCAACGAATTACAGACTTGACGAAGAAGAAATGAGATAAACATAAGTTTTGGAGGATGAATCGAGAAACATTGGCTAGTCGGCATATGTCGCACAAATGAAGTTAGAAGCGTGTACGTAAAGTACCTTTAATTTTTCCAACTTTTGTTGTCGGCGCTTCTCGAATTGGCCTATTGATATCTGACGATTTTCGGTGGTTTCACTTTTTTGGTGGGCTCATATTTACTAATATAATATTATTTATATAATAATATAATATATATGAGGCGTCTTATTTGGTAAATTAATAAAAGTTTGTAAACCGTATAAACCAATATTAACCGTCTATCAAGTCTAATAAATATCCGATTTCATAAATAAATTGATTGTCTCCTAATATAAAGCATTAAGCATATTTATAATTTAATAAACTCTAATCATATTCCCTAAATATGATTAATAATAATAAATGAACGTTCATCATTTTCATAAATATCTTAATTATTTGGTTTACACGGTTTATAACTTTTTGGTGGCTTGCAAAATAAGACACCTCTAATATACAATATATTTATTATTTGGCAAAATGAAATAAATGAGAAAAGACAAAAATGCCTTCGTTATAACATAAAATTTTTAACGGAGTTAGAGAGTATGGACCCAAAATGATAACCACAACTAGAGGTGACCAAAAATAGGTTCCAGGTCGAGCCTAAATCGGTCCCGGTCCCAGTCCCAAATATGATCCCGTAACCAGTCTCGGTCCCAACCCAAATATGAAGCCCCGATTATGAGAACATGTCCCGATCTCATGCCAGACCTATAAATTAGTCCCACTTGTTTAATTTATTTAAAAAAAAATTGATTTTTAACAAATTAAAAATAAATTTTTGAATAATTAGATAATGATCAAATACACTAAAAATACATTTGGTTTTCAATCAAATACACTTCAAAAAAACATTTAAAAATAAACTTTAAAATATATTTATAAATAAAAAATCGGACCGATCCCAGATTGATCCTGGGTCAAGACTTGTTTTTATGTGAAATTTCGTAACCGATTAAGGACTGCCGGACCCAACCCATTCAACCATCTCTAACCACAACAACATTTTCTAAACTTATTAACTTGTCATTAAACCTGTGGACCAAAATTAAAATTAGAGTTTATTCAAATATTTATAACTGGCCTCCTACCAATCCAGGCCCAATTAGAAATCATTTCTAGGCCCATCTGATGACCCTTAGACCCTAAGCTCTCGAGGTTAGGTTTCATTTCGAATATTAATTTAATTATGATGACACTTAATTTGCCAAATCAACATCTTTGCCAATGTTGTGCAATCTTTAGGTTATCACAATTCAAATATTCAATTCTCATCTATCAAAGCATATTGAGAATTGGGTCATCTGAGTTACAATGAGGACGAAATTAAACAAGAAAGATATCACAAAATTAATGAGATTATACTCAGTTACATCTCAGTTACATTGTTGAAAGCAAGCATTTGGATACATAACAGAACTAGTTTTATTTAGGTTGGAAAAATTGGAAAATTTATTAATTGAATGCTTAAGTTGCTCCTTGATGGATGGTTATTAGATTATTATATTTAATGGTGATTGTAATTATTATTGTTATTATTTTTGTAATTATTTCTCATTTACTTAGAGGCTTTTCATGTAATTCTTTCTCCCTATAAATTGGAGATCTCTCTAGCCTTTTTGGTATAGAGATTCATTTTATCTCATGGTATCAGAGCCTTATCTCTTTTTCTCTCCCTCCCCTCTCGTCTTCTCTTGATCATCGACACCACCATGGCTGCCGCCTCCTCCTCCCAAGACTCCACCCTTCCAATGAACACCATCCTTCATCTTATCACAATTCGTCTCTCCTCCACAAATTATCTACTGTGGAAGAACCAAATGATGCCGCTTCTAAACTATCAACTTCTTCTTAACCACGTTGATGGTTCCTCTCAAGCCCCACCATCCCAACTTTTGGTTGATAACAAGCCGACCGTGAATCCGGCTCATGCGGAGTGGCTCGTGGCTGATCAGCGGGCCGTCATCCTCCTCCAAGCCTCTCTAACCGAAGAAGCCTTCTCGGAAGTTGTGGGTCTCACCACCGCTCGTGCTATTTGGTTAGCCCTTGAAGCCGCCTACGGAAATTCTTCCATGGAGCGTGTTCAAAACCTTCGTGATCAACTCCGTCTTCTTTCTAAAGGTACCTCAAGTGTCTCAGATTTTGGTCGTAAATTTAAAACTATTTGTGACCAACTTGCGGCCATCGGCCACGCGGTTAATGAATCTGATAAAACCTATTGGTTCCTTTGTGGTCTTGGTGGTTCTTTTGAAACCTTTTCAACAGCCATTCGTGCCTCCCGTATTCCACACACCTTCCGTGATTTACTTGCACAAGCCGAGGGGCATGAAATGTTTCTCCGCTCGATCCATGGAACTACGACCACCACCGTGGCTTTTTCTGCCGAAACAGCCCCGGCACGGCCATCTTTCGGTGGTCGTGGTCGGGGTGGCGGTGGTCGGAGTTTTCGCGGTGGTCGTGGTCGTGGTCGTCGTCCTCCTCACTGCCAATTGTGTCGCCGAAATGGCCATTATGCAAATGTGTGTCCTCAACTTACCACCTTTGCTTCACCATCCTCCACAAATGAAACTGATCTTGCCAAAGCTTTTCTTGCAAAGTATCATATGAATACTTCCGGTCCGGACTGGTATGTTGATTCTGGTGCTTCTGATCACATGGTCTCTTCCGTGGGTTCGGTCTCTCAACCCGAACCTTTTGGCGGAGATGGTTCGGTTCAATTTGGAAATGGTAATACTCTCCCTATCTCTTCTATCGGGACTTCCACACTTGCAAATGGTATTCGTCTGCGTGATGTGTTGGTGGTCCCGCACCTTACAAAAAATTTGTTATCTGTTCGTAAACTAGCATATGATAATGATGTGGACGTGGTATTCTCTAAATCTTATTGTTCAATTCAGGATCGATTAACGAAGCAAGTTCTAGCTCAAGGAAGATGTGATCGTGGCCTTTATGTGTTATCTTCCTCACCAAAGGCTTATGCGTTTTTTGCTAGGACCAAATCCAAGGCGTCTTTTGAACTTTGGCACTCTAGATTGGGCCATGTATCGTTTGACACTATTTTTGCTTTGAATAAACTTGGACATCTGTTGGTTTCTTCTATTTTACCAAAACCTATTATTTGCTCACCTTGTCAACTTGCTAAATCACACCGGTTACCATTTGATGATAATAAAAAACGTGCCCTACATGTGTTGGATTTGGTCCATTGTGACCTTTGGGGTCCGTCACCGGTTTCCTCGGTTGACTCATATCGATATTATGTGACATTTGTGGATGATTTTTCTCGATTCACGTGGCTATACCCGCTCAAGTCCAAATCGGACTTCCATAATATTTTTGCCATGTTTATTACGTTTGTGCAAAATCAATTTTCTTCCAAAATTAAGGTTTTTCAAAGTGATGGGGGTACAGAGTTTTTAAATCACAACGTTAAGACATTACTAACAAAGCATGACATTTTTCATCAAATTTATTGCCCGTACACCCCACAACAAAATGGGCGAGTTGAACGCAAGCATCGACACATTGTTGAAACCGGGCTTGCTATGATGTTTCATGGACATATTCCGGCCTCTTATTGGGTTCATGCTTTCAGCTCCGCGGTCCACATCATCAACCGCCTTCCCACAAAGGTTCTATCCATGAAGTCCCCATTTGAAGTATTGTTTGCACTGGTGCCTTCCTATGAAAATTTTCGACCTTTTGGGTGTCGTGTATACCCATATTTACGTGATTACTCGGAGCATAAGCTATCTCCCAGGAGCATCCCGTGTGTTTTTATTGGATACAACTCTCAATACAAAGGCTATCAATGCCTTGATCCGGTGTCATCTCGAATTTTTATCACCCGACATGCTCGGTTTGATGAATCGTGTTTCCCTTTTGGTGCTTCTACCATGGATGCACCTCTCACTAACTTACCATTGCACTCCTTTTTGGCGGACATTCCCCTTCCACCGGTCGCGTCTCCGACACCTGTTCCACCACCACCGCCATCACCACAACCGCCATCACCACAACCGTCACCGGCGTGTGGTTTTTGCGATGGCTCTACTACCCCACTTGTTGATCCGGTTCCTACACCGTCCACGGTTTCCCCGGTTGATGAACCCGTTGTCTTGTCACCACCATATCCGACACCACAACCTGACCTGGCACCGCCATCCACTTCCACCACTGGTTCATCTCAGAACCAGCACCCCATGACCACTCGGGCCAAGGCAGGCATTTTTAAACCTCGCTATTGGGCGGACTTATCTCATCTTAAAGATCATGGTCTTTTTTCAGCATTGTTTGCCACTCAGGATCCTACCTCCTACTCTGATGCTATGAATGATTCCAAATGGTATGATGCCATGCGCTCCGAAATGCATGCTCTTCATCATAACTGTACATGGTCGTTGGTTCTTCGTCCTCCCGATACAAATGTGGTGGGGTGCAAATGGTTGTTTCGCACCAAATACCGGGCCGATGGCTCGGTTGAACGACATAAGGCTCACCTCGTTGCTCAAGGTTTCAGTCAAGTTCCGGGTCTTGACTTTTCTCACACCTTTAGCCCAGTTGTAAAGGCGGCCACAATTCGGGTTGTTCTCACACTTGCGGTTATAAATGGGTGGAATTTACATCAACTTGATGTGAACAATGCCTTTCTTCATGGCACATTGAGTGACACCGTTTATATGCAGCAATCGCCTGGCTTCTTGGATTCTCGGTACCCGGATCACGTTTGTAAACTCAACAAAGCCATTTATGGATTGAAGCAAGCCCCGAGGGCTTGGTTCCATCGCCTCAGTGCATTTTTAATCTCAAATGGTTTCTCATGTAGTCGTGCTGATCCCTCACTCTTTATCTTTCAACGTGATAAGTGCACTATTTATTTATTGGTTTACGTGGATGACTTGATTCTCACGGGCTCTGATGAATCCGTCATTCGCTCATTTATTGCTAAACTCCATGCCGAGTTTAAAATTAAAGATCTTGGTCGTTTGAACTATTTTCTTGGGCTTGAGGCGACTCACCTACCCTCCGGACTATTTATCAGTCAGACTAAGTATGCTCATGACATCATCTCCCGTGCAGGTCTTCTTAAGGCTAAACCAATCACCACCCCTCTTTCCACCAACGTTTCGCTTGTCAGTAATGGCACTCCTTACGAGGATCCCACTCGTTATCGCTCTCTGGTGGGTGCTCTTCAGTACTTGACCATCACTCGACCAGATATCGCATACGCCGTGAACCAAGTCAGTCAATTTTTATCGGCCCCAACTGTAGCACACTTTCAGGCTGTGAAACGTCTCATTCGATATATCAAAGGTACCATTTCCTTTGGTCTCACGTTCTCCAGGCCCAAAACCACCACCATTATCGGATATTCTGATGCTGATTGGGCTCGGTGTCTTGACACGCGTCGCTCCACCTATGGGTACTCGATATTCCTGGGGGGTAATCTTGTATCTTGGAGTGCCAAGAAGCAACCAACTGTTTCTCGCTCTAGTTGTGAATCTGAATATCGAGCCATGGCTAACACTGCTGCTGAGATTATCTGGATCACACATCTCTTACGTGAGCTTCATGCCTTACCACCCGGTCGACCGACTCTACTTTGTGACAATCAAAGTGCTCTTTTTCTCACACAGAATCCGGTATCTCATAAGCGAGTCAAGCACATTGACATCGATTATCACTTCATTCGCGAACTTGTCGCTTCTGGCAAACTTCTCACCATGTTCGTTCCAACCAAGCTTCAAGTTGCGGACATATTCACTAAGAGTCTTCCTCGCCAACAGTTTGAACAGTTTCGCTACATGTTGCGCCTCGGACCGCCACCGTTTTCGCTTGAGGGGGGATATTAGATTATTATATTTAATGGTGATTGTAATTATTATTGTTATTATTTTTGTAATTATTTCTCATTTACTTAGAGGCTTTTCATGTAATTCTTTCTCCCTATAAATTGGAGATCTCTCTAGCCTTTTTGGTATAGAGATTCATTTTATCTCAATGGTGCCCAAATGTATCCGGAAAAATGATTTGTATCAATATAGTAATCATATTTTTATTCCTCATAAACTGACCAAATATATGTTCTTAATTTAGAATCTTATTTTTCTAAATGGCTGGAAACTCTATAAAATCTGTTGGTGAATACCAGTATCTATGGATGGCGAGATAGATTGACAAAATATAAAGACGAGCTCTCAAAGGGTGTTTGAGGGTATTGGCATGGAAGCCTTTAGGAATCAGTGGTCGACGTAGGGCCCGCCTTCGTAAAGAAGTTCTAGATTGGCCTTACGATCCAGAAAAGAAAGAAATGAGAACAAAGAGAAAAGGACACAAATGTGATAGGATATCGGCTGAGAAACGAGCAAACACAGCTGAATTGATGAAGAAAATGCCTCAAATGTTGGCTGATTACAGAAAGAAGAAGTGGGAAAAGAAGATGAATTAAGAGGATGCCGCTGCTAAGAAATCATAGGTTTGGTTTACTTTTACTATCTCCTTTTTTATTTTGTTTTCTGGGTGTTTAAATTCGAATTTGAAACCTAATTGTTCTATTTTGGGGGGTTTATTCCAAGAATTGCTGGTGGGTAGATGAATGAACAATAAGTATGTTGTCTTATGGAACAAAACCTTAGTTTTAATGTTTTTGACTGTTGTAGGAAAAGTCTGCATACACTCTACCCGTTAGGGCTTGTTTGGTAGTTACTAAATGGTTTGATGCAAAATGATTAAGAGACTTTTATGATATAGTGCAAAATTAAATATAATTGTTAGGTATTGTTCAAATTAGGGATCTGAATGGATAAGGGAGGTCCATGATACAAAATAATTAAGAGGGTTTTGGAACCATTAAGAAGCAGCAGACTTATTTTTCGCCAAACATGATTCACCTCTTAGCGATTTAGAGGCTGTCTCTTAATGGAACTGTTAAGAGGTAAACAAACAAGTAACAACCCCTTAGACTCCACCACTTTGTGGGATTTACTAGGATTGTTTGATTTGGTTTTTATATCGTGGGTGTTTTATTTTGTTACATTAGTAAAGTTATAGGATGGAGTCCCATAAACATATTTGCTAAATACAAAGCGGGATGCATACAAAGATTTCACTTATCCCTTGCCAAACCGAGGGGGTTATAGAAAGTATGGTGTAGATTGAATCCCGAATCTGTTGTAGTTTAAGAAGAAAATAGTCGGAACCTAAGAGATTGTAGTGATCCATGCAAGTCATCTCTCCACCCCTTCAGAAGATAGAGACAGGGTCTGCATATATCATACCCCTTGACCCACCTCTGTGTGGATTTATTGGGTCTGTCTGGTCTGGTCTTTGTGGAAACAACTTCTCTATCTCTTGAGGTACAAGCAATGTCTGCCTACATCCTGCCTACATCCTACCACTGACCCTATCTTTGTATGGATTTACTAGTTTCGCTTGGTTTGGTTTGGTCTTTGTGAAAACAACTTCTCTACCCCTTGTGGTATAAACAATGTCTGCTTATATCCTACCCCTGACCTTTTTTATGTGAAATTTACTCGTTCCATTTGGTTATTAAGAGACTTTATTAGGTTTCACGTGCGATTGAATCAATGTCCGTTAGTTGGGTAAATAGTTGATACCAATTTATGGCATTGCAGTTGTTAAAAAGTTGGGAAGTATTAGTCAGAGGACACCAACGCAAAGTAACATAGGATGTTTGGAAATAGCATAACGTTAAGTTTACTGAAACATTTATGTTGAATTTGTAAATTCATTCATAGTATCATTTGATGAGAAATCTTTAGCAACGAACATGTATTTAGTAGTATTATAGGCCCAATATCAATGCCTACCCCTACCAAACCCTTTTTATACGCCTTAAAATTTTAATCATAAAAAATAATGCTGACTAGTGAATGGTGCATCTTGGGTTTAGGTTTGCGTACATTCTGCTCTCAAGTTTTTATCTTTGCTTAAAATATACTGTGTTTGTTTGATTTTATCTGATTACATTCTTGAAAGACAAGATGTTATGATTTGAAAAAGCAAACCACGAATTGTTGTTGTGCCCAAAGTGAAACACCCATACAGATCTCACTTGTTATATTTTTCAATTTTCATCAAGTTATCTAACCCACTTCATATATCTTTAATAAAATGGCCAACACATTTGCCCATCTCTTGGTTATCATTCATTTATTTTTCTAGTGGGTTTGTTACACGTGTTTCCCAAATTTGGTCTAAACCATAATTGTGTAGCTTTATCATATTTTATATTTTATAAAATAATGTTTCGTTTAATTTGCAGGATTTATACAATTCGAAGGATTTGAAATTGAATTTAATTCACTAAAAAATCCAGAATTGAAATCTTGAGATTTCAATGAGATTTCAAAGAATTTGAATTTAGAAATCCCATAGAAATTCATGAAATTCATGAAAGATTTGTTTGTAATATTTGTTTGTAATATTATTTTGAAAGTAATCGTTTTGTAATAATATACTAATCCATTCGAAATTGTGCCCCAAAAGGTTTTTGCTTGATGCTTATATCTTTCAATTTAATTTTAAATTCATGACTTTTTTTAACAAGTATTAAGCCATTTTTTTCTTTAAAAAGTTAGGAGGTTATGATTTTAATTAAATTTTTATTTAAAATCGTATACCAAAATGACATACAAAACCCCTCTTAAACTTGAACCATAACTAAAATCTAACTTAAAAATTGCTACCAAGACTTTGGTGGCGTTTGATTTTTAAGAGGTTCTGAAGTCTGATTTCAGTTCTGAAATGGTTATGAAACGTCTAAACGAATAAGACATAAGTGGTAATTAAGAGTTTAAAATGAAAAAAAACAAACAAGGTCTTCATTTTTGAACTTGCACGATGGGCTTAATGGGGCTTTTCATGACATTAGTATTATATTCGAAGGTCTTATAGAATTAGTTGAAGTATGCATAAAATTACTTTGGACATCTACAATTAACAAAATAAATAAATTAATAACATCGTTCACAATACCTACTCTTGAGGCCTATAATTGCCACCCTTTGTTTTTTTCATTAAAAGATTTTTTATACTTTATCTACTAAAATTGGACTTTATTTTATATTTGACAACCGAACACTTTACAATAAAATATATTTTAGTCATTTTGGTGTAATCTGTAATGATTTAAAACTTATGTGATATCTTTTGACGTATTTTGGATAATTGGTGGCCTCTAGATAGGGATTTGAAGTTTTTATGACATTATTTTTTGTTTCAATGGATCTTTTAAAACATTCTTTAAAATGAAGAAAATATGAAAGAATAAAAACATTCTTTGTATTTAAAGGAGAGAGAGAAAATCTCTAAAATTAAATTTTAGAGAAAAGAGAAAATAAATTGATATTTTAAGCTTTTCACATATAAAAAATAGGTTCTCAAACTTGCCAAAAAATTTCTTTACTAACAATCAATTTTGAACACTGAAAATATTACTTGATAATGTAAAAAACCTAAGTATTCATCGATTTTAATGTTTTACCATTTACTTACTAGATGTTCAAAATATTACCATTTTATAAAAAAATATTCAAAATTTAGGTAAAATTTTACTTATTTTTTAAAAAGTGCGTGAAAGTTTATTGGGGGTTATCAAATGCATTTAGTAATTTTATAATATTATTTATATTTAAATATTTAAAAATAGATAATCTATTGAAATTGATTTACTTTTTGAAGATTTCACATTTATTTTTTAGTTTTAAAGAAATTATAGAAAAACTATTAAAGATGTTCACAATTTGATTTTGTTTGTTATACACAATAATGATGCAAATATGTTACTTCTCATATGTTGTTACATGAAAACAAAGATAACATTCTTTTGAGAGATTTCCTGAAAATTTAATGTATATTTATGAAATACTGATATTATTAATTAATTTGGTCTATAAAATAAGCATATCTTTGAGGTCAAAGACATAGTATGTTCTATGGAAAACACAAGAAATAACCTCTTTGTTGTTCACCGATAACGTTCTCTTAATTCATTTGGTTAGTAAAAACGGTAAGTATAAAACTTTTTATTTAATAAGTGAGTTTTTCATAAACAGGATTTTTTACAACATAAAGGGTTATTAAGATCATTAATTTTTATTAAAAGATGTCAAACACTAAAAATTTAAAAAATTTAACCTCAATTTTCACATCTACCCTTCACAAATACCACTCTAATTGACGATGTTAGTAAGAGGGACCATATCTGTTATAAAACTAAAACTATAGGAATGCTCTTCGTTAAAAAGAAACTTCAGGACCTTATCTGTTAATTTATATAAACCACATGGACCAAATTTGCATTTAACTCAAAGAAAAATTACAAGAAGATCCAAAAGAAACCACAAAAAAGTTGGTTGTTATGACAGACAAAATACTTAAAAACTCTGTTATTTCATATACATGGTCAACAAAGAATTGAAAATACTTTTTAGCAAAACACATTCTTTTGTTGTGATTTATGTCTAACATCAAAATTATAAAACCTTTCACAAAACTATTGCTTTTTCTAGAAAAATATAGGTATAATATATGATTTTATTCCCTGTTGTTTGTTGATTGTAACGTTTTATCCCTATAGTTTCAAAATTATAGGTTGGTTATTGTTGTTTGTAAAAAAGCGTTTGGATTTGATTTCTCTATATTAACATTCTTTAAAAGACTCATTAAATTTGAGAGACATTTTCGTTCTTTTCCATTTACCATTTTCGTGCTCATTTAAGAAAATCAAAAGCCAACAGATAAGTTAACTTATATTGTCAAAATTGTATAATATATATTTATATTTATACACAAGTACATGACAAAAGCCAATGAACTACAAAAGTCAGACTAACCCCAAACCTAATACATATTTATATTTATACATAAGTACATGGCAAAAGCCAATGAACTATAAATGTAAGACGAACCCCAAACCTAATACATATTAATATTTATACATAAGTATCAGAGCCTAATATCATATTTGGATGGTAGAGCTTAGATTTGAGGTATCTTTGGGTGGTATATTGTGTGGTGCATGCAAGATGTTCGATAAAAGTCCTGAAAGAGGTATATTCTGTAACAAGTAGGTAAATGAAGTCTACAAGCGGAATGGTTAAAGTTGAAAAATATGAGTTAGAGAAATTCAATGAGAAGAATTATTTTTCCGATTAGAATGAACTACGGTGGCTTGATTGTAGGTAAGGGTACGTAGGCAACAATGGTTAAATGGTGCAGACTGCAGCCGGTTGAGTTCTACATATCAAGGGGGGGGGGTGCAATTTTCGTTGGTGATCTTCCAAATTTGAGGTTTATCAAATGTTGTACGAGGTGGAGAATTGTAAGTATATTGGGCAGAAGAAGTTTTGCCACTTGCTGTTAATATATTATCAGCTTAAAGCCCAAGACTTGGCACATGGTCAAATAGGCCCAACCTGTGTATATGTAAGCTGAATGCATAGAGAGAGCTGGCAGTAAGATGAGAGAAAGGTGAGAAATTCTGATATCTTGTAATTGACGTCACTTCTTAACCTAATACAAAAAGGCTCTCTCTTCTGGTGTGGATGTAGGCAAAATTGTTGAACCACGTAAATCTCTCTTGCATTTGTCTCTACTCTTTATCTACTTTGATTGCTTGGTTATTGTCATTACTTGTTTTCGGTTTTGAGTACGATTATGAAATCGGACTGTTTGGTTTTGATTTCTTCTACTATGTGTTTTTCTATGACCAAATATTGGTATCTGAACATAAAAAATAAAATAGTTACATTTAACTACTACTTTAAAAAAATTGTTTTTCAAAAAAAAAAGACAAACATTTATCAGACAATAATTTTTTTGTTCGTTTTATGTTTTTTAAATAACAAACATAATATCGAAAATTTTATCAATCAAGACCGAAGTAATGAACTAATGACTAACCAACGGGTACTTTTCTATGATTATGATAATTTAATAAATAATTTTACCAATTTTCTCTAAATAACTAAATTAAAAATCAACTAGTGAGTCGTTTAATTTCAGAAAAACAAAATAAAAATTAATAGATAAAAATTGTATCTCATTAACGTCCAATTTTTTTTAAAATCATGTTTATAAGGGGTTTTAGGTCATATTACACATACTGACTAATCGTCCTAACGACCAAAAATGACTTAAAGTCATCATAAGTGAATCTTAAGCATTGTTTGGCAAAAATAAGCAACTTATAAGTTAGCTTATAAGCTAGCTTATTTTCATGGTACATGTTTGAATACGTATAAGTTGACTTATAAGCTAGCTTATTGATAAACTACTTGAAGTAACTTATGAGAAGCTTTTTGTCACATTTTTCGTTTATACCCTCATTAATATTAATTATTATCTATTACTATTAATAATAAATAATTATTTAGTTATTACTAATATTAACAATTATTAATATTAGTTTATTTAGAAAAATTATTAGTTAATTTTATTTTAGTTATAAATTAATATTAATATTAATTATTTAGAAATATTATTAATTATATCAATTATTTTTATATTATTATTTTTTTAATTGTTGTTCAATATATTTAGTTATCAGAAAACAAATATAATAATTCTAACAATATTTATGTAAGTTATATAAAAATACAAGTTACACATATTTTGTTTTATGGATAATAAAATTGTTTTAAATGATTTTAGTAAAATATCTAATTTAATTATTAGTTATAATTTTTTTAAATTATTAATTAATTAGGATATATAAGATTGACCAATTTTATTTTTATTCATACTAAAATAAAGAATTTATAAAATTTATGTTAAAAAATTCAAAATTTATTATATATATATATATATATATATGTGTGTGTGCAGGGCCGGCCCTGGCCACGTGCAGCACGTGCGACCGCACAGGGCATCAAAGCTTAAGGGGGCATCAAATTGTCATTAACATTTGCATAGGATTGTAAATGAACATAACATTAAATCGAAAATCGACGAAATATAACAAAAGTTGGAGCGAAACGAATTGCACAAAAAACAATCACTATATTATCTATAATTTGACATCCATTTTGATATATTTTTTTCATCCGTTTGTTCGTGGTTATCCGGGGTTTTTTCCTATCTCTCAATCTTTTTTCCCTTGACATTAATATGTTAAATCAGTAATTAGATTAATTTTTTTAGAATTCTTTTCCCCCCCTAAAGTTGGCCGATTTTACATTTATTATATAATCTTAGAGGCATTAAATGATAAGTAATAGAAGTTGTTTTTTGTCATTTGTCTCTGTTTGTTTATACTCACTTATGTTTATTTACGTTCGTTCATTTATGTTCGTTTAGCACCTTAACGAACGAACGAAAAAGAATACAAAATATTATGTTGGTTATCATTCATGTTCGTTCGTTTGTTTAGTTAAGTTTAAAAAAACATGACAAGCATTCGTCCGTGTTCGTTTGCAACCCTAGTCTTGCATATTGAAATTTGTAAACTGAAGTTTGTAATGCATATGAGCACATCACTGTCTCAGCACAAGCACAGTTGGAGCATGCTGCACAACAGTAAAAACATATTGTAATATTGCATTATCGGACACTTGTTCTTTGCAATGCAGAGTAGTTTAATTATTAATCTTATAATTTATTAGTGTTCTTTTGGCTTTTGTTTACTTTGAGATTTGACATTACCGCATTAGATTTAGACTTTCGCCTTTGGACTAACTAACATGTAATTTACTATTTTAGTTAACACTAATTATAATTAACCACTTGTCTTTTAAGTTGCATATATTGAACTAAATATTCTATAGTGATAATTTCAACGTGGAAAAGGGAAATCTGGAAAAAGAAGGAAGCACGAACTTAATTCAAGTTTTATCCTTTTATCATGCACCTAACTTGACTAGGTTCTAAACTCTTTAAAAAACCGTATATTTCGTCGTTTCGCTTAAAAAAATAGGCATAGGAGCATTATTTTAACATTTTCGCACAGGACATCAAAAACCTTATGAACGGCCCTGTGTGTGTGTGTGTGTCTGTGTGTGTATATATATATATATAGGGGAGATTTCAATAACAAACCACTTCAATTCGTATAAACCGCATGTTTCATTGTTTTTTTGAATAATTTTTTTTAATAAAAGTGTTTAATATGATGAAATTGTTTCATATAATTCTTTTTTCCATGAACTTTTTTTTTGTTTCTTCATGAAAATGAAATTATTTCATGAAACTCTCAATTTGATGAAACTTGTTTCACATATTCTTGATTCACCAACCTTCATGCATTATTGATGAAATTTTTTCATATATTATTGACTAATCAACCATAATAATTAAGAAAAAGTGAAAAAATTTAAAAAAAAATATTGGTTGCATGTGATTTGTACTGTTTGTACGAATTGACGTGGTTTGTAACGGAAATCACCCCTATATATATATATATAAACCGCCTTAAATTCTTTTAATTAATATGTTATTTTGATTTTTCTTTATTATCTTTTTTGTATTAATTTATTATATTATTAAGTATTTGTTTTAATTGTATTATAAAATAATATAATTGACTATTTTCTTTAAGATGTCTTTTTTGTTCATTTTACATGTTTATCAGCTAGTTTTTGTCAAACGTAACTTGCTCATCAATTTTTATCACAAATTAATTATAAGTCATCAATTTATTTATAAGCTAAAATAATTTTATAAATAATAGTTTGCCAAACATAGCCTTAATGACCACAAGGACTTTGATATATTAATAAAAATATATAATTCTATAAATGGATACATCTTCCTAGTACCAATTTTTTAAATCTAACTTACCTTTTTTTTAAACAAAAACTTATTCATTACACACTTGATCTCTAACTTTGTAGCATAAAATACTAAAAGATAATTGTAGAATTCTTTTATTGTGACCCCCACAACTTTTTTAATAATTATTTGATTATTTTAAAATGAAATAATCATCCAAAAAGTATTTATATACCATTTTATCATCCATCGTTTCATTAAATAATTAGAATTTAATAGACATCTAATCCTATCAACAATGATTATGACAATTTCAAATAGCAAGGATACTAAAATGTTATCTTAAGACTTCCAAAGCATATTTTGTTATAGTTGATGATTCATTCCAATTAAATATTAGCACCTTTGATAGCTACACTAAATAAAATATTTGAAGATTTATGAGGTTTTTTTCTTAACAATTACCTTAAAGTGTTTGTCTAAGGTATTGTTTGGAAAAAATAAGCTAGTTTATAAGCTAGCTTATTTTTTAAGTAATCGTTTGAACGTACATAAGCTAGCTTATAAGTCAGCTTATAAGATAGCTTATCGATAAGCTACTTGGAGTAGTTATGAGGAGCTTTTTGACGCTTTTTCTAATTATACTCCTAATTAATATTATTTATTTATTTACTATTATTATTAATTATAAATAAATGTTAATTTTAAATAAATATTAATTATTCATAAACATTAACTTATAGAAACTAAAATTATTTTATAAATTATTAATTAATTTTAATTATACAATAGATACTAATAATAAATAGTAATTATTTATAAACTTTATTAATTACTATATAAATTATTTTTTAATTATTATTCAATATATTTAGATATTAAAAAACAAATATAACAATTCTAAAAATGTTTATGTAAGATACATAAATTTTAAAGTCATACTTATTTTATTTTATATATAATGAAAATATGCTAAATAATTGTAAGAAAATAATTATTAATTATATTTTTGAAAAACATTAATTAATTATAATATGTGAGTTTGATCAATTTTATTGTTATTCATATATGTAATATTTATTTAAAATCATAGATTATTGTATATTTTTTTAAAATTTATTTTAACAAATTCAAAATTTATATTATGTATAAATAATAATCAATACTTTCCATCAACATATTATATTATTTAGTTTTTTACTATTTTGTTTGTATTAATTAACATATTATATTATCATAAATTTATTTTAATTATATTATTGAAAAAATTATTTGAATTATAATATGAAATGTTTGTAATTGACTATTTTTTCAAGATGTTCTTTTTGGTCATTTTAAATTCTTATAAGCTAGTTTTTTGCCAAACATAACTTGTTCATCAGCTAGGTTATCAGCTACCAACTAGCTTATAAGTCACCAACTACTTATAAGTCATCAACTAGTTTATCAGCCAGTTTATTAGCCATCAGCTAGCTTATCAGCTAGTTTGCCAAACATAGCCTAAATAGATAGAGAATGTAAAAAAATTTAAAACTTAATATTGAGAAAATAAATGTTTTATTTAAATTTTTTTACTAATAAGGTCGAATATGTTATAATTTTTTATAAAGTCTATTGGAATAATGTTTATAAAGTATTTTAATAACAAAATCAATGTTGAAATTATTATAAGAGAGTAATTGTTATAGTAAGGGGTGGTTTTTTTTTTCAAATATGTTGATTTTAGATACTATATTTTAAAAAATGACAACATAATGTTAAAATGCTTTTACAAAACTAAAATCAAAACAATCCAAACCTTATTTTTATAAAGCAATATTTCAACAAAAAACTAAACATACATGCACTTTTTTTTAACATCTTAACAACATTTTAATAATAACAAAATAGTAATTTTATATCCTGAAAACTATTTTTAAAGACTAAATTTGTTACATTTCATTACATAATGCCATCAATAAAATTATTGTTTTAAAGCTCCAAGACTTGATGACTTTAAATTATGATCCCTCATGACCCTTTTAAGAAAGCAAAAAGCAAGACATGGAAGTGTACCAATGTTCAAAGAAAACATGAGTAACAACAAACATCCAATTATTATGAAAAGTACAACCATATATGCACAAGGTACAATGATTAAAAAAATAAAAATACTTAGACTACACTGATTATTGAAGTAGTCGAAAGCGAATAAAACACTTTTTATCGTATAATATTCATTTTTGTTATACTGTTATATGTGCCACATCCTGAGAAGAGAATAACCGACATTGCTTGCTTATAATGTCTTTTCCTAACGTGAAGAAAACAAAATGATCGTTACAAATTACCATCACGCATCTTTCGCCTAACCTTTAATGTAAATAGAAGTATACCATTGCCTATGTATAAACTAATCGTTACAAATCCTTCATTTTACAGTATATATGAAAATCACCCGATTCACGAACCACCAAACCACATCTTTATTTAATTTCATACCCAAAATAAAGCAGATTTTATAGGTGGAAAAATTAAAACAATCGGTATGCTCTCAAACTTGAATACAATACACACCCTCCTTCGAAAAATGACAAACAAATCTATAACAATCATACTCACCAAAATTCCTTTTTATCGAACAAAAAATAAGTTGATACGATCTTTAGTTCTTTACTCATATTCATATTATATTCTTTAGGTGACAAGGATAAACAAACAAAATAAGACTTTATTTACATTATATTCTTTAGATGACAAGGATACACAAACAAAATAGACAAGCCCGATTATCCTTGAGCCTTGAAGCCGGACAATTTCAATTTACAGAGTTAGGGTACATATGGATTAAGTTGTCTATAATGATTTAGTTCTCTGTATGGATTAGACTAAATTGATTACAATTGTTATGCTGAATAAACAGTCTGAATAACATAAATGCTTATTTATCCATTTCTCTACAATTGTTACAACCTAGTATGTTCCTCAATAACGTACATCAACTGAAACTTCCAACATCCAAATAATCCAAAATTCAAATCATTAAACAACATACGTCAACCACAAACAACAACAAAATCCATCGTTAATGGATACAAAACCCCTCAACCTACGGAACAAATACGCCATCATCTGAGCCATTAAGCCACAATCCATTGTTAATGGATACAACACCTCTCAACCTAGTGAGCGAATACACCATCATCTGAGTCGTTAAACCACAACCGAACAACCCTCTTTAGCTTACCTAATAAACCATACATCCCATTTAAGTCCTTACCAAATAGCCACTTAATTAAGATTTTGGATGTGATGTGCTTATGAAATCAATTATTACAACAGCAAGAATCATAAAATAATAATCCACTAAAATGAAAGATAAGATAACTCAAAAATCATAATCCACTAAAAACCCCATCTTTTGCCTATCTCCCTCTTATCTAATTATTTTAAATGTCAAAAAATCAGAATCAATTTTATCAAAATACTGTAAAAAACTGACAAATTACAGTAATATTTTAATAATCTCAGAATACCCATAAGGTCAAAAACACATTCTCTTTATTGAAGAAAGCAAAAATATGATATAATTGATGGTATATAGCTTAGTGGTTCTCAGAGAATTTGGTCTAAAGCAATATACCATCCCAATGGGTATGGTAACCTCATTAAGCAATGCGCATGCGCATGTACCCACCAAAAAAACAATCTTTACTTATGATCATATCATATGCCCACTTCAAATTCTCTATAATCTTAGTGCTAGCTGTTCTTTCTCTCTCATCATCACCAATTTCTCTCTCTATATATTCACATGTGATTCTATATGTATACATATATATGTATATGTATGTATATATATATGTGTGTGTTATAAGCATTACTCTTAAGGCAAAGATATGAAAGGTCTTTATGTTGTTTGTAGCTTAATCTTTTTAGTATGTTTGTTAAGAGAAAGTAAGGCAGTTAAAGCAGAAAGTAATGGTGTTTATATTGTGTATATGGGTGCTGCTACTACTTCAAGGGACAACCATAATCTACTTGTTAGTTCTCTAGTAAGAAGGTAAGTATCTCCAATAGTTTCTTTATGATTTTCTTGAAATAAAGGAAGTAAAAGTTAAACTTTTTAAGAAAGTTTATAACTTTATGTTTAACTCTAATAGTTTCTTTGTGATTTTCTTGAAAATAAGGGAGTAAAAGTTAAACTTCTTAATAAAGTTTATAACTTTATGTTTAACTCTAATAGTTTCTTTAGAATTTTCTTGAAAATAAGGAAGTAAAAGTTAAACTTTTTAAGAAAGTTTATAACTTTATATTTAACTGTACTAGTTTCTATATTTGGAGATTTCAGTATGAATTATATCAGTTAAATATTTGGAGAATTCAACATGAATTATATTCGGAAAACATTGAAATCAATTAATATTTGGTTTGATTCCATGGATGGATGCTTTGAGTGATGAAATGGAACAATGAACAATATTCTTCTCCATAGCAAACCGGTTAACGGGAGTTTTTGGCGGGTTTTAATGTCTTTTTTGGTTAGAAAAAGTCAAAAAAATCAATTTATTTCGTCTCCCCTCCAAAATGTAATTTTTCGAGAAATTTTTCTTCCCTCTTCTTTTCTCAAATTTGGAGATTCTGTTGAAGAAAAAAACGAAAATAGAACTCAAAAAATCTCAGTTTTCTCCATTTTTAAGATTCTGCTAGTGATGCTCTAAGGCAGTTAACGCACACACACATGCACATATATATACGTTTTAATCCATTTCTACCTTTTAGTTTGTGGGTCCCATCTTTATTAACTCAGAGTCTTCTTATACAATAGAAAATGTCAAATATTCAAAATACATAATTCTTTTCGATTTCTTGCAACTACTAGTAACCGAATAATATGGGACTCACAACTTATTCAGTCAGCTATACGTTACTATTATACAATAAGCTTTATGCAGAAAGTCAAAATATTTCCCAAACCTGCTCCTCCCAATTAAAAAAATATGCTCCTTCGGTCTAGGAAAAAACCATCCCAAACAAAAATCTTTCCAATCTATATAAATAAATGAATCCACACAGACAACTTTATCCCTACATGACTTAATGGAAAACCAACCAATCAGCCACATGCTTGTCAACTATTCATGCTTTTGTGTTTGTGTGTGGGAGGAAAGTAATGAAACATATCTAACTTGAGCTAGATAAAGGAATGCAGTGGTGCATAACTACCGAAACGCCTTCTTGGGGTTTGCTGCTCGTTTAACAAAGAAAGAGGCACAAGAAATTGCACGAAAACCAGGGGTAGTTTCGGTATTTCCGGATCCACTCTTCAAACTTCACACAACTCGTTCATGGGATTTCCTCAAATACCAAACTGGAGTGGAAACCGACTTCAGATCAAGCTCTACATACAAAAGTTCGGTTTCACATGCACCTTCAGATATCATCATAGGCGTTTTAGACACAGGTAGTTATCGAAAACCTTATAAAGTTATCATTCTGAAATATAATATAATCAAACCAAATGAACCCAATATATCCTCGGTAAAATTTTCAAAATAGCCATTTTTTACTTGTGGTTTCACCAAATAGTAGCCAATTTCTTCTAAAAGTTACCAAAATAGCCGCCATCAGGTTTGCAATTGCGAAGCTCACAATTGCAAAGGGGTGAAAATGTAAAAAAAAAAAGAGGTTTCTGAACTAGGTTAGCAATTTCAGGGACGAAAAAATGTAAATTTTGGAGCGAACCTAGAGAAAAAATTACATATTTGGTCCCTGAAATTGCGAACCTAGTTCAAAAACTTTTTTTTTTTGTTGTTGATATTTTCACCCCTTCGCAATTACTAACTTTGCAATTGCGAATTTGATGGTTATTTTGGTAACTTTTGGGAGAAAATGGGCTATGAGGTAAAACCACAAGTAAAAAATGACTATTTTGATAAATTTCCCTATATTCTACATTTATAAATTTTACATTATGAACAATTGTAACACAGGTATCTGGCCAGAGTCGGAGAGTTTCAACGATGATGGTTTTGGTCCTATTCCATCAAGATGGAAAGGAACTTGTATGCGAAGTGACGATTTCACAACTGAAAACTGTAATAGGTACCTCATTAAGAACCTTTCTTATTCTTGCATCTTCTGTGCTGAATGAATGCTGATACAAAGAAAATCAAGTCAGTTTTGTATTTTCATAATAACCAAAAGATGTATATCCCACAAAAACAGAGGGGTAGGATGTATGCAGACCCATAATTTTTTTTGATACGATGGCACCATACAACATAGACAAAAAATAATTATAAAAAATACTGTTTTTATCGACGTGCTTTTACTAATGGTCAATATCTTTCGATGTGTCTTTAACCTAATTCTACCATTTCAGGGGATTTTTAAAGTTTTTTTTGCTTGATTTGAAGGATTTTTTTCGGCTTTTTTGGTTGATTTCAAGAGGTTTTTTTTGGATTTTTAAGCTTTTTATCGATTTCGAGAGATTTTTTCAGTTTTTCTTGTTGATTTCAAGAGTTTTTTTCGGGTTTTAGTATTTGAAATTGATAGTCTTTAATAACTAAAAGCAAATTAAAAATACTTTTGGATAAATTAATGGCTAAATATGAAATTAATAGAGTGTTTATTAAATGTTGTTTAAGTACGAAATTAATAGAGTATTTAGTATGTTATATAGAGTTGCTACCTAAAAAATTTAATTATTAGCATCAAGTTAAGATCGAACCTAGGACCATCTCTATAAGGAGCTCTAATTCAATTGGAAAAAGCCACTACACCCGCTATCCTATTTGTGTCATTAGTTCAGTTTTAAATTATTTAAAAGCGCCCCTAAAACAATACGGTTGCACCGCTAATAAATCCAAAAAATTTACCTTTCGATGAAGATATAATACGGTGGCCCGTGCCACCATGTGAACCATGGTAGGTCCGCCCCTGTGCAGACCTGTTATTTACCCCAAAGGGTATATATAGAGCGATTGTTTCCTTTTTGTATCTTTAATAACGATATCTTAATTATAAATGCTATTAGGAAACTAATTGGAGCAAGATATTACAAAGGTGGAGGTGATTTCAACACATCAAGAGACAAAAACGGCCATGGGACTCATGTTGCTTCTACAGCTGCTGGAAACTCTGTATCTAATGCGTCTTATTACGGCCTAGCCACCGGTTCAGCCAAAGGAGGTTTTCCTGGTGCAAGGATTGCAGTCTATAAGGTATGTGGAATAAAAGGCTGTTTGGGATCAGCTATAATGGGGGCATTTGATGACGCTATACAAGATGGTGTGGATGTATTATCACTATCTCTAGGTGCATCAGCTGGATATGGACCAAACTTTCAGAACGATCCTATTGCTATTGGGGCTTTTCATGCAGTCGAAAAGGGGGTCACGGTGGTGTGTTCTGCAGGAAATGATGGCCCTGGGAGGGAAACGGTGGTCAATATTGCTCCGTGGATCTTAACGGTTGCAGCTAGTTCTATAGATCGGGATTTTCAGGCTGATATCATCTTGGGTGATAAAACAGTCATAAAGGTAATCCATTCGGTAAATCTTTCTGTGTGTGTATGTGAAATCCCTTTGAATCTCTCTTATATATATATATATATAGGGGCGGGTTCAAATGAGAACTCAAATTTGGTATATATATAGGGGCGGGTTCAAATGAATACTCTGAATAACACTACATTCAGTCTGAATATGACACGTGTCACGCTCTCATTTGTCCTCAAGTTCACAACCAAATTTGAGTTCGCATTTGAACTTTCCTCTCTCTCTCTCTCTCTCTCTCTCTATAAATATATATATATAGGGGGAGGTTTAGGAAAAAACCTCAAAAAAAGAGAAAACCGAAGAACACCCTGAGAGCCCTCCATCTGGACGGTATGCACAAATGCATACACGCGATCGAAGTGCATATGCACTAATGCATGTTACAAATTACCAGTATGCATTTGTGCATATCGTCTAGATGGAGGGCTCCCAGGGTGTTCTTCAGTTTTTTGTTTTTTTTTGATGTTTTCCCCTGAGCCTAACCCTATATATATACAACATGTTTTGATAGTTCTTGCCTAATAGGTGTGGGACTCCAAACTTACCAACTTTAAACATATTTGACATTTTTTTCGTTTCAAATACTCACCGATATTGGTTTCTGTTAAATTCAAGGGAGGCGGCATAAACTTCGGTAATATCCAAAAATCTCCGGTATACCCATTGCTTTATGGGAGCTTAGCCAAAAGAAATAGTAGCAACTATGATGAAAGTGATGCAAGGTAATTAATAAACAAAATTTTCAACGGTGTTCTCATATTTATATAGCTTTCAATTCGCTTATTTAATAATATGACGTATTTCTTCAGAAATTGCATACCACGATCATTAGATGCAAACAAAGTTAAAGGATGTATTCTTTTATGTGAGAATGAAGATGGAATATATACAGCAAGAGAAAAGCTAGCATATGTTAAACTACTTGGTGCAATTGGGATGATTTTTATTAGCGATGAAGCAAGAGCAGTGGCTTCCTCTTATGCATCATTTCCAATGGCTTCAGTTAGTCTGAATGATGGGAGTAAGATTGTATCTTATGTCAACACCACAAGGTGAAGATTAAAAAGAATTATTTCAAGTATCTTTATTGTTATTAGCTTATTATATATCAAAAAATCTAGAGGAAAGTTCAAATGCGAACTCAAATTTGGTTGTGAACGTGAGGACAAACGAGAGCGCGACACGTGTCTGAATATAGATTATTCAGACTGAATAATCAAAGAAATATTCAGACTGAATATAGTATTTATTCGGTCTGAATAAGCACAAACATTATTCAGACTGAATAAATACTATATCCGGTCTGAATATTTCTTTGATTATTCAGTTTGGACATGACACGTGTCGCGCTCTCATTTGTTCTCATGTTCACAACCAAATTTGAGTTCTCATTTGAACCCGCCCCTATCAATCTATCACTAACCAATTTGAGGGAATATGTGAAGGAATCCTATGGCAACTATTTTACCAACGATATCGGTGACTGAATACAAGCCAGCTCCTATAGTCCCCTACTTCTCGGCTAGGGGCCCGTCATTTGCTGCAAAAGACGTAATCAAGGTAAGGTCAATTTTATGTTATCGACTTGTCTCACTTAAGTCCTGTTTGTTAAGAGCTTAATGAGACTCACAGCTTATTCGATCAGCTTTACATGATTGTTTGATAGTGACTTAATGATATAGAAAGTGGCTTATTCGTTAAGCTTATAGGGGAGCTTTATGCAGAAAGCCAAGTTTTTCCAAGCTTATAGGGGGATCTTTATAGAAAGTGGCTTATTCATTAAGCTTATAGGGGGAGCTTTATAGAAAGTGACTTATTCGTTAAGCTTATAGGGGGAGCTTTATGCAGAAAGCCAAGTTTTTCCAAACCTGCCCTTCCCAGTTAAAAAAGAAGCTCCTTTTATCTGTGAAAAAACACTCTCAAACAAAAACCTTCATAATCTATACGTACAGATTAATCCAAACAAACAGTTTTATTGGACTTAGGGGCTAGGGCCTGTTTGTTAGCAACCTAATGAGCTTAATGGGACTCACTCACAGCTATACTTGGTCAGCTATACATGACTGTTTGGTAATGGCTTAATGATATAGAAGTGGCTTATTCAGTAAGCTTCTAGGGTGGAGATTTATGCAGAAAGCCAAGTTTTTTTTCCAAACTTGCCCTTCCCGATTAAAAAACATGCTCATTCCATCTATGAAAAAAACCTTTCCAAACAAAAACCTTCCTAATATATACAGACATATTAATCCACACAGACAGCTTTATCCATACAGCACTTAAAGGAAGACCAAACAAACAGCCCCTTACCCTTTTTTCGCAAGTCAAGAGTCTTCTCAGAAACAACCTCTCTGTCTCTTGAGACAGAGGTAAGTTCTGTGTACTACCTCCCCCTAGACCCTATCTTCAGGTGGGATATATTGGGCCTGTTTGTTAGCAGCTTAATGAGCTTAATGGGACTCACAAACAGCAGCTTAATGAGCTTAATGGGACTCACAGCTTACTCGGTCAGCTATCCATGACTGTTTGATAGTGGCTTAATGATATAGAAAGTGGCTTATTTGTTAAGCTTATAGAGGGATCTTTATGCAGAAAGCCAAGTTTTTCCATGCTTATAGGTGTAGCAGCTTTATAGAAAGTGGCTTATTCATTAAGCTGATTGCTTGTACTATCTTCAAGTGGGATATATTGGGTTTGTTTGGTTTATTTATTTACTAATTATACTTATTTCATGATCGGGATTACCTTGCAGCCTGATGTTGCAGCGCCAGGTGTCGCGATTCTTGCTTCATGGCCAGCAAACGATTCGGTAGTAACACTTGGCGGAAAAACTTCTCCACGTTTCTATATAATTTCAGGAACTTCTATGGCCTGCCCACATGTTTCTGGCTTAGCCGCAATGATAAAATCTCAGAATCCTAACTGGACCCCTTCAGCTATCAAGTCAGCAATGATGACAACAGGTTAGAAATATAAAATCTTACATAAAAACTAGGGGTGAGCATAACCGGGTACCCGGCCATTTTTCATGGAACCAGAACCGCTAACACCGGTTCCTTATATTTTGGAACCGGAACCGCTAACACCGGTTCCTTATATTTTGGAACCGGAACCGCTGGGAACCTGTTCCGGTACTGGGTACCTGGTTTAAAAAAAATAATTTTTTTACATTGCATAAGATAAAAATGTAAGCATAAACTACAAAAAGTGATCCAATAAAAATTTACCGACTTAAAGTAATAAATACAATAAATAGCCAAAACTAGTCCGACGAAAACTAACTATTATATAAATAAACTAGAAAGTTTGAGTCTTGATAGCAACAAAATGACTTCCATAATACTGAAAATCGTAGACTGGAGTGAAGGTGAAGGTAGGTGGCTGCTAATCTGCCATCATATATTTATAAAATAAAAGTCTAGCCCGAAAGGAAATATACTTTTATTAATATACGTATATATAATATTTTTTTTTTAAAATTAGCAGGTACCTGTCGGTTTCAGTTCTGGGTACCCAGCGGGTAACGGTTCCAAAAATATGAGAACCGGAACCGGTCTTGATCGGTTATGTAATTTAGGAACCGGGACCGGGACCAATCACATCGGTTCCGGTTCCAAAGGCGGGTACCCGGTTCCGATGCTCACCCCTAATAAAAACACCTTCCATAGATTAAAGTACGATTAACTTTTAGCAACTTTCAATTTTTGAATTTCAGCAAGTCAAACAAACAATGTGAAGAAGCCAATAACAACAAATTCTGGCTCAGATGCTACACCATATGATTTCGGTGCAGGGGAAGTGTCATCCAGCCCATTACAACCCGGACTTATTTACGAAACCGAAACCGTTCATTATTTACTATTTTTATGTGGTGTAGGCTATGACATAAATGCGATCAAACTTATCTCCTCTACAGTTCCTTCAGACTTTTCTTGCCCCAATAAGTCGATTGATAGTTTGGTGTCAAATATGAACTATCCATCAATAGCAGTTTCAAAAGTTACTGAAAAAGAAAGCAAGCAAGTAAACAGAACGGTAACAAATATTGACGGTGGTGAAACAACTTATACTGCTTCAGTGGAAACACCAAATGGGTTGGAGGTTAAAGTTACACCAGATAAATTACAATTTACGGAAAGTAACAAACAATTAACATACCAAGTGACTTTTATGGCAAATGGTAAGTTGGAGGAAGATAATTTTGGGTCGATTACATGGTCGAATGGTAAGTATAAAGTGCGTAGTCCATTTGTTGTGAGCAGTTAGTAAAAACACATTTCTGAAGAAGTTATAGTCCTCTGTATGTTAGCAGTTTAGATAACAAAAATGACCGATAAATGTATAAGGGATTTCCCTATAATAAATGTGATTTCCTTTTTGTTCAAAAACAAATTGAAGTTATTATATCTCATGTAGTTATTATATCATATGGACCAAAAAGGGTGTCACTTTCTGGGTTGGAGGTATTCTAACAAAGTGGAGGGATTACACAAGAACACCCTTGTTTAAAGAAACAAAGGAATAATTTTTGAACTATATATGATGCGGGTCCCATATAATATTAAATCATATTTGATTTAATAAGTCCCACCATTGAATCAGATTTAATATTATGCGGACCCACATCATATGTGGTCCACGAGGTGTTTCTTTGTTCCTTTAAATTTCTAAAGTTCTCATTTGAACCTAGCTCTTCTGACAAAACCCCTTTTCAAATAGCGATGATTTTTTTTTTTCCATAAAATCAAAATCATGCTGGTGATGTATCATACTTCTCTAGATATTTCAAATTTGGATAATTAGCAGTGAAGATTTCCACAAGAAATCAAAATATGAGACTTGAATCTCTTGAGATTCATTGATTCTAAGCATATGAAAACATATATAAGATTTGGGGAAAATAGAAGTAAGATTAGGTTTTTTTGTTCAAATGAGAGTACCGAATTGCAGCGATTAGAGAAATGAAGACGATGAATGATGCCATTGATGAATCCCTTGCAAAAAACCTTTCAGCTCATTAACCATCAAAGCTACAAGATTTAGATTTGAAGAAACCCTAAAATGATGATTACGCTCAATTTTGATTTCATCATACTTTTCGAATGTGTATTGATTGCAATCAGAGGATGAACGATGGAAGTTTTCATATGGAGGAAAAGCGGCAGATTTTTGGAAATTTATACCAACAAAATTGCAAAGAACAAAAACAGAAAAATGTTAAAAGGGAATTTTAAAACAACCAACATTTTTGATTTTATGAGGAAACTTTCAATTTCGGTCCTCAAGGTTTAGTAGAAAGTAGAAATCATCCTTGTGGTTTACAGTTTGCTCTGAATATGGTTCCTTACCTTAATATCGTTAATTGAAGTGTCGTTGCAGTTTGCTATGAATATAGTTCGTTACCCAAACACTGTTAATTGGAGTGTCGCTACTTAAGGATCATTTACGGTCATTACTCTTTTTTAATTAAAAACATCAACTTATAAGCATATAAAGTTTGTGTACAAATGTACTAGCATCTAGAAAAAAAAAAAAAAAACTTTTTTCTCGATCTCCATCTCCACTCCTCCTCACCCCTCCGATAAACAGGTAAACTGCAACGTGCAACCTACAACATACTTCACCTTCGTCGACCACCTTCTTCGACAACCTTCTTTCAGTCTCCATCCTAGTCGTTATTTTCCCTCCGACTGTCGCTTGTTATTTCAGCTTTCAACAGTAAATATCAAGAATGGAAGCAAAAATAAATAGCAATAGCCCACAAAAGTAGTTATGCAAACAACATAAACAAATAACAGTCACTACAATATAGCTAGGTTTATAGGACGTCAAATTGTGCAAGTGTCATAATAGTTAATAGATTGTTTATAAGACTTAAGTTTAAATGATCAAATAACAAAAACGTCCTATTTAAAATTGTTGTGGTCTAGGTAGGCACCCATCCCTCTCTCCCCTAGAGACGACCTAGGTGAAAGTCCCATTTTTAGTAATGACAGCTTTAATATCTCAAGCCTCTCCAATTACACCCATACTCAAAAGATTTAACTCATCCACTACAGAATGACACCTAAAATGGAGAAGGCGTACTGAAAAAAAGAAAGCTTTATAACACTTAAGTATATATGATCAAACTAAAAAACGTCATATTTAAAAGCGTTACAATAGGTTTATAACACATTTTTACGGATTTTAACAAGTTTTTTAGGACGCTTTTAAAATAAAGTGTCGTATTAAGTATCTGATACGATACTATTTGAAAAAAAATGTCTTATAAACACAAATTTCCTGTAAAAAAAGAGTTTATAGGAGACTTCTCAAAAGTGTCTTATAAGAGCATCTCCAACAGCTTCTCTAAAATAGAGAAAATAGGGATTTTGAGCAATTTTTTGCTCCAACAGCATCCCTAAAAGTTTCTCCAAAATAGAAAGTAGGAAAAGGGTACAAAAATCTCTAAATTTAGAGATCTCTCTAAAAATGATTATCTTGAGGGAGAAACATTATTTTATTATCTTCCACCAATAAGAAATATTAAAGTTAAATGTTTAATTAGGTGGAAGAAATAATATTTTATTAAAAATATATAATATTTTATTAAAAATATATAATATTTTAATAATATAATGAATGATGTAATATCTAAAATAGAGAAGCTGTTGTTAGAGTTGAATGTAATATTTTTTTAGAGATTTTAGATTTTGATACTCTATTTTAGAGAAATTATAGATAAGCTGTTGGAGATGCTCTAAATAGTTACTACGCCACTTTATTTTAAAAACTTACTAAAAAACTTATTAAAACGACTAAAAGCATCCTATAAATAAACCTATTGTAGCGTTTTTAGATAAGACGTTTTATATATAGTTTGGTCCTACAAGCCTAAGCTCTACCAAGCCACTTCTTATATGGTTTGATTTGATTAAAAAGAAGTTCGCTTTCTCTCTGCTCTTCGAAAGACACAAATATACATAATCACACATACATAATTCCATACATAAACTTAATCACACTAATCAACAGAAAGATTCAACAATGAACACAATAGACTAATTACAATTTACACATACATAATTCCACAACTCCGAATCAATCGAACAGTTTAGTGAGAAACATCTATGTATGCGACGAACATTAATTATAACACCATCCTAGATTTAGAAAAATATATGTACTAACAATTCATCTCAGTGAAATCTTGATCATCTTAGAACAAACTATGCACCAAATCTGGTAGAATAAGATTTGCTAAGATTTTATTTCCTTTCTCTGATGGGTGGATGCTATCCCAGAAAAAGAATTTAGAATCGTTGTAGCACGTTGGGCTGAGTTTGTTACATGAACCGCTCAATTCTATCGTTCCGCTTCCACAACAGCCTTTATCTGTAACTTCCAACCCTAGAGAAAACGATAAAGAAGAAAAAGGATAAGTTTAACGAAATGCAAATGTGCAAAATGAAGCCATGGTTGTAGAATTTGAGATGTAATTAAAATGACAACTGAGGGCTAAGATAATAGGGTTTTGAGGAAACTTCATAGCTATAAACTTAGGAAGCATCAAGAATATTTACAAACTTTATATATATATATATATATAGGGGCAGGTTCAAATGAGAACTTGAATTTGGTTGTGAACGTGAAGACAAATGAAAACGCGACACATGTCATATTCAGACTGAATAATCAAAGAAATATTCAGACCGAATAATGCTTATTCAGTCTGAATAATGCTTATTCAGTTTTATTCGGTCTGAATATTTATTTGATTATTCCGTCTGAATAATCTACATTCAGACATGTGTCGCGCTCTTATTTGTGCTCATGTTCAACCAAATTTGAGTTCGCATTTGAACTTTTTTTTTTCTCTCTCTCTATATATATATATTGAATACCATATTGATTAGGGTTTTCAATGATGCTTATTAGAGGATTGTAGATATCGACAAAGGCAACCCTGGACTGAGGAAGACTTCTTGCAAGAACTTCGAGTTGTAGTTTTAGCATGCGGTTGAACAATTGTGCTGCGTTATTTTCCTTGTCTTGACACCTTCTAAATGCACCACCCGCTGACGTTCTCACTACGGGATTACACCCAATTGGGGCTGCGCTAAAGACAGCTATCTTTCTCGCTCCCAATTTGTATATATCCTTCAACCAATTTTTAAGAACATCCGTAAGTAATCTCGTTCAAGATGACTCTTTGCAGTTTATATATGTTTGTATAAAGTTTAATGTGTTCGCTTTTTTTTCTAACAACTTATTAATGTACATGTTTCTTGAAATCTTTGTTTGAAGTAATAGAGGTGGCAATTCTCGACACGATACGACACGAAACCGACACGAAAATAAATGGGTCGTGTTCGGGTTTACACATACGGGTCACGGGTTGACCCGCCAACCGGTTTAAAAAATAAAATTTAAAAAAAATTATTTTATTAACCCTCCTTATTCCTTAACCGGCTAAGAAAGTAAAAAGCTAAACGTAAAATGCCTAAAACCTAACTCATGGCCTCACGCAGGCATGCTCGGACGCTCCTCAGGCTCAATCGATTGATCTCATCATCTCAATTCTCAAAGGTACTAAATCGATGGACTTTTTACTTATTTGAAACTTTGAACTTTTTATTTGTATTAGTATTTGAACTTGGTTGTATTACTAGTATTTCAATTTGGACGTTTGAACTTGGTTGAATTATTATGTGACCCGTCAACCCGTTTATGACCCGCCAACCCAAGGATGTACGGGTTAGGGTTGAAACATTTTGACACGATTAGTTAAACGGGCCGTGTCTGGGTTGAACCTTACTGACCCGCCAACCCCAACACGACACGATAATTGGTCATCCCTAGCTAGTCACCTGCTAGTTGTTAGAGTCCCACATCGGCTAGACTTGGACCATTTCTCTTCTATATATGTTGGAACCTCCCCTTTCTCCTCAAGGGCTCTTTTGAAGATTCATCTAGGGGTTCCACGTATCCTAATACTAGTATTTATTTTCTGTCTTGTAAATATGATAGAAATTAATATTGATCATAGAAAACTAAGAAGAATCGATACCTGTACAAAGTTCGAGGCTAATTTTACCAGTTTATTATCATAAGCAGGGACATCATATTGTAGTCTTCTGATGGGAACCGAAAAATAGTTTATAACAAGATCGTTGGTGCTTGCTACTACCAAAAACACACTTTTGGTGATTAAATTCTGTGCAGCTTCTTCCCCAATGTTCCTCTTGATCTTCCCAATGTATTGTTTGAAGTCGTCCAATTGAACAGATAGTGGTATAACAGACTAATATTTGTATGCAAAAATAAGAAACATATAAGCATAATAAATGCACATCAAATACAAATAGCAGCCATTTGATCTAATAATGAAATGGCAGGAAAGAAAGAGTTTAACTAAAAGCAAGATACTGACACATACCGATATTTTGGGTGTTAATGGATCATAACAGAAGCAAAACTAACACCTGATAAAAGATCTTTGACTTGTAGGGAAGGGTCTAGATATGCTGGAAGATACTCCTTCACTCCAAGTGCCTCAGCTTATAATTTGACATCAAACAATAATTGGATTTTGTAAGACTAAATGATAAGAAACTATGATATACATATATAGAGGACTCAAGGCTGTTTGGTTGGTTTTCCAATAAGTCATGTATGGATAAAGCGGTCAGTGTGGATTAACTTGTCTCTATAGATAGGAAGGTTTTTGGTTGGGAGTTTTTTTCAATAGATGGAAGGAGTTTGTTTTTTAATTGGGAGATGCAGGTTTGAAAAAACTTGACTTTTTACATAAAGATGCATCCTAAAAGCTTGATGAATAAACCACTTTTTATATCATTAAGCCACTATACTAATCAGTCATGCATAGCTCACCAAATAAACCGTGAGTCTCATTAAGCTGCTAACAAGAGCCCCCTCAGATACTCTAAATCCTTTATGTACGTCTTGTAGTGTTTGTTCTTTATTTTGATGATTTTTGCAAGTAATGCTTGTAACTTTAGAGATTTTTTATTTATTTTGATCTTGTAATACTTAGGGGCCGTTTACCAAATGCTAACCCGGGTAAGCGCTTACCAAGTCATATTACGTTAATATGCGAAGTACCAAAAATTTTACCCGGTAAGAGCGAAGACAAGGAAATCAAGGACCAAGAGTCTTACCCCCGGTAATTAAGTGATGGCGACGAATCTTACACGGAAAATTATTGCATACGATGCCGTTTTGGTGGACTAAAATCTTACCCAATAAGTAAGTGGTAATGTTAAATTTTGCCGATAAGCACTTACCCGGGTATGATTTGGTAAATGGACCCAGTTCTTGGTGAGGTTACACACACCGGAAATGCCCAAATTCTGCATGAAAAAACTTCTTGACATGATGATAAACGCAAAATAAATTAATGCATTCCAGCAATCAACTATGCATGTTGGAGTCCCACATCGGCTAGACTTGGATCATTGCTCTTGTATATATGTTGGAACCTCCCCTTTCTCCTCAAAGGCTCTTTTGGAGATTGATTTAGGGGTTCCACATATTCTAATATGGTACAGAGTCAAGGTCTACCACTCTAGGGGATTGACACTTTTGGCTAACCCCCTCTCGACACCCTGGGACAATTCGTGTCCATCTAGCCTCGTTGGAGGGGGCGTGTTGGAGTCCCACATCGGCTAGACTTGGACCATTGCTCTTGTATATATGTTGGAACCTCCCCTTTCTCCTCAAGGGCTCTTTTGAAGATTGATCTCGGGGTTCCACATATTCTAATAATGCATATGTAATATGTTATCTTTGCTGATCAAAAGACCTAAAGTTGGTGTGGGGGCAATAAGTGAAATGGACCTTTAAGGCTTTAAATAGTTGGGTCAAATTTATGAAAAAAACAATTGTACCCAAAATATCAGCTATCGTTTTCCCATTGGAGAACCTTCCGGTTGGTTTTGCGCCCATAAAATCTTTTCCGTAAGGAGGAAAATCAGCCTTGAGCAAAGTCTTGATATAGTTATTATTCCCTTGATCAACTAAGGAGTCTCCAAATGCTATGAATGTTGATACAGAGACATCTTTTGACAGATTTTTTGGTTTTTTGCTGCTAGATAAACTAATAGAAGCATATATAGAAAAAAGAACGACCTTTGCAACGGAAAGATGCATCGAGAAAATGAACAGAGCTAGAAAATTCTTGGGCTGTAAAGTAATAAAAATCAGAAAAAGATTAATTAAAGATCGGTAATTTTCTGATAGAAATATTTGTTATGCACTAGTAATGGGAACAACGGCTTGATTATAAAGACATGAATTGTGGACTTGTTTCTTTCATGCTTTGCCACTAGCTATTCTCACATTAATTACTTGTACTTTTGGCTGTTTATGTAGTTGTTGCTTTGTTGGTGTTAATGTCTTTGTGTTCAGCCCAAGAGATTAATTTGCACTTCTTTATGGCACAAAAATTGCATGGAAATGGAATATGTAGTTTGGTTTTAAAAGAAACATTTAATAGTTTATAGTTTAAAAAAGAGTAAATTACATTTTTGTGTTTGTAGAATTGTAGTTATCAGACACTCACTACGAAAAAAATGACTTTCACCCACAAAGAAATACTTAGGGAAATTTCTGTGGGTGATTACTACGGATCGTTCCGACGAAATCCGATGTTTTCAAGAAAATACCAACGGATTACCCAGGAATTTTCTGGGTAATCTGTCACTGATTTGATATACCCACCAACAATTAATTAGATACCAACTTTTGTGACGGGTCATCTTTAGCGACGGATTTCCCAGGGAAATGTCCGTAGGTGAAAGCCTTCCATTTTATAGTGACTCACTATCAAGTTTTGTACATATTTTAAATTAGTTACAGTTTTAGCTAGGTTGCTATTTTGTTTCACTTTTGATCCCCTCCAACCAACTCTAATTAAGGTTTTAGAGTAAACTATCATTTTCGTCCTTGTGGTTTTTTTTGTCTTTACTACTTTTTTCATTTTTAAGTTTATACCCTTATTAAATTAATTAATTAATGATGGTTTTAACTAAATAGGTATTTTATTTTGTAAATTGCACCATAGAAATTTTTTGTGGGTGTCTTTAAAATGAGTTAACTATTAGATATTTTAAAAACTTTATGCCATATATTATTCGATATATATGTACAAATTTGTCTACACCAATCCAAGAAAGACATTTTTTATTTTAAGTTGTGTTTAAAAGTGTATCGTTTTTCTTATTTATATAAGATGAAAATAAAATGTATCTACGTCTATTAATAAAAAAAATATCATTTTTCTAGATATTTCATGTAATTAAATAATCAAATCGCAAAAGAATGTGCATACAAGTTGTACATAATGTTGATCAATACTTTCCTCAATGATTTGATGACGACCCTTTATAACTTTGTAAACATTTTAATTAAGTTCTATATAAAAGAACATCAGTGACTAAGCCCTGTTCAGTACTGAGCCATGATGTTTGTACTTTAGTTATTTAAGGAACTTATTATTTTGAAGACAACTCTTGTATCAAAAGAAACTTCAACTGTGTCGAAGTGAAGTTAAAGTTAGTTTAGACATGTTTTCAAGCGGTAATTCAGTGACACTATGCTATCTAAGAAAAATGTGAACTTGAGTCAATATATCAGCAATATTTGAAGCAACCCGCATCGACTATATATTTCCATGTTGGATCAATATCTTGATCAACAAGTTGTTTGTGTTATCCTCTTGCACAAAATTCAAGACCCAATGCCTCCTTTTGACTAAAGATAAAATATTTTTTGCTTTATGGTCTCTACCAACCCCCTGAAGCAATTGTGCATATGCGGCGGGCCAAAGTTTGCTTTGTCGAAGGACAAGAAATACAAGCTCTTCACTCTTTTTATGACACATGGATTGTACTTGTCAAGGTGTATTAAATGCATATGGTTTTCTTTCTTTGCTATCATATTTTTCTTTAAATTATGCTAGACAACCTTCCATTCTCAACTTTGATAGATTCTTTGTTCTCTAAGCTTAAAGTTAGATTGTTTAAATTACGATTGGTCCTTTTCTTAGTCCTTTGCATGTGCATGATGGGTATGTTAACACAGGGATAGGAGAGACAAAAAGAAAATTATGGAATTTCCTTATAAAAAAAAGAAGAATTTCATATACGTCCTTAAAAACTTGCAACATTACGTATACATCCTTGTAAAATTTTAAATTACGTGTATATCCTTCTAAACCTGAAAAGCTCACGTATAAATCCTTCTTTCTAATTTAATTATTATTAAACATTTTAAAAATACAAATAATTAAAACTAAATTGAATATAATTTGGAAATTATTAATATAACCTTCCCATAAATCTTTATAATCCGTAGAAAATTTATGTTCTGTCAATAATCCCTCTAAAATTCGTAGAAAATTTTCAACGATATTTTCCGTTGAAATTTTTTGTTAAAAATATAAAATACTCAATTTTCTAGCAGTGTGAATTATATACACAAATGATTGTAATAAGTTACATTGTCCTCTTCGTCTTTCCTAATCCCTCTTCATTTCCTAATTGTTTTATTTTATATTTTTCAAGGGATAAACCTCGAAACCCTTTCATCTACTCTTGTAATGTGTCTCTTTTGCCATCTCATAAGTTGTTCATTGTTCACTCTTTTTTTCTCCACTTTCATCACTTAATTTGTTCTTTATTTCATAAACTGTTATTTTTCAACAAAACCGATTTTCAAGTTTACGTTGAGAAGATTAACTCGGGTATGCAATATTCATTTTTATTTTTGTTCGGATTTTAGAATTCTATCTTGTTTGTTTTCTATATCTTTTTGTAAGTTTTTTCCAATAAAACCAAGAGTTTTTTCTTGACCGTGCTTTTAAAACTTTGATGGCATCGATTGTAATAAGTTCTTTTTTAAGTTTAGATAATATTTAAATTATATTTTTAATATATATACATATGTGTGTGTGAAAGGAGAGAACGGTTACTTTTAATTGAAAATAAAAAATAAAATAAAATGATTAATATGCACACCTACGCATGCATGCATATATATATATATATATATATATATATTATAATAAATGTAATGAGATATTTAAATTTTATACTATATGAAATGATTTATATTTATTTAGTATTTAAATTAAAAATGAAAATGTTTAACTGTTAGTGTGTTGAAAATATTTAAAAAAAAATAAAATTGGATAAAGAAACTTTCAACAATTAATGTGTTGAAAACGTTTTAGGGTAAAATAAAAATGAGAAGAAAAGATAAATATGATAGATGGTTTTACATTACACTTGGATTTTACCTTTTTAAAGATATAAGTAGATAAAATAAAAAAATAATGTTGGAAGTTTTGTGCGAACACATCACAAATTATAATACTTTCAAGATGTCATCAATGCAATGGTTGTCATCAAAACTCTTAAATAATTACCGAAATAAACCGTTGGTTATATCGGAAAAAAACATAGAAATATAGAAAACGTTAGTTAAAAAAACTCTAAATCCCAACAAAATTAAGAATAAATGCATACCTGAATTACTCTTTGGAACGGAAAAAAGTATAATCATTAACAAAGGGACATGTTGAAGTTTAGGGATGCTTAATCAAAGAGACTAACACTTTTAAATTCCATCATTGAACTGTCGTCGTCAAAACACTAAAACCACTACAAAAAGACAATCTCCCTATTCCATCATTGAAAAAAACTTTAGAAAAGTTAATATTAGAGAAATAAGTAAACAAAAAAATTTAATCTCAACAGAAGTAAAAAAAAATCATATCCGGATTAGTTTTCTCCAAGTGTACTTGAAAAAACTACTTCTTCATGATGATATCTAAACCAGATTCAATGACTCGTATCTATAACCCCCCCCCCCCCCCCCCCCGCGCGTGCGGTTATTTTTGACGGTTCCCAGTGGCCTAGTTCGTTTTAACGAATCCCCCCGCTCACTTGCTTTACAGTCGTTCTCGCCGTATATTGTTAACTCAGTTCTTGCAATCATGCTACAATGATAACGTTGGTTGATGATTTTATTAAAAAATCTCTATTTTGTTTTATATATATTCAAGCCAATTCATCTAAAAGGAAAATATATAAATTAAATAGTACACTTTGCTATGCGGTTAACCGACATGGTCAAAAATAACCGGAATCGAAATTTACCTTATTTGGTTTACCGAACCGTTTAATCTGCAAACAAAATAAATTGAAACCATTTTGATTTGGATGAGTTATTTGGTTTAAAAAAAATACCCTAAGGACCCAGTCCCCTAGTTAAGTTTCTGGATCTACCACTGGACTCAATTCTTTATATCCTTTAGGTTATGTATTGTAGTGTTTGTTTTTTAAGTTGAAGTATTTGACAAGTAATTATAAGTACTTCCTCGATTTCTTTTTATTTAGATCTTCTTCATACTTAGTTCTTGGCGAGCTAGACAAACCGGCCATAAATGCTCAACTTCAACATAAAAAAACTAGTTGACAAAGTCAACACTAAAAAAAATTGACTTTTACCCACAAAAATCACCCAACAAAATTTCTGTTGGTGATTACCACAGATCACCCACAAAATACCAATGGTTGGGTAGAATTCAATGTTTTTCTAGAAAATATCAATGCATCACTTAGAGAAGCACTAGGTCACTGATTTGAAGTAACCACCAATTTTGTGATAAATCACCCTTTAATGGAAAAGTCCGTAGGCAAAAACGAAACACTTTTGTCTACAGACATTTTCACTGGGAAATCTGTCGCTAAAGGATGATTCCTCACAAAACCATTGGTATTTTCTCGAAAAACATCGAATTTTACTGAACCATTGGTATTTTCTGGGTGATCCGTGGGTAATCACCCACGAAAATCTATGTGGGTAAAAGTCGTTTGTTTTGTAGTGGATAAATGCAAAATAAATGTCTTCAAACAACCAGCTATACATATGTTATCTTTAATTGCTAATCAAACCTAAAGTTTGTGCGAGGCATATGAATGGACGGTTTCCCCGATTAACTTGAAAGAGGTGATTTGTATGGACCATATGAATAAATAAGTCAAATGTATCAGAAAAGTTGTATCCAAAATATCAGCTATTGTTTTCCCATTGGAGAACCTTCCTGTTGGTTTTCCTCCCATAAAATCTTTTCCATAAGGAGGGAAATCAGCCTTCACCAAAGTCTTGATATAGTTATAATTCCCTTGATCAACAAAGGAGTCTCCGAATGCTGTGACCATTGATACAGAGATATGTTTTGGCAGATTTGTTGTTTCTCACTGCTGCATAAATTAATAGAAGCATATATCGAAAAAAGAATGGTCTTAACAACTGGAAGATGCATCGAGAAAATGAATGGGAAAGAATTCTTGGGTCGTATAGTAATTAATAGAAATAGAACAAGATCAATCGAAGATTGGTTTTTGATAGAAATATTTGTTATGAACTAGAAATGAGAACCATGGCTCTATTATGAAGATATGAATCGTGGACTTGTTTATTTCATGCTTTACCCGTAGCCATATTCACATTAATTGCTTGTACTTCTCGACCTTTATGCAGTTGGTTGTGTTAATGTCTATGTGTTCAACAAGAGAGATTTGCACGTGTTTACAAGACAAAATGCATGGACATGGGATATGTACTTTGCTTCGGACTTTTATTTTGGTAAACATACTTTAAAAGACACGTTTAAGAGTCCATGGTTTAAAAAATGCTTATTCTAAGGGTTTATGGAGTGAAAAAGTTCAATTTCCAGAAGATTAGCCGGTCAAAAAATTATGTCGAGCTTTTACGTATGTCACGTATGTGTCATGTCAGCATTATATGGGGGTACTAAAATTTATATTTATCAACATATATGTTGTTAAATAAGGTTTTAAAAGATGGTCACCCATAAAAGAGCTGAACCAAAGTAGTTCTCTATTTCAATGCATTTTGCCTTAATATATAAATTGAGAATATGAAGTTTTTTGGTCTATTTATGATCCAAATCCTGTTTGAATTTGTGATGCAAAACCACCTCACATTTGAAATACAGAGACTTCCATTTTTCATGAAAAATTTGAGTTCATTAAGAATTCGATTTGAACCTAAAGTTCGGTATTTGGTATTCGTTGAATCAACGAATTTTACAAGAGATTGTCCCAGGTTTGCAACAACGGGATTAATCTTAGTTTTGAATTTTATATATTGCATCAAGAACACACTTGTTGATCTTCTCCCCTGCTCGCACTATCTATTTATAGCTACTCAGTACTCCCCTACATCTAACGAACTCTAACTGACCTGCCAAGTACAAATACCATATTTTCCCCAATTCTTCTTCCTCCTGGAATACGTGAAACATATTGGTGGCCGAAAAAAATCTATGGAATAGCAACTAGATTTCACTGAGCAGAAAGAGCACGTTTGTGAAACCAAGATCCAAATGCAAACATAAAGAAACATTCGGATCTAAAAATACATTGGCTGACCAAAAGAAAGGTTAAGGTTAAGGTTACGGTTACGGTAATTAGATTCCATAGTAAACGAAATCTCCTTTCTTTATTCATAAAACAAGGTCCATTATTTCCACATTTACATTTCCTCACATGTGAAATGAAATCTCTGGATATATCTCTAGAACAAACTATTCACCATATCTTGTATAATAAGATTCACAAAGATTTTACTTCCTTGCTCTGATAGGTGGATACTATCCCAGAACAAGAATTTAGAGCTGTTGTTACACGTTGGGCTGAGTTTGTTACATAGATAACCCACCTCTATTGTTCCGGTTCCACAACATCCTTTATCTGTAACTTCCAAGCCTACGGAAAACAAGAAAGAAGAAAAAAGAAAAAAGCTTATTGAAATGTGAATGTGCAAAATTAATATAGCGAAGATTGCAGAAAACATATATATATATATAGGGCCAGGGAAAACCGCAAAAAAATGAAAAACTTAAAAACACCCTGATATGTGCATACAGTAATTAAAGTTGTTTCTTGGTTTTTATGCACGTGTGCATTTTAATTGCTTACAAATTACTTGTATGGATATGTACATACCGTCCAGATGAATGGTGGACGGATGAATGGTTACAAATTACTTGTATGCATATCAAAATGCAAGTGTGAGAAGGAGGATTTAGAATTGGTTTTCTTAGGTTACCGACACTTCCCATTCTATAAAACAAAGGTATGAGACCATGACAATTGAGAGATAAAATGACAACTAAACACTAAGAAAATATGATTTGAGGGAGCTCCATAATTATAAACTCTGAAGCATCATTAATAATATTGACGAACTTTTGTTCATAAAAAATATATATCGGATATAGTGAATTAATACCGTATTGGCTAGGGTTTTCGATGATGCTTATCAGAGGATTGTAGAAATCTACAAAGGCCACCCTGGACTGAGGAAGACTGCTTGCAAGAACTTGGAGCTGTTGTTCTAGTATGCTATTGAACAGTTGTGCTGCATTATTTTCCTCATCATTGCACCTTCTAAGTAGACCTCCAGCTAAGGTTCTCACTGCAGGAAGACAGCCAACTGGGGGTGCGCTTAAGACAGCGATCTTTCTTGCTCCCAGTTTGTATATTTCCTTCAACGAATATTAAGAACATTTGTGAGTAATCTCATTCAAGATGACTCTTTGCAGTTTATGTTTGTATAAAATTAATTGTGTTTCAATTCTTTTCTCAAACAACTTATTTATATTCAATTCATTGAAGCATAGACATGATTTTCGAAATCTTTATTTGCAGCAATCACTTGCAAGTAATTATTTTCTATCTTGCAAAGCAAATCTAGTCTGAATGTGTAAACTAAGAGAGATCGTTTCAATACCTGTACAAATTCCAAGGCTAATTTTACCAACAGGTTGTCATAAGCAGGGATATCATATTGAAGTCTTCTGATGGGAACCCCAAAGTAGTTTATTACAAAATCGTTGGTGCTTGCAACTAACAAAAGCACACTGTTGGTGATTAAATTCTGTGCAGCTTCTTCTCCAATGCTTCTGTTGAGCTCCCCAATGTATTGTTTGAAGTTGTCCAATTGAATGGATAGTGGTATAACAGACTAATCGTTGTAACGCAAATATAAGAAACAAAAAAAAAGCAAAATAAATGCTGAGTCACAATTAACATAGCAGCCATGAAATTTCATTTAATAATGAAATGGCAGGAAGGAAAGAGTTTAACTAAAAGCAGGATATTGACACATACCGATATTTGGGGTGTTAAGGGATCATAGCCAGTGCCACCAGAAGCAAAACTAACACCTGATTGAAGATCTTGGGCTTGTAGGGAAGAGTTTGCATATGCTGGAAGATACTCCTTCACTCCTAGTGCCTCGGCTTAGAATTCGACATCAAACAAATGCTGCTTGTCAGTCTAAAATAAATGATTAGAATTTAGAAACTACTATATGCATGTGCTATAGAACTCAATCCTCTTAATCCTTTACATAAATTATGATATTTGATATGAAAACTTATAAATTATAAATATGAAAATGGATCGAAGTTAAGAATGATAAATTCGAAATAAATGCCTCGAGACAACTCTAGCTATGTATTATGTAGTTAAACATAGACCATATGTGAAAGTGACATCCAAACTAATATTTTTAGGAGGTCGTACTATTAATTAAAAAACACATCAAAGTTGTTTTTAGAAGGTCGTACTATTAATGATCTCTGTTGAGAAAAAGACCTAAAGTTTGTGTCCGTGTTAATTAGATGATTTGCTGATAAACTTGAACGAGGTTGATACTGATATGTATGGACTATTTGAATGAAATTGTATTAAATAAAGATGTACCAAAAATGTCAGATATTGCTTTCCCGTTGTTGAACCTTCCGGTTGGTTTTCCGCCCATAAAATCCTTTCCGTAAGGCAGAAAATTGGCCTTGAGCAAAGTGTTGAGATTGTTATTATTCCCTGTATCGAAGAAGGAGTCTCCGAATGCTATGACTGCCGATATAGAAACATTGTTTGGCAGATTTACAGTTCCTTGGCTGCTGCATAACTTAATAAAAGCATATATAGAAAAAAGAATAACCTTAACAACTGAAAGACGCATCATGAAAATAATGGAGATAATTCTTTTGGTTGTATAGTAAACAAGTCAGAACTATATGATATGCATTAGAAATGGAAACAATGACTCGATTATAAAGAGATGAATGTGGGCTTGTTCAATCCAAGCTAATTAATTCGACATTAACAACAATTGTATTTTGGCCTGTGTTAATGTCTTTGCATTAATGTCTTTGCGTTCAGCCGGAGAGGTTTGCACTTGTTTACGGTACAAAATGCGTTGAAATATAAACATGTTTCAGTTCCATAAAAAGGTTATAAACCCGTGACAACCTATCTAAAGTTATTTTTTACATTATTTTTTTAATTAAAGACCGAGTTTTAAAGTATTTTTCACATTCATTTGTTTGATAACGTGATATTTTTCCAATGTGAAACTTTTATGGATGTATTATTTGTTTCACTCTGTGAACCAAATAAAAGTTTCACGTGTATTTTTTCACAACCTAAACACAAATATATATGAAACAGTATTTAAATCATTGTATATTTGATGGAAAAAACATGCAAAATAATATTTTGTATCAATTATCACGGATTTGTGGCCTTTTCCCGATTCTCATTTCAAAGACGGGCCCAATTTTTTTTTCAAATGGGCATCGTTTAACTATAAAAAACAAATATCAGGATAATTCTCATAACATCATAATTGGTCTGGTGGTTAGTTCATTGCTTTTTACATGTGAGGTCTTGTCTTTTATTCATTTTTTTTTTCAAAAACATAATAAATCTAAAATTAAGAGCTAAAATTAAGAAAATGACACTAATGGGTTTAGAACTTGAGTCTGGAAACAAATCTACCAATTAAGGAAAACTGTGTTCTTATTGTAGCTTCATATATGGTAACACACAATAAATCGATACGGTTATACCTTTCAGGAACCTATTTTATTTTTACACTACCATGGAGGAACGAAATGGTGGTGCATGCCAACATAACCACTAATATGGTTCCGTCCTTGCTTATTTTTATAAATGGGTCTTCATTTGAGAACCCATAAAATTGTGGCAACTTTGAGAATCGGTACATTGTGTGTTATTTTGGATATTGTTTTCCATCTAGGGGCTTGGATTTAGTATATTTATTAAAATATATTTGTTTTAAAGTGTGTTTATTTCGCATATATATGTTTCACAATGTGGACATTTTTTATGTGTTTGCAAATTAAAAAGTAGACTAAATTTTTTCATATTTTATATCAAATATATATGAAACAAACACATAATGAATTAAACATATGTTAATTAATCAATATATTAAATCTTAGCATTTGATGGAAAAATCATGTGAAACAATAATTTATGATAATGTTTTCAATATAGGAGGTTCTCATTTGAATATGTCCATATATATAGGGGGTGATTCAAGAAAGAACTTAATAATTTGTGATAATCATAAGATCCAATCTCAACCACAAATCAAATAATAAATTAGAAAATTAATAATTTTGGTAATTTTGGTAATTTTAAATTATAATACTAATTAAGTGCAATTTAGGTATTTACAAATATCCCCTCTCCTTTCTCCTCCAAACCTTATTCCAGCGAATCTTATATGAACACATTGATACACCGTGATACCTAAAAAACATTGTTAAAAAAGATACATACAATCCATATTCACTGTGATACCAAAATATACATACAAAATGCACATTGTGATACCTTTATAAAGCAAAGAAAATAACAAAAATAGAATTTGTGATATATCCTTTATGAAGTAATGAAAATTAAGAAAATGCACATTGGGATACAATTCATAAAACATCGTGAATATTATCATTGTGATACACTTCGGTTGAAGTTCTTCTTTTCTATTCTTCGCTTTGTTTCCTTTCGTTGTACATGACATATATGATGTAATATACGTTCTGATGCATTGTGAACATTACCAGTGCTACACTTTGGAGGGGTGGTAAGACATTCATAATATATAGTATATACTAGGAATATTAGGTAACTAAATATTTCCTTTAAAAATAATTAACTATTTTGATGGGTAGCAGTAAATAAAATTACTAAATTAACCTTTTAGCTAATTTAAGTATTAAATATCTCAAACGAGTGACTCATATTAGATCTCATGCTTATCATAAAACTAAGCAGTTCTCATGGCCATATATATATATATATTGAAGCAAGATCATACGAAAAAGTGGTCAATTTGCAAGAACACGAGAAATTTCAAGATCACATGTGATACAAATATATCACTACAGGAAAATGGTTTTCACTGACCGATAACTACAATACAATAAAAATATCCGCCACTAATTTAAAAAAAATATTTTTAAATATAAGAAGATTAATTTGTTAATAAAATTCACCAAGATTACAGTTGAAATCTAATTAATTAATTAATTAAATTAAAGGTAAATTGACCAACGATTTTGGGATGTTATTGGCAGGGACATTTCTCACTCAGAATTAAGCCAAGAAGAGGTGTATGAATTTTTCAAAGATAAATTTCCTGAAAATATCCCAAATAGGCCACGATTCCTAAGCTGCAAGATTAAAAGGATCTCAATGGATCAAAGTAATAAGTTGGAAGTTCCCTTTAGTTTCGAGGAGGTGAAGGTTGAGGTGTGGAGCTGTGGTAGTGATAAGGCCCCGGGCCAGATGGTTTCTCCTTTGTTTTCATAAAAAAAATTCTGGGATGTTATTGGTAGGGACATTTTTCAAGTGGTGAAGCTCTTTGAGTCTACAAGGATTATTAACCCGGGTAGCAACACCTCTTTTATCTTGCTTATCCTTAAGGTGAAAGACCCGTTGTCTCTAGCTAAGTATCGCCCTATAAACCTAATAGGGTGCGTGAGCAAAATCATTTCAAAAGCTCTTGCGGAAAGACTTAAAGGGGTGTTAGGGACGGTGGTTGATAAAACGCAAACGGCCTTCATTAGAGGTAGAAGCATTCTTGACGGTCCTTTGATTGTAAATGAAGTGATAGCGTGGGCTAAATCTAAAAAGAAAAAAAAATGCTTATTTTCAAGGTCGACTTCTTCGAGAAATCTTTCCACTCATTGAATTGGATTTTTTTGGACGATATGCTCGAGCAAATGGGTTTCGGTTCAAAGTGAGGGCGTTGATCAATGGTTGTATTTCCTCGGCAAGGGTGACGGTATTGGTCAACGGATCTCCGTCTAAAGAATTCCGGATGGTATTAGGCAAGGGGACCTGTTAGCTCCTTTTCTATTTATTCTTGTCTCATAGTAACACTCTCAATCTTGTCTGTATTTTCAGATGTTTTCAGTTGTGCTCGGGACTGAAAGTTAATCTGGTAAAAAGCAAAGTGATGGGGGTGGAGTTAGCTGCAAAGAGGTTTGTAGATTGGCAAGATGGTTGCAAGCCAAAGAAGGGTCTATTCCCTTCAATTACCTTGGGATGTCGGTGGTAGCTAATACGTCAAAGGTGTGCAATTGGAGACCAATTATAGAAAAATTTCATGTCCGACTTTCAAATTGGAAGGCTAGGAATCTTTCCTTTGGCGGTAGACTTTGTCTGTGTAAAGCTGTCCTTGGGAGTCTTGCCTCGTATTATTTCTCGCTTTACAAGGCCCCTAACAAGGTTCTATTTACTCTTGAAGGTATTCATAACCGGTTTTTCTAGGGTGGTCAATCGGAGAATTCCAAAATCAAATAGGTAGCATGAACGATAGTTTTGAACAACAGGAGTAACGGTGAGCTTGATATTCGCAGCTTCAAGGCCTTTAATCTTGCTATGATTCATAAGTGGTGGTGGCCCTTATGGGTGCAAGAAGAAGCCTTGTAGAGAAGCATCATAGCTGGGATGTACAGTAACGTCTTAGGAGGTCTGGAGGAAGGATCGAGTCCGAGGAAGACCGGGGAATTTGGGGGTTGATTTCCAGCATGGTAAGGTGGAAAATACTAACCAATGGAGGTGGTTCTTTGAAGACAACGACCAATTCTCGTTGGCTTCGTTACGAGCACTAATCGATGAAGTACTCTTGACCATGGGGAGAGGGAGACACGCTGGAACAACTAGGTGCCAGCAAGACAAACATTCTCTATTGGAGGGCTCAGATGGACAGACTCCTCAAGCGTGATAACCTCGTAAAAAGAGGAATCAGAGTTGCCTCGGCCTGTGTCCGATGTGTAACTCTAAAGAGGAACCTGCTCAACAAACTTTTGCAAATGCTCTTCCGCTCGGGATGTGACTGCGATATTACATATTTGGTGGAACAAAATCCCTGCTCGTGTTAGTACGGTTGGGAAGCTAGTTGATGCAATGAATACCTTCGATCTTTATAAAAAGTTGAGATCGGTTGTGGAGGCGGTGATAATTACGTTTTTCTGAGTTATTTGGAAGAATCAAAACTCTATAATTTTAATAGCAAGGTGTTGAAAGGGGCGAAGTTGGTTAACTTGGTGCAGTTTATCACGTTTAGTTGGACCAATAATAGATCCAAGTTTGGGAAGGTTGTTTGTTCGGAATCATGGGTTAATAGTTTTCTGGACTCTTATTTTTTGTCGTTGTATCTCTAGTTTCTTGCTAGCTCTTTTCTGTGGTAATAAACTTGTGGTTTCTTGTTGTCAAAAAAACTATTATCAATTGAGGGAAATTAAATAAATTATTAATTATTTAAATTTTGCCGATTATTCATGAGTACCTAACTATAATTTCTTTTTAAATTCTCATAATTTCTAGCAAATTTAGGTTGTGTTTGACATAATAGCTGATAAACTAATTATAATTGGTAAAATGTATGTGATAAACTAGTTGAAATATATAAAATAACCAAAAAGGAATTTCATAATATATTAGTAAATTTACGTTCAATAATAAACAGATAATTATATAATATAATATGTTAAATAATACAAACTAGATGATAAAGAAAATTAAATAATAGAATATTTTAATTATAGAATTTCAATTTGATTATATATATATATATATATTTATGGGCAATTCCAAACGAGAATTTAACATTTTACGAGAATGCGAGAAATTTCAATATCATCTATAATTACACGCATGATACACAAGTTTAATCATATATGTAACACCTGCGATCTTAGAGGCTTGCGAAGGATCTGGGGTGCGCGGTCTTCCCATGGCTTTTTGCCGTTGGTAAAGCCACACAAGTTGTTAGATCAACTTAAAAGAGATTTCAAGATTTTTCTTCATTTTACCATAACCCTCTTACTTTTCATCCGATTTAACTGATTCTTTTTGCCATGGTTTCAATTTTTGGAGATCTTTAAGATTAGATCTAGAGGAGTAAAGTTTGTTGGAGGATTCTAGAGTATTTGAGATAGGAAGGATCTTGACCTTTTTCCTATAAAAGCTAGGTTTTGAGTAATCTGCATTCCATTTCCTTTTCCTCCATTAATGCCTTAGCTTTTCAGTTTCTTGAAGTGGAGAGGATATTTTGGAAAGCTCTGGAGCTAGGCGTTGGAGGATTTGCTAGTAGATCCTAAGTTTTCTTCAAAAGAGGTTACATGTTTGGTTTGGAACCTAAATTTAGTATAAATCTGTATTTTAGGGTTGAAGACACTTTTACGAGCTTGGTCCATATTTGATGAAATCTATGAATATTTATGTTTTAGGCACTTTTGGGTTATAAAAGCCCTAGAATATTCGTATAGTAAAGAAGTCGGGAACAAGTTTTACCCAAAGATAGGTTTTTGATAGAAACATATGTTATGCACTAGAAATGGAAACAATGAGATGAATGTGGGCTTGTTCCTTCCACGCTAATTAATTTGACATTAACAACTTGTACTTTTGGCCTGTGTTAATGTCTTTGCATGAATGTCTTTGCGTTCAACCATTGAGATTTGCACTTGTTTGCGGTGCAAAATGCGTTGAAATATATATTTGTTTCGGTTCATAAAAATGTTATAAACTCGTGATAACCTATTTAAAGTAATTTTTTACATTATTTGTTTCAAAGGCTGAGTTTTAAACTATTTTTCACATATATTTGTTTAATAATGTGATATTTTTACAATTGTTGTACTTTTATGTATGTATTTTTTGTTTCACTATGTGAACAAAATAAAAAATTCACATATATTTTTCACGATGTAAACATAAATATATATGAAACAATATCTTAAAATGACATTTGATGGAAAAAAAACATTTAAAATGATATTTTTAATTACATCGATTGTCACGGGTTTATGTATATTTAAGTCTTACGTCTCGTACATAATTATCATTCCTCAATTAAGTTATATATTTAAAATAACTTGCATATTACAAAATAACACGTTGTAACGTGTCATAATGCGTTACAATGGAAGTCAAGTCTTATAATGGAGTCACATGTATTAACGTGACGGCGAACCCAAACTTTAACGCCATAACGAGACAATAACAATTATTTAGATCCATGATAAAAATCGACATAGTTTTCTAGTATTGAGATAACATGACCGAAATCAAAGTATTATTACCAAAAAAAATCAAAGTAATTAAACAAAAAACTTCAAGGTGCGATCAACTTGATCACGTTGTAGATCCATTTGTTAGAATCGAACTTCAAAAGGCAAGTTCTCAATTTTGTTTTTAAAACCTGAAGTTTGAAAAACTATACCAAAATTTTGGTACATACGTACATCTCTAATCACCACCTACCAAACTTATACAAGATTAATTTACCAAGGCACTTTTAGAACGAAGGCTAGTTTTCGACATAAGGAGCAGACTTAAGTTACGATACCATCTTTCGTGAATCATTAATACAATCTCCCACTTTAAGAAGAAAGTAATATTGTTAATTAATGAATTAATGGTTGCCCAAATTTCAAGATTACCATTTTCTTTATTCATGCAATAATCAATGGATTTTCTTAAATGCATCATATTTCTCTTAGATAGACCCCTCCCCAAAACCACCCTCCCCCTCCCCCTGATTAATCATTAATCATTAACCATTACATAGTACTATGTTTTACTTGTAATATAATATTTTTTATTTTAGTATTAATATTTTAACTAATATTTATATATATTTGTTTTCTGTTTTTGATATATATTTTTAGAATGCAACATTATATTATTTTAGAACATATTTTACAAACAAAATGTTATCAAATAATTTAATGAGAAAAACCAATAAATACTACTATATATACATTATAAAAATCTATATACACAATAAAATGTATTCAAAATGAAAATACATTTATGGATTGATTACATATACAGAGAGAGCATCTCCAATGTAATGTTCTTATAAGCAAAAAATGCAATTGCTTATAAGAATTACCATTGTGGGGAGTTTTTTGTAAGAACCTATCAAGACATAGATACCTCAACAAGAACCTTGGTTCTTACCATGATTTGATGAAAAATGTCACTTCACTCATGTTTTATTTAATTCTTTGACTTATTTAATTATTAAAATATAACAAATTTAATTATTATAATATATTTAATTATTAGATAATAAATATTGATGTTGAAAAAAATTAATGGGACCCACAAAAAGGAGGTTCTTATAAGAACCTCCATTGTGGCATTTTAATGACTTTCTAGTTTAATGAGTTGGCATTGATGTGGCAAAAAAATGTAGAAAAATGAGGTTCTTGTAAGAACCTCCATTGATGATGCTCTAAAAGAGAAAACTGGAGAACACACCTTAGGAGTCCTCCATCCGGACGGTATCACTAATGCAAATTAATGATTTTTTTTCTATGCATCAATGCTTCTATAATTATATATGCATTAGTGCATATACACAAATGTATATACATTAGTGCATATACACAAATGTATTTTACAAATTAACAATATGCATTAGTACATACCGTCTAGATGGAAAGTTCTAGGGTGTTCTTCAGTTTTTTTTTGGCATTTTCTCTTGAACCTGACCATGTGTGTGTGTGTATATATATATATATATAGAGAGAGAGAGACAGGCTTATTCATTTAGAAACTCTTTAAATAGTAGAAACTCATCGAAACCAATATAAAATAAATTTTTTCATCAAATGTTATGATTTAAGATATGGTTTCACATATATTTGTGTTCATGTAAAAAAAATATTACATGTGAAAAAAAACTTTGAATCACTATCAAATATGAAAGAAAATTCATATAGTGAAACAAAACGTTTTTTCCGCATATATATATATATTTTTCATATGAACACAAATATATGTAAAACAATATATTAAATTATAATATTTGATGAAAAATATATATTTTTTATATTAATTTCCACGATTTCTACAATTTAAAGTTTCTAAAATGTTATCCCTTTAAAAATCATTTGTGACTTTAAACCAATTGTTAGAATGTAGTTTGTTGCACGATTTATGGTTTATAAAGATAATGTGATTAATTTGTTTAAAATGTGATGTGTTGGTTTAACTAGTTTTTTGAACATAAAGAAATTTATTTATTTAACATTTTGATAATTTAAGTATCATCAATTTTTAGAGTATATAATTAATATGCTTTAATAAATCAAAATATAATAAATACGATCATTATTGTAATTATTATGTAATCATTATTGTAATAATTATAATATTTACAATAGTCACAAAACCAAAAGTCAAAAGTTTATATATTCCTAGCTATCAATTTACTTCCAAGAACATCAACGGCTTCTCTATAATTTCTCTAAAATAGAAAATTAAAATTCAAAATCTCTGAAAAATATTACATTCAACTCCAACAGTTTCTCTGTTTTAAAGATTACATCATTCATTATATTAATAACATATTATTTCTCTCATCTAAACATTTAACTTTAATATTTCTTATTGGTGGAAGATAATAAAATAATATTTCTTTATCAAGGTAATCATTGTTAGGGATATCTCCAAATTTAGAGATTTTTGTATATTCTCTCCTACTTTCTCTATTTTGGAGAAAGTTTTAGGGATACTGTTGGAACAAAAAATTGCTCAAAATCCTTATTTTCTCTATTTTAGAGAAGCTATTGAAGATGCTCTAAAATAAGCAGTCATTCTATGAAGATTTGAAAAGCATATTTATTTGTATGAATGAAACTTGATCGCTTGTAGTTTTTAACAATTTAATGCATTTAATTGTTGTCTTCTTCAAATGTGGGTAGGGTTTTTTCAAATACATCATAGTCTATGATAACATCTTAGTCTCTGGTGTATATGATAACATCCAAAAAAAAAAATTAAAGTAGGCATGTATATCTAATTTAATTAGGGACATAATATACACTAGGATGTATATGATAACACTCAAATATCACTTTAACCTTTTGTAGTTGAGCAATCAACCAACTTAAAAAAGTTGTACTTGTATTTTCATTTTTATTATTGCTTTCACTTTGTGTTATTGTTTGCCATTGATTGTTCTGATCCAAAATTGTTATGCACTTGATTGTTGGACATTGTTTCTCGTTTGATAGTAATGGGACATGAAATTTGTTAGCATTCAACTCCAACAAATCAAAGGTTGTATATCAAAATTTAGTTTAAATAAGTTATCTCATACATATCAGACATGAAATAGTGTGCAAAGGTATTCTAGGGACCCAATTATACGTGCTTAGGCTTTTTTTTTTCTTTTCCAATTATGTGTGTTTTAACCTTTAGCGTAATTATACATGTTTTAGTCCAATTATAATGCTTTAGATTTTTACTCCATTATCCAATTTGGTGATTCATACTTTCAAATAATTTTTGAATAATGATTTTTTTTTAAATCTGAATTTCTTGAGTTGCTTTTATCATCATAAGTTTTAATTTATAAGACTTCTAATATAATTTATTGAGTTGCTATTATCATCGTAAGACATTTATATCTTGTTTTAAATATTTATCCACTAGCCAATTTGTAGTCTAGTCCCGTGTTTAAAATATTTAGATAGTTTCTCAATTTTATTTTTTGAAAGACAGTTAACACACACACTTTTTTCGGGTATCCAGGCTCTCACTTAAGGGTATCACCCGACTAATCCCTGTTGACCATGACCTAGCCCAGTTAAGGGTACCACTGCTAAGTGACAGATCCATGATGTGGATATTGCCACATGCGCACCGTGGAGTTCGAACCCGGATAGTCAAGAATACCATTCACTGACCCCCCAGGATGTTATCTTACCAATAGGCTAGACATGTTTTAATTACCTTGTTTTATTTTATTTGTTGTTGTTGCTAGCTAAACTAATTTCATTAAACAAATATTGAATAATATACTCTCGATTCCCTTGTTGAATTGCAAGTGGCTAGAAACCCCACTACAATTTATCAGCCTCCAACCTTTTTAAAAGGGCAAATTGCATGAAAAGATAATGTACTTTATTCACATTCCTATTTTGGGTAACATATTTTTAAAAGTTCTGTATTGGTACCTAAGATGAAAAGTTTGAAACACTTGAGTACCTAGATTACCGGTTTAACCATTAATCAGTTACCATGCAGACGTGGCTGATGACATGGCTTACAAATCAGCATTATTTGGTGACGTGGTAATTGATATGAATTTTATTGCATAAAATAAATATAAAAACGTATTTTTTATTAAAAAAAATTTATATTAAAAGATTACAATTTTATTTTTGTATACAAAATAAGTACAAAGCACGCTCCAAGAAAACAAACAGTCTCTTTCCGGCTACAATTTCTAGTCACTGGCTTCATCGTCTCCAGTCACCTTCTTCACCATCTCCGGTTACCATCTCCGGTTATTCGTCTCCAGTCACCGTCTTCATCGTCTCCGGTCACCTTCACCGTCTCCGGTTACCATCTCCGGTATTCGTCTCCAGTCACCATCTCCGGTATTCGTCTCCAGTCACCGTCTTCACCATCTCCGGTCACCATTGACCTCCAATCACTATCTCCGGTCTTCGTCTCCAGTCGCCGTCTCCGACCTCCGTCTTCTGTTACAAGCTCCGGGCTCCGTCTCAGTGGTCTCTAATGGATGCAAAGAAAGGATTGGTTGGGTTAGATCTACCCAAATGTGAGTTTAATATTCAAACCCGGTCGTATTGTTGAAGCACGGTGGAGGTGGAGTTAGAGGCTAAAGATACTTGCCAGAGATGAAAGCTAAAGATGACGGCCGGAGATAATGACGGGAGATGGTAACCAGAAATACATGGTGGTCTTCTTCGTGGTGTTAGGCATATAGCTGTTTATTACATGTAGCTCAATTTAACTTTTAAAATTATTTAATAAAAATCAAAGAGAAATAAAAATAATAAAAAATACGTTTTTATATTTATTTTATGCAATAAAATTCATATCAATTAACTCGTCACCAAATAATGCTGATTTGTAAGCCATGTTAAAGAACAAAATACATTACCTTTTCCTTTTCTTGGCTCTTCTAATTAAATGCACCACCTCACACCTGCTATTGTTTTCACTATGTGAAGCCAGCCAATTGGGGGTGCGCTAAAAGCAGTTATATTTCTTGCTCCCAGTTTGTATATTTCCTTCAACGGATTTTAAGAACTTCTGTAAGTAACTCGTTCAAGATGCATGACTCTTTGCAGTTTATATATGTTTGTATAAAAGTTAATGTGTTTGCATCTTTTTTCAAACAACTTGTTTATATTCATCGATGCATGTACCTTTTTTGAAAACTTTATTGGCACAAGCACCAACTAGTATTTATTTTCTATCTTGTTAATAGGATACAACTAGTGATCATAGAGAACTAACAGAGAAACAATACCTGTACAAAGTTCAATGCTAATTTTACGAGCATGTTATCTTAAAGGATCTCCAACAATTATGTTATAAGTTTTCTATAATTAAGTAGTAGATGTCAAAATATCTATAAAAAAATTACATCTAACTCTAAACTATATATAAAATATTCAATATATTTCAATAAAATATTATTTCTCTCTTCTACACATTTAAATTCAACAAGTTTAATTGCTTGAATATGATTAAAATATTGTTTTTCTTTATTCTATAGTTTTAGATATTTCTGTGAATTTAGAAATTTTTACAATCTCTACCCTCTTGTCTTTATTTTAGTATTCAGGATATAACATATATGTTGTTGGAGTAACAAAAATGCTCAAATTTTCACGTTTTTTTCATTTTATCATAGCTGTTGCTGATGCTCTTAAGTTGGGACATCATATTTTAGTTTTCTGGTGGGAACCGTAAAGTAGTTTACAACCAAATCATTGGTTATTGCCATGGGCGGACCTACCCTTTGAGTATAGTTGCCTGCGAAACCATAAAAATGTAGGGCCTAGGTGTAAATTTTTTAAGATATCTAAGTTTGAAACCATAAGTTTTTTGGGGTGAAACTATAAACATTAAAATCTTTAGCAGGTTCAAATGAAACGTAATAAATAAATCGTGTTCCACAATGCCAAACTTGAGGATGGTGGTTGGAATTCAATTGCGCTTTTAACTCTTCATTAGTGGTTTTAATTTATTTTCTTTCTTTCTTCAATGTTTTTTTTACCTTATCATATTAATTAATTAATTAAAAATAAAATACATTAAAAATACGGATTTTCTATTACAAACTAATTGTTAAAAAGATATTGTCGAACCCTTCAAAATGAACCCAATATTGAATAATTTTAAAATTAATTATATTTTTAGTGTTAACACAGATAAAAAATAACACATTTTTAACATTAATCGTATGTATGTATTTTATAAAATCGTATTTTCTAGTTAATTTTTATTCAACAATTATGATAGTTAATTAGTTGGTGCAACCACTTCGAAATTTTTCTAGATCCACCCCTTAGTGATTGCTACTACCAAAAACACACTATTGGTGACTAAATTTTGGGCAGCTTCTTCCCTGATGTTCCTCTTGAGACTACAAAAATAACTACATTTATTGGACAAAAGTTTCGCCGGCCAATGTAACAAAAGTCACGAGGCAAAAGCCTTTCTTTGGCAAAATTTTCTGTGAAATCGTGTGCTGCTGAAAAGAAATTCCGGCAAACAACACGAGCCGCCAATAAACATGTTTTTGCTGGCGAAGGATAGTCGTCGGTAAAGAGTAAATTCATCGACGAAAGCTTCTGTCATGATATCACATAAAAGCTTTTTCCTGGCGACAAAACTTTTGCCGGCGTTCTTTTTGCCATCGAGGAAAGTGTTCTTTGACTCTTTAATCAAACATTTATAGGCCCAAAAATCTACTGATAAAAGCTTTTTTAATTTTTCGAATAACCTTTCAAAACCCGTCGGCAATGATTTGACTTTTTTGATCAAGTTATGCCCACACAAATTAGAATATATTTTGGTCAATCTTTTACCCGTTGAACAACTCAACAGTAAAATCTTGTATTAACTTTTCAGTGGAACTTTCATCGATGCATTTCTATAAACTTTTGTTGTAAAAGAAGGTAAACAAAGACTTTTATTGATTTATTTTTATATTTGTATGTAGTTATATTTTAATTTATTAAACCACTTTAGAACATAAACTAAGAACTTAAAAACAAAAATATTACATACATATCTTATAAGCATAAACCAAACCAAAACATCTTTTAGATATTTAACAAAGCAAAGTAACATAAAATGTACTAACCAATATTTGTACATTGTCATCTTTTTCATGGACCGATTCAAATGGTTGGCTAGTAGTTTCAGAGTAGAAGATAACCGGTGGGGGAGCCGTAGGTTGTACAAAAAGCAACAAATTTTGCATCATATTGAATCATCCGGATATGATGCCTTGGATTTGTTGAAACATTTTCCTCATCTCTTGTATCACTTGTGTTTGTTTCATCAAAAAATCATCGTGGGCAACCACTAATAATGATGTTTGTTTTCTTTATAATTATGCCAATGTGCACATATTGATTACTATAGTATTTGCTCGATTTCCTCCAAATGCTTTGAGTCTGGAAGATGATTCAAAGCCTTTAACCAGGAACCTAGAACATCAAAAGAAGTATTTTCTTTAACCAACAGTTTGACACCATCAAGTATATATATTTATGAAATTTAAATAGACACAATGAGATAATTAAAACAAGGTCATGTATAAACACGTATCTATACATGGCCAACAAGTATTTACCATTGTTGAAAATCAATTCTTCAATTTTGAAGGGACCAACAAGTATTTACCATTGTTGAAAAACAAGTATTTTGCTTCTTCTGTTGGAGTTTGCTTTATTTTCATCACACATAAACAAAGTGGACTGTCCCATCAAGACAACAAACAATAATCGAAATACCAAAAGTGAAACAAAAAAAATAAAACGATGTGAATCAATGAACATCGAGGAAACGAGATGCAACGATGACAAATTAATGACTCATCATGGTATGGACATCTTCAGATTTAGAGCTTTTGCATATTTGGTTTTTGGTTGGTGGGAAGTTGGAATTTAGAAGTGGTAAAAGGAAAAAGCAAAATAAAAATGGGAAATTGGCTTAAATGACCATTTGACCCAAATTGTTGTAGATACTATCTATCTCTCTCCTCATTTGACAAAAGTAACCAAAATCTCCGTTAAAAGCAGCTGAAACCTCCGTTAAAAAACGGAGGTTGTAAAACGACGTCGTTTTTGTGGGAATTAACGGAGGTTTTGATGCAAACCTCCGTTAATTTAACGGGCATTTTTAAAATATCGAATTAAATTAAAACTGATAAACCTCCGTTAATTACGACCTAAACCTCCGTTAATTACCCAAAACCTCCGTTAATTACCTTAAACCTCCGTTAATTCACCGTTAATTACCCTTAAACCTCCGTTAAATACCCTTAAACCTCCGTTAATTTTCCTTAAACCTCCGTTAAATAGCCTTAAACCTCCTTTAATTCTCCACGATTATGACACGTGTCGAAACCCGGTTAACTCTAAAAAAAACCCTAATTTTTTTACTCTCATTTTGTCCGCCTCCCTCCAGATACGGCTGTGTTTTCTTGTTTCTTGCTATCTTCTTCTTCTACCCCACCATTTTTACTCTTATTTTATTTCCCCTCTTTGAAGGTCACAAGAAATTACTATCATTTTCAATCCTCACCATTTTTACTCCATTTAATCTTATCTTCACCATTTTTACTTTAATCCTCACCATTGTTACTCTCATCTTCGACAACAAACAGAAAGTTAAAAGATTTGAGGACCACCTTCAATCTCATCTCTGCCACGTTTGAGGACCACCGCGTGTTTTTGACAGCGAGGAATTACACACGTTTACGAAATGGTTAGTTTATGTTAATATTTACAATTTACATGTATATTATTTAAGTTAGTTTTACTTAATATTTGTTCATTCTTGTGTTTTCATGTAATTATATATTTTTATGTTAATGTTTTTTGTATGTTAATGTTTTTTATATGTTATATATGTTTTTTGTATGTTATATAGGAATATGTTAGAAAATTTATATATGTTATTTGAAGGGAAAATATGTATTTTAGTTAACATGTAATTATGTATGTTAATAAGAGAAGGGTGTATAAAGTGTAAGTATAAAAACATATTTTAGTTATTTAACATATTTAACAAATAAATAATTATAAAAATATAAAATATAATTTTAAATTTGAATAATGAATGGAGTTTTATTGTATTCTTAGCAATCCTAAAAAATAATTGACTCTATTTTGATCTAATGTAATAAAAACTTCGTAATATCGTTTACGTTTAAAATTAATTATATAAAAATAAAAATTATATAAAAATTGAAAACAATGACATTTACGTTTAAACTTGTATAAAAATGAAAATTTTATAAAAATTGAAAACAATCACATTTTTAAAATGAAATTTTTATAACAGTTGAAAACATTGACATTTACGTTTAAAATTATATAAAAATTGAAAACAGTGACATTTACGTTTACTTCAAAGTCCAGGTACTAAAACTGTCAATACAGGAAGTTAAAAAAACTAACGGAAAAAAGGACTAAAATTATAACAAACCTTAACGGAACTAACGAAAAGTACTAATTATAATACAATTTAGAATTATTTAAGTTATAAATCAAAATGTTCTAATTAGATTTTTAATAATATTTATGCAGACCGAGGATGATAGTTTACCTTCAATTACTGTGAAGGCAAAGATATCACTCATGAAGGAGATTAAGGAGAAGTTAAACCATGAAAGGACGATCATATGCAATAATACGTGTTTTAGTACATGGTTGGATCTATCTGACACTACTGCGGATCCTGTGTTACTCTATAAATTTTTTCAGCATCAGGTCTTCCCCAATGGTGCAAGTGAGGAAGGGATGTATTTCCATTTGGAACGCATCGGCTTCATTTTGGTCGGGAGGAATTCAGTTTGGTGACGGGGCTTCGTTTTGGAAGTACTACGATGGAACCTTCGGTTAGGGATGGTTTCGTTTATAGGGTTTTTGGTGATAATATGCCTAAGTTGGACCAGGTGTGGGCATTTTTTAATGGTATTGAAGAGAATGACGGTAAGGATGACAACGATGTCGTCCGGGTGTGTTTGATGCTGGTAGTTGATATGTTCTTTCTTGGCCGCCATAAGACAATGAACGTTTCAAAATATGTGTTGATGGCGATAGAAAATATGGAATTTTGGAACAGTTATCCATGGGGTCTGTTATTTAGAAATTTACAGTCAATCAGATGTATAATTGTTTAAATAAAGGAGGACGGACATCGACAAATAAAAAATTGACGATAATGGGATTCTTATTTGTTTTGAAGGTTAGTTAAATATTTCCTTTTTTCATTTAAATATTTATACAATTTACATGTATTTCATATTTAATTATTGCCATTTAATTATTGTTGACATTTTAATTCACATATATGGATTTTAGAAACTTTTCCATATTGCCCGAGGGCACTTCGTTGGACCCGGTTGCAAAAAATGTTAAAACTTACCCACGTCATGAGGATCATTGATGTGTCGACGGTATGTTTTTTAAATATTCTTGAAAAAGAATAATTTTGTTAACTTTTTCTTATTATAACATCATTTTTCTTTTAAATATATTAGCAGGATATGCAACCACTCTACAATCTCCAACCAGAGCCCATGAAGGTTGCATCACAGTGGTATGTCGATAACCTCAGTTATTTTAGGGCGGGTACGGGCGTCCACGTTGAACACGTAGCTCATCAGCCCCAGGGATCTCAGCACCATGGATCCCATCACTCGGACCATCAGAGCCAGGGATCTCAGCACCATGGATCCCATCACTCGGACCATCAGAGCCAGGGATCTCATCACCATGGATCCCATCATGAGGGTTATCAGAGCCATGGATCTCAGCACCATGGATCCCATCATGAGGGTTATCAGAGCCATGGATCTCAGCATCATAGATCACGTCACTCGGACCCTCATTCTGAGTATCTGGATAGGTTGGTGGTTGTTGAGGGTATTCAACAGACTCATCAAAAATCATGGTTTGAGTTGAATCAGTACATGCCTGGTATTCGTCGTATTTCAGAGCTTGAGCGTGTTCAGCAAACTCATCAAATATCCCTGGATGGATTTCAAGAGTGGAAGCAGTCGGTTGAGGACTGTTTCACGTCATATGGTGATCGTTTTCGGATACAGGCATGTACTTTTAATAATGCATTATTTGAGTATTTATATATAATTTACAAACTTAAAAAACAATATATACAAATTGGTTAACTATTTTTATTCGTGCCTAGATGCCAACATACGATGCGCCACAACCACCACCCAGGGAAACCAGTTTCCTTGATTTGCTGGTTTCGGAGGACACGCCTTCAAGCTCCCAATTTCCGTTTTCCATGCCACAGTCGTTCCATACGGTAAATTATACAAACGAATTTAAGCAATTCATTTACGTGGGTGTGATGACCGTTTCCGGTGTTGGAAGGAGAGGAGGCATATCAAAATAATCATTATTACCGGCAACTAACTTTTTTGATTTCCTTTTTGTTGTTGGTTCTTCATCACTATCAGTTATACCCAGGTAGAAAACATATGAATCGGGGTCCAATTCTTCTCCTTCTTCTTCTTCTTCTTCTTCTTGTTCTTCTTCTTCTTCTTCTTCTTCTTCTTCTTGTTCTTCTTCTTCTTCTCCCAATCCTCCTTCTTCTCCCCCTCCTTCTTCTTCTTCGTCATTACCATGATACGGTATATCATAGACGTAAATTGTTGGCGCTTTATTTAAATTAGCGGCCCATTCAAGGAAACCCGCAACATGATCATCGTTTTCCAAACGATAAATATGATCGTGGTTATTTAACTTGTACGCAATTGTAGTCATACCAACTGAATTGACAACTTCACATTTATGGCATGCATACTGAAGCAACTCCGAAAGCGTCATTCTGGATGGCACCTTGACCGGGTGCAACGGTTGATCAGTAACATACTGCCACGTTTGATTGATTTGTTGCCACGAACCCCCACCAGAAATACGCAACTTAAGTTTATAATTTGAAGAACTCATGATGTAAATCAAAAAACAAGAAAATGAAATATTGAAGAAAATGGTTGTTGGTTGTCTATAATTGAATCAGAATGTGGTTTTTAATTGAATGAGAAAGTGCCTCTTATATATAGAAATTTCCCTTTCTTTTACAACTATTATGAAAATTGAAAACAAAAAATCTGATAAAAATTTAATTACTGACATTTCCTTTCAATGTCAGTAGGTGGAGTGCAAACAAAATAATTTGATAAAAGTTACTGAATATTGAAGCCTTTGTACATCTTTGATTCCCTTTCAACAATTAAAATCAGTACTTTGTTGAAAAATACAGTGTTATTACTATTTATATAAGTACTTTTGTACAACAAATGGTAAAAAGTCTGATAAATTGTGGTGGACGTGAGACATTTATCAAATAAGTTCAGTATAAAAATTAGAGTTTTATCGGGTCCACCACAATTTATTTGGTAAAAGAATTAGGGTTTTAACCGGGTATCGACACGTGTCATTGCCGTGGATAATTAAAGTAGGTTTATGGCTATTTAACGGAGGTTTAAGGAAAATTAACGGAGGTTTAAGGCTATTTAACGGAGGTTTAAGGTGATTAACGGAGGTTTAAGGGTTAATTAACGGAGGTTTAAGGTGAATTAACGAAGGTTTTGGGTAATTAACGGAGGTTTATCCGTTTAAATTTAATTCGATTTTTTAAAAAGGTCCGTTAAATTAATGGAGGTTTGCATGAAAACCTCCGTTAATTCCCACCAAAACGGCGTCGTTTTACGACCTCCGTTTTTTAACGGAGGTTTTGGTTACTTTTGTCAGATGAGGAGAGAGATGAATAGTAGATACAAGAATTTTGGTCAAATGGTCATTTAAGCCAATTTCCCAATAAAAAATCAAATATAGTGTTTTAGATTTTGAAGGAACGTGGGAAGAAAGGTGGGATAAAAGGGTGGGAAAAGAATTAGAAAAGAAAATTTTGGAACGAGAAAGAAAAACCAACCCGCATTGATATATATATATATATATATATATATATATTAAAATAAAATAACAAACCAACCCATTTTTAGTTTTCTCAAAACCACTTAACAAGATTAAGATAGACGAACAACATAATAAAGTATGAATCATGAATTCATGATTGATGTTAATTCGTGCTCTAGATTTCAGAATTGTGCTACATTATGCGAATACATGTCAAAGATGTATAAACTAGCTTTACTAGTTGTGTAAGATGTATTTATGCGATTAATATAGCCATACTAGTGTTAAAATAATTTTTTTATATAAATATTGTAGTTAAGCTTGCTAATTTAAATACAAGATAAAAAGGCTAAATTAAAGATTATAAAATTCTCAATTTTCATCATAATTTGTTTAATTTAACTTTTTGTTACAAGTTCAATATTTTAGATTTAACAATATATATGTAATTTACTTTAGTATTCAATGGAGTATTTCTTTTGTGTAGATAAAAATAATGATGAAATATACCATCAAATTTCTAGATCTTTTCGCGTTTTAGTCATTGTTAGGGTGGTAATCTCTCGTATTCGGTTATGTTAGTTATAGTGGGTTGCATAGTGACAAATTTGGTTACATTTTGTTATAATGTGTCATATTGAGTCATGATGATTGTATTGTATTCTATCGGGTTTATATACTAAAGTATTGCATTACGATAGAATATAATAGGTCGTATTAGGTCTTGTTGGTTCTATTAGCTATTAATGGATCGTATTAGGTTGTAATGTACCAACTTCAGTTATATCAGTTTGCAACGGGTCGTTTAATGACGTTTTGGGTTACAATGGGTTATATAGGGTCATGTTGGTCGTACATGGTTCTATGGGTCGTCGTATAGTGGCATCGGTCTAGTTTTTCGGCTTACTCAGATTGGATCGGGTTTTGCACAGCTCTAGTGGCATATTGGGTTGTATCAGGTTAAAATGGGCCGTATTCGATTATATTGAGTTGTAATAGGTCATATTTGATTCAAGTGTGTTATAATGGGTCTTATCAGGTGGCAATGTGTTGTTTTCAGTTATGTTGGTTGCAATGGGTGTTATAGTGACGTATTGTATAATGACATATTAGGTTATATTGGGTTGTAATGGTTCTTATCGGAGTTGAAACCACCACAAAACAGGGCATTTCCGATGGATTTCTAATGGAATCTATTAAAAAAATTAAAAAATAAAATTATAAATAACCATCGGAATACTTCCGACGGATTGGATGGATTTAAAAAAAATATAAACTAAATAATAAACATCCGTCGGAAACCCGTTAATTCCGTCGGTAATTTCCGATGGATTTCCAACGGATATTTTTTTTTTAAATCCATCCAATCCGTCGGAAACCCGTTAATTCCGTTGGTAATTTCTGACGGAATTTTCAATTCTCCCAATTTTCCAACTTTTTCTTATTCGTATGACCTTTTATCTTGAATTAGTTATTTTTACAACTGTATATATATATATATATATATATATATGCATGCATGTGTGTGTGTGTTTTATATGTCACTTGATTGTATATATATATGTTACAAGTAGTAGGGGAGGGATCATGCAAGAACACTATCAATCTAAAGGAACAAAGGAACTAATTTGGAACCACATATGATGTGGGGCCCACAAATAAAAAATCATTTATGATTTTATGATTTTTTTCTAAAAAATCATAAATGATTTTTTATTTGTGGGCCCCACATCATATGTGGTCCAAAATGGGTCATTTGTTCTTTTAAAAACCCAAAGTTCTCATTTGAACCTCTTTCTCACAAGTAGTATATATATATGTATATATATACATGTGTATACACATAAATGTATTGGTGCATGTATATCTATATACGTTTGTATGTGTCAATTGTCATAGTCCTTGTAGTTCGTTAATGGTCCTTAAAGCCTATGGTAGTTTGTTAATGGTCCTTAAAGCCCATCAAGGCCCATTGTAGTTCGTTAATGGTTCTTAAACCCATGAAGGCCCATTGTAGTTCGTTAATGGTTCTTAAACCCATGAAGGCCCATTGTAGGCCGTTAGGAGTTGTTAAAGTCCATCAATGGCCTATTGTAGGTCGTTAGGAGTTGTTAAATCACATCAAGGCCCATTGTAGGCCGTTAAGAGTCGTTAAGCCCATCAAGGCTTTTCCTACGACCAGTTTTCCGAAGAACTTTTCTCGACGGATCAGACCTTTTTCGACGGATTTCCGACGGGTCTGTACGTCGGTAAAGATGCTCCTGCTTTGTAGTGTGAACCAAAGTAAAAGAGTTAAACCAAAGTATTTATCTATTTCAATGATTTTGCCTAGATATATAAATTGAGAATATGAAGTTTAATTTGATCTCTATATACCCCAAATCCGGCAAAACCACCTGACATTTGAAATACAGAGATTTTCATTTAAATTCCTTGAAAATTGAGTTAATTGTGAATTCGATTTGAGCCAAACATTGTGGTATTCGTTAAAACAACGAACTTTAGAAGAGACTGTTCCAGGTTCGCACAATCAACGGGATTATCTTTGTTTTGAATTTTATACGTTGCATCAAGAACCCTTGTTGATCTTCTCCCTCCTGCTCGCACTATCTATTTAACGAACTCTAACCGACCTGGCAAGTACAAAGACCATATTTTTCCATTTCTTCTTCCTCCTGGAATATGTGAAACATATTGGTGGCTGAACAAAGATCTCTATGGAGTAGTAACTAGATTTCACTGAGCAGAAACAGCACGTTCGTGAAACAAATTAAGATACAATCATACAAATCCAAACATGAAGAAACATTCGGATCTAAAATACACTGGTTGACCAAAAGAAAGGTTAAGGTTACGTTAATTAAATTATTTAAATTCCAAAGCGAACGAAATTAATTGCCTTCCTTTATTCATAAAACAAGGTCCATTATCTCCACATTAACATTTCCTCTCATCAGTGAAATCTGGATATATCTAGAACAAACTATTCACCACATCTGGTAGAATATGATTTACAAAGATTTTACTTCCTTCCTCTGATAGGTGGATACTATCCCAGAACAAGAATTTAGAGTCGTCGTAGCACGTTGGGCTGAGTTTGTTACACAGAACACTCACCTCTATCGCTCCGGTTCCACAACAACCTTTATCTGTAACTTCCAAGCCTGGAGAAAACAAGAAAGAAGAAAAGGAAAAAGCTTATTGAAATGTGAATGTGCAAAATTAATATAGTGATGATTCAAGAATATATATATATATATATGGAAAAGATCCAGAGAGAACTTTGAAATATATTGAGATAATCCAACGATGTAGTTAAAGAGGTTGTTATAAACTCTTTATAGAATCCAACTAATGCTGAACAGCAGATGCAAGTGTGAAGGAGGATTTAGAATTGGTTTTCTGTACGCTATTGACACTTCCCATTCTGTAAAACAAAGGTATAACTATGATAATTGAGAGATAAAATGACAACTAAACACTAAGATAATATGATTTTGAGGGAACTTCGTAAGTATAAACTCTGTATTTGGTGGGACAAATTCCCTGTTCGTGTCGGTACGGTTGGGGAGCTGGTCAACGCGGTGAATACCTTGGGGGTTCAGAATAACTTGAGATTGGTTCTGGATGTAGTGATCATTGCGTTTTTCTGGGTTATTTGGAAGAATTGAAACTGTATAATTTTTAATAGCAAGGTATTGAAAGGCGCGAAGATGGTTAACTTGGTGCAGTTTTTCGCGATTAGTTAGATCAAGAATAGATCCAAGTTTGGAATGGTTGTGTGTTGGGAATCGTGGGTTAATAGTCCTCTGGACTCTTCTTTTATGTCTTTGTATCTCTAGGCTCTCGCTAGCCCCTTTTATGTGGTAAAAAATTTGTGGTTCCTTGCTGTTAACAAAAACAATATTTACGAACTTTTGTTCATAAAAAATATATATTGGATATAGTTAATACCGTATTGGCTAGGGTTTTCGATGATGCTTATCAGAGGATTGTAGAAATCTACAAAGCCAATCCTGGACTCAGGAAGACTGCTTGCAAGAACTTGGAGCTGTTTTTCTAGCATGCTATTGTACAGTTGTGCTGCCGTATTTTCCTTATCTTTGCACCCTCTAAGTGCACCTCCCGCTAAGGTTCGTACTGCAGGAAGACAGCCAACTGGGGGTGCACTAAAGACAGCGATCTTCCTTGCACCCAGTTTGTATATTTCCTTCAACAAAATATTAAGATCTTCCGTCAGTAATCTCATTTATCAAGATGACTCTTTGCAGTTTATGTTTGTATAAATTAGTTGTGTTTTGAGTCTTTTCTCAAACAATTTATTTATATTCATGGAAGCATGTAGATGTTTTTCGATTTTTTTTGTTGCGGCAATCACCTGTGCAAGTAGTTGTTTTCTATCTTGCAAATTTAGTCTGCATGTGTATATTATGGTACAATTACTGATCATAGAAAACTAATAGTCTGTTTGGCTCAGGTTGAGAAATGAAAATGAGGATGAAAATAAATAAATAAATAAATAAATGACAGGTTAATGAATTCCCTCTGGTTTAAGCAGGAATGAAAATTTTGGACTTTGGGGAATGATCCCATTACATTATAGAAACCAAACAATTTTTTTTTTCATTTTTATTGATTACTGCTTAATTAATACCTCTAACCAAACACCTCCAAAGAGAGATTGAATCAATACCTGTATGAAGTTCAAGGCTAATTTTTGCAGCTTGTTAGCAAAAGCAGGGACATCATATTCTGCTCTTCTGACTGGAACCCCAAAGTAGTTTATAACCAAATCGTTGGTGCTTGCTACTACCAAAAACACACTGTTGGTGATTAAATTCTGAGCAGCTTCTTCTCCAATGTTTTTCTTGAGCTCCCCAATGTATTGTTTGAAGTTGTCCAATTGAACAGATAGTGGTATGACAGACTATTCATTATACGAAAAAAATACGAAACAAATAAGCAAAATAAATGCACACTCACATACATATAGGAGCCATTTGATCTAATAAACGAAATGGCAGGAAGGAAAGATTTCAACTAAAAGCAGGATATTGACACATACCGATATTTTGGGTGTTAATGGATCATAGCCAGTGCCACCAGAAGCAAAACTAACACCTGATAGAAGATCTTTGGCTTGTAGGGAAGGGTCTGAATATGCTGGAAGATACTCCTTCACTCCTAATGCCTTAGCTTAGAATTTGACATCAAACAATTGCTGCTTTGTCAGTCTAGAATAAATGACTAGAATTTAGAAATTACTATATGCATGTTCTATATATAGAACTCAATCCTCTTAATCCTTTACGTCTTGTTTATCTTTTTGATGATTTTGGCAAGTAATGTTTATAAGTTCTCTGATTCCCCTTTTTTTATTTTGACCTGCTTTCATACTCAGTTCTTGGTGAGTTAGCTAGAGACACCAGAATTGCTCAAATTCATCATGAAAAACTATTCAAGATCGAAGATGATACTATATAAAATGTTGTATCGATGCTTACCAAATGTTTTGTTTATTAATGTGACATGGGATGTATTTTTTATTTGATTTGTGTTCAAAAGGTTTGGATATGTAAGAGTGTATTTGATATGAAAAAAATATAAATAAATAAAAAGATTGACCCATAATTAATGAATATGAACATGGGGGAAGTTAAGAATGATAAATGCAAAATAAATGCCTCGAGACGTCTCCAGCTATGCATTATTTTTTTAAATATAGACCACATGTGAAATTGACTTCTATAAACTAACTTTTTAATATTTTTTCAAGATATTTTGGACTCCGACTGTTTAACAACAATAGACAAATCATCCTAAGGTCATAATTGACTCTTTTTTTTTAATAGGTCATACTATTAGTTAAAAAAACACATCAAAGTCATTTAACAAAATTACCCATAAAAAACAAATCAACGTCATTTAACAAAATTACCCATACTATCACTAAATTTATTTTGCATTGTCGTTTTCAAAAAAAAAAAAAAACCATACACATTTATTTTTTTTAACAGCAAAACAGATTTTATTACCCATACGCGTTTATTATCTCTGCTCATCAAAGGACATAAAATTTGGGTGGCACTTTAATTAGATGGTTTGCTTATAAAATTGTACCCAAAATGTCAGCTATTGATTTCCCATTGGAAAACCTTCCGGTTGGTTTTCCGCCCGTAAAATCCTTTCCATAAGGAGGAAAATCAGCCTTGATCAAAGTCTTGATATGATTATTATTCCCTGTATCGACGAAGGAGTCTCCGAATGCTATGACAGCTGATATAGAAACATCTTTTGGCAGATTTACAGTTTCTTCGCTGCTGCATAACTTAATTAAAGAATATATAGAAAAAATGATGACCTTAACAACTGAAAGACGCATCGAGAAAATAAATGGAGATAATTCTTTTGGATGTATGGTATAACGAAGTCGGAACAAGTTTACCCGAAGATTGGTTTTTGATAGAAACGTGTGATGCACTAGAAATGAAAACAATGACTCGATTATAAAGAGATGAACGAGGAGTTTTTGCTTCCACGCTAATTAATTCGAGATCAACTACTTGTACTTTTGGCCCATTATCTAGTTGCAGGTGTTAATGTCTTTATGTCTTATGTTCAGCCAGAAAGATTTGCACTTGTTACGTGCATTAAAATGAAATATCCCCGTGAGAACCTATCAAAAATTATTTTACATGATTGTTTTCATCAAAGAGTAGGATTTAAACTATTGTTTCAAATATGTTTATTTTATAATGTGATGTTTTTATATGTATTTGTTTTATAATGTAAAACTTTTTTTCATGTAATTTTTCTTTTACTGTGTGAACCATAAAGAGTTTCGCACGTATTTTTTTCACAATGTGAGAACACAAACATATATGAACACTATTTCAAATTATAGGATTTGATTAAAGTGGATCATGTAAAATTGTATTTTTATATCGATTATTACGAGTTTATGACTTTGTTCTCATTCTCGTTTCTATATATGGGCCTACATTTGAGAACCCATAAAATTGTGACAACTATGAGAACCGGTGCATCATTGGCTATTTTACTTTATTTTTTTTCATTTAGGGCTTGGATTTAGTGTATTAAACTGTTTCATAATATGTTTATTTCACTTATATTTGTTTCACAATATGAACATTTTTATGTGTTTGTGAAACAAAAAATGCAACAAAAAAAGTTTCATGTTATGAAATAAATAGTATGAATCTTGTAAATCAAATATATGTTAATCAATATATTAAATTTTAGCCTTAGATGAAAAAATTAGGTGAAATTATATCTTACAATAATACTTCTCACACTTATCATGAGATTCTCAATTGACTATGTCCATATATATATATATATACATATAATGTTACATTCAAATGAGAAGCCTCCAAAAATTTAATAATAGAAGAAGCAATCATAATCAGTAATTTAAACTTTCTATTTCCAAATCTTTTTTCACTAATTTAGATAATTATTGGAAAAAAATCAAATATACTAATTTGTTTTTTTTTCTTGTATGTATTTGTAAACCGTAGAATTAAATATCCTAATTAAGATAGTTTAAACGGTTACGATGAACATTAACCAAATAAGAGAATAAGAAAATGATAAAATCACATGTGATTTTACACTAAAAGTCACCAAATAAAAGAATAAGCACATGGATTGGCCGTTTTCATGTTTTTTTTTATTTTGTTATTGTTCTCGTTTGAAATTCTCTCTCCCTCTCTCTCACTCTCTCACTCTCTCTCTGTATATATATATATATATATATGTATATATATATATATATATATCGCACCCCTTCTTGAAAGTGCTTTAATTAAACGGCAAGTTATAATACAATACTAAACTCTTAAAAGGTCTCATGGAGGTATAAAAATCAATCTCTCCCAAACCCATTAGCTGACGATGCGGGAATCCAGTCCTTACATACGGGTCAAAAGTTTCATATCTGCCTATGATTTAAAACCTTTTTCACCATATACAATGTTGAATTACTTAAAATGCTTCAGAAAAACTTGTAATGTTACGAAATAAAATTGGCATCATCATATTTCATAATAATTCTTTAAAAAGGTATGATATCGTCCTCTAGAACCTCTTCGAGGTATCAGTCCCACGTTCATTTTGAGGGAGGTAAATTTCACATCTAATAGGAAGGTGGATGTATTTGAAGTCGAACCGCAAATCTTTCAATTATCCATTCACCCTTAGGCTAAGGGGCATTTTGTTTGCATCTTGATGGTGCCATTAAGAGACATCCTCTGAATCGCACACAGGTGACTCTTGTTTGACAAAATAAAATAAAATTAAACCTCTTAATAGTTCCAAAATCTTGTTAAGAGCATCTCTAAATCTAAAGCTATGCTAAAATAAAGAAAAGTGATATTTTAGTAATTTTTTTATTGTAACAGTTATGTTATCTTGTATGCTAAAATATAAAATTCTCTAAATTTAGAGAAATCTAACTCATTGTGTAAGAGAGAGAAATAATCTTTTATTACTTCTCACCAATAGAAAACGTTGAAATTAAGTGTTTAGGAGAGACGTTGCTCAAGTCCAAATTCAGAGTGTGGTGGCTCTAAAAAAAGCACCATGGAAGCCGATCGGAAAAACTGCATTACCAACCTTGAAGAATTGGACAAAATCATTGATGCCGAAAATGCCGATCAAACTATTATTTGCAATAGGTTTGAGTTGTCTGGAAAGAAAGATGAGCTCGATGAAAATCTTCGGTCAAACTTATGCCAACGGGCAAAAGTTAGATGGGCAACAGATGTTGATGAAAACACCCGGTCTTTACCGCTGCCTCACTTCGGAAAGCAGTTGATGACATGGGGCTTAGGCCTTGTGGACCTCCAGTGGCGTGGAACAACATTGTCCCTAGTAAAGTTAGGGTCCTTTGTTGGCGAATCAAACTAGACAGAATTCCATCCAAAGATAACTTACGGAACAGAAGAGTCGAGCTTGAGTCTTATGGGTGGAATCGTCCATCACTTGTTTATTGATTGTAGTTTCGGTATGGAAGTCATGAAGGCTCTGAACGTTTGGTGGAATCTTTTCCCGGTTGATTGTTCTGATGTCGAGCAACTTTTTGATCCAACGTATTTCAACAACGTTCACCCAAAGTTGAGGTTGATCCCAGATACCGTTAAAAAAAGCAGACCCAATATTAGGGGAGTCATGGAAAAAGAACCCGAAGGATATAAAGACAACGTTTCTTGAATTTTTTAAAAACTCCTTGGGAAAGAAAGCTCATTCGACATGTATTGAGAAGAGTTGCTCTTTGGAGAGCACAGTACGATGAAAGTTGTAAGCTGTGTTCGGGGGTCTTGCTAAGATTTTTTCAGAAAAATATTTATTATCTATGTAGATAAGAAAAAATATAAATTACTATGTCTCTGTACCGACTGAACCAATGACTATTCATCTTAACGCCTTCTTTTTTCTTCTCATCGGAGTTATTTCACAAAGACTTGCCATGGTAAGGAAGAAGGGGGTGCCGTAAGGTGTTGGGTTAAGTCCCGCAACGAGCGCAACCCTCGTGAAACTTTCGGATGATGACGCTAGTTGGCTAGACGAGGACTTCTCCGAAGTTGAAATTCAAAAAACGGTCTGGAGATGTGGTGACGAAAAATCCCCGGGGTCAGATGGGTTTTCTTTTGGATTTATCAAGACGTTTTGGCCGATTCTCAAAAAGGATATAATAGGGATTGTTCGAGAATTCCAAACCAAATATTGGATACTGAAGGGATGTAATGCGTCCTTCATATGCCTTGTCCCAAAAATAAAGGACCCACAAGAATTTAGAGATTATAGACCTATAAGTTTGGTGGGTTGCATCTACAATATTATTTCCAAAACGTTGGCAAATCAGCTAAGTAAAGTAATCAACTCGATCTTAAGCCCCAATCAATCGGCTTTCCTTAGACTTAACTTCATCCTTGATGGGGCTTTCATTGCAATGAGATAATAAGTTGGGCGAAACATGCAAACAAAGAAATCCTCTTCTTCAAGGAAGATTTCGAAAAGGCGTTTGATTCCGTGGAGTGGGAGTATATTCTTGAAATTCTAGAGATAATGGGGTTCTCAAGCAAATGGACAGGTTGGATAAAATCTTGCCTCCACTCATCATCCTTTTCAACTCTCGTCAATGGCTCTTCTACGAAAGAATTTCGGGTTAGAAGAGGATTAAGTCTTGGTGATACTCTCTCCCCTTTCCTCTTCATTATGGCTATGGAAGGGCTCCACTCTCTGATAGAATCTACGAAAGACCATAATTTATCCAAAGGAGTGAAAATTGGTGTAACAAGGTACACTCTTTTCTATATTATGTATGCTGACGATGTTTTTTTTATTAATAGGTGGTCCGCAGAGGAAGGAAGAAATCTCATCCGCATCCTCCGTTGTTTTTTCATATCTTCCGGGATGAAACTTAATCTCTCGAAAAGCAATATATTTGGTGTGGGGGTAGACCAAAGCCGTGTTCAATGGGAAGCAAATGAACTCAAATGCAAGGCTAAGGATTTCCCTTGCACTTATCTCGGAGTCCCACTCAGAGATAAAATGTCTCGTATCAAAGCTTGGGATCCAATTATGGAAAAATTTCGTTTGAAGCTATCTTTTGTTAGAAATACAAGTTAACACACACACACACACACACACACACACTTTCTCGAGGTATTCGGGTTCCCACTCAAGGGTGCCATCCGACTAATCCCCGTCGATCTCGGCCCAGCCCAATTAAGGGTACCACAAAGTGGCAGGCCCAAGATCTGGATATCTCCACATGCGCACCGCGGGGTTTGAACCCGGGTAGTCAGGAATACCATCCATTAACCCCTCTCTCCGGATGTTATCTTACCACTAGGCTAGACATGTTTTGATATTTCGTTCGAAGCTATCAATATGGAAGGCTAGATCTTTGTCGCTCGGTGGTAGGAGGTCCTAATTCAATCTGTTTTGGGTAGCCTAGCAACATATCCAATTTCTATCTTCAAAGCTCCTTCCATAGTGATCAAAAAGTTTGAAAGTTTTAGAAAGGGACTTCTTTTTGGGAACGAAAAAAGATGTAAAAGAGATGGTTTGGGTCAAATGGGCTACGGTGCTGAGAATTTTTGCTAAAGGCGGGCTTGGAATTGGTAGTATCGCGACTGCCAATATTGCGCTACTAACCAAATGGATATGGCAGATCCAATCTAACAAAGAATTAATCTGGGGGGAAAGTAATCTACGCAATCCATGGGAATGAGGAATGTCTCTCTTTCAATGAATCTCACCCTGAACGACAAAGCCCTAGGACTGACGTATGCATGACCTTGAAATGATGGATTTCAAAAGGGATTGACTTGGGGCACATGCTTCACAAGGTGATCGGAAACGGTAAAACTACTTCCTTTAACGATAATTGGGCAGGAGACAGTAAATTGAAAAATATTTACCCTCAGATCTACGCCTTGGACCTAAGCAAATCAGTTAAAGTCGCGGACAGGATTGAGAACAATTATCTCTACTGGGAGTGGCGACAAGATATTTGGGACGGTAGAGAGGATGATGAATTATTGGTCCTTTCTAGAAAACTGAGCAACACAGTCCTCATCCCCTCGGAAGATCAATGGCGATGGAATTTGTCTAACGATGGTGAGTTCTCGGTCAAAAGTACTCGAGATAAAATGGAAGATCTCCTGTTAGGAAACGACAGCTTAGCAACGAGTTGGAACATTCTTTTCCCCTTTAAAATCAAAATCTTTTGCTGGAGAGCTTTACAAGAACAAATTCCGATCAAAGAAATATTGGTTCATATGGGAATCGATATCGACAATACGCTCTGTCCTCTTTGTAAAGAAATCCCGAATCAATTGATCGCATCCTCTTCACTTGTGTGATCTCGGCTGCTGTTTGGAGAAGAGTACAAAGCTTGTGGCTTCACCCTTTTTCTACATATTCCTCCCTAAACGCAGCGCTGGAATGACTGGACTCGCAAAATATTCCAACATCCCAATGTACCTGTCTCGAAGGAATTCTTCTCTCGGTTTGTTATTCGCTTTGGTGCTTTCGTAATAGGTCGGTGTTTGATAGTCAGTCTCCTAATAGGGGTGATCTTTTTGATAGTATTGTCGATAACTCGTTTAGATGGTTGGTGTTGAGGAACAAAAACTCTGTCAAAAACACTACTATTTGTAGAGTCTCTCCCCTTAGTTGTTTCAGGGTCTTGTAATCTCTATTTTAGCTAGCTCCTGGCTAGCTTCCTAATGCATTGCCGTTTCCAAAAAAAAGTGTGTAGGAGAGAGAAATTATATTTTATTAAATGTATTGAATATTTTAATAATATAGGTAATGATGAAATTTTTAAAATAGTGTAACTGTTGGTGTTGAATCTAAATATTTTTAGAGATTCTTCCCTTTGATACTCTACTTTAGAAAAATTATAGCATAACTTTTGGAGATGTTCTAACCATTTTGTATCTAGGACAAAGCAAAACCATTGAGAGTCTCCCTCTTCCACATTTGTCATTTCACGCCATGCACTTTCACGCTTTTTCTTCTTTCATTATTCATCTTCCTCCTTCACGCTCCCCCCCCCCCCTCCGATTTCTCCTCTACAAGTGTGTAGGTGAGAGAAATTATATTTTATTAAATGTATTGAATATTTTAATAATATAGGTAATGATGAAATTGTTAAAATAGTGTAACTGTTGGAGTTGAATCTAAATATTTTTAGAGATTCTAACCTTTGATACTCTACTTTAGAAAAATTATAGCATAACTTTTGGAGATGTTCTAACCATTTTGTATCTAGGACAAAGCAAAACCATTGAGAGCCTCCCTCTTCCACATTTGCCATTTCACGCCGCCATGCACTTTCACGCTTTTTCTTCTTTCGTTTTTCATCTTCCTCCTCCACGCTTTCCCCCCCCCCCACGATTTCTCCTCCAAGCAATTCTTCCCACGACGTTCATTCTCCGACGAATCCTTCCCACGGCGGTTGTCTCTGTCGAGCTCTTCCCAAGCATCTGCAATTAGTTCATAAGAAATATTGCATTTTCTGAAATTACACAACATCTTTCCTTTATTATCCTAATTAGAACTTTTGTGATTCATATAGCCTGTTGTCATCAATTGTCATGGTTTCAAATACGCATTTTGTTGATTCTTGTATCAGAGGGTTAAAGTGGTAATTTGTTGTCATTCAGACTGTACGTTCAGATCAGTTACTAAACAACCATGTTTCATCTGCATTATATCATACAGAGCTTCCTAAGCATTCCGACCACTTAACCATTCAGCAACTGCGAAATAACCACTAAAATCGTATAGGCTATTTCAGCCTAGTTGATAATTAATGATTCCGGTTGTAAAGCATCTCCTTCGTTGGAGACTTGGAGGTAATACTTCATTACATGGTTGCCTTAAATGCTTGCATTAAATTTGTATTAAATGCTCCAACAAATCAACAATAGCTGTATAAAATACATAAATTGTTATTTAAACTTTAATGAATTTTTTGTTGTATATATACAACCAAAAAGGTTAACAGTCATATATTTAGTTTCTCATAATTTATCATTTGAATTGTTTTCGTTGAATTCATATCAAATTTATCTTACATAAATCATCAGTAACGGTTAAGATAATCATCAACTGCGTACTCATTACATTGGCCTTTGTCATCATCATCTAGTTGACTAGTTCCCATTTGTTATTTTATATAATTAATATAACTATGATGAGAGCATAAATATATGATTCAATTTCATATATACAAGCAGTTTTCAGCTTAATATGTACTGACATGAACCAGAACAATATTTAGGGTTCTATAAACAAATAATCACTTTTATACACTTGACAATAACCATATATATTAGCTTAATTATAATATAATTGTGAACAGTCGGTTCACCGTCAATAAAACCCGATTGATCTTTGTCGTCGATGATGATCACACTACTAAATAAAAGACTCTTACTATTCGCTAAAAGGGTGATTCGTCGTAAAACCGTCACAAAAGTTGTTGGGCAAATTGTTGAGGGGTAAATCAGTGACGAATTACCCGGATATGCTCTAGGTGATATGTTGATATTTTCTTGAAAAACTTGGATTTTACCCAATCACTAGTATTTTTTAGGTGATCCGTCGGTAACGATGGAAAATTCCGTGGATGATTTTTGTGGGTAAAACTCATTTGTTTTGTAGTGTCAGTTTTTTTAGGAGTGAGGATTTGAGGTAACATGGAGAGTGCTTGGGGAAAGATTGGCTACAAAAGATAATCTAATCAAAAGGGGCATTCAAATTGACTCGGATGATTGCCAATTCTATGTGTCACAACTGGAGAACTCTAATCATCTTTTTGTGCGATGCTCTACAGCCCGGGAGGTGGGAGCGTGTATTCATCAATGGTGGAACGAATGGCCTATTGCCGCTGACTCGATGCGGGATCTCTGGACAACAGTGCAGCAAGTGAATGCACAAAACCGTAATAAGGAGGTTGCGGAAGTGATCGTAATGACGTATTTCTGGGTCATGTGGAATCAAAGGAACGAGAAGCTCTACAAGGGGAAAATGAAGAACGTAAAGGAGATTGCCAACTTAATAGAATATTATGCTTTTTATTGGATTAAAGTTAGAGCAAAGTTTGGTAGAGCTCTTTGTTGGGATGATTGGATTAGCTCCTCTTTGAATTATGTTGTTAATTGTACCTTGCTAGCTGCTCGCTAGGTTCGCTTTAATATATTTGTGTTTTGCCAAAAAAAGATCAAAGTAATTAAACAAAAGCATAAAGTTCAAGGTTTGGTCAGCCCTATCAGATATGTTTTATTAGATCCATTGTTAAAATCGAACTTCAAGTAAAAACAAATTGATTAACCTGGATATCTAACCCGTTATGTGAACCGACTAATTCCAGAACGACCACGCGCTTTGCGGGTAGCCCGGAGCCACCGTACTTGAACCTCAGTGGCCACAAGAGAATTTTGTTCCTCTCTGAATTCAAAGTACTTGCGGCCTTTGGAGTACAAGCTAAAACCAAGATATCACCCTTGTGGTTAAAAAAAATGCAAAACCACATTTCAATATTCAATTTTAACGAGAACAAACCAATAATGAGGTGGTTTGCGAATGAAACGACCTCTACATAATTCCATAACATTCACTGTTAATGCTTTCAAGAACGTTTATTTTACTTTTTTTTGATTTTGTCTTTATATGGCACGAACCAAAAAAGTTGTCTTATCTAAAAAAAGGGTATTTATTTCTCTTACTAATAAAATAGTTCAAAAAAGGCCTGTCAATCTGACTTGAAACAAGTTGATGATGTCATTGAACAATATTCATTAGCCCTATTCCGGTTAAGTCTACTAATAACAATCAAGTTCTTTTAATTTTAAAAGTTAGGAATTCATCTTTCGTGAATCATTAATAAAAGATTAAAAGAGCTCATCTCCCATTTTAAGAGAAAGTAAAATTGCTAAATATTAAAGAATTAATGGTTGCCCAAACTTTAAGATTACGGTTTCTTTATTCATGCAATAATCAATTTAGCCCTAAAAATAGGCAATCATTCTATGAAGATTTGAAAGCATATTGTATGAATGAAACTTGATCGCTTGTCAATTTTAACAATTTAATGTAATTAAATGTTATGTCTTCTCCGATGTGGGTGTAACTAACTTTTTGTAGTGGAGCAATCAACCAACTTAAAAAATTGTACTAGTATTTTCATTTTTACAATTTCTTATTATTTATGATTTGATTATTGCTTTCACTTTTTGTTGTCGTTTGCTGTTGGTTGTTTTGATTCAAATGTGTTCTTCATTTTATTGTTGGACATTACATATCGTTTAATTGTAATGGGACATGATGTTTATTAGCATTCAACTCCGATAAAAAAAAAATAGTCACATATCAAAACTAATCTCATATAAGCCCTTGTGCTGTGTGATTTGGAGAAGGGAGGGGGAATTTAGTTAGGGGGTCTATTGTTCGAGTTCGTATTTTGTTTTAACTAGTTGTAAATCTGTATAATGAAGCGAATGTAAGATTTTTATATAAATCAAGAATGCAAAGTAATGAATTCTTATATAAAGAAAAGAAATAAAAAAGAAAGAGTTTAACCAAAGATTATTAATTATGATGACATTTTTATAATATTAATAAAATGAGAATGGTGTAATAGTGATTTTGTTAGAGTCGTCATATTTGACTTTCTAATTAATCGTTGACTACACCTGAATTCATATAGTGAATCTATTGAATTAATATATGTTATGGATTCATATGGTGAATTAGTATGTGTTATATAAAAAACGATCAAATATATTTGGATTAAAGTGGTGAATTAATATGTGTGTTTCATCTAATGAATCTTGTTAGCAAAATGATGATTATGCCTTTTTAACTAAAAATAACTTTCAATTAATTAGAACAGTAAATCAAAACCACATTAAGACTTAGATCAATCCTCACGGTTTTCAATTATTTTTTGGTTTTTTTAATTAACCCATATATATATATATTAAGGAATACTTATTTCTTTGTTTAATTTGTTTAACTCAAACTCATAAATATATAAAATTAATTGTATTAAAGATATTTAATTATTTTATCATAAACAATAACAAAATATAATAATTTATTATCTTTTAATCTTTTTTACCAAAAAATATATAGTTTTACTACATCAAAAAGACAAAAATACCAAAAGGAAAACAAAAAATATATTTAATATATCAAAAAGACTAAAACACCCCTAAATTAATAGACGAGTTTTACATATTTTGTCTCGAAGATGAAAACAACAATAAATTACAAATTATAGAGATAAAAACCATAATTTCAAAAACACTGGGACGAAAACCGCAATCTTCTCAAAACATGGTGATGAAAATATTAGTTTACTTAATAATTAATTGTAAATTATTATTGGTTATTAATTTATCAAATTGTTGTTTAATTGACGGTTTTGATCACTCCTAACAGTTGTTAACTTAATCTGTTAAGTTCGATTAAATCAAGGGTGTTTAGTTATTTTAGACATTTCTATATAATGACTAAACTATCCCTAATTTAACAATATGTTAATGGACTTAGTAGAGAAGTGTTTAAAATGACTAAAATATACCCTATTTTAGTTCGATTAAAGTTAACGGCCGTTATAATGAAGGATCATACCGTTATGAAATGACAACGTAATAGATCAAATATATCCAAGTTTTTTAGTTTAGTGAAGATATTTGTATATTCATATGTATATACATATAGATATACACACATACACAAATATATAATATATATAGGGGTCTTCTTTAGAGAACTTATGAAACTGTGATAATTGTGTATCATGTATTATTTTATATGATTTTTTTTTCATTTAAGACTAGGACTTAGAATATTGATTATCATATATTTGTTTCATCGTGTATTTGTTTGACATGTACTCGATTCACAATGTGAACATCTTTTACATGTGTGAAAAAAATACACATAAAAAGGTTTCACATTGTGAACTGAATACATATGAAACAAATATATGTTAATCAATACATTAAATACTATATTTAGACGAAAATGATTCTTGTGAACAAAACCTTAAAAGTAGAAGTTTTCACGGATCTAACAATTTTTTAAAATCTCAAATGATTAAGCCTATATATATATATGGGAGAGATCATACGAGAACCATCCCTCTTTAAAGGAACACATTGTAGACCACATATGATGTGGGTCCCACATAAATATTAAATCATTTCTGATTTAATATTAAATCATATTAAATCAGAAATGATTTAATATTATGCGGGACCCACAACATATGTGGTCCACAATGTGTCCCCTTGTTTCTTTAAAAATCAAAAGTTCTCATTTGAACCTCTCCCTATATATATAATATATATATATATATGTAGGAGAGGGAGGGATCATACGAGAACCACCTATCTTTAAAGGAACAATTTGTGGACCACATATGACGTGGGTCCCACATAATATTAAATCATTTCTGATTTAATATTAAATCATATTAAATCAGAAATAATTTAATATTATGTGGGACCCACATCATATGTGGTCCACAAGGTGTTCCTTTGTTCCTTTAAATTTACAAAGTTTTCATTTGAACATTCCTCTATATATGTATATATGTTCATACGAGAACACATCTTGTTTAAAGAAACAAAAGAATGGTTTCTAAGCCATAAATTTTGTAAAATCAATTGATATTATATTTGATGGCATTGAAATAATTAATGGATGCTGAAATATATACTTTCCACCAAGGGCAAAATAATAAACTTTCAATTTTCTAAAATCATATATGATACTGAGTTTGGTTTCTTATATTTATCTTGATCTTATATTTATCTAAAGATATTTCATATTTATCTTGATCTTAAATTATTTAACTATATTTAATATTTAAAGTGTTAAAAATTAATCAAGATTGTACATTGTATAATATGATGGAAATCATGAATGGTAACATTTATAAAGTAATATTTTGACCATAATACCATTAAAGTAATTAGATTATTATTAAGTAATTTTTTAATTCGTTAAATATATATATATATATATATATATATATGGCTAGGAAATTGTTCATTTTGTTTTTTTAAACCCAAAAAATTCTCATTTGAACCTTTCTATATATATAGAAAGAGGTTCATGCGAGGACGGTAACAATTTACGAGAATGCGAGGACAATCCTCAACCAATCATTTTGTACATGAAAATTTTCATGTACAAAATCACATCTGATTCATGTACCAAATCACATATGATTCACATACAAAATCATATATGATTCACATACAAAATCTATATGATTAGGCGAGACGTTTTCCGCGGCAAAAGTCGCCCGTGTCATTTTTGATGCTACTACAAAATCACATATGACTTTGCACATGAAAAAAATTTCATGTACAAAATGATTGGCTGAGGATTGTCCTCGCATTCTCGTAAATTGTTTCCGTCCTCGCATGAACCCGCCTCTATATATATATACACACTAATCGGGTGCGTTCGTAGTGACTATGGGGGTCGAAGACCAAGAAGTAAGTTATTTATACCAAGCATTCTTCTTACGGCATATACACATATACACATACGACATATATAAAAAACATGCATATACATATATATATATATATACAACACATACATACATCGTACACAACACATCAATGGTGGTGGTTTCGTCGTGGTGGCGGTATCGACGGAGGACTGTATCAACAGTGGTGGCGCTATCGACGGCGGTGGCTATCGACGACGGCAAGGACGATGATCGACGACGGCAAGGACGGTCGTGTCGATCAATGACGACAATGGAGATATCTCGTAAAACAGAAAATGACGGCTAGGGCAGGGACGGACCCAGATTTTTTTTTTGATACGGTGGTACCATACAACATAGACAAAAAATACGGTTTTTTATCGACGTGTCTTTACGTTTTTACTAACGGTTAATATCTTTCGATGTGTTTTTAACCTAATTCAACCGTTTTGGGAGATATTTAAAGAGTCTTTGCTTGATTTCGAGAGATTTTTAGATTTTTTTTTATCGATTTCGAGAGAATTTTTCGATTTTTTTGGTTGATTTCAAAGGATTTTTCGGTTTTTTTGTTAACTTCAAGAGTTTTTTTATTCCGTTTTTAGTATTTGATATTGATGGTCTTAATAACTAAAAGAAAATTAAAATACTTTTGTGAAAATCAAAGATTAAATATGAAATTAATAGAGTGTTTATTAAATGTTATTTAAGTACGAAATTAATATAGTATTTACTTTGTTATTAAATGTTATATAGAGTTGTTGACTGTTGTCCAAAAAAATTAATTTTTTGCATCAAACTAGGATCGAACCCTAAACCATTTCTCTATAAGGAGTTTTAATTAGTTGGGAACAACCACTAGGTCAGCTCCCCTATTTATGTTATAAGTTCAGTTTTAAATTATTTAAGAGCACCTCTAAAATTATACGGTTGCATTGTTAACAAATCCGAAAAATTTACCCTTCAATGACGATATAATAGGCCACCGTGTGAACCATGCTAGGTCCGCCCTTGGGCTAGGGTTCACACGATATTAATACACACTGATATACTTCCGACGGATATTAAATATTAATTTTTAAATATTAATTATTAAATATTAACTATTAATTACTAAATATTAATTATTAAATATTAATGATATTATTAAACGTATTATAAATCAATAAATTATTTAGTTTTTAAATTTTAATAATTATTTTTTTTAATTACGTGTTTAATTAACTTTAATAATAATTATTTTTCCATTACATGTTTAACTACAACGTAATGGAGATTAATTGAGGGGTTTTAACGACTCTTAACGAAAATCATAGGCTTTGATAGAAACGACTCTTAACAACCTACAATAGGTCTTAATGGGCCTTGATGGGCTTTAACAACTCTTAACGAATACAATTGGCCTTGATGGGCTTTAACAACTCCTAATGAAATACAATGGGCCTTGATGGGTTTAACGACTAATAACAGCCTACAAAGGGCCTTAATGGGCTTTAACAACTCTTGATGGGCTTCAATGAGCATTAATGAGCCTTAATGGGCTTTAACGAACAACAATGGATACAATGGACCTTAATGCTTTAACAACTCATAACGAACTATAATGGGCTTTGATACGTTTAACAACTTGATACGGTTAATTTATTACCTGTATTTACGCTCATTTTGGTATTATTTTAAGTCATTTTTAGCTACTTTTAATTAATATTTTTAGTTACTACTGTTAGTTGATTAGCTTTTTAATATATTGCCTAGGAAATAAGAAAACTTAAGTTTTTGACTATAAAATGTTATAAAATGATACCGAAACTCATGTTTTTCATTATCGTCCTTTTCAGATATGTAGCCGAAACTTTTTGACGAGCGCCAATACGATCGAGATGACCAAAAGATGGGCCGAAACCACATATGATGGTGTTAAACAATTGTGTTATTTTGTTGGATCAAACTTTTGATGTATTTGGGCTAAACTTTTTACTTTGTATTTTTGGGCTACTTAGTTTTATTAGGAATTATTAGTTAGTAGGCTTGGTTTGTGTTGTTGGATGAAACATATGGCTTTCCAAAAAGCCTTACCCATTAAGCTCCTTGTATAAATAGGATGCTTGGGGTTCTCATCTCATTATCCCATTCCATTCTTCACATCTCTCACTTGAAAGTGTGGAAACACACTTTGGTGGGTTTTGTGGAGAAGTTTAGTTAGTGTTTATGGTTAACAACTTCTTCATAGTTGTTGGCTATAATTTATCTTTGTAGTTCCAAGAAATCAGTATATGGTATTAGTTTACAAGTGATCTCAATTTTTATATAAAGTTTGTTAGTGGTTTTTGTTTTCATCTCATCTCATATCTCTCATCTCATCTTCAAGAAGTAAGTAAGAAGCAACCTTTGGCTACAAGTTATTTTTTATTATTGCACTTTTTTGCTTTTGAACATCAAGTTTATTTAAGGTATCTTGTCCTAAAGTGTGCCTCAAGATTACTAACGGTAACCTTGTCCCAGGCACTCTTCTCAAGATCATTATCTATAAACTTGTCCATGTTCACTTATTCAAGATTGTCAATGATAACTTGTCCTAGATTTCTCACTCAAGTTTACCAATGGTAACCTTGTCCTAGATTTCTTATTCAAGTTCGTTAACAAAAACATGTCCCACTTTTACTTTTCTGCACTTTAACGCTTTCTTTAATTGCTTTTATAATCATATTTTGTTGTTTAGTTTACGTTTAATCTAATTAATTATTGTCTTTATATTTGTCAAAAATACCTTATAAAAACCCATTTTTAATGGAAGGCTAACACCCTTAAGTTTGGGGTGTAAGTTCGTAAATTGAGATTTAAACGTTAGTAATAAAATAAAGAGGTGTATCGAATTTATAATAGTAGTTGACAAACTTGTCATAATTGGATCTTTAATATTTCGTGGTAATACCCCTAAAGTTAATTGACAACTAACTATCGGTATTTAAACGGCATAACCTCAATGAGGTTATAAAAAAGTATTAATTTTCTAAGACAACGATTATTATTATAAAATATCTCTTTGTTTAATTATTGACTTCGTCTCAATTTATCCTTATACCACAGGCTTGCTTTTTATAATTGTATTTTCTCAGCGTTACTAACCAACCAAACAAATTAGTTAATCAAAAATCCTCTTGTTTTTCACCCTCTGAAATCATTCTTCTTAAAAATCGCATTTTTCATCCTTACGAGCTTTAACACCATCTCTGTGGGAACGATAAATCCGGTACTTTGTACCATTATTACTTGTTTTTATACGACAGTATTCCGAGGTGTATACTTGCGCCGAGGTATATTTTTGTGTGATAAAAAGGGATAGCAATATCTTACAACACAACTCTTAACGGCCTATAATGGGCCTTGATACGTTTAACGACTCTTAACGACCTGCAATGGGCCTTGATGGGTTTAACGACTCTTAACGAACTACAATGACGGTTGACGGGCTTTAATTACTCTTAGCGGCCTACAATGGGCCTTGATGGGCTTTAACGTCTCTTAACGGCCTACAATGGGCCTTCAAGGGCTTTAACAACTATTAACGAACAACAATGTGCCTTGATGAGTTTAACAACTCCTTAACAAATAAGAATGGTGTTTGACGACTCTTAACAAACGACAATGGGGCTTGATGGGTTTTAACGACTATTAATACACATATATGTACATATAGACAAATACAAACCTATATAGATATACATGCACACAAATACATATACAAGTTATATATGTATAGTATACTATACGTATAATTATCTTATGTGTATACACATGTATATATATACATACAATCAAGTGACATATAGGACACATACATGCATACATATACTTATACACTTGTAAAAATAACGAATTATGCAAATTAATTCAAGTTAAAGGTCATACGAATAAGAAAATCGGGAAAATCGGCCCAATCTGTCGGAAATTACTGATGGAATTGACGACCGTCAGTAATTTCCGACGGATTGGACCGATTTTAAAAATAATAAATATCCGTTGTAAATTACCGACGGCCGTTAATCCCGTCGGTAATTTCCGATGGATATATATTTTTTTTAATGGACCAATCCGTCGGAAATTACCGACGGATACAATTTTGTCGGTAATTTCTGACGGATTTTCGACGGATATTTATTATTATTATTTTTAATTTTTTTCAATTGTATCCGTCGGAAATGCCCTTTTGTGGTAGTGTATATATACATACAAGTTATTATACATGCACATATGCACATGTAGGGGAGGGTTCAAATGAAAACCGATTTTCGATTATGAACTGGGGAACAAAAGGAAAGCGCAACACATGTCCTTTGCGTCCACAGGTTATTCATCATCAATAATGTATCATTCATGATGAATGTGTATTATTCATCACACTACTAGAAAAATTGAGTATTTTCAACGAAAAATGTCGTTGAAAATTTTCTATGAATTTTAAAGAGATTATTGACAAAATATAACTTTTCTACGAAATTTCAACGAATTTACGTTGAAAATCTCTCACAAAATGCATTTTCAACCAAAAACTTTTTGAAGAGACATTACGTTGAAATTTTTTTGGTTGAAAATGCATATATGTTTGTGAAAGATTTTCAACGGAAATTCGTTGAAAATTCGTAGAAAATTTATGTTCTGTCAATAATCCTCTAAAATTTGTAGAAAATTTTCAACGACATTTTCCGTTGAAAATACTCAAGTTTCTAGTAGTGTCATGAATAATGAATCGATTTAACATGGATCGTGTTTATTCATCATGAATGTTGTATCAATCATCATGAGTAGTTCACCTTCGTTATTAATACTGAATGTGGACATCGGGGACACGTGTCTATTATTCATGATGAATGTGTATTATTCATCATGAATAATGAATCGATTTAACATGGATCGTGTTTATTCATCATGAATGTTTATCAATCATCATGAGTACTTCACCTTCGTTATTCATACTGAACGTGGACATCGAGAACATGTGTCGTACTCTTCTTTCTCACTCGGTTCACAACCCAAAAATGGCTTACAATTGAACTTTTCTCTTCACATGTATATTTACATATATGCAATATACATGTATCCATGATATATCGTATACACATATATATAATAATATGTATGTATATATGTATATATTTATGTGTGTGTAGATCGGGGATGGTTCATTTGTTAACTATATATTTGGTGTTAACTATCACTACTGGAAAATTGAGTATTTTCAATGAAAATTTTCAACGCAAAATGTCGTTGAAAATTTTCTATGAATTTTAAAAGAATTATTGACAAAACATAAATTTTCTATGAATTTTCAACGAATTTTCGTTGAAAATCTCTCACAAAATGCATTTTCAACCAAAAAAATTTTGACGAGACATTCCGTTGGAAAAAATATGGTTGAAAATGCATATATGTTTGTGAAGATTTTCAACGGAAATTCGTTGAAAATTTGTAAAAAATTTATGTTCTGTCAATAATCCTCTAAGATTTGTAGAAAATTTTCAACGACATTTTCCGCTGAAAATACTCAATTTTCTAGTAGTGTACGTGAACCAATCATGCCCTTTAATTTATTTAATCTACATATTAAAGTGTCAATGACATTTTTGTACCAAGAGTATAATGAATGCATGAAACGAAAAAAGAGCACCATCCATTAATAGTAAATCACTAGGCGTTGGGTTACCATAAACCACTATCGTTATGTCATAATGAATAGTAGTGATAAGGTAAAATTGGAAAAGATAAGGTGATTTTGTTATGCACCAATCTCAGTCCGGGGAATTTCTACTTCATTGTTTTGAAACCGAAATGAGTTACATTTCACTTGTTCACTTACCAATTATTTATTAGTTCACTAATGAGCATTTATATGATAAGTAACAGAAGTCATTAGTTATACAATTGTTCACTAATGAACCTTTGACCGATTATTTGTGTATTAATGTTTATGGTTCATGCATGAACATCATGTGAATTGGTTCACTAATTAACATATCATTCAAAACACTGGAAACGAAGAAATCATTTAAATCAATATGTTAAATGATACTGTGTTTATTTTGATCATCTATCATTCAAATTAATTTGATGCACGAAATTTGATCTACACATTAATTAAGTTGTTACACCTTTGAATCCCCCACCCTCACCCACTTCCCCTTCCCCTTCCCTTTCATTAATATTAAAGGATTTTAAACTACACTAAAAATCATTTTTCTTAATAAATTATATTACAATTAAAATTTTTATTTAAAAGATGAGTATATTATTTAATTTAGTTTAATTTGGGTTATCAAATTTTGTCTAGATCATTTTCATTGCAATATTTTCAGAAAAAGTATTTAAGATAACTAATTCATGTGTTGTTTTACAATGTGAAATACTATTGTAATTTTCATATTAGTTGCATTGTAAAACAACACTTCAATAATCAGGTCAACAATAATGTGTTATTCACAGTGTAATAAATTTCAAATCCACAACACTATGTCGCTTTAATTAGCATTTCAAATCAACAATACTTTGTGTCTTGAATTTTTAAAATTTACAGGTTCTACCTAGGTCCGTAATGTGGACCGGACGTTTTGTGGACCTACACATGTCACATGCTGGTAAACCTTAATCAATTATTTATCTTGAGAATGAGTTTTTTTTTAATTTATGACCGAACTCAGATTCCAATGAACAAATTCAAACTTGAAAATGATCTTTCTGATTCTCGAAGCCACATCCATCTGCAATTAGGAAGCCCATCCACCCACATCCTCTTTATTTTATATAAATACAGTTTCTACCATGTCCGCAATTGTTTTGCGGACCTACACGTGTCACGATCCGCTAAACCTTAAGCGGATATTTATCTTGAGAATGAGCTTTTTTTTAATTAAGGACCCACCCCCATCCGTCCACAATACGAACCCCACCCACCGACCCACCTCCGATCCTCTTTATTTTATATAAATACAAGGGAGTGGGGACCAAAATTTACACCTCAAGAAAGTTCTTTCGGCAAAAAAATCCCGAAAAGCGATCTTCCACGTTGGTTATTTGTAATGGCTCGTGAAGTAGGTTTTCTTAACCCGTATCAACATAAACAATAACAAATATTGTAAATGATTTTGTATTTTGAACACATGTTATTTAGAGGGTTTTTCGTTTTTTTTACCTTATGATTTTGTAGTATTAATGCATGTTATATTAATTTTTGTAACGATTTTGGATGAATGTAACAGGGAGAGGTAGAGTCAAATAGAGGTTTTGATCGAAGAGAATAAGAAGACTATAAAGCAGCTGCAGAAAGAGATTCGAGCTGATGAAAAACGTGTGAAAGACGTTGCCATACAATATACAGTCATGCAGGAAATGATGAATGTAAAGTACTCATGGATTTCATCGTGTAAAGCACTTTATTCAGAGAAGAATTAGTATCAATGTGTTGTACATTTAGTATTTATTCACTTTATCCGAAAGCATGTTAGCTTCAAATTGCATCTTAATAATATCATATTTTAAATTAACATAATTTCTAAATAAACACTTAAATGTTTTATTGATTGAACTAAATTTCTTCGAGTAACATACACGATTTACTGGTTAAAATCAACATTTAATTCAATACTATCATATCTAAAGTTTCGTTTGGTTCCAGAGTTGATGATGCTTGAGATCGTCGCCTTTGGATATTGAAGCTCTGTTTCTAGGCACGTTTGCTGGTATAGGAGATGGTAAATTTGCATGAGTACATCCGGGTTGCCCATACCTACAACACATTTTCTGTATGAGACCTTCATACGAGATGGATGTCGATCGTTGTTACTCGGTCTTAATGCGTCTTTTAGTTATTAGGGGTGGATAGACGGTCATAAAGGGGATATCTGGAGACAACCATGATTCAGTAGGTCTAGATGGAACGATTACCTCCCAATATGCTGCTCGATAATTTCGGTCGTGAATTAATTTATAGCCAAATGGTTGCAATCTTTACAACCTTACTATCTTGCAACAACGATGGCATGATCGCAAGATAACCGGATACTCATATCCACCTTTGTATTCCTACGGTGATCCCAAACCTCATATCTGGTAATGCGTCTTTTAGTTATTAGGGGTGGATAGAGGGGTCATAAAGGGGATATCTGGAGACAACCATGATTCAATAGGTCTAGATGGAACGATTACTTCCCAATATGTTGATCGATAAATTTTGGTCGTGAATTAATTTATAGCCAAATGGTTACAATCTCTACAACCTTAATATCTTGCAACAACGATGGCATGATCGCAAGAAAACTCGGATACTCATATCCACCCTTGTATTCCTACGGTGATCCCAAACCTCATATCGACCATAGCCAATCCCGTGTATCGTCCATGTTGTAGACTTGCCAGCCCTTTTCTGAATCTTGTCATGATTTCGCGGTGTGAGTGCGTGATTCATTTGCTCGTAAAAAATGTATTACGTGTGTTACAATCTAAAAAACAACAACAAACACACACACACACACACACACATATATATATATATATAAATTAAAAATTTGTGAGTATATCAACCTCCTTTACCCCTGACGAATACAGTACCACTGTTGTTGAAAACTTCTGAAGTACTCCATAAGTCCGACAATCGGTAATCTGCATGCAAAACAAAACCGTGCATTCATTGACTCCACACTATTTGAGGTCATAATACTGTGCTGTGTACCAGGAAAATGGGCCCTTGACCACCTGTCCTTGCCAACCTCCTCCATCAATTGAACTCCGACAGATGCATAGATTCATTGACATTCCATGTAATGGTTGAACTTCTGCACCCTAGGCTTTTCAAGCCTTTCAAAAAAAAATTCTTAATAGAAATTTATCCATTTGTTCCTGGTTTTTACGTTGATCTCCAGATGTCGACAACATAGAGTGTGATGGGCCCTTGGGAACATTAAGGTAATTGCTTGGTTTATAGAAGTAGCCTAGAGACATAAATACCAAACTTTCCAATTCTCCAATACATTTCTTCAACATGGACAAAAACCAAGTCCACGCCTCCTTGTTTCAAGCCTACCTACTTTGTAAACAACATGCACAATATTACTATTTGTTTCCATGACAACCACCAATTAAGAACATTACCCAAGAAACGTCCCTTCAAATGAGGAATTGAAGTCTATTACAAGGACACGACCAAGTTCGTCAAAAAGGTCTGGGTCTGAAATTTTTTTGGTGGTTTACGTATGTAAGGTTATAGTTTATAATATTTAAACATATGACATAGTTATACATACTACACAACCAAGGGTAGCGAAACACATCTCAAAAATTCCTCTCTCATCTGTCCTTATTCTAGTAATGGGTATCTAGATTATGAAGCTCCACATTATATAAAAAAGCAGGGAGTTGGGTTAACGACCCTTCAAGGTTTCCCCTTATCATTATTAGTACATTACATCTCGCACGCCAACCTTGGTGGTACCCAATAGACAATAGTAATACCGTATTGTTCGTTTATATCATGCACAATGTATGTGGACAAAGTGTCCTGCTAGCATCTATAAATTTACCTTTCAATATATGATCCAATACCTTTTTGTTTGTTTGAAGATGATTGGGATGCAATTGGGTCTTTGTGCAAGTGTGTATACCCTCCAACTTTCGTACATGAAACATGTTGCCTTTTCTACGCAGGTCACCATGGCATGCCAACCACCATTCTCTCATAGGCATACAAACTCGAATCTGGTTTTTGAAGATCTCTTCATTCTACACTCGAAACCCTTTTTAAGAAACTTAATTTTGAGGTCTAACATCATTTCTTCTTTCGTATTAAACAACTGTCTAAAAACTATTCTTCCAAACAGGTTGGTTGGTTGGTTGTAATAGAAGGCTCTAGGGTTGGAAGGGGAGGAGACAACAAAAATAATAATTTATCCCACCAAATGATTTATTAGGAGTTCTTGCTTTTACATTTTCTTCGTCTTGATCTTCATCCATTTCTAATAAATCAATATCAGATATACACAATGTGAAAACATGGGCTTCGTCATCTTCAACTCCAACAAAACGTCCTTGTTGTTGTTGTTGTTGTCTCCTGAACAAACTCGGGGTAATTGTCACTAATACCATATGCTCTAGAAAAAGGCAGGGTCGTAGGAGGGTTCGAATTGAGACGTAGACTCGGGATGAGAAACATACATTTCTTGAATCTGATATTGATCTTGGGTTTGATGGTTTTCAGTGTTCGAAGTACCAGCTACATCATCTCCACTACACATCTAAAAATTGGGTTACACATAAAATGTAGGAGCTTTATTTGATTGGGCGGCAAGTTCCTTGAAATCATAAACATCTTCATCGTCAACTAACTCAAAAATTGAAGAATCATACTTGTACAATAACCTGGTTATACCAACTGAACTGTTGATAACACATTTTCTTTGAACATAAGCGACCAAGCTTTGATATGTAATGTTTGCGCGCAATTATACAACATGGTTTATTGTTTCACTAGAAGAAACATAATGCTAGTCATCATTTGTTTGCACCCATTGACCACCAAAACGAACATGTAACTTAATTTTTTTGGCCCCAGAACTCATTTTCAAATAAACTGAAGAAAAAGAAAGAAATAAAGAAATTAAGCTGATATTGTTTTTTGTATATTTCACTGTTCCTTCGTAGCCATTTTATAGATAAGATAAATTAAATTCATCCAACCAATCAATTACTGGAAATTAGTACATTTATTGAACAATTTTCAGGCTTTCTCAGGTTTTGTTGAAAAAAAATAGTGTACTTCCACAATTAAATAAGACTAAAAATGTGAAAAATGAGATTTTTTTTTTCAAAAATTGCGAAGATCAACGTACAAACTGTGGACCTATATATGGTCAAGGTAAGGTAAGATTTAGGGTTCACCTCGGGCCGATACGTGTTAGGTCCCCAAAAACCAGGTTCGTAAATTGCGGACCTGGTTAGAAAGTGTAAATTTTGAAAGTCCAGAGGGCAGGCCCGCAATTGTGAAGGTAGATTATTGCAAACAGGGGTCGAAATTGTAAATAAATTTTTTCATTTAGCTGGATCCGCAATTGTTGAGCGGTGTTTTTGCGGACTTGAGTGTATTTTGGTAAAGTGTAGAGAGAAATGGCTAAGAGGTTAAATCATACGGTCAAAATGATTAACTTAATTAATCTCCCATAATTTTATTAATTTGAATTTCTTGTGTTGCTTTTGTCATTTTAAGACCTTTTTATTGTTTTAGTTTGTAAGAATTCTAATATAATATATTATACGAAATTTTGTATTTTGTTTTAAATATTTATCGTCTAGTCGATCTGTAGTTTTGATACATTATTGAAAATATTTTGATAATTTGTCATTCTTTGCTGGATTCAGTCTAACTTGTTTTAATTGATTTGTTCTCGTTGCTTGCTAAACTAAGGAGAAAGGTTTTATTGCAAGAGACTGAAAGTGATTGTTTTGGAAATATTGGAGCAGGCTTATAAATCATAAAGTGTTGCTGCTAGCAACTTAATTCTACAAGGGAGTAGAGGGCTTATGAGATAGTTGAAGGATATTATTAAATTTTTGTTGAATAATAAACAAAGTTTTTTTTTTCTTTTTTGTTCTCTTTTTTGTTCATATCTCAGAATTGTTTTTCAAGATGTGTTTATTGCTTTCTAAAAAAAAAAAAAATTATTTCATCTTCTTGCTACAAAACAAATAACCTTTACCTACAAAAATCACCCAGAAAAAAAAAATTCCTGTGGATGATTATTGACGGATCACCCAGGAAATATAATAGTTCTGGTAAAATATGATGTTTTCAAGAATATACCAACGGATTACCAAATAATTTTCCAGGTAATCTGTCACTAATTTGATTTACCTACCAACAATTTATCTACCAACTTTTCTGACGGTTTTGTGGCGAATCAACATTTAGCGACGGATTTCCAGAAAAATGTTCGTAGCTAAAAGCTTTCCAGTAGTGTCTTCGATAAACAGAGTATATATTGTAGAAGAGTTTTAGTTTACATATTTATTAAATACAAGTGTAACATGACCTCTAAAAATATTGGACCAACCCTTACCTATGATTGGGGATGGAGATGGGCATGTAATGCATCCATATTCCTTAATCTTATTATATTTTTTTCAATTACATTGCATATACAAAATGATAAATTAGATTCCATGGGAGACTAAACATTTGTAAGAAGATAGATTTCAAACTGAATGATATATGTTGGAACAAAAATGAAAAATAAAAAATGAAAGTACTAAAACCTTTATTAGATATAAACAAGTACACATCATTATACTAGCTTCAAACTCACCACAAAACTAATGTTAAAGAAAATCAAATTATCCAAACAAACCCCTACTAATTAATAGGAAGAAGTAGAAGAAGTGATGATATTTTGCAATAAGAAGTTTGATTAGTGACTATACGAATGAATTAAAGCATTATATGTTATGTAATTGTTGCTAAAGATATTCAAGTTAGGGATAAATTGGTGCAAGAAAGAAGAAAGGAAATGAAGTTGTATGAGTTAAAAATGATGAGTTAAAATTGGTGTTGTATGCACACTAGTCATCAACGGACCTTGGTGTGATGAATGTGTACCAGCCCGTAAAGAAACAAAACCCCAAAATACATAGATTTCATATAAACAACGAGTTCCATGTATTTCAACCGGTTCATGCTACAAGTATATAACAAAAGCTAGCATAACATATTACATCTTCCCCTTGCCTTTACCTTCCAAACCTGAAAAATTATTTTAAAACGATTAAGGGTTAGACCGAAAGGTCTAGTGAGAATTTCCCTCGTGTTTAAACCACGATCTGATAAAAACCTTAAGCTTTTCGTGACAAATTCTTTTATTGCATCTCCCAAACCCGACAACCAAGGTTGTCGCATCATACTGATGTGATAACCCAAGTCCTCGGATCAAAGGGGTCCGATAAACTCGTTCCTCAGATCAAAGGGATCCGATAAACTAATTCCTCGGATCATAAGGATCGGATAAACTCGTTCCTCGGATCAAAGGGATCCGATAAACTAGTTCCGCAGATCATAAAGATCCGATAAAGTATTTTCTCGATTTAAAAGGATCCGATATACCATTTTCTTGCATCTAAAGGATCCGATAACTCAGGTCCTCGCATTATACTAATGCGATAAACTTTCTCTTACTTTTGAAACTTTTCTAAGTCTTTTATTCATCATAAAGCAGGGTTCGAGGCGTCACCACTTCTCACTACTCCTAACTAGTACATCTCAAATACAGTTTAGTTCTCTCATCCTTTCCAAACCACAACTAACTTCACGTGATCATGGTCTGGTTCACGCTATCCGAAATAGCTGAAATATCGATTATGCCAACCACACTCATTTATATGTTTTCTCCGTCCACTCATCACGAATACACCGCCATAAATCTCGTGATCCAAATAGTGTCTGTCAACTTCTCTTGTTAGTTTCACCAAATACTAACAATTAACGTCACATAAGCTCATTTATATAAAATAAATCACGCGTGACATAAAAACACGTATTTTACAAAAGCTTTGTAAAGACACCTTAACCGAACAAAATAGAGAAACTCTCCAAGACATCTAACCGGCTATACGATCAAGACACGTTGGATCATAGTCTCTTACCATAAAATTGGCTGCATGTACAGGAGCACCAACTGTATATGAGAAATCCACCAATCCACATATGATGTGTGAATACAACTATAACATACGAATCCACCAATTAAAACCTCGATATAAACCCGTTATCGATTTATAAACTTATAATCCAAACCATAAATCTTACCTCAAACTTTCTTCTCTTTTTTTCTGCTCTTAACCAACGAATACCACATATACCAACCCTCAAAATCTCAACACTTATTAAAACAAAACTAAAGGAATTCTATATAAATCAGACAAAGGGATTGAGAGGAGGTGGTGGTTGTTTCGCATAACACCACATCACTTAAGAAAATACATGCATGCACATAAGCATCTGCATGTTGGCTCATAATTGGGAGCAAAGGGTGGTGACCACGTGTTGGTAAACTTATTTTTACCAACCAGACCTTTAACTTCAAACAACTAAGCAAATGAAACCCTTAACTTCCCATTATTATTTATTTTGAAACCCGATCATTATAGAATTTTAGCACGAAAGCGAATTCGTGAGTTCACGAGGGCAGAGCTCACCTATAAGCATGCAAAATGTGGGCAAGATCGAAAGCGATCTTAAGCCCAGTTGCAAGGAGAAGTTGAGAAAACAAAGCTTACCTGAGTTCATGACTTCGTCTTCAGCTAATAAAAACCGATTCTCCCAAACTTTGTTGTCTCCTTCATGTCCACCAATTATATGGATCCACATCATCAATTTAATGAGGAAAGACAATAAAAATAAATTAATATTAAATAAAATAATGATGTGGTTTACGAGATCGGTGGGAGTGACGGGATAAAAAAATGGAAAAACGATTCGTCTTCAATTTGCTACGCCTTCTCATGGTATAATATGTGGTTTGGGTTTTGGGTAATTCAACAATTGAGCCTTCGTAGTTTGGGTTTGGGAAACTATGAATGGAAGGGCCCAACCCAAATGCATATAAAATACCACAAAAAATTGGAGGTCCTTATTATTGGGTAATATTAATTTGTAATGATTGGAATTTAAATTTATGTTTTATATGTAAATATCATTTTTGCGTGCTCGTTTAAGTATATGTCGTCGCTTCATTTTTAATCCTCAATTTCTAGTTCTTTTTAGTGCTTTAAATAATAAGACAGTTGATTTCAAATTATAGATTATATCTTTATTTAAATGATTAAAACGTTCATGAGATAAAAATCGGTTAGTGCCTTAGTGGACAATACTTACGGATGATAATAATTAGCGATGTACAGTTGTACACACTCGTTGGTAAATTAAACAGTCACGTACTAAAATAATTTTATACTTCCAAAAATAAATAATAAAGCTAGTTATAGAAATCGAAGTGTTCTCGACCGATATTAAAGAAAATATCAAATAATAAATTAAATAAATATATATACGTCGATCATTGGCAATCTACCAAGTGCATATAATCTACTGATAGAGTAATGACAGTAAAACAAAATCATTTCAAAAATAGGAGTGGGTTTATACAAGAACGTTCAGGGGCGGACCCATCCAATGGGGAGGAGGTCTCGTGCTATTATTCAACCGTGTTCCGTAAGGGTAAAAAAGATCGCGTTTCGTAATATTTATATAAGGTGCATCCACTAAACTCTGAGGGGTGCTATGTCATTTTTTGATATTTCAAGGGTTAAAATGAGCAACTTTGAAAATTTTATCTATTTCAGTAGCAATACATGGAGGAAGTGCAACTAGGAAGAAAATTAGAAAAGTCAAAAAGTCATTTATTTTTAAATTAAAAAACTCAAATTTCATTTACCCCTTTCAATTTTGAAAACATAAACAAAAAAAAACCCTCTCATGTTCTTCCCTGGCGGTCGACAGAGCAGCCTCCTCCGGCAAAATCACTAGTCAGCCCCTGCTTTTGCTGATGGTCGCCGTTCGCCTTGCTTGTTGTCGGGCGCTGCCTTGACTTGCTCAGTTGTTTCTCAGACTCAACAACATCTCCCTCTTTTACACTATCAATCTATCAGGTAAATTTATCTTTATTCTCTCGAAATCCTAACTCAAAAATCAAAAAATGTAGATCTGTTTATTTAACTGTAGTTTTATAGTTGGCTATCATGGGAAAGAGAAGAGACTTTATTAGGAAGTGGAAAAAATAAAAATAAAAATCTAGGGAAGGGGATGGGTTTCTTGGGAATTTGAAACAGAAGAAGGTAAATTAACTATTATTTTTTTGAAAGAACCAATCATCTAATTAAACGGATATTTTATTATTAATTTGTTGAATTAATTTTTCATTACCCTAAATTTGATGGGTTGCTTGATTAATTAATTTACCGTAAATTTGATATAGTTTTTTTCCTTGCATCCTTTGCTGTTTGCCCTATTAATTTTTACAATTTGTTTAATTGTTTTTATGTTACATTATTTTCTTAGTGTGTTTTTAATTTTCTCAAACCTTAATTGTTATAGATGTTGATTTGTTTAATCAATATGGGTTATTTTAATTTGGTTACTTAATTATAATTTGACAAACATCATATTCAATAGTAACATCTTTTGAAATCAATCAAAAACCTTATAAAAATCTTTGAAATCAAACAAAAACCCTAAAAAAATCCTTCAAATCAACCAAAAACCCTAAAAAAATCCATCAAAATCAACCAAAAACAATAAAAATATCTCTTGAAATCAACCAAAAATCTAAAAAATCCTTCAAAATCAACCGAAAAACTTAAAAAAGTCCCCGAACAGGGAATTCAGCTAAAAAAGCCTTCGAAATCAACCGAAAAATACATCAAACAGCTTCGCGGGCATTTGATCAAATTTAAGAGTGCACCCGCTCCGGAAAAATCCCGGGTCCGCCACTGAGAACGCTAACATTTTACGAAAATACGAGAAACTTTTTTAATGTACAAAATCAAATGTGATTTTGCAATAACCGGAGCGGGCGACTTTTGGTGCGACTTATGTCGCATGGGAAAAGTCGCCCGACGGATCATGTATGATTTTGTACATGGAAAAAGTTTCTCGTAATATCGTAAAAAGTTAACATTCTCGTCTGAACCTTTCTCTTCAAAAATAAGTTTTAAATGCCGTCGCCATTGGTAATGTTTGTAATATAATCGACGCCTTCAAAAGAAATTTATTACCGATGGTCAGACGGCTTTATCATCATTCGTTATGTGGTCATTGATTTTCCTTTAAATATGGTACTTTAGCGACATAATACTTTTATCTCAAATTTGTCAGTAATCCGTCGAGAAATTAAGACTAATTTAATACTAGGCTCTCACATATTGTTCTTTTCCCTCCGTAATCGGCCAGAAATTTCCAACAGATTCTTTCACCTCAAAATTTGGAGGACTATCTGTTTTATTTTGTTCTCTAATGTGCAACGTCATCTTGTTCCAACACAAATTCAATTGATGATTTTTGAATCACAAGACCAACTTGGTTGCCCATAGCTTCACCATATGACACATTTAGAATGTTAAACTTTCATGAAAATATATATCTTGCTGAAGGTGATAATCTCCTTCCAGAAAGAATCAATCTGGAAATGTAAAAGTGAGTTTTAGCGATGTGTCTTTAACAAGAAGCTATTGGAACGACATATCGTCTGTATAAACTAATTGTAATTGTGATGATAACTTGACTTTTAATGACGACAAAAGTCGTTGCTAAGACCCTTGTTTCTTGTGGTTTATGTATCTAGAGTATTTTGTGGAAAAATATCGAGGAATCGTTGGAAAGCGCAAACATCTAGAAATGTATGGAATAGCAACTAGCAGAAAGAGCACATGAAACCAAGATCCAAATGCAAACGTAAAGAAACACGGGGTTTTAAAATACAATGGCAGACCAACAAAGCTTAATTGAGGTTAGATTAATTGTATTCCAAAGTAAATGGAATCGCCATCCTTTATTCATAAAAACAAGGTCGATGCATTATATATCTCCATATTAACAATTCATCTCATCAGTTAATTAATTCCACTGGATTATCGTAGAACAAACTATTCACCCTAATGATTATGTTAATTACTTGGATTCTGAAGTAAATGGAATCGCCTTCCTTAATTTATTCATAAAATAGGATACATGGAATATATATATATATATATCCACATTAACAATTTATCTCATGTATTATCATAGAACAAACTATTCACCAAATTTTGTTGAATGAGATTGATAAAGATTTCACTTCCTTCCTCTGATAGGTGGATACTATCCCAGAATAAGTATTTAGAGTCGTCGTAGCACGTTGAGCTGAGTTTGTTACATAGAAAAATCACCTCTATATTTCCGGTTCCACAACATCCTTTATCTGTAACTTCCAAGCCTAAGGAAAACGAGAAGAAAAAAAGAGAATGAAAAATTAAGCTTATTGAAATGTCAATGTGCAAAATCTAGGCCAAAACCGCGGAACATATTGACGAAAAGTTTCACGGAAGTTGTACATGGAAACATAAACCAAAACTCCTTATATATATATATATAAAAGGAGTTTTGATTATATATATATATAAACCATAATGCTATCTACTATTTGAAAGCTGATGTATCAATTTTGAAGGGGGGATTTAGACTTTACTTTTTATTGGTTACTTACACTCCTCATTCTAAAAGAAGGGAACCACTATCGGACTATTTATCACCATTGAGAGATAAAATTACAACTGAACACAAAGATGTGATAGGATTATTTGATGGAATTTCAAAACTATAAACAGCAGAAGCATATAAGAGGTATACATTGAATCTAGTGAATACCGTATTGGTTATTGTTTTCGATGATGCTTATCAGAGGATTGTAGAAATCTACAAAGGCTACCCTGGACTGAGGAAGACTGCTTGTAAGAACTTGTAGCTGTTGTTTTAGCATGCTGTTGTACAATTGTGCTGCCTCATTTTCCTTGTCTTTGCAACTTCTAACTACACCTCCAGCTATGGTTCTTACAGCGGGGAAACAACCAATCGGGGGTGCACTGAAGACCGCTATCTTTCTTGCTCCCAGTTCGTATATTTCCTTCAACCAATTTTTAGAAGATCTGTAAAAGCATCGACACTACTAGAAAATCGAGCATTACCGACGGATATTTCCGACGGATCAAATTCGTCGGTAATTACCGACGGACTCGATTAAAAAATACAAAAATATCAAATAATAAATAATCCGTCGGAAATTACGGATGGAATGATTGATAATTGTTTTAAAAAAAAAAATCCGTCGGAAATTACCGACGGAATTGAACAATTTTTGCTTCAACGGCTTCCTCAAAACTTTCTCAAAAATAGAGAAAGTAGGAGAGAAGGTGCAAAAATCTCCAAATTTGAAAAAATCTCTAAAAATAATTACTATATGAAAGAAACATTTTATTATTATGTTTCCACCAATAAGAAACATTGAAGTTAAATGTTTACACAAGAGAAATAATATTTTATTAGAAGTATGAAATATTTTAACAATATAATGACTATTGTAATCTCCAAAATGAAGAAGCTATTAGAGTTGAATGTAATATTTTTTTTTAAATTTTAAATTTTTGGACAAATTATAAAGAAGGTGTTGGAGATGCTATAAGTAATCTCATTAATTCAAGATGACTCTTTACGGTTTATGTTTGTATAAAATTAAATTTGTTTTTGTTTTTCATTGAAGCTTGTACATGTTTTCAGAAATCATTATTTGCAGCAAGCCAGCCAGAGGCGGATAGGGGCCTACGGGGGCCATGGCCCCTGCGCTTTATCCCTTAAATACTAGATATTAGAAATATTATTAATGAATTGAGCTTAGCTGAGGTGGTTATGTATATATGGGCCCTGTATATATGGTGACACATTAGTGATTAGGTTGAAAAAAAATATATTATATATTTTTAAGATGCATTTGTTAGGTTCGCCCCCCTTAATTAAAAAGCTTGTGTTCTGCACCTGAAGCCAGCAATCAGCTGCTAGTGTATATTTTCTATATATCTTGCAAAGCAAAGTCTGAATGTGTACATATGAATACAATTACTTATCATTGAAAACAGAGAGAGAAATCAATACCTGTACAAAATCATAGGCTAATTTTACCAGCATATTAACATAAGCAGGGACATCATATTCTAATCTTCTGATGGGAAGGGTAATAAGCAGATCGTTGGAGCTTGCTACCACCAAAACTACACTGTTTGTGATTATATTCTGTGCAGCTTCTTTCCCAATGTTTCTCTTGAGCTCCCCAATGTATTGTTTGAAGTTGTCCAATTGATCTGATAGTGGTATAGCAGTCTAAATAATTCACCCAAAAAAGAAACAAATAAGCAAAATAAATGCATGCACAAGCACTTGTCTAATAATGAAAATCCAATGTCCCCTCCCTTTCCCACCAATTAAATAAAACACGTTATTTTATTTAATGTACATTTTATTAATTCATTTTTATATTCTTGTGACTCGTCTTATTTTGATTGGTGCACACAGAGGAGACATGTCGGGGAAATCATTTTTTTATTCGAAAGAGTTCAATTAAAGGCAGGAGTCGAACGCATACCGATATTTTGGATGTTAACGGATCATACCCACTGCCACCAGAAGCAAAACTTACACCTGATAGTAGATCTTTGGTTTGTAGGGACTGGTCTAGATAGGCTGGAAGATACTCCTTCACTCTTAATGCCTCGGCTTAGAATTTGATATCAAAGAGTGATAGCAATTTGTCAGTTGAAATGGACGTAAAAGTTCAGCTATTTTTTTTTAGATCTTCTTCATACTTGGTTTCACTACAAAACAAATGACTTTCACCCACAAAAATAACCCAGAGAAATTTTCATCGGTGATTACGCACGGATCACCCAAAATACCAGTGGTGTGGTAAAATCCGATGTTTTTCGAGAAAATACCAACGGATCACCCAGAGAATTATGGGTAATCAATTACTAATTTGAATTACCCACCAACAATTTAGCAACCAAATTTTGTGATGGTTTTGTAAGAATCACCCTTTAGCAACAGATTTCTCAGGAAAAGGTTCGTAGGCAAAAGTCCTTTTGTTTAGTAATATTCTAGATGAGTTAGACACAATGGAAGTTTGTGTGGTGCAAGTGAACGTACACTAATAAATAATGAAAGACTTTTGCCTACGAATTTTTTCCTGAGTAAACTGTCGCTAAAAGGTGATTCTTTAAAAAACCATCACAAAAATTGGTGGGTAATTCAAATTCTCTAGGTGATCCGCTGGTATTTTCTTGAAAAATAAAATCAGATTCTAACGAACCATTGGTATTTTCTGGGTGATCCGTCTGTAATCACGAACGGAAATTTATGTGATTTTTGTTGTGAAAATCATTTATTTTGTAAGTGGTAAACATGAAAGAGGGGATCTGTATGGATCACTTGAATAGTAGGGTCAAATGTATCAAAAATATTGTACCCAAAATATCAGCTATGGTTTTCCCATTGGAGAACCTTCCGGTTGGTTTTCCGTCCTCAAAATCCTTTCCGTAAGGAGGAAAATTAGCCTTGCCCAAAGTCTTGATATAGTTATTATTTCCTTGATCAACGAAGGAGTCTCCGAATGCTATAAGTGCCGATACAGAGACATTTTTTGACAGATTTATTGTTTCCTTGCTGCTGCATAAACATATAGACGCATATAGACAACAGAGAATGGCCTTAACAACCGAAAGATGCATCAAGATAACTCTTTCTGTGTATAGTAATAAAAAATAAGCTTTGAACAGAAATATTTGTTATCTACCAGATATGGCGACAATGACTTATTTATAAAGGGATGAATTGTGTGGACTTGTTTCTTCCACGTTCGACATTGATTACTTGTACTTTTGGCCGGTTGTCTAGTTGCAGGTATTAATGGACTTCTTTATAGGAGAAAAAGCATGGAAAATTGTACTAAATATTAATTTTTTTTAATAACGTTAAAGAAAAGAAGATTAATTATATGAAAAAAGTTACTACACTTCGACAAATTAATATCTTAAAGCCACCCTCAATATATTATACACAACTTTCAAAAAACGAACTCTCTTTTCTACCTTCTAGAATAAAAATTGAATCAAATATTTCAAGGGAATTTGACTGGTACATTTAGAAGCTAAAGGCTTGAACTTATTTTTTTGGCATGGAGCGCACTCTAATATTTACTCATGCACGTTTGTACTAAAATCTTTATAAATGCTTAAAAATTTAGAATTTGTAAGAATTCTTCGTTTTATAATATAATATATATCACTACCATAAAATCGAGCATTATCGATGGAATTTACCAACATAAGTAATCCGTCGGTCATTACTAACGGTTCCAATTAAAAAATTAAAATAAAATTAACAAATAATAAAACGTCGGAAATCCTTCGGTAATAATCTGTTACCGACGAAATATTTATTATTTTTTTTAACTCTTAAATCCGTCGGAAATCTGTCAGTAGTATTTAACGACGGAATAGGAATCCGTCGAAGAATTACACGGATTTCTGATGGATTTCTATATTTTTTTTTCCTATTTTTTTTATTTATATACGTTTTATTTTGATTTATTTTGTATAATTTTTTATTAAAGATATTCAAATTAGAAATATAAAAAGGTTGAGAACCTTCAAACGATTTAATCTAGACCCTTTAGGAGTGACATTATTATATTTAATAAATTGTTAGGTGGGTGAATTCACTTTTTGATAGGTTGTTTGAAAGATTAGGGATACCAATATATATTAATAATCTTCAAGAACATTGACTAGAGACTGTTCATGCGAAATCAAAACAGAAATCTATACTCTATTAAAAAAGAGTTGAAATACGGTTACAACTTACCACCGAAAACGAATATATTCTAATTTTGCTGTATATGACATATTATAAGGGGTAAGGAAGTTTGGAGGCCATTTTTCATGGCAACTTGCTATTCTCTATCTGGTGCTTTCATAATAGATCTTTTTTTTAAAGCTCTAAATCGAGGTTAAATGATTTGTATGATTTCATCGAAAAGTCTTTTAGTTGGGTGATCTTTAAACGTAAGAAGAGCCGAAAAAGCATTGTAGAGTGGAGAGATTCTCCTTGTAACTGTCTCGGTATATTGTAATCTTTTCGCTAGCCTCTTGCCAGCTTTGTTTTAGTGAATTGTCGTTTGCCAAAAAAAAATCAAAATTTTCTTTTCAAAACAACAAGAGTTGGCGATTAACTGAATTGAGCTTCTATGATGTCAAAAGTACTATCAAATTTAGGGATAACTTTACTTAGAACGGTTAAAAAAGCTTTGATCGCTAGAGACAAAGTGTATTCAACTATTAGAATTAGCTCTATCGTGGTATGTATTTTTTTTCTTTTGCTTATTTTTATTCTTACCCCTTTTCAAAGATTTTTAAGAAAATGAACAGTACGGTTTATAAATTATTGCTGAATTATTTCATTTAAATAGCAGATAAATTAATGAGACCACCAATTGTTGATATTTTTAGCAATTGATGTGAAACGTCTTTAAAGACCTTTCGTGTATATCACTATCATGTTGCCCGTCGTTCTCAAAAATTAGAAATAGGGGGTAAGTTAATCTCCTAGCTTTTTGCGGGTTCTATCAATTTAGTTTCTGTGTGTTAATTAATTAATAGATATGATTTTATAATGTGTGAGACCCACATTATATATGGTCCACAAGGTGTTCCTTTAAATTTACCAAGTTCTCATTTGAACCTCCATCTATATATGTAGAGGGAGGTTCAGGTGAAAACGTTAAAAAAAAAAAAACTAAATGAACACTTTGAGAGCCCGCCATCTTGACAGTATTTTTTTTTTCTGTATGCATCAATGCATACAAGCGACTAAAACTTTTTTTTTCTATGCATCAATGCATATATATTTATTAGTGCATATGGACAAATGCATGTTAGGCATACTGTCCAGATGGAGGTTTCCCAGGGTGTTCTTTAGTTTTATCTTTTTTTAACGTTTTCCCCTGAACCTGACTCTGGGTATATACAGGGGCGGATCCACATATACCAAAATGGTTGCCCATGCAACCATGAATTTTGGGGGATTAAGTGTAAATTTTTTAAAGTTATAACGAGTGAAACCATAAGTTTCTTGGGGTGAAACCATAATTTTTTTGGGATTAAACCATAAACTTTAAAAAATTTAGGGGTTTTATATGAAAATTTAGCAAATAAAACTCCAGCATTTCATAGTAGTTGATGATAAATTACAGTTTACATCCTTCAAAAACTTTAACATTTTAAATTTACTTCCTTTCCTTTTTCATTTTTCGTTTTATACCCATCTTATATTAATTAGTTAGTTAATTATTAGTCAAAATACATTGAAAAAATACGTTTTTTTTTGCAAATTACACCGTTAGAAAGGTCTTGTCGATACCTTCGAAATGAGTCTAATATTGAGTATTTTTAATATTAACACAAATAAAACTATATATATATAATGCATGTATGATAAATATATTTAATTATCATTAATGCAATTTAATGTGATTACAAATTTTGTTAGCATCTTTTTTGGATAAGGTTAATTTGTTTATAATGATGTAATAGTGTTAATATAATAACTTGTTAATTATGTAGGGTCATTTTGTGTATAGTTGACCCTCTATATAGAATTTAGTTTGCTTAGAGTTAGCCATTCATTAAACTCCTGTTAAGTGGTTACTGGGTAAATTTTTTCACAATTATATGGATCCACATCATCAATTTAATGAGGAAAGACAATAAAAATAAATTAATATTAAATAAAATAATGATGTGGTTTACGAGATCGGTGGGAGTGACGGGATAAAAAAATGGAAAAACGATTCGTCTTCAATTTGCTACGCCTTCTCATGGTATAATATGTGGTTTGGGTTTTGGGTAATTCAACAATTGAGCCTTCGTAGTTTGGGTTTGGGAAACTATGAATGGAAGGGCCCAACCCAAATGCATATAAAATACCACAAAAAATTGGAGGTCCTTATTATTGGGTAATATTAATTTGTAATGATTGGAATTTAAATTTATGTTTTATATGTAAATATCATTTTTGCGTGCTCGTTTAAGTATATGTCGTCGCTTCATTTTTAATCCTCAATTTCTAGTTCTTTTTAGTGCTTTAAATAATAAGACAGTTGATTTCAAATTATAGATTATATCTTTATTTAAATGATTAAAACGTTCATGAGATAAAAATCGGTTAGTGCCTTAGTGGACAATACTTACGGATGATAATAATTAGCGATGTACAGTTGTACACACTCGTTGGTAAATTAAACAGTCACGTACTAAAATAATTTTATACTTCCAAAAATAAATAATAAAGCTAGTTATAGAAATCGAAGTGTTCTCGACCGATATTAAAGAAAATATCAAATAATAAATTAAATAAATATATATACGTCGATCATTGGCAATCTACCAAGTGCATATAATCTACTGATAGAGTAATGACAGTAAAACAAAATCATTTCAAAAATAGGAGTGGGTTTATACAAGAACGTTCAGGGGCGGACCCATCCTATGGGGAGGAGGTCTCGTGCTATTATTCAACCGTGTTCCGTAAGGGTAAAAAAAATCGCGTTTCGTAATATTTATATAAGGTGCATCCACTAAACTCTGAGGGGTGCTATGTCATTTTTTGATATTTCAAGGGTTAAAATGAGCAACTTTGAAAATTTTATCTATTTCAGTAGCAATACATGGAGGAAGTGCAACTAGGAAGAAAATTAGAAAAGTCAAAAAGTCATTTATTTTTAAATTAAAAAACTCAAATTTCATTTACCCCTTTCAATTTTGAAAACATAAACAAAAAAAAACCCTCTCATGTTCTTCGCGGTCGACAGAGCAGCCTCCTCCGGCAAAATCACTAGTCAGCCCCTGCTTTTGCTGATGGTCGCCGTTCGCCTTGCTCGTTGTCGGGCGCTGCCTTGACTTGCTCAGTTGTTTCTCAGACTCAACAACATCTCCCTCTTTTACACTATCAATCTATCAGGTAAATTTATCTTTATTCTCTCGAAATCCTAACTCAAAAATCAAAAAATGTAGATCTGTTTATTTAATTATTTAACTGTAGTTTTATAGTTGGCTATCATGGGAAAGAGAAGAGACTTTATTAGGAAGTGGAAAAAATAAAAATAAAAATCTAGGGAAGGGGATGGGTTTCTTGAGAATTTGAAACAGAAGAAGGTAAATTAACTATTATTTTTTTGAAAGAACCAATCATCTAATTAAACGGATATTTTATTATTAATTTGTTGAATTAATTTTTCATTACCCTAAATTTGATGGGTTGCTTGATTAATTAATTTACCGTAAATTTGATATAGTTTTTTTCCTTGCATCCTTTGCTGTTTGCCCTATTAATTTTTACAATTTGTTTAATTGTTTTTATGTTACATTATTTTCTTAGTGTGTTTTTAATTTTCTCAAACCTTAATTGTTATAGATGTTGATTTGTTTAATCAATATGGGTTATTTTAATTTGGTTACTTAATTATAATTTGACAAACATCATATTCAATAGTAACATCTTTTGAAATCAATCAAAAACCTTAAAAAATCCTTGAAATCAAAAACCCTAAAAAAATCCTTCAAATCAACCAAAAACCCTAAAAAAATCCATCAAAATCAACCAAAAACAATAAAAATATCTCTTGAAATCAACCAAAAATCTAAAAAATCCTTCAAAATCAACCGAAAAACTTAAAAAAGTCCCCGAACAGGGAATTCAGCTAAAAAAGCCTTCGAAATCAATCGAAAAATACATCAAACAGCTTCGCGGGCATTTGATCAAATTTAAGAGTGCACCCGCTCCGGAAAAATCCCGGGTCCGCCACTGAGAACGCTAACATTTTACGAAAATACGAGAAACTTTTTTAATGTACAAAATCAAATGTGATTTTGCAATAACCGGAGCGGGCGACTTTTGGTGCGACTTATGTCGCATGGGAAAAGTCGCCCGACGGATCATGTATGATTTTGTACATGGAAAAAGTTTCTCGTAATATCGTAAAAAGTTAACATTCTCGTCTGAACCTTTCTCTTCAAAAATAAGTTTTAAATGCCGTCGCCATTGGTAATGTTTGTAATATAATCGACGCCTTCAAAAGAAATTTATTACCGATGGTCAGACGGCTTTATCATCATTCGTTATGTGGTCATTGATTTTCCTTTAAATATGGTACTTTAGCGACATAATACTTTTATCTCAAATTTGTCAGTAATCCGTCGAGAAATTAAGACTAATTTAATACTAGGCTCTCACATATTGTTCTTTTCCCTCCGTAATCGGCCAGAAATTTCCAACAGATTCTTTCACCTCAAAATTTGGAGGACTATCTGTTTTATTTTGTTCTCTAATGTGCAACGTCATCTTGTTCCAACACAAATTCAATTGATGATTTTTGAATCACAAGACCAACTTGGTTGCCCATAGCTTCACCATATGACACATTTAGAATGTTAAACTTTCATGAAAATATATATCTTGTCAAGGTGATAATCTCCTTCCGTAAAGAATCAATCTGAAATGTAAAAGTGAGTTTTAGCGATGTGTCTTTAACAAGAAGCTATTGGAACGACATATCGTCTGTATAAACTAATTGTAATTGTGATGATAACTTGACTTTTAATGACGACAAAAGTCGTTGCTAAGACCCTTGTTTCTTGTGGTTTATGTATCTAGAGTATTTTGTGGAAAAATATCGAGGAATCGTTGGAAAGCGCAAACATCTAGAAATGTATGGAATAGCAACTAGCAGAAAGAGCACATGAAACCAAGATCCAAATGCAAACGTAAAGAAACACGGGGTTTTAAAATACAATGGCAGACCAACAAAGCTTAATTGAGGTTAGATTAATTGTATTCCAAAGTAAATGGAATCGCCATCCTTTATTCATAAAAACAAGGTCGATGCATTATATATCTCCATATTAACAATTCATCTCATCAGTTAATTAATTCCACTGGATTATCGTAGAACAAACTATTCATCAAATTTGGTAGAATAAGATTCATGAAGATTTCACTTCCTTCCTCTGATAGATGGATACTATCCCAGAACAAGTATTTAGAGTCGTCGTAGCACGTTGACCTGAACTCATTACATAAAAAAACCATCTCTATGTTTCCAGTTCCACAACAGCCTATATCTGTAACTTCCAAGCCTAGGGAAAACAGAGAAAGAGAAATGAAAACCTTACTAAATGTAAATGTGCGAAATGTGGGCCAGAAATTTTGCAGAATATATAGGTGAAAAGTTTCATTGAAGTTGTGAAGGGAAACATAAATAAAAACTCCTTATATATAAAACTTAACATAAATCAAAACTCCTAATACACTACAAAACAGACCACCCTTTTCCGACGGCCAGATCTGTCAGAAATCCGTCGGTAATGGTGGTTTCCGTTGGAAAACCGGCCGTAGGAAAAGCCTTTTCCGACGGATTTCCGACGGAAACCATTACCGACAAAAATTCCGACGAATTAAACATACGACCAATTTTCCGTCGGTAAATCATTTCCGACGGAAATCATTTTTGACGGATTTTGGTCGGAACTTTAGCGACAGATTCCAACGGATTTCTGACGGAATTAGCGACGGATTCAAATGCCATTTCCGACAGAGAAATCCGTCGGAATGAAGGGAGCTTAGACTTGGTTTTTTGTTGGGTACTTACACTTCCCATTCTAAAACCAATCTATGACTATGACTGTTAGATAAAATGACAACTGGTAAACACTAAGAAATAGCATTTTAAGAAAACGTCAAAACTATAAATGTAGAAGGATCATTGATATACATATATATATATATTGAATCTAGTGAATACCGTAATGTTTAGGGTTTTCAATGATGCTCATCAGAGGATTGTAGAAATCTACAAAGGCCACCCTGGACTGATCAGGAAGACTTTTTGCAAGATCATGGAGATGTTGTTTTAGCATGCTGTTGTACAATTTTGCAGCCATATTTTCCTCATTTCTGCAGATTCTAAGTACACCTCCAGCTATCGTTCTTACCGCGGGAAAACAGCCAACTGGTGGTGCGCTAAAGACAACTATCTTTCTTCCTCCCAGTTCGTATATTTCCTTCAATGAATTTCAGTAACATCTGTGAGCAATCAAATCTCCTTCAAGACAACTCTATCCGGTATGTGCTTTCATAAAATCAAATGTGTACGTTTTTGTCTGTTTATTAAAGCATGCACATGGTTGAAATCTTTATTTGCAGAAATGACCTGCTAGTTTTTATTTTCTATCTTGAAAGCAAAGTTCAAATGTGTAAATTACTACTAAAATGGAAGGTTTTTACCTACGAACATTTCCTTTTTGAAATCTGTCGTTTTTTTAAAAGGTGATTCGTCATAAAAAATTTGGTAGATAAATCAAATCCGTGACAGATTACCCAGGAAATTTCATGGTGATACATTGGTATTTTTTTGAAAACATCGGATTTATCGGAACAATTAGTATTTTCTGGGTAATCCATCATTGGTAATCACCCATAGAAATTTCACTGACCGGGTGAAAGTTATTTGCTTTGTAGTGAATATATTTGATACTATTATTAATCACAGATAACTATGAGAAATTCAATACCTGTACAAAATCCAAGGCTAATTTTACCAGGAACCTAAGATATGCAGGGACATCATTTTGTAATATTCTTTTGATGGGAAGGGAAATAAGCAGATCATTGGTGCTTGCTACTACCAAAAATACACTGTTGGTGATTAAATTCTGAGCATCTTCCTCCCCAATGTTCCTCTTGAGCTCTCCAATATATTGTTTGAAGTTGTCCAGTTGAACAGATAGTGGTATTGCAGACTAATTGTTGTACACCCAGAAAAAAAACACAAAGCAAATTAAGCAAAATAATTGCCTGCGCTATCACACATATCAATTTTTCGTCTGTTAACAGAAAGGGTAGAAAGGAAAGAGTTCTACTAAAAGAAGGATATGCATTCGTACCGATATTCTGACTGTTAAATTATCATACCCACAGCCACCAGAAGCAAAACTTACACCTGATAGAAGATCTTCGAATTGTAGGTAAGGGTCTAGATATGCTGGAAGATACTCCTGCACTCCCAATGCCTCGGCTTGAAAATTTCATATCAAACAATTGCAGTTTCATCAGTCATATGATTAGAAACTATAATATGCAAGTACTACAAGATTCGGATCCTCTCTCTAAATCCTTTACGCGTCTTGTAATGTTTGCCTTTCATTTTGAAGATTTTGGTAAATAATTTTAGAAATTCAGCAATTTGTTTTTATTTTGATCTCATCAGACTTGGTTCTTGTGAGTTAGACACCCTAGAACTTTGTGTGGTGTGTTGGAACTTAATGACAAATTAGTAATTCATTAACACGTTAGTTATGTAATTCGGTTAGTATAAGTTAGTTACTTAGCAGATAGTTATTTAGCGAAGGGGTGTAACCGTTCATGAAAGGGTGTGATGTTTCATGAAACAACACCACCATACGCGAACCATTGCGATGGTTTGATGGCACCCTTTAAGTGTCTATAAATATGTATCAATCGTACACATTTCAAAGTGTGGAATTCTAATATATTTCTAGATTATTAAAGGGTTCTACCCACGTTTCTTGTTCTTTCCTCTATCCTTATTCTATGAATGATGTTGAATATACGATGATCTATGGGATGGCCAGATTGCACGATCTTGGGAAGATCTAAACCTGTACAGATTCTTAACAGTGGTATCAGAGCCAAGGGTTAAAACGAGAATCAAAGATCAATCATGTTTCAATTATCATTCAAGAAACCGGTTTTGTGTTGAAGAAAATCATATATGAAAGAAGACAATCGAAGTAAGATGAACGGTCAGAGGGACCATCGATTGAAGACACGAGGGCAGTAAGCATCGCGTCACGAAGAACAACGGTTAGGAAAATCGAATGGCAACACAAGACAAGAAACTTCTTCATGTTTGATTATGACTAGAAGATTGGTTGAAGATTTCTAAACAGTTTCATTTTTCATTGTGCTAACCCCACCATGACGGCGCTAACCCGCTTAAATCTTGATCAATTGCAAAATCATGAGAAGTCAAGTCGAAAATTGAAACCGAGATGGCGGCACTAACCCTGCTGGAATTTTGGTTGAAATAGCAACCGAAAAGCCATGATGAAATCAACACCAAAGATCATTTTTGAAGAAAGCATGAACAAGGAGGATCAAGAAACGAAGAACAATGAATTTCCTGTTTTGTCATTAGGGGGAATGTTGGAACTTAATGACAAATTAGTAATTCATTATCACGTTAGTTATGTAATTCGGTTAGTATAAGTTAGTTACTTAGCAGATAGTTATTTAGCGAAGGGGTGTAACTGTTTATGAAAGGGTGTGACGTTTCATGAAACAACACCACCATACGAGAATCATTGCAATGGTTTGATGGCACCCTTTAAGTGTCTATAAATATGTATCAATTGTACACATTTCAAAGTGTGGAATTCTAATATATTTCAAGATTATTAAAGGGTTCTACCCACGTTTCTTGTTCTTTCCTCTATCCTTATTCTATGAATGATGTTCAATATATGATGATCTATGGGATGGCGGCCAGATTGCACGATCTTGGGAAGATTTAAACCTGTGCCGATTCTTAACATGATGAACCTGAAAGGGACAGTTTGCTGAGTAAACGTGAAAGAGGGGATTTATGTCATTACTAAACGAAAGACTTTTGCCTAGGAAAATGTTGCTAAAGGGTGATTCGTCGCAGAACCATCACAAAAGTTGGTGGGTGATTTATTGGTATTTTCTCGAAAAATATCGGATTCTACCGAATCATGTGTTTTCTGGTGGATCACCGAGACACCGACGGAAATTTCCTTGGGTGGTTTTGTGGGTAAAAATCATTTGTTTTGTAGTGAATGGACCATTTGATAGAAAAAAATTGTACCGAAAATATCAGCTATTGTTCTCCCATTGGAGAACCTTCCGGTTGGTTTTCCGCCCTCAAAATCCTGTCCATAAGGAGGGTAATTAGCCTTGATCATAGTATTGATATAGTTGTTATTCCCTTGATCAACGGAGGAGCCTCCGAATGCAAAGACCGCCGACACATAGACCTTTTTTGACAGATTTTTTGTTTCCACCCTGCTGCATAAATATACACCAAAAAATAGACAAAAAAGAATGTCCTTAACAACTGAACGAAGCATGGAAAATAAATGGAGTAAATTATTCCCCTGTATAGTAATAAAAATAGAATTTTAATAGAATATTTGTTATGCACTAGAAAATGGCAAGAATGACTCCCTTATATATAGAGATGAATTATGGAGTTGTTTCTAGCTTCCACGTTTGATGAAGTATATATAATTTGCCAGCTATCTAGTTGCTAATATCTCTGTGTTCAACAAGAGAGATTTGCACTTCTTTACCGGTACAAAACATGGAAATGAAAGATATCATACTTTGCTTCTTATTTTGAAGAACATATTTCTAAAAGACGTTTAATTTTATAGTTTAAGAATGTCTATTTAAGAGTTTATGGTTTGGGAAATTTCTATTTTTGAAACGTGTTTTAAAAAGAAAGAAAATTCCACAAAGTTTCACATAAAGAATGATATATATAATGACATTCATATATATGGGAATGATATAAATATGTTTGTTTATAAAAGATATTAATTGTTGTATTCACATGTAAATATACTTGCTTGCATATACAAGTTATATGAATTAAAGACGGATCCAGTAATGTTTTCAAGTGGGACACAAAATAAATAACATAATATATATTAAACAAAAATTATATTTTATTAAAATTTACAATCAAGTGGTATTTTTGCAATATGCATAGGGTTTTATCAAACCACAAACCATGGAATAATTTACTTCCTGAAAAATATTCCAATGTGTATAAATGATCATCCTTTTCAACCTTCCACTCTAAAATTATCCCAATTTTTTTTTTCTAAATAAAGGATTACTTATATTGTTTATATTTACTTTGTTTGTTGGATTCTTAGGAATTATTCCTTTCAATCAAGATAAAGTTAATTTGGATATATTATCAAAATGGTTAACCTTGTCTATAAATCTTTCTTACCCACCTAATGGTATAAGGTTACGTCAATTAAATAAATGAAATAACTTCAGATATGGAATTACTTTGGAGAAAAGAAACCAGAATGGAAAGTTATTACTTTATCAAGGCCCCCTTTGCGGTCCATACGAAAGGAATAATCTAGATTTAGATTTGTAGATCTTTTCTCAATTATAGTAATTTAAATTAAACTCCGAATAATTAGAGATGCGTAGGGGAAATGAAAATGATAATACACGTCATGTCAAGTTCAAGTAATAACAATTACTTTAGATGCTAGCTAAGAGTGTACCAACAATCTTTCTTCCTTGCCGTAAATTGTATTAGTTGTATTCAGATCAAATCTTTGACAAACTGAAGACTTAAAAGATGTTTTAAGCACATCAAAGGTTATACACGTATCTAGATCATCAAATACGTTTAGTAGACATATGCATCAAATTCAGCCAATGCAATAAACCCCTATTAGGTTAATATATATATATATATATAAGTTTTGAATAGAATGTTGTTAAACAACAATAATTATTCAGTTTATGTATTATTGTAAAATTCAAGTCATCCAAGATCACATCCCTACATAGGCTTAATAGAAGAGGGTCCTTTGGCTTAGATGTTCATGTGAGTCTTTAAATATAACTACAAGTGTATGGGAAATGTAGCATACAGGCCAATTACAAGGAGGCAATGGATTAAACACAAACTCGTTCTAGATTTTAGCTACGAGAATCAATTGGTGATTTGAATTTTATACTAATTAGTCGAAACTAATTAATAATCAAATAAGAAACAAGAAAAAAACATAAAACAACTAAAGACCGGATAGAACGAGACAAACTACACACTAACAAGCACCGGGTAATGTCAATCTCGGATTTTTGGTAAGGGTGGGGGTTTGTTATGCAAAATTACTTTAAGCCTCTATCGAAGTGGAAAACCTTTTCTGATTAAAACAAATATTTTCCAATCTGTCCCTAACTATTTTCATGTTAGGACCATAGTTATTGATCAGTAAAGTCTTAAATTAGGATCAAACTTCATTTGTATCAAAGCTTGCAAGTTAACCAATTTTTTTATAAAAAACAAATTAACCATTAAATGTTTGTTATCTCATGACTTAGGTAAAATCAATATCAACAAAAGTACTACAGTAAATGTTAATCTAAAACATCTAATTAAGCTTTAAAGATGCTTCGGGAAAACAATCTGTAGGTGCACAAAATGAAAAACAAACAAACAAACATAAAACAATAGATGATGGAAATGGTAATGTGTAGAAATTTAAATGAGTGTATAACTAAACGAAATAAGTGCACAAAATTAAGAAGGTACAAGGAATGAAATCAAATGATACAAATAATTAAAGAACTTAGAACTAAACAAGAAATAAATGCAGAAATCCAATATCCAATGTAAATAAACTAGAATTTTAAAGATTAAAGAGAAAAACTCAAGAACAGCCCAACGAATAGCAATATCAAATTAATAGCAACAAATAATTGAATAAATTAAAATAATAGGGAAAGGTACTAATAGTCGTATAAAAACCAACCGTACATCAAGCTCAATTTGCATAAGCTTGAAGCACAAGAATTCTTCCTCCCCAAATCAATTCATGTATGCAAAACCTAAAGATCGAGAGTGTTTAGGGAATAAACCTAACTAATGATAGCTCCCTAATGACAAAAAATACCCTAAAAGCATATATATAGATAGCCTGACAGAACGCCAAAAAATGGTTTTTTCATGGCCTTGCATGCCTTATTTATGTAGAGCGTAGTTCTTATGCTATTATGGTGATGTTTGAAAGATACCGCCAACCATCATTTTCATGTCCTTTCATGCCTTATTTATGTGCATGATAATCAGCACTAGAAGAATTAACTTCTGCACCAAAATCACAACAGTAGCACACCTCTTGCACCTGATTCAATATCAAATAACGAGGCTCGGTCGCAGATGCCCGCACCCAAAATAGCCACGTAGGCCTTCTTAGCTCCCATCACCTCTTGTAATGATCCCAAGAATTTTTACCACAAAACACGAGATCCTCATTGGCGTGAAGCAATGAAGAGGGTAATTAAGGCATTGGACGACAATGAAAAGGCAAATTAAGGCATAGCGCAAGGACAGAAATGTGGGAGAAAACTCTTACCTGGTAAATGTTTTACCAACAATTCATTTTGATGGGCAAACAATATCAGATGGAGGCACTTGTAGGTATCCGCTTACCTGGTAAGTGTGTGGTGAAACTACCCTAATGATTATGTTAATTACTTGGATTCTGAAGTAAATGGAATCGCCTTCCTTAATTTATTCATAAAATAGGATACATGGAATATATATATATATATATATATATATCCACATTAACAATTTATCTCATGTATTATCATAGAACAAACTATTCACCAAATTTTGTTGAATGAGATTGATAAAGATTTCACTTCCTTCCTCTGATAGGTGGATACTATCCCAGAATAAGTATTTAGAGTCGTCGTAGCACGTTGAGCTGAGTTTGTTACATAGAAAAATCACCTCTATATTTCCGGTTCCACAACATCCTTTATCTGTAACTTCCAAGCCTAAGGAAAACGAGAAGAAAAAAAGAGAATGAAAAATTAAGCTTATTGAAATGTCAATGTGCAAAATCTAGGCCAAAACCGCGGAACATATTGACGAAAAGTTTCACGGAAGTTGTACATGGAAACATAAACCAAAACTCCTTATATATATATATATAAAAGGAGTTTTGATTATATATATATATAAACCATAATGCTATCTACTATTTGAAAGCTGATGTATCAATTTTGAAGGGGGGATTTAGACTTTACTTTTTATTGGTTACTTACACTCCTCATTCTAAAAGAAGGGAACCACTATCGGACTATTTATCACCATTGAGAGATAAAATTACAACTGAACACAAAGATGTGATAGGATTATTTGATGGAATTTCAAAACTATAAACAGCAGAAGCATATAAGAGGTATACATTGAATCTAGTGAATACCGTATTGGTTATTGTTTTCGATGATGCTTATCAGAGGATTGTAGAAATCTACAAAGGCTACCCTGGACTGAGGAAGACTGCTTGTAAGAACTTGTAGCTGTTGTTTTAGCATGCTGTTGTACAATTGTGCTGCCTCATTTTCCTTGTCTTTGCAACTTCTAACTACACCTCCAGCTATGGTTCTTACAGCGGGGAAACAACCAATCGGGGGTGCACTGAAGACCGCTATCTTTCTTGCTCCCAGTTCGTATATTTCCTTCAACCAATTTTTAGAAGATCTGTAAAAGCATCGACACTACTAGAAAATCGAGCATTACCGACGGATATTTCCGACGGATCAAATTCGTCGGTAATTACCGACGGACTCGATTAAAAAATACAAAAATATCAAATAATAAATAATCCGTCGGAAATTACGGATGGAATGATTGATAATTGTTTTAAAAAAATAATCCGTCGGAAATTACCGACGGAATTGAACAATTTTTGCTTCAACGGCTTCCTCAAAACTTTCTCAAAAATAGAGAAAGTAGGAGAGAAGGTGCAAAAATCTCCAAATTTGAAAAAATCTCTAAAAATAATTACTATATGAAAGAAACATTTTATTATTATGTTTCCACCAATAAGAAACATTGAAGTTAAATGTTTACACAAGAGAAATAATATTTTATTAGAAGTATGAAATATTTTAACAATATAATGACTATTGTAATCTTCAAAATGAAGAAGCTATTAGAGTTGAATGTAATATTTTTTTTTAAATTTTAAATTTTTGGACAAATTATAAAGAAGGTGTTGGAGATGCTATAAGTAATCTCATTAATTCAAGATGACTCTTTACGGTTTATGTTTGTATAAAATTAAATTTGTTTTTGTTTTTCATTGAAGCTTGTACATGTTTTCAGAAATCATTATTTGCAGCAAGCCAGCCAGAGGCGGATAGGGGCCTACGGGGGCCATGGCCCCTGCGCTTTATCCCTTAAATACTAGATATTAGAAATATTATTAATGAATTGAGCTTAGCTGAGGTGGTTATGTATATATGGGCCCTGTATATATGGTGACACATTAGTGATTAGGTTGAAAAAAAATATATTATATATTTTTAAGATGCATTTGTTAGGTTCGCCCCCCTTAATTAAAAAGCTTGTGTTCTGCACCTGAAGCCAGCAATCAGCTGCTAGTGTATATTTTCTATATATCTTGCAAAGCAAAGCCTGAATGTGTACATATGAATACAATTACTTATCATTGAAAACAGAGAGAGAAATCAATACCTGTACAAAATCATAGGCTAATTTTACCAGCATATTAACATAAGCAGGGACATCATATTCTAATCTTCTGATGGGAAGCAGGGTAATAAGCAGATCGTTGGAGCTTGCTACCACCAAAACTACACTGTTTGTGATTATATTCTGTGCAGCTTCTTTCCCAATGTTTCTCTTGAGCTCCCCAATGTATTGTTTGAAGTTGTCCAATTGATCTGATAGTGGTATAGCAGTCTAAATAATTCACCCAAAAAAGAAACAAATAAGCAAAATAAATGCATGCACAAGCACTTGTCTAATAATGAAAATCCAATGTCCCCTCCCTTTCCCACCAATTAAATAAAACACGTTATTTTATTTAATGTACATTTTATTAATTCATTTTTATATTCTTGTGACTCGTCTTATTTTGATTGGTGCACACAGAGGAGACATGTCGGGGAAATCATTTTTTTATTCGAAAGAGTTCAATTAAAGGCAGGAGTCGAACGCATACCGATATTTTGGATGTTAACGGATCATACCCACTGCCACCAGAAGCAAAACTTACACCTGATAGTAGATCTTTGGTTTGTAGGGACTGGTCTAGATAGGCTGGAAGATACTCCTTCACTCTTAATGCCTCGGCTTAGAATTTGATATCAAAGAGTGATAGCAATTTGTCAGTTGAAATGGACGTAAAAGTTCAGCTATTTTTTTTTAGATCTTCTTCATACTTGGTTTCACTACAAAACAAATGACTTTCACCCACAAAAATAACCCAGAGAAATTTTCATCGGTGATTACGCACGGATCACCCAAAATACCAGTGGTGTGGTAAAATCCGATGTTTTTCGAGAAAATACCAACGGATCACCCAGAGAATTATGGGTAATCAATTACTAATTTGAATTACCCACCAACAATTTAGCAACCAAATTTTGTGATGGTTTTGTAAGAATCACCCTTTAGCAACAGATTTCTCAGGAAAAGGTTCGTAGGCAAAAGTCTTTTGTTTAGTAATATTCTAGATGAGTTAGACACAATGGAAGTTTGTGTGGTGCAAGTGAACGTACACTAATAAATAATGAAAGACTTTTGCCTACGAATTTTTTCCTGAGTAAACTGTCGCTAAAAGGTGATTCTTTAAAAAACCATCACAAAAATTGGTGGGTAATTCAAATTCTCTAGGTGATCCGCTGGTATTTTCTTGAAAAATAAAATCAGATTCTAACGAACCATTGGTATTTTCTGGGTGATCCGTCTGTAATCACGAACGGAAATTTATGTGATTTTTGTTGTGAAAATCATTTATTTTGTAAGTGGTAAACATGAAAGAGGGGATCTGTATGGATCACTTGAATAGTAGGGTCAAATGTATCAAAAATATTGTACCCAAAATATCAGCTATGGTTTTCCCATTGGAGAACCTTCCGGTTGGTTTTCCGTCCTCAAAATCCTTTCCGTAAGGAGGAAAATTAGCCTTGCCCAAAGTCTTGATATAGTTATTATTTCCTTGATCAACGAAGGAGTCTCCGAATGCTATAAGTGCCGATACAGAGACATTTTTTGACAGATTTATTGTTTCCTTGCTGCTGCATAAACATATAGACGCATATAGACAACAGAGAATGGCCTTAACAACCGAAAGATGCATCAAGATAACTCTTTCTGTGTATAGTAATAAAAAATAAGCTTTGAACAGAAATATTTGTTATCTACCAGATATGGCGACAATGACTTATTTATAAAGGGATGAATTGTGTGGACTTGTTTCTTCCACGTTCGACATTGATTACTTGTACTTTTGGCCGGTTGTCTAGTTGCAGGTATTAATGGACTTCTTTATAGGAGAAAAAGCATGGAAAATTGTACTAAATATTAATTTTTTTTAATAAGGTTAAAGAAAAGAAGATTAATTATATGAAAAAAGTTACTACACTTCGACAAATTAATATCTTAAAGCCACCCTCAATATATTATACACAACTTTCAAAAAACGAACTCTCTTTTCTACCTTCTAGAATAAAAATTGAATCAAATATTTCAAGGGAATTTGACTGGTACATTTAGAAGCTAAAGGCTTGAACTTATTTTTTTGGCATGGAGCGCACTCTAATATTTACTCATGCACCAGTGGTTTGTACTAAAATCTTTATAAATGCTTAAAAATTTAGAATTTGTAAGAATTCTCCGTTTTATAATATAATATATATCACTACCATAAAATCGAGCATTATCGATGGAATTTACCAACATAAGTAATCCGTCGGTCATTACTAACGGTTCCAATTAAAAAATTAAAATAAATTAACAAATAATAAAACGTCGGAAATCCTTCGGTAATAATCTGTTACCGACGAAATATTTATTATTATTTTTAACTCTTAAATCCGTCGGAAATCTGTCAGTAGTATTTAACGACGGAATAGGAATCCGTCAGTAATTACCGACGGATTTCTGATGGATTTCTATATTTTTTTTTCCAATTTTTTTTATTTATATACGTTTTATTTTGATTTATTTTGTATAATTTTTTATTAAAGATATTCAAATTAGAAATATAAAAAGGTTGAGAACCTTCAAACGATTTAATCTAGACCCTTTAGGAGTGACATTATTATATTTAATAAATTGTTAGGTGGGTGAATTCACTTTTTGATAGGTTGTTTGAAAGATTAGGGATACCAATATATATTAATAACCTTCAAGAACATTGACTAGAGACTGTTCATGCGAAATCAAAACAGAAATCTATACTCTATTAAAAAAGAGTTGAAATACGGTTACAACTTACCACCGAAAACGAATATATTCTAATTTTGCTGTATATGACATATTATAAGGGGTAAGGAAGTTTGGAGGCCATTTTTCATGGCAACTTGCTATTCTCTATCTGGTGCTTTTATAATAGATCTTTTTTTGAAAGCTCTAAATCGAGGTTAAATGATTTGTATGATTTCATCGAAAAGTCTTTTAGTTGGGTGATCTTTAAACGTAAGAAGAGCCGAAAAAGCATTGTAGAGTGGAGAGATTCTCCTTGTAACTGTCTCGGTATATTGTAATCTTTTCGCTAGCCTCTTGCCAGCTTTGTTTTAGTGAATTGTCGTTTGCCAAAAAAAAATCAAAATTTTCTTTTCAAAACAACAAGAGTTGGCGATTAACGGAATTGAGCTTCTATGATGTCAAAAGTACTATCAAATTTAGGGATAACTTTACTTAGAACGGTTAAAAAAGCTTTGATCGCTAGAGACAAAGTGTATTCAACTATTAGAATTAGCTCTATCGTGGTATGTATTTTTTTTCTTTTGCTTATTTTTATTCTTACCCCTTTTCAAAGATTTTTAAGAAAATGAACAGTATGGTTTATAAATTATTGCTGAATTATTTCATTTAAATAGCAGATAAATTAATGAGACCACCAATTGTTGATATTTTTAGCAATTGATGTGAAACGTCTTTAAAGACCTTTCGTGTATATCACTATCATGTTGCCAGTCGTTCTCAAAAATTAGAAATAGGGGGTAAGTTAATCTCCTAGCTTTTTGCGGGTTCTATCAATTTAGTTTCTGTGTGTTAATTAATTAATAGATATGATTTTATAATGTGTGAGACCCACATTATATATGGTCCACAAGGTGTTCCTTTAAATTTACCAAGTTCTCATTTGAACCTCCATCTATATATGTAGAGGGAGGTTCAGGTGAAAACGTTAAAAAAAAAAAAACTAAATGAACACTTTGAGAGCCCGCCATCTTGACAGTATTTTTTTTTCTGTATGCATCAATGCATACAAGCGACTAAAACTTTTTTTTTTCTATGCATCAATGCATATATATTTATTAGTGCATATGGACAAATGCATGTTAGGCATACTGTCCAGATGGAGGTTTCCCAGGGTGTTCTTCAGTTTTATCTTTTTTTAACGTTTTCCCCTGAACCTGACTCTGGGTATATACAGGGGCGGATCCACATATACCAAAATGGTTGCCCATGCAACCATGAATTTTGGGGGATTAAGTGTAAATTTTTTAAAGTTATAACGTGTGAAACCATAAGTTTCTTGGGGTGAAACCATAATTTTTTTGGGATTAAACCATAAACTTTAAAAAATTTAGGGGTTTTATATGAAAATTTAGCAAATAAAACCCCACCATTTCATAGTAGTTGATGATAAATTACAGTTTACATCCTTCAAAAACTTTAACATTTTAAATTTACTTCCTTTCCTTTTTCATTTTTCGTTTTATACCCATCTTATATTAATTAGTTAGTTAATTATTAGTCAAAATACATTGAAAAAATACGTTTTTTTTGCAAATTACACCGTTAGAAAGGTCTTGTCGATACCTTCGAAATGAGTCTAATATTGAGTATTTTTAATATTAACACAAATAAAACTATATATATATAATGCATGTATGATAAATATATTTAATTATCATTAATGCAATTTAATGTGATTACAAATTTTGTTAGCATCTTTTTTGGATAAGGTTAATTTGTTTATAATGATGTAATAGTGTTAATATAATAACTTGTTAATTATGTAGGGTCATTTTGTGTATAGTTGACCCTCTATATAGAATTTAGTTTGCTTAGAGTTAGCCATTCATTAAACTCTTACCTGTTAAGTGGTTACTGGGTAAATTTTTTCACCGGATGAACATGATAAGGGCCAAGAATCTTTACCCCTTAGCCATTTACTAAACTTTTACCGATAAAAAAAATTATAGTGTTGATCCCACCGATAAGCGCTTACGGGTAAGCATTTAGGTAAACTCCCCTTAATTTGGGTTAATTTTTAGAAACAAGATTTTTTTGTTGATTATGAATCAATTATGTAGGTTAATTTGTTTATATTTGAGGTTAACTCTTTTGACTTTAGGGTTAACTTGTTTATATTTAGGTTAATATGTTGTATATCGAGCCGATCTTCTAGATCAACAAAGTGGAAAACAGAAAATCCACCAACAACCGATTGGTTTTAAAGTTTTAAGAGATAATTTTTGAAAATAAATTAGTACAACTTTTTGATGACTTAAATACTTAATGTATATTTAGTGGCCACAAAATAGCCAAAATCATAGTTGGTACAATAGTTTTTTTAATTAATTTTTAAATATTTTATATTACGGTAATTATTTTGTGCAACCACTGCCAAAAGTTCCTGGATCCGCCACTGTGTGTGTGTGTATATATACATATATATATCGGGAGGGATCATATGAGAACCACCTCTCCTTAAAGAAACAAAGGAACAATTTGTGGACCACATATGATGTGGGTCCTACATAATATTAAATCATTTCTGATTAAATATTAAATCATATTAAATCATAAATGATTTAATATTATGTGGACCCACATCATATGTGATCTACAAGTGTCAATTTGTTCCTTTAAAAATGCAATGTTCTTATTTAAACCTTCCTATATATATATATATATAGATAGATAGGGGAGGGGTCAAATGAGAACCACCCCTCCTTAAAGGAACAAACTGTGGACCACATATGATGTGGGTCATACATAATATTAAATCATTTATGATTTAATATTAAATCATAAATGATTTAATATTATGTATGACCCACATCATATGTGATCCACAAGTGTCCATTTGTTCTTTTAAAAACGAAAGTTCTCATTTGAACTCGTTCTCTCTCTCTCTCTATATATATATATATTATATATATATATATATCACACATAATATTAAATCATTTATGATTTAATATAAATCATATTAAATCATATTAAATCATAAATGATTTAATATTATGTGGGACCCATATCATATGTGATCCACAAGTGTCCATTTATTATTTTAAAAATGCAAAGTTTTCATTTGAACCTTGTTCTCTCTATATATTATATATATATATATATATATTCTTACTTCATGTGTTACTACACAACCAAATCGGATGGTGTTAGAAATTGCAAGTGACCAACTAGAGTTCAAGGAGAAGACCCATTCGAGGAAATAGAGAACGATTTATGACAAATTGAAAGAATTTTAATATTATTGTGATGCAACGGAAAAGTGCGGTTAGGTCGACAAACGTCTAAACCCTTTTGGGATAACGAGCCTTACAACGAGACGCTCGAAAACTAAGAGAAAACTCTTATAAAAACTAGAGATAAAACTCTAACATAATTTTATTTATCAAAAAACTTAAATTACAATGAAAAGATTAAACCCTATTTATAATCTAAAGCTAAGAAAGTAAATCAAATTTAATTAAAAAAGATAATTACTAAACTAATAAACCTAATTTAATTAGGAAACGATTATAATTAAACTAGAAAGAATAATTAGCTAATAATTATAAATTAGGAAACCAAATAAAGATAATTATAAAATAAAAGAAAGTAAAGGAATTGGTTATGGATTGCATGGATGGTAATATGAGAGAATCTTGGAAATCAAGGAAACCAAATGGTAGGATTGAAACAGTGTGTAAGGCGTCTTTACTCGCCAGGGTGGTTTGGGTGCGGGTCGAGCCACTTTACACATCCGTTGGTTTATGTTTTCTTTATTCAATTGTTTAATTTCAGGCTTTCTTCGAGCTCGTTTCTTTTTTCTCCAAAGATCAAAAAAGAACCTCGTTAGTTCTCGAATCCTCTCTGTATCAGTCACCCTCACTTGAAAAGAACTCGCCCTCGAGTTCACTTGAAAAACAATTTCATCTGATTCCCTCGAACTTTGATGCGATATTAGCTCACTAATATAAATTTTCTTCTTTAAAACATGTTGATCAAACACTCGTTCTTTAGAATTCAGAAGGGTCGAGAATCCATCGAGTTTCAAAATTTGTTGTTGTGATCGCCTCCATACGAGCGCGATTCTATCAAACTCAAAAGGGTAAAAGATCATAGAAACTTTACCGGGAATTGTCTCGATTTGTTCCGGAGTCTCGTTCACTTCTTTTTGAATCTTGGCCTCGACTTTTTCTATATTCATTACTTTGATAGGACAATTGACTTTAACTTTCTTTGTGTCGTCTTCCATCTCTTGCTCGTTATTAGTCATAATGAGCAAGTTGTCGCTTTTGTCGGAGATATTTTCGAAATTGATAACAGGTGTTGGAATAACGGGATTATCATCAAGTGGCTCACCTTCGGATGTTTCGATCTCCGGTTCTTTGATTTTGGGTTCTTCGATCTGGGGTGTTTCGATTTCTGGCTCTTTGACTTTGGGTGCTTCAATCTCGGGTGCTTCGATTTCGGGGGAAAAATCTTGTCTTTTTCCAGTGTATTCTCACGGATAGACAGTCGTTTGTTTAGAAGAAACATCCGACCCATGACACGGTTGTAAAGATCTTCGTGTGAAACCTCGGCCGGAAAGACTTTATCTTTTTGACGCGGCCTCTTAGAAACGGATGATCGTTTGCCCGGGAGAGAAACCGAATCCATGCTTTTGTAGATGTGGTCGCGTGGAACTTTGATCGGTTCCTCACGCCTGTCCCTTCTTCGACGGTAGTTGTTGTCGGGGCTGGGAAAACATTCATTAACAGCCGTTGCCAGATCGGCTAGAGCTGCGGTAATGGCCGCATTCATCCGGTCGAAATGTGCTTTGGTAGCGGGCTGTTGATTTGCTACTGTTACAGAGAGGTTTCGAGGCTTAATGGGGTTCGTTTTCGATCTTTGGAGAAAAAGGAAACGAGCTCGAAGGAAACTCGAAAGTTGGCAACCGAATAAAGAAAACACAAACGGACGCATCTGTAAAGTGGCTCGACCTGCACCCAAACCGTCCTGACGAGTAGGCATGCAGCTGTACCCGCATGAGTGGTCGACTTATTCACTGTTTGTGTTTGATTCATTTCCTCATCTCATCGTGTCACACGCATAACTCCACCACCATCAAGTTTCCTTATGCATGCATATAATTATCTTTTAGTTTTTTTCTTTTAATTATCTTTTCTTTATTTATTATCTTTTATAAGATAATTGTTAGTTTATTTATTAGTTTTAATTATCTTTTAATTTCCTAGTTTGATTAGGATTAGTTTTAAGTTTACGTTTAACAGTTATCTTTTAGTCCTAGTTTAGATATAACTATGATTGAGTTCTACTTTGTTAATCAAGTTTTTGATCAATAAAATTATCTTAGAGTTTTATCTCTAGTTTTTATAAGAGTTTTCTCTTAGTTTTCGAGCGTCTCGTTGTAAGGCTCGTTATCCCAAAAGGGTTTAGACGTTTATCGACCTAACCGCACTTTTCCGCTGCATCATATTGTTGCATAATATTGACCATCCATGTTAATCACATGTAAGAGCACCCACATCTAGCAGAAAATCTATAGATTTATGATGGTTTGGATTTTGATCAACTAATGGAAAGCCAAGGATATATAATCCGACCTTATTTTGCACACAAAAAAAAGTTCACGTGTTGGGCGTACGTCCAGTGTCCAAAAAGTTAGGAGCCCAATTTCTTTTTACTATATAATAATATTGTTTTGAAATTAGTAAATAAAAGAAACATAATTTTTTTTAGTATCTAGTAGGAGCAAAAAAGAATTTGGTATTACATTAACTATTAAGGGTCCAAACATTTATTAATTAAGTTTAGAGAAGGAAATACGTACAAAAAAGCTAATTGGTTGATCATTTTAATTATAACATTGTTTATTGTTTCTATAAAGTTTTTTTTATGTAATACCAACGTTTAAAACTACTTTCTTCGTAAACCTTGAAATATTCTCAGTGATTCTTCTCCTATCGACTCTTTAAATTATTTTGTTCTCCTATGAATCCTATTTTTGTATTAGAATATAGTTGACTTTCTTCTATTAGCTAAGAAAACCCCATCTTTTGAAAAAATAACCAACCAAACGAGATGGTAAAAATTATGTCTATATTTAGAATTTCAAAACTATAATTGTTTTTAATCCTTGTTCTTTGTTATATAAAGAGGTTTACAAGAATTATAGTATATACATCAACCGAGATGTATTTAAAACCTCATATCAGGAAGCGAGCTTGCTCAGAAACTATCTTATATAACTCATACAAACTTTTATAGTATATGAATATTTATTTACCACTATATGAACTCAATAGAAATCACTAATGTATTTTTCCAGCACTTGACTTACGAGGATGTCATATCCTTTTTCCGTAGGGTGATAACTGTCCCAGAAAAGGTATTTTGAATCATCAAGACATGTTGGCAGCAATTGGTTACATAGAATGGAGACCTCTATGTTTCCTGTGCCACAACAACCTCTATCCACAACTTCAAGTCCTAAAGTATGAGAATGACCTTGTTAGACTATATAACAATCAAATATCAAATCTTAAAAAATGACTATATATATATAATATATATATATAGAGGAAGGTTCAAATGAGAACTTTGTATATATATATATATATGTATATATGATCATCAAAGTTAAACATAAAGTACCATATTGTTGAGGGTTTTGGATGATAGCAAGCAATGGTTTGTATATGTCCATATCGACGATCCTCGATTCAGCAAGAGTGTTATGAAGATGTTTAAGCTCTGCCTGCAACTTCTTGTTATATAATTCTGCTGCTTTGTTATACTTTTCTGCACACATTCTCAACCCATTTCCACCAAGAGTTCTTTGTGATGGCAAACAACCTATTGGAGGTGCATTGAAGACCCCTATCCTACGTGCTCCAAGTTTGTATATATCCTTCATTGTATTTTAAAGGTGTTAATAATGGCTCCATATCACAATATTACATCAAAAGGAATTTCTTTTAAAATCGACAAATTCATGCATGTTTTTCAATGTGGTCTTTCACAACTAAAATGGAAGGTTTTTTTGGGTTATGGAAACGCAGAAACGAGAAAGTCTTTAACAATAAGTCTGCTAGTCCATTGGTGTTTGGCTAACGAGGTCCTATCCTTTTCACTGGATTAGACATAGAGCCCCGTTTGGTAAACTTGTTAGTTGGATAGATTGGTCTGTAACCCGAGTGCTGACTTGGTCTCGAGTTACAGAAATTTTTGTGTTTTTATAAAATTTTCCATACCAATTTTTTTTGGGAAATCCGTCGCTAAAAGGTTGATTTGTCACAAAACTGTAACAGAGTGAGAACTAGCCCTTTGAGGAGCTCTCTAAACTGTCTAACTCTCTATTACCATATGCAGAGGGAAACCAGGTTCAATAGCCGGAAAGAGTAAGAAAACAACTTTGTGGGTAAATCAAATCAGAGTGACAGATTACCCAGAAAACTCTTGGATAATCCATTATATTTTCTTGAAACATCGAATTTACGGGAACCATTATTATTTCATGGGTGATCCGTACCCACAGAAATAATAATTTTATTTCTCTAGGTATTTTTCGTGGGTGAAAATAATTTGTTTTATAGAATTTGGTCCTAGAAAACCTTGAAAAAGCCACATTGAGGTCACAATTTAAAATCTTGCAAGCATACAATCAAAACACTTGTGGGTAAAAAACATAAAAAAAAACCGAAATTAAACAATATACCTGTATGAAGATGGAAGCTGATGATACCATGAGATTAGTGTAGGATGGGATATCATATTTTAATCTCCTTATGCCAATAGTGAAATAAGTGTTGGCAAGATCATCGCTACCGGCAACCACCAAGAATAAGCTATTTGCTAATATGTATTGTGTTCTTTCTTCTCCAACTATACCCTTGACCTTCTCAATGTATTCTTTAAATTGGTCTAGCTGGTCCGCAAATGACAAAACCGCCTGATTCAAAATATTAGTTTACAATAAAATTAAAATCATGAACATTAACAAAGAATGGAATTTCGTATTGACATAAAAGAAACCAACATATGTCAGGATAATGCTAAGATATAAAAGTTCAAATTTCATTTTTGTCGGTTAGCCGATAGTGTGTCAACCGGATTCATTCACTAAATTTACTCGACCTCCTGTAAAAAAAAATTGGGTCTCAAAAAATATTGAAAACGAAGAAAAATAAGTGCATTTGGTTACCACGATCTTGGGAGTTTGGGGATCATATCCTGAACCACCAGATGCAAAACTTACACCAGTTAGAAGCTCTTTATCTTCCAGGGATGGATCAAGATATGCTGGCAAAAGCTCTTTTATTCCCACTTGTTCAACTGAAAAGCCAATGAAAATATGCCTATTAAAATTTCTCTCCAAAAAAAGTAAGTTCTAAAGTTAACAGTTATTAGAATTTAGAAGTAAATAGTCTTAACTAATTAAATTAGTTTATAAAAACCAACCAAGAAATTCTTTGCCTTCACCTAATAATTAGGATCAGAAGCTATCACCATGGACTTCATTATACTCGGAACAAAACCCTTATGTTTTTGCAGTTTAAAGTTTTCCAATCTTCTGAAAAATGAAATTTGTAAACTATTTACTATAAGTAGAATAGGGGCTAGTATTTTTTTTCTCTTTAGCAGGACTTGATGCATAATATAATATTACTGTCGTTAAAATTTTACTAGATCTAACTACTCCCTTCACATAATCAGCGCCCAAACAATAGAAATCAAGTCTAGGAAATACTTTAATTATTTTTTTTTGAATGGCGAGAGTTATTAAGCAAACGGGAACCTGGCAAGAAGCTACCCAACAACATCGAAGTTACAAGAGAAGGATTACAACGGCAATTAACCTAGTCAATATCTCTACCCCTAGAACCTCTCAAAAAGCACCAAAGAAATACTTAGCCTTTTATTTGTTTGTGATTATTTATTAGAGCTAAATTTTATTTATTTGTTACTAATTTGATTAGGTTAAATATTGTTTGTTGGAATAAACATGTTACTGTGAAATAATAACTTAACGAGATTTAGGGTTACAAAATAATAATTTTACGTCGATCTAAATATGGACCATAAATATTATATTACAAAAATTATTGAAATGCAATTTTTATGATATGAAGATCAAACAAAAGATGTTCGTAATTATAAAAGACGGTGAAAAGTAATCCTTCGGTGATAGTAAACATGTGTTAAAGTGCATATACTAACGGATTGATATATAAACTACGCAAAATATAATTGAACTCCATGAGATGTAAGTTATAACGAAATGATGTAATCGGTTTTGGTAACCGGACAATCTTTTGCTTAAAAGGTCCAATATGAAAATTGTATACTAGTTTCTTTTCTAATTACCAAACATATTTTCATATTTGATCGAAACTACGTACACAGAAACTAGCAAAAGTAGAATTGTAAACCATAAAATTTGTTCATTCTAATGACATTGGGTTGTGAATATACTAATAATAGTTTTAAATATACAATTAATTTTTTAATAGAACTTATGTATATTATAAAAAAATCAAAACATAAATCAAAAAGTAAAATACGTAATTTTATCATATAACAGACATTCGATTTAAACCACCCCCCCCCCCCCCCTTTTTTATGGACCAAAGACCAATTTTTATTATGGTTAGCAAGTAGCTAACAAAGGAGAAACAAAAGCATTACAAATATTGTGAGGCATAATCCACCACTCTAACAGCCACAAAGATACATAATTCCCTTTCATAAGTTAAGTGTTTACTTAACACTGTGAGGCACTAAGAACATCCATAATGTAGGTTTCTAATGAGATTTTTTATAAGGTTTTTACAAAAACCTTCACTGTGTGACAGAGGTTATTGTCCAGTCATAAGTTATTATTGGAACCCAGGTGCTTAAATAAGCACCCTTGTTTTTCCGTACTTTCATTTTCTGTTATTATTTTATTTATATTTTTAATCATCTTATTTAATAAATCTATAAAACATGTAAGTTAAAACTGATACAAAAAATATAAGATAATTTTTTTAATTTGTTTTTATTCTTGGTTTTCTTGTAAAATTTTATACAAAATTTTAATTATCTCATTATATTATTAACTCCACTCTACTTGGTTGAACATATTTGATCAAACCCATACTAAGAATAATCTATATTAATATTTGTTATTTAGTATTACTTTTTATAAAAATCAATATTTTTGTAATTTTACATTTTTTAATTGTATTATAAAATTATGTTTATATTTTAATTCCTTTTAAATATGTTAACAATATATGTATATGTATGTGTATATTATATAGGGGGAGCTTCAGGGAAAATGCTAAAAAAATAAAAAACTGAAGAACACCCCTTAGAGTCCTCGATCCGGACGGTATACACAACTGCATATAAGTTATTAAAGCTATTTTTTTCTATGCACCGGTGCATATATATGCATTAGTGCATATGCACAAATGCATGTTACAAATTACCAGTATGTTTTTGTGCACACTGTTCAGATAGATGGTTTTTAGAATGTTCTTCAGTTTTCTCTTTTTTAACGTTTCCCCTTGAACCTATATATATATATATATATATTAATAAATTAAAATTAATATGAAAAGGTGAAAATTAATATATTATATTTGAATTTTTTATAATTTAATAATATATATATATATTAAATTTATTTAGTAATCTATAAATAAAATTATATTTTATGAATTAAAAAAATAAGAAAATAAGGTTTTTATAATAACCTTTATTATAGGAGTTTTATGGCGGTTTTTATAATGTTGAAGTGAGAATAATATAACAGAAAAAATATGTTAACCAGGGTTTTAAAGGTTTCAACCATTGGATGCTCTAAATAGTTATAGAATAGGTAGCCGAAAAACGGCTCCAGCATTTATTATGAAGTTACAATTAATTAAAGTGAATTGAAATGAAAATGTAGCATCAAGGACTTTAATGCTGCTTTACAAAACATGGTCTCATTTTTTTTATTTTTTTGAAAGGGTATCTTAGGTATTTGCGTAGACTAATCTCTGACAATTTTAAGACTGCTAAAGCATGCAGCCCTGAGATAATTCCCCAGTGGTCACAAGTTGTTTGCGTCTGGATTCGAACCTGTGGTAGATGGGTTATCTAGCCTCATCCCCCACAAGCCTTAACCAGTACGCCACAAGCCTTGTGGTTGAAAAACACCGTCTCATTATTGTCGCAAAGGATTAAATACGTGATAATTGTTGAATATCACGGACGATATTTTATAAATCAGTTTAAGTTTTTAGTCATTGTTTTTTGAATTAGTCATTATTACATATGGTTTTCAGGTTTTCTAAATTCTATCATTCCGATTTTCTAATCTAATTAGTCAGTTAATTATACGTTCATATTTTTTCTTTAAGACTTCGTAATCCATACATGAGCAATGGAGCTAGCTCTCTAATATTCATCTATTTGTCATTGGGACGATAGGCTGATGGTTAGGATTGGCAATGGATAAGGGTAAAGTCGTTATCCGTTATATTTCAACCACTTGATAAGAGTATGAATAAATCAAATTATCTATTTTTTCACTTATCCATTACCCGTTACTCGTTATGAAATAATATATATAGAGCGAGAGAAAAGGGGGGGGGGGGGAGTTCAAATGCAAACTCAAATTTGGTTGTGAACATGAGGATAAATGAGAGCGTGACACATGTCATATTTAGATTGAATAATGAAGGGAAATACTCAGACTAAATGTAGTATTATTCAGACTCAATGTATTGTTATTCAGTCTGAATAACGTATGAACTACATCTTCATTATTCAGTCTGAATATGACATGTGTCACGTTTTCATTTGTCCTCATGCTCACAACCAAATTTGAGTTCTCTTTTGAACTTGTCCTATATATATATATATAGAAATATGTTCAAATGAGAACTTTGTAAATATAAAGGAACACAGGGACTTACTTGGGACCACATATGATGTGGGTCTTACCAATAAAAAATCATATATGATTTTCAATGGTGGGCCCCATTGAATCATATATGATTTTTTATTGGTGGAACTCACATCATATGTGGTCTCAAATGAGTTCCTATATTTCTTTAAATTGGGGGTGTTCTCATCTGAACCCTCCCATATATATATATATATGGGCTAAATCAAATGAAAATTACAAAAAAAATTACAAACTCTTGAAAATCAATATAAAAATAATTTATTTTAAAATTTATTTTAAAATTTATTTTCATCAAAAGTTAGATTTAAGATATTATTTCATATATATTTATTTAATAACGTAAAATTTTCACATCTATTTACTTCACCATATTAATATTTTTACACATATTATTTACTTAGTTTGGTGAATAAAAAAATTAACATGTAATTATTTCATAAATTGAATACAAATATACGTGAAATACTATACTAAAATATAGGTTTTAATAAAAAAAATCATATAAATTTTTTTTATCGATTTTTACGAGTTTGTAACAGTCTTGTGGTTTTTATTTGATTATCATCCTATACATGTGTATGTATAATTATATAAAGTTAAATATTAGTATATATATATATATATATATTCAGAAAGGACCCAATTGTGGAAAAGTCTTATAGTTGGGTTTTGGTCAGGTGCAAGGGGTGCGTTAGAGATCCGTATTGTGGAGGATTCATCTTTTTTACTGTTTCAGGTCGTTGTAATGTTCTGTAATGTTTTCTTTTTGCTAGCTGCTTGCTAGCTTTTAATGAAATGTTGGTTGTTGTTTCAAAAAAAAAAAATTAGTATATATATTAACACTACTAGAAAATTGAGTATTTTCAATGGAAATTAATTTTCAACGGAAAATGTCGTTAAAAATTTTCTACGAATTTTAGAGGATTATTGACAGAACATAAATTTTTCTACGAATTTTCAACGAATTTTCGTTGAAAATCTCTCACAAACATATATGCATTTTCAACCAAAAAATTTTCAAATGAATGTCTCGTCAAAAAGTTTTTGATTGAAAATGCATTTTATGAGAGATTTTCAACGGAAGTTCGTTGAAAATTCGTAGAAAATTTATGTTTTGTCAATAATCCCTTTAAAATTAATAGAAAATTTTCAACGACATTTTCCGTTGAAAATTTTTGTTGAAAATACTCAATTTTCTAGTAGTGTAATAAATATATTAAGTTACATATTAGTATTTTTATAATGACATCATGTATGTCATATATTAATATGTAATTTAATTTACTTTTGATACTTTTCGAGTAAAAGAGTTCATAATGATTGAATGAAAAATAAGATGATGTCGTAAGAATAAATAAAACTAAAAGTGTTGTTTTACAATTTTATATTGTTTTTGAAACATTATATTATGATTATACTTAGAGTAATATTAAAATATTTATTATAACAAATTTAATATAAAATATTCGTTATATTTATGAAATTTATGTATTACATATATGTTTTGAGGTTTAACAAAATTATTAGCTCAAAATGAAATTATTGTTTTACCATTTATCATTATATTTATGAAATTTATGTATTACATATATGTTTGAGGTTTAACAAAATTATTAGCTCAAAATGAAATTATTGTTTTACCATTTATCCGTTACCTGTTTTGTTACCCGCTATTTTAATGGGTATTGTAAGATATGGATAATAGGTTTTTGAGATGGATAATTACCCGTTTCGTTACCCGCTATTTTAAATGAATTGGATAACGGAATAACCCTTACCTACCCATACTCAACCCGTTGTCAGTCATGCCCTACTGATGGTAATCAGGCCAACTGGGTGGTCCTCTGGGGTACGTTATACATATACATATTGTTATACAGAGAAAAGTTCAAGGAAAACTCATTTTTCATTTCGAACGTGAGGACAAAAGAGTACGCCACACGTGTCCCATTTAAATGAATAACGAAGAGCATTCATTATGAATAACGAATATGAAGTTCATACACTATTCATAATGAATGATAAAACATTCGGTATGAATAACACAACATTCAACATGAATAACACATGACCATTATCTATTCAGGATGAATAACCCTTAGGTGAAGGGGACAGTGTCGGGCTCTACTTTGTCCTCACGTGCACCATGAAAAATAAGTTTTTATTTGAACACACCCATTTATACATATATATATATATATACATATATATAGGTAGGTAGGTTCAAATGAGAACCTCTGAATTCTAAAGAAACAAAGGAACACCCTTATAACCACATATGATGTCGGTCCACACAATATAAAATCATATTTGATTCAATGGTGGGCCCCGTTGAATCAGATATGATTTTATATTGTGTGGGACCCACATCATATGTGGTTCTTAAGGTGTTCCTTTAAATAGAGGGTGTTCTTGTATGAACCTGCCCCTTATTATACATACATATATATATATAGGGGAATCATACGAGAACCACCCATTTTTAAAGGAATAAAGTAACACGTTGTGGACCACATATGATGTGGGTCCCACATAATATTAAATCATTTATAATTTAATAATATGTGGGACCCACATCATATGCGATCCACAAGTGTCCCTTTGTTTCTTTAAAAATGTAAAGTTCTCATTTGAACCTTCCTCTATGTATATATATATATGTGTGTGTGTGTGTATATATATAGGGCTTAATCAAATAAAAACCACAAAAAGGTTACAAACTCGTAAAAACCGATATAAAAATAATTTTTTTCATGGATTTTTTTTATCAAATACTAGGATTTAAGATATCATTTCACATATATTTGTTTCACCATATGAATTTTTTTATGCATATTTTTGGATTCACTAGGTGAATCGAAAAAAAAACTCACATGTAATTATATTTATAAGGTGAACGCGAACATATATATGAAACAATATCTTAAATTATAGGTTTTGATAAAAAAAAATCATGAAAATATATATTTTTATATCGGTTTTTACGAGTTTGTATATATATATATGAGTCAGGTTTGAATAAATTAGAGAAATTGAAAACAGTTGAATAATATGTGATTTTACACTAAACGAAAGACTTTTCCCTTACTTTAATATGACGTGTAAAATCATTACTTAACGAAAGGTTTTTCATTAGAAAATCTGTCGCTAAAAAGTGATGCTCGAAAAACATTAGATTTTACCAAACTTTTGGTATTTTCTAGGTGATCTGTGGGTAACACCAACAGAAATTTTCCTGGGTGAAAGTCAGTTTTTTGTAGTAAATCACATGTGATTCACGCGACTTTTCGTGAGTCAGGTTGTCCGCTCACCCTTGCGTTGACCGTGTATGGCAATCACATTTGATTTACATGTGAATCTGTGATATCGTTGTTTTGTTTAATTATGTTCTTTTATTTTGACATTGTTCCTGTTTGATTCACGTGACTTTTCGTGAGTCAGGTTGTCCGCTCACCCTTGCGTTGACCGTGTATGGCAATCACATTTGATTTACATGTGAATCTGTGATATTGTTGTTTTGTTTAATTATGTTCTTTTATTTTGACATTGTTCCTGTTTGATTTGTCCTCATAATATATGCATAAACTTATATAGAGGTTTAATCATTTAAAAACTTCATATATTATGATAACCATGATAACTGGTGATTCGTTAAATGGTGATTCGTTATAAAACTGTCACAAAAGTTGGTGAGTAATTCAAATAAGTGACAGATTACCCAGAGATTCTTTAGGTGATCTACTAGTATTTTCTTGAAAAACATCATATTCTTCTGAATCATTGGTATTTTTTTATGTGATTTGTTGACGGATCACCGACGAAAATTTTCCTAGTTGATATTTGTGGGTAATATCATTTGTTTTGTACCGTCTTTGAAGCAAAACTTATAATTTAAGAAAAATGATGTCTAATTATGTTACAAGGAAGAAGAGAGATATAGTTCAATTAAAAGTATTATATTTTTATCTTTTATGTAGCTAGGATTTCAAACATACAAACTTTTGTTACCACATGCACTAGTAGTATGTTTGCATATTATTTAGTAAATTACGTTTATAGATGTCATTTTTTTATATTTACACTTTTGCGGATCTAGGTTCATTAATATCAATGGGACGTTTTTGGTTTTGTGAATGCACTTTAATTTTTGTTTACAGGTCTTTGTCTCCACCTGTTTTTTAGTTAATAGTTTTAGTTAATTGAATAAATTTTTCCATGGGTCCTTCCCTTTAGTTTCATTAATTATATCTAAAAAAGCGCTTTAAAAGAAAAGGCTAAGAGGTTAGAGAATAAATTGTCCATGGACAACTTATGTAGTTTTTTTTTTTTTTTTGGAAAGGGTATCTTGAGCATTTATCTACACTAATCCCTGGTAATTTTAAGACTGCTAAAGCATGCAGCCCTGAGATAATTTCCCAGTGGCCACAAGTTGTTTGCGCCTGGATGGGGTAGATGGGTTATCTAGCCTCATTCCCCACAAACCTTTACGAGTACGCCACAAGCCTTGTGGTAAACTTATATAGTTTTGTGGGTGAATAGCAAAGGAAACAAGTAAATCGAAGAGATAAATGAAACCATGCTATTAAGTCATGAAAAATGTTGAAAATGCAAGCTTTACCGATCATGTCCGCTGGTGTCTTATTGTTGGAAAATCTTCCGGTTGGTTTTCCGCCCACGAAATCCTTTCCGTAGGGAGGAAAATTGGCTTTAACCAAAGTGTTTAAATTATTGTTCGCCCCTTGATCAACTATTGAGTCCCCAAATGCTATAACCGCCGGCACCGTCACATTTTCTGGCAGCGTTATTCGCGCTGCACCATGATCACCAACCAAAAGAAGAGAGACCATGAAAATAGTGAGGGAAGATGAAGGAGAGTATGAAAAAGTAAGAGACTGCATGATGTATGTCAAAAGGTAGATGTAGAGGATACAAAAGAAAAATAAGTGGGTGTTGATCACCTATCCATGTGAAAAGCGTATATGTATATATATGTATACAAGTCATTATCATTTTTTGTGAAAGACTCAAAATATTCCTAATATATTTAAATGTTTATATGTAGGGTGGCAATTTTATGTGACATCAAACCAACCAATATGTGTATCAACCGTACCAATTAAACTGGTATTAACTTAATTGGTACGGATTATTGTCGGTTGGTAATACCGTACTAAGTATGCAAACTTGATTGATATAAGTTATTGAAAGTTGCATACGACGGTAGTACTATAGTACCGACTTATTTATTTTTATTAATCTTTTTGTATTTTTATGTATTTGCTATAAAACCTTTTAATTTTAATTATTTATTTGAATATTTGAATGTTAGTAAGTTTTATTCATTGCAATTAAAACCCGTTAAACATCATTTGGTTACCTAGAAACTCAAATTTCACTTATGTTTTGATTTTTTGACAAGTTTTCATATTTAATGTGAAATTGGTACAAAACATGTATTAATTGAAAAAAGTTGGTACCAGTTAAGTGGGTATCAAGTACAATTGGTACTAAATGGTATAGGATTTTATGTAGCAATTATAATTGTTTGGTACACGCAGGGGCGGATCCACAGCAAAAGGAGGGGGGGGGGGGTCCCATCCCCCAGTGAAATCTTAAAAAAAATTATAGGCTAAAAAACATCAAAAAAAAATCAAGGGACCTCATCTTGCCGGCGATTAACAAAAGCACTAAAAAAGTTACTTGAGATCAATAAAAAAAACCCGAAAAAAATCTTTCGAAATCGACAAAAATACTAAGAAAATCCTTCAAAATCAACAAAAACAATAAAAAAAGCTCTTGAAATCAACAAAAAAACTTTAAAAATTTCCTGAAACACGTCGCTTGATTTTACGCACCTTTAGTCTATCTTAATGGAACCCCGATGGACAAAAATCCTGGATCGGGATCGGTTACTGGGTACACAGTATTGGGTATTGTTTGGTACAAAAACAATTATATGTTTGATGTTCCAACTCAAGTCTTTTAATTTTAATATAGAATTTCCAAGTAAATGGATAAATCGGTTTACTTTTCATCATCGTAAATTATTAATGTCTTTTGTGTTTCCATGGATCATTATTAACTTGAGAATTATTTTTGAATCATAAAAAAAAACTTTACTGTTTGCTGGGTTCTGTTGTTTAAATTTTTTATAGGTGATGTTGGTTTCTGTGGTTTAAATTCATTAGGTGCTGTTGATTTCTGTTGATTAAATTGTTAGGTGCTGCTGTGATTGGTTGGCATTAAACAGATAGGTGGTTTTCCAAGGGAATGGTTTCCCTCTTGTACACCATACTCTTTTAGTTTCTTAAGTTGGTCCTACATAAGTGTTGTACATGCAGGTGGAGTGCAGCATAGCTCTCTGGTGGGTAAAAATGGTGTAAAACTCTACGTTTATGGAATGACAATGTGGCCTTTCAAAAAAAAAATTAAAGTATTTATGAAAGTAATGAAAATTCATTCATTATAAATTGAATTTTTATGTAAGATGATTAAAATTCATAAATTATGATCAACACATTATATTAATTAAGAAATGCTAGACATGTTTTAGAAACCAAATATTGGTTAGCCTAGATGGACGGTCAAAAGTAGTTTGTATGATTTGTATTTGATTTGTTTTCTCTCTTTATATATATAATGAATATATTAGAAAACATTTAAGATATTTATGAAACTATATATATATAGAGAGAGAAAGAGAAAGAAAGAGAGAGGTTCGAGACTAGAAAAAGAAAATTCAAGAACACTTCGGGAGCCCTCCATTCGAAATGTTCAAAGGACTGTTTCGTTTAATTTTCAATTTATTAACCGTTCCTTGTATTAAAATATGGACAGAAAATTGTATAGGAAATTAGGTTTTTTTAATATTTATTTTAAAAAGCCCACATTTCCTATGGATCCGTCGGATATTAATGAATTTATTTTATTTTCTATTAAAATCCGTCGGCCGTCTGTGAAGGTCCGTCGAAAATCAGTCAGTAAAGGTCCGTCGGAAATCCGTCGGTAATAGGTTTCATCAGAAATTCGTCAGTATAAGAGTCCATCGGAAATCCGTCGGAACAACCGTTGGTATAACCGTCAATCGGAAATGCATCGGTGATACCCGAAGGTTCTAAATGGCGTGTGGCGTGGCGTGGCGTGGCGGCGAGATCAAGCCTTAAGCCTTAGACGCCACGGCGAGCCATGTCGTTTTTCAAGGCGTGTCTTATGACGGCAAATTTGTATATCATATATAATATTGTCCATACATAAGCCTTTGTTTTAAACTATTACTCAATGAGTTAATGATATTAAGTATTTTAAACTATGTTATTTATTAAAAACAAAACAATAAGACACTAAAATGGGCAAAAAAAAACAAATACGGTGTTACAAAAATCACGCATTGGGTCATGGCGTGCCACATGCATAACGTGGCGTCAGACACAAGCCTTAAGCCACGGCGCGCCATGACGGCTGTCGCAGTGAGTTTTTTAAAACATTAGTGAAACCTTTACCTACAAGCCATTTTCTGATAACCTTTTACCGACGGATTTCCGACGAAATCACCCTTTACAGACGGATTCCGACGGATTTGGCCGTCGGTAAAAAGGAATTCTCTTGTAGTGGTGATGATATGGAAATTCAACCGATCTATATCAATTTACATAGAATGTTATTTAAACTAGTCAACATTGTGATCTAAAATGATGTCAATCTATTATTAAAGGTATATTATAGGATGTTTTGACGGTGTTTGACGATCCTATATAAATGATATGGTAGATAATATCAATTTTAAAATAATTATTGATTGATTTTGTGTCTAGAAAACTCAGAAAAATGGTTTTATATGAATTATTAGTATTTTTTAAATTCAACATTACTAGGCAAAAAGTTGATTACCGTCCCCCAACTAGCCCCACATAGAACTCGCCTCGGTTCACCCAGCGATTAAAGTTAGCAGGAGATAATGTGATTTCTGATGATAAAAACGAGATATTAAATATTTTTTGTCTTTATCGAGGGCCTTCTTTTATATCTCGTCCAAAGCTTATAAAATGTCAAGAATGGAAGTAGATACCACAGTTAACAAAGGAATAGTTATTAATTATGGCATATATGTTTGGAACCAAAACCAATTCTAACGATTCAATCCCTACTCGATTGAAGGCATTTTGTATGCCCTCAAGGTTGGCATGGGGGTTTGGCACATTACGTGATACATACACTCCAACATTGAAAAAATTCTTTTGCAAGATTGACTGTTACAAATTGTAATTATATAGTTTAGGTTAATATGTCGTATAAATAAATCATACAATTAAAAGAAAAAGATAACAATTTAAGATAACATTAATGTTGGTAAAATGGTTAGTAACTTTCAATGTGTCAAGGAGATCGATTTGGACAAAGTACCGTAGAAAGATTTACATACAATATATAAACTGAAATCTGTCTTATTTGAGGTTTTTATAGTTTTTACTTTTTAATTAACATAGTTTTTCTTTTCCAGCATATGGGTAAACCACCAAAGACCAAGTGACTTATCTTTAGAAAGAAACTAGTGTGTGCCACCACGTATTGCGTGGTGACGAAATCATACCGTTAAGAAATATATAACTACGTTAAGTCGTTAAGATGAACCTAATTCATTATTTGACGACTAATAAAATGAAATGTATCATTATATTTGACGGTTTTAGATGTAATTCTTCTGATAAACATACACAATATTAAGTATCATGGTAGGGGTGCTTAAAATTAATTTTTAAAATTTAGTTTATAGAGTTTGTTTTGTAACCTTATTTATTAAAAACATCAAACATATATGTTGTAATTAATAAGTTGCGGAATAAATATCACAAATGATCTAGAATTAAGAATCTGATCGACTATGTAAAATAAACTTGAAAAACAAAGAATACATTATTAAAAAATTAAAAACTTCATAGACTTTTTTCAATATTTTGTAAAAAAGGAGAACATGTAATTAGAAAACACCAAACAAATTTTCTCTTCAATATTTTAAGAAAATGAAATTTGTAACTACAATTTACTATTGAATCCAAAATGGATTAAATTAATTATAAATAGAAAACCATGTAAAGAAAAGTTGGTATCCTTCTCCTTATATAACCAACCCATGTTCTAACAAATCATCTTTTTATCAATCTGGGATGGCTAAAATTAACCACAATTTAGTGTTTTGGAATTCTTAATCCATATTTTGTCATGTCATTTATCTTGGTTCTTACTTTTATATATATATATATATAAAGATAAAGATTGGTTGGTTTTGATTCAAAACATTGTTAGACTTTAGAGATTTTAAAGAGTGTCATCCAAAATAAGACAACCACATTAAGCAAACTCCATGAATTGACATAAAGATATCAGACCAGCGTTTCTTATACACTTCACATTGTTCAAAATTTTAAACTCTTCACCAATATGGGACTACTAAAACTCAACCACAAAGCACCATTTGAGAATACTCAATTCTCATGATACCACATCAATACCCAAAGGTTTTCCTTTAATATATATAAGAGGGTCGTCCAAAATAAGACAACCCCATAAGGGAAACTCCATGAATTGACACAAAGACATCCGATCAACGTTTCTTATACACTTCACATTGTTCAAAATTTTCAGTTATTCATCAATGTGGGACTACTAAAACTCAACCACAAATCACCATTTGAGAATACTCAATTCTTATGATGCCACCTTAATACCTCAAGGTTTTCCTTATTGTTAAAGAAATTAGTCCTCCACCAAATCAGCCCATATCTCCTTCATCAAAGCAATGATTTCACAGCTGATTTTTAGGATCAATTTTGATATAGTTGTAAATGCTTTTGATTCTTTCTGTAATTAACTCTATGTAATCATCTATAAATATTATAGAGTGTAATTTCACAAATCAATGAAGATCAAATTCTTCATGGTATCAGAGCTTTAGGTCTATGTTCACCTGTGTCTTTTCTCATCTCTAAAATCTGCGTCCTCTGTTCTTCCCTCCCACCCACATGGCAGCCCCACTCACACCAAATCAAAATACTTCCCACTTCATCAAATTGAACGAAAGCAATTATCTCCTATGGATCCGTCAACTCAATCCATACCTTCGCGGTGCCAAGCTTTGGGGCTATGTTGATGGTTCCATCCCAATCCCTTCTGCAACTATCACCACTCCTACTGATGGTAACACTCCTGCCAAAACTACAGACAACCCCAAATACAATTCTTGGCTCACTACCGACCAACAAATCGTAAGCATTCTCAACACCTCACTCACCGAGAAGGTTGCCCGACTCACCACTGGTTTTGATACTTCCAAAGGTATATGGGATTGTCTTGCCCAACATTATGCTCAAAAATCTGTAGCTAGTTCTACAAGCCTTCGTCTCCAACTCTTTGATCTTCAAAAAGGATCCCAATCTGTTGATGAATATCTAGAGCATGCAAAGTCATTAGCTGACTCTCTCGAAGCCATTAACGAACCTGTTTCAGAAAAAAGATCTCGTAGTTGCTACTCTCACAGGTCTTGGTCAAGACTACCTCATGCTAAGGACAACGATTGCTCAATCGGACAGACTTCCAGGTTTTGTGAACTACGCGGTCGCATTCTGTCCTTTGATGGACACTATAATCGTCGTTCCGAAGCCACAACCACCGCTCTTTTCCAATCTGTGTCCCCAACTGCCCAATCCTCTGAGATGGTTGTGCAGTCTCGTAGCTCTGGTAGTGCTTGAAATCGCCGCGGTAGCCGTCGTGATTTCGTGGCCGTGGTCGTGGTTGGGGAGGTTGTGGTTACTCAAATTATCCAGGTCAATTTTTTAACACAAATGTTTCACAGTCGTGGGCCACTCGTCCTCCTTGGTCCAATGGTATTCTTGGACCAGCCCCCACTCCCCAAGGCCCTCAATGGTGTTTTAACTGCAATACTAATCAGCATGGACCTCCGCAATGCCCACATCGATTTGCTGGTCCGTCTTTTACTCCTCCATTTGTTGGTTCTCATTCATTTGGCAACCAAAATTGGTACTCGGATACGGGTCCTACCCATCACATGAACGCCATGCCTCTTCAAACGCACATACTTATGGCGGACCTCACAATGTCTACATGGGAAACGACGATTCTATGCCTGTTTCTCACTATGGTAATCTTCCTATTTTCTTGGGCAAAAACAAATTCTCCCTAGAGCAAGTTTTGCAAATCCCTTCTATTCGTAAAAATTTGTTGTCGGTTGCTCAGTTCACTAAAGACAATCTTGTTTATTTCTTATTCGCACCAAATTTTTATCAAATTAGTTGTTTAATGACCGGTGCTCTCTTTTTTCAGGGCCCTTGTAAAGATGGCTTATATCCATTGTCCTCATCACCTCTTCCATCGTCTCCTCAAGATCTTGCAACTGTTCACTCATCATTGTGGCACCACCGTCTCGGCCACCCGTCCGCTGCTGTACTTTCTTCGTTAAAGTCTATTCTTGGTCCTTTGTTATCTCATCCTAGTTTTTGTCATGATTGTGCTGTTAGTAAATCTTATAAGTTATCATTTCCTTCTAATAAAAAGTTTGCTACTAGTTTGTTTCACATAATTCATAGTGATGTATGGATGTCTTCTGACTGGATTTAAATATTATGTTCTCTTTACTGATGAGTTTTCTCGTTTTACATGGATTTATCCCATGCGTCGTAAACAAGGTTCTAAATAACGTGAGGCGTGACGTGGCGCCGAGGTCAAACCTTAAGCCTCAGAAGCCACGGCGAGCCATGACGTTTTTCAAGGCGTGTCTTACGGCGACAAATTTGTATATCATATATAATATAATACATATATAAATCTTTGTTTTCTACTATTACTCAATGAGTTAATGATATTAATCATTTTAAATTATGTTATGCATTAAAACAAAAAATAAGACACTAAAAAGGTAAGAAAAATCAAATATGGTGTTACGAAAATAACGCATTTGGCCATGGCGTGCCACAGGCATAACGTGGCGTCAGGCACAAGCCTTAAGCCATGGCGCGCCATGACGGCTGTCGCGGCGAGTTTTTTAGAACATTGGTCGTAAAAGTGAAGTTTTAGCTCACTTTCAAACTCTTGTCACACTCCTCCATAATCTCTTTAATAAATCTATCAAATATCTTCAAAGTGATAACGGCACAGAATATACCAATAACACCTTCTCTCATTTTTGCAAATGTTTGGGTATTCAAAAGATTTTCTTGCCCTCACACCCCTGAGCAAAATGGGTTGGCCGAACGAAACATAGACACATTGCCACTATGACCCGTACCCTTCTTCAAACTGCTGGAGCACCACCAAATTTATGGGTCCAGACCGTTCTTACTTCGGTCCATCTCATCGACATTCTTCCTACCCCGGTTCTTAATTGGGTCACTTCATATCACCTTCTTTATGGTACTCCTCCATCTTACTCCTCCTTACGTGTCTTTGGTTGTTCATGTTATCCTCATTTAGGTCCTTATGTCTCCAATAAGCTTTCTAGCCAAAGTGTCGAATGTGTTTTCTTAGGGTATAGCCCAACTCATAAGGGTTTTAAGTGTCTCAATCGTCAAACAGGTCGAGTTTACGTGTCGCGTCATGTTATTTTTAACGAAACAAATTTTCCTTTTAAAGTTTTGCAGGTTCCATCCAAGGACACTATTACATTTGACTTGGTGTCTAAATCAAATCTCGATCCACCACAGCCCCAACTAGAGAGTACATCATCATCTTCGTCCAACAACACACATCCATCTTACCATGATACATCTCCCAACCAAAACACTTTCTCACCTGCATCACAACCCTCACTGCATCCCCAAACAACATTCAACCTTCCTGAAAACCTTCAAACAGATCCATCCTCCCCTCAACCACCAAATTCTACGCCGATTGTTTACTCTCGCCGCCATTCTACAGGTCCGCGAGTCGTGGCAGCTCCTTCACAGTCCATTTTCTGATCAACTTCCCAATGAACCAGAACCAAGTGTTGATCCCCTCCCAAATAACCCAAATCCTATTACCGATCCCCAATCCGTTCCTAACGCCCCAACAGCAGCAACCCAAACAGTTATTGACCCTCCACCTGACCAAGGTGTCACCACCCGTCTCCGAAATGGCATTGTCAAACCAGAACAACGCACTGATGGTACCATACGCTATCCGGTTTCTCATGCTTTAATTTCTTTGGTTGACAGTGTGGAACCCACTTGCTACTCTCAAGCTTCCCAAAAATCACCAATGACAGAGGAAATCAATGCCTTACTTAAGAACAATACATGGGCTCTCGTTCCTTCTTCATCCTCCGAGAACATAGTGGGTTGTAAATGGGTCTTTCGTATAAAACGGAAGTCGGATGGTTCTATCGAAAGGTATAAGGCTCGATTAGTGGCTAAGGGTTATCATCAACAACATGGTATTGATTTTGATGAGACATTTAGTCCGGTTGTTAAGCCCTCTACTATTAGCACTGTTCTTACACTTGTCGTCTCTAGACATTGGTCTCTACGTCAATTAGATGTTAAGAATGCCTTCCTTCATGGCATTCTTAATGAGGATGCCTATATGGTTCAACCCCCTGGATTTGTAGATTCATCAAAGCCCAATCACATTTGCAAACTCAACAAGGCACTCTATGGCTTAAAACAAGCACCACGTGCTTGGTTCCAACGTATGAGTTCGTGCTTGTTGTCTTCTGGTTTTTTTCAGAGTGTTGCTGATCCATCTTTGTTCATATATCGTCATGGTCCCAACATAATCTATTTCTTGCTTTATGTGGATGATATTGTGGTAATAGGAAGTGATGACAACCTCCTTCAAAGTTTTATAGACAGTTTGGGTAGTGGCTTTGACATAAAGGATTTAGGTCCTCTACATTATTTTCTTGGTTTGTAGGTCACTACTCTTTCAAATGGGTTGCATATTAATCAACTAAAATATGCTCATGATCTCTTGGCTAAACATGATCTCTTGCTTAGTCAACCTGTATCTACACCTATGTCTACAAAACCAAATCTCACTGCTGTTGATGGACCTTTGATTGAGAACCCTACTGTTTTCCGTGAGATTGTTGGGTCTTTGCAATACCTCAACATCACTCGTCCTGACATTATGTTTGCCGTTAACATGGTATCCCAATTTATGAGCCAGCCCCGTGTCCCTCATTTAGTTACCGCTAAACGAATCCTACGCTACATTAAAGGCAATATTGGCCATGGCTTATTGATTACCCCCCAACAACAACCGGTCCAACTATCGGCCTACTCCGATCCTGATTGGGCTGGTTGTCCAACTACAAGGCGATCTACTTCAGGATATCTTGTGTACCTTGGTTCTAATCTCATCTCCTGGTGCTTAAAGAAGCAACCCACTGTAGCACGATCCAGCGCAGAATCTGAGTACCGTTCTTTGGCTCATGCGAGTGCTGAAACAACCTGGTTAGGTTATTTATTGTATGAACTTGGTGCTCGTATTTAGAATCTTGTTATGTTGCATTGTGATAATATGAGCACAACCTACATGGCCTCAAATCCAATTTTTCACGCACGCACCAAGCATATTGAGCTTGATTACCATTACGTTCGTGAAAAGGTAGCCCGCGGCAGCCATAAGGTATGCTACATTAATACAAAGGATCAACCAGTTGATTTGCTTACCAAGCCAGTACACAAACACCGTCATCAATTTCTATCTACCAAACTTGTGCATCCAGGAATCCCCGGTTTGCGGGGGGATGTTAAAGCAATTAGTCCTCCACCAAATCAACCCATATCTCCTTCATCAAAGCAAAGATTTCACAGCTGTTTTTAGGATCAGTTTTGATATAGTTGTAAATGCTTTTGATTCTTTCTGTAATTAACTCTATATAATCATCTATAAATATTATAGAGTGCAATTACACAAATAAATGAAAATCAAATTCTTCACTTTTATATATATATATATATATATATATATATAAAGATATGATAAAGCTATTAAACTCTCATTATGCCATCTCATTTTTTAATATATATACAACCATATAAGTTGACCCAAAAGCATTTACCAATATATTCTTATACTCATTTTATATTTTAGAACTTGTATCTTCTCACCAATGTGGGATGATGAAACTCAACCACATTTCACAACCCCGTAAAGGAAACTCCATGATTTGACACAAAGACATCCGATCAACGTTTCTTATACACTTCATATTGTTCAAAATTTTCAATTATTCATCAATGTGGGACTACTAAAACTCAATCACAAATCACCATTTGAGAATACTCAATTCTCATGATGCCACCTCGATACCTCAACGTTTTTCTTATATATATATATATAAAGATATGATAAAGCTATTAAACTCTCATTATGCCATCTCATTTTTTTAATATATATACAACCATATAAGTTGACTCAAAAGCATTTACCAATATATTCTTATACTCATTTTATATTTTAGAACTTGCATCTTCTCACCAATGTGGGATGATAAAACTCAACCACATTACAAGATTTGATAATTGTCAAGTCATCATCTATGGTTTATCCCCTTCTTTCTTATACTCACTTCCTACTTTCAAGCTTGCATTTCCTCATCAATGTGGAATGATGAAACACTACCACATTTTAAGATTTAATAATACTAAACTTTCATTGTACCATCTCATTTTCCTTGGTTGTTCTTTATATATATATATATAAAGATCTTGTTTCATTACAGAATAATTGGTCTCATATCAAAAATTAGTTCATCTTTGTAATTAATTGATTCCTCTTTACTTACCCGGTGTCCCTCCAAGAAACAACGGCAACCTTTTTATAATTTGCCAAGATTTTTTAGATATAGACGACTATTTTCCGATATCACCCGAACATTATATACGAATAAAACTACTTGTTGCTAACTCAAATTACATTCTCATTTTCGTTCTTATCCCATTGTTTTAACAAAACATCCAAGGGCGAAACATAATAGGGGCCTACAGGGGCCATGGCCACCTCGCTTTTTGAGTTAAATACCATATATGAAATTTTTCAACACATATGAAGTTTAGCTCAATATTGGTATTCATGGCCGTTGTCCTTGAAGTCATGCTTTCGAATCCTTAAGCTTTAGTTTTTTCTTTCTCTTCTACTACATGTTGATTTCTTAATATCATTGTATATAAAAATAAATATTGTTTAAGTTGTTAATCCAAAGGTTTTTTTTATTAGTTTAAAAATATAACAAATTTATATTACAATTTTCCGGTTTAAGGTTTGAAAGTTATGAGTTTTAGTCTTATATTAACCGATCATTTTCCTAAAATTTTATAGTAGATCGTAGAAAAAATATATACAACTTACGCATGTATTGGGGGATTTGCGATTTTGTATCAACCTAAACCAGCCAACATGTGTATCAATTGTACCAATTAAATAGGTACCAACTTAATCTCTACCAATTACAATAGGTTGGTAGAACTTTGAACATAATGAAAATTTTTATATATATAAACTTAAAGTTCGTACAAAACCAATACCAATCGATTTTTTTTGTACCACAGTTGGTTAATACACGGTAAAAGATTTTGCATACCAATAATAAATGGTTGATACATCGGTATTGGAGAATTTTTTTCTTGGTACTGTACTAAGTCCATCCTAGTATGTATTATTTGGACCTCTGAATGTTTATGATATTAGATTTCGGCCCTCGGGACTACAATTGTCGTGTTCCGCCCCTGCGAACATCCCCTTTAAACCCTTTGACTATTTCTTAATTTCAGTCGACTGACTATGACTTAAAATATTAGAAAGTTTTCTTCGGAAGTTCAATCATACTGTAACCAACGTTGGCGTCATAAATGCTTTATTTCAGTTATTATCTAGTATCAAAAAATTATTGGCATAATTGTATATACTGATTTTTTTCCTTCAAAATTAATGGATTGATAAGTCCATTATAACTAAGCCACATTAATTCATTGATTTTTGGTATTTAAAAATAATAGCAATAATGGTCCAAAAGACAGATCCTCCATCTCAACTTATCCAAGTTTGCATAAGTATATATTACCTATATTTTGACACCTTTTTTTGTATAATAAGTTTTAATTTCGCCTTTAATTTAAAAATAAAAGAGTTAAGACAAAAATGAAAACATGATATATATATATATACACATACACGTATATGTAAGAGTTTGTGTTGTGAACCTTTTATTGTTTTTGTTAATGTGTTGTGTCATGTTGTGGAGAAGCTATAAATAAAGAATGATAATTTTTTTTTTTGAATAAAAAAAAGAATGATAATTTTGAAATATATAATATATAATAAAATTAATTTAGAAGTCATGTTCAAAGCAGATGTGCCTTCCAACTGTTTTGGCCATCAAATACACAAGATCTTACTCTCATCCAACCACCTCTCCTTCTCAATCAATTTTCATCAATTTCCTTTATTTATTTTTTGGCAATCAGGATCTTTAATCTTGCCTGTCAAACCACGTAACTATAATAAAATAAATTTTGATGATATCATATTTGATTTAATGTGTTTAACTTTGATAAAGAACTTTTATGAACTTAAAAAAATTGAGATGAATATGATCGATAGTGATTGAGCCATCACAAGAAGGCGATGGAGACAGGCAACAATAAGAACGGTGAAAGTAGTTGGTAATTTGGACGAAGGAAGACATAAGCTGCATGTAAAAACAATGACAGAGCCACATAGGTATAGTCAGGGTCGGTCCAATGATTTTTGGTGTCCTGAACGAAAGCGCTAAAAAAAATACCCCTATCTAAACAAACACTAAATTAATTCTGATTTGTAACAATATTAAACATGATGTTACCGACCAACAAATTTACACATTAGCAACATAAAATCTTTTGTGCAATGATTTTTTATTCTTAACACTACATATAAATTTAAAATAGCAACCATATGATAAAAGAACCATTTAAAATAAATGAAAAATAAAATACATTAACACATGGTAGCTAGAATCTAAAACATGTTCATGCTAAACACAACATTTTACTTTAATTACCAAAAGGGCCTTTGGCTAAGTGGTATCTAAACTTTTAACCGTAATATTATATACTTTAAAAACATTTTACATTGATTGCTTGTAGATGTAATAGCATGGTATGCTCAAATAGTTAATATTTTAAGTCAATTATCAAACAAAATTTAAAAGAATCATCTTGTAGCAAATTTATATCATTTTATTAAAACTAGAAACAAACTTGAACATGCATGTACAATTAATATACGATTAAAGGTAAATCTCTTTGTTGCCTGTATAAACATGTTTGACAAAATTTTACATAGAAGAAAAATAATTCAAAAAAACTCAAAACAAAAACCGATATAAAATATTAATTGTTGAATGTGATTAATTTTATTCAGATAAACATATGTCAACATTAAAACGAGAAAAAACAACTTTAATTAATGAGAGAAAAAAATAACTTTAAGATTAATGAAATGAAGAGAAAAGATTTAGGTGGGAAAGAATAAAAGTAAAATGCTGGAAACTATTAGCAAAAATAGCACTAGGTCAATGATAGTGTATACTATATTATTATTTAGGTCTCGAGTTTGAGCCTTTGTTGCAACATTTCTTATGTTTTCTTCCATTAACAATCTAGCAGATCGAACAACTAAATTGATGCCCCTTGGACTTTTGATGCATTGGGTCGCTGTCCGGACTGCCCATCCCTTGGGCCGACCCTGGATATAGTAGGATAGTGGTTCAAACAAGGAACAACTTGTTTTTGTAGGGGAGAAGCAAAAAGGGTCGCTAAAGCATCAGGTTGTAGACTTGTAGTGATTATGGAAGAAGATAGGGAAAATGGATACTAAGGGGCAAAATATGTTTCACCAAATAAAAAGAGTAAGCCTCAATTTTAGTCCCTATGGTTTGTTAAAAATCTTAATTTTGATCCATAGAGTTCATTTAATACAGATTAGCCACTACTGTTTGCATTTTTGCTTCGTTTTAGTCCTCGGAATTAACATCGTTTGCTTGGCTCCCGTTAACTTCAATTAAATGACGGTATTGTGGTCATCTTCCACATTTTCTAGTAGAAATATTAAAAAAAATATTATATAATATTATAAAAGGTAAAAGGAAAATAAAATTCAAAAAGTATGAAACCTTTCACCTACATGACATATCCTCCCTCACCCATTGTTTCCGTTCCCTACAGCGACACTACACCCTCTTATCGACGACGACACTACACCGACTATCCAAACCTCGAGCTCCGGTTGGTTTTCAAGGAGATCAATCTATACATGTCTCTATAGATCGAGATCAGATGGGTTTCTAAGGAAATCGAGATCTGGTGGGTTTTAAGAGGGATTGAGATTGACGATGGTCCCATCGGTGAACGGAGAAGATGTGGCAAAGGTTTTGGTATCTTTCTTCATCTCAAAGCATATATGGTGTTTTATCTCGAAGCATATTCACACACACACACACACACACACAGTCGACGTGATACCAACACCCCACCACCTCTCCTCCAGCAGATCTTCGGCAATCATGGCAACATCGATACCCCCTCTTTCTCGATAGTTTTGGGTTAGATGTTTTTCTGATTTGGGTTTTATTTGGATTTTCAAATTTGTTTTGGACGACACCAAACACAAGTTTGCTCAAAATTGCAAACCTAGATTTAAATTTCATTTGGATTTTTAGATTTGTTTTGAATTTTTCTGTTTAGGCCACTGAGTCCATTTCCAGATATGGACGAAAAGTGGAGGGGGGGAGAAGGAGAATGAGACGGTTGTAGGGGAAGGCAGACTGGGAGTCGAGGGTGGTGAAGAACGGTGAAGGAAGTTCGTCAAAAGTGAGTGACAGAGATATGCTGGTGTCGAGGAAGGGAATTGGGGTATTCAACAAGCATTTGTATGTGATAGTGAAGGGGATAGTGGAACGGGGAAGGAGTTCGGGGTAATCACCAAACATTTGGCAACAATGGTGAAGGGGAAAGTGGGAATGAGGAAAGAGTTCGGTGTATTCACCGAAGATGTTAGGGCCAAGGAAGGAGACAATGGTTTATTTGTGTGTGTATGTCTATATATATATATCAATGTTCATGTCGCGCCATGGATTAAGGCTTGTGTCTGACGCCACGTTATGCCTGTGACACGCCATGCATGTCCCAATTTGTGATTTTTGTAACACCATATTTGATATTTCTTACCCTTTTAGTGTCTTATTTTTTTCGTTTTTAATATATAATATAATTTAAAATGCTTAATATCATTAACCCATTGAGTAATAGTAGAAACAAATGTTTATATGTGGATAATATTATATATAATATACAAATTTGTCGCCATAAGACATGCCTTGGAAAACGTCATGGCTCGTCGTGACTTCTAAGGCTTAAGGCTTGACCTCGTCACCACGCCATGCCTCACGTTATTTAAAACCTTGAGATACCCCTTCTTATGTTAACCTAAGTATTTGTGTTAACCATGTTAACCCAATCTAGACCATACAATCAATAGATCAACGGTTTAAAAAGAATGTGGCATAATTGTAAATAAGTTAAAAATGTAAAACGTGGAGAAAAAATAAAAAAGATCCAAACACAAGTGAACAAAGGGGTAAATTGTCATTTTGCATTAATAGATAGTTTAAGAAAAAACTTGTTTCCATCTTTTTCGAAACTGAAAAAATCTTGTTTCCATCTTTAAGAAAAAAATCATATTTTAAGTAAAATGAATAAATAGTATGAGTTTTAACATCAATATTGAAACATCATATTTAATTGTTTTGTTTGTTCTCTGCTCAAAAATTATCATAGATATGAACAAAATGAAACTCACAACTATTCCTTCAGATATTAGCATTTTTTTCTATTACATTTGAATAAATTTCATCGATTAACAAAATTTGTACTTGACTATGCGTTACTATTTTGGTTTCTGTTCATAACTGAAACTAATAGAAAATCTAATTCACAGATGAATAAAACGTTAATGGTTTTGTCCACGCATTTAATTAGCGAAACTACCATCATACGCTTCAAAATGGAACACAAATATTATTCATTCAAATATTAACATTTTTCTATTTAAGTTTGAATGATTTTCATCGATGCACAAGTTTCATAGTCAACTATGATTGTTCATAATTGAAATAATACAATATCAAAATACACAAATGAACAAATGAACAAAATTATTTTGGTGTCACGTCTAATTATCGAAACATCCTTCAACAGAAAACCTGGATACAATGATTTAATCTTGAATTTGAACAAGTTCCATAAGTGAACAAACTTCACACACAAATAAAACATAGATATAAAATAACGTTTCTCTCGCATATGAACAAATTACATAGCTGAACAAATTTTAACAAACAAAATATCAAATTCACATAAAACCGCCATCCACATAAACCTGTTTACAATGCTTCTCTCGAATTTGAACAATTTTCATAGGTGAACAATTTTATTGTGTAACTATTCAAGCGTATAAAATTGTAAACGTGGTTTCAATTATCTTGCGAGTGTTCTTGGCTTTCATCAACATCGTTACTTTGCTCTTCGGTGCATCCATTGACGGGTTTCTGAACATCATCAACTACTTCAGAAACATATATCTCGTTGGACGACGGAAATGTATAACAAACTTCTTCATCTTCGCTTTGTTGATTATGAAGATCGTTGATGTTGTTTACCATAATGTCGAAATCGTTATTCAGTAATGAAACTTGCAGAATTCAAATTTTTTGATATAATGATTTTGTTAGTAAGGATAATTAGAGATATGTTTCTATACTTAACTTTGCTAAATTTAAGGAATGTATTAATTATATAATATAATAATTAAATAAAATTAATATATATTATTTACTAAAATACGAAATTACCTCTGTTAAATTTATTTAATTCTATAATTAATGGAATTTTCCTATTGGTTGATTTGGATTAACATGGTTAACACAAATACTTAGGTTAATACAAGAAGGGGCCTATATATATATATATATATAGAGAGAGAGAGAGAGAGAGAGATGTTCAAATGCAAACCCAAATTAATATATAAACTATGCAAATTAATCCTAGCCTTCCAACCTCTTAATCAACGATTGAGATTTTTTTTATTTAAAAAATAAATAAAGGGTAATTTTGGTATTTATTTTAATTTTGAAATGTAAATTTTAAATTTGGAATTAAATCATTATCTAAAAATATTTCCTTAATTATAGCAAAACTAATCCCCACACCCCCCCCCCTCTCTCTCTCTCTCTCTCTCCCTCCCTCCCTCCCCCCCTTTAGTCCTCCGTAGCCACCGTCCATCGCTACACAGTCGTCGCCTCCCACATTCGTGAATTTTTTTCAAAAAAAAGGTTAGTTCGGAAACGCTAAATAAGCAATTCATGAAAAATTTATGAATAATTATGAATATGAATATGAATTACAATTTTTATTTCATGTTTACGATTTTAAAAACAAATTATGCATGATTATAAATATGAATTACGATTGTTGTTCATGGTTATGATTGTTGTTCACGGTCATGAAAAATTATGAATGATTATAAATATGAATTGCGACTTTTGTTTATGGTTATGAAAATTTATAAATGTGTATGAATGGTTATGAATATACATCACGATTGTTGTTTATTGTTACGATTTTTTTTCACGATTATGAAATTTTACAAATAGTTATCAATGAGTATGAATGATTATAAATATGAATTGTCAATGCGTATAAATTGTTCATGTATTACGATTACGAATTTTTTAAATTGTTACGAATTTTTTTTAAATGGTAATGAATATCAATTAATTCTAAAAGCATCGGTTTCTATGGTAACCGAATAAGATATTTTTAAAATTAATAATTTTATTAGATCAAAATTATTCCTAAAAATATAAATTTGAGAAAAAGACCTAAATACCCTTGATTGTAAGTTTGTACATTAAATTAAATTTCCATTTGAATTCGCCTACATATATATAGATATTAGTGTATGTATAATATTAATTAAATGTTGATTTTTTAATGAAAAATGAGACAACGTCAAAAAGACTAAAAAACTCTTTGTTTAATACCATTTAATTTGTTTTTGTTTCAACAATATTCTTTATTTAATATCATTTAATTTGTTTTTTATCCAATTATAACCTCTAAGTTATTCACAATCATTAATTAATTAAAAACTGAAAAAACTCTAATTAGTTAATAAAGTTAATAATATTTACTTAGCAAACAAATGATTGTACCTCTATATATACATGAAAATATGGGTATTATTATATGATTTACAAGTTATTGTAAAAACAAAAAATATGTAGGCTTTGTAAATTTAATAAATATATCTAAAAAATCTAATTAATCATAACTAAACAAGACTACTTAGAATATTCTATTTGGGTGTAAAAAGTTTGTGTAATGCGTTTGAAAAAATATTGGTAATGCCATCAGTTTTATGCCAAAATAGAGTAAGAAAATAGAAATGATGTAATGGATTGGAGAGGGTAGGTTAATCAAACCCTTAGGATCAAAGGCATATAACAAGTGAGATCTATTTTCACGTTCTTAATTTTTTTTTTGCCATTGTCATTTGAAACTTGTTTTTACGTTTTTTTTTTAAATTTATTTATTGTTATCATTTGAACTCATTGTAAACGTATAATATGTTAAAATTGTTTTTAGTTGAACTTGACAAATGTAGTAGCATCCGTACCTAAAATAGCTAGCAAAAAGAAACCATCGTCATTGCTCATTACAATAAAATCGGGCTTGTAGCTAGGATGTTATAATATCGAATGGTTCTCACAATTGTACACACTTAATTTGTAAAAGCTTTATAATAAGTTTGTATGACTTTTTTTGGTGTCTTAACAAGTTTTTAGGAGATTTTTAAATAAAACGTCATATTACTATAATACAATTTATTATAGCATATTAAGAAAAATGACTTATAAAATAAGTGTCCTTTAAATTTCGTTTCTCTCCTTTCAACAATGCAAAAATATAGGGAAATTGCTTAAAATAGCCATTTCAGTCTTATACATTTACCGTTTAACCATTTTTTTCCCAAAATGTCACTACCTCCGCAAATAATAAATCCTCAACTTGCGAAGGGTTAAAAGTGTAAGAAAAAAAAGGACCTAAACATGCTCGGCAAATGTAGGAAAAAAAGTTTCTGAACATGCTCGGCAAATGTAGGAAAAAAAGTTCTTGAACATTGGTTAGAGATGAACTATAACTTCGATTAGAACCCACCGCCAAGATCAAACACTAAGATTTAGATTGTGACATAACATCATCAGCTTGAATCAAGTTGAATTCTTGATCTTTTCCAAACTAGTTTCTTAGTAATTAAGGTCGGATAAAGACCGGTTTTACTTAGACAAGATAAAGCTTGGACTGGTTTGTACCAATAAAAACAACCGGCCTCGTATATATTTTAATCTTGTTCCATTTTAAAATCTTTTCAATTCACCAAAGCGTAGACCAAATGTTTTTCAAGTCAGAGTACACGGGTCCTGGATACATGACAGTTTGGGATTGATCGATCTTTACCTTCTAGATCCAGGCAAAATCCATACATTTTCGGACTATATGAGCTACATTTTTAACATATTAGATTTTTTTGAACCATTCATTTCATTTTGTGCACATATTACTTCAATCATTATTAATAGCTTGACCTCCTACTCCTAATCACTACCAATAGAGTAGTTGCGTTGAAGAAAAAATTATCTCCACTCATTAGATAATATGAAAAATCCATAAATAGTTAATATATAAACGATTTACTTGTTGAAACTCTTATTGTTATCCCTTAGGAAATGACAAAATAATACATCATAAAACAAGACAGAATAATTGTTCAGCGTTTGGTAAGACATAATTGAAGAAGGCAAAACATATAAATTGACCTATTTACCCCTAATACGTATTGTAAAAAGGAAGTGTTGAAGTTCAGCAACATTCTACAAATTTCATGTAGAAGGCCTTATCATGATGATCACTCGGCAATACAGAGACCCTTACCTACCTATGGATCATACCTTTGGATTCAACTCTTCAACAATGTTCAAGTATGAATCTGCTGCTACTGGTCAACCGTTCCTGCCTAAAAAGTTGTTAGAGCACTTTACACGTGGATTATATTAAAAAGAGAAACACAATTTTCTGGAACTGGGTGAATGGCGATGGAGTTTAAACTTGAATGGAGATTGCGATGTTAAATCCCTGAGAAAGGAAATCGAATATACCAACTAGGATTCGTCCCTTATAAGACAAGATGATACAAATTCCTCCCAATAAAGATTAAGATCTTTTTTTGGAGAACTCGTCTCAACCGCATCACGTATAAAGAGAGGTTATATGGGAATTGACTTAATTATACTCTATGCAGTCATCTGCAATGTATAATGTGTAATGTGTAACGTGCAGGTTGAATTCGTCAATCACGTGCTTTTCTATTGCAGTTCGGCTAAGGAGATATGGACTAAAATCTACATAAGGTGAAACTTCCCCTTTGTTAGTTTCACCTCTTTGGAAACGGTCCTTATCGGTATTGATTCTGCCCAGGTTACGTCTCTACTTAGCAATATATAGTATGGAGGCCATTTTGACGGTGACTTGCTAATCTATTTGGTGCTTTTGCAATAAATCTCTCTTTGAAAACTCTAAATCGAGGTTAAATGATTTTTTTGATTTCATCATTAAAAATACTTTTATGGGTGATTATTAGACGAAAGGAGAGCCAACAAAAAACATTGTTGAGTAGAGAGCTTCCCCTTGTAACTGCCAGTTATATTGTAATTTTTTCGCTAGCCCTTGCTAGCTTTATTTCAATGAATTGCCGTTTTCAAAAATAAATATGCAACAATAAATATATGAGTTTTCACGGTTTTTAAAAAAATTATGGCTCTCAATATTGGTCCTAGAGGGAGTTGTGACGTCGTTCCATGTTGTACTATATGCAAATAGAAACGATAGTTCAATTCCAGAGAGGGGTAAAAAAAATCCTCTTATGGCCATGGAGGTTCAAATGCAGTGACTTCGGCCTATCCGTGAAGCGGGTATAGTCGCTCTTGGATTAGTCGGCTCGCATAGCAGGTTGGATATGTTAATAAAAAAAAATAGAAACAACAACAGTTGTTTATCAACAAAGAAGGTTGCACTTAAGGAATATACATTCGACAAATGCTATTGGGTTGTTGTTGATTGCATTAAATTAATTCATAAATTCATTTGTGGCTCCGTCCAAAATTGTAACATAAGTTTCTTACCCTAGTTCGCATACTTATAATCGGACTTTTGTTGATTGAACTAAAATATACACCAGACAAACGTAATTACGAAATGAATTGTTTGGATATAAACAAGACATTGAATCCCATCAAGAAATTGTGTACTAGCATATGTGCAATAAATCCGTGTGTTCGTAATCATGAAGTGGCTTTTGTGTGTGTGTTGTCAAATGATAATCTAAGTTTGATATCCTAATTAATACACAATTATGTGCAAGACTCTAGCTAGGCTACGCAAATCAGCCCTTTGATCAAGTTTTGTTTGTGAAAGTCCCTCCAAATTCTTTTCTCGCGTGTGGCCTAAACTCAAATGCCAAAGTCTTGTGGCATCCAACTTTGTTGAACTACTCCCACCCACACATGCATCTCCAGTAACAATTCCCCTTTCAGAAAGTATGTATAAGTTGTAGGAAATACAACAACAATACAACATAACAAATTTTAACTTATTAATCTCTCTAAATAAGTTATATACATTATTGCCAGTGACTAGCTAGAGTTCAAGGAGAAGACCTCCGAGGAAATAGAGAACAATCTACGACAAAATTGACCGAACTTTAATAGTGCTGTTGCATAATATCCACCATCCATGTTAATCACATGTAACTACAACCACATCTAGCAGAAAACCTATAGATTTACGATGGTTTGGATTTTCATCAATTAATGGAAGCCAAGGATAATCCGAACTTATTTTGGAGAAAAAAAATGTGAAGTAAATTTTTATTGATATATGATATGGTACACAAAGAGGTTTACATGAAATAAACATCAACGATGTATTTAAAACCTCATATCAGGAAGCGAGCTTGCTCAGAACTATTATAACTCATACAAACTTTTATAATATGAATATATATATATATATATATTTGAAACGACATCTTTTATAACAGAAGAGCTAGCCAGCGGCTAGCAAAACAAACGATTACAACCGACCGAGAAATTATATATATTAACATCTATATGAACTCAAAAGAAATCACTAATGTATTTCCTTACCACTTGACTTACGAGGATGTTGTATCCTTTTTCCGTAGGATGATAACTGTCCCAGAAAAGGTATTTTGAATCATCAAGACATGTTGGCAGCAACTGGTTACATAGAATAGAGACCTCTATATTTCCTGTGCCACAACAACCTCTATCCACAACTTCAAGTCCTGATGTATAAGAGAACGAGTACATGAACTTGTTAGACTAACAATCAAAAATCAAATCTGAAAAAGTGACCATCAAAGTTAAACATATAAAGTACCATATTGTTGAGGGTTTTCGATAATAGCAAGCAAGGGTTGGTATATGTCGATATTGACGATTCTGGATTGAGCAAGAGTGCTATTAAGATGTTTAAGCTCTGGCTGCAACTTGCTATTATATAATTGTGCTGCTTTGTTGTACTCTTTTGCACAATTTCTAAGCCCATTGCCACCAAGAGTTCTTTGTGACGGCAAACAGCCTATTGGAGGTGCATTGAAGACCCCTATTCTACGTGCTCCAAGTTTGTATATATCCTTCAATTCGTTGTAATTTAAAGGCGTTAATAATGGATCCATATCACAATATTACATCAAAAGGAATTTCTTTTAAAAACGACGAACTCATGCATTTTTTTCAATGTGGTCTTTCACTACAAAAATGAAAGATTTTTACCTACGACCATTTCCCTGCAAAATTTATCGCTAAAGGATGATTCATCACAAACCGTCACAAAAATGGGTGGGTAATCAAATCAATGTGATATATTACCCAGGAAATTCTTGGGTAATCTAATTGGTATTTTTCTTGAAGACATCGGATTTTTCCCGAACCGTTAGTATTTCTTGGGTTGATCCATAGGTAATCACCCACAAAAAAATTTCTGGCTGATTTTTGTGAATGAATTTCATTTTCTTGTAGTGTTTGGTCCTAGAAAACATTGGAAAGGCCACATTGAGGTCACAGTTTAAAATCTCGCAAGACATACGATCAAAACACTTGTGCCCAAAAATCATAAAAGATGAAATTAAACAATATACCTGTATGAAATTGGAAGCTGATGATACCATGAGATTAGTGTAGGAAGAGATGTCATATTGTAATCTCCTTATGCCAATAGTGAAGTAAGTGTTAGCAAGATCATCGCTACCTGCAACCACCAAGAATAAGCTATTTGCTAATATGTATTGTGTTCTTTCTTCTCCAACTATACCCTTGACCTTCTCAATGTATTCTTTGAATTGGTCTAGCTGGTCCGCAAATGACAAAACCGCCTGATTCAAAATAATTAAGCTCATGAACACTAATAAAGGATGGAATTTCGTATTGACATAAAACAAACTGAAGTATGTCAGATAATGTTAAGATATAAAGTTTAAATTGGATTTTTGTTGGTTAACTGGTAGCGTATAAAGCGGATTCATCCCCTAAATTTAACTCGACCTCCCGTAAATGTTTTTGGGTCTGGAAAAATATTGAAAACATAGAAAATAAAATGCATTTGCTTACCGCGATCTTGGGAGTTTGTGGATCATATCCTGAGCCACCAGATGCAAAACTTACACCAGTTAGAAGCTCTTTATCTTCAAGGGATGGATCAAGATATGCTGGCAAAAGCTCTTTTATTCCCAGTTGTTCAACTGCATGAAAAGCCAATGAAAATATGCCTATTAAAATTTCTCCCCAAAAAAAAGTAAGTTCCAAAGTCGGAAGTTATTAGAAGTAGACTGTCTTAACTAATTAAATTAGTTAAAAAAATTGAATGGTTGATTCGAATGCAAGTTTATAAAAACCAGCAGAGAAATTAATTGTCTTCACCTAATCAGAAGCACCATGGACTTAATTATACTCGGAACAAAAGAGAACCACCCTTATGTTTTTGGAGTTGAATTAAGACCGATATATAATATATCTCAACTTTTGGATATTAAGGTTTTCCAATCTTCTGAAAAATATCAAAACATGTCTAGTCTAGTGGTAAGGTAACATTCTGAAGGGTCAGTGGATGGTATCTCTGACTACCCGGGTTCGTAGCCCGCAGTGCGCATGTGGAGATATCTTGATCATGGGCCTACCACTCAGTGGTACCCTTAATTGGGCTGGGCCGTGATCGACACGTATTAGTCGGGTGGCACCCTTAAGTGGAAGCCCGAATACCCCAAAAAGTGTGTGTTAGTCTGTCTTTCAAAGAAAAATCTTCTGAAAAATGAAATTTGTAAACTATTAAGTAGAATAGGGGGCTAATATTGTTTTTTTTTTAACTTGATGCATAATATAATAATACTGTAGTTGAAATTTTACTCTGACCACTGCGTTCAGATAATCAGCTCCCAAACAATAGAAATCAAGTCTAGCAAATACTTTATATTTAGTATTTTATTAAGAAAATATTAATTATTTAGCCTTTTATTTGTTTGTTTACTTTGATTAGGTTAAATATTGTTTACTTTGACTAGGTTAAATATTGTTTGTAGGACTAATTAATTAATTAACATGTTTTTGTGAAACAATAACTTAACAAGATATAGCGTTACAAAATAATGATTTTATATCTAAATATGGATCCTAAATATTATATTATAAAAAATATTGAAATAAAATTTTGATAATACAAAAATCAAACAGAAGACATTATAAACATGTGTTAAGTGCATGGGTTGGAAGTCCATGTATATTAACAGATGTAACAATTAAATGATATTATCAGTTTTGGTAAATGGACGATCTTTTTTCAATTTAAAAAATGTAAAAATGGTATACTAGTTTTCTTACCAAACTAAACATCATGAAGTTTTCACATTTTATATAGGAATTACTTAAGTAAAATCTAAAAACATACAGAATTCCTTTTTATAAATTAAATGTTTACTTTATTTAAAAAAAAATGTGTACTCAAAACTCTGAGGCACAAAGTAGTTGTTGAATAGCATATAGGTAGCCGAAAAACGTCTCAAGCATTTATTATGAAGTTACATTAATTAAATGGATTTGGGTAAGCATCAAGGACTTCAATTCAATGCTGCTTACAAAACACCTGTCGTCAAAGAAAAAAAGAAAAAAAAACATCATAGAGGATCAAATACGTGATAATTGTTGTCCCGGACGATATTTTATAAATCAGTTTGAGTTTGAGTTTTTAGTCATTGTTTGTAGAATTAGCCATTACGTATGGTTTTTAGGTCTTTTAAATTCTATCATTCAGATTTTCTTATTTAATTACTCAGTAAATTTTACGTTTAGAGCATCTCTAAAAGAATCCCTAAAATTTCTCCAAAATAAAGAATCAAAATCTAAAATCTCCAAAAATATTTACATTCATCTTCAACAAATTTTCCATTTTAAAGAACCCATCATTGATTATAATATTAAAATATTATACTTATCTATTAAAATATTTTTTTTCTCTAAATATTTTTTTTCAAGAATTTTTATTGGTTGTTTCACATTTTAATCATTTTTAGAGTGATCTCCATATTTGGAGAACCCCACTCTCTTTCCTACTTTCTTCATTTTGGAGATAGTTTTGGAAAATCTCTTGGAGCAAATTTTTGACTTAAAATCATCATTTTTTTCATTTTCACCATTTTAAATAAGCTTTTGAAAATGCTCTTATATTTTTTCTTTAAGACTTCGCAATCCATACATGAGAAATGGAGCTAGCTTTCTAATATTCATCTATTCGTCTGGCGGGAAGATAGACTGATGGTAATAAGGCCAACTGGGTGGTCCCCTGGAGCATGTTATACATATACATATTATTATACAAAGGAGGTTCAGAGAAAAAGCTAAAAAAACTAAAAAACACCATGTGAGTCATCCATCTGAACGATATACTGTATGCAAAAATGTGTACAAATAATTAAAATTGTTTTTTTTCTATGCGTGAGTGTATATGTACGTGTGCATGGTACAAATTATCATCATGCATTTATACATACCGTCTAGATGGAGGGTTCAGAAAATTCTTCAATTTTTTTAAAAGTTTCCCTGAACCTGATTCAATTTTTTTTAAAGTTTCCCCTAAACTTGACCCTTATGTATATATATGGTCAGATTCATCTGGACAGTATGCATAAATGCATACTAATAATTTGTAACATTCATTTGTGCATATGCACTAATGCATTTATATACACCGGTACATAGAAAAAACAGTTTCAATCGCTTGTATGTATTTGTGCATACCGTCCAGATGGAAGACTCACAAGTTCAGTTTGTCTCCTTTTATATATATATATATATATATATAAATTAAGGTTTAAATAAATTAGAGAGAATGGAAACGGTTGAATCATATGTGATTTTACACTACGTCACGTATAAAATCACATGTTTTACTTTAATATTATGTGTAAAATCATTTCTAAACGACAGATTTTTCTTTACGGACTTTTCCCTATAAAACATGTCACTAAAGAATGATTCCTTACAAAACTGTCACAAAAGTTGGTGGGTAATTAAAACCACTGACAGATTACTCGGGAATTTTCTAGGTAATACGTTGGTATTTTCTAGAAAAATATCAGATTTACTGAACCGTTGGTATTTTCTAGGTGACCTGTGAGTAATCACCAACGAAAATTTTCCTAGGTGATTTTTATTGGTAAAATTCATTTGTTCTTTAGTGAATCATATGTGATTCACGTGACTTTGGTCACAAACTTAGTTGTGAGCCAGGCCGTCTGGTTCTCTTATTTTGACATTGTTCCTGTTTGATCTTTCCTCGATATATATATATATATATATACACACACACTTATACATATAGGTTATATATATATATATATACACACACTTATACATATAGGTTTCGTCATTTAAGAACCTTGTATAATGTGATAACCATGACAACTTTTACCTTAAAAAAAGTATTGTTTTACGTTATTTTTTCTCATCTAAGACTAATATTTAATACATTGATGAACATATATTAGTTTCATAATATGTTTTTGTTTCACATGTATTCGGTTTATAGTGTGAAATTTTTTTAAATGTAACTTTTGTTTAACAAACATGCTAAAAATATTTACATTGTGAAACATATATATTGTTAATCAATATTCTAAATTCTAGTATGATATTAAAAAAAATCAATATTCTCAAAATTATCGAAATTTTATTGGCTCTCAAAGATTGTCACCCTACATATGTGTTTCTATATACATATAAATATAGAAGGAGGTTCATGCGAGGACGGTAACAATTTACGAGAATGCGAGGACAATCCTTAGCCAATCATTTTGTATATGAAATTTTTCATGTAACAAATCACATATGATTCATGTACAAAATCACATATGATTCACATACAAAATCATATATGATTAGCGGTGACTTGCCCCACGAAAAAAGTCGCCCGTGTCCTTTTTTATGCTTACAAAATCACATATGATTTTGTATATGAAATCATATGTGATTTTGTACATGAAAAATTTCATGTACAAAATGACTGGCCGAGGACTGTCTTCGTATTCTCGTAAATTGGTACCGTTATATATAGAGCCAGGTTCCTATGAGAATGATACATATTTATGAAAATAAGAAAATAACCTAAAATCATATGTGATTTTATATTAAAGGTAGTCAACGGGACATGCAGGGGATGCGGGCGACTTTGAACCCGTGGGGTAAGTCGCGAGAAGTCATATATGATTTTGTTCATGGTGTTTGTATAAAATCATATGTGATTTGGTCATTCTCTTATTTTCTTAAATAAGTATATTCTCGTATGAACTCGATTATATATATATATATATAATATAGGGTTCATGGGAAAAATCCAAAAATATAGAAAACTGAAGAACAATCTGCTAGTCATTCATCTGGATGGTATGCACACACAATTAATTGAAGTTATTTCTTGTTTTTTATGCAAATGCTTAGAGTTGTTCTCACCGTTTTACCATAACTCGTATTCTCACACGAAAATAGCAATAAATTGCAAAGCATGAAGACGAAAATCACAATTTCTAAATCATAGGAACAAAAACCAAAATTATTAACATACCAGTATACCACACAGTGACACAAGGACGAAAATCGTAATTTATCCTATGCAAAAAAAACAAAAATTATAGGTATTCCTAACTGACTCTAGGGACATATGGCGAAATAAAAGTATGGTTTCTCCTACCCATATGTAGTTGAACAAGAATTCGCAATGTTTCCACAATTGTAAACTCTAATCAACTGAAGTTCGCTAATATTTAATTAATACACTGTATATATTAGGTAACAAAAGATTAAACGAAAGTTTCTTTGGTTTTTAAATTGACGAAAGAGACGTCAAGTTTTGTAATTCAAAAATATGTTTTATTCTTAATTTTTCTTTTCCAAATTGTGTTCAATGTGAACAAATAAGAAGAATTACAACTTTTACTATCTTTTGAAGCATTAATGCATATATTGTATTCACTTAACCACTTATATAAATTACTAATGTAGAAGTGAAATAAGTGTAATCTGAGACCCATTACTAGACTCCTGTAATTACCAAATGAAAGACTTTTTTTATGGACTTTTTACTGAGAAATTTATCGTTAAAAGGTGATTCGTCATAAAACCGTACAAAAGTTAGTGGATAAATTGTTTGTGGGTAATTTAAATCGGTGCAGAATGACCCGGTGATCCTCTAGGTGATTCATTGATATTTTCTCAAAAAATATCTGATTCTACTTAATTATTGGTATTTTCTCGGTGATCTTTTGATAATCACCGACAAAAAATTTCTTAGATGAGTTTTATGGGTAAAGTCATTTGTTTTGTATCATGTTTGAAGCAAAACTTATAATTTAAGAAAAATTATATCTATTTATGTTATAAGGACGACGTGAGAGATAGATATAGTTCAACTAAAAATATTATAGTTTTATCTTTTATGAAGCCAGGCTTTCAAATATACAAACTTTTGTTACCACCTGCACCTGTAGCTACGTTTGCATATTATTTAGTAATTACGTTTGTAGATGTCAATTTTTCTTAATCTTTACACTTTAGCAGATCTAGGTTCATTAATATCAATGGGACGTTTTTGGTTTTTACAAGGTTATCGTTGTCAATGTGGTTGCCAAAACAGGTGTTGTAAAGGCACTTTCTATTTGTTTAGAAGGCTTTGTCCCCCCACCTTTTTTACTTTTAATTAATCGAATAAATTTTGAGAAATTGACTCGATTGACCAAAGTTTTTATTCAAATTGCTTTTCTAATCATATTTCTTCGGACTTTATCTAAATCTCACTAGGTCCGCAATAATTAGGAACCCACTAAACTAGCTAAATAACAAAAGAATTCAAGAAAATCGGACCAGCTGGTCTGCAATAATGTCAGTTCCGTAATAGGGAATAAACGTGTAAATTTTGTAAGTTTATTGCGAACATGTCATTTCGGACCTAGGCCAAAAAAACTCGATTTTTTCGTCGTTTAGTGCGCCCATAATTATTGTGGACCTACTGACATTTGGGTAAAGTCCTGAAAAAAATGATTAGAAATAACAGTTTGAACGAAGACTTTGGTCATTTAAGTCAATTTTCCATAAATTATGGGTCCTTCCCTTTACCAAAAAAAGATCTAATTTTATTGATCGTCTTAAAAACCATTTTAAAAGAAAAGGCTAAGAGGTTAGAAAAATAAATTGTCCATAACTATGTAGTTTTGTGGGGGAGTAGCAAAAAAAGAACAAGTAAATCGAAGAGATGAATGGAACCATGCTATTAAGTCATGAAAAATGCAAGCTTTACCGATCATGTCCGCCGGTGTCTTATTGTTGGAAAATCTACCGGTTGGTTTTCCACCCACGAAATCCTTTCCGTAGGGAGCAAAATTGGCTTTAACCAAAGTTTTTAAATTATTGTTCGCCCCTTGATCAACTATTGAGTCCCCAAATGCGATAACCGCCGGCACCGTCACATTTTCTGGCAACGTTATTCGCGCTTCGACATGATCACTAACCAAAAGAAGAGAGACCATGAAAATAGTAAGGGAAGATGAAGGAGAGTATGAAAAGGTAAGAGACTCCATCATGTATGTCAAAAAGTACATGTAGAGGAAACAAAAGAAGAAAAATAGGTGGGAGTTGATCAGCTATCCATGTATATATATATACAAGTCATTATCATTTTTTTTTTGTGAAAGACATATTAAAGAAAAGAACTTATTTAAAAACAATAAAATTCATAAAAAATTAGTGTTAAAAAATCTCTATGTTTAAAAAAATCGAAATAAATTCACACACCGTTTGATTTAGGAATTGAAATATGCAAACAAAAAATTGAAAATTAGTTTTGTTAACTGAGTTTATTAATGCATAGTTAAACTACAAATAACTACAATAACCACAAAATATAAATTATAGGTTAAGATTAGAAAAACACTAATTATTCAAACAATTAAGAAAAACTATCACTACGACAAGATTATTTTACATGACGGCACAAAAACTAAGCGTCCTAATAGACCATATTATAAAACTTAATTTATATAAATACCCTGCAGTATGCTTATAAGACGTTTTTGAACGTTCTAACAAGTTTTTAGGACACTTATAATACAATGTGTCGCATTGACAGTTTTTTTTAAGGTATCCCAGGCCATGCTGGATTAATCTCGGTAAATTATGACTGTAAACATCAACTTTGATAACTTAGTGACCACAATTGTTGTGTTACCTGTAATAGAACCTTGTACAGATGGATATTTCACCCCATCCCCCAAGGCCTCAACCACTACGCCACAATCTTTGTAGTTGCATTGACAGTTTTATATGACACTATTTAAAAATGTTTTTTTGAAAAAACAAATATCCTATAAAAAGAAGGGTTTTTAGGGCGCTTACTTTTTTTGACGTCATTTAATCTAATTTTGTTGTATTGATGGTTTTTCTTAATTGTTTGAATAATTAATTAATATTTTTCCAATCGTAATTTATGATTTCTATTTTGTTGTTATTATAACTTTTTAGTTTGACTATGTATTAATAATCTCATGTTAACCGAACTTAATTTTCGATATTTTTCTCACATATTTCAATTCCCAACTCAAAATATATGTGATTTTATCTTGATTTTTTTTGTTTTTCTAAATTTTAGCTTTATCTAACGGTTGTTTTTTTTTGTAAATTTTATAGTTTTGAAAATCAATATAACTATTTTTATTAATATGTACTTATTTAAGATACTTGATTTGTGATTAGATATATAAAAAAATTAATAAACTTCTAAAAAATGTGAATTACATTATATTTTAGAGCAGGTTGCATTTTTGGTCCCTATGTTTGTTGAAAGACCAATAAGTCCTTCATAATGATTGTTAACTAACATTATTAACTAGAGGGACCATATGTGTTATAAAAATGAAAAGTTAGTGTAGATAGTTTGTTTTAGAAATCAAATCCAAAATTTAAACAAACCACTCGGACCACCGGTGTAATTCACTATATTTTTTATTAATAATTTTTTTTATGTATTCATATTAAACCTTTTAACTTTAATTATTTTATTTGAACATTTGAATGTTTGTAAGTTTTATTAATTGAAATTAAAATCATGTTAAACATCACATGTGTTACCTAGAAACTCAAAATTTCACTCATATTTTGAAAGAAACAAATGTCGAGTTCTCATATGTAACGTGAAGTTGGTACAAAACCGGTATCAACATGTACCAACTGTAGAAGATATTGTTGTAAAATGGTTAGTAATTTTCAACCAGGGTCGGCCCTGGCTATAGGCCATGAGGGCGATGACCATGGGCAACAAAAGCCCAAAGAGCATAAGTGACCCAGTTCACTTGTACCTTTGGTAGGTTCAATCCACTTTTCCTTCTTCGATTGCGTTGTTTGAGAGATTGAACAATAGATTCCACCTTCTTTGATTCTAAAGTGTTGATTGATGCTCTCGATTGATGCTCTCAAGCCTCAATTCTTCCCTAGATGCTCTCAATTCTTCCCTAGCGCTCTTAATTATGAAGTGTCTTTTCTGCACATGTGTGTTTTTATGTTCATAGGTTTCGATTATATCCTAGGGTTGTATTGTGGTTTCTGAATTCTTCTTTGATTTTGTTTACTTTTTCCATTGTTAGTGTTTCATATGTGAAGAAAAATCCCTCTCATGCTAATTGTAAAAAGAATCGATCATTTTAGATCTAATGTTCTAACCAACAAATCATGTGGTCATATTTAGAATTTCATAACCCTTTAAATCAGGAATTAACCCAATCAGGTTATACCACTCAGACCACTTAGCGGATTTGTCTTTCTGAAAATAGGTTACATATGTGTTAAAACAGTGAGGTAAAATAATTACATGTGTGTATGGGCTTTCATTACATGTGTGCAATTATGAATAATTACATGGGATTACATTCATAACATTGTTGTACATCAACTTGCAGTATTTATATGGCAGAGTGGAGGCAAAATAAAAATAAAAAAACTTCCAAACTATCTGTGTATGGGCTCGATGCCTCTTGTTAATCTCAGGTGCTTAACTATCTGTCAATTTCCGTGGAGGATGATATCTCATAGGCTCTAATCTTAGTTGCCCTCTCTTCAAACGTCAATCACACTTATGCAATATATTCTTGGGCTGGGGAGTTCTGCTAAAATGAATATTCCACCAAGACAGGTGATAAGCTTTGAACTCATTTTTGCAAAGGAAACTCATTTATGTTGTGTCAAGTCTTTGTTATTGATCATAGTTGTTGTGCCACCATGGCATACCTACAACTCTTGGCTCTAACTGAATAATAAATTAGAATGAAGGTCGTCCAATCAAGCTTCAAATTGTGTTTTCAAAACCTTAAGAACAATGTTCTTCATATGGAAATTTGATCCAAAAGATGATCTTTTTGATCTTCAAAATCTGTAGCTTGACACAATTCTAGTTCACAATTAATATGCCTATTGTTTTATATTCTAACAATAGTTGCATATGCTTCATTCATAGGTATGATCTCAATTTCTAGCAATCCTTCATATCTAGTGGGTCCTTATTTTAATTGATTTGTTGGATGTTACACAATTTTCTTTTCATCCATGTGAACACTCAACCATAAAGAGTTCAAAATCGGCCGGAAGATGATGAAAGATGTTCAAAACTTAAAAAGTTTGATCCTTTAGAAGCTTTCCGGGTAAATTTTCTATGCTAACCTTATTGTAATTGTCACTAAGCAAATAATAGTATATTTTCTTTTATATACATTAGGAGCATTTTTTTAGATTTTGCCTTGAGCATCAGATTCTTCAGGATCGGACTTGTCTTCAACGTGGATTGTCTTAAATGTATCAATTTAAATACTACATACAGTGGCGGATCCAAGATTTTTGTCCACCGGGGTCCCATTAAAATAGACTAAAGGCGTGTAAAGTCACCCGACGTGTTTCGGAAAATTTTTAAAGTTTTTTAGTTGATTTTAAGACATTTTTTTATTGTTTTTGTCGATTTTGAAGGATTTTCTTAGTATTTTTATCGATTTCGAAAGATTTTTTTGGGTTTTTATTGATTTCAAGAGAGTTTTTTTCAGTGTTTTTGTCAATCGCCGGTAAGATGGAGTCCCTTGAATTTTTTCACTGAAGGGAATCAAGCCTAAATACAGTATTTTTGATATTTTTTAGCCTATATTTTTTTTTTTACATTTCACTGGGGGATGGGACCCCCCCCCCCCCCCCCCTCTAAGCTAGATCCGCCCCTGACTACATATATACCATCATCATGACGTATTAGAGGACATCGATTTGGATAAAGTAGCTTGGAAAGATTTACATACAATATACTAACTGAAATCGTCTTATTTGCACTTTTTATAGTTTTTAACATAGTTTTTTTCTTCTTGGATATGGGCTAACTACCAAGGACTAAGTGATTTATCTTTAAAAAGAAATCATGTTTCATTACTGAATAATTGGTCTCATATCAAAAATTACTTTGTCTTTATAATTAATTGATTCCTCTTTATTTTCCCCGTGTCCCTGCAAGAAACAACGGTAACCTTTTTACAATTTGCCAAAAAAAATTCTATATATAGACAACTATTTTTCGACATCAACACCAATAGGAAATGGAGTATTTTCGATGGATATTTTCGACCGATAAAGTCGTCGATAATTTTCGACGGATTTTAAAGGGATCTCTAACAGAATATAAATTATTATATTTTGTCGAATTTTCGATATATTTTTGACAGATAATCAACAGAGAATAATCGTCGAAATTATGTCGCAAATCTTTAACGGATTATCAACGGTTTATTCAAAAAAAACTTGGTTGGCTGAAACTTCAAACTTCCGTCGAAAATCTATCAAAACATATTCAAATAATTATTAATTAAATTTTTGTACTTCCGTTGAAAATCTGTTGAAACATTCCGTCAAAAATCCATGGAAGTATTTTCAAATAATTATTAATTATTTTTTTAATGCTCGTTGAAAATCTGTCGAAGAATTCTGTCGAAAATCTATCGAATGTATATTCATGGTATTTATTAATTATTTTTTTTAATTTCCGTTGAAAATCTGTTAGAATCTTTTCGTTGATAATCTGTCGATATATATTCAAGTAGTTATTAATTATTTTTTTAACTTCCAACTAAGATGGATTTTCAACGGAATTCTTAGATTCTGTTGAAAATCTGTGTCCGAAAATGGTCTACTAATTAAAAAAAATTAGCTTTTTGTAGTCGTCAATATAATGAATCTAGTAAATACATAATTATCATATGTATATTTGTCATTAATGAATCTAACGGATCTATGTGTTTTAGAGACTGTAATTTAAGATGTCTAAGTGTGTTATAAATGATATGTTATACTCACTTAGGGGTTATTGGGTTTATACTCACTTAGGGGTTATTGGGTTCGTTTTCTGTTAACACCTGTCTGAATATAGTTGTCTGTATTGATAAAGTGGTCTATATGTTAACAGATAAGTTGTTGTTCGATTGCTGTGCTGAATAAATTAACCGTCTTAATAATGAAAATGACTATTTTACCCTTGAGATTATATTAAATATTATAGATGAAATTTTGCAAAATAACAATATTTAAACAAAGTTGTATGTCAAACAAGATCAAATTTCACAAATCATTATAAGGAATCTTAATTTTGACATGGAAAATCACAGAAGCAATCTTAATTTTCATAATATTTTGGTGGCAACTTGAGTTGATGAATGGAAAACCAAGGAGGCAAAAAAATTGCATAGATTTGTTAAAAAGGGAAAGGGAAAACCAGGTAGATCTGTGAAAGAATGGAAAACCAAGATATGAGAACGAAAACCAAAAACCCAAATACAAATACAAGTTGAGTAACAGCAAGAACGAGAGCCAGCCGGCGGCGAGGCAGAGGGTTTAGGGCAGTAACAGCCAAGAACGAGATCCAGATTGAGAACGAAAACCTAAAACCCAGATACAAATTATACAAGTTGCCAGATCGATATAGAGAACGAGATTGATGGAGATGAAGAACGACTGAACGAGATAGAGAGCCAGATCGAGATAGAGAATGAGATCGATGGAGATGAAGAACGATTTAAACGAGATAGATCACCAGATCAAGATAGAGAACGAGGAGGCCACATCCAGAAGAGACCAGATCGATGGAGATGAAGAATCAATCGACGGAGACTTGCAAGATGGAGAATTGAGAGAAGGATGGAGATAAAAGGTGGAAGGGTAAAAGGGGAATAAGTGAATTAATAATTAAATGGCTGAGTCTAAAGGACTCTATTTTTTAGCTGACTGGATAAGCCATTATTTTACCGAATAAGCCATAATCGAACACCTATGAATGGCTGACACTACTAAAATGGAAGGCTTTCACCTACGGACATTTCTCTGTGAAATCCGTCGCTAAAAGGTGATACGTCGCTAAAAGATGATCCGTCACAAACCGTCACAAAAGTTTGTTGCTAAATTGTTGGTGGGTAAATTAAATAATTGACAAATTACCCAGGAAATTCTTGGGTAATCCGTTGGTATTTTCTTGAAAACATTGGATTTCGTCGGAACCATTAGTATTTCCTGGGTGATCCGTCGTAATCACCCATGGAAATTTCCCTGGGTGTTTTTTGTAGGTGAAAGTCATTTATTTTGTAGTGTGACCGAATAAGCCATACATGCTACTCAACCCATTAAGCCGCTACCGAACAACTTCTTAGACAAAAAATGACCAATTTGAACCCATCATGGCCCACTTTGGTTCAATAATGAAAACAAGACACCTATATCCAGTTAGACGACCAAAGCGACCCATGTAAGACCCATCATGGCCCACTTTGACTTGTTAATGATAATAAGACCCAATTAATACCCACTTAGAACAAACCACTTATTATCGAGGCATTAAGGATCACCATGACCGGTTACACCTAACTTTGAACCATTAAGATCCGTTGAGATTGATATAGACCCATAATGACACATGTATGACCCACTTAGACTTATTGACGATAACACAACCCATTATAGCAAATTAGACAAAAAAACGACTCACTAAACTTAGTTAATGGCAAACCTGACATGTTATGCCTTCTTAGACCCATTATGCTATATTCAAATTGATTATAACCCATTTAGATCCATCATAACCTTAGATTCGTTGATGAGAATAATATGCATATGTCATACCCATTTAGACCAAAGCGACTCATTAACAAGATATTACGGATCACCGTCGTTCGTTATACCTTAATTAGACTCGTTAAGATCTAATTCAGAATACTTATTACCCATTTAGACCACAACGATCCATTAAGACCCATATGAATTGTCTCAGTTGTAGGGGTTAAAACTGACTCGATTAGTAAACTGAACGGTTAAAAAACATACATATTTAACTTTAACTTGCATATAAGATTAAATGTTCCAAAAAGATACATATGAATAACCTTGCAAAATCTCATGAAAAGTATTCATTGAAAATCCCTTTAAACGTTTTCGTCGAAAATCCCATGAAAATGCCAGGTGATCCATTGAAAATCGCTTGAAAAATATCCGTTGAAAATTCCATGAAAAATATCCGTTGAAAGTCCCATGAAAAAGATCCGTTGAAAATCCCTTGGAAAAGGTTCCGTCAAAAATCTATCAAAGATGTCCCTAAAAATGATGTGGAAAATTCCATGGAATATTCATGGGTTTTTCGACCAGTATTTCTTCGACGAACCATTACATTTTTGACCAATATTTCTTCAACGAACCATTCCGTCGAAAATCCATTGAAACTGACCATTTTTGCCGGATTTTTAACGGAATCGTCCTTTGAAAAGTTCCTTTGTTTTGTAATGTCACCCAAACATTATCGATTAATAAAAATACTTGTTGCTATTACTCAAATTACATTTCAATTTCCGTTCTTATCCCTTGATTTTAACCAGTCATCCCCTTTTAACCTTTGACTATCACTTTTTTCTTAGTTTCAATCGACTGAACATGACTTAAAATATTAGAAAGTTTCCTTTTGAAGTTCGATCATACTCTAACGATAGTTGGCGTCATAAATGCTTTATTTCAGTTGATATCAACTAGCATTAAAAAAATATCGGCCTAATTAAATATAATGCTTTTTTTTCAATTTAATGGATTGATAAGTCCATTATAACTAAGCCACATTAATTCATTTATTTTTGGTATTTAAAAATAATAGCAATAATGGTCCAAAAGACAGATCCTCAATCTCAACTAATGCAAGTTTGCATAAGTTTATATTACCCAAGGTTCTAAATGACGTGAGGCGTGGCGTCGCGGCGAGGTCAAACCTCAAGTCTTACGAGTTACGGCAAGACCATGGCGTTTTTTAAGGCGCGACTTAAGGCGGCAAATCTCTATATATTTTATACATACATATGTCTATGTGAACGAGTGTAATGAACAATAATGATTAAACAAATTAAATTCATATAAAACTACAAACAAAGGAAGAAACATGCATTCATAATTTTATATCAAATACACAAGGTTTACAAAAAAAAAAAACCAAAATCACGCCTTATAACACGCCATAACACGCCTTATAACCCGCCATAACACGCCATAACGCGCCTTACTGCAAGCCACGCCTCAGAGTCGCGCCACGGGCTTTAACGTGGCGTCGAGACCACGCCTCGACGTTATGGCACGCCATAGCTATAAATGAATAATGATAATTTTGAAATATATAATATATAATAAAATTAATTTAGAAGTCATGTTCAAAGCAGATATGCCTTCCAACTGTTTTGGCCATCCATCAAATACACAAGATCTTACTCTCATCCAACCACCTCTCCTTCTCAATAATTTTCATCAGGTTTCCTTTATTTATTTATTTTGCAATCAGGATCTTTAATCTTGCCTGTCAAACCACATAACTATAATAAAATAAATTTTGATGATATCATATTTGATTTAATGTGTTTAACTTTGATAAAGAAATTTTATGAACTTAAAAAAATTGAGATGAATATGATCGATAGTGCTTGAACCATCACAAGAAGGTGATGAAGACAGGCAACAATAAGAACGATGAAAGTAGTTGGTAATTGGGACGAAGAACACAGAAGCTGCATGCAGAAACAATGACAGAGCCACAAAAGTATTCTCAGGGTCCGTCCGATGATTTTTGGTGTTCTGGACGAAAGCGCTAAAAAATACCCCTACCTAAACAAACCATTACCAAAGTCTTATTCGGTAAATTGTTGCTTACAATACTATTTTGATAAACTAAAGTTACATAACATGTTCTTAAAGTTTGATGGTTTTTGTAGAAATATAAAAGAACAACAAAGAATTGCAAAATGAGATGGAAAACATGATTAGACGATTTCGACTTCGGATCTAACGAACATTTTTAACGGATTTAGTAACCAGGTTCCTTTTTCCAAGCAAAATCCAAACCTAGAGGACAAAATATTGACTTATTAAAGCTCAAGTCCCAATTTTAAATAAATCAGTAAATCTTAAGGACCAAAAGTGAAGTTTACTTTTTTTTTTGTATTATACTTAATGAAATTTTTTGGTTGTTTATTGGTTATTTATTTTTTATTACAATAGTTTTAAGTTTTTATTCTAATTTTTTTTATAATTATCCTATAAAGTTTTATAATTGATGCATATTAAAAATATTTAATGAAATAAAATATCTAAAAACGATACATTTTTTTTATTAATAGACATAAATAAATTTCAATTTTTATATTGCATAAATAAAAAAAGCTGGTATAAATTTAAACCCAACTTAAAATAGAATTTTTTTTGAATTATTGTAGATAGATTTATAAATATATATCAAATAAATTGCATAAAAATTTAAAAATATTTAATACTTAACTTATTTAAATGTAGCGATAAAAAATTTCTAATGATGTAATTTCCAAAATGAAATAAGTATTTTTAATATATTGATAGTTAATATTATCATCAACTAACTAATTTATATTATAAAAGTATAAAATGAAAAAGGTCGGAAAGACAAAAAAGAAAAAAGACAAACCACATGGACCAAAATTGTAATTTGCTATATAATCTAATAAAACAAAAAGATACTAATAAAAGGTAAAAAGACTAAAATACCCTTAAGTATACTAACTTTTTTAAGAGTTAATTACATGTTTCGTCCTTGTGGTTTAATGGTTTTAACACTCCGGGTCTCTAAACCAAAATAATTACAAATATGGACTCGTGGTTTGCATTTTATAACGTATTGGGTCCCTAAAATCTATCTCCATTTAAATGTTCTGTTAAGATAATAAAGTACAAGGGTATTTAATTCATTTGATGCATTTTACTATTTTACCAGAAAATTTAAATAGAGTTAGATTTTAGGGACCCAATACGTTATAAAATGCAAACCACGAGTCCATATTTGTAATTATTCTGGTTTAGGGACCCGGAGTGTTAAAACCACTAAACCACAGGGACAAAATATGTAATTAACTCCTTTCTTAATTATAATTAGTCTGAGGGACCGAAAATGAAACAAAATGGCAACCATAATGACCAAACTTGATAATGGATGGCAACCACAGGGACAAACACTGTAATTTACTCTTTAATCAGAATTATATTATTTTTATTTGTATAATGTAACACCTCCCAAGCCCAAAGCAACGAACTTATGAGAAGCTAGCAATTCTCACTTTTTATCCATGCGAGACGAGTTGTTACAAGCTTTCCCACTTAAACTCCTAACGACCTCATCAGCCCCACCCAGAATCTTCTCCTTTGTCATCGCCGATGTGGATTCACCTAAGATGTTACAAAAACCTCCTCTCAAGGACTCAACATACCCGATGACATTCGTCCCACCACCCCCAATGGTACAAGAATCGACTCTAATACCATCTGTAATACCCGAGAATAATCGTACCCAATTGTAATGTCCCACATTGGTTGGGGAAGGGAACAAAGTTTGCCTTATAAGAGACTGGATACCTCCTCTATCAAATGCGTCTTAAAACCGTGAGTCCAAGTGTGTGGACAAAGCACACAATATCTCGGTAAGGTTGGCATGAAATGTTACATATGGTATCAGAGCCGATAACCAAACTGGTGTGTCAGCAAGGACATTGGGCTCCCTAGGGGTGGATAATAAGATCCCACATTGGTTGGGGGGAACGAAAGTTGTCTTATAAGGGACTGAGTACCTCCTCTATCAGACGCGTTTTAAACTATGATTCCATGTGTGTGGACAAAGCGGTACGTTTAGCCTGAGA